>CM048061.1:15742390-17042390 GCA_026259375.1 Verasper variegatus | reverse complement strand
AAAAGCAAAAAACTGACTGTACACGTTTAATTACTTATTAAGTGATGTGCAAATACGTACAATTGTAAGTGCACAATCATTTCCCACACACACACACGGGCTTGTACAAATACATCTAAGGCTTCTAGCAGCTTAGGAACGTGGTGTTTCACTAGAGTCGCCCATTACATAAATGAGCAGGATAAGATGCTTAAACATTATTTACACACGGGGCAGGAGGGGATTAAGATCGACCCCCAGTCAATCTCTCTTTGTTTCATTTGGTTTCGGCCTCGTCTTGTTTCGTTGGTTGACATTTTCTACCCGTATCCTTTATTTACACCATTTTCTTCCATTTCTATCATTTTCTTTTCCCGGCCCAATCCACAAAGACTGTGTTTTTAATTCAAAATACAGTGTACAAAGGCTGCTTTATAGACGTAAAGATAACAATAAAACAGAGTAGAAATACTGTGGGGCCTAAAAACAGTATCACTAAGTGAGTCAGAGAGAGTAAATCGACCTCTGTGTATGAGAGCTAACTGGAGCGACTAGTCATTCTGTCACACGTCCTGATTGGCTCATTTAAATACAGCTCAGGTGTAATTGGCTGGCAAATTAAACTGTCATTATTGGACAGGTGAGGAGGGAGGAAAAGCGCAGAGAAGTGACAGGACAAAATAGCCGCTATGCTCCCGTGGGAAAACTGGGGGAAATAGAGGGGAGAGACACACACACACACACACACACACACACACATAGTGACACACACGCGGAGACCTCATTCTAAAGTACATATGATGCATGAAGTCACTCAGACATGCATAAATACATACGGCACCTCTGAGTTGTTGTGTTTTTTTCCAGAGGCAGAAAATAACAGAGGTCCAAGTCAGAAGTGTCTTCAATTAAATACAACTTGTCCTAATTTCCATGCGCTCCGACTTTTTTTTACTTTGTCTTGTTTTCTGCCAGTTTCAAATTCATCATAAAACATTTTCTCTCTTTGCATCTCTCTCTCTCTCACGCGCTCGCTGCTTTGACACGACTCGGTCATAAAACTGATGGATGGATGGTGGCCAGAGCTTCTCCAGGTGAACCCTGACCTCCCAGAGTGTGTGTGTTACTATGACCCATCTGTGTGGGCCGTTAAGAGCCTCTTTTTCTTTGCCCTCTTTTTCTGACCCACATCCTCAGCGGTCAACACTGAGAGCACTCAGACCCCGGGGAGTGTGTGTGTGTGTGTGTGTGTGTGTGTGTGTGTGTGTGTGTATTTATTAGTGTCAGTACATACACAAGGGTGAGTCTTGGGAGGGCAAACGCACACACAAAAAGAGTTTTTCATGATCTCATCAATGGATTGTGAATACAGTATTAACGATGGCTGGACGGCCCCTGGCCACTACTTACTGAATCAGATATGTGACATCTGATAGGACTTAAATTCAAAAATCCATTTGTAATGCAATATAGCAGCGTACTTCATGTGAGGGTCAGGACCCAGAGTTGGGTCATTGAAAGATCGTAATTATTTTTTCGGAGCAAGCAGACTGCCTCAAAACCATTTGGCTCTTTTTTAGAAATTTGAAAGTGCGTGAATGTGCAAGTCAAGCCTGTGTAAGATCTAAGTGTGTTTTCTTGATGGAATATTTAAGCCATAACATTGTATATATTTACACTAAAGCTTTTTATTTACCCGTTATTAATAATTTGGCCAAAAATGCTGGAAAAAAACCCAGAAACATGGAACTAAATTATATAGAATAGCTCAAGGTGGCATCTACAAATTTCTTATTTTGTCTGAGCAACAATCCAAAACCTATTCATATAACGACTTAAAACCGTTGATGAAACATTTGAGTAGCTGGACAAAGTACGTGTTTGACATTTCTAAAGTCTTTTTTCTTTTAATTACCGATTATAAGTCTAGTTGTAGATTAATTTTGAGGCAACTGACTCATTTAAGTTCTAATTTAGAGAAATTCTAACAGAGTTTCCTCTACATTGCTGTTTAATGTTCTCTTTTTCTTACGTTACACTTAACTTGCATATAATAAAACTTCAAACCTTTCTATCTGAAGGAGACACAGTCCAATTTGCTGAAACAAACACAAGAAATCTGATCATGACTGGTTTTTAACTTTGGACTAAATCCACACCCCCGTTAATACCAATCTAATAAAGAGCATTATAACACTTTCCCCAAACTTCTCCACCCTCAGAGTCAAACTTGCAGACTCCAGCTGCAGCAGAGTTGCTCTCTGCCTCTTTTGTCTCTGGGACGACTCCCGTACATGGTCACTGTTGAGGAAAATGGACACAATTTCTTTTTCAGGTTTCCCTGAAGGGATATTTCCGCCCACAAACCCGACTGATTGAGCTCCAGGCTCCAGTTCTACTGGTGGCCTATGCAAACAAAACAAAATTAAAGCTGTAAGGTTTAAGGCAGGACATTAAAAAATGTTTCCGTCCCGACCATTGCACAGTAATTACACGACTTTTATTGTTATGTCCGGCCTTACTGGATGATAGATTCTGAGCCGGGCACAGAATGTTTTGCCTCGTGCTATTGTACTATTAATATGTGGTATTGAATATGACATTATAATGGCCAACTGTATTCTGCTAATGACATGGTCCAGTGAACCATCTGTCTGGGGAACGAGAAGACAGCAGACATTAGATCGGCTGTCAGAGGTGATACAGACACACGCACGCACACACGCACACGCACACGCACATGCACACACACACACACACACACACACTTTTAGATACTCGATGTGTCCGGAGACACACACAAAAATCACACATAAACACACAGTGATGCCATTAAGTGCTGTTTTGGATGGAAAGCCTTTGATTGGTGTGTGTGTGTGTGTGTGTGTGTGTGTGTGTGTGTGTGTGTGTGTGTGTGTGTGTGTGTGTGTGTGTGTGTGTGTGTACAAAGCTCAAACAAATGGATTCAATATCTCAACAAACTGTGTGTGTGTGTGTGTGTGTTGTGTGTCTCGAAGGCCCGTGCCCCTGTTGTGACATCATCTATGAATGTCATAATTGAGGGTCGGTAAATTGCCGCTTTTCTCCGCTCAGCGTCGCCCCATGTGTCAATACCGAGGTTCAAGGTGACGGTGCGGATCAATACGCAGAGACAGGAGCCATCCGCTGAATTTACAGCCCAGTAACAAGAGAGCCATGAAATGACGCGGCCGTAGCCTTCAGCAAGCTGCCGGACGGGACCGCTGCGCTGCTGCCAAGCATTTGTCAAACATGCACATCGGGGATTCTCTGAGGAATTTTCCTGCTCTTTTGGGGGGGATAATGATGGTTTGAGTTTTGCACCAGTCACTACTGTGGGGGGGGGGGGGGGGGGGGGGGGGTTTATTGGAGATGTGAATGAACAAAAGATAATTATTAAACTAGTAATATTCAAAATGTTCCATTTAGTTAAATCCAGCAGTGAAACATTAGAATGAAATGTAGCTTTTATTATTTTTACTCATTAAGTGATGAAAACTTAACTTGGTTCACTTAGTAAGTAATTAAGTACCATCTGCACGTACTTCCTTTTTATTTAATTTACCTTACAGCTCTAGTGGAAATTATTTTTTAAATACCTAATACTTTATGAATAAGTCTATATTTCACTCTTAAGCAGAGGCTTAACCTGTCTGAGGTAAAAAAATAGAAATATTATCCGGTCAGCTGGATGTAGGTTTATTGTTTTTTTTTTGGGTTAGGGTTCCAAACAAATCCAAAACAACTCTCCTTCCACGGAAAACATGGAATCTGTATTTTGTCCCTGATTTCTTACAATTAGTCACACTGAGGAGAGCAGGAATCCTGAAAGGTGCATGTAGGCAGGTTTCATTACACTTGAAATAAATCTGAACCAATCCTACAAGTAAAAGTTTGTATCTATGATTTTTGAATTTGTATTTTTGCATCGTGGGGTTGTGATGTTGACTTAAATAAAGAATCTAAATCCTCTTCCACCACTGCCATGACACAACTTAATGTCTGCTGTGTATAATGATGTGCTGTTCCTTCTGCATACAACTGTTAAAATGAATTCCTGAATCGAGAAGCCATGAAGTGACTGAAGTGACTGCTCATCTTGTTGGAAAGTAAAGACTACAGTTTATGTTTTGGACCTTGAACCATTAATATTTAATATCTTACCTTTAATATTTAGATTGCTTTTCATTCCAATCAACCAATCAAAGTAATTTAAATATATTTGACATAGTTGCTTTGTTTTAAGAACATTTTATTTCCCCAACAACTTTCCTTTTTATGTAAAAGCATTTTGTTTGACCTTTTCAAAATGTTGAAGTTAATGATTTAAGTTTGGAAATGTGACTCAAAGACAAAAGAAAGAAATGAAATCAAACAGTTTGTGCAATGCAAAACGGAAAAAAGTCAATCTTTCATTTCTTCGGTCAGCACACAGATTCACACGCATGCATGCGTTTGTGTGCATTTATGAATTCATCACAGCAGCTACAGCGGGCAGGGATGTCCAGCAGGCATGGATGTCACAATGATAGTAGGTGAGCTGTGAAGGTGACGATGCCTGCCGTGTGTGTGTGTGTGTGTGTGTGTGTGTGTGCGTTCCAGGTGATGGATTAGCTTCATTTCCAGTGTAAGCCGTCTGTTGTAAGTGAGCGAGAGAGTGTGTGTGCTTGAACCCGAGCAGTAGGAGGGAATGTGTGTGTCTGCTGGACCGTGTGTGTGTGAGAGAATGTGTTTCTGTCACATCGTTTCTACTTATATGTGCTTTTACCTGCATGTGTGTGTGTGTGTGTGTGTCTGTGAGTGTGTGTGTCTGTGTGACAGTGGCTGAGTGATGGGTCCAGTATACCGTGTAGTATAGCGGACAGACGCTGGGTTTCTCTCGCCGGGGGCAGTGGCGAGGCGTGTGTACAATCAAACGTGTGTTGACAGGCACGATGGACATCACACGGTTATGATGACCTCAACCTGCTGCAGGTGACACCCCCCCCACGTGCACACACACACACAATAACTGTATTTTCGGTGTTTATCTTACTTTTTTAACTTTGTAGACACATCCACACTGAATTACCCTCAACAACAAAAGACAAACATGGATTCAGCTAAATCATATTTAGGGAGTAAAACTCAGAGGAGGTGAGATCTAGAAAATCTTTGTCACTAGGTTCCCAGCTCCAGAAATTAACTTTGGCGACGTGAAAGACAGAAGGATTCAGGAATAGTCAAGATGACAAGAGGTAGAAATTACAGCCATTTCCTCTGCTCTGCGTCCTGAGCAGGAAACTGTCGGCATCAAACTTTCCCACTCTGTCATTTCCTTCTAACTTATCGGGCCGTGGTCAGGAGGCGACCTTTGTGTAATGATATAATGATGTGATACTTCCATCAATTAAAATACATTCACACTGGGCCTAAAAAAATGAATAAGACTTTTTAAATTTATAAAAAGGTGAAGAAACTGTGTGGGTTTGACTGCACCTCTACATGCTGGTGTGCGTGTGTGTGTGTGTGTGTGGACACATGTGCTCTGTGTGCACACACTTGCTTTGTGTGCATCCCTGTGTCTTTTTTAGTCCCCCCCGTGAGCCCAAAACAAGGTAAACGTATAATAATAACATCTTCAGAATGTATCTCCCCATCCTTCTCCCTTGAGCAAAACAACCCACACCACACACCTCCTCCACACCTCCTCCCTGCCTCCTCCCCCCGGCGGTGCGAGGAGCGTCCGGGTGTGAAATGTAAAAGGGAGAATGCTGTCGTTCAAACTGTCCCAACCACCAGTGTCTCCCTCTCGCTCCCTCTTTCTCAGGTGGGCTGGCTGCTGCAGGTTGCAGGTGCGCAGGACCCCTCAGCCAATGAAAAATGAGAGCCGTCGCACGCCGCGACTTTGATGAACCTCGCCGTACGTCGGCCTATCACTCTTCTCCATTTGGCTTCCCCCGGAAAAAACACCCAGCTACACACACACACACACACACACACACACAGTGCACGCATGCACACACACACACACACACACACACACAGGTGGCAAACACTCTGGACCAAATATTTGTCTTGTTGAAGGAAGAGGCTGCGCTCGGGTAAAGACGCAGTCAAGAGAGTCTGCTGGTGTGTGTGTGTGTGTGTGTGTGTGTGCACAAACTGTGCACAGTGTTTGAGATCCTTTATCTGTTAAAAAGTGATTTGACTTTGAAGTCACCGCACTGAGAAGATAAATGATTAAAATATCTTGAAAACTTCAAAGTTTAAATAATTGTCCTTGTAGATCTGTGTAGTTCTGCGCCATAAAAATAAATGGAAATGGAAAATTTTATAAATTTTAAATAGACATTTTCAAATGCATCTGTATATTTTTTTCTTTTTTCAGTTGTTTAATGTGATTTTTCGTAATTCACAGGAGTCTTTCTTGTGAAGTAAATCTCCTTCCTCTCCACTCGTCTGTAATGTGAACCTCCTCCTCCTCCTCCTCTCTTTCACTCTCTCTTTCTTCCCTCCCTGCTTTTCGGGGGTGCAACACTTGTTGAGGTAGATGACACTGGAAGACAAAACTGTGTCCAGAGGTCACTGCCTGTGTGTGTGCGTTGCTCTTCATGAGTGTGTAACAGACGTGGTATCTGCGATGTGAGCAGCTATGCGTCGGGGGGGCTAATCCCTCCCAGTTGGTCCCTAATCCTGTTCTAATCCCTTTAAAACTCTCTATCAGCCTCTCAGGACCTCAGCGGGGTTAAGTCACTAAACACACACTCCAACGCACAAGCACACACATGCACGCACACACACACACACACCCTTTACTACTGGTTAAGTGTTAACAAGTCACCATCATCCTTTAAATGAGCCCCCTTTCAAAATAAGACAGAGGTAAGTGATTAAGTGATTTTCTACAAATGAACAGTGACAGTGTTTCGTATAATGGACGGTAGGAAGCTGCTGATTAAACTGTACTATTGTTTTCTTTTTGAAGTGTTTTTTTATATCAAGCATTTACAAAACCGTTAGACACATCAGAGAGTGGTCGAGATTAGTGAACTTCACCAATAGCAGTGTTCGCAGAAGTGCATATTTACATGATTTTGTATGAAAAATAATCTTTTAGGGTTTCAATGAAATTCAAACGTCAGTGGTTGTGTCGAGGTCTGACAGAAAAGATAATTGTTATGAAACTGTGCAAACATTCAAATCAATCAGGAGTCGGCTCTGTATTTTTTTTCTTGATCTAAGAAAATGAGATGGAGGTAAAGATTATTAGAGTTCGTTATCTTCCGATGCATTATCATGATGACAACTTACACATTCAGGGTTTCGGTTGCACAGTCAGTTTGATTAGTTTCACCAGTGGTAAATATTAATGTAAAGTAAAAGTGTCGTGGCTCATAATCAGAACTATATATTTGAGGCAAAAAATTGCACATTGAAAATGTAAAATGCAAAGGAAACAAACACTTTTCATTATACAAACACACACACACAAACATGCACACACACTCCCTTTAATCCTCTTCTCCCCCCCCCCCCCTCCCCTGCTCCCCACCACTTCCCAAAACAGACAAATGCATTACACAAATGAAAAACAAGTGAGAGGTTGGAGGAGGGGGGGGGGGGGGGGGAAGTGAGATTTTATTTAAGTGTTCTTGTAAGCCATCTAAGATATTAATGTTGCAAAGCTACTTATCAATATTTAAGAACGTGAAAGGAGTGTGAGGGCAGAGGGTGGTTGTGTTGTATGGGAGGGCAAACCAGGAGGGACCTGCACTTTCCAAGGTGTGTGTCTGTGTGTGCGCGCATGCCTGTGTGTGTGTGCGTGTGTGTTTGCGGAAACCACAGTGCAGCCATCAGAGACAAGATGAGGTCTCTCTGACAGTTAGAGAAGAGGAATTGCTCCGTCTCTGTCCCACTAAAAGCTTTAACACACCTACAAACATCGTGTACAGTACTCACACACACACACACACGCAGAAAGCACTGTTAAGTGAGGGTCAGGATAGTAAATACAACTGCTAATGCCCCATAACCACAACATACCTATTTTATGTTGTGGTTAAGATTCCCTGATTTATGTTTAAGAGTGTATTAATGCATGTAGGTATGTAAACATGTACAGTATGTGAACACTGTGTGTATATGCATAGGAGGTTGTGTGTGCCACATCCACACACGTCTGTGTGTACAGAGGTGATGTGTGGTCACAAAGTACCGCCGAGAGAAGAAGAACCATTTTCAGTTCTGCTGCCATCAAATATAAAAACCAATGGAAAGCTGGAAAAGAAAACACCTGAATCCAGCATTCACCGTGTGTCACTGTGTGTGTGTTAGCATACAGCAGACAGAGTGTGGTGAGCAGCATGAGCGGAGGTCCGCAGGTGTTTTCCACATCTGTAGTTCGAAAAACATTAGTGACACACACACACACACACACACAATCACACACAGACACACACACACACAAAACTACTAATATGTCGTCCCCAAATTAGGCCTTTACTTTGAATCTCATCCCCAAAGAAATCCTATGACACACATATCCCCTATGACAGAAACTCACAGACACACACACACACTCACAGAGACACACCGACACACACCGACACACACACACACTGACCTCTGGACAGTGTTCTATCTTCCTTTGTCTTCCAGTGTCATCTCTAGTGTTACACATCCAAAACACTTTCTGAACACAAACCACTAAATGATGTCTGCAGGGCACAATAGGTGTGTGTGTGTGTGTGTGTGTGTGTCTTTCTGCAGAAAAGAGAGAGGTAGAGACGGAAAAGGCACAAAAAGAAAGACAATGATTTTGTGAGGGTGTGAACGAGGGAAACTGTGTGTATGTGTGCGTGTGTGTATGATGACCCCAGGCGAGGCGAGATGAATGGGTGCTCTGACCTCCCTGCAGGGGTGCAGGCATGCTTATTTACACAACGCACCCTTAGGTGTGTGTGTGTGTGTGTCAGTCTCCAAACTTGGTCTGTGTGTTGTACATGTCTTTTTTTTTTTAACAATTAAACAACTTCAGTCCCAAAGATCTTTTGTTCACTGAAAATCACCATGTTAATACAAGAAAAGCCTCAGTACTCGATGGTCATTCTGGGCAGTTCAGGCTCTAACGTTAGCAAGTTGACACGTCCAAGAAATACATAATAAAAAAAGAAAGAAGATTGGTGAAGCTGTAACATGTGCTAGTATGAAAACTCAACATAAACTTGCACACACATTTTGAATTAAAGTTAACTTACAAAATGTGGCATGTTTTTTGGGCTTATGATGGTTTACAGGTAAAGTGAGAAATGATACACATGATGTAAATCTGATTCAATGGAATTTTAAGACTTTTCAGGGAATACAAATATAATCCAGACTCATATTTACCTGTGATGAGAACTCAAGGTGTTTCCAGCAGCGTAAATAAACTCAGAGCCCTGATGAAAACTTTCACAATCCAACCACAGGTTTAAAGTATGTTTGAATAACAACCCTGTCTGTTTATATTGTGTGTGTGTGTGTGTGTGTGTGTGTGTGTGTGTGAGAGAGTCATTTCGTCTGCATCCATAGAATTGCATTGATTTGCCTGTGAAAGGTGAATAAATTGTATGTATGTATTTTATGGAAACAGAAAAATCCATGCAAACTGTTTACAATGCTTTCTGCTTCTGTCAATCAAAGAGGTGATCAATGTGCGTATTGACGGATCCATCGTCTGGGCATGTGTGTGTGTGTTTATGTGAATAAGTGCCAGAGTCATTATGTGGTGACACAACGTGCACGTGCAATATGTACGTTTGTTTACATTTGTTTGTTTTCTGCGTTTGTGTATGTGTGTGTGTGTATGTTTGCACCCACAGCCCCACAGCCGTTTATGCTCCTAAGTCAGTTATTGAATGTGTGAGGATTGTGTGCACGTGTTTGTGCGCGCGTGTCTTTTTAGCCCTGCAGCAGGGTCATTTCTGTATTGACAACCTGCTTGTTCCTGTCATACAGAGAACATGAGTAGAAAGGCCATTCTCATTTAGCCTGATAAAGCGCCTGTAGCATCATAACGACCTCTAGCCATTTATAAATCATACTTTAACACGGGGGAGACGGACCTCTAACTGCTGACTGATTGCAGAATTGATCAAAATTACTTATTCATGACTCAGACATGAGTTTTTTCGCGGCACGCAGAGCAGAATCTCACCCGATAATAAAAGTTGAAACGGAAATAAAACGGCGAATATGGTACGATAAATATTGTAGTTATATTTTGGCTCATGTTGTCATGACTTTATTTCAGCGTATAACTCATTCTCTATAGTATATTCAGCTTGTCCCCCCCCCCCTCTCTCCTTTCTTCTTTACTCTCTATCTCTAAATCCATCCCTCTATTCTTCTTTTTCTTCCATCGACCTCCCCTATCATATAAATCTGCATCTGGAACAATCAGTGGCTCATGTTTACTGATTCACCCAATCAGGTATCAGTTGTCCCTCGAGGTTCAAGGTCCCCATCGACAAAGTGTGTGACTTTGTGTGTGTGTGTGTGTGTGTGTGTGTGTGTGTGTGTGTGTGTGTGTGTGTTTTGGACAAAGGAGGAGAATCCCTGGGAGAGTGGCGCAGAACGTGTTGATCGATCGTCTGCAATTACCAGCCAATCGAAATGTGATTTATTTCCCAAGGAATCATTTCAATATCAAGAGAGCCAGTGAGTGCATGGGAGTGTGTGTGTCTGTCTCTGTGTGTGTGTGTGTGTGTGTTGGGAGGGAGCCCCTTGTCAATAAACTACCACTTACTCCTCCATTCCTTTTCCTCCATCCCTCTGTCTGTGTGTCTTTAAACCCGTCCATCCATCTCTCCATTCTCCGACTGCTCCTTCCTCCTGGTCTCGGTTTCACTTCCTCTCTCTCCCTCCCCACATCCTGCCTCTCCACCCTGAACCTCTACCCCCCCTCAACTCTTTCTTCATTGTTCTTCTCCTCACACGGTCATCTTGTCCATCTCTCCATTGCTACACCCATCATTCCTCCCCTCCTTCACCCCCTTTTTTCCCTTTTACTTCCACCCAGCTCCCTCTCTCCTCCTCCCTCCCTCCCTGACTGCTCCCCTGTGAGGCTATCATTCTGAGGCCTTGTCAATATGACCAGTCAACCAAACAAAAAGACCAACTGACCAATTGAGGTATTTTGACTCTTAATCCCCCCCCACCCTTCTCCCTTCCTACCGCCCCACCGCTCCCCCTCACCCCCCGCTCTCCTCATCCCGTTTTTTTTGCACTTAATTAAGTCGCCAAGTGGCTGTCAGGAATAATTTTTTGCTGCGGTGCGGGGCCGAGGGCCGCGGTGGACTTGACATTTGATAATATTGCGTCTCCACGTTGATTGAAATTGATTTTAGGGGGGGGAGGCCCGCTGCTCGCTGCCGCCGTGATCGTTTGACAACTCTCAGCCAATCAGCCCCAAGGACAGCCCATGGACCCCCCCCCCCCTCGTCTTTGGCGTGGCAACTCATATTCCTACGAGTGATGGCTGGGCGCCTGCTTGCGTGTGTGTGTGAGAGGGAGAGTGTGTGTGTGTGTGTGTGTGTGTGGGTCTGGGTATCAAGGGTCGGACATGGAGTACCGTCGCAGGGTCATGGAACTGGCAGTCACATTTCCCATAAATCAGCTGGTCAGTGCAGAGGGGAACATGTGTATGTCTGAGCATGTGCAAGAGCCTCCCTGCTCCCCAGTGTGTGTCTGTGTGTGTGTGTGTGTGTGTGTGTGTGTGTGTGTGTGTGTGTGTGTGTGTGTGTGTGTGTGTGTGTGTGTCTCGGCAACCTCTGCCCCCTTCAGCAACATTTTTCCCTCGCAAGCTAATAGAGGGTATAATGTTAGATGCAAATGACTGTTTTAATTGTTACCTTATTAGCGGGGAGTGGGGGTATTAACTAAAGAACATCATGATGAAATGCCACTCAAACGTAAGCTGCAGTCAGAATCAATCAGGGTAATTAATTACAAACAGGGAACACGAAGCAGCGTCAGTGTTTCCACGATGTTTACAGTCAGACTTCACTTCACGTCTCTCTCTCTCTGACCTGAAACAAGCGGCGAGGTATTGTTTCCTGCGCGTGGTTCCCGACGTGTTCACCAGCTATCTCCCCGCTCTTGTCCCAGGGCAGGACGTAATTGTTGTTTTTTGTTTGTTTGTCAAGATAAAGTATTTTTGGAGCCCCCTGCCTCAGGAGGGTAGACGGGCAGAGCAGCGTTTTAAATTACCTGAAAATGCTGATTTAATTAGTTTTGACCAATTTTTATTCTCCGCGTATTGGACTATTCAATTATATCTGGCAGAGACTTTTCTTTTTTTTTTACTGTTTATCTTACTGACACTTATTTATTGTTATTTGAACATGCTTTGTTGCTTTTAATGAAAAATGCAGTGCAGATAAGCAGAACAGCATCATCAGGAAACATCAAGTTATTGAGACTTTTTTTTTTGTGGAACAATAAAACTTTTAGTTTTCCACGTTGTCGTGCACGGGGCCGTGTGTAAACTGTTGAACTTTCTTCAATGTTATGTAAATAGAAATGCTACTGCTTTACTGTTTCTTTATATTGTTGGTATTTAAAAAATATATATAGATCACGTTTCCCTTTCTCAGGCACAAAAAAGTTGGTTCTGCTCTTTTTACCTCACGTTTAATCAGACTTTCAAATAGAGTCGATTTTTGATTTGAGAATGTCCTTGAAATAAAAGATGGTAGCACACTACCAAAAGATATTGTGCAAAAAGCCCTTGAGCAAGGCACTCAGAAGGCTCAGTTTTCCACCCAGGGCTTATGTTTACCATAACATATTTGATACCTCACAGCAGAGTAACGTTTTAATTTATACGTACGAATGACTTGTTACCCTGAGCACAGCTGAATTACTTGGTGAGGTCCCTCACCAATTCCCATTCAGTCTTTTTGCATTTTCATTTGCTCCTGTTTTAATTGGGTTATGAGTGTCACTCGCTGTGTGTCTCTGTCTGTCTCTGAGAGCCGTTCCATATTCCTGATGAGGTTCTGTCTTCTAACCCCCTTTCTCAGGCGCTCTAATCGCCTCTCGACGCTCCAGGCAACAGACAAACTGTACCAGACGCACACAGAGGAAAGATTGCTTTTATTTTGCAGGGGGGCTTGTCTAAATTAATTGTGATTTCTTTATTCACCATCAGTTAACTACAATGTTTGTTCTGGTAACACGGCCTGGATTAAACGGTCTCAATTGCAGCATGAGAAGGGACAGAAGTTGACGATGGTCCACTTTTTGGACTCCTACAAAAATCGTATTCCAGTTAAAGGCCTGATTTACCTGCTGTGGCTTTTTCATGATTTTAAAGGTTTAATATGTCTTTCTATTTTACTTAAAAACGTACCCAGTGATTTTCCACTGAGTAATTGTGTGTTGTAGTGTAAGTATATTATTTGAATTTGAATATCGATCTTTAATTTGCCTGTTCATCCTTTTTTCACCTTCTTCCCTTCATTCTTTCTCTTTCATCTCCTCATGCCATCTATACACCCACCTTCTGCTCCTCGTCTTTGCTTTCTCCTCCTTCTTATCCTCTCCATCTTCTACTCTCCTCTGTCTCCCCACTTCCACATCTCATCCGCCTTCCTCTCCTCCTTCCTCTTCCCCTCCTCCCTCCCCCCGCTCACTCTCCCTCTGCTCGGCTCTCTTGTCCGACAACCCGGCTATTAACCTCTGGCCTTGTGTCTCTCCTCCCATCACCGCTGCAGTAATTAGGAGGTCAATCCAGCCCTCCTCTATCATTTACCCTGACACACACACACACACACACACACACACTCTTTAGATACGTACTTGACAAGCAATGTAACCAATATAAACCAGTGCAAAGTAGAAACAGTTGAAATAAACTGCCAATCATTGGCCACATTTAATGATCCTTACATTTACCACTATTTCTCTCATTAAAGATTACATTTTTTAGGTTTAGTAAATATTGATACAGTGATAATGCAGTCACAATAATCTATAGAGTAATTTATAGTTTCAGATTGAACAAATTCAATATTTTAATGCATAATTTGTGTTATGAGCTGATCATGCATTTTACAATATGTTCATCTCCATAGCATAAGTAAACACACACACACACACACAGACACACACACACAGCAGGGCTGACAGGACTGGGCAATGAGCTGTCAGAACAGTCTCTCTGCATCACACAGGTCATTGGCTGATCCCTGTCTGTCTCTCTGTCTCTCTCTCCTTCACCCTCCCTCCTTCTCTCCCTCCCTCCCTCCCCTGCGCATCATTAACACAACGTACAATTAAAGTGTGCGTAGCAGTGTCAGACCCCTGCTATTAGCACCTCAGCCTAAATGGCACTTGGCAGAGAGCTGAATCGCAGCCTCCACGTCCCAGTCAAACGATTAAAGGCCTCACGCACACGATCAAACGCCAAAACGTGTTAGCAACTAATTAACTCGACGCAGCAGTGAGCGGAGGCTGCAGTGTTGGTGGGTGGACCGACGCTGACCGGCTCCTGTCACCTCTGTGGGAACAATAATGATAATAGACAGGTTTTGGCTTGAACTTAATGGAGTAAATGTCGATTGCACGATAAAAGCTGTGGAATAAGAGATGAATAACATGAGCTCCCGTAGTTCCAAGGATTTCGTAAGATTGGAAATTGAAGACTCCATTTATGGCACAAAGGAAATGCCTTTGTGAATCTGCCACTGCAGAAAAAAAGGAGGAGGAAGGCACTCTATGGGTAACGATGCCCATGTATAATGAACGTCAGACAGTGGAACAAAAAGAGTAACTGTGGAAACTCGACCTGGCCAAAGAAAAAGAAAAAGAGCCCCGTTGTTGGAGAAGCGGAGGAGAGTGAGAGGGTTAAACGAGCCATTCAGTCGCTGGAGAAAGGTTGGGGACCTGAGAGGGTTGGATTTACCAAACTACTGTCAGTGTATCAGACTTCTCTGATACCAGCAGGGATGACGAACAAAACCAGGGCTCCGAAGATGAGGGGGACTATTTATTAACATTAAAATATAAGTGGAAAATATAATCTGTGGTTATATTCTATATGATTTCAAACCTTTTAGTGGCATGGGGTGTTACACAAGTGTCTTAAAATAATAAGTTGGCAAATTTAATTAAATTCTTTAACTAAGTATTCCTATCCAAGGAGAAACAAGTGTTCTAAAGGCTGCAGCACAAACAAGAACAGAAACTTTCTCGCTGGCAATGACTCAAACTGTAAGGGGACAAACTTTCAGGGCTGACTGTGTCATTCACACACACACACACACACACACACACACACACACACACACACACACACACACACACACTGTACCACACCTTGTGCCGCAGCAGTAAATATCTGAGATCTAAATCCTCTTCACAGCATTGCCTAATTACTCCCAACAACATGGTAGCTGATTAACTTGTAATTGCTGCCATGAACGCAGCCGGTCCCTCTCTCCTCGTTAGGGTTATTACTGACAATAATTACCGCTAATGTGCAGAGAGGAACACACACACAGTCACACACGTAACCTCACACGTGCACAAACATACATGCAGGTGCGTGCTCATGCACAAACACTTGAACACACACAGGCGCCCTCGCTCTGCACCACACACTCCCGCACACACCTCACCAGGAGGATACTTAGTTTCTTGGAAACTATGACTGGAGCACAAAGCAATAACAGTGAAATTTAGGCAACTAAATTCATTTTCACCATGTTGCCTCATTTAAGCAATGCAATTCACAGCAGCCAAAACCCTGTAATGGCCTTCATACATCACTGTATTTCTCACCGGTGCCCTTGAAGCCTGATCACATCTCAAAAAATCTGACACTTCTGTCCCTTGATCATACGACATGTTGGAAGTTCTGCTGTTTTCTCCTGCAACACTTTTATTCCAGGTTGACTGTGATGGCGGCAATAATATGTAAAGCATTTTTGTCCTTTAGTTGAGGAATAAAAAAAAACATCTGTATATCCTCTCTGATAAATTATCAGACCGGGCCAATCCTCTAACAGATGATCCGACCAAAACAATCAAGTTTTACATGTGTTTGTCACAAAATATTCACATTCCCGCAGAATTTCTGAATTAATCGTCCGACAACAACAATCTCCTACAAACAAATGATTATAAAAACATATTTTCCATGTTTTTTGGAGAGGGGGCAGGGGTGGGGCAGGGGGGAGGGGGTGTTTTAAGTATATCCTGTCATCATATCCCAAATTGTTTTGGTATCCTGCAGGAAATCAGATAAGCAGCGACATATGCTCTGCATTTCCATAAAAGCAACATTTGTAGAATTACTGTAACTATCCGCTTGTAAAAGACCCAAACAGGGAATTGAGAAACGCTAATCTGTTTGTGAACTTCTGCAGCTCCTCACTGGCTTCCATGGAAGTGCGGCGAAAACGAACATACCAGCAATACTATTATAATTTATTACGTATATGAATTTAGATACTTTTTTTTGCTGAATGTGTGATAATGAAATAGGGAAATAAAAGCACTCGCCGGGTGATTTATGAGAAGAAACTCCCTGCAAATTCTAGCACTAGGTCAGATTTAAAAATAAAGCTAAGTCCTCTTTGCGTAGATACACACTGTGCCGACAACACGATGCCTCCATTGTTTATCTTTTCCGTGCTCATTCTGCAATACACTTCTCCCCTTCTGCCTCCTCTGTGTGGAAGGGAATTTGCGTGAATCAAAATCCGGCTTAATCATAATTCTCCAACTAAACTTGCTGTGGAGAAAGCTACGAGCGCAAAGCTCCTTTTAAGTTCATAATCACTTTCTCCTTTAGCCGGGGATAATGGTACTACTTGTGCGAGATTTAGCCCACGTCTGTCTTTCTCTCTCTCTCCCTCTCTCCCGCCCTCCCTCCCTCTCCGTCTCTCTCCGTTTCCCCCAAACACTATCTCTCTTTCTTCGGACCATTAGTGATATTGCCGGGCCGCAGACCTCTGTGTTAAGTCACTTAATCAAAAGCAATGGGTTGAAAATCTTGTTTGGCCTCTTACGTCTGATTCATTCCTGCAGACAAGAGCGGCGGAGAGACAGAGAGAGGGCCGGGGGGAAATAAATGGAGAGCGAGACAGATAAGTAGAGGGAAGGGAGAGAAAGTAAGTGAGCGAGTGTTGATAGTAAAGTGAGATGGCAAGGGAAGAGGGGAGTGTGAGAGCGGAGAGAGAGAGAGAGAGAGGACATTAGGCTGGGGTACTATGTGTTATCAGCTAAGCAGCAGCAGAAAGGCTATCATTGGCTCTTTCACCCCTCGGGGGATGAGGAGGCCACTGTTCCTCTAACCACTTCTGACCACCTCTCTCACACACACACACACACTGTGAAGAACGAGAGTCTGTCTCTATAACTTCAGAGGACATTACATTGACTTACAATCATTTCTTGCAGACTCTGACCTTATGTGATGACCCAAATTTAAGGATTTACATCATGGGGACTTGTTTCTTGTCCTCAAAAGGAAATCATGAATTAATACCTGGACCACAGATACACAAACACACAATTGATCATTAGTTCTTCTACTTCATCTGACATCTTTGTTGCTACAATTTAAAGTTCTACCTTTTCCTCTTATCTCCCCTGACACAACACACCCGGACAGAGGCCTTGCAACTAAAGAGTTACTGCAAAGATTCTCAGGAACAGACCAAAACACAACAGGTCCCTTAAATGAAACAACACAATGCTTTGTAGTAGCAACATACATGTACGGTGTTCTCTGATGTGACAAGTAGAGCCGATAAGAGCCTTTAACAGACATATCAGTGTCAATGAGACAATGTGAAAACTTTAATTTTAAAGAAAAACACTTTTGCTGTTGGAAATTCCTGTCATTACGTAGCTTGTCCCGGAGAAATCATTGTTTATTTATTAGCATGTTTATTTTCTTAATTCCAGATCTGTATATTTGGTTGTATTTATGTTTTATTTTACATATATATCTGAGAGACCCCGATGCAGACTTGCACGATGTTAGTGAAGGTCCTCACAAATACAGAAGTGCAAACACAGATGCATTGTGTGTGTTTGTGTCTCGAGGAGATGATGGGTAATGGAGGGGGGCTCGATGCTCATTAGGGGGGCAAATGGAACATACGGAGCACCAGACCTCTTCTACTGTTGTACCGCACACACACACACACACGCACACACACTTTACTTTTCATGTATTAATTCAAAAGAGGAGAGGAAAAGTTCAGTTCCCCTGCTCAGTGCGGCTGACAGGTTTAAATAATAGAGTGTTTGTCTTGTGCAGAATGTGCAACAGAAGAAGGAGGAAACACAGAAGGAAATGGTTCTCGTCAGTATCCATCCATAAAACAAACTTCCACAGACGCTCGCTGCTTGTCCCAGACAAACAGAGAAATACCAGCTGTAGAAAGTTAAAACTCGTGATTTGTTCAAAGTTGTACCTGCGTTTATGGCTCAGAGGAAACAAACTGAGCTCCTCCCTCAGCCCAGGTCATCGCAGACACTCACCTTGAGTGGATGTAAGGACACACACTTCCAACTGTAAAGAAATGAAGTTAAAATATCACAGATATGAAGGCTGCCATCTGTCTCAGTAGCGTTCAGGAGTAGAGCTGTAGTATCAAGGTTTCAGTCTCAGCTGTCAATCATAACGTTATACCTACTTTCTAATAGCATCAAGAACTACCTAAAATAACAGAATCCATCATTGAGAAAAATGTATTTTACTTTGAATCTGTTAACAAAGAGAAAGTATGATTGCATTGTGTACAACACAGCAACAATAAAGGCCTTTTTATTTCTATTTCTATCAGTTCCCACATAGTTGAGACCAAGCGGTTAATACACTGTGTAAAGCTTTTAACTTTAATGCAGTCTATGAGTTCCTCTTAGTTGTAGATGTTATATCAGGCAAAGCCTCTCCCTCCAAAAGTGGAGCCGAAGACGAATAAGATGGTTTAACAGTCGTAAGTGAATTGAATTTTCTTGATTATGATAAAAGTCAGAAAGTGGGGTATTTTGTTGTGAATTACCCTATGATGCACATCAGGGTCAGGGAGTAATCTCCCACTTCTTAAAACTATCGCAGTTTTCATTCCCTAATTGAGAGAGGGTTGGATTGAGGGATAGACGTGGAGCAGAGATGGAGGAGGGGAAACTATAATTCTCATCCCTCATCTCTCTCTCTCTCTTTCTTAATAGTCTTTTATTTCATGCTCCTCCTCCCCCTGCCGCTCTTTCCCGCTGCCCCATATGTGAACGTTCAAAGTCTCCTGGATTTGGGACATTGCATTGTGGGATCGCACAACTTAGCGAGTCAAGCCCCTTTTAAAACACCGCCGAAGAGTGACAGAAAATCCTGCTCAGACCAAATCATCTAAAGCGCTTCATCTCTCCCTTTCTTTGGGAGGAAATGCAGTTAAAGACCAAATGGAAAAAAAAAAATAAAAAATTATAACTCAGTTTAATCTGCTGTTCGGCTGGTCAGTGAGATCGAGAGAGGATAGAGGATAGAAGCAGAGGAAGTGTCAGATGGGTGAAACTCCCTGAGTCCTGAAACACTCGTATGAATCTATCGGCTGACTGTCAACACCAAACTGGCCCCGACTGTAACAGGCTTGGTTCTAAATTTGATTTCTTACATTGTGTGTCTGGTTTAAATAAAGCAAGGGAAGCAGGGGAAATACACACGCAGGATGGAAACTGGGAAATTGTATTTTTCAATTCTTATGGCCTTTTAATCTGCAGGTTTTCATCCATAGATTTGTCCAAAAGAAGATTGAAGACACCAAAAATCGATCAAGAAAACATAACGCAGCCGTTGGACATATTGATCGAGAAAGAAATTGTGAATTTCTTTTAACAATTACTCCCATCGTAGTATCTTCGCGGTCTAATTGCTTCTCTAACCTATATCATATTGTGATTTTTATAGTTTTCACTTTGTATTTTAAGAGATATTTCTGTACAAACACCCAGCTGAGCACCTCTGCAGTTTCTTTAAACTATTGTACTGCTCATCTTGCCTGTGATGAAGCACGCGCTGCTAAATGTGTTGCTGATCCCTGTGAGGTGCGGACACTTCACATCAAACACGGTGTAGCACCTCGCACACAATCCGCCGCCTCCTCGCTGCCACAGGTGTGCGGTAAGAACACCCTCGCTTACAAACACCTCTCAGACCTTTAAGGACACGCAACTCAATTAAACAGGCACAAGACACATGCACACATTCGCACGCAGTCACACAAATCCATCCAACCCACCAGCCAATCACCTCGTACACAAATTTTGGTGACAAACACACACACACACACACAAGTTGAAATTCAATCCCGCTGCAGAGGCTTCTCAATTCAATTAAGACACACAGCTCCTTTCCTTTGATCTGAGTATTGGCTATCAGGCACACACACCTGATGCTAGCAGCACTAGTGGCCTCATAGTCCGCAACACAATGCTGCTAAAAGCTATCATCATCTGGCTAGCGGTAACAACAGTTATCAGGCAACAGTGATATTTTCTAAAGGTACAACAGGAGAGTGGGCTGTGAATTCAATTATTATTATGTGTGTGTGTGTGTGTGTGTGTGTGTTTGTGTGTAGTCGTATGTTTACAAGCACATTTCACTGTGTTTTTTCTCTGTGCTCGCAGATATGGTTTCCACCTCATAATGAGATTTCAGAGCCGCAGCTCATACAAGAAAACCTTGATTGATTTGTGCAATTTAGTTTTATTTGTGTCTTTTGCAGGAAATACTGTATGTAAAAGAAATATCGTATTTGTATCTTTATACTATATTTTGTGGGTTTTTCACTTAATCTTTGGTATTTAGGATTTTTATGACTGTGCATATTGATGGTAAATAATTGTATATTTCTAAAATGTTATATACTGAATGGTGTTTGTTATGTTTTTGTTGTGGACATTTTTTACCGTGCACGTTACCTCCGCTGCTACAACTCCATCCTAAGGGAAACTGCACCTGTAATGAAATCCACAGTAAACACCCTTCTTTTTAATTCTTTGGTGCAAAGCATTGTGTACAACTGTGTTTCTCAGGTTTGTTGAGTGACAGTGTACAATTACAATCAAACCAGGGCTTAAACAAAAGTCACTTATCTCAGCGGGAGCTTGTTAATAAGAAATTTGTCAGTGTCTGCTTCCCTTCGTCTTTCTCTGATCAACAACACAAAATGACTCTCAATCTAGTTCCTCTTCTTTAAGAGATAAGAGGGTGGAAAGAAAGTGTCCAGGGGACTGAGCCTGTGTACTGGGCATCTGTAGGTAATTGTGTTTTTTGTGTGAGTTGTGTGAGACAAACCGTTTTAGTTTTGTGCTGAACAGCTTGGAGTCAGGATCCCATGTCACACCTCTTGATATGTAGATGTGGGAAACCTTATGCAATTCAGAAATAGTTAAGAAAAAACCTTAAAAAATCTGATCATATATTTCATTCCTATTGGTGACAAAACTTTGTGCACGTAGGAGTGAGAGCATTTTGTTCACAGCGAATGAGAGTCAGGGGTGTCTCGTTGGCAGGGAAATTACATTTTTGATTGTGGCGCCTGTTGTGTGTCTCTACATGAATCGACAGCAGCGGATTTTGCATATGTAAGGTTAAAGTGGCGAAGCTCATCCTGCTGTATTCAATCCTTAAAAAAAGACATTTCCTCTTTTCCCCTGAGGCTGTGTCTGTGTGCGTGAGGGGGGTTGGTTGAGGTAATAGATGGGGGGGGGGGGGGGGGGGGGGGGGGGGGGGATGTATACGTGCACACTTGAGTGCATGCATGCATGCAGAACAATTTGGGTGCGTATTGTGTGTGCGTCACTCCCTGTTCATCTGAATGGGGATTCATTGAACAGCGATTTCAAAATTAAATGCTTTTGGTCGGGCAGATTGCTTTACGTCTCTGTCATGTTGCTGTGAATGGGATGCAGCCTTTGATGGATATGAGGACTGACGGGCGAGGCCCCCTTCACACACACACACACACTCTCTCTCTCTCCCTCTCACACACACACACACACACTATTTGTTCTCACCCTCATTCCCTCCATCACTTTGTCGTCCTTTACTTTCTGTCATTTGTTCCTCCAAACTCTTTATATCCATTGTTTTAAAAAAGGATTATTTTTAAAGTCATTCATGATAAAAATCCGTTATGTTCGTACACTGTTAGTTTGTTTTTCAGGGACTTTGACTTAAAGGTTTTCTCTTTTTTAGACAAACATCACATTGTTGTGTTATTTGTCAATGACGTCTAGTTTAAATCAACTCTCAATCAAGTTTCAAGCTTTGCTCCCTCTTACTAAGACCTAAACTCTACACACACACACACACACACACACACACACACACACACACACAGATGGTCCTCTCGAATATCCGGCACACATTTCCTTTTCCAAAAACCAACTTCCACATAGTTGGTTTAAGATCAATATGCATAACTTCCAGATTTCCATAAGTGCTTGACGCCATGTGTGTGTGTGTGTGTATCACAAATAACTAAACACAATCAGTCCCGTCAGTCTGAGTTTCCTGCTTGGTGACAGTCTGCATCTGCTTTCCTGGTGTATGTTCATCTGTCTGACACACACACACACACACACACACACACACACACACACACACACACACACACACACACACACACACACACACACACACACACACACACACACACGATTCTATGTTTGTGAGGACACTAATTGACATAATGAACCTTTAAACTGAATCTCCTTTCCATTAAGCCTCACTAGTTTGCCTCAAGTGTATTTAGTCATTCATTCTCACAAGCTTATCACTAGGTAGATACTGTATTAAAGTCATACTGTGTGTTAGCCACACATATACATTATGCTGCTCAACGTTCCCAAAGCTTCAACTCACTAAGATCTCTGCATGCAATAGAATAATGCTCTATACTATTACTCTACAGGTGGACAGCAGGGACGTTTCACCAGCAAGATGAAGATCTGTGACCGTGACAGGAAAACGTCCACTTTGTGGCTGCTCTCGGCAACATGACAGGTTTTGCTGAAAACTATTGTGTTTTTGTCATAAAATCTCTTTGAACCCTCTTCACATTCTCTCTTTGGCTCCACATCCACCTGTATTCTTAGTTGTGTGTTTGTGTGCGACTGTGTGCATGCATGTTGCACCACCTGTAATGCATCTCAGATGCAAGGACTTCTTACTCGATGAGCAGATGAAAGCCACTGAGAGGTAATGGAACCTGTGTCGAGACGAGCCAGTCAATCTGCAGCTCGCCAAAATACATTTCACATGGACGTGTGCGCGTACACACACACACGTACCCAACACATTTGCATCTCGAGTGCCATGGCAGCTAGCTGGCTAGCGAGACAATTGGAGTCACAATTGAAATCAAGGCAGTGTTTGTGTGATTCCCGGAGAGAGGGGAAAAAAAGCAGAGTAAGGTTTTTTAGGAATATGCTAATACTGCTCTGCACGGGGAATCTCTTGAAATGAGCTTTCTATTTGGGTAGCTTAAATCAAGAATCACTTTGGTTCACTGATGTAAACTGAATAAGTTTTGCATCTGCTGATGTTTATGCATGCGGAACTTGGCCGGCAGGGGTTGGCATATGGAGAAGAGGTAAACACAAGAAGAAAGAAAGAAAACAGGCAAAGAACAAAACTGAAACATGCAAATTAAGAGAAAGAAAGAAGACACTAACTGAAACTGTATTTACTCAAACTGAAGTATTCAAATTTAAAATGATCCTGGATCCATCTTTGCCTTCATATTGGAGCAGAGTGATACACTGCACTTGAAGGACTTAAACTTGCACAGTACAGCACCATCTGTGGCTGTGGCTCAGGAGGAAGAGCGGAGGGTCAGTGGTTTGATACATAAGGGGAATATCTTAGCTTAGTTGTATTACCCCAAGTCCCTCAGAATGCTACAGGCTTTTCTATAAACATCAGTTTTACAAGTCAACTTTTTAACCCACTTCACACACCACTGCAACTCTGCTGGTATAGATAACAACTACAGCTGTGGCCATGTGAACAACAACAGACTTGATGGGAGGGGGGGGGGTGTGGATGTGCAATCTGAACCACCTCACTGCCTGAATATCAACATGAATTTAAAACATAGTTAAAATGTCACCTTGAATATGAGATACTTTCAGATATCTACTGTAAAGCTCATTCTGAATCAGCAAAGATACTCAGTGTTATAATTCTGTCACACTGCTCCGCTTCCAGAGAGAAAGTTGTTTCAGTGATTTGTTTGCAATGCAGCCCTCCACAGTAGCTGGATACTGATGTGCTCGCACCGTAAAAACATGTGTGTGTGTGTGTGTGTGTGTGTGTGGTACCTGTATCTGTACTCTTGCATATACACAGACCGGTGTGTCTATACTTTCATGACTGTGCATACAAACAGGACTGTGCATGCGTTCATGCATGTGTGTGTCTCTCTGAGTATGAGCATCATCACTCTGTACTATATGGGTCATAAAGCACAGCTAAAGAGGGTCGATGGGGAGGAGGCTACAGTCTTCTGTGTAAAACTTGCAGCTCCTCCCGATAAAGTCAAGGAGAGAGAAGCAAGAGTCAGGGAAAGCATCACCGTAGATCAGATGCAGATGCGCTCGCCACAACACTTCTCTATCCCTTTAATCCCTCGTCGTAAAAGTTACTTATGACTGTTTTTAATTCTTCCTGGGGTGAGAAGACCCTGGCCGACAGTTAACTAACCAACGGGATAAAGGAGCGGGCCGGAGATTAGCCTGATCCAATGTTGCTGTCGAGAGATCCGACTTATACAGAGAGGAGCATTGTAAAACAAACACAATGCAGTGTTAATAAACGTGTTTGTTCTACTGTAACAAGCCAAAAGGGCCACTATGCTGAAGGCCTATTGTTACTCATCATCCCCTGTATTTGTAAGTGGACACCTCATTCACTTTATGGCAAGTATGGGTGTCAGCAGTTTGTCTTCCTGTGATGACTTCTCCATTAGTACATGAATAGCTTGGATGAACAGAATTAAGTTTAAGTAAAATCCCCAAACTAGTTGTCTGCGATCCACCGGTAAACAGATAATTTGTTAAAGACAGCTTTGCATTTCGTATTTCAAGTATAACCACACTTGGCGACACTGCAGCCTGAAGCACACCTTCCCAGAAATGTAGCGTTGGTTGCTACTCAGATACACCAGCACGCGAATTATGAAATCATTAGCTCTCCATAGATTCTACTTGCTCACGCATCCAGATGTTTTAGCTTTGCTCTCTTGGCGATTGACTTATTGTGAATCGGTGCTTGGTCGTATCAACGTAACTCAGTTGTTACCCTTACAAGCACCAAGTTCAGGGGCCCAACCCAAGAGGTGAGGCTTCCTATGCCGTGTTCAAACACTCTCTCTGCCTGAGATGAATACAGACACACAACAAACAGGTTTTCAACCAAAGAAAGAACAGAAAGAAAGCAGGACGCGGGTTTCAGGAAAAGAAAGAGGGATGCAGAAGTAAACGTGGGTAGAAAAAAAAGTGATAGAAAGAAGAACGACAAAAAAGACTGCAATATCAGCTTCCTATTTAGATGATGATTAAAATTCATAGGCTCCCCACCTCTAACATCCCTTTACCCCCTCCATCCATCCTTCCCTCTATCAATCCATCCACATCCCCGCCCTCCCTTTCGATGTTGAAGCAATCTCGCAGCAGTCACAGGCTTCTCTCCCTGCAAAATTAATTTGACAGGTTTGCATTAAGGCACCTGATCAATACCCACTTAGAGCTGTGAGGGCTAAAGCCAAGAAAAATAACGCACCAGGCCTCCCCTCCTCTCCCTCTGTACCAGATGAGAAAAAATGAATCTTGGACACTTTTTTCTACCCCCCCGACCCCTCCCAGTCCTAAGCCCTGCTCTCTATCAGCCAGACCAACACACACACACACACACACACACACACACACAAATAAACACTCGCACAGACACATAAAGCACACAAATGAACACAGACGCACATGTGCAGACACACACATGCAGCTCCGAGCTTCTCTATCACCAGGCTGACCTCCCGCCATTGATCGGGCAGCAGTTAAGTTGACAGAGGGCCTGGAAGGTGTGTGTGTTTGTGTGTTTGTATAATGTTTGTACGTGTGTGTGTGTTTGCTTTGTGACTTTTGCTAGGCCCCTTCACCAGGGAACGATCAACTATACAACCTTGATAGAGTCAACACTGTGTGTTTGTGATAAGAGGGCCCCCCCAAAAAAAATAGAATAATTTCTGTCCAGTTGAAATGAAACACAGAGTCTGAGTTGGACACTATATCACAGGTCATGAATTTAAAGAGGAGGAGAGGAGTCGAAAAAGAAATAAGGAGAAGAGAGAGGGCGAAACAAAAAAAAAGATAAACCGAGAATATCTAATCAGATGTTCCTAAAGATTAGTCAGGTTTTTGAAGTTCCAGTTCTATTGAGTGTTTTGCTCTGGGGGCATCTTGTCGGGAGGATTTTGAAATGAGTTGACAATGTGCTCCCTGTTAAGATAAACCTCAACGTGAACATAACTGTTAAGACGACACTTGCGTTTGCTGCAGAGAAAGAAACCTTCATTTATTATCATCTATCTCGGATTGTTGGAAAAATAATTTAAGTGGCCACATGTGTACAGTAAACTAGTCATTTAAAATTACATGAAATATCATCTTCATTACACTGTTTTATAAATGTTGATTTGCTTTATTCTTTTCTGTCACTTGTTGGCAGCACATTGAGTTGAATGTGTATCTTAATGTCTGTTCACTTTCCCCATCCAAATTTCTCAGGAGGTCCAGAATCAAATCAAAATAAAACTGCTGTTAATTCCGACACCAACAATCAAAGTGGCCTAGAGAAAGGTTCGTGGTTATAAACGCTTCATGGTTATAAACGCTTCAGCTGTTACCCATTTTAATGTGATGGCTGTTCTCTGTGTGTGATATCATGTAAATTTGTAAAAAACAATTGACATTATTGGCATTAAAGTGGAAGAATGGAAGGAGGAAACAAACCAGTGTCTTATCCATGTTCATCTGACTTTTTATCTTTTCAGCAATTTGCTTTTGATTCAGCGACACTTAACAGTTTTATACCCCAAACTATAAACCTACAATGTTTTTTGCTTAAACAAATACAATGAGTGGGGTTCAAGGCAATGTTAACGTTTCTATACAATTGAAGCAGCCTCTGTACCGGGACAAGAGCTCCACTCCTCCACTTATCCCTCCGTTACTCCTTATCCATCCGTCACTCGAGTCTTCCAGGGCTATCCCATCTCATCCAGGCAGAAATCAATACCTGGCCCACGAGACAGGCCTCAATAAACAGTACAGGGAGAAACATGGGCCAGCCTCCAGAGCTAAAGCTCGCCCCTCATCTCCCGCTCTCCACACAACACAAAGTAAATGAACTCGCTACTTTTCCTCTAACTTCACCCAACCAACAGCGGAGACCTCCATCCGATGTTTCAGCCCTCAAGGTCGCGGCGACGTTTCAATCCCTGCAGTGATGCACGAGTGTGGAGGTGCATTTGTGTGAGAGAGTTTGTGGGGCTGACAGATTCCAGGTATGAATGTGTTGTTACAAACCAAAGATCAATGCACCGCTGCAACAATACATGTCTTTTGCAGAAGCTTTATCTTGCCCACTTCCTCTCTGGCAACAAAAGAAATCCAAATTTAGTGACATGAACAAGGGCTGAAAGAAACACTCCATTGACTGATTAGGCAAACAGATAGATGCATTCAGTTGCTTAACAAGGTTTTTGTAAATGTTGATCCAACTTGACGACCTGACTGATGATACGGGGTCACTGAAAAGTGTATTTCTCAGCCTCTGAAACACAGAGACACATTAAATAACATGGAATATTTAATTTATATATTTTAATTAATTAAAGACAAATGAATGGAGAGAAAAAACTAATGTGGGAATTCTCTGCTGAGAGTTCCAATCACTTTAAATCTTATTTTACCTATGTCATTTTGGAAGGTGTACAGTGAGACCACTTGAAGCCATGAAAACAAAATCATTTATTGTGTTTTTATATATATTGTATTTCAAAGTGCAAGCCAAAGCTAGTACATTCTGTATATATATATATATGTGTAATTTATGTTTGTATATATTTCTTTAAAAGGCAAGTAATTCTAAATCATCATCCTGTCCCCGTCTTGTCAAATCTACAAAATTAAAGAAATTAATTTTCATTCAATGGGAAAAATTGATGTGTACATCTCAGGAAAATAATCAATTGAAGCTTTATTCTCCATGTTTTTCTTATGTACTTTTGTAACATGATTGAATTAAAGTGTAGAGAAAGAAATCTAAAGTTCTGGCTTCACTGCTGCTTCGCTTATAGATTCCAAAGTGAGGTGGGAGCTGTTGTGTTCGCAGTGTGCACTGTGCTTTGAGCCTATAAAGAAATAATGCTCATTTCACAAAATTTCAATCATCCCAACACTTCTCTACCAATACATTACTATTGAACCTTTCATCTTTGGGACACTGGGAGACTTAAATGCCTCCAAATAGATTTGTCTTAAATCAGACTTGTGTATTTCCCCATCCACTTCCAGCGTGGACACCGGGGACGGAGAGAAACAGAACGAGAAACTGCTTTGTTTGGCTGCTGAACTTTAAAAAGATTCTTGAGCTGCTTTGCCGAGGATATTACCCAATATCTCCTCACTTACATGGCTCAGTGCATTACGCGCTGGCTCACGTGAGCCTACGTGTGTTTCCCCTTCTCTTAGTTGATGGTTTGTTCTGACTGTGAATTACTGTACGTGTGTCTGAGCCCGCTTTCCTCGTTTCTCTTCTCTCCTAAAAGGGGGGCGCATGAGTTGAAAGAGAAAAGACAGCAGTGGGATTATACTTGAGAGAACTGAGGCCCGTGCACGCTGAGCTGCCGCGATGCAATTTCACCGCCGCGTTGCCACTTTCAGGCCTATTCATCCCTCCCCGCTGAGCTCCATTAGGGGAGACGGGCAGGTGAACAAGTGCACATGGAAAACAAGTTCCTCTAGGCGCTGCTGAAGCACCAGCCATCCTCCCCCCGCACACACACACACACACACACAGCACAGTCCTCCTTAGCCAGATGTAGATTGGAACAGACATCGATAAATAATTTAGAGGTCTTGAGACTTTTAAGTAGGAATCTATGCAGTGTGAAACGCTGTTTAATCGAGTAACTTCTAATGCCGTATAAATCAAAGGGCGTTAAAAGCTGCTAACGTCGGCACAAAAGAAAAAAAGACCAAGCGGGATTCTTTCTGTTTTCTTCCATCACCTCCGCTCTCGCCCTCTTCGCCACTTTTTTGTCGAGTTGATGGGACATTAGGTGACATTTGTATTCTTGTATTCATCAATTGACCCCAATCTACTGGGGAGAGACAGAGAGAAAGACAGAAGAAAAATCTCTCTGGTGCAATGCAGCTCCTGTTAATGCAATATACGAAAAATAAAAAAAAAAAACAGGCAGATCAAGAGTGACTGTATTTTGGAAACAGCACTTGAAGATCGGTCTGGAGTACGCCATTCGATTTAACCTGCCAGACACTTGAACGGAGCCAATTTCTTCATAAAGGGGGGAAATGTAATGAAACGTCAGAAGACAATTTTCCAGTTAATTGTCACAGGCGCTCGGATGCGCTGATACGATAAAGTACAAAAGAGGCCTGTGTGCAAAATGAGCAGCATCAGACTTTGGGCAAAGACGGAGTGATTTGACAAAATACTTACTGCATTTCTTTCACCGCTTCACGTTGCACCTCGCATATTTGCAGTTCATTTCACGATTCACATATTCTTTTACATTTTGATAGCAATAACTCCCTTGATAGATTGAACCTTGCTCCTCAATGAGAGAAGAAACGGCGCCGTATACATTATGTGTATATATATTTTGATCAGCTGTTTTACCACAGCTGAGCAATTTGCCTGCAAGAACAGAGCTATCAAATTATAATAATATTGGAGTCTTACACAGACACGCACATGTGAACACACACATGTACACACAGATATGGAGGACACAAATGAACACACACACACACACACACACACACACACACACACGCACACACAATTCTCTGGTGTCATCAGCAGATGTGTACATACCCTCGTCTCAATACACTACAGATGAGCTAATAGCCTTGGAGGCTCCCAGCCTGATTCTGATCTCCATAATACCACCCCCCCCCACCCCTCGCCACCACCACCTCACACACACACACACACACACACACACACACACACACACACACACACACACACACACACACACACACACACACACACACACAGAGTGAGAGGGGAGTGTACCTGCACAAATCCCATAATATCTCTATACCTGCCGCTCTGTGGGGAATCAGATGGACCTGGTTTACATTCAGAGGACAAATATGATCACTTAGGCGCCACATGCACGTGGATGGATGAGTGCACGGACACAATACACACACATGCAGAAACACATGTGTGTGTATTGTGAAAGTGGTACAACGCAAGACATGGCTTCTGTCGCTTCTTGTGACTGCTATGCACACATCCACACTCCATATGACAATATGATAGATTTGGAAAATATAAGTCTTGATGTGTAAATGCTTTCCAGAGTGTGTGTGTGTGTGTGTGTGTTGTGTGCACGTGTGTGTATTTGTGTTAGGTCAGGCCTTCCAGAGCCAGTAAATAAAAAGCAAAGTGAATTCCACTTCAGTCTGAGGCTTGGAGAGGATCTGAGGGGATCACCTTGGAGGTTGATTATCACCACAAGGATTTGTGTGTGTGTGTGTGTGTGTGTGTGTGTGTGTGTGTGTGTGTGTGTGTGTGTGTGTGTCGTGTGCGGTTTGATCTCCAGCAGTGAGAAGAGGCACCAGAGTCAGGACACTCCAGTCAGAGGAGCTCAATTACACCTAATTTCTCAACACGGACACACATGCTACAGAAATGATTGTCGACACGTAAAAACATGCATGCCAACACACAAACACGCACATACACCCACGCACAATAGCATACAATCACCAGGGTCCCATCGCCCAGTAATAATGTGGTTATATAAAGAGCTGATTTTTGGAACCTTCCATTACTGAGCAACAACAAGGACAATTTGTCAGGTGGAAACACAACTGGGGCAAAGTAATGACACAAACATTAAATAAATCCCTGCTGAAAATCACATCTACACTAAACTGTGGACAACAAACAATAAGCTGACTCAGAACACATGATTGGGAACAAATTACAATTCGTCTCCGTTTACAGTCGCAAATATCCATATTTTCTCAAAGGGAAGACGATTGTCTTCTGTCGCCATGAATATTGAACACATCTTAAGTATGGAAAATAAATATAACTTCAGTTTGAGTCGCTACACCGAGAAAACAAAGAGGAAATAAATGAAGAATAACATGAAAATAAAAGGTACAGCTGACAATCATGACTGAACCAATCGATACGCAGTCGGTCCACTTCCCTCTGGCTGCTGTGATAGAGCCAACATCTGTCAATTAACACACACAAACACACACACAGACTCACACACACACACAAGCATACAACATATCCATACACAGAAATTCACAGGCACACACACACACACCCTGTTTATACCAGCCAAAGGGCAACCACCTCCTATGAAGCGTTGTGGTTTGGATCAGCAGTATTGACAGCTTTCACATTAGACCTATTGAAATGCATTGTTGCTGCCACCACAACACAGACACACACAGGCACACACACACACACACACACACACACACACACACACACACACGGATCTCTCTGGTATGTATCACCAATCAATCTAACGCCTCAATCGCATTCTTTCCACCTGCTTTAACGGAGAAAAAAGAGGACGGGCGGGTCTGGCGACTCTGGTCTGACCCCCAACCTTGACCTCGGACCTCGAGAGGTTGTGGTCAAGGATTTAAAAAGAGGGGAGGCGGCATGAGGGACGTTCAATAGATGTGTTGTGATGGTCACGCCTGCTTTAGGAGAATAAACGGCATTATACATCAATTAGGACTGACATCTGTTTAGTTACGGATCTATTTGTGTGCTCACTTATTTATAAATCTGTCCTTCAAGATTTTTTATCTATATGAGCATTCATGAGGAATGAAACCAAATTACACACATACTCTTAATAATGTTATTTCTGGTACTTAAATAATGGATTAAATAATGTTGTAAAGTTTAATGGATTAATTAGTAAATTACTTCTTTAATCAAATATGTCACGCAAATAAGTTCAAGCTGTGCATTAAGAGAAAATGTGATGAAGACAAAAGAAGAAAGGATGTCGAGTGAAAGAGGAGAAGGGGAAGATAAAAGAAAGGAAGGTGGAAGGTGAAAAAACTATATTACTGAAAACAAGGAGAATAACGCTGAAGAACGAGAGGATGAAAACTGTGTCAGGGAGAAAAAGAGAAAGGCAGAGAAGGTGAAGTAAGAAGGGAAGACGGGAAGAAATGGGACTAATGGTGATACTGGGTGTGTTAAACGCTGTGAAACAACAGAACGACGAATTGAGCTGACGAAGAAGAAGAAATAAAGAAGGAATTGTTGCCCAACTGATGCTTTCACAAAACCACTTCAAAGTTTTAAAGCCATGTTTTTATAGCACTTTTTTTTTTTTAAACAGGTGTTGTTAAAACTGCAGTTTTATACCAACACCCTCTTTCTTTTATGGATTAATCTCATATTCCATTTGTGGGTCCAGTAAATACTCACATTGACTGGATGGATTTTTCTTTTTAATAAGAAAACTTGATGCTATCCCCCCCCCCTCGCTGTTATTAGTGTTTGCGTCACTAATTTTCAAAAAACAACATCGGAAGTGTAAACGGGGAATAAATCCGATCCCATTTATCGGTCGTGCTGCTCGCTGTAAGTCATGGTCATGTATCTGCACCCCCCCCCACACCCAAAGGCATTGTGTTAGCCATCCAAATCATTAGCATAACACCATCCCTGACACACACACACACACACACACACACACACCTCAGGACACTCATGAATAAAAGAGCCCATGTAGATCAGAATAGAACAGAATCAACTATAATAAAGACAAGACCAAACCAAGTTTATGGGAAAATAAAATCTAAATTAAATTATTCCTAATTGTCCACATTTCAATGCTCAGAGTAAGCTTTTTGGGGGTTTGGCCTTTTTCTTCGACTCCTCCTCCTCCTCCAAACACTGGACTGATAAACGAGTCCCACCGAGTCTGTGCTCCATCCACTTAACAGCATCCACAAATATCACCCAGATATATATACACACACACACAGACACACACACATCGATGAAGGGTGTCTTACACCACGATAAACATCTCCCCTCCTCTCCTCTGTCTTTCTTTTATTGTATTGTATTATGTCCAATTCCCAGAGGACCATGGGGTAGCATCCCTCTCCCTCACATGTTCCGCCAGCCGCTCTGCGCAGCTGTGTGTGTGTGTGTGTGTGTGTGTGTGTGTGTGTGTGTGTGTGTGTGTGTGTGAGAGAGTTGTCGTATTGTCAGACGGGTAAACGGGGAGTTAAACAGATATATCCAAGCGTAAAATCTAAAAAGGCTCCCCAGTGGGCGCCGGAGGGGGTTGCTGGGAATCAAGCACATATCAATTGAGAAGCAGAAAGAGACCGAGTGCTGGCGAGAGAGAGAGACGGCAGAAGAAATAGAGACAGCAGCTCCCTCCATGGTAAATTCAGCTCCTCTGACAACTATAAATTACAGCCTTTTTCTGTGTCCTCTTCCCATTTTCCTGCTGCGCCTCTTTTCTCCTTCCTTTTTCTCCACCCACTTCTTTTGGTCTCTTTACACTTCCTTACTCCTCACCCTCCTCTGTCTTCCACTCCAGATATGTTCTTTAAGCTGCTTTCCCCGGAGAGATGTAAAGCAGAGCAAAGAGCAAGCAAGCAAAGAGTGTGTTGCACAGATCGCTGATGGTGAAACGGGGATTTTCATCTTGCCTGATCCGGTTTGTTTGTGTAAAGGGGAACTAATATAATATATGAAAGAGAGAATTTAGCAGAATGGCATGAAAAAAAAAGGTAGGCAGGTATGAGATAGGGAGACACACACAGACACACACACACACACACACACACACACACACACACACACACACACACACAGCTAGCCCTGCGCTGTGCGGTGTAATGCTCTACTTGATTATCTCATTGTTGTCTGTAAGTACAAGCCCAAATTGAATCAGCCTGCACTCCATTGTCTCTCTGCAGCTGGTGTGTGTTTGTGTGTGTGTGTATGTAGGGCTGGTAATGAATGGCCAATCTAGTCTATCTAGAGAAACCCTTCTCATTACAGTGCTCCCATAATTACTAGCTCTCTGCGAAAACTATGCCCTGCTTTATTACTTCATACGCAGTGCAGCCAAGGCTTGGGACCGAAGAGATGAGATAAACGCACAAAGCGCGCGCGTGTGTGTGTGTGTGTGTGTATGTTTGTGTGCACGTTTGTTTTATATTTGAGTCATTTACTGCAGCTGATGTTCGCAACTAGTGAAAGCTGAATGATTTACAATGCGTGCGGAGCCTTAATGTTAAGACCAGCAATGTAATAAACAACAAATGGTGCAAGCAAACACAACTCGTGTAGAGACGTGGGAGGGATATACGCTGGCAATTAGTGCACTTGTTAAAGTTCTTAACATTGTATTTAAAGCAGTTCTGCAAACTAATTTGTGCTTATATAATTTTAAATGGCACGAAAACAATGTTGTTAATGCTTAAATGCATTATACTGTCTGTGTTACAGCAATGAGCAGCACAAAGGGGAAAAAAACAAAGAAAGTTGAACTCATTCTGTTAACTTTGGTTAAAATTCAGTTAAAATGACCATCCAAAGAAAAAGTAAAGAAAATAATACATTTAAATAATAGTAATAACGTAATTTCTTTAATTGGCTGAGGTATAAAAAGACAAAAATGTACAATGTATGTGGTCGATTTTGTGTGAATATCTTCAAAATGAAAAAGGGAAACATTCAAAATGGAAATTATGTTATTCAGAGCAGTCCTGTGACTACACCATTATATTATTTAGCATGTTCCCAGTAAACCTGCATCCATGAATCCTCCCTCCTGCTGGGAGCCATCAGACCAAGGGACCGGCCTGAGGCATCTGGGAACCATGGAGGAGAAGAAAGGGTTGGATGGATGGATGGCAGGAGGAGGAGGAGGAGGAGGAGGAGGAGGAGATAGAAACAGAGGTGAGGAGGATAGATGGAAAGAGACAAGATGGAAAAAGTGTCTGAAGAGGAGATTGAATCACAAAAACAAGGAAGGAAAAGGGACAGTTTAAAAGAAAAGTTCTTCACCTTCACCTTCACTCACTATATTCAAATCTTCCACAATCCTCATATCAGATATAAATCATGCGAGAATTAACAGCATAGTTATGTTATTCTGTACAGGAAGCATATAGGCATTCGGTAGGAAGCACAAAAATGTACTTTGGCATTTCCACACTTAATTTCTGTTATTATTATTGTTCATTTACTCAACAAAAGCAAATATTTACAGAGAATGTTTTCACATGAATCTGACTTCCCCCTGTCAAGACATATTATAAATATAGATATTACAAATTAAATGAATTCTTGAAATTGATGATGACACCTATTCCTTATAAGATAAAACTGCAGGTGATGCAGTGTCGTGAGACAAAGGAGCAAACATGTCAACAGGAATCATGTTTTTTTTTAATGTAATATGATTAATGAGGTGTTGAGGCAGTAATTTAAAGGGGTCACAACTTTGTTTTCCCCCCTCTGGGAATATGAGTTTATTTTGATTATTAAACTGAATTTCATTTGTACAGATCCCAGCACAAACACCTATAGTATTACCTTTTAATTAATAAGCATACGGGAAACCTGGATCAAAATCTGATTAATCCAAGCTGTTTTCCACATATTTTAAAAGGTAAAAGTCAGTAATAGCCTCTGTAATATACTCCCCAGGACGAGTCCATTAGGGGCTGCTTAGGTGAACTGATATGGCTGTAATAGTAGTGATTAGTACAAACCCAGCGAGCCATAGAGGATGACAAATGGCACCTGAGACAGAGCATGATTACAAGCGTTTATATGAGCGGAGACAGTATCAGCACAGAGTGTGATGGATGACGCCCGGAGCACAGTCAGAGCTGGCTCATAATTAGACCTTGATGGCATTAGTTGCATTTCCTGGTGGGTATGTCACAATAAATGTGCCAGACTAGTTAAACAGCGACACCTTGACATTTTGAATTTGCTGGTTGTTGTTTTTTTTAACTCTGCAGGCGACTGACGGTGGAATAAAGCTCGGATGTACAGCAAAGGCTTGTTGGTCTTATTAGTGAGGTGTATTTAAGCAAACGGGACAATACATGGCTTGGATGCACAGCGCACTGCTGGCCTGCGATGTGACACTACGTGCACCACTGCGCAGATAATCGTCACCTAAGCCCTCGATGTGTCTTGTGTAAGCGGAGGTAATTATTAAGGCGGGTTCCACTGTGTGGAGGTGAGGTAGCAGAGTGGAAGGTACCTGCAGCGGCTCAGGTGATGGGCTTCCTGGTGTGGATTTCACCCGTCTGGCCGAGTACCTGAGGAGCAAGTGAAAGTCAGGAATGAATTGGAGAAGTTGTGTTAGTTTTAGTAGCAGCAGCACATGCACCAGTGGGAGAAGTGGTAATAACAACTATGAATTAACAGTAGTTGAAAGCAGTGATAGTTTATGATTTATTATAGGCTGATAATTGGTGTTTTGTGTCAATATAAAAACTTGTAATATACAGAATAAACAAAGCAGAACAAAATTGCATTTTTATGTCAAAATGTGAATTTATTAATAATAAAGTTTATGGTCAAACTGTAAAATATCAAGCCTCAATTACATTTCTTTGTCTCAAGGGTTTGATAACGACATATTCAGAATTATTGCCAATTTCTATAGGTCAATATATTGTATCAGATTTTTGAAATCCCTGATATCGGTATCAGAATTGGCTCCTGAAAACCAGTATCAGTCCAGCTTGTAATAAAATGTAGTGGCAGTGGTAGTGGAATAGTGGTAATAATAACTATTAGTTGTGGCAGAAGTAACAATGATAGAAGAACTATGTATTTTGTGTTTGTGATACAGGGTAAGACAGTGTTCTAGTCTAACTCTCGCTCTTCAAATGATATCCAGTTTATCTCTATCAATCAAATGTACTCTCAGATATGAACACACACACACATATTACATATCAGGAAAACAAAGTGCCACATGCCCATCTAACTTTGTGACCCCTACGAGACACACATACACACACTTACACACACAGACACACACAGAGGAAGCAGCCTCCCAACCCTCACGAGTCTGGCTGCTCAATTAGTCAGTCATAACGCTGAGCCCCGGTCAGGCTGAGATCATGTTGCCAGTCTCGTCGTAACACAGTCAGATCAGACAGGTCAAATACCTGTTCAGGTAACACACCACTGATATTTCACCTCAGGTACCAGACAAAGGTAACGCTCACCTCAATTTGAAAGCCGTCTGCAGGGTGTCCACCACATGCCTGCAACACAAAAAAAACACATTTACCACATATCTAGTTGCTTTCTGTTGCAAAAGAGTTCACCTTCTTTATAATCATTAATCACGTCATCTCCTTTTATCATCCATTTCATTTATACATCGTTTTTTTTTTATCATTTCCATCATGGCTTGTTTTAAATCCCTGCCGGCAGATGTGCAGCGTGCAACTACAAACACATAACTGCTGCTCGGCATCAATCTGATCATCTAATAAGGAACATCTGCCGAGGTCCCGACCGTCCAGTCAAAGAGGCTTTTGCCTCACGAGCCTTGTTTTGACTCGGTGAAGCCAAACAAAGTGAAACCATTCAATCACAGAATGATTTAAATTTTACACACGCACGTCTAAGTGCAAAAGACGGAGACACACATCACAACGAGAGGATGTTATTTCATTATTAATGTGATCGCAGAGTTTGATCTTTTGCATTATCGCTGGAGTTCAGAGTTGAAATCGGAGTTTAAACTTTACAAGTTGAGTGGAGGCCTGAGTAATTGTTTTCTTAAAGAGGCTTTATGTTTCAAATCATATTATAAATAGTGCAACAAGCTTCACTAATTATTTTTTTTACTTCAAATGCTCATTCAGCTCAGTCAGAATCATAAAGGTGGCACGCAAGACACAGACAAGTTTATTAATGACGTTGGATTTATTTCTTTTGCAACATTCACTAGTTTTAAAACAGGACATATCTATTTTTTTTCCATTTTAAATACAGCAATTATATATTAAATACACCTGAAAGCACACAGGACATATTTAAAGTCACTAAAGTAAATTTAATGAGAGTCAGTTTCAAAAGACAAATTTGTGAACCAGTCATCTCATGTGTACGTGAGAAACAAGAACAGAAAGTGGGAGGTGAAGACATGGAAGAAAATCAGTTGTGTCAGAGTTTACAGATGAGTGTAACACACACACACACACACACGCACACACACAGTAATTAATTTGGTGGCTTCTGATTGCCAGGGTTGCTTACTGGTTGGAGAACCTAGATCAGAGGTGTCACCTGCAAGATTAACTCTGCGAGATTCCCAAACAGAGACACACACACTCGTGAAAACACACAGAGCGGAAGAAAAGTAGGAAGAAAAATTTAGAGAGTAGAATAAACAAACAGATGGAACGATAGAAGCAGAAACAAAGATAAGGAAAGTGGAAAGAACAAAGGAAAGAAATAGGAGAAATAAAAAATAAAGAAAGCACTGCCCACTCAGTTCCTCCCTCTCTCAGACACACACACACACACACACACACACACACACACACACACACACACACACACACACACACACACACACACACACACACACACACACACACACACACACACACACACACACACACACACACACACACACACACACACACACAAACGCTGGGTGAGTGACAGCGCCTTATTGTGGGTGTAAATTGAGGCTGTGTGGTGTGTGTGTTGTTCATTAAAGCAGAGTGAATCTCTATTGGTTTTCATTAAGGGGCCTGACCACACCGACTGGATGGTTAATCTAGACAGCGACGTTCCTCTGCTCGCCCCCATCCCTATTTCTCCTCTCTCTCTCACACACACACACACACACACACACACACACACATTAAATCTCCCCTTTCCACACACATGCACAGACAAAACCAGATTCTTATTTATTAAGCAGAGGTGACAGGTACTGAATAAGTTGTTTTCTGGTACAGTTTGTGTGAGTGTGTGTGTGTGGCAAAGTTCATGAAAGTGCATGTGAGGCCCTGTATGTGTTTCTGTTTTACAACATTGCCGTGTGTGAACATTTGAACGCTCGCATTCATTTGTGTGTCAATATCCAGTCGCGTGGTCCTCACAGATGTGTCCACGTGTGCGTCTTTGTGTGTCTGCGAGTGCGTATGCGTATAGGAGGACAATTGGTGTGGTTATGAGTTAAGTCTAATTTCCGGGAGGCCTGTCCCGGCTAAGCGGAGCTGACACGGCGCTGCTCCAACCAGTTATCTGTCACTGGGAATTAGACACTAACACACACCCTGAGAGATGGACTAGGGTGTGCGAGCGCGAGCACACACACTAGAGTTTTTCTCTTTCTGCCTTACATACAGTATGTGCATGTGCATGGATCAAATGGCCGAATGCAGGTGGATCATCTTATTCCTACGGTTGCGGTTCCAACCTGCCCCTATTTTATTTATCTTCCGCCGTTCATAGTTTCACTGTCCTCTCAATAAAAGGTAAATAAGGCGCCGCAACAATATGTTAAATAAATAAACATCTCATTCCAAGACTTTGGCATTAGCTCTTTGAGTCAACTTTTCTTTGACAGCATAAATTGTTTGCCTTAACATGAAGCGAACGATTTATGTCCACTAATTTTGGACGATGATTTGCCAACAGGCAGCCTCAGACCCTGGTCTGTGAGGGGGGGAATGTGCGTGAACTGTGAAGTGTTTACAAGTGTCCAGTAACCCAGTTGGGTACCAGGAAATACAGCTTGTCTTCTTATCTTTCCATCCCATTATTCCCTCTCTTTCTTTCACTCTCTCTCATTCACACAGGGGACCTTTTAAAAAGTGTGTAAGAAAGATGGTTTATGGATCCCATCTGCGCTGGCGGATACTTCCGTCAGCGCAGATGGGATTGTGTTAATACAGCGTCTGATCTCGCTGTCTCATTATTCCGGTTCAGATACTCGGGCCCCTTCAAGTGGTCTTGCTGCACTTTTAGCCAAGCCTCAATCCAATCATCTCATGGCTATTGTGTGCGCTGAGGGGCCATACTGCCGTTCTCTCCGAGGCTTTGAACATGAGCAGCACCCTCCATGTAAACCAGATACTGATATAAATATAAATTACATCTACAGAAGTCTCGTGTTTTTTTCCGCTTTGTACCCCTCTGTCATGTGAGAATGGGGAAGTGAAGAGTTTTCAAAATGGTATTAAAGGATATTGGATGTTTGCTGCTGAGTGATTGACATTAAAGAAACAACAAATAAACGTGGAACCATTTTTCTCACTGATGCTTGTTCTGCATCCTGGCTTTATGAAAGTAATCAATTACTGTATATTGTGCGGAGAGGTAACCCTTTTTCCGACTGAGGGTATATTTCTTACTGAAATTAAATCTAGTTATTTCTAATGTTTTTAAATTTAGATTTACTGTGAACAAGAGGGTCTCCTTCAATTTTCAAATTTGCAACTGTACATTCAAATGGATTTGTTTTTACACAATACTGCATTACAAGTGATTTGAGGAGTTCTATATTGTATTCATATTTTATTTGACTCTGGATCTAATGGCATTAATTAGGCCTCACTACCACGAATAGATATAAAGAAGGTTGACAACAGTTCAACAACAAATTCAACATGGTTTTTAATTGATGTCTCGTTTTTTAAACTACAAGGAGTCATCTTTATCTGAACTACTGCATCTTAGATTCACGTCTGATTTGTGCAAAGGCCTTTGAGCCAGAACCTGAACCCTGAAATAAAACACGAACTACACATTGAAAGTGTAAAAATGATTCATTATGATGCACTCGCAAAGTTGAGATACTCGAGAGTGACGATAAAACAAAGCACAGGCAATACAGAACGCCTCTATATGAGAGCACCGCTCGCTTTTTCATTTAAAAAATACCGCTTTTGTTTTCTGAATCAAAATAATAAATTAGAGAGAGAGAGAGAGATCGTACTGGGCTGTGGCTACTTGGAAAGAGGGATTTAGGTGTGTGTGTGTGTGTGTGTGTGTGTGTGTGTGTGTGTGTGTGTGTGTGTGTGTGTGTGTGTGTGTGTGTGTGTGTGTGTGTATTCCCAGGGCCTGGACAGACTATCAAGCATCTATCCATCCTTTGGATCAATCAATATTTATAAACCCCCCAGGACCTGTGGTATGAAGCATATAAACAAGCAATGGAGTAGAGCAGCACCGACCACAAAGCAAACACACACACACACACACACACACACACACACATAATATTTTATATATATATATAAGCAGCAGCATATTACAGTGCACATGCAATCAAGCACTAATATAAATATAGAGAAAGGGAGAGAGGACAGAAAGTAGAGGTTCACATTTGTAATATTTGCCAAAAGTGTAACGATCAAACATCTTTGTAATCAGAGTCTGGAATATCTGCCCGTGTGATTTGCTTAGAGGCAGTTGGCTGTTTGTGAAATAAGGTGAACGACGATGACTATTGATTATCACTGAAATTCTGCATTTTATTACCGGCTCAATGATGTGATGGCGGCTGTCAAAGATAAAATAAACAGTCTCGAAGAGCTGTTTACACGTGATTATATTCGTTTGTGTTAAATCACAGTTTGATCTATTTACAATTGTTGTTCGCTTAGTGACAGTTTAACAGCTGAACACATTATCGGTGAATGGGTTGAAATGGTGGAGTCGGATCAATTATAAATAAAAAAAACAGTCTACACTATAAATGATCATGTGAATTGTCTTTGTCTTTACCGATGTCAGTTGCAACATCCATTTCCATCTTTGTGTTTTGTTTGTTTGTTTCGAGCACTCGACTCAACTTCCATCGACTTTCTCTGTTCTTCTGACATTACGGTGGAAGAAGTTGTGTTTTGTGCTGTTGTAGGAACACGGGGCCGGGACAGAAATGGGCATTTTAAAAAATACAATCAGTATCACGACCTAAACATCGGAGTAAACAGAAATGCAGTTCACAGTGACGCATCCGAGCGTCGTCCCTGACAGAACAGAGATGTGATTTTCCTCCAGACGGATCTCCACTGCCATCACCACAACATCTGAGACGTCTCAGTCATCACGAGTTACCTCCAGCTCTGTCTGAGGAATGACATGCACTGACACACACACACAGACACACACACACACAAGCTCAAGAATCCCCTACTCATCCACACATGGTACGTTCACACACAGACTCACAGACTCACACACAATTCCCCTTTTAATGTGTGTGTTGTGCCATCAGAGCAGGTGGAAACACGGTGTGTAATTAACATGTCATAATCAATGTGGGGGAGTTTGACACCTTGTAATCACTGTGTGGAGATTAGCACCCGTAGCCCCAGGACACACTGACACACACACACACACACACATTTGGAGAACATTTCCAACATGCACAAACAGCCAAACACACACACACACACACACACACACACACACAGAAGCACCAGGGTGACGTACACAAACATGCATGTGCACCTGACTGCTGAGCTACCCAGGCTTACATACACACCAGAAAACACACTTATACACACACAGAGACACACACACACACACACACACACACACACACACACACAGGGCCTGTTTAATATCATTTACATAATGAGAGAGCAGCCACAGTAATAGCTTTTCCTTTCTCTTATTATCATAATTTCACCCTGGGCGCCAAATGACAGAAAGAGAGAGGCAGAGAAAGAGCGAAGGAGAGAGAGAGAGAAATACAGCGGCGGTGTCTCGTCCTTGTTCCCCTGAAACAACTCTTCCTCAAAGTCAAGGCCAACTAACCCTCCATCTTCCTCAGTTTCTCTCCGTCCCCTCTGTCTTCCTCTGTCTTCCTCTGTCTTCCTCTCTTTCTGTCCATCTCTTCTGTCTTGTTTGGCTTCTTTTTTATTAAAGCTTAAGATTAAAAAGAACCTAATATCTTGTTTAAATGGGTATTTACAGTAGGGATGACTGTTTTGGTTAAAATTAATACCAACATTTTTTAATAGATTTTAATCCAATCACGATACAGAAAATGAAATGCAGTGTTATTATGTTCAAACCCTTGAACTATGTCCCACTCTTATGGCTAATATCAGATACATCTCTTTACATATATATAAAAATATCCTACAACTCATTTTGATATTAATACATTAATACATTCTCTACAGTAAAGTGAAGTCCTTCCTGCCCATTCGACTTTAGCCTTTTCCTGTCTCCAGATACAGTATATGTAACCTCACACCGCAAAAACCACACATACCGCAATCTAAAAACTCAGGTAGATTTTTTTTAAATCAATGTGCGAATGTCCATGAAGTCCTTTTAAAGCCCCGGGACGATAGTGGGGGTCATATTCTACTGAAATCTAAAGAGTAAAAGACACATCAGACTCCTGTGTCTGTGTGTGTCTGCAGAATGTCATTGATTTCTGGCAAAAATAAGAGAATAAGAAAAGAAATGTCATCCGTAAAAGAGGGATCGAGTGTTGGACACTAGAAAGGAGGAAAAGCAGGGGACGAGATGAGGGAGGTTGAGGATGTATTGCTTTCTCTTGATGTCTCCTCCTTAATGTCCTCAAACTTGTCACTCCTCCTTTTTGGCATTTTTCCTGAAGTCCTATGTCCTGCCACTCCTTTCCTCTTCCCTCCCTTTCCTAGATTATCTCCTTCCATCCGATCCATCCTCTCTTTGCCTTCATCATCTCCTGGATTTGTTTATCCTCACTTTTCTCCTTTTCCTTTTAACCCTTAGCTTCTGATGGTCAGTCGGTGGACAGTAGCCAGGCTTACAACTGTCATAGCTCTTGAAAACATTGGAGGGGAAGTTGTCTATTTGTCTGAACACATCTGAACATATGTAAAATCTTCACCGACAATATTACACTGTCTCATGTTCATATTTAGAAACTCATGGAACCTGGTCAAGAATCATTTCACAGTGACTACACACACACACACACACACACACACACACACACACACACACACACACACACACACACACACACACACACACACACACACACACACACACACACACACACAATATGTTTATTAACATTGTACTAAAACCAGAATATTTAAATTTGACCTTCACCAATTGGTGTTTATTCTCTTCATCCCTGCAACCACCCCCTGCTGACTCCACCGTCTCTCTCAAACAAAGTAGGTTTTCAACAAAGTCCAACCGGTGATTACATTTCCTACAAAATGTACTTTTGTTGCAGTTTAGTTTTATGTGAAACATCATTTATAGAATACATGGTTGCCTGCAAAAAACGCCTACATCTCTTTTCTCATCCTTACCATCCCTTCTTAGTCTTTACTCTTTTCGCTCTCTCCTTCCTAAGTCATGTCTCCTCGCACTCTTTCCTCTCATCCTCTCCCTCCTCCTCCTCCTCCCTCCCTCCCTCTCTTCCTCTGTATCGACAGAGGAGGTATGCATTTTGCTAAAACATTGGCTGATGAATCATTGATGTTGCTGTTGGGGTTTCAGTGGCGCGGGGGCAGCCGGATGTAAATAAATGAAGACTAGGTATGAGGTATAGCTAACTGATATTCAGCCCTCCCTCTGAAACATTGATGAGATATACTTGTGAGTGTGTGTGTGTGTGTGTGTGTGTGTGTGTGTGCACACTGGTGCAACTGTGAAGGCTATTTAAGAAGGCCAGATATGACAGTTGTTTACAACTCCGGCCAGACACAGAAGAACTAAGGGAGGAAAGGAGGGGGGGGGGGGCTGATGAGAGAAGGGGATGAAGGATGGATGAACGTTACCAAATCAGGGATGGAGAAGAGAAGGAGAAGGGAAGGGAAGCAAAGGAACAAGGAAGGAAGGAAGAGAAACAAGGGATATGGTTGAAGATAATGTTACTCGCCTGGGGGAAATATGTTCGACTACACTGACATGAAGCAGACAGACATGTCAGGATAAAACACACACACACACACACACACATGTGCAGGCTAACACAATCCACCTGCCCACACACACTGCAACATGCAACCAAGTAAGAATCATAATGCAACACATGTATACAAGCAGCAGGGAATAAACAGATATTAGTGAGTTGAAGATATCGGAGTTATATTAACCACAACCACTTATCATGAAGTGATATACACTATGACAACCATGTCCTCTGCTTCTGACAGGTGTGGATTATCTGAGACTTGATTTGCTGTTGTAGTACTTTCCTTTAGAGAGGACTTAAGGTAGAGTGGACCTAATATACTAATTGTAAAGTCGGTGGTTCGAACCCCATCTGCTCCAGTCTGTATGTGGAAGTGCTCTTGGGCCAGTTACTGAACCCCAAAACCCAGCAGCACCATTGGTGTATGAGTGTGAAACAGAAGTACTGTAAACAGGTTGGGAGCAATGCATTGATGTTTATGCGAATGGGTGAATGTGACTTGCGGTGAAAAGTGCTTTGAGTGTTTGTTAAGACAATAAAATATCATTATATAAATTCAAAAACTCAAAACACACACAGACACACACACAGACACACACTCACCCAATCACTGCTCCACACATTCACTTAAAGCACTTTTCAGGCCTCTTAGTGCCTCCCTCCCTCCCTGCATTGAGAACCATTAATACAGTCATTTAGTCCTCTAATACATCAGTGTGGTCAGTGGCGTTACATTATGCATCAGCTGGGGTCAGGGCACACTGAACTGTGCTGGTCGTGACTCTAACCACACATTGTAAAGACATTATCTGTTTCCCACAGAAAACAACACTGACACAACGGTGAGTGATTTAAAAAGACATATGCATAGATCTGCCAGTATATGTACACACACATCTGCCAGTATATTAACACACACACACACACACACACACACACACACACACACACACACACACACACACACACACACACACACACACACAGAGGTTAATGGCTAAATGTAAATATGTAGAACTGTGCATTAAACACTATGTGTGCACACAATATAAATATAAATATATATATATATATATATATATACACACACATATACAAGTGTTTCTAAATATAAAACTGCAAAGAGAGATTGAGGCATATCCCAGCATGCACTGAGAGAGAAGGAGGGAAACACCCTGAGTCTGTCACAAACACAGATGCACAAACGTCCTCTCTGCAGCAGCAGGGTTACAAGACAGAACCAGAGAAAGACAAACCACCACATTGCCTCTTATAGATGAAATGTAAACGATGAAATAATAAACAATCAAATTTAAAACTAGAGAACAGTAGAGTGCATACCTCCGCCAAGGCCCAACAGTCGGCTTATGAAACTCCATTTAAATTCACTAGATTCACTGGATTTTATTTGCACCAAATGGCAAACACTCACAAATATCAGTCCCCTAAAGATGCTGATTGTCAAGATTCATGAATCATTCCCGTTAGAAATCAAGAAAAATGTTGAAAACGATGATAAAGATATTTTTGCTTTTCCTCAAACCAGAATTTCCGTGCAAAGCTTTATTCAATATCAGTCAACTAACAGTACATCACATTACATTTATAAGATTAGAAAATCAGTACGAGCATGTTCATTTTTGATTCTGTTCAGATCAAATTACTGCCAGCACTAATCTCTTACCAGCAAACGCACACACACCCACCCAAACACAAAACAACTCTTAACCACACAATAAAACCCCATTATCTTTTAACCACAGAATACAACAGCACCTTAAGTTTAAAAAAAACAAACTCTCTGAAGCCCATTAGCCATTCACCGCAGAGCAGAGCACTTTAGTCTGGTGTTTTACAGTTAACCACTGTTTCTGCAGCACATTACCTTCTCACCGCAGTGTGTGTGTGTGTGTGTCTGTCTTGTACAGTATGTGGTTGAGTCTCATATTTGCCATGTGTACGTGCATTTGAACATCTTGCAGGAGTTATTGAGTATCTAAGTGTAATTGTGTGTTATTGTTTCCTGGCTGTGTGTGTGTGTTTGTGTGTGTGTGCGTATGTAATGTGACACTTTAATGAAGGCAGAAAAAGACGAGAGTGAAAGAGGCAGCGGCACGAGAGGAGAGGGATGACAGAGGAGAACAGTATTGAGCGATGTAAGAGGAAGACAAAAAACGTCTAAAGATTATAAAGACACACGTGGACATCAATACTGTCCAACCGCAAAGTCACGTCGGACAAACGAGACAAAATCCAGACTCTGTTAAAGTGAGTGACGGAGGGATAGAAAAAGAAAGAAGACAGTAAGGAAGCAACGAGCAAGGAGAGGCAGAGATAGACAAAGAAAGAGAGAGAAAGAGAAAGAAAGACTGGAAGGAGTAAAGAAGGGAGAGAGAGAGAGAAAAAGAGAGAATGAAAGAAAGTAAGAAAGTAAGAAAGAAAGAGAGAAAGAAAGAGAGAAAGAAAGAGAGTAAAGAAAGGAGAGAGATAAAAAAGGAAAGAAAAAGAACTAAAGAAAGAAAGAAGGAAAGAAAGAAAATCCGAACCGCATACGTGTGTCCCTTATTTATTTTGCACTCTGCATGATTCCTTAGTTTAACATGATTTCTTCATTAAAGCCACGCAAAGATATCGAACTTAATTACACAGCCTCTGAAAAACGACAAGAGGAAGACATAAAAGAAGAAAAGGGTGAAATTCAAAGGCAAATGAAAAAGAGAGAGGGAGGGAGACAAAGAGAGAGAGAGAGAGTTAAGAGTGGAATTCTAAGAGAAACTGTGACGAGGCGGCAGCAGTACATCTTGATCAACAGATGACTGATCATATCAGCGCTGGCCATCTTTCACCAGCCGCCGTCTGACGACACAACGTGACCCCCTGCACACACACACAAACATACACAGGCACGCTCCCCACACACGCACACATCCATTTCCCCCGACGTACCCCGAGGCAGGAGCATCAATAACGTATGGCCTGACCAGGGGCCTCCATTCACACACACAGACACACACACACACTCACACGAATGCACACACATACACGAGCATGTGCACAAATACACTCCCATATGTGACACTTTCACATATTCATGCATTCATTCGAACACACACACGCTGAGGCTCTCACACACACAAAAGGTGGTCAAGCTGGAGGAGAATAACTGTGACGCACACACACAAACGCACACACACACACAGACAATAACCCCACAATATGGCTGTGTGCCCTCAGGCCTGGGGTCTCACCCCCCCGTCCCTGGACCTTGTGTCTTCCTGCTGTCCCACTGTAGCGCCTCTGTGTTCCCCCGACAGTCCCAACGAGGAAAGACGAGGGGGGAATTTACAGGAAATAATAGATAAATAAAACAGATTTCTCTGATGGAAAAAGGTAAAATGGAGAGAAGACGAGAGGGAAACAATAAAAACATATGGAGCGAGTAACACAGAGGAAGAAAAACAAATATGGGAACGAGAAAGGAGGAGAAAAGGAATGTCACATGCTGCCAAATACATTCTTTCATGTCTATAAACAAAGCAAAATAACTAATTAACGCATTTTAACTTTATTGTAAACTGGATTTAACAAAATATCTGAATAAGAGGATTTAGGCCAAAGGACCAACAGTAACAGTGAATTTCATACATCTCCCAGAATGCCTTTCAGCAGTCCTGAGATAATAGGTGCGTTCGTCTGACTGCAGCCGGCTCGCTGCCGCTAAGTTTTAAGGCCACAAGATCTGGTGACATTTTGCAGCTCTGGATGAAGTCGGACAAAAATTCTAACCAGCATGCATTGTGTTAGGACCAGCATGCATCACGTTGGACGGTGCCGCATCAAGCAGAACGCACCTAATGGCTGTAAACTTGTGACATTAAGCTGTGACAGTCAAACACTTTCCAGTCACAAAGCCCATGATTACAGGTGCCTCGTGTTTGAGATGCAACAGTTGCACAAAAAAAAAAAATAAAGCTCAACTTTTGCATCGTCAATTAATTTTGATTTCTCATAATTATTATATCAAATTGAATGAAACAGCATGAAATGAGATCAGCAGGATCAAGGCCCTTTGTCCTCGTTCCTGACAATGCTCAGATCTAATAGGAGTGTACTTTAACACCTGAGTCCACCATGCTTCCATATCATTATTATGTTTCACTATTCACTCTCTCTTTTATCTTTTAGTTGTATTACGGTCATTCTGTCTTTTCCTTTGACGTCCTCAAACAAACACACGTGGTGTCCGGTTACTTGAGGCAACACACAAGGGTTGTGTGGCCTCTTCAAAACACGACAACAGCACCAGATCAATTCTTCACAGCGCACATCCAATCACCTTACGTCTCCCCTCTTCTTACCTCTGTGTAGGGCTCATTGTTCAGGGCTTCTCCGTCTCCACTTTGCTGATGGTGTGTTGCAAAAATGCCACAGCATAGGTCGTGAATCCCACCTCCATGTTAGCAGCTGGGACATGGACTAAACTAAATAGTCAAAGTACATGTTTTTCAAAGATGTTTTTTATCCTTTTAGGTAGTTCTTGTTCTTATTAATTAGTTATATAATGTGAAATGGGGTGAAACGTCTTGATTGACAGCTGTGACTTACTGACAATCAGTCAAGCGCATGTATAGACGGGACCTCCGCGATCCGTACTGGTGAAAAGGAATCTGTTTGCAGACCAACAGGCCTTGTGCATCACAGACATCTTGACCCGTCCACTCAGAGAAGAGTGGGTGAAACACCGGAGTTGCAGAATCCCGACACCTCAACTGAATGCAGTGTTTTGAATGTTCACAATAACACCTCTGATTTCTCTGCGATGATACACGGGTGATATTAGTGAGATTAAAAACGGCTGCTTACTGTCCAAGTGTCCCAGACTCCATGACAATCTAACAATGAGTCAGCAAGAACAAGACCAGGAGCCTGGTGTTGAAGAAGCTTAATTTATTTATTAAATTTTTCTTCCTACACCATTTCTTTTCTCAATGTGACATAACTAACTATCTCGAAAGGAAATTGCAACGGTGGACGACATTTATCAGAGAGAACCTCGGTCAAAAGGTCTAAAGTATCAAAAGGACACAGAAATATAGACTATGAAAATTATGCCTCTAAACACAATGTGCATGTAAATATTTGTACATTTACCAAATTCATCAGTGATACAGAAACAAATTAAAGTGATCTGTAGCAGGAGGAGGAGGAGCCACCTCAGGGAGGCACGACCCACCCATGACTATTTAATAATGGAAACAAATTTGCTGCACATAAAAGCAGTCTCTGCTTCTTAATTGGACTCTTTAGTTATTCCTGTTAATGTTAAATACTGAGAGGGTTTAAAGACTCATTAACACACACACACACACACACACCTTAAGGTTATGTGGCTGGGTGAACTATGCACACATACACAAAGACGATGTTGTAGGTGAGCTGCCACACACACACACACACACACACACACACACACACACACACACACACACACACACACACACACACACACACACACACACACACACACACACACACACACACACACACACACACACACACACACACACACACACACACACACACACACAGGATAATTATTACCTTCATATGCAAACGCCTGCAGTGCCCGCCTGGCAGCCCAACGGTTTTTTTAAAGTGTGTACTTTTCTTATTTAATTAATTAAAACAATTGTCAATGAACTTTAAATTAGTCCAGCATAAAATAATCATTTCCACAGTGTGCGAGTGTGAGTGTGCAGTGGTTGTGTGAATGTGTGTATGTGTTAATAATTAGCAGGCAGTAAAGCGGCTATGTTAATTGCATTTAAGATTCTGCCTGGGGAGAGAGGGAGCAAGAGAGAGAGAGAGAGAGAGAGAGAGAGAGAGAGAGAGAGAGAGAGAGAGAGAGAGAGAGAGAGAGAGAGAGAGAGAGAGAGGGGAGTTACAGAGTGAGGATGAAAGAGAAAGAATAAGGGAGAGAGAAGAAAAGAGAGCGTTAGAGAGAGAGACAGAGAGAGACAGAGAGCATCTATCTCTCATCTCTTTTTCCTGAAATAGAGAATTCCCATGTATTCTGAGATGTAAAATGGAGCGTGGAGCCCTCAGGAGCAGGAAAACACACACACACACACACACACACACACACACTCTTGCTTTAACGCATACACTCTCTTTCTTTCGCTCACTCACACACAGCCCCTGGGAGGATGGAGCTAACCTTAATTAGCCTAACACTGTGGTGAAATTGATTGAAATGCAGAACATCAATTATTAAGCCTAACTGTTTTCATAACCCCACACACACCTCGCCATGTAGCACACGTAGAGGGAGGGGAGCGATAACACAGAGGTGGAGGTGTGTGTGATGATAAGAAAGGACAGGTGGGACAATACGTTTGTGTCCGTGTGCGCTACACTACTGCATACCTAAGGAGATAAGACGGCTGTGGCTTAGGAGCAGATTGTGCACGAACCAGAGGGCGGACGGTTCGATTCCCAGCTCTTCCAAGTCCCCATGTTGAAACCCCAAATTGCACCTGATGGCTGTACAGGCATGACGCGACAGAACAGCACCGTGTGAACGAACATCTTCACAAAGATCAAGGAGGACAGCGATACATCGGGAAAGTTCGTGGAACAAAAGGTGCCGTCGTGATGCTCGTTTACAGGCATCATGACAAAAGTCCAGGTGAGTCGGTGGCTGAGAAGCATCAGCAGCTTCACCGACTCCCGCATTGTTGATTTGACTTATGAGTTTAATAATAATAAAAAAATCGTTGTATTATTAAATCAATACAAGAGGGAGTGCTGCCGCGCCATTACGCTAATCTACGACCTTGAGCTAATGACTGCAGCCCAACAGTGCCAATACCGCACGGTGTAAAGTGACCGTTGAGTGTATTATTGCTATTGAGCTTTTTTTCACAGCAGACATTTTGGCATTTAATCGCGAGGAAAAAAGAAAAAGGTGTAATTAATAACATCAAAGATGGCTGAGTTCCATTGAGGTGGCTCTGGTGTTGTGCTTGCTAGCTCCCTGGCACCAAGTGGAAGAGGAGCCATGATTAATGTCAGTTAAACCTGTGCTGTTATGAGCATGCAAAATGTCTGACAGGAAAAAGGCAAATCACGCCACGGAAAAAATGTGTTCAGATAGATATCACGTGAAAAAATGTATTAATAACATTTTGATTTTGAAAAACAAAGCGTTTCCTCCCACTCATGTAAACGGACAATTTTTAAATGGCCCAATCTCCCTGTATAACGACCCCTGCTGACCTTTTGACCCCAACTCGAGTGACGGGTCACGAGCAGGTGGCGGTGACGTCACTTTAACCACAAACACACTTCCTACTGGTTCGTCTTAACGGCTGCGGTCAGGTTGAATTGTTTTTTGGTCAAAAGCAGAACTCTCGGGTGACCAATAAAAACAACAACAAAAAAAAGAACGGTTTGCACTGAATTGATTTGTGGTGAACTCGTCTCAAACTAAATGAGTTTTTTTTTTTTTAAACATAGTCAGAACAATTTGGTCATTAGCGACAGAGCTCGGAGGATGACGAAGTTAATCAGAAGCTGGACTGTTTTTTCGATTCATCCATTTGGAACTGGAGTGGATTAGCTGTGGTTTACTTAATGGCTTTAACAGTAACACCTCCAGGCCTAGAACCATTGAGTGTAGCCCCTTTAACATTTTATGATGAGTCTCATTTGCATGGTTTGCAAGCAGGGGACAAACGGGCCTGTTCTCAGTGTGATGGCTTCGGTTTGACTCCCAACCCCAAAGAAAATCAAGTCGTCAGCACTGTAAACCCTATTGAACTAGTTTCACATTGGAATATTTGCACAGTTTCAAAATAAAACTGACCAGAGCCAACTTGTGTCCTAATGAAATTGCATTAAATGTTACCTACAACTCAATAGCACCACAGTTAACAGTAGTTTGCTTCTGTTGGACAAAAGTCGTTAGCAACAGCAATAACCAACTAGAAGGTTTAAAGAATCTTAAGGGTCCCAAAGTTCTCCGGCTTCAGCCACAGGCTTTAGAAACGCTGCAGCAATTAGTCGTTAAAAAACTGAAATATGTTTGCACTTCGAGTTCGATGTTTGTTTTTTTAAATCGGTTTCTGGTCTGATGAAATTAACTCAAGACATTTTCATTCTATTCTTTGACATAAAACACACCAGTAAATACTCATGGCCTAATTTTTTGATTGGGGTTTTTACTCCTGGTGAGTTAATGTAGGCTTTGAAAACCATAAAGGTGCAGTTCATTTGTGGAGTGTTGATCATGAAAAAGAGTCCACACAGTCCTGATGAGAACTCTAATCAACTGCAATAAGTGAAACCATGTGTGTGGGTGTATCAGGGCCTTTAACTAAGAGAGTTATGTGATGCTTTTCTCTGCAGCGCCACATCAAATAAAGCCAAGATGGATGTCTCATTCACATCATCTTTCTTTGCACAACTCCAACAGCAGCACGGCCCATCTCCCTGACCTCCAGTCTATCTTTACCCCAGTGCTGCAACAGCCACGACCCACTGACAGAGTGGAAAACTCATTCAGGCCTAATTACATGGCCCGGGCTTCGGCCCTCTCCCTTACTTTCTTTCACAGAAGAGGTACTTTCTTTCTTTCTTTCTTTCTTTCGCCCCTTCTCTTTTCTCCTGCGCTCTCTCACTGTCCTTTTCTCTTTGCTCTCTCGTTTCTTCTCTCCTCGTGCTCCAGTTACCGGATCAAGGTAGCCGTGCACCACCGGCCAGCCAGAACACACACACATGCACGCACACAGACACACACACACACACACACACACACACACACACACACACTCAGGACATCCAACACTCTGCCGTGGCCAAGAGGCCACAGGTACCCAGGTACAAAAGCTTTGAGATGGTTCATTGTTGTTTCCTCAGGGTCAGCCATAGGTTAGAGACCAGTCTTAATTAGTTGACATAACTTATACATGATTACCCCTCTTCAGGTCCTATGGCCCCCAAACAAACACACACACAAAGTGCTTTCTTAAGACTTAAGCCAAGTAGTACACACACATCTCCCACCCCTCGGCTCAAATCACTTAACCCTGTCCTGGAAAGAAACAGGAAAGACACGTAGCAACGAGGCTTTGAATCCGGGGGTCATCTCGGTGAAATGTAAGGAACCCCGGGAGGAACCTTACCAGAGGACGTCAGACGGCACCAAAACAATGTCAGAAACAAAAGTCATATTAATGATAGATGACAGTCGGGGTCAGCGCCCCGGTCGTGTGTCAGGACCTACGTTGCACACCAGGGGTTGAAAATGGGACATCAGACAGTGGGAATTAAATGTGTTTTTAAAATGACTCCGCTGGGTGTGACAGGTTGGATTTTCACCTTAAAGAAAGGACAATAATGATGGATGGAGGGATGGACAGCAACGGATAACAGACACTCACAACAACTAATAAGGCAAAGAATTTAAATGACATAATTACACTTTATAATCTACTCTAATTGCGATATGGTATTGACAGAAATATTCTCCTCCTCAGGAGCAGATGCCTACCAGTAAAGAGATTTGATCCTGCCATCACTCTCTTGCACCACACAACCTCATATTTATATAAAATCCATAACGCGCTGTAGCCTAACAGGCTCATGTAAGCTCAATGTTGCAATATGTATGCTGTTGACTGTAATTTACCAACCTGAATTACTCCCATAGTTATTGGAAAGCATTTTGCATTTGCAGCCACTGCACGAGACGGAATGGTTACAGCAAGTCCGATCGATACCCCGCCCATAAAGCAGACGCCACGGTCACAGGAATTAACATGCTTGTGTCTATAAACCATTCAGAGACATAAACCTAAACTGAAATCCGTTCTGCAACCACAAGAGCATAAAAATGACTGCCACCATTACCAGTCTATGTTACACTTCCAGAAAGTTTAGATACACTCAGGATATGGTATTAATTTGTTTGGGAAATGCTTACTGCTCTGTACTGTAATAGGGCTCTGGGGAGGGGATGATTTCCAAGGCCAAACCATAAGGAAGCAGGGCAAGCCTCAACAACAACAACTTAATGATGCTCTGGTAATGGAGCACGAGTGAAACACTTAGAAAGAGTACTCACTCCGGCAGGGAAAACACACACTTTGTTCACAAATGGCAATGTGCACATCAACATAGATGCAAATGTGAAGAGCGGAGCCAGGGTAAAGATGTGTACAATGGTAAATAAATACCCCAAAAACTGAAATGCAAGAGGAAATCAGGACAATACAATTAATGGACTGCAGATTAAAATGAGCAATTTCCCCAAATTTGGTGCAGTTACGTTATAATGACATCAATTAATATGCTCGTTCCCAATAAATAGAACAAACAAACAAAAGAGTCTCTTCACTCTCACAGATTGTACACACTAAGTGCACCTGGCCTTTTAACTGCGAACGTTTTTTAATGTGTCTTAATGTCCGAGATGTTTAACTGTGCGGCCGTCACTTTGCTAAGAAGCCTGCTGCTCTGTGCACAGACAGGCGGGGGTTCGCTGACAGTAAACAAATCTAAATAATTCACGAGAGCCAAATAAGTTGTATTTATTTGTTATTCATCAGTCCTTCTGTCGGGCTTATGATCCGATGTGGGTGCACGTGTACACATTAGTCTGTACGATTATAGAAATAAAAAATTGGGACGTAATCGCCTGATAATTGCTTTTCAATTAAAAAAAACACGATACCGATATATTGAATCTGGTTTTCTTAAAGCACTCCATCTGGTTCAAGGTGTGACCAACAAAACCATATAAACACAATTTTGAATCCTGGTTCAAATGTCTATCAGGGAGTGGAGGGAAGATTTTGACTCAAAAGGCAGAAATACAGCTCAACAAAAATATGCCACGATGAACAAAAAGATGTACACGATAAATTCAACGTATTAAAAAAGGCACCATAAATGTCAGAGTACACTAAAACATGGAGAAACAAGCTGCATCCCTTAAAAAGTTATTGAGCAATTTTAGGATTCAGCACATCTGTAAAATTTGATATATATAAAAAAAAAAAATAATGCAAACAAATAACACAGTTTCAAACAGACGGCAGGTTGAATAATACACATTTTTGAATTGAGGGTTAATATCACCAACCACTGCACATTTTATACTTTACAGATGCAGGGGCTGCTCGTTCAGAGACTCATTAATGTGCCTCTACCTCCCTCTGCTGGCTGTTAACACACCCAGCACCGCAAACACAAGGCACAGTCCCACTGCTTCCATTTAATAAACTGCTTGGACGTGTAACTTGCATTAAACTGCTTTTAGATTTAAAACAAAAGCATTAACGCTTTTTACTTAAATACTTAAATCATGCACCTGTTCCTTCAATGTAATATTTACACGTAGAGCATCTCTGCACCAAACATGTATAAGGAAGCTGTTCGTAACCCGATGTGAATAAAAGGGACTTTCACGTCACGTGGTTATGGAACTGTGTACGACACTGTAATGAAGTGTGGGCAATTATGTTCAAGCAAATGATACGGTGGCCGAGAGACTCACAGCAAATGAAGGAAACACATGCAAATAGAAACAACACGTGCAAATACAGAAACAAGCAGCAAGTACCGGAAACACCGGAAATGTTTCCAAGGGACCCCACAAAGTGATGGACCTGTTCCATCACCACTGACCAGTAGCTTACTTCACAAAGCTTTGAACTACAGACAGGTTCATCACTTTTCTGCTGCGTTCATGAGAGAACTAAGTTTTTTTTTAACACTGCTAACACTGTTGTTTATGTCGGTAGAGGCTGTTGTCGACTTACCTCCATTTTGCAGTAGCTTTTCTTGCTGTATCGTCCTTGAACATTTTGAGTTAACTCCACACGAACTTTATGTAAAACAAATTCTTCTTCACGAACAGTCCTAGTTGTGTTTGGAGCTACGAGCTAGCTTGGTCCAAAGTACCCGCGGAAAGTGGCGCCATGTCGGTTCCTCTCTACCACACCTGCTGAATTAAGCCCCTCCCCCTTGAAGCTGGCTCACTTCTTTCCAGGTTGAATCACCATGGTAACATACAATAAAGTGAGGATTAATAAAGAGATAAACATATTTATATAAATGCTCCAGACTTTTCATCTGTCCACAAAATAGTTTCCTACAAACAGGAGTTTATCAAACTAATAAATGCATCATAACGTTTAGAATTTAATTTTAATTCAACAAAGATCCTTAGATTCCCAACATATGTAAACAATGCTTATTCTATCATCGCATATTAAAGATTAAGTGTTCAATTTGAGAAATTTGCCAGATACTCACGATAACAGCAGCCGAGCAACACAATCATGACACAATTTCCAGTTGAATTAAAACAGCTTTATTAGTGTACACTGTAATAAGTTGAATGTATATGTAGAATAGTTGGAAAGTCTATGAAGATTCAATCATCAGTGTTTGAAGAAGACAGAAATCCTAACAGCGTGTTTTTCTAATGGAATAATAATCTGTCGATAGCAAGGAAAAAAAAAAAGCATGTATGGTCAAATAAAAGTAAAACTATACAATAAACAACACTAGTGACATGTAGAAACTTCACTTTTCTCCAAAATAAACCACCTTCATTTTTTAAAATCAGAAAATTCATCAGAAAGCGGCTTTATTGGGGATACACAATTGTCATCACAATAAGAACGAAAAATAAAACACGTGATCTGTAAATGGGAATGTGGACCCGTCGAAATGTGTAGATGTCGTCTAAAAGAAACCTAATCTTCCCAAACTGAAACTTCAGGAAGTGAGGAAAGGAGGATGGCGCTGGGGGGGGGGGGCAATTCTAGGTGGCACTCGTTTAAAGAAAAAGGCTTTTGCTGGACCCTGGCTATATGTTTACAACAGTTTGTCTAGTCGTCAGAAAATACACCAAGTATACTTCTAAATGGGGGAAATGCGTCCAAACAATTCGATGCCACTGCATAGAACAACCGTGGGTTTGCAAAGACACAACACTACATTTTCATCTTAGCATGTGGTGTTCTGACCTCGGGGGAGTTGAGTCAACTTTGTCGAGAGCAGCGAAAAGACAGGACAGACGAGTGAAAAGAAAGATACACACGCACGCACACGCACGGAGACCAACATCACTGCATTTGGCTGATTTTGTTTGGTTACAAGTGAGCATGGAATGGTTTTCACTGATTAATAAAAAAAAAAACTTGGGTCAAACCATTAAGAACTCGTCTTGGAGGATCGTCACTTGCTTGTGAGATTTGTTTTTTTAAGTGTCAATCTGTCACTTTGGTCAGAGGATGCCATTTCTCAAGTGTGTATCCAATGATAAAAATGGTCTGTTTTCTAAAGTTGCTGCAGGACGGACAACATGGATGACTAAACATCAGGATTTCTCGTCTCTAAACTAAACCTTCATCTGGCGTTTTACAACTTCTTTTTTTAACTGTACATTTTCTGCCGTATGTGGCGGGGGTGAGAAAATTAAGACAGAAACTGTGAATGTGTTCACATGCACCAGCATCATTGTGTAAGAAATTAAGACCTACGTGAGGTTTGTTTTTTCTCCAGCTTGTAGAAAGTCAGAGCAGATATCTGGAATGTGACAGTTTGATCCAAGATGGCGGTGCATGTATAGTCCCATTTACATGTATTGACATGTCCTACTTTATTAAAACTCCCCCCCCCCCCCCCCAACACTATGGGTTCAGTGCAGGGATGCACATGAGGAATACACCTACAGTAAAGAGGCCTCAACTGGGAAATAACATCATCAATACCTGTGTGCATAGAAACACAATGCTTGTCAGTTAACAGTGTACAACCATACTGAGAATTGAACCGCTGCAGTGCTGGGATTGGCTGCAGCTTTGACACTGCGTACTGGAATGTCCTTAAGTAAAGTGGAGTTAATCAAATTCACCTCAAAGTCAGAGATTTTTTTTAATGAATACTAACTGCAGCGATACTGAAAATTAATACTGTCTTACCCGGCTAAGGGATTAAACCCTAATACTTTCAAAAGGTCTGAATTTTTCGCTATATATAAAACAGCTTCATTTTCAAATGACTATTGTATACTGGAAATATGCGTTTGAGCAACTAACCAAAGTCGCAGATTACATCGGAAAGTTTGAACATCACCATGACGCAGATAAAATACTTAAAAACTGGAGCTAGGCTTTCAACAGCAGTTCGTATTGTTGACACAGTGGATCTGCAGTGTACAGGACATACCATAAATACATGAATTCAGTCTTTGGGACAGCACTATTATAATTTGGGGTCACGACCCTCGAGCTGAAGAATTAGTAACAGTAAGGCAAGAAATTTCTTTTTTCAACAGCTTCAACAGCCCAAAAGATTCCAAAGAACTATTCTCAGCGATACACGTTAGATCCTATGCTACATACTTCACATTCACGTCTTCACCGTCAAGCTGTGTTCATTTCAAACCAGAGGGCATATTCTAAAAAATATTTGAATTCTAATAAAAAGGAAGAAAGCTTTGAAGATTTTAAATATATTTATATATAAAAAAATACATGAAAATACAAAAATGTAGCTAAACGAATGTGTAAAGAAAAATAATAACTGTCGTATACCTAGCTTGTCAAATACTTAAAGCTTAAATACTTTTGAGTTGAAAAGATTTGGACACTAAAATACTGACGTAGGTATTAGCTGGCTTTTAGATCAGGGCAAGGGGATCTCATTAAAAATCAAATAGATGCTCCAGACAATTAGCCAATTCAGACAATACAAGGACTAAATATTTATAGCGAATATCCTAAATTTATGAAAAAATTTCTTCTGATTTTCTTAATTTCAGGTGGGATTTGCAACATTCCTATCTGTACATTTCAAAGCATATCTTGCTGAACTTTACATAAAAGGCATCTTTATTACGGGTGCATGATTGGGGGCAGTGCAAGTACAGTATAGGGGCGTTTTTCTTTTAAAGTCCCACACTGCGGGACTCTTCCTATTGATAAAATGTCGATAATGAAAAGACAACCGTGCATCAGTCCAAGCAAATAATCAAGAGACTTGCACGTTTTATACATTTGTGAAACGTCGCGAGATGACCGTTTCTCTTTTTAGTCTGTTCGACAGCAGGGGGGGGGGCGACACTGAAGCTTAGACTCTTGGGTTTACATCGAGTCCTGGCCCTGCACGCTGCGGACATGGGACTCCCCTTCATATACAAGATGATAGAATAGTAAAAATGTCGAGAATGTAAGCGAGAGACAGCAAGAGCATGCAGGAGGGAAACAGAGATAGTGCATCTTGTTGGGCCTGACGAACTAGAGGAACTGTGAGTAAATCCTTCTGGATTTTCTTTTTCTTTTTTTTTTTACTAACTAAACGTTCAAAGATTTAAGCGGTTTGAAGTTCCACAGAGGTGACGCGTGGCATGTTCCTACTCTGAGGATTCCTCAGCTTACTCATTCCAGTTATCTGTGCTGGTTCGCTAGTGACCAAACTTTAAAAAATGAAAAAACTCCTCATAGAAGAAACATCTGCTCCACTGCACACTCCTCAAATCGGACCAACCCACGTTCAGCACAGAGGAATTCTGTAAGAAAAACAATGTGTTCAAATATCTACTCAAGTGATGCATGAACTTTAAAAGTGTGTTTCTGTCACAGTATGTGTGTGTGTGTGTGTGTGTGTGTGTGTGTGTGTGTGTGTGTGTGTGTGAACATGTAAAGACAGGGTATGTCATATTAATTACATTTCGTTCTTCCAGTGGTCACCGCTCTAAGGGTTGAGGACCCTGTGGTCAGGGGGTGTGGTCACGACGACGCAGGGCTGATTGGGCGAGAAAAGGGGTTGGACTTTAAAAATGAGCTGGAAGTTTGGTCATCAAAACCAAGAGATGCTGAGAAATTCATGTCCAGGCCTGAGGTCGATTTCTAATGCAGAAGAAGCCCGGAGTGGCAGTACTGTCAGTCAACCCTTGTGTAAACGGAAACGTATTGATGCTGAGTCAAAGCTTGTGCTGTGGTTGGTAGGGAAGAGGCGAGGTGGACTTGTGGCTGGACAGACTGTCCTGTTTACACGTTCAATCCCAGGAACAACCACGGTCGGGTCGATGACGAGGACACGAAAGCCCGGTCCTGCTGTGTGTGTTTCCGGGGCTGCAGCCTCGTTCAAATACCAAAAACACGAATGCACCTCGCTCTTCATTTAGCATTTTTGATATTGCGGCGTGATTTCAATTATCATGATTAGGTCCGTGATTACTGGAATGTCAGCCTGATGTTGATCCAACAGAGCCAAAAGGTAATCAGGTCCAGTGTGACATCACTGTTAACATTCCCCTCCTGTCCATTAGTCGTGTCATTCTCTCCTCCAGGTCCAATGTGTAATCGTTTGTGTTGTTGTTGTTGTCAGAACGTACTGTTCAATCATCGTGAAATGTCAGAGTTTGCGTCCACAGCAGCGGGAGCCGGTTTATGACATGCTGGAGCAGCGCACTGAGGGGGAGCCCATCTGGGTCAGCACCTTATCCAACCACTGGAGGGGGCCGTTGAGATGCAGCTCAATCCAACAGGGGGTGCTGGTTACTGTTTGACGCCTGCAGGGATAAAACAACAGAATAAGGGCACAGTCATACTTGGCGGTGGGGCCTGTGGTGTGAGATGGGCCCTTATTGATTACAGATAATATCATGATATCCCCGGTTTCAGATTGGCATCAATTACTTAATAGAAACAATTACAGCCTGATACAAGAGGAAGCAGTTTGTCAAATGTCAGCTGTAACTGAGCGCTTTGTTTTAAGTGATTAACAACAAATAAAATACATGTGGGAGTTTGCATTGTCCAGGTCTGACCAGATGAAAAAACACAGCTCAATGCTCCTGCCAAGCTTCACCTGAACAAAAGGCAGGCAACCACTGTTAACCTACACAGCAGCTTAACCCAGACCCGTGAGGACAAGCCTGGACAACCCCCCCCCCCCTACAAACAGTGCAAGTCATGTAATCTATAGCTGAACCCGGTGGGATGCTGCCAAGGCCAAGGATTCAGTTAAAATCGAATCTTAAGTCACATATCATCAACAGTTACAGTTTTGTGAGTGAGCATATTTCTCAAAGATGTGGACACTATATTTGCAGCTCCACCAAAGTTCAGTTCGTTAAGCTGAAGGCATGTGAAATCAGCCCGTGAGTTAGTGTTCAGGGCGGATGAAACAGTTGCTTTATGCACCGAGCAGCATTTACGAGATCCTCCGAGCTACGCTGGGATCCAACCACAGGGACCCAAGACCATTTTAAGGGTTTGCCTTTTGCTGCAATTTAGAGCCCCAACCTTCCCCATGTAGCCTTTAAAACGCCATGGGGTTTTTATTCCAAAAGCATGATGCAGTAAATAACACACTTAATTAAGATTTTACTCATGTGACAATAGTTAAAACTTACAACTAAAGAGAAAGACAAACGCTACGAGCAATCGCCATAATCAATGGTTTTGTGCACGAGGATTTGAAAGGAGAGATGTCCGCTTCATATCAGTTTTGCAACAAACAAAACTAGACACAACCATCAGTAGCCTCTGCACAGACAGCATGGAGTCATTTTGTCACCCTCGCTTCTTTCACAACCCTGTTTCACTAGGATGCACCTCATGAATTTCTCTGACACCTTCTGGTCTGGACTGATACAACCCTCCGTTCATCACGTGTGATCGCAACAGATACTGTGTCATAGAGTGTAACGCACCTGTACTCTGCTCCCCAGCCCTTGACGAAGCTCATTCGGATCGTGCACATCCTGGTTAGCTGGTAGACCGCCTCGAATCCCTGATTGACTGACTGGGCCAGCAGTGCAGCAAACTCTTGGTTGTTAAAAATCTTCAGGTTACAGCCTTAAAAAAAAGAAAGAAAAAAGAAGTGACCATTAAACACCAAATTCTAAATCAGTTCATCGATGACTCCAAGTGAACAAATGTGTGATGTTCTTCAGGCCAAATGTGTTTTGGGAGATCACAGTGACCTTGGAATTTGACAGTTTGTGCGGCTGCCTGCTGTGTTTTGTGCTGTTGCTTCATGGTGTAGTCTCTCTAACACATAGATAACGGGTCAGACTCGCAGTCCGTCTGGCCTTGGGGAGTATCGGGAGAAATCCCACCAAATAAGTTAGTTGGTGGCCAAACAGAAAGTCCGGCCCTGGCGTGTGTCTACGAGATCCTCAGTAGTGATTCTGTTCACACTGCTCATTTGGCCAGAAATTAAATATTCAAAGTTACGGGTACAGATGAGTCAGTGTGTGTGGGTGAGTGTCTGAGAAAGTGTCACACTGTGGAGGACATTCGTGATCTCCACAGTGAAGACCTCACTGAGGACTGTTTCATTATAGAGCCATTAAATACCAAGAGTTCTGAATTTTGTGGCACTGGTGCTTGTTCCTCACATCCCACGATGGCAGACAAGGGTTTCAATAGGTACTACATCCCCTTTGTGACAATAAATATCAACACAACAAATACATCTCATCACGAAACCAGGCAGGAGACATTTTGTCAGATTCAAAGAATTCATGTGGCCTCAGGAGAAAAAGTAAGAAATACCTGGTGGTATCTTGCAGACTGTGGCAGGATGCCAGCCATACCGCTGGTTACAATTGGGACTCTGGACAAAAATGGCACTGTCGCTGAGGCACTCGGCAAACACCTCCCCTCCGATGTAATACAACCTCACACCGCGACCTGTGGGGTGCAAGATGGGAATAATTGTGAAGATGAAGGGAACAAAAGAAAAGCATGAAGACATAAGAAAACACTGAAAATCCTTTGACACTTTTGTACTGATAATAATTAAAAAGCAGCAAATGTACATGTGTCTTGCAGTGCGTGTGTGTGTGTGGGGGGGGGGGGCTTGTACCTATATGTCTCCTTGTCATTTCAACAGTTGCGTTCCTGTTAACGTTGCTGAGGAGCCCTAGACAGAAGCGTTCAGAGTTGGAGGGATCGGTGAAGCCGTCGACTGTCAGAGATGGCTGTGAGGCGTGGAACGTCTCTCCAACCCGCTGGTTTAATTCATAGTAGGCTATAGAGCACCAGAACGCTGGTTCACTGTAGGTGACTGGCTGAAGGTCTGGAAAAAATGAACATGTGCTTCTTTTCTTTTTGTCTCGTTTAATTTCCCAAATGTATCAATTATTCCAGGCCTTAATTTCTGGGCAGAATTTTAAGACTTTACATTTACTGTTAAAAAACAACAACTTCCAAGAGCCCAAATGCTCTGATTCTCAAACTGTTGGGTCCCACTACACATCCAGCACGGACTTACAATAATGTGAACATGCAGTACACACATGAAGCAGTCTTACCCAGGCCATGACTGACAGGGGACAGGGTGCTTGGTGACATTTCTGCTGGTGAGCCTGGGAGAGTAAAAAAAACACACATCACATTATGTAATCTGTATTACATTCGATATAGATTGTGTAAATTGTGTGTATCGCACTCAAATGAATCCAGGAGTGTGGCATTGACTGCGAGATTAAATCTGTATTTTTCCAACCACATTAGTTTACCTGATTCCATACTCTGATTCATCTGCTGGTCGCTGGTCTCTCCATCTTCACTGATGTAGCCGGGGGGAGGAGTCTCTATATACACAAACATTTTACACGTTATCAGAAACAACTGAGGAATAACAACCACCAACATTTTAAATAAAAATGAATCTCGCGGGCTTGTATGGAAGATTGTGTCTTGAGTGAAGTGAAACCATGAAGGCTTTACTTCACGTCCTGCATACAGACCTGGTATATAGTTATTCGGAGGGTCTATGCCAGCAGGGAAGTTGGTATTCTCAGGAATGGAGTTTGTAAAATCATCGAGAGGTGGAAGCTCTGTCAGAATCTCTGTATGTCGTGGAACCAACACTGGAGGCAGCACTAAAGAGAAAAGGGCTGATGTTAACAAAAGGCAGCAAAACCTGAATGAAACTAAAATCTCAACGATCCTGGTTGCTATGACAAACATCACTCAACGTAGGGCACTCGTGTAAACCGTTTCACACAAGGGTCATTACCTGGCGTCTCCACTCTCTGGTAATGGTAGGGATTGACACACACTTCATCCTTCTTGAGGTTGAAGGCGTACTGGCAGGTATCGATGGCCCTCAGCTCATGGTGGCTGTGAAGGTCAGGCCATCTCCAGAGGCGGCAGTAGATCACGTGCGGCAGGCCTTTGCGATGGGACACCTGAAGACGCCCGTCCAGAGACCTGAGAGGGTTGGAAGTGGTTCGTTAGTGGAATGTAGGTGAACAACAGTTCAGGTAGTTTTATAGAACGATCCCTAAAACAAGTACCCTGCAAAACACATTTGTCTTTTCTGTTTCATTGTGAATAAAGTTATAAATATTAATGAAAGACAAAACATTTCATTTACAACCTCCCTGAAAGTGATGTTTATTCACTGCATCTGATATCATAGGCTGTGACTATGACAAATGTTCTTAAAGTAATAAATCTTCCTTAAAACTACCTTGTTTTCTTAATCTTTTATAATTTTCTTATTATTGTGACCCATAATACAGTTTTATTGTGTAACCTTTGCAGTAATGAAGAGACGTAGAACAATTGTTGACTGAATTTGTGTGCATGGGAGTGTATTCACCTGCTGTGGTCAGGGTATCCATACATGCCTGCAGAGTCCCACTGCTCTATCGTGTGGCCTGAGCCTAGACCCCATAGATCTGAGCAATTGCTACGGACAGACACACACGCATACGCACACAAACATGCACACACACACACACGTACAGACACAGGACAAGTGCAAAAAGGATAAAAAAAAATAAAAGCAAAAGATGATAAACATGAGATGTTTCATTCCAAATTAGTACGATGAAATCACAGATATTCACAGTTGGTCTCTTATTGACATAAAGGAACCGTCTTTATTCAGTAAGAGACTACATGTGGATGGTTGGGGATTAAATGACAAATTCAAAATCTGACAGTGATGTGGTGCAGTCAGGTGATGCAGAGGGACAGATGGAATTAAATTTACAGTAGCCCGTTAACACCTTTAGCCGAAACAGTGATACCAGGGGGAGATCATTTTCCATTTCTGTTTTCCTGCTCTCTCGCTGCATAAAGACAGAAAATAATAAACGTCTGATCAATTTACTTCTGGGGGCTTTAAGTGTTAAGCAAGCCCCTGCAAAGCCTGACTGCACATCTTATGTGAATTACACACATACATAGGATTCATATTTCTGCACATCATTTCTACACCATGAGGACAAGTGTGATGATTCACACAGATTATATATGCATCTGAACAACAATGGTATGTGAATGAGGAAATAAAGAATTTCAGTAGACGTGACAACAAAAAACAAGTGTGTGTGTGTGTGTGGGTGTACAACCGCAAAGTATGCGTGTGACTTAGGAAAGCACACGTCACAACTGTGGCTAAGATGTTTATTAAAGCTCTTGTGTTTCATCTCAGAGGAGAGAGGAGAGGAAGAAAGAGAGGGAGATTATGTTGTATGATCAGAGCGACACAACAGCCAGACCTGCCTCTACAAGTCCTGCTATCTGACCACTTATCAGCCTACTCAAAGAATTCTACAAATACAAGCTCTGAGTATACTATCTCCAGATGCAAGCCAACGTTGAGCCTTCTTCCTGTCTTACTTAAGAGGTCACCAGCTAAATCACAACAGTGTCTGCTCCTTCTCTTTGATGCTCATCTACTGACCTGCACGTCACTCGGGATGACAATCTAAAAATGCCGGAATTGTAAAATTGAATTTGTTTTAGTTATCAGCTTAACTGGATTATTTGCAAAACAGCATGAGGATATTTTCACTCCGGAGCCAATGTATACAATTTGTTTGCAAAACCGCTATCTTCCTCTGAGGTCATGTGGGTTCCCCTGCCTGCTAGCTCTAGACACAGATGAGCCCCTCTTTCACGTTTCCTACCTCCACTCAAACGGAAATCTATAAAGCCCTGCTATCTCTTCAGAATCCTCCTAACACCATTCTGACATCCTCCACCAGCTGGCAGACACGAGAACTGCGAGAGCAGAGTGATTTATCTCAGATTTCTATCAACCTTACTTCTGCGTTCAAAGCCGAAAAGTGAGCTGTGCATCAAACCGCTTGTAACCAATATCTGCTTAGTACTTGCAAATAGTACATCCAGACCTAGTACAGAGGACAGCAGCGGTATTCAAGCAAATGACTGACAAGAACCACCATCAGCTTATCAGTGCCACTTCAGAGGCTATCTACTCCACATTCCTCAGAGCGAAGAAAGAGAGAGGCCTCTTTCGTCTCAGATGGGGCTAATTCTGCATTTAGAACTTGGTTCATTACCTCAACGAATTTGAGTAGTTTCAGTTAAAGTTTTCAGCAGCTGTATCATCATCTTAAAAAGGAACATCTACCACGACTTATCCTTCATTATTCACACATTTGAGCATTGTCCTACAACTTGCACTGCCTCATTCTTTATTTACAGAACTGAGACAAAAGTTCTATGAATTAAATATCAAGACGTATCATGTAGCATGTTGATGCAAGGTGCAAATCTACACCATTGACTGTATATAAAGATGGACAACATGACTGCTCCACAAAAGCGAAGCCGAATCATTGTCTATATTTATATCTACACAGCGTGCATTAAGACAGCAATTTGATTCGATTGTCCCGTCCCCTGTCAGTAATACGTACAGAGTGTACTGCTGAGAAAGTAGCCACCTAACAGGAATGTCATCATCGGATATTCCCTCACAGAAGATGAACTCCTCCATGATTAAAGAAAAGTAAATACATGCATCATTTTTGACTGAAGAGAGATTTTTCTCTATTGGAACTAATTCTAGAATTGGTCTTTTATGGTTTAAGACAACAAAGAGAGATGGAGAGAGAGAAAGAAATGAGAGAAAGGGCAGATTGTATAGAAATATTTGACAGGGGAAGCTCGTAAAATCTTCACAGAGCAGCCTAGTTATCTCCCCTTCCTTCTGATCCTCGGCCGATTGATTGACATTAATCTCTGGCTGTCCATGGGGTCCCCTTAACATTGCCACTATTGTCATGGAACAGTTTTGTCTGTTCTGGTGACTCGGCTCATGTAACCTATCATGCAACACTAGGAGAAGTCTGTGCTGACAGACACGTGAGCCATTCAGGCAAAGCATTCACAGCATTAGCCGGTTTGGGTAAAGAAAGGCTCTACCAGAAAAAGCTAAACGAAAAGAAAATGACCCAAAGTGTATTTTCCTCTGTGAAGTGAGTTTCTCCATTGAAAAAGTAAAGATCTAAACCAATTTGAGGTCAACATGTTCCGTTTCGTGCGCTGTATCTTTGTTGCACCTTGAAAACCTTTTGCGAGGATTGAGATGATAAAAAGACAACCTTCCCAACAGCTCATTGTCCCACATCAGCACAGCTACACTGTGTTGTTAATTAAGTGTTCATTCTTTGTTTCATTATTTCATCCTTGTATTGCTTTGTGGGTCTCAAGAAGTCTACAAATTCAACCACCAGTAGTCTGTGTGGTGGAGGGGGATGGTTTGTGCCTCAGAGCAAGAACACTACAATGTCATGCTCAACTGTTCTTGACCATCAGCCGTTCAGACAGCCTTGTTTCTTTGTCTCCTTTCATACATATTTTGTTTACTAGATACTAAGACTAATTCAATCAATCAAATTTTATTTGTATAGCCCATACTCACAAATCCCAATTTGTCTCATAGGGCTTTAACATGGTGTGACATCTTCTGCCCTTAAACGTCAACAAGGAAATTAAGGAAGGCTTTCCAGTTCTTCGTAGATTTTGCAAGAAGCGTCGCTCCAAATGCATTTCAGAGCTGGTTCGGGCACCAAGCGTTTCATTAAAAAGGAGTGGCAGATGCCGTGTACCAATCCAAACACTTAGTCACTCGTGCTGCTGTCAGGACTTACACATTTGTGTGAAGCTAATGTGTGCCATCAATAAGACACGCCAGCACTTGTCACATTACATTCTGCATTTTCCTAAAAACAGTAGATACTCATTACATTAAACAATTTTTCTGAAAAAGTCTTTGTATTTAAGGAAGCTTAAAAAACGTAAGTGCATCACTACACTTCAATCTATTTCTGTTATGAGCTCTCAACTCATTTATTCAATTCATCTGATCTAATTGTCTCTTTCTAATAAGTAATGTGAACCTAATCTCAGCAACGGGATGAGAGGCAAAACCCAAACTAAGATGCTGTGGGTGCAAAAGACAACAACATAGAGGTAATCAGAGCCTGTCACGCCCCCAGTGACTTGGGTTAGGGTTAGGGTTAGGCTAACCCTAACCATCAACTCAGCTGCACATGGAGTAAAATGCATACATATCCTTCCTATAGTTTACTTGGCATCGCGTGTTGGACATCTGTTTCCCCCAATCAAGTTTCACTTCTGCTGCCTTGGCAAGATACAGCACAGGCGATGGGGAAGTGGACCCGCTGTTGCCCAACTGAATCTTTGCTTTTTTGCGAGCTTGTGGCTGCCTGTCAGCCTCCTGCTCACTTTCATGTGTGTTGACACACCTCAGTGGGCTGATCTGTATTGATGGTGTTGTGGTACCAGTGCAAACACAGACAGCGGATGTGTGAATGTGAGCACAGCTTGGAGTGTGATGAAACAGCGAATCGTGTACAGAATCGTTTTGGAAAATAAATCAATTAATCATTTTAAGAATGTTGCAAGTTTGGTGCCTTGAGTTTCTCAAAATGTAAGAGTTTGGTGCTTTGGTCTGTTTTAACTCACTTTAAAGTCAGGGCTTGGATAAAATAAGCATTTTGGAAAACATCATCTTGGGCTCAGAGACATGATTTTTTCTGCATGTTCAGAAATGTGACTGAAAACTGAACAATTTCTGAAAAACAATTAGAGGCAGATTCATCTAAACTGTTTATAAGAAACTTGGTTTTGGAAAGTTTATACGAGGGCCAGCATGTGTGCATTAAATAAATAAATATGTGTGGTCGTTGACAGTGACCGTTGTTGTTTGTGTCTACTCAAAGAACTACAGATCAGAGCCAGAGAAACAGAATAGAGAGTTGCATGCATGTGTCCTCATCTCACCTGGGTATAGTGACACACTTTGTGTTGCTGTTCTGCGTGCTGATGGCCTTCTCGAGCTCATCCAGCTGCCCTGTCTTCTTCAGCTTCTTCACCAGGCTCTTCACGGCTTTCTCGCACCATTTCTCCTCCTGACCTCCTCCATTCTGCTCCCCGACTCCACCTATTCCTCCTCCTGCTCCCCCGCTACTTGCTGGAGTCTTCTTCCATCCCAGGAGACGTTTCACTACCGGGGGAGTGAAGGGAAGGATGGAGGACATGGTGGCTGATGTATGTGTGTGCGGTATGTGTGGACCAAAGTGCGTTTTGATGCGTAACTTAATCAGAAAAGAGGAGAAAGGGGGTCAGGGGAAGAAGGGTGAAACAGGTGCTGGGTTGTTGACTGAATTCAAGCTGGAGATAGAAGGCTTTATGTACAGAATTGTGAATAAAGTCTAATCAGATGTGAGGGGAGTCTTTGGAAATGTCAGATGGAAAATCGCAAATCATTGGGAGCAGGGGGTAGCAGGTCCAAAGAAACCTAAAAACCAGGAGAGACAGAAAGCACAAAACAGCACTAGTCAGGACAAATACGATGATGCAAGATCTGATAGAGGAAAACAAGCATAACATTAATTTCTGTAATGATGAGACCAATTGTGCCCACACGTCCAGATTCATGCCCAGAGCCATGACTATGACTATCCATCACAGCCCCCTGCTGCTCACTCTCCCACCATGTGCCGAACTGCATGTCGGCCGAGCTGGCCGTCATGGCACTGCACACCCTGTGCACACTCGTGAAGGACTAACTGATCGTGTTTTATCTTCGGCGTTCGTTGGACAACCTCTGATGAATACACCCTGCCGCTGGTACCCACTTGAAGCTGTGCACCTGTGCTTCTCTGTCTGTTATCTTAACCACACTTAACACATGCATCAGTCATGCATCTTCCTGTTGCTGTTGTAGCATCGTCACAATTACAACCGAGTGTTGAATTAGAGTTTATGTTTCCTGTGTGTTTTAGAAGATTTTTGTGGCAGGTAACAGGAGAACATTTACTTTTTATACACACTGGACTCGTGGGTCACAGCAGGTCAGAGGACAGTTAAAGAACTTTGACATAACTAAAGGCTTAAAGGCTGTTAAACAAACCTGTCCAGTGCTTGACCATCTTAAATTAGACTACTTTTCAAAGACTGTGGTAAATTAGGAGACACGGCTGACCGTGTCATGGAAGCACCGTCAGTCACTGAGGGAGTGAAGGACGTGAACATTACCACACAAACAGTTCTGGAGGCTATTTTTTAGGCTTAAAATAAGAAATGCCACTTTTTTGTAAAAATGCCTCAACTGCATTAGACTCTTTTTACTCCAAATAGAAGAAGGTCTGGATGAGTGTGTGTCAAAATATTTTTTACCTCAATTTTACAAAACGCTATGAAAGACATCTTAGAAATGTATAATCATGGTCAAGGTAAATTTTTACAGCGAATAGAAGTATTTCGGTCCAAGGTGACAAATCTATGTCAATATTTTTAAACCTAAACTAATCCTATCCTATTATTGAAACCCCTGTTTGCCCTCGCAAAGAAAAGCTGAGCAGTGTCAAACAGAGTTAAACCCTGGTCGGGAGCTTAAAGCCTTACCAAATGAAACGTGCTGCTCTATTCACACCAACTGAACTGTCCCTCAGACCCATCAACCACCGTTGGCCACTGTGTTAAATATAAAAGTGAAATGTGGAATTCAGTGGCACATGTAACCTGACCCTGTAATATATTATAGTTTCACTTTATAGCCATGACCCATTTCCGGCCTATTGTGGAAACACACATGCCGGGACAGCGCAAAGTCAGAAATGACCTACACATTAAATTTGAAAACAAATCTTTCCTACCAGGATCCAGTCCTCTACAAACGGAAACAGTTTGTGTGTGTGTGTGTGTGTTTGTGTGTAGATTAGTGCAGCAGATTATTGATCACCCAGACTTTAAATAAATAAAGACCGAACCCCTCCGTAATGTAGATTTTTCGACTCAGCTGACAGGGAGGAAGGGATAACTATCCTCAGCATGTTACCCTGAAAGTCCAAGCTCCTTCTAAGAATTAATTTCGCAGGCTTAACCCATGAACTGCTTACTGCTAGTGCAAGTGTATGACTGGCTTTTAGAGGTAGTAAGACACTACACATTACACTACAGTATTAGTCCCTGCAGTAGCTTGATATAATTCTCTAAAAATTATAGCATGCTACCCTTTAAGTGATACAAACATAAGAGATTGGGATCCTTGTTCTTTTTTAGATGGAGGTTGATGAATGAAGGAGATCTCTGAACATATTCTCTAAAACTGCAAAAGCAGTCTTTCAAATTGAGCAGAAAATCTCTGTCTTTTTCCCTGCAATGGTTTGAGATCGTCTAAAAAGACAAGCACGCTGTGATGCTAGCAGAAGAGACAAAAGGCTGGGTCCTGGTTTGTCCTTCATTGGACAAAAGGTTTATGCATAGATATGTCAAAACATACAAGCTATCGGTAGGTAAACTGGCACAAAAGTCTTGTTGTACAGTGGGAGCCTTTCAGAGTGAACAGAGACTTTCAGTGTTTCGGTAGAAAGTAGAGTAGATTGGTATTGTATAAAAATCCAAGCATTCAATCCTTTATATGAATGACATTGGCTCGGGGAAAAAACTACAATACTGCATGTTGAAGAATACCTTAAAGGAGATGTCTGAATACAGGATCTAAAACTGCAAAAGCTGGTGGCACAACAACCATGTTGCACAATGGGAGACTTTAAAAGTGAAAAGAAAGTCACAGCGTCTTAAGCTGCTTTCAGATATGCACTGGACTCCACAGTTCTCCGTATTTTCTCCGGAGGAGGTGTGAACGCAATGTTCGAGTGAGACGCTCCGCAGTTTCTATGGACCTTCTCCGCCTTCTCTCCCAGTATAAAGTCCATAGAAATCAAGGAAAATGTGTGAACACAGCAGTGGATTCACTATCCTGAATGTTATGCCAGCATTAGAGACATACGCTGGAAGAAGACCAATGATTTTTCTGCTTTCATTGCTAAAAAGGTCAATGCATAAAAGGAGATGAATACGAACTAAATCTGAGAAAGCTGATGGCACAAAAATTGTAGAATCGCTTCAAGGTGACAGAAAGTCTCAAATTCTTAGTCCCTGTAGTAGCTTGATATGGTCTAAAAATCTGAGCATGCTATCCTCAATGTTATAATAACAGACACGGGTTGGGGGAAAAAGTGCAATATTGCATGTTGATCAATAACTAAAATAAGATGTCTGTTGAGTATGTTTGTTATTAAAACTGCAAGAGCTAGTGGCACTTGTGCAATTGTGAAGTGCACTGGGAAGCTGGAACAGAAAGTATCATTGTCTTAGTCTCTCTGCAGTAGCTTGATATTCTAAAGCCCAAGTACCAAAGCACGCTACCTGTCATAGGCTGTGATGCAAGCTTGAGACAAGCAGGGGAGGAAAAGTATAATATTGCCTGTTGATACCTAAAAACTGAAAAAGCTGGAGGCACATGATATTGCCTAAAAATCCAAGCACGTTCATCAATGTCATGCCGGCATAAGAGACATAGGCTGGGGGGGGGGGGGAACGACAATATTGCAGGTGGATAAATATCGTAAAGATGTCTGATCATAGTATTGAATACTGCAAAAGCCAGTGGGAGCCTCTCAAACTGAGGAGAAAGTCCCTGCAGAAGTTTGATATTGTCTAAAAATCCCAAGCACGTTGTTCACCATCGTGCCAACATAAGAGACGTATGCATGGAGGGGAAAAAGCTGAATGTTGCAGGTTAATCAACATCTTAATGAAGATGTCTGATCATAGCATCAAACACTGCAAAACCTGGGGGTTATTCAGTGGGAGCCTTTGAAAACTGAGAAGAAAGTCCCTGCAAAATCCAAGCTGTCATCCCAGCACACCAAGCTGGGGGGGGGGGACAATAATGCAGGTTGATCGATAACCTAACAAAGATGATGGGACACGAAGTATCTACAACTGCAGAGAGCTGGCGGCGCAGAACCCGTGTCGCACAGCGGGAGCCTCGCAAAGTGAGGAGAAAGTGTCGGGTCGGGGGGGGGGGTGAACAAAACGTGCTGATATACGAGCAGCACAGTTCACATCAGTCTCCTCCAACACAAATCCTCACAGCGGCTAATCGTGGCGGCCTCTGTGCGACAAAACAACGCAACGTTATTGTGTCTGTCTGTCGCGTCGCTGTCTTCCCTGTGAGAAACGGTCTTGTTTGGGTTCTGCTCTCCTCCCGAAATCAAACACACAACAAGCGCACGGGGCTTTTGTGTGTGTGTGTGTGTGTGTGTGTGTGTGTGTGTGTTGGAAGAATAGGCTAACGGCTAGCAAAGCGGGGCGACTGCGGAGCGAGCAGCCGGGAGAATGTGGACTTTGACAAGGCACCACAAAGGCGACTCAGCCTCCCCCGCTAGGTGCCATTTAACTGGGATAAAGATGTCCATGTTTCTTTTGTCTTGGTAATGACTTGGTGGTGGTGGTGCCTCCTTGGTGCCTCCTTGTTTCCTCCTCCTCCTCCTCCTCCTCCTCGCCTCCAAAAAAAAAAAAAAAAAATCCGCTAGCAAGCCTGCTACTTTGTGTGACAGACAAACAAACGGCTCCGCTGCGGTTCAAACCCCGCTAGCTCGTTAGAAACACACTTACCCGAGCGGGAGAGGTGAACCCGCGGTGCAGAGGCTCCGGTGTGCGTGAGGAAAACCCGCAGGTTCATCATTAAACGCGTCCGCGGAGACTTTAAAGTGTATTTTCCACATCCGAGGCGCCGGGGAGACGATGGCCCCTCATTCAAAGCTCAACCGAACGTGGACGAGAGAAAGCATATCACCCGTGCTTTTTTTTTTTCAACTGCCCCGCCCTCCGCGCGCTCCCATTGGCTGCTGCCTGTGGCATCAGCGCGATAACCTGCGAGCAGGCGGCTCTCCCGTTGGCTGGAGGGTGGTGTCCGTCGCGTACGTCATCACGCAGGGGAGGCACGTCGGTGATGTTTATCAGCGGGTACCTTGATTGTCCTCTCATTGTATAATACAGTAACACACAATACACTGGGATTATTTAGCCTTATATGTGAATATTATAACATATAACTTGTACTTATAACAGTACACGCACATTTACCTTAATGATAAAAGTATATAACATTAAATATTGTCACCAAACAGGATAAATACAGCAATAACACTGCTGTTTTAAAGCATTTTTTACTCGTTTGTTTAAAAACACATATAAATAGGCTATAGGTCCTTTTTTTACTAACTCATTTAAAAACAAATTTTTATAATATGGCTTCTACCTGGATTTCGTATGTCTTTGTGTATGTAATTGTTCTGTTTCTACGGTTGTGAAGCACTTTGTAAACTTGTTTTGGAAAAGTGCTACCTAAATAAAGTTTATTATTATTATTATTATCATTATAGTCCTGTTGGCCATGTCATGCAAATATTCAGCCCTTGCACCTGCATGCAAAGCAATATCTCTCTCTCTGTGTGTGTGTGTGAGAGAGAAATCCTCGAGTGATGCCGCTGCTTCCCCATGTTTGAATCAGTGTGTCTGACCTGAGGGAATTCATTTTCCTAACCACGCGATGCGGCGTCGAGGAGCCATGAGGCGCATGCCCAGTGCGCACGGTCCGCCTCACCTGAGATCTGTTGCTCTGCTACGGGGGCTAAACTGCAGGAGCGGCTGCTGTCGGATCCTCCATTCGAATGATGCTTCACTTCATCATTCACACTAATGATGCGCCGCAGACGTCCCGTGTTGCAGCCAGCCTTTAACCAAGCCGGATGAAAAGACGGAAACCAAAGGTGGACACCACAAATCAGTGTGTCTCTCACCTGTGGATCACCCAACGAGAGACGTTCACTCACTTGTAAGTAACGTTGACCTTTGACTTTTATTCATTGTTTGACTCAGTGCAGGTTTGGAAGTTGTCTGTTATTAGACTGACTCCATTATGCTGTATGACCTATGGAGCAACATGTGCTGGGACACTTTTTGGCTGCAAGGCTTATTATCCAAAATGATAATCCATTTTTCTTTCTTCCATTCAGTGGAACTAGGTCATATAAAAACATCTCTACTGCTGCAGATAAACAAATTAAACATTCAATTAAACTATGGAAAGAAAGAGGTCCTGGAACAGGAACGACCTGTGAAGCACTCGGCACCGCTGTGCCAATATTTACCCAAGTTTTAAGAGCAAAGGAAAGAAGGAGTTGATCCACTTTAATGCATAATGCTTGTTCCACACTGTGTCTACAGGGGCCGTGTGCCTAGCAGCAGGTAGAACTGATGCTCTGAGTGTGTAGACAAGAACAGATAATAACCCTCACTGGACCATCACCAAGGAGACAGGAACTCCAGAGGGTTGACTTCAGTGCTTGATATAAAAAGCTCTCCCAGGTAGACCCATGCCTGCACTGCACATAAGATAAGATCACATTAGTAAATTAATTATAAGTAAGTATGCAATATAAAACCAAGGAATATATAAAGATATAATTGGTTAGAAATAATATACACAGTGTAAACAGAATATAAAGTGTAACTGATTGCACATTAGCCATGAATTGCACTGACAGAGGTGAATATTGCACAGATGAGTGAGTTAATACATAGGATAGTGCACTGAATATATGATAATAATAGTTTAAAGATGACAGGTAACATAAACTAAAAAGATATAGAAAAAAATAATAATCAAAATAGCCATTCCCAGCCATGAAGAGTGATGTCTGTTTGGTATTTATGAGTTTTTAAGAACATCAAATCATATCATAATGATAATAATAATATATTTATACAGCACATTTCAAAACACAGTTACAAGGTGCTTCACAAGGTAAAAATGAAAAACAGAAAAACACAAACAACAGGAAACATACAAAAATTAACCATTTAAAAGCAAGTTGAAGATCACACAGCATTAGAGCATAGATACAGAAATAAAGTATAATTAAAAAATAAATGTAATAAAATAAAAGTTAAAGATGAGCAGAGTAAAAACGAGATAAAATAAAATATTAGAAAATGATGAAACACATTTTTTTCTAAACATGTTAAATAGACAGTTAGGTTAAAACTAGGAGAAAGCACACATGAGTCTTCAGGGAGATTTAAAAGAGGATAAGGAGATTGGCAGAGGGATCTCCTCAGATAGATTGTCCCTAAGATCAGGAGCCCTGACAGGAAAGACCTGTTCACCTCTGGTTGTCAGCCAGGACTGTGGAATATCAAGTAGGGCCTTCGCTGGGGACCCCAAGGTCACCACAGGGCACATAAAGTATCCAAAATGTACTTAGGTGCAAGTCCAGAATGGGCCTTTAAAGTCAGCAATATAATCTCACTATCAATTTTCCAGAAGCCAATGAAGAAAAGCCAAACTTGGAGTTTGCTCTTTTAGCAGATTTGTTGAGGAGTCTGGCTGCTGCGTTTTGGAAGAGCTGTAATTTATGTAGACTGTTGGCTCAGGCAGGTGAAGAGAGAATTGCAATAATCCAGAAGAGAAAAAATAAAGGACATAGGGATAAAAACGCGCTGGTCTTTGAAAGTTCCCTGATTTCCCCATATCTCCTAACCTGTTATTTGCTTATCTGTGCGCAGGTGTGTGTCTGATTCATTAACCGCAGACAATGGGCAGATGCTGCAAATGCAACGGGAGACTGCTGTGCATGTGCCTGCTGCCTTGCATGATGACTGGCCACCTCCTGATTTATGTCATGGTGACCATATTCGTCACCATCACCTACGCTCCTCCGAAAATAAACCTCCACTATGTCGCCCCGGGCATTTCTGCCAACTCCTCCGCTCTGGCCTCTCACCCGCTCGGCCCCTTCTGGAACCTCCGCCTGGAGGACAGTGCTCTGTGGAACCAGTTGCAGCATGTTTGGGATCGTCAACACAATCCTCTGCTGCGAGGAAACGCCACCGGGGTGAAGCTGAAACCGAAGGTTTTATCAGAAATTGAGGATGAGTGCCTCTCTGACTGCCTGTCGCACAAGTGCTCGGTCCCTCGTGTGAATGATTTGAACAGCCTGCCAGAACAAATGAGGGCTTTTATCAGGTCCATGCACTGCAGGGAGTACCCCCTCCTTATTAATCAGCCTGGTATGTGTAGGAAGAACAACAGCAGCTTTGGTCTGGGTACCCCCATGCTCCTCATGGCCGTCAAATCCCAAGTGGGGAACTTTAAAAACAGGCAGGCCATCCGAGAAACGTGGGGACGCAGCGGCGTGGTGAAGATGGACTCGAACAAGAGAGGCGGATTAGTGCGCACAGTGTTTCTACTTGGACGGCAGGACTCGAGCACAGGCCCCCACCCAAACCTCACCAACCTGCTCGATCTCGAGAACCAGAAGTATGGGGACATCCTGCAGTGGGATTTCAGAGACACCTTCTACAACCTGACACTGAAGGATTCGCTGTTTTGGCAGTGGCTCCAGCAGCACTGCCCCACCGCTATGTTCGTGTTCAAAGGCGACGATGATGTCTTTGTTCGGACAGGCGCCCTGCTGGACTACCTGCACCAAAAGTGGGAGGAGCACGACCGGTGGAGGGCCATTACAAATGACAGCGGCTTGGATTTGTTCGTGGGGGATGTCATCTACAACGCAATGCCAAACCGTGAACCCTCCACTAAATACTACATACCAGAACGCTTCTACAAAGGCGGTTACCCTCCGTACGCAGGTGGAGGAGGGGTGGTGTACTCTCGCTCGCTCGCAATGCGACTGAAAAAGGTGTCAGACAGGGTGCGCCTCTTCCCCATAGACGATGTTTACCTGGGAATGTGCCTGCACAGACTCGGGCTCGCTCCCGGCCATCACCCGGGCTTTTTGACATTTGACCTCCCGGAATCGGACAGGGGCAACCCGTGCGCGTACAGATCTGTGCTGCTGGTTCACAGACGCAGTCCCAAGGAGATGCTGACGCTGTGGAACCAGCTGCAGAATCTCCCCGGTCAATGCTGAGGCTCATTTGCCTGCCAAATAGGATTCATTGAGGACAGGATGAAATGCAGCCACCGCACTTGAAAACACGTGGACACTGTGGTTGCATCCTCCTGTCAAGCAGGTTGTGCCTAATGATGGACCCAAGTAATCTACCTTTAAAGAGTTACGCAACTAGACTGATCTACCTCAAGGGTACATCTGTTTAGAGGGCATTACACTAATGTTTTTTAATCAATACTGATTGTGTATTTGTACTCTCTCAGGTTAAATCTCTCATGTCATGACCCTATAAAGACGACATTAATGGAATACCTAACATATTGGGAATACAAAATACTGTAAATGTCTTTGTGATCTGTTCACTGATGAACATGGTTTAATTTGTGTGTTCTCATGTTTTACTCAGGTTAAGTCAGCAAACAAGATACAATTTCAACACTGTAGTAAATATTCCCCGATCAGATGAAACTAATGTTTTCATGTGCAGCCTTTGGTAAGTTTTGTAATGATTTACACATACGTCACACGCTGATTCTGGGGAAAACAGGGGCTTCCAAATTTTACACAACTCAACAATTTTTTTTCCTGTTAAGAATTTCAATTAATTAAAAGAACTGACTGATAATGTTATGCAGTTGTCTTCAAACTATGAGGAATGAGGTATAATTACAGATGAACCAAGCTTAATGTTGTTTTGTGGCTGGATTGCTTTAAAAATGTATGATTTTCTAAGGTAAATAAATGTTTGTCCCTGAAAACATGTAAAATATCAATATTTATTCATCTTATTTATAGTCATATGAGTCAAAATAAAGGGGGATATTTACTAAGAGAATTTAGAGTCTGACCTTTGGAGAGTATGTGAGGTCACTTTGGATCATTATGAAAATCCGCAGTTGTGTGTATATGCACCTGCATTAAAAAGAGTTGGTCACAGTAATTGTGCTGATTTGCATGTTGGTAGATGTAAAGCAAATATGAAAGATGTGATTTTTTTAACTCTGTTTTGGATTCTGACTTTCTACAGAATACAGAAACAATACAGACAATTTGGGTTGTATGAGCGAAACCATGAAAAACGTACATGTTAAAATGTTTTAAGTAAATGCATTTTTGTCTTAATGAGACAGTTTTACATGAAAGCAAAGGAGGGAACATGTTGGAGGATGACAAGGAGGAGATGGGAATCCTCTGTCCCTGGAGATGGGAATCCTCCAGGGAGAATGAAACTTGAGATAAAAACAACAAAAGGAGAAGACGGATTGAGGGAGGGAGAGTCGCTGCGTCCACACTGAGCAGTTCTCCTATGAGCAAATTATAAATCGAATAAGATTTCTTAAATTCTAAGGGATGTTATGTCTCAGTCTCAGTAGAAATTGTTTCCTCTTCCCTGTCTGGTCTCCATCATTGATTTCAGTCCTAATGGGCAGACAGTGGTTTCAGAGTAATGTGGTGTCAAGAAGGTATGGAGGCAACGTGAGTTCAATTTAATAATGCAGTTATTTTAGTTTATATGTGGTAATTAAATATGCCTACATGCCAAAGCTTTTAGTTCTATTAATACTGTAGTGGCTACAGTCATTTGCTGTTTTTACTTCGAGTGTTTCCTTCCAGTAGTTTCTAACATCTGATCAAATGTTGATTTCATTCTGGGGGAAGTGACACTTTAATATAGTGACACATGTTTTAGCGACATCTAGTGTTGAAGTCTTGCAAATGCAGGAGGCTTCTTGGTCATTCGGGAACGATCCAGTGACGTCAGAACTCCTGAGTAACAGCTCCGCCCAGTGGAGAGCTGTGGTAGCGACTGGAAAGTTCCTGAAGCCTCTGGAGCTCCTGCAGTCAGAGAATAAAAGCTGAGACTGTCCCACAGCTGAGACAGAAAGAAACAGCAGCAGCACAGAAGAGACTCACAACAAGACGACTCCACACTGAACTGTGAAGATGCTGTGCTCCCATGGACTCCACTCTGCCCTCAGTCCCCCCATCAGCTTCTACTGGCCTGTACGCAGCCTGCGGCCTGAGGTCAGACCTCTGCTCCTCCAGCAGCAGGATCGACTGCAGAGGGACCTACAGCAGCTGTGCAGCAGTCTGCAGCTGATGGACACACTTCAACACCACATCCTGGAGGAGAAGGAGCGTCTCCAAACCAGCGAGGCAGAGCAGCCGGCCTCCTTCCAGCTGCAGAAAGACGGAGAGACCTTTGGCCTGACCCTGGACACTGAAGGCTACTCCCCAGAGGAGCTGCATGTCAGGCAGGTGGGCAGGAAGCTGAGAGTCAGCGGGAGGACGGAGAAGAAGCAGGAGGACGGGAAAGGCTCCTACTCCTACAGGCTCCAGGAGTTCAGACAGGAGCTGGATCTGCCTGAAGGACTGAACCCTGAAGCCGTCACCTGCTGCCTGGCTCCAGACGGGAAGCTGCACATCCAGGCAGCCAGAGCTCCACGTGCTGAGGAGGCCGAGAGAGAGCTGACGATCCAGAGGAGCACGAAGGAGGAACCACAGCAGAGTGTGTGTTCACACACAGAAGAGAGGGAGACAGTCGACAGCACACAGGACCAGGCTCAACACGTGGACTGATCTCAATGCTGCTGTGAACATGTGCTTCTAGAAAAGAGTTAAATGATGAAGTGTAGTCAATTAATACACTGGAAATATATAAACTGAATTTTATATAAATGAATAATGATCCTGTCTGTGTTTGTATGTATAAATAATCCTGATTAAATAAATATATTACCACTACATTATTATTTCTTTGCTGTATTATTTAATTTTTATTTTAATTCACCCAAAATATGAGCAGGTAAATCTTACAAAGAACAAAATTAAACGTGAAAAACAGGAAGGTCACTTCCCATAGTTAAAATATTCACAAAATGCAACTCACATAACTGATGATTTAGTTTTTTAAATGGAAGCTTAATCAATAAATTCACAAAAAAATGTAACGATTTCTCTTTGACTTCTTATTTTTCTGATCTTTGGTAAAATGTTTAATTTCCATTGCAAACTTGTCTTGTTAAGGTAAAAATATAGAACTTGAAAGTGAAGACAGCTTCTTCTGAATCAGGGTTTGAACTAGAATTAACTGTGAATTTAAATCATTAACAGTGACAGTTACTCTATAACTTACTTTCATGATCGTTGGGATGTGATGATACATTCACTGATTATCTTACTCCTCGTGAGTTTCATTCTTCTCTATGTGATGCAGATGTGTCATATTTCAAATTCCACCCTCTGGATCATGAGCTTTATGAGTTCCTGATGAAGTTGGTTTTAATATCTGCCGAGAAGTAATTCGATCATTTTCTGTTCTCACTCAAATGAAGGTAACGTATGATTCATTATTTCTGTCAAAGATAAAAAATAAAAGAGGTTGCACTGAAATCAATTATGTATGATAATAAAATACATTTGCAAAGTGTATTTCAACAATACCTGGATTTCATGTTAAATGATGGTAAAATTCATCTCTGTTAATATTCAGTTTCACAAGTTCCTCAGTAAAGAAGAACAAACACTGTTTAATAACATAAGGTTATTTCATGATCTCCTATAATATGATATTATGAGAATCAAACTTTTCACAAAGAATGTTGTGAAATCAATACTGAGTCAACTTTTATACTTTTAGTTTAGATGTTTTTCTATCCTCATTAAACTGAGCGAATTATGTGATTTATACAAATAAACTGTTTAGGTATGTGGGTGTTTTATTTATTTTACAAACAATAAAGTCAATGTGATCGATCCTCTAAATAATCAATCAGTATATTTCTATACTTTGAAGTGAAACCATTGAAATTAGGGTTATATATTTATTTCTGACATATTTAACACATTTTCATTGTTGTTTCTTTGTGAGATTTACCTGCACATACTTACATTTAAATAAGCATTAAATAATACACCAAAGAAATAATAATACAGTTAATATATTTATTTATTCTTGATTATTTATACATACAAACACAGACAGGATCATTATTCGTTCATATAAAATACAGTTTATATATTTCCAGTGTATTAATTGACTACACTTCATCATTTAACTCTTTTCTAGAAGCACATGTTCACAGCAGCATTGAGATCAGTCCACGTGTTGAGCCTGGTCCTGTGTGCTGTCGACTGTCTCCCTCTCTTCTGTGTGTGAACACACACTCTGCTGTGGTTCCTCCTTCGTGCTCCTCTGGATCGTCAGCTCTCTCTCGGCCTCCTCAGCACGTGGAGCTCTGGCTGCCTGGATGTGCAGCTTCCCGTCTGGAGCCAGGCAGCAGGTGACGGCTTCAGGGTTCAGTCCTTCAGGCAGATCCAGCTCCTGTCTGAACTCCTGGAGCCTGTAGGAGTAGGAGCCTTTCCCGTCCTCCTGCTTCTTCTCCGTCCTCCCGCTGACTCTCAGCTTCCTGCCCACCTGCCTGACATGCAGCTCCTCTGGGGAGTAGCCTTCAGTGTCCAGGGTCAGGCCAAAGGTCTCTCCGTCTTTCTGCAGCTGGAAGGAGGCCGGCTGCTCTGCCTCGCTGGTTTGGAGACGCTCCTTCTCCTCCAGGATGTGGTGTTGAAGTGTGTCCATCAGCTGCAGACTGCTGCACAGCTGCTGTAGGTCCCTCTGCAGTCGATCCTGCTGCTGGAGGAGCAGAGGTCTGACCTCAGGCCGCAGGCTGCGTACAGGCCAGTAGAAGCTGATGGGGGGACTGAGGGCAGAGTGGAGTCCATGGGAGCACAGCATCTTCACAGTTCAGTGTGGAGTCGTCTTGTTGTGAGTCTCTTCTGTGCTGCTGCTGTTTCTTTCTGTCTCAGCTGTGGGACGGTCTCAGCTTTTATTCTCTGACTGCAGGAGCTCCAGAGGCTTCAGGAACTTTCCAGTCGCTACCACAGCTCTCCACTGGGCGGAGCTGTTACTCAAGAGTTCTGACGTCACTGGATCGTTCCCGAATGACCAAGAAGCCTCCTGCATTTGCAAGACTTCAACACTAGATGTCGCTAAAACTATTGTCACTATATTAAAATGGGACTTCACCTTGAATGAAATCAATATTTTATCAGATGTTGGAAACTACTGGAAGGAAAAACTCGAAGTAAAAATAACTAGTAAAAGTATTAATAGAACTAGAAGTGGTTGTTTTGTCAGAACTGCTGACATCACGGGATCTTTCCGGTTTTTTCAGGAAGTTTCCTTTCTGACACAGTCTTGTGTAAACAATGAGGTGAAGGCAGTTTACTCAACTTCTCTTAATAACTCTGTGACTTATTATTAAAATTTCTTTTTGATTCTTTCTCAGGATAAAAACAACTGCTACCTGAAGTTTGAAGTTTAAAAAGACTTTAAGGAAAGGTGAGGTTTATCAATAAATTATGTTTATATACATATATTTCCAGCAGGTGGCAGCATTTCCTTACCCTTAATTTTACCGGCTCAAAACGGCAGTAACTTAGCTGCTATCTCAGCACTTCACCACTAGTTGTCGTCCTAGTTCATAAAAAAAATATTAATACACTAACGCACATGAAAAAGAAACTGTGTTCATTGACATTTTCAGTCATTTTCAGCTTCTAATTAGAAATAATTCATTTTTAATTGATTAATTAATTAGTGTCCCTCTGTTTTAATCATATTGGTATTCTTCGTGACATTTTTATAGATTTTTAGTTTTCATTCTAAAGGAAGATCACATATTAATGTTATAATACATCATCACTACATCAGTGATCATATCTCCTCTGTGGAACGAGAGACTGCCTCTGAAAGCACTCGTGCAAAATCAGGTTAGAAATAAAATATCAGCCGTTAATGTTTCATAAACGACTTCTTCGTCGTCCATGTTTTAGTAATAAATGTGCCGTCGTTGCAAATATCATTTTATCCACTTGGTTTTAATCGTTTAAACCTCTCATCCGCCTGTTCTTTATATTTATTTACCCAGACAGTGCAAAGGAAAGACCTGGAACTGTGGGCTGTGCAGAGAAGTAGGGCAAGAACAACACAGAAGGCAGGATTTCAACCCACAGTCTTCTTTTCAACATATTCCATCTCTTCTGAAAAAAAAAAGAAAGATGGATGATGAAACCTGGACTGGCAAACACAGCGCTCGCTGCTCAGGGATTGTGCCAAGGCTGGTGTCAATATTTTTGACACATAAAGAGAATGCATGAGTTTTTATTTTGGGGAGGGAGGGATTTTTTGTTTTTTTTAGTCATGCATTCACCTTTGGATGAACTCCCCAAAGTGAAGGCAGGATGGAAGTGAGGAGGAGGAGGAGAACGAAAGGTAGCGAAAATAGAGGAAGGATGAGGAGGAGGAGGATGAGGAGGAGAAAGCAAGGCTCAGCTCCATGTAAATCATCTGCACTGTCCTCCTGATGCTGCATGTGTGCACAAACACACACACACACACACACACACACACACACACACACACACACACACACACACTTATTGACGCACACACACAAATGACATCCACAAACTCACACTACCTTGTTCCTGTCTTAGTTAGTCCCTGCTGGAGATGGTTTTTAATGCAGCATAATCCCCCTCTTTCCCCAGAACACATAAAAGAGATATCCTTCTATCTGTGTAAGTGGTTCTGACGGCCACCAGCTCATCTCACACACACAACACAACACAACAGACACACACAAAAACAGACAAACACATACACTCACACAGCCTCCAGCTCATCAACATGCAGTTATTCCTTTGGCGCTGGATTGCAGGTTGTTAATTGGCTGCCAAGCAGAATGTGTCTGTTGCTGTGTGTGTGTGTGTGTGTGTGTGTGTGTGTGTGTGTGTGTGTGTGTGTGTGTGTGTGTGTGTGTGTGTACTGCAGAGCCGGGGGTTGCTCAGACATTCCCGTCACGTCTCTGAGCCTCGATTAAGACGTTGCTCCAGTTTCGCACAGACAGACATGTGGGGAGGAGGGGAGAGGAGAGGGTACAGCAGTAGGGGGGGGGGGGGAAAGATGAGAGAACGCAAGAGGAGTGGGGAAGAGGGAAAGAGAGGTGATGAGGCGGGACTCAGCAGAGAGAGGAGGGGAGAAGAAGTGAAGGACGAGGGAGAGAGGTGGTGAAATGCTGCAGTGGCTCTGGGACTGATATCCTGTACCGTCGTCCTTATCTCAACTGTAGTGATGCAAAGAAGAGGAAGAAGAGGAGGAAGCAGGTATTTCGGGGATGTTGACTTCCTGTCGCGGAAGTTTGCTTCATTTTCTGCATTGATAAAGAGAGGGCAGTTTGTCATGGACGTCTCCTGGTTTAATCTACACTGGAATAGATCTGTGATACTCAGAGGACGTGCAGTATGAGTGTGTACCTCCACCAAGTTCAAGTTCACTAGACCCGGACTTCTATCAGTCCCCTAATATATCTCGTTCTTTAATAAAAAGTCAATAAAATAAGTAAATGCTAGGAAATAGTAGATAATAGAGTATAATACTTCTTTGGGGGTTTAGATACATTAACATCTAATTTAGTAAATGAGTTTATATTCTGTGGCCACGAGCGTGTTCGGTTGTTGTGCCGTCATCCTGGTCCTCAGCTCATTTTCAATACTGGACAGTTGTGAGAAAGAACACATTCCCTTGCAGCTGCTGACAGGAAGTGTCAGATACAGTTTGGGTGCAATGTATTTGTTGATCAAGTTCAACATTCAAACAACTCAAAACTCCCAGGGCCCTTGGCACATGCTCACTTCTGTCACTGCTCAAGGGAAACTCAAACTGGTGGCATATGATGAGACTGTCCAAGAACGTTGACGGGATCAGTTGTTGCCGATTTACCAGAAACAGTAAAGTGGTGAAGTACTTGAGCGAGTGCAGGAGTTAAGACTCTCATCCTGTGGGACACTGCTCCACAGGAAGTCCACAAATGGAGGAGGTGAGGAGGAGAACAAGTTGGCATTAAACTTTTCCCCCAAAAAGTTGTTCCTGAGGTTCTGCAAGTGAGAAGGTCCCAGTCAGTTGCTCTGGAACTTTCCCTGCTCGCCCCCTGGTGAAATGTTGGAGTGAGCCCATGTGAGAATACAGGACAAGACAACGAGATTTGAGAGCTGCTGCCGACGTCTGTGTCGAGCTGAATTTCCTCATCAGGCCGAGTCTTCTGCCCTAAACCTGAATGTTCTGGACATTTTCATGTTCTTGTGGACGCGTCTGACAAAAACAATATTCTGCTGCCTCCTTCATACATGAAAGTAAACTTCGGAGCTCCAGCTTTACAGTAAACTTCCACATAAACATAGCATCCCTGAATAATCCAAGAGGCGGCTGTGTTTCTGTGCAGAGGAACATCAAGGACATCAGTGGGGAAAAAAAAAATGTTTGAATTCAGAGTCGGGGGGAACACTTACACAACCAGCCGCCCCTCCCCACTCGCAAATCTATAGGAGACGATGCAAGGGGGGGGGGGATAAGACCAAAAGAACGAGTTACACAAAGAAAAGAAGAGTCGCGCTGGGAGAAAACTGTATTTAAAACAGAAAACAGTGACACGCACATCGTCGCAGCATGAGGACCAGAGAGATAATTGGAAGGTTATGGATTCTGAACTCTGGGTTTATGCCCTAATGACACTGTTGGACGTTTCTAGGCCACACACAAAACACACACGCACTGGGTCATACCAGGACACAAACGTGCTCTCAGCACACACACATACACAACACATACAGATTCTTTAAAAACCACAGATCGCCTGTTATGTAATCGTGCAAGAACGAGCGAGACAGACAGAGAGAGAGAGAGAGGACAGGAAGCTGTCTGTCCCACTGTGGCCATGTTGCCTCACAGCTGCAGCACCCACACGCCTTGTTTTGCTTCCACAAGTCACCATTGTGATAAATATTTCGATTTCAAGCAGAGTGTCTTTGTCAATCGCGCCCGGGTCAGATGTTCGCAGCTGACGACAACTGCTCAGCCGCTTTGTCACAGACACTAACTAAAAGCTCAGCGGCAGCGTGAGCTTATAAAAATCTTTTAAAACTGACACTTGAGAGGGAATTAAATGAGAGAGATCAAGTATTAGTGTCTTATCAAGAACACAAAGGTCCAAGTCGCTTGCACTGGATGTTTTCTGGAACTTTTCCCCGCCTGCTCCCTGGTGAAAGGTCTGAGTGAGCCCATGTTTTAAGGCAAAGCAGAAAACGCCTGAGAGATTCACACCAAGCAAACGAGCATTTCAATAACACGCTTCTGACAAAAAGAACACAAATATCTCAAAGATGTCACCTTGAAAAGACGAGGAGATTAGAAAGCTTTTGGCGATCAGGGCCAACGTCTGGGTCGATGTGCTGTAAACAGAAACACGCGATTTCCACAGCAGAATTTACACGTCATGTCCTGCCTCTCGTGTCGTCTACCCAAACGCCACCCCTCGCCTGGATGTTCTTTTGTGGACATGAAAGGAAAAACTCAGCAAAATGCCTGCACCACATTTTCCGTTCATGTCTGAAAAGAGTTTATTTGAGAAGAACCCGCTCTTGATGGTCTTTTGCGAATGCATTCGTGTTTTTATCAGCTTTGGTGACCTTGAGTCTCCTTAATCTTCTGTGGGTGTGTGTGTGTGTGTGTGTGTGTGTGTGTGTGTGTGTGTGTGTAGGACTGTGGTCCCAATGATGTCAAGGTGCTATCATGTTTGTTTGATGGAGGATAATTAAATAGGTAATAGATACGAGCCTACTCTCATCACTATTGATTCACTTGCAGCATGTATGAACACACATGCACACACACACACACTCTCACACATACTAACACACACACACACTCTATTCTAAAGCTGCTGGTCTCTAAGAGGAGACGTGTGATACTCCCACATCGGCTATCAACAACCTTTCATGTTTTAATGGGCCCGTTTAACCTAATCCACACTCGCCCGCCATCCATCAGCCCCACCCCCACAGACTCTCAACATCAGTGGCCGTCCAAAACCAAACGCTGAGTCCTCCACTAAAGAGTGTTTGTTTGATGAAAATCAATCAAATAATCCGTCCTCTATCACGAGCCGCCTCTGTTCTCTAAATCCACAAATCTGAAGCTAAGCCAATGCACAAAAAGGCGATCAACTCGAAAAAGAGAGGAACACGTCTTTAAAAATATAACGACTTTCACTACAAATCAAACAATGACACCAAGCCGGGATAATAACATTGCTGAATTTGACTGATGCTGATTGATGGAAACAAAAAATTCAACGAAAAATGATCAGATAAGCTTTTCATCATCATTCTTGCATCATCACCACAGAAAATGTGGAGCGATGCATTGTGGGATAGTTTGCAGAGAGTATGATGTACATGACACGGAGGGTTTTGTGTCACTGGGGCAGACACTGCTCAGTTCATACGTCTCCACACTCAGCACTCAGACACTCAACAGAAATGTCAGACAGTGACTATAGTTCACAGCAGAGGGAGGATTTTTCCCTCCTGATGTTTTGAGATATCTATCGCAAAAGTTCCGCTGCCACCACCTTTAGTACTTTCTCATCGTAAAAAGTTTATTGTGCATGAGATCTTGAATAATAATAAGAGGCACAAGAGTGTCCTCCCGACTCTGAATTCAAGTTTTCTTTCCCCAATGTCCTTGATGTTCCTCTGCACAGAAAGACAGAAAGTCATGTCTACGATTACTGTAAAGCAAACTGCAGAAAAATGGATAGATTGATAGATGATTGACAGATAATTGGGTCTGGACATTTTCCTGTTCATTGCCTTTCACATAATGGAGAGCGAGGCAGGAGATTGTCCGGGTCAGACGCATTCACAACAACCGGAAAAACTTCTGGCACGTCTGGGTAGAGCATGAAGGAGGCAGGACATGCATGTGTTTTCATTTAGAGCACAACAACATCAGCCCTGAAGCTCTTCCACGTGCATGTTATCTCTTTTTCATCCTGAGATTTGTCTGTTGCTGGCAATTTTCATGCTGTAATTCCACATGGTCTCACTCTGGCATTTTCTGGACAAGTTGCTGGCAGGAAAAGTTCCTGAAAATATCAGACTCTGTCATTTGCTTTCTAACATAAATGTCTGGAAGTGATACAACATGCTTGACACGTGTTGATCTGGATGAACTGACCCTTTAATACTTCTGGTGTTGCCCTATATTTGCTCTTCTTTCCGAGCTCAGTGTTGGTGTTCGACTCTGTGTGCTTTGTTTCCCACAGTTCAACGAACACACATCCATGAACACACACATATTTGTTTACACTTTACATCTATACATTTTGCATGTGGCGTCTGTTTCAATGACAAAAATAAAAGCTCTGTTTGCCTGCGCATCGTTTAATCTGAGAGGAGCAACATGTTCCTGCGGTGCATCCGTGAGCGCCTTTGTTCTCCACATGTTGTGTTCCTTTGTTCCCCTGTAATGTGCATTGTTTGTCTGCGTATCATGTACGACAATGATCAGCCGTTGATGGATGATGGTGGCCCGATAATTGTGACAAGGACACAACATTAACATTGAAGTGGGGGGGGGGGGAACAATGGCGCTGCAGCTGCGAACGTGGCCGCTGCATTATTCAGACAGGAAGGATGGATGGAGAAGGGGAAAAAGGAAAAGAGGAAGGGGAAGAAAATGGGAAAGAAGAGGAGACAGGAAGGGAAGGATGAGGACGAGGGAGGGGAGGAGGGGAGGGGGAGCTACGTATGGAGCGATTTATGGAACGAAATGGAGACGTGGAGGGATGGAGGGAGGGCGGATGGACGAGTGGAACGGAGGGGGGATGACACAGATGGAAAGGTTTGGGATGTGATAAGGAAAATAAAAAGAGAGATGGATGTGATGCGAGAGGCACCAGAGTGATTTCACAGCCCCTGACTGTTATTAAATGCACAGTGTCATACATCCAAAGTGTTTACTTGAATAGATTTGATGGCACAGGGAAGATATTTGTGGATTTCATATGATAACGTCATTAAAATAAATGTATTTCCAATTTCGCGTCACTGTCAAACCCTCAGATCCGTAAAAAGGTCTCTTTAGCGTGATTAGCTGCGGAAACTCATTATTTCGCCCACCCACCCACCCGCGGTGGGCTGGCACATCTGGAGAGCACGTATTAAAAGAGTAATAAGACCCCTGCCCATACATACCACCCAGCTCCCACCCTCCCTTCCATAGAAACCATTAGCAGAAACACTATGGGGACACATACATAAAGGATCTCATTGCCGGAGCACTGATCTGTAATCACCACTGTCTTTTGAAAAGGGAATCAGGCAAACTGGGCCCTGAGGACTGATTCATTGATCCTGAATCAGTATCTGTTCGCTCCATCTCTGCAGCGGGCAAGAAACATTTTTAAAATACCATGTTTGAATTTGCTGTCTAGACTCTAATTTCATTTCATTTTTTATCCCCTGTTAAAATTGCCAAAAGAAAGAAAGTTTATCTGAGAGACATTTCAAAGAAGTCAAACATTTACTTTTGACCTTTTTCTTCCCCAGACAAGGTTAGAGGGCTTTTGGCCGAGGATCTGAGGTCAGGAGGTTCAGTATTGCAGCTCCTGTTTTTTCTGGCCCTATCATGGTCTATTTTAAGTTTTGCACCATGTTGAAATTTGTTCTGTCTTGCCTTTGGTGTCAGCAAGCTGATAAAATATGCATGGTTTGGACTTTTCACCTTTCCGAATTTTATTCCTTGTATAAATCAAAGGAAAATGGAGCCTTTTATGGTTGGAGCTCATCCATGTTTGATGTGCAGCCAGGAGGGAGACCTAGATAATAGAAGCTATCAGAGACATACAGTGCTCTGAGTGTGTGTGTGTGTGTGTGTGTGCGCGCACGCATGTGTGTCCTTTTCCAAATTCCGTTTCATTCCCGAGCATTAATGGACTTGCATGTATTACAACACACGCAGACGACCTGACACTGAGCTACATAGGTTCACGCATACATGCACACACACGTACACACACGTATTTAATAACCACATAAAAAAAATCTGACTGCAGTAAAATGCACCAACAGAATCAACCGCTGCACCAAAACGAGAACAAGCAGCCGAGAATTTCTATTTCATCTTCATCAGACAGACGTAAAAAAAAAACGCAGAAAAGACAGTACGTCTGTTGAAATGTCGTCTTCACCTCGTGCATCATCCATTCACACAAATTCATCCTCTGAGTGATTCGAGCATTCATTGATTTTTTTTTTTTTGCTGCCGGAGGAGACTACGAAATAAGACGAGAATACCTGCAAGGGAATACTGCTATATGGGGGGGGGGGGGGGGGGGGGGGAGCAGAAACTGATCAAAGCAGAGCGAAGTGATTCATCATTGAGCGTCTGATGATCTGCAGGGACGGTCCCGATAGGAACTTCCCTCATATTTCCGTCTGTGTGGCCCCCTTCAGCAGCAACGCGCTCGCTGAGGGATCGAATCAATAGTGGTTTTAGAAACATGTCTTAATAATGACTTATTACACACTGCAGTGAGCACAGCCGGAGGAGCGAAGGTCACACTCAGAAAGAATTCCTCTGAGATTCATGTGCATTTGCAGCTACTTTGCATTTGTCACCTGAGGCATTTAAAAAAAAAAAAAGAAAATCAACCAATCTCTATATGTAGAATATCTGCAAAACTGTTAACGTTTCCATATTCCAACCACGAAAGACACAAATTAGCCCAAACTTGTGAATAGAAGCGTTCATTGGTAGATGGTGTCCAACAGTGTAATATGTTCTCTATGAGGTTTCTAATTATAGTATAATTTGGTAAAATAGTGTCTAAGAATATTATATTTTTGTTAAAAAATGGCAAAGTGCAGTTTCGTTTCACATTAAAGTGTTTTACTTCACATTTGTCTAAGTGTGTTACATCTTATCAGCACAATGTAAAATAAAGTGGGTCCTATAGTTGAGATTTGATTCAATTAAGATCATCATTGGACGATAGGAAATCCCGAGCCCAGAATCCTGTCACATGATTGGATAAGAAAGGTGAAGCCCTAATGCGACAATAAGATAAATCTGTCCGACACTTGACCTTGAACTAAAAGCTTCAGATCTTCAGATCACGTTGTCGGCTCGAGGTAACAAAAGGAGTTTATTCAGTATTTAAGGAAATTGCTTTTTATCCCAGAGATCTCTGCTGCCATCCCAAAATAATGGAGGTGACTGAATTTGCATGTGTTCCTGTCACTCAGGATAATCCACAGAACCTTGTGATAACAGTTTACATTTATCTGATAGAAAGTATTTATAATTAAATCCGTGTTAAAGTGATGTCACTTACATTTGATCCGGTTCGTTTTGGTTTCACATCGTTATTTAGGGAGCACGATAAAGACTTTTATATGACATCACGTCCTGTCGTCATCACCTTTGTGAGCCGCATCTATCGATATATTGTCATCACTAACCTTTTTAAATAAAGTGCATAGAGAAAGTAGTCTTTCCATTTCTATTGTTGAATTCAGTCTCAACTTCCTGCAACTCGTCCGAAAGTCCAATCTATTAAAAAAGTGTTTTCATTCCACAAACAAAGGTTCTGTTTGACAACATTTGAATCCACTGGCACCTTCTACTCCTGTTAATTCAGTTTGAACTAAACTGAAAAGTCAGAGGGTCCAGACTTAATAAAGCAGGTGTGAATGTGCCCTATATTCCAAAATGACAGATACTGTGCCCACATGAGAAGGTTCTTCTGGGGGCCACGTTGTTCTTGATACGGTTGAACCGTCCCTTAAATACAGAAAACATCAAAGTTGACTTTGTGGAGTATAAAACGAAACGTGAACCCAGGCCTCAGGTGTTAAAAGTGAAGGGACTTATTATGCACAGGAAACTTCACACATTCAATTTTCCCCCACGTGCACGATGTCATTTCCACTCTGTGCATCTGCAAGTAATGAGCGCCGGCCGGTGAACGTGGGACCACAATTCAAATTCAGTGCATGGGCAGGGAAATCCAAGAAGACAGGTTTTAAATGGGAGTCACTTAATTACACATATATGATGCATTGTGATGTGTGCGACTGACGCACACTCAAAACGGTAGACACACACACAGACACACACAGAGTTTATGTATTGAAATATGATATCCACGTGATGCATTGCGGTCATTAGTTTCTGTGCAGAGCGCAGTGAATATTAAGACAAATGGGCTGTTTTTCACAGACACCATCACACTCTTCTTGCAGCCATTAGCTCCAGTTTATAAATATCTGAGGGAAACCGAGACATATTCACGTCATGTACGACAAAAAGAAAAAAAAAGGGGCTTCTGATTTTTTAAACCTTTTATATTTTAGCATAAAAAGTGTAGAATTGCCCCCGGATTTATTCTACTCTATCCTGAGTTGACATCACGTCACATTTGTCATCTACCTACAAATTCCACAAACCAAATATGTTGTGACTTGATCAGACTGTGAGAAACATCTGTTGCAGCTGCTCCTCTTGACATTTCCAGTGTGGGTTGCTGCTGCTTTGCTTCACAGTGTCTGAAACAAGTCGAACCCAGTGAGGTACAAGGTTCTTCAACCATATTGTGTGGATTTAGTGCTTCTGTGCTGAAACTGAAAATCCTGCATCCAGTGTTTCTGCACTGCAGCTCCACTGTTGCTCTTTTGTTGCTGAGCTGCCTCACTTACTACACAATAGGTTACATTGATAAGTGACAACACTCATTACATTACGACACAATTGTGCTAGGCTAATTTCAGGCTATTAGCTCAATTAATTTAGCTGTCAAAGTGACACAATAAGAAATCCAGTGAACAGACTGTGCTCGAATTTTTTTTAAGGATTTGATCGGTTGTAGTGCAGATCGCCGCGACGCGATTAGTTAAATTCAATCATGCATCTTCTGCTACAGCACAAAACGCAAAGTGTGTGCGGTCCATTTGTAACATGTTAGACGCACAAACGTTTTTTGTCGTCGTGCACAAACCTACCCATGCATGGCGGGGGCTGATTATGGAGAATGTATGGCAAGCAGACGCTGTGGAGCATAATTCCCCTCCAGCTCTCAGTGGGTAATGTCAAAATAATTATCAGATGAGACAGCTCAGTGGGCAGGCAGCACCTCTTCATTATAGAGCAAGGTTGAAGGGAGCAGGGGGGGGGGGGGGGGGTGCTGCTGCTGACAACCTCCAAATGTGGCAGCGTTCGAGCTCACCACACAGAGTTTGACATGAAACTCCTCAAATCCGTTTCACCTTTATCTTTGCTGATCTTTGTTTTTTTCTTAAAGCACTTCTTTCTTATTACCTGCAAAAGAAAGTGTGGGTACCAGCAGGGAAAAGGTAAAACATCTGCATGTGCAAACGAGGTTGTGTGTCATTTTAAAAATTCAAATCCAGATAATTTTTCTTGTCTTTTCTTTAAGAATCGTCACCAGTTTCTTAACAGTCTTCGGAACGACTCCTCTACGATGCAGTCGGAGCAAATAAGAACGTCAAAGAATAGAAAAAGGTTGTGAAAGTCATTGTTTGAAGAATAGTATGGAAGGATTTATGTTCCTGGTTGAAAAATAACACCGAGACACTGGATCATGAGGCTGGGAAAAGTATTATTGAAGACAATACATGTTACATTTATACATTTCTAAATACGGACAATGAGAAATAAATATCGCATCCGTCTAGATTTACGGAGGGGAACTGCAGCTCCGTCTTTTTTATTACACCTCTGACACATTAGCGATAATTATGACATATTTCCCTTTGCATAATGGGACATGCATTTTCATGAGGTCGTTGCAGTTAATTTCATCACCAAACATGGAAATGTGTTTGTGAGCAGTCGGGAAGAGCCACCAGTGAAATTCAGTCGGATGCTCGGTTTTTATTTTCATGAAGAAAATACGAACAAAAGAGTGTGTGTGGCCGGGGAAGAGGTGTGTGTGTGTGTGTGTGTGTGTGTGTGTCACAGTGACAAACCTCATTAGAGCAGATAAATGGCTTCTGCGCGTGTGAGAATGAGTGTGTGCAGTATCGTAGTTGTTATTAATACATTACCTCCCCGTGTCTCAGGTTAACTGCACTTTCATCTCACCTTGACCGACCTTCCTCACACACACATGCGTGGATGCACAAACACAAACTTAACCCCCCCCCCCCCACACACACACACACAGAGAGCCATTGCACCAAAGGGACTTCACATTAGGGACATTTCTGCTCACATGATTGACTGCTTGGAATAAAAGGACCTTGGAAAAACATCTGGGCAAGTGACAAATACGTCCCTCTGGCTGCCTTTCTCTGAAGGAGACGGATACCGAGAGAGAGAGAGAGAGAGAGAGAGAGAGAGAGAGAGAGAGAGAGAGAGAGAGAGAGAGAGGGAAGCCAATGTGTGTGTTATCTCCAGTGCTACACAAAGACCTGCTACACAAAGACCTGCTACACTGCTACCGCTGGCGACGTTCCTCTCGCTCGCTCTCATTTTGTGTGTGTGTGTGTCTGTGTGTGTGTGTCAGTGTGTGTCCTTGCCAGACACTTCACATCACACAGCCCTCTCATGGCAGGCGTCGGATCAGTAGCAGAATGGATAAGGCTATTTACCAGCAGCTTATTCGGTCGGGGGTCAGACCTCTGGTAACAGTTTAACGGGTGTAGAGGGCGGCTGCTACACGGAGAGAGAGAGTGGCTTTATCTGTCCGCTTGCACCTTGTGCTGGCATCTGCATGAAAAATGATTTTAGGAAATTACAATTTTTTTGTGACAACCAGGCGGGGTCAGGAACTGGACATGAGGAAAAACATCATTCATGGAAAAAAAACTGGATTTAAACGTTGAAATTTGAATTTATGTCAAAATTTATATCATCTCCTAAAACCTCGCCTGTAATGAAACTGCTGAAATATGGAACGCCGAGTGTTCTGACTCAATATCAGACTTCAGAGACCTCCCTCACTCAACTGCTTATATGCTTCAGCGAGCACGCTATGTAAACATTGTCTAATCACCGCCGGGATTTTCAATTTTGACGTTATAATCACGCAAAATTAAATAAATATATCCCCTTTAAAAGCTTATTTTAAACTGCTTTTGTACACACAAGATGAGGAATATTCCTTCTGGGAAAAGATGAGGGAAATTGTGAGATGACCGTAACCCCCCGCGAGGCTTAACGATTCCCCTGCAAGTTTCAGCCTTTAAAAAAAAAAGTCTAGGTCAAGTCTCCCTTACAGCAGCCCTTCCACTTTCGAACACCCGGCCCACTAGAAAATAAATCTGCACCAGCACCAGCTTTTGAATACAAAGTACCTCCTGCACCTCGTCCAGCTGGGCTCTTACGATAACTCTCCTCTCTCTGACAAAAAATCGCATGAAACGTGTACTAATTAGCACAAATCAAACCTCCAACACAAAGTCATTGCACACACGCACGCCTGTATCTTACATACTTGCACAGAAAGCCCATAGATTCGCAGGCACCCAAACAATCCCACCTAAACTGACAGCTAAGGTTCCGCTGAAGGTCATTCATAGTGATTAAAGAGGCGTCTCTGCAATGATTTCCAAATGACCCCTGGGACGTCTGGACCACTGACACCTCTTCAAGAGAAAATTACTTTGTGGTGCCCCGAGATGCCCGACTGCAGACTGACACGGTGACAAGCTAATAGACAGCGAGAGGGAGCAGAGAGATGTAAAACGCAAACAGAGAGGCAGATGGGGAAGACTTAATAGAGTCGCAGAAAAACTGAGAGTCACGGCGACGTGCAGCGCAAGCGTGTAACCGTCAAACAGACAGAGACGGTCGAAGCAAATCAGAGGCTAACAAGCGGGGAAGCTTCGTGTAGACATGCGAGCGTACAGAGAGAGACGGTGAACCAGCTGAAAACATGAGCCCTGTCCATCCATCCAAGAACAATCCCAGTCAGCACCAGTGGGAGTACGGCCCCAGTGCAATCTCCACACACACACACACACACACACACACACACACACACACACACACACACACAACCCCTGCAGCTCTTTTTCCTCAAGCCGCTGATACAGAGGTTTTGGTAATAGCCATCCTGATGGTGTGATGGTTAATTTCACCTTCATACACTTCATGTGTGTGAGCGTAATAATCACCTTGAGCCACGCAGGCGGCGGATTCCCCCAGAGATCAGGTAGTCTTGATTTGACATCATAACACACACACAGACACACACACACACACACACACACACACACACACACACACACACACACACACACACACACACACACAGTGACAGTATTTACATACAAACAACTGTAGCAGCGTATGAACTGAGCGTCACCTTCACACACATGATTCAAGGTTAATGCACATATGATGAAAAGATGTGTGAATTAAAGCTTTTTTTTATGTTTTATGCAAATTTGTATCACTTTTGTTGAAACTGTCCTTTTGGATTAAAAAAAAATAACATATCCCATGAATAATCTTCATTTCATTCGATCTTGCAAGTGAAACCAGACGACTTGTAAATTAATCGTTAGCAAGAATCCCACGTTATCGACTCCTTTGTCTGAGCGCCATCACACACAGACGCGTGAACTGCTGACATCAGCGGCTGGTTCCACCGCGTCTGACAGACACATCATTGCACCGAGCTTGCATCATCAGGTTTTTTTTTTTAAAGAAAACATCATGCATTTTACAAAACCTCAGAGCTCATTATATTCATAACCCGCCAATGAACCATATTCCACTTGACGCACTGCTGACAGTAAAGTGTTAAGAGACGGCTCAGCACAGAGACGGGAACGCTGTTATTTAGGGTGACTTTCTCTTCTCCCATTTTTCTCCCCAGATCAAAAAAAACATGCCTCTGCTCACTTCTCCGTCTGTCTCCGTCTACTCCTCCCTCTCGCTCTCCGCGAGGACAAAGAGAAGAAACCGCTAACTAGCTCCCTTGTTACCCCGACAATTGGTATCTCAACCAATAAACCGTGTCTAATTGCATTGCTGGGAAACATCTTTTAGCAATTACATTGTTTGGCTAAAGTAGCTCATTACGTGGAAACCAGCAGGGGACGAGAACGCAGACAAAGAAACACAGATCACAAATCCTTCTCTCAGACAATAAAAAGGAAGAAAACAGTAAAGTTCACAGCCTGTTCGTTCGATCTGTGACGTGAGGGAGCCGAAGAGCTTTTTGTTCCAAGTGGATTATATTCTCTCTTCCACCTGATTCACACCAGAGCAAAGACAAAAACAAACGGCAGCTCTGAAAATGCCCTCAGTGTGTTAGCATAGCTGCCGGTGTCGGGTATTTGTACGTGTTTATACGACTTTGAAGTACTAAAGCGTCTCAGCAGCGACTGCATATAAAGCCACAGTCGGAACCTGCAGGGTCAGTTCCCACTTGCTCTGCTGAAGGCGAGCTCAGGCTTATCACACAGCACTTGGCAGTTAGTTTAGTAACATATAAAAGCTTTTGTCATGGCGGCACTACAGAGGGCAAGTGTGTGGCTGTTTCCTGGAGGCAGCAAGTAGCAGAGTACACTCCGTTCACTTTTACCTTGCAAATCTTTGTTGCAAGAGCAAATTAGCCTGAATAGCTGCAGCTAAAAAGTCATTTTGTTCAACAAATAGTCGAACACAGACTTTTACTCTTTTGCTTCAATAATCAACACAACATTAAAAATCTACCTGTGAATGAGACAAATGAATCCACATCAATCATCATTTTTAAAAATGTTTTATTGCAAAAATATAGACTCTGATAACACACTACAAAAACATCAACACAAACATAACACATGACACGTCTCAAAGACAAACCAATAGCACATCGATAGTTAAGTATTTTTACTGTGCTTTCAATGAATCACAAAACAGTTATTCAAATCGTTTAAAACTTTATGCGTGAGTTATGGAGAACACGATCGTTTGACCTGGGGGGAAAAAACAACAACTAAGAACTGCAAACCTGCTTTTTGTATGTTGACACTTTGAGTGAAAGCTGCACATCTTTTTCCCCTAAGACCACGTGTGTCGCGTTGCAATGAGTGAACCCATCTTTCCACTTCCTGAGAAGTCAACTGTCGAGTTTTGAAGTGGACGGGGGCCATTGGTAACATGGAGGTATTACCCCCCCCCCCACCACCACCCCCCATGCAAATCTGCAATTGAAAGTTTACTAAAAAATGACTCAACACATAAAACCTGGAGTCTCTGATATCTGTTAAAATATTTCATCCTCACGTTAGCCTTTGAGATTCAGTTCAATCCCTTCAATGTGGTTTGTTAATTTGTACACAATGCTACATCACCCACAAGCCTAACTGGCTGTTGCTATGATGTCAGATGTGAAATCAGGCAACCAGGAATATTGATTTTATCTGCACTCAGGTTAGTGAGGATTCAACTGACCAATAAAGTTGCTTAATCAGTCAGAAACAGTATCACTGATTGTTACCAGGTCCCAGATATTAACCCCGTCCACTTCTCAGCTGTATTTCTGAAGTGTTTTAAAGACACCATCACGTATGGTTCCTCATAATTTTGTGTCTTAAAACCATTCAGACATGAGTGCAACCTTCCGTTTTTCCGTTATATCCCCCATGCGTTTGTGTGTGAGTTTTTGCTAATATTAGGTATCAGGTATTGCTTTTGTACATTTGCTCGACTTCAGTCAAACCAACAGTAAATGCAGTGCTTTCATTATGAAGCCATTTCCCACTGAACCCCAATGTGAACAAATTAAAATGCAAGAACCTTCCGTGTATGTTGATAAATGTCGATATAAATAAACGAGATCACCTCCTGCTGTAAGTCCGTCTCAACGAGCAAAGTTGTTAAACCAGATGCGTTATACATTTTAATTTTTTTATTACAAAATTGCTTCCTTCATACTTCACTGCATGGTGGATGGCTGACAGTCATCGTATAGAAACAACACATCAATTAACCTCTCGTCTTTTGCTGCTGCTTTTAACCACGAGGCAGTCAGGATAAAAATCACGCCGTTGCAGAAACGCTGAGAATAAATCATTTAAATCAATGACGATACTTTTTTCCCAGCTACATCCATTGACCTTTGTGCTAACCTGCTGAACAGCCACAAATACTGCCAACAACAAAATGTCTGACTCGAGTTTGTTGACATCGAGGGATACTGCAATCGACGTCTTTCCTACTTCCTGTAAAACTCGGTGCTTACGCTCTGAAGGTGTATTTGTGCCGTACATGAGGAAACGGTGCTCTACATCAGTGATGCTTTCGTTCTCCACATATATATATAGCTTTGATTTGTTAAAATGTAAAAATATTACTGATGCCTTGTGCTTAGCTGTCAAATTTGTACACTATGGGAAGCGTTTAGATTACGGAGCGATATAATCAGCATCAGGGAACAACAGCAATTATAGCAATTATATAGTAAATCATTAAGAAAACTTTGATGCTAAAAAGTAAGTCACCTTGAGACATTTTAGTCAAGCGACGGATTTCTCATAAAGTGCAAATTAAATTAGTTCCAACATACACATTGTCTGACATTCTTCTTATTGCCTGTAGATATTGTTGGCAAAAAGTAAATATATACTGTAGAAAGTCGGGGGGGGCACAACTGGGGCATAGCGTTTTGGCAGGGGAGGACGTCGCGGTGCTCGAAAGATGAGAGGCACTTATAAGGGTGTACTGTTCACCAATTGTTCATGTCCCAGGCAAAGGTTTTAGGTTAAAAATCAAAAGAGAGCGGTGGGTTGGTAAAAAGCCAATAATATGAAATTTGAGAGGGAATCGAACCCCTGTGAGAAAAATTCCTGTGTACTACAAAAGCTTTACTTGAAAACACGCTGGGTGGTCAAATTTAAAACGCACCCAGTCCGATCACTTTCACTGTACATGCCTTATATTGTCTACTATAAAAAAAAAAAGGCACCATATCACTGATGCATTCCTCCCCAAACAAAAGATCTGCATAGTCGCAAAACTCTGCATACGGGTTTTACTGCCAAAAAAAGGACCTTGTGGTTTTAAATAGTTTCCCACCATTAAAACCATTATATAGGATAAGCTAGGGCCAAATCTCCATGGTGATGAATGCAGACTAAAGAGACTATGCAGATATTATTTCGATTACTGTGGTAGAACATTTCGACTTTTAAAAACACCCCCCCCCTTGTAGAATATCAACCGTTCCCTGCTTGCATTCTTTTTACGGAGCGGGTCAAGGTGTGTATATCTGAACTCAGATGGAGGTCTGAGTGTTTAAAAGACAAACGTGTTCTCTTAAAAAAATAATAATAAAGAAAACGAAAAAGCGGAATACCCCTTTAGAACCTTACATTCTTCTTGTGTGCTTTTCTCTGCTTTTCATACAGTCAGGTGAGTCCACCACTTATAAAAACTAACTTTTAACAATCTCATTCCGTTTGCACTCTTTACGCCACCAGCAGAAACGCTGCGTGCAACCAAGAAAAATAGTAGCATGTCATCTGCGAAGAGGATACATATCTCAGAACTCAAGTTCCTGATTTTACGTGAACGCGATGACGGTGAAATGGGTCAAGTTTGAGCGATAAAGCACTGAGTAGTAACGTCTAACATACCCCCACCCCCCACAAAAGGAGAAGTAAAAGCACGGGCTCGATCACTGACATCATTGTATACATTTAACCCATACACCAGAGGTTCATATATCAAATCCCCGCGCATACTTCTCCTGCTTTTTAGGCCCATTGGAAATAGTTCCAGGTCTTTCACCAAACTTTAAAACTGAACACAATCATCGACAACATAATATTTAAACCCACTTTCGGCCTTCTCGTTTGGGGACAGGTCTCCTGGTTCGAGATGTTGATTTTGAACTTTCGTCACTAAGGTTTCCTACTCTGAGATGCGCGATCAAAACCGACTTGTCCACGTGATGGCAGACGTAGAAGAATGATGTTCCCTGCTTTAAATATATAGTACATTATATACATGAAAAAAACCATGTAGGCAGAGTTGCTCAGCAGTACGAGAGAGAATCATGAGGAACACACAAGCTGTCTACACCATTTTTTGCTCATTTCTTTCAACAAGTATAAATAAATAAATGATTATCAAGTTGATCAATATTGCCTCCTTATTTCCAGCAGTCCTGTCCAAGTGAGGTTTATTGTGGCGTGGCGGGTGCGCGGGGCGGCAGAGGGAGTCTGCGGCGTGGTGGACTGAACGGGTTTGCTGAGGGGGGTTTTCTGCAGTACCTGAAGGTTGTTGGTTTTTAAGTGAAGATCCGAGTGCGCTCTGTGTTGGAACCCCACAGGAAATCAAGGTTCCGATCGAGGATCAGTAAACAGTACAGCTAGAATCTGGTGGATCCTTTTTCGGGAGAATCTCAGATGCAGTTTATGAACAAATGCTCCATTGGGATCCACTGAACTCTCCATTGGACTGAATATCTCAATGGATTTCAACATGATGACGATTTTTAGATGACAGCTCGTCAGAATTATGGGTGAACGATGCCTTGATGTCAAAATGGATCCAGTTGAATCTCTGTAAACGGTTCTGCTGGACTCTCCGTGTTCTGCGGGTTCCTCAGCAGAGACGGTTCCATTGAGACATGAGTGAAATATCAAGCACAGGGGGGGGAACTCATCTACCATGTTCTTAGTGGAGATTCTCGACAGGGGATTCCGATGAATCTCTCGTACAATCTGGAGCTGGTTTTAAGGAGCAGAATGGTTCGATTGCCACATTCCATCCGTGTGTGGCAGCATTTACATGACATTGATGCTGCAACTGAACGTGTTGTGTGTAGTGCTATACATTCAGCCAGAAAAACACATGTAGAGAGAAGCACATCTAAAAACCTTGCATCTTTTTACCCTCTTCCTTCTTAATTTCAAATCCCAGCCTCTTTAAACGATATCTAATGCATTTTTTTTTTTTTGGGAGGATAATGAAGAATATAAAGCGGATTACGAGTCTGGACCTCGCACAGCTGGATTACAGCTGCAAATGAAAGGGAAACAAAGACCGAACCAATTTGTTGCTGATCCATTATTACATGTTGTCACTGCCTGAGAATGATGGAACTGTACGTCCATAGAAAACTGTCAGAAGAAGAAGAAGAAGAAGAAGAAGAAGAAGAAGCAGCGAGTGCTGTTCAGATCCGTTGGGCTCAGATCACCCGAGACAGGCTGCATGAAACTCCAATGTTTGTGATACAGCCCCCCCCAAAAAACAAAAAGTGCTGGTTGTCCTCAGAGCCCGATCTACAGTCTCATGCTTCATGTCAGATCTGAGGCAATCCAAACAGTGCACGAGATTTCAGAATCCCCAAGATTCACACATATGGAATAATTAGAACGGATCAAGTCTTCGCTGGAGTGTAAGTCAGTTCGGTCCATTCATCCCACCGGCGTCTTCCCCTTCGTGTAGCACCACTCAGTTCGGTTCAGTTTGGTTTAAGCGCTGCAATGTCAAATATCCCCCCCGCGGTGACACCACAAGCAAACTCCACTCACAAGAACCACAGTGGGTCCTCCAGTTTAAAATCCATTACCACTGGGTGTCCTGGTCCATAGAAAGTGCTAAGCTGCTCTAGGTCCAACAGCGAATCGGAGTCCTCTCGTCACACACTAGGTCCATATATTGTGAATGTATACGTGTATGTGTGTATGCGTGCGGTTTGCCTGTACATATGCATCACATGTTGACAGTGGAGTTGGTGCTGTTCATATGGACTCTCATCTCCTGGATGCTCGTGATGATCTTTTTCTGATGGCCGGCCAGATTCACGCCCACTCGCCGCAGATCCCTGGAAAACAGCGAACACACAACAGGCACTTATCAAATCAGTCAGATACCAAATAAGTAAATGCATGGATGAGTATTTCTATAAGGGTTTTAGACAACTAGCATTTCAGTTTTAGTCCAGTGTTAATTCAAGTAGATTAATGAACATAGAATAATAATAATAATAATAATAATAATAACTTGTATTATTGTCAGATATCTGATGGAATAAAACCCAAAATCATCTGCAAGCCTACAAGTCGTAATACTTCTCTATAAGTGGCCTTACTCTGACGTCATCTGAGCCACCGTCTCCAGTGTAGAGTAACCTCCTCCCATGAAGAGCTCAGTGTAACGACCCATCTTGATGGAGTCCAGCCACTCCCCCACAGTCTGGCTGCGAGCGCTGCAGTCCCCTTGGACGTTGGCGTGCTCCACTAACAGGTTGGAAACCCTGGTGCATGGGATAGAGATACGGCAAAAAAGAAATAAGAAGCAATTGAATTAAAAGCAGGAGATTACACATGACTTCAAACTGTATCTCCGGTTGTCAGGATGTATTAGAAGCACTGGTTCTGTTTCTTGTTATCGTGAATGTAAAGGAGAGCGATTCACTGTGCAATCAAGTGTAGTTTGACGCTCGGCTCCTGACAGGTACCAGCGAGGATTCATAATGGGAGTAATGCACCATTAAACAAAGCTGAAAACGTTGTCATTCAGCTCACTCTTCATGCAACAAAAAAAACATACCAGAGCTCTTCATACTATCAAACAGAGATGTTCATGCTAGAAAACAATATTCTCCAAGCTACGGCCAGAGAGAAATCTCATGTAGAACAAGAGAAAGCCCTGTTTGTGTCCCTTTAAATCTGCCTAACCGTCACATGTCATTGCATGGGCTGTTAGATACGGCTTTCATTTATTAAGCGGGCTCCTGTGTGTGTGAAAACAGAAACAAGAGGAGATCAAAATATCTCACGTTATTTCTGAATTTTTGAAAAGAAGATAAGGTAATGAGAGCGTCTGACTAAATGTCTGCAGCACTAAGAGCTTTTCATGCCATTATGCACTAATGCATATCCATAGTGGGAAAATACTAACTGAAGGTTCAAAGGACGTCAAGTATAATTCACATTAATTTGTGGCTTTCAGATAAATCCAGACACTTCTACTCTTCGTGTGAGGGACTATGTACATTCTGAGTTAATTATGCAGCTGCACAATAATTCAGTCAATACAATATTTTATATGACAAGTCCATTAGCTTGCAGAGCTGCAGTTAATTCAGCTCGGAAGGAAAAAGTCACCCCTGAAAGTTTAATGTCCCCACACACACACAGACATGCAAGAAAATGGGGATATTCTACGGTGGCTGTGAAGTTGATGTGTTTTCTTATTAGCCTTTGTGTTTTGCCGTGTTTTGAGATTTCTTGAATATAAAAACGTCAAAATGACACATGTCGGTGGTGCGAGCTCCCACCTGTGCGACGAGTTGACCAGTTTCTTTAATGAGCTGGGGTTGCGGATGAGTTTGTCCAGTAGACAGACGATCTCGTCGAACTTGGGCCGGCTGCTGCGATCTCGCTGCCAGCAGTCCATCATTAGGTGGTACAGAGCCTCGGGGCAGTCCATAGGACCTGGCAACCTATAGCTCTCCTCTATTGCTTTTATTACCTGCAAACAGACAAGAGGGAAGTTGTTTTTTGTAAAAAGACATGAGCAGATACTCCAGGAGAGTCTGAGGGACCTAAAAAATGACTGTCAGTCAGTTAGGGCGAGAGTTTCACTGAGCAAAATGGGAAAACACAGTGGAAGTGAAACCAGGGAATGGTGACATGATGTCGTATGGATCTTCTTCTTCTTTGACGAGTGCCAAACTGATCCGGAGCGGCCGATGGGCACAGTGTGAGCAGTCAGAGGATAGAACCTGTTAATCTCCAATTTGAAACCTGCCACACAGACTGAAACCCAACACCAAACCTCCAGCCATGATCCCAACCTTCTCCCACTTCACCTGCACAGCTCATATAACCTGAGTATCTGAGGCATGAAACGGCCAAAGTCCCAAAGTTACCGTGAATCCGGGGTGCGGCGAGGACACGACTTGTTTTGACTCCTGAACGTGAAGTAACTTTTCCACAACAGAGCCGTGACAGAACAGCAATCTCACTTCTAGTTCGAATCATCCAGAGCGAGAGATGTTGAATTCTGACATCCTCCAGAGACGCTCCTGCTCTGTATCTGACCCCACACTCAGAACCTCAGTGAAGTTAGCGAGCAAAAACTAAACCCCTGCAGAGATCCGGCAAAAGTAACTCATCATAAAAGCGTTATTTATCTGATATGCTGCATAGCCCAGTTAATCACTTCTGAAACTAACAAGATGCAAGACGCTGAATCACAGCTTTCGTGGGGAATGGAGTTCGATGAATAATAAATAAATCCCGGCTCTTCTTGTTGGACCCTGCAGTGGAAAAGCAGGCTGGAGTTTTCAGCCCAGTTCTGCCACCGCAAAACACTGCGGGGAATTGATTTGTTGAGTTCACGACAGTCTTTACTTGAGTCAAATCCACACAAAAGACAGGCGCTGTAGACGCTCCGCACGTGAGAGCGAGAGTGCACGTGCATGCTCCGAAGAGTGAAGCGTGGCGTCGAATCATTGCTGCCGAGTGGGAGAAGAGCCACGCACGGCCGAGTGTCAGGGAGGAAAGATCAGAGGGGGAGAAAACGAGCGGCCGAGGCGGGAGACAGAAAGAGGAGGTGGACGAGAGGCGAGAGAGACCGAAGGAAAAGGGGGAGAAATGGCAAACAGACGGAGAGAGGGAGAGCTTGGAGAGAGAGAGAGAGAGAGAGAGAGAGAGTGAGTGAGGCTGCACTTTCTTCTGCAGATCAGAGAAAATCCAGCATAACGCTTTCAATTAAACATCAAACGTCTTCTCTTCTCCTCTCATCCTCCTCTCCTCTCCTCCCCGTCTCTTTTGGCTTCTCCGAGACAGACGGCCTAATAACCGAGAGGAGGAGGGAGGGTTCTGAAGAGGTCACTGGAGGGCTGCCGGTGCATTTGCTGCCTGTGTCTGTGGGTGGGAAGCGGGCGCACATCTGTGTGTGGCGCCGAAATCGAACGCGCCGCTCTCGCTTGCACATTCTGATCGTGTGACGCAATTCCAGATCTCCCCATCAAAATGACCTCTGACCCGCACCGTGGCCTCTCCTCTCTTCTCTGACTCACTTTCCTTCGTCTCCTCGCTGACGAACAGAAACATGTAGGTCATCCTGGCTGTTGCCACCGCTCATAGATCCCTCCCTCATTTACAAGTTCACATTTCAAATATTACAAGAACGATGCCACTGGTAAACAAACATCTGCTTCCTGTTCATGGTTGAGCCAAAGACCTTTAAAACTTCTGGTTGATCTATGAAGCAAACAGATCAGATCATTTTTGAGTCCCAGTTACAATTGATCAAAACCCAACCACCCAAATATATTTTTTCCCAAGTGGAAGTGAACATCACTTGACCTTTGACCTTCAAGCCAAGACCAAAATCTAATGCTGTTAATATATATATATATATATATATTTATTATATATTTATACTTTTAATCTCTTTAAATTGGTGAACATGAAACAGGAATAAACCTGCATTTAATCAGAAACTGATCATAAACTATGTTAACATGCTGTTCGAGGTAACTCAAAAAACAAACATTGTTCCAACTGAGGTGTGAAGTTGATTCTTGTGAAACTAACACTCGAGTCCAACTGCTGCTTCAACAGCTCAAATGAAGTTTACAAGCTCCTTTAACCAAGAGTTTTGGGAACCAAACTTATTTCCGTTCTGGCAGAATGTGAGGTGAGAAGATCGATACCATCTGCTGCTTCAAAATCAAGCTCGGAGTCGGTCTAGTAGCTTCGTAGAAAGTGGAAAACAGTCAAGCAGCCTGGCTCTGTCCTAAGGTGATAAAGCTCCAAAGCTCACTAATTAACACATTACATCTCATTTATATAATCAATAGAAAAACAAACAAAAAAAGGGGGGGGGGGGGGGGGGGGGGTTTAAAGGAGGTTTTATGTGCCAGACTTTTTCTGGGCAGTTGCCAGGCAACCAGTCCTGGAACTTACTGGTTGTAGCCAAGAAATAATCTGGCACATAAACGGCTCTGCCATTGTAAACATGTTGGTTTTTGTACAGATTAAACAAACAGGATACAATGTTTTAATTAGTGACACAAGAAAAACAAATCAAAACATCGTAAAACTGCAAACACGACGGAGTTAATGAGAAATGAGGCTCCAGAGCAGCTACTAAATTAACTTTTCCTACTTGGTACGCAGCCAAAAGGTGAGGAAATACTTCCACTTGGTTCAATTGTGAGTAAACATACACAAAACATGACCCGTAAAAAGAAATCCCATTAAGAAAACTCACATCTTGATTGGACATCTCCCAGTACGGCCTCTCGCCGTATGACATCACCTCCCACATCACAATGCCGTAACTCCACACGTCGCTGGCTGAGGTGAACTTCCTGTATGCGATGGCCTCAGGAGCCGTCCAGCGAATAGGAATCTTGCCGCCCTGTGAGAAAATGCAAGAAAATGAATTAAACCACACGTGCACCTCTGTGGATCGAAGAGAACTTGGTACTGAAGCTCTGTCAAGGCTGAATTACTTTTAAATTTTTTTGCTTTAATACGAAAAACCTTGATGTGTTTACTTTCTCGTTCAAAGGACCTTCCGGCGTGTAAATACAGCTGCACTCAGTCAAAATGAAAACCAAGAACAGACCTTAGTTAAGACACTTCTGCCTCATGTGGTCCGACCCACAATTTCACTAATGAACACCAATTAAGTAGATATTCACAATTTCAGTTTCTTTTACAAAATCCCCCCCCCCCCCCCCACACATCTTCATTATTGCGCTTTCATCGCGGTGATAGAAAAGTTCATGGGACGACTGCTGCGCTCCTGACGAAAATGTGTTCTCGGGCTGATGAGCGGTGAAATAAGCTTGATGCCGTATAGATGAACGCAGCAGCAGGATATCTCGGGGTCTGATTATTTGAGAGGTGTGAATTGCGTTATTCTCGGTGGCTGCTCCGTCAGGGAAAGAGAGAGGAGCGAGGCAGCCTGGCAGCGAGAGGTGAGTGGCAGGATATTTAGCGCTAAAGCAGCAAGACTCTGTGCTAATTGAGTGTTGCAGAGACTGAACCGGGTACTAATTGGACCTCCTCCTGCAGGAAGCAGCCTGTCTCTGGTTGACAGGACGCCACTCAGCCTGGGACACACAGCTCAATTTAAAACCCGCTGCAGTCCTCACTGTGTGTGTGTGTGTGTGTGTGTGTGTGTGTGTGTGTGTGTTTAGCTCCTGCAAGACTCTGTTGTGTAATAGTTTTCCACTTAATCCAATCTTTAAAATAACACTATCGCTGCACACACACTGGAGAGACACACTGGAATCAATATAAATGCCTTTAAAGACACAACACAACAATCCTGAATCTGAATTAGTTGATTATAGATAATTGGAAGAAAATTAAAGGCAATGCAAAATGTGGAGGTCACATGAGGAATTGCCTCTTTTCTCAGTTTCTACCTCCACAGATGTTTTTGTTCGCTATTGTGTGTTTGTGAGCAGAATTATGCAAAAACCACTCCACCGATTTCCATGCGATTTTGTGGAGGCGTGGGGCATAACCAGAGGAAACCCCCGATACATTTCCGTGCAGATCCAGGAAATTTTGAGCATTTAAAAACATTTTACTTCATTTAAAAGATCCAAATAAGAATTCGGAGCCAGTAAATTTAAATGCGGTTTCATAAGAGGGTTGTTGGGCTTGTGTGCACTCTACTGAGAGCCATTCTAGTTATAATGTGAATATCTTGTGGTCCTGAACTCTTGGTCAGATATAACACGATCACCTGGGGCTCTGGGAAACTGCATTCCAGACTAATTAGATTAAAATAAATAGCAGATTAACTGACAATAAGGAGATAGTCATGACTTGCAGCGCTATGAGACACACACACATGTGCAGTCTTACCCGTGTGGTGTACGCAGCCTCCGGGTCGTCCTCCAGGACTCGGGACAAGCCGAAATCGGACACTTTAGACACGAGGTTACTGTTCACCAGGATGTTACGAGCTGCCAGGTCCCGGTGGACGTAGCCCATGTCGGACAGGTACCTGAGTTCACCAACACAAAGGAGACGATGATCAAACACGGCCCTGATGATGTCTTTAGTTTAATACATTGTGTGTTTGCGTGGTGGTGGCTTGTTTACCTCATGCCAGACGCGATGCCGCGCAGCATCCCCACCAACTGGATCACAGTGAACTGACCGTCGTTTTTCTGATGAGAGGAAGTAGAAGAAAAAAAAAAGAGAGATTATGAGTCAAAGGTCAACATCCTAATCACTTTAAAGAGCAGCAGTGGGGGGGGGGCAGTGAGGGACTCAAAAGGAGAAACAATATCACATAATCAAATAAGGATTATATAATCCCTCCGTCTGCAGCATACAGTCACTGCAGTGCTTCTCCTCAGTGTCTGCACTGCATTTTAATTCTGTATAATGTAGGCAGTAGCTCCCCACTTGGTTTGACATTAAAAAACTGTCTGCTGCCCCCCCACCCCACATCACCTGTTCTGTATGATTTAATGCTAAACTGGGACAACTTGCAAGAACATTATAGAAAGGCAAAAGAGAAAAAGGTGCGTGTGACCTCTGCGGAGGAGAGAAATAATCGCCGAGCATTCTGCTAACGGCCACTTAAAAGTTGCCCCATGGCATGAAAGCCACACGGCCACTGATAGCCCAAAAAGCCAATTACCTCAACCTGCGGGAGCGCCCAACTTTATCTCAGTCAGCGGCGGATTCTGAGGGTATTTGCACATTATTGCGGCTTATTCCCATTTACTTCTAATTGCTGGCAATATAATTTTCAGGTAACCTGTCGCTAATGATCGACCATTTCCTCAAGTCTAATCGCTCTCCCTGTCTGGTATCACCTGTGCACCCTTCTTTAAAACGTTACCTCGGGTCATTCCATGCGTCCACATTCTGCATTGTCCTTGTCAGTTGAACTCCTGGTCTGTGCACAGACCCAAACCAAGATTAAATATCTCTCTGAACCTCCCCAGGGCTCATTGCTGCTCCGAGTCGCACCATGTTTTATGAAAACCACCGCCTCTGCTGCCGACTCCAGCGCAGCCGTTGCTCCCTCAAGCAAATCACAGCCACTTTCTCATTATTCACGTCGAGCTCTGACTTAGCTTCCTCTTGTGGGACCTTCAAATTTCCATACCCCCTATATTAATAATTAGCTCTTTCAATATCCAAGCAAAAAATGGTGTTAGGAAAAAAAAAAAGGTACTTTTGCCAAGGACAGAATGCGGCTTCCCGCCACAATTTCACGCAGATTAGGAGGAAGTCCCTTGAAAAAGCTGCCAAACTTGATTCAAGTCACAGCGCTGACAGACCAGCCGTCAGCGGGCACAGTGTTCGATGCCAAAGCAGGAAGTGGTGTACGGTTTGTGGCAGGATGTGGTGGTGGGTGTGCCTTAATCTGTATTTATCTTCACCAAGAAGATTATGTTTTCATCTAGTTGTGTTTGTTATTTAGCAGGATTCAGCAAAAACTACAGGCTGTTTAACATGAAACGGATGTTGTACGTGGATCCGGATCAGGGGTCGGATCCAGGATTACGTTTTTCCACTGTCTTTCCACGTTGCAAGATTTTACGGTTTCCCCAATAACAATTCATGAATCTAGCAAGTTTGGAGGACTGATATTTATCGGCGGAGGATTTATAAACAGTTCAGGTTTTTAAAAAAAAAACATTTCTTTAACTTAACTTAGTATTTTGGTTTAATTACGACACACAGTTTTCTCATAATCATGAGCTAAGGGCTAAGAGGAGAAACTCAAGAGAATGTCCTCTCACTCTGACATTTGTGTCATACAGCCCCTCTGGATTAGGTCAGGAGATTATCCGGAGTCCGGAGCAGGTTTAATGTTCGATTTGCTGATCACATGTTGCACAAGGCGGACCTCTCATGCAAGAATATAAGACGCCCTCATCTCATGCGTCACATCTCTTAGTACGACGCTAATGAAAACAGTAAATTACAGTGACGGCTCTTTCCCTCCTGCTGGAAACTCTTCCACTCTTACTTCTCTCCCACTGGCAGCCCTCACTGTTAGTTTAAGCCTCATCTCCTTCTGATCCATGAGTAAACTCTCCAATCTTCCCTTCTTATCCTTCTTCTCCACATCTCCGCAGGAGGACGTGTACTGTCGCTGCTCTCACTTCTCTCCCCCTCATGGCTTCAACCACAACCGCCTCTCCCACCCGCAGCAGAACATCCCACGTACATGTGAAATGAGATGTTAAGCCAAAGATGTGCAATATGAGCCTTAGAGGTGCATTGTCCAGAGCTGTGACACTTAATCCAGGAGCTGGTCCAGCCACTGGTTTTCTCATGGCGGTGTCATTTATACCAGCCTCAGTACACCAGCCATCCATGTAATTGCTTCGCAGGGTTTTCTGTGCCCCCCCCCCCCCCCCGCCCCGTCTCCCCTTTGCCATCCAGGGTTACTCTCTGATGCACAGAGGACAGTCATGTCAGCAGTTTCAACTTGACCATGGAGCGTATCCACTCCCTCCTCCTTTTGTCTCACAGCATCCTCCCTTTCCACAAGAACATCCTGTGCAAATTTTTTGATCCGACTTTCAAGAACGCCTCCAACTCCAAACGCCACCGAACAATTCTCACTTTTTTCCAAATCTCCATAAATTCTCTGAATTACGCCGTCACCATCTTGCAACTGCACAACCTCTTTCCTTTCACCTCTCCATTAGCCATCTGCAGCAGCAGTTTGCCCCCTGTTTTCATACAGGATTGATCCTCGTGTGCCAACGGAGCATCATGCCATTGTAACCAGTGAGCAGAATAAAGTGTTCTGGAAAAGGATCAGTTTATTCGGAGGTCTGCCAGGCTGGCCTCTTCTTCACAGTCCACCGTCCTTACTCGATAAAATCCAGATTGTCTAAACCAGGGGTGGGCGGAATCCTTTCTCCTATCAAGGGTCATTTCCATTTTTATAACGTCCATCGAGGGCCCTTCTAAATTACTGAACTCGTATATCAAGCTAACCTCGGTAATATGATGGCTAGAATGGCTTCTCTTTGGCGAGGCATCTGATGTCAGATGGTAGTGATGATGATGATGCTACTGGCAGCAGGTTTTAGCCAAAACAACTTGCTAAAACAAATCCTGATCTTTGGTAGCAGCATGCGTTGTTTGTAAGGATTGTACTTCTTCCCTTGTATCAAACACAGTGATGGCACAAGTAAAAATAATCCCCATATTCCTTATACTCGTCTTTATCATTCTTCATCACTAGTTTGAACGTCCTACCTTAAGGAATGTGTCCAGTGATCCATTCTCCATGTATTCTGTGATAATCATCACCGGTTTGCCTGAAAAAAACAAAAACACACTTCACTACAAAAACTACAATACACGACAATTAATAAGTAAAATAAACAAGTGGTCGAGTCAAGAGATTTATAGTTATTTCAAAAACTTCATTCCAGCTAATATGCGGAATAATAAAACATTATATCACTGACATAAAGACGTGTGATTCATATGCAACGATGGCCAAAGTGATGCGTTCATGTTTGTTTTGTCTAACAAACTGTGTAAATGCAAAGTAATTTAATTTATAGTGAGAACAGCAGAAAACGAAAAATATATTTTCTGTTGCTTGACAAATGAGCTGAATGTTTAATAGAGAATCAGCTCTCGTTGCCACACGAGTCAATAACAATCATTTTCTATACAATCAACACAAACAAGCACAATAACCTTCAAATGTCGTAATTGCTGCAGCACGGTCGTATTGGATTGCTATATTTTTAGCTGTTGTTCCTAATTAACTGGGAAGTGAGCATATGTCAGCGCTAATTTCCCTCTCATTACCAACCCTAATAGTTACGTGGCTATAAAAAAACAAATAAAACAACACTGCTTGAGGATTCAGTTATCTTGAATAATGAGGCAGGTCGATGTACGGCTGTTTTTCCAGACATGTCTGTATCAGCTGTTTATTGCCGAATTAAACAGAGAAATAAATAAAAAAGGTGATTTCCTGTTACTGTAGCACTAAAATGATGAAATCAACTGCACGTGCGAGTCAGAAAAAGGTCAACGCGGCATCGGGCTCGATAAACCTCAGCTGCAGCTGTCAAAGCACATCGGAATGTGATTGATGGAGCACGGCTGAGTCAGATGGAGGCTGACAAACCTGACAAGGTACAGTTTTTAGACGGAGGAAATAAGAGGCTGACAAGTGCACAAGTTAAGCTTAAGATTCCTAAAACATCGCACAGAAAAATATCCCATATGAGTAGTTAATCTGCTGAGTGACACATAGTCCCTATAGGGAGCATCTTGGACTCGCAATCCTTGGAAAACTCAAAATCTAGCAGCAGACACGATGATGGCGACGACTCACTTTTGGTGACGACGCCCTCCAGCCGGATGATGTTGGGATGGTTGAACTGGCCCATGATTGACGCCTCCCAAAGGAAGTCGCGCCTCTGCTGCTCCGTGTATCCGGCTTTCAGGGTCTTGATGGCAACCTGGATCTCCCTCTTCCCGGGCAGCCTCAGTGGTCCGCTGCACACCTCTCCAAACTCCCCTGAGGAGGAAAGACGGGAGCGTGAGAGTGGCGTCAACACGTAGAAATGTCTCGTCTAATGGTAAAACAACCCGATAATGACATTTTTAATGATAACTACACCAAAAAGTTTAAGACATACAGCTAAAGAGATTATTTTTACTCTGAAGCATACATTTAGCCAGTAGGGGTCTTACAATCGAAACTATTACAAAAGACTTAGTTTATTGACGTTGTGAAGCAGCGTGGGATCATGGGAGTTGTTGTTTTAACCACCGTTGCTGATAAAAATCTACCTGACGCGACTCAGACACAAATATGAGGTAATATATGAAAGTTTTATTCGTGTTACGCAGCGAAGGGCAATAAATAATCATGAAAACTTATAAAATTGGGTATTTCTCTGGGTTAGAACATTTCTGATATATTATATTTAACAGGTCCAGTCATTTTCAGATATTTTAATGAGAAACTGTTACTTTTTATGTATTCAACACCTTCGGTTTGTGAATTCCATTTCTGCTGCCTTTCAGGATAAATGTTGCACCACCATCTTTTATGTATAAATACTGGGATCGGTGGGCTGAAGTGCTCGTTTCCCCGCTGCACAGCGAGGAAGCTTGTGAGTTTCACAAATGCTGCAAATCAACATGTTTGTCAGAAGAGAGCAAACAGCATTTATAGCCGTGTGAACTGTCATTTTCCTGCACAGCGTCTGGCCCAATTAAACGTGTGGAGCCCTGCATCTTTTACAAACATGTGCAATTATGAATCTGACAGATTTATGCAGGTTGGAGGAAATATGACGGTTCTATAATAGACCTAATGAGGAAATGGTCAAATTCTATGCAACATGACAGAATTAGACTGGGCTCATTACGGTTATTATTGTACTTTCAGGGTGTTTTCTTTACATATTGAATGATTTTAATCTGTTACAGGACATTAGAGGAGTTTTACCTGGGCATGTTTGATTGAACAGGTTCGCGTCAGTGGGCTCAGAGTGAACAATAATGTATTCTGTGATATATTATTCTCTCCAAATCAGCCCCATAAAACTGGCACTTGAAATAAGAATGAGCGTATCTGTAAGGCACGCACGTACAGGCAGGCGCAGCGAGTCGACTCACCGGCTCCGATGATCCTCTCTATGGAGATGAAGGAGACGTCGATCTCCTGGGCGAATTCGTGCACCGCCTGGTTGGGATCTTCGTAGGTGAGGGGGTCAATGTAGGTGCGCACCCCGGGGAACTTAACTGCGGAGGCACATGCACGGCGTCATTACCATTTAGATGTCATTTAACATATTATACCAAGTCCTCAGACTCGTAGCCACAGTGAACTGTGCGCATACAAAGCACCTTTACCTGGAAATGTTACAAGCACTGCAACAGGATATATTCAATCATTGGAGAATTTGCCACAGTTTTTCTACTGAATTTACACAATTACTTTCCATCAGTGTGATGAGAAGTTTCTGGACTTACTGTGGCCGTTGTGGAAGTGCATCTTCTCCTCTTCAGGATCCTGTTTTGCTTTGCTGTAGCCACATCGCCTGAGAGGAGGGAGATGGTAAAGAAAAGTCAGGACAACACAAGACATAATCACACTTGGATCTAAGTGCAGGATAAGTTACATTTCAAGGTTTCCCAAAAATATCGCTGAAAACGCTGAAAGGCAGCAGCAGCCGTTCAGATGAAAGCAAAGGAGTGAAGTTTCCAAAGAGAATCATTTTCCAACTCTGACTTTTGACACAGGAGAGAACAGAGTCGTGCACTTTCTGAAAAAAGGCCACATTCAAAATGTAGGAAAAAAGAAAAGGGAGATTCCTGGCCAAATAACTGGGTTTGTCCTCATCTGCATCATATCCCTTTCATATGCATATGCTCATTGGGGGGGGGGGTTTGCATTTTTGCCTGATGGCCAGCACACGTATTAAGCCGTACGTTGTGTGGATGTGTGTGAGTACAGTCATGGTGCGTGTCTGCATGTGCACGGGCTCAAAAATGATGTATGTCAATATTTAGACAGGAGGCATCAGAGATAATCACAGATAACCCAGATTAAACAGGGGGATTGATTTTCAACTTGATCCACACACAGGACGCTGACTACAAACAGTATTCTGAGGTCAATCTGTAGAACTAGGAATCAACTGTATGTTTCTAAAAAGCTGGGTTGTTCTAATTTTGTTGTTGTTGGAGACAAAGAAGTGCATGAACACACACATGAACACACACATGAACACACATATTGAGGTCATGTCTACGTCTTTCCTATTACAGTTCTCTGTAGGGCAGCTCGGCTTGACTAGAGGGGTTTGGTATGGGCAGCTGGATAGTCGGGGGGGTGGGGGGGAGGGGAGTCTAGGCTTGTGTGTGTGTGTGTGTGTGTGTGGTACATGTGTGTCAGCCTGAGGGTGTTTAGTTTTCCCGGATCTGTTGAGTCAAGGGGTTTCAGCGCGCTCCGTGCCCAGTCGGCCCTCCGACTTCCTGCATGTTTGCATCTGTGTGTGTCTGTGCGCACTCATGCATACATGCATCAGCACATACATGTACATGTGTGCTGGCTGTGGATGTCTATGCACGCCCGGCGAGTCTGGAGGGTCATGCAGGAGGAGGGGAGGTGGGAATACAGTGGATGGAGGCGGTGGGGGGGGGGCTTGTGTCCCAAATCGACCGCTGGAAAATTTTGGCATTCCTCCATCTCTCCTCCCCCACAGGAAACTAGAGCGATCCTCCATCCTCATCCTCGATCGGTGAAACCAAACATCACTTTCAATACTCATCCTCACCCGCTGTCTGTTCCTGTGGTCGTTCTGTTCAAGGATTACTCTTCATGAATACATTCTTTAAAATTTAGATGAATTAAATTATTAATATTATGACCTGATGGTTACAGGATTGTAGATTTCAATGAATAAAGAAATCAAACTGTGATTGGACGAGTGTAGATAATTGATCGGATCCACAGCTGGATTAATCCAACATAGATTACCTTTATTGAAACTGAGTGGAGGGAGAGTTGGGAGGAGCAAGAGACCACGACGAGATGGATGTAAATGTGAGTTCACACTGAGTTCAGCTCTGTTAATTATGGTTCAGTAAAAGAACATGGACATTCAGAATAGAGCCTGTAATTAACGTAATTAAATACATTTCACGGGGAAATGTGATTATAGAAGTGGAAATCAGGTCGCGTTCAAGAGTTCAACAAACCTTTACTGACAAATAAAAGACAAAAAGACAAAAAAAAACTCAAGACAAGAGACTAAATGTTGGTTTAATGGTTAAATACCATTTTACAATGAAAAGTGATTAAGTGATTCACATATTTCATTACGTAACTGTGTCATTAAACCATTTAAAAAAAATCTGCATATTTAAATTATTTCTCTATTGTATATGTACACGTGTGTATTGCTGTGTGTGCATGTTTGAAAAATTTAAAATTGGTCGCACCAATTACAACACAAGGTTACGTGAAGGTTGCACGAGACTGGAAGCTTGTAAATACATTAAGGCAGTTTGCGATGTATGGACGATCGAGTGCTAAATGTTGGTGTGTAATGTTTGTTGTTTCGGGTTCAGGACGCGGACTAGAGGGAGCTGGGGTCAAACCACCGGTCATCTGGTTAGTGGACAAATCGCTGTACCTCCTGAGCCACAGCAGCTGCCCAGACTACGTCAAATACTGGGGTTAGAATCTTGGTTCTAGGTACGATAATATACTGTGTGTGTGTTCATGTTGCTTCAGGTATGTCCTCATTTCTTACCGTCCGCTCAGCAGGAATCCAGCGACCACTGCCAGGAGGACCAGAGCCAGTGTAATGGCCACCGCTATTATGGAGGCCTGAGCTCGCTCACTGGTGGCAGTTACTGCCAAAGAACAGGGATTCATAAATAGTTAGACACACACACACATGCAGTGAAGTATACATGCACACAGACTATAATACATCTGGCATCTGTTGTCGAAGCAGCTTCCAAAAGCAGGCGGGTGTCACGTACTAGCTGAACTCTATTGTACTGTCACACTCTCTCACTCTCTCTTTCAGGTGTACTCACAGTAAGGACTGGTCTGGAATTCAAACCGCCGGCTGAATGCGCCATAGCCCGCCGAGGTCCTGGCTCGCACCTGTAATGGAAAATATCCACAGTGACTATCACATCATGTATTTAAATATATTCACGCACGCCACACGGAGATGTTACTCAAGACTCTAAGACAAAAGTGTTTTTGTTGTCTTTATTTTTGGACTCCTTGTTCTTACCTGGAAGATGTAAACTGAAGACGGCTTCAGACCGTCCACCACCATCTCCGTCTCTTTGGATTTTATTATCGTGTAACTGGAGTCCTGCTCCTGCAGTGGGAGGAAGACAGAGAGGGGGTTTACTGCAGTTCAATCATATATTTCTGTTGCCTTGATTAGCATCTGTAGCCTGCATCTGTTTCTTTGGCTGTTGCATCGCTGTGGCAAAGCTACCGTGTGTGTGTGTGTGTGTGTGTGTGTGTGTGTGTGTGTGTGTGTGTGTGTGTGTGTGTGTGTGTGTGTGTGTGTGAGGATCAGTTTCCCCAGCTGTAACCACATCAGCTTTAAACACAGCTAAATGCCCCCTCCATTAGCCCAGAAGCCATTAGCTCACCACTGACCACAAACCCTGCCCGGCTCTCCTCTACACCTTTATTCTGACCTTCCCAGAAAAGAAGACACCAGAAGATGAAAGTGAGAAAAAGGAGGAAGGGCGAGGGAACAAAGACCTGAACACAAGGATCAAATTGCTGTATATGCACCCGAGTACATTGAAGAGTCTTTTTTAAGTAGTGGACCTAAATTTAAAAGGCCACAGAAGAATAGAAAATACTTAAAAAGGCAAAGTGAACATAGTTTCGGGCCAATGTTGGTCTAAAAGTTTCTGCAAATGCAGTTTATCAAAACATGTGGCGCCCCGAGCTGGAATGAGGAATATAAATCTATGGGTGGTGTAGTTGTTCCTTTAGCATCACTGAAACAGAAGCTATGAAGAAAAATATGTTTCCGCAGTTTTAAAAGGCGTCATTGAAAATCGAATACACAAGACAAAAACAGTTTATATATAAATACACACAAATTAGGGGTGTACATGAGAACAATCTTGTATTTTGACAGTTAGGGAAGACTTTATATTTGTATATTTATTCAAATATGTGTGTCATGTTACTATTTTGGTCCAGTCATGATTGAGGGATCACACCCCCGGTAGACATTTAGCTAAAGTTGAATTAGTTGAGCGTGTACTTATATATGTATATCTATAAATATATGTTGTACCTTTTCAAAGTACTTGATCTCGTACTCCAGGATGATGCCGTTGGGACGATCAGGCTCTGCCCAGGAAAGGGCGATGCTGCTCTTCTCCGTGTGACCTTTCCTTATCACACTCACTGGGGAGGGGGCTGCACGCACACACACAGACACACACAAAGACACACAAAGATATAAAGATAGACATTTCAAAACTAATTAGCTTGAAAAGTAATAAATCCAGCAGTTTAATATGATGCAACACCACAAAATGACATTAAATCTTATCATTAAGTTGCTCTGAGGTAGTTCGTCATCTGCACATAACCCCAAAAAGGTTTTGCGTTGAACATGTCCTGTCATGTTGGTGAGAATTGATACAAACTACAAGAGAAACTGTAACCTGTTTTTTTTACCCACAGCCCAGAGGTGACACAGCTGGAAATCAGGGTTAAACGACTACAGAGTCTGTAGAGTTGGATAAAAGTTTAGTGCTCTTATATCATTTGTTGGGGGAACAAACATCGGTCATCTGAACTTTTCCTTCCCAGTTGTTCATCCTTCCCTCATGTCTGTGTCACAGAACTTGTTGTGTTATTTATTCTCCTGAAGTCCTGAAGTTTGCATTAATCGTCGACCCGTCCTGCTGTAACCTGAGCTATTGGCTGGTCTCTCAGAGGGACAGTTGGAGAGTCTCTGACACATAAAGAGCTTTTAACCAGGCAAAATGCTCCCTCAGGCAACATCCTTACAGTGTGTGTGTGTGTGTGTGTGTGTGTGTGTGTGTGTGAGAATGCTAAACACCGTTTAGGTTTCAATAGCCTCAGCAGAACTCCACAGGGAATAAATCATCGCTACAAACACAGTAACTGTATCCTGAGTGGATGGTCGCACAGAAGTGTTATCTGCAACATCTTAAAAGCCTGAAACCAGAGACCCAATCTATCTCTCTCTCTCTCACACAGACACACAGACACAGACACACACACACACACACACACACACACACACACACACACACACACACACACACACACACACACACACACACACACACACACACACACACACACACACACACACACACACACACACACACACACACACAGCTTTAATGGTAAAAAGGCTGAGATGTGATGATGGGAGCGAGCGTCCTGTTTCCCAGCAGCTTAATGGGTAACAATGCACCAACATCTAAGTTTAAATCCTCCAAAAGTAGAAGCTGTTTGCTCTGCTACACTTAATCAAAAGTTCGGAATAGACAGACTCCTATGAGGGCGTAGAGAGTGTAAAGCCGTCTCTAATACATGAACTTATTATTTTGGGTTATATGAATAAACTTGATGTGATAGAATATCTTTGAACTAAATAATCTGCTTTCCGTTAAATTGTTCAGTCCAAGTTGAGGCCTGTACTCTGAGGCAGGTTCAACACAACCAGGATGTATTTTGGTTATTTGGCTATTTTATTACACTAATACTGATCTGATTGGTCAGTATTGATCTGATCCACTGATCTTAACTTGCAGCAGCGCAGGGTCAGAGGTGAAGCAGCTTTATAAACACAGGAAACCAAGAGTTAACCTGAAGTGAAACTCAATCCTGCTTCAAGGCACAAGCCCCCGAAGTGTTTCAAGTGTTTGTTTGTATGATCCAAAGTCAAAATAACCATTTTAACCAGTTAACAGCAAGAAAACTGAACAATCAGCAAATCCTTTTCTTATCATTTTCGAATGAGAGACCCCTAAAGCAGCTAAAGTCACATATGATATTTATCAGTGTGGTATAACTGTTTCAATAACTGATAAAGTCATCATCTTCCTTCTCGCTGTTCCTTTCCAGCCTTCACCCTTTCTCTTCTTTCCACCAAATGCCCCACACCACAGACGCAACACGTCCATACATAACACCCGAAGGCAACAGAGGTGTCCTTCACATTCGCTAAACAATGCGACGCCTTTTAGTGCCACAACTCAGCCGCCCAGACTAAAACAAACAAGTCTTTTCTACGATCTGACAGATCTGAGATGCGCCGATGCCGAGAGAGAGCGGGAGGTGACAGAGGAGAGGGGAAGGGGTGCTGAAGGATGAGGCGGGGGGGGGGGGGTTAAGAAAAGTGGGTGGTTTGACAAAAATGGGAAAAAAGTGAGAGACGAGAGAGCAGCAACACTTTCACATTAGCGACGGGGACGACGGTGGAATCACAGTAACTCGTTTAAACACTTCCAGTAGGTGTTGGATCTGCTAATGAGCACCTACAGTGCGGCAACACGGAGCACAAATGAACACAAACTCCTGATGTTTTCGCCGTAATTAACGTCCCTGCGGCCATTTCTCCCATTTCGTCACTCAACCTGACACCGTTTTTCCATTTCACAAAGAGAGGGGTCAGAAGCGGCCCTCCAGCGGAACGACCCTGGCTTCAGATAAAAGCAACGTTATCGCCTGTGTAGAACATAAGCTTCTCAGACCACTATCTGTCTGAAGCATCACCAAAATCAATAGGCGCCTTCAACTATCTGTTTTTTTCATCCTCTAACTACCCTCGGAGAATGACAGGGAGATGGACGCGGGGACGGAATGAAAGAGAGACACTGTCGGTGGCAGAAAAAGAGAGAAAGAGAGAGAGAAATGGCTTTATTAGGGTTGTAAAGTACCAGAGCTGCTCCCATTTCTTTCCACTGCAAATTAACATCCCACCTACTGACTGTGTTACATATTCTATTACAGGCAGCCAACATACAGTGAGTTGCCTTCCTACCAGAGAAGGATAACAGAGATAACAGAAGCGCAGAGCAACAGCTTGGCCTCTGGGTTTCCGGATTCTGACTAAAGCTGCTCTCAGACATGCGCTGAACTCCGGATATTCCCCTGAAATTATCTGGAGGGGCCGTCGGTGATTGCTCCAGACATTTTCCTACCAGTCCCCCCCTGGTAAAATCTGCAGAGAATGTTCAACTTCCTTTTGATAGATTTCCAGGACTGTTGTTCATCAACATGTTGCAAAATATGAGACGCCACCTGAGCCCCAAAACAGGACTTCTACCTCCAACCCACTCTCTCTGATCCCTCTATCAGTTTTCCTCCTCTGCCATTATAAGTTCAGTTCAGGCTCTAATTCCTTTATACATCCTCTGCGCCTTTAAGAGCACCAGGCTGTGCACTTTACCGCCCACAAGCACGAGGTAATGCATCATGATTCATTTAATTAATGGGCAAAAAGCAACGTATGGGAGCATTTAGCATTCCGGTAGCACGCAGCGCTCCCACACTGTCAGGAGCATGAGAAACAAATGACCAGAAACACACAGATTATAGCGCTTATATCACAGAAAATCAATGAATGCATATACACACACACACACACATACATATATATATATATATATATATATATATATATATATATATATATATATATATATATATATATATATACATATATATATATATATATATATATATATATACACACATACACAGCTTGGACTGAATGTTATGTGATTAATGACCATTAAAACAATGGAACTGAGATGCTGGTTTGAGGATTAACTTTTCAGCAGTTTCTTTCTACCTCATGAAAAATATATATGATCGTGTGAATTATAATATCAGTGGAATTAACTTAAAACTGTTCATCTGTTTGTAAGCAGCGAATCCGTCTCACCTTCCCTTCCTTTATCACCAACCCTCCATCGTTCCTCCTCCCTCTACCTCGCTGTTCTTCCTCTCCCCTCCTTCTCGCCTCTTTTCCTTTCACCTCTCCGCCTCATGATTACCAACACTTTATTATTCAGCAGGGCTTCACAGGGACACCGTGAAATCAACTTTTTTCACGGATCCCTTATCAAGTGTGACACTTCCCACACATCAAACGGCGGATTCCTCCCGACTCTCTCTCCGTCTCTCCTCGTCTCCCCGTTGCCCCCTCGTCTCTCTGTGCTTTTGTTTCAGTATCTCATTTTATTTATTTTTTTTGTGCCTTTTTCACCGTGACGAGCAGAAGCACGGTCATTAAACGCAGTCACATCCCAGCACAACAAGAAAAAAGGCAAAAACACAGGAGCTTTCATCATCTGCAGCACAGAAGGTAAAGCTGGATCAGATGATGCTCATCACAGTAATTATGGCTCCGGGATTATTGATCTCATTACAAACATACGTGACCTTCAGTGGTTTTCAACGCGCTGCAGTAAACACAACACGATTAGAGAAACATTGGCCGTGATCAAAAGTTCGATTAAGTAAGTTTTGGCTATTTTAGTGCCACATTACATAAACAGTGGTTAGCTAATGTTGCATAAGGAATCTAAAGCTCTGGGTCTTTAAAACACTTGAAATTCAACCCTTGCACCATTCGTCAGGATCAGCAGTGACGAGCAAAGCGAAAGATTCTTCGAGGCCTTAAAGAAATAAAACAGCAAATATTCGGCAACGATGCAGATAACCCATTTTCTCCTCTGACTCATTGGAGGAGACAAATTCTTAATGTTATGGTTTGGTGCATTGATGGGTCTGATAAAAACACAATTTTGTATCATTGTTCTTTCAGCTGTTTTGGTTTTAATGCATTGCTGAGTTTAAACTGGCTTTTCTATGATTCGCAAACATTGCACTTGCGATTTATCTTGTGAACCAACTTGTACCTCTGGTTTCAAATGGATTTGAAATAAAGTTTATCATCATTATTGTTATTATCATCAATATATAAAGATAACACATATGATGTTGCTTTCTTAATCATGTAAAGTTTGTATTGGATGTGAGTAAGTGATAAGGTTAAGAGGTAAGAGATCTACAGTCTACGAGTTTTAATTCCTTGATGGTGATCTAATTAACTGAATGCACTTATCTGAACACTGACATTTGATTTATTTGAAAACCTTATACATTAGTATAAATGTATATCATGTGTGATATGATTTATTGAATAAAACAGCTGTTGCCTCTGATAAAACCCTGTGACTCTTCCAATGGCTTGTTTATTACGCTGTAATCTTTCACTGAACTGAAGCGTCAGTTTCCATCATGTCCCATTTGTTTGGCGGCGCCTGGAAATTGCTCGACAATTTACTGCAAAATCTCTGTCCTCACATAACCATTTGTCCAGACTGAAAATCTATGATGTGCTCTATTCTGCCCATTGATTGCATGTGTGTGCACCAAGGAGGACAGACAGCTGCTATTCCTGACTTTTACTCTGTTATGCTCAAAAGCGTTTTATCCAATATATTCCTACGTTATAATCAAATGAAGCAAATTTACAATCAAAACTTTGTTAATCACGTTTTGATCCATCGATCTGCAGCCATCATCGACTGCTCTCCACGGCACGAACACCTCCGAGCACCGCCTGCGCCACGTCCATGCCAAAGAGCAGCACTTCCCATCAGCCTGCGACTCTGCCAGCCATGTGTAATCCTAATCCCTAATCTGCCCCTGGTCCACTGACTGGCTAACTTTAATCCAACTCCAATAAATTGAATGCGAGTTGTGTAGTCTGGTGTAATCCACTCAGTCTGCTGACAGCCACAGTGACAACACAATTAAAGGACAGTCGCCGCAGAACCGGCAGACAACCATCTGCCTCCGTCTCCTGCGCACGCCGCACACGGCCTATTCCTCCTTCGACTGCTTCCGATTGAATTGCAGTGAACCGTGTGTTTTCCCTCCAGATGGAAACCGGGGCGGAGGAGCGCATTCATCTCACATTTCTCTCATTTCATTACAAGCATATAAAAATAAAACTACACAAGCTCATACCTCCCGTAAACATAAAAATGGTTTCCCAAAGCAGATATGAACCGTAATGTCCATTTAAAGGGAAGCTAACAAAGCATAAGATATTCACAGATACGAGGTGCAGTGGGACTCTTTCATCGTCCAATTTTCGGGGGCGCGTGGTTTAGTGCCTTGCTCAAGCGTAACTCATCATTCCTCTAACTGTTTTTCAAGGTGTTCTGGGATTGCGTGGGATCATATTATTTCCTGCTGCTGCTGCAAAAAAAAATGACAACAGGTGAACTTTTTCCTTTTCATTCATCGTTGATGGGAAAGGAAATTACTACTTTCCTGCCTGAAAACTGACACGTAAACTCTCACTGTCAGATTCATCAAGCGGAATAACACCTGCTGCCACACGAGACGCCCGCTATGCACCAGCCTGGAAATCAAGAGCTTTCATTATGACACGCACGCCGCAAATCTCGTTGATGAAGTGCGCAGAACTAACTGAAGGGAACAAGCGGCTTTTTTTCCCAGTGACATCACCGAATGCAAAGGCAAGAACTAAAAAAAGAGCTTTTTCACTGTGGAAATGTTCCCTCAGTCTCCGCAGGGATGGAGCGCGAGTGAAACTTCACACAGCGACAGACTTGTTGGACAAATAAAGTGACAATTCCGTCATCTGTTGTCTTTAATATCAAACGGAGCAGATTTTCTGGTATATTCCAAAGTGCAGGTACGTCTGTGGCAGTTTCAGTAAGAAGGGGAGAAACTAAACATCCTGACAAAGTGATGATTCCTATTTGGAGGAGGCAGCTGTGACAGTACAGCTGTGGCGCTGAAAAAAGACAAAGCTCATATCGACACCTGTGACAGATCTGGTGCAACATACCTGCCTGATTGGTCGTCACGTTCAGTGACACATACTGCTTCGCGTGGTCCTTGGCCAGCTCCGACACCCCGTTGACGGCCTCCAGCAGGAAGCTGTAGTTGGTGTGCGACTGCAGGTCGGCCACCATCACCGAGGTGTTGGACAGGCCGACGCGGCGCGGCAGGAACCGCACGTTGGCGCCGCATTCCTCCAGGCCCCGTCCGTCTGGCAGGACCTGTTGGCACAGGATGTTGTAGCGCACGTCCTTCCTGCCGCCCGTCTCCATGGGAACAGACCACTCCAGGAAGACGCTGGTCTCGTTGACGTTGGAGATGGCGTTGCGTGGAGCAGAGGGAGGCCCTGAGACGCAGGAAGACAAACGCGTGGTGGTATCACACAACAGCATCTTGGTGAATCTGATGACCATTTATAAAAAGGTATTAAATCCTCACGTGTGCAGGCCATGTTGGGAGGGTCAGAGTCGATCTTGTAGTATCCGTCCTCGCAGCTGCAGGCGGTGGCTCCCGTCTGCCGGGCCACGCTGTGCGGCGGACATTTACTGCAGGCCGCCGACTCCAGCAGCGAGCGGTAAAACCCCATCTTGCACACTGTGAGAGAAGGGGAGGAGGGCGCAGAGGCCGTGGGGAGTTTGGAGTTGGATAAAGAAGAGATGATGAGAGGAGACGTATAAACAGGAAGGAGAAGGGGGTCATGTGGAGAGAGAGGTAAAAAGAAAAAGAGGGGGAGAGAAAAAGCAGGACAACATGGTAAGTTCCTTAAAAAAAAAAAAAAAGGAGGTCAGCAGAACAGTGGTAGAAAATGTTCCCTGGGTGGCTGCGTTTGTTTTCAAGTTACTCATCAGAGACGTTGTAGTTGAAATTAAAACCTACTTTTTGTTGCACATTTGTATTTTTTAACATTTCCTCTTATATTCCTCTCGGGATTATTTCTTTTATCCAACCAGCACAACCCTGCTCTCTCCGTCATGTTTCTTTATCTTAGCTGGAGAAAAAAAAGAGAAACCTTCCTTATGTCTCCTGTTGTGGGACTTTCCGTCTTATTCAAAGTCAAGTCTTCAGTTCACTGATCTGAGACCAGCACCTGATTAAGAGTTTTTCCACTCGGCATCTGCTGCACAACGTTGTCCCGCGGAGCCCCCGTATGCATGTGCGACATATACCAACAAATACGACAAGAAGAGAAACAGACATAATCTCTCCTCCCACACGAGCGCACTCAGACGGCTAATCTAAGTGGGGCAGGTAGACAGGCGGGTGACTCACTCCGAATGTTAACACACAGGAATACATCAACAACCTCTTGGTCGCCATGGCTGCGCCCCCAAGCCAACCAATCACTCGCTTATCGCGGCATCATTTTCCTCCAACAGACAGATACAACCAGTCACAATGGGGGGTGAAATACTAATGGGATATTGGACGCTTTGATAAGCCGGGGTTCCGTAGATTACTGTGTCCGAAAGATATTGTCTTATAAATGACAAATTCTGGTTTCATGTATTTCTAAGCAGGGGACAGGAGAGGAATAATGGACGAGAGGAGAACAGAGGGGGGAGAAGAATGGGACCAAAGAGAAGAGATGTGCTTCGTCTGAGTTTGTCCTCGAAAGGATTTAAGGTTTGACGCTTGGTTGTGTTCGTGGCGAAGCCCAATCAGACGGAGACTGTGATTAAGAAACACATAATTAAACTTCAGGTAAGAGGACAGGGGGGGGGGGGCGATAGAGAACAAGAAAAGGAAGGAAATACGAGACGGTGCAGACGATAAGAAGAGGGAACGGTGGGGAGAAGAGAAAAGGATGGAGAAAGCAAAGTTTACGAGGGGGGGATGGGGAGATACAGCGAAACAAAGGAGGAGTGGAAGATTTGTGTGTGTGGGGGTGTCTGTTTCGGGCGTTAGGCGGCGGTGGCTCTGATTCACCTTGACGGAACCTTGGCCCGTTGTCATGGAACATTAGGCCTGAAACATTTCTCCCTCTGCCTGGGATCGCTCAGAGTCTCATCTCCTCGTCTCTCTCTCACACACTCTCACACACACACACACACACACACACTCTCACACACACACACACACACACACACACACACACACACACACACACACGAGGAAGCCTTTCATAACTGTGTTTGTCATGTAGGATGCCACACATACACTACAGTACACTAATTATGAGCCGGGACTCAAGACACCGCTTCTGGGACGCGTGTTGACCTGGCCTAGTTTTGACTGAGCAGACACGATGACATGAGTCATGCTCCACAGAACACACACGCTAACGTTTGCCTTCAGGGATCATTTTAGTCAGACGTGACAAGATTGCATAATTATTTATTTATTTACTTTATTGTACTGACGGGTTCTTGTTAGCACTGTAATATGTGGGTTTCAGCTTCCAGGGCAGTGGGACACACCTGATCCTGACCCACACTCACACTCACGGTTACACACAGATTTATTATCGTAGTCTGGTGTGTCGTCTCCTTGACTCCATCCTCCAAACACCCCATGGCCAAATCCATAAAAATGTGGCGGCAGCTCATTTCACGACAGACACAAAGACACACACACACACACAAAGACACACACACACAGTATAGTGGAGTCGAGAAGCGACAAAAAAACAGTGGCGAAAAAAAAATTCTCATGTTTTCAATAATGTCAAACAGTCAGATATCAACCCAATGATTACTTTTATTTATTTATATTTGTATTTATGCTGCTTAGCTCTGTTTTGTCTGTTTGTCGCAAGTCAAATCTATTTACTTTCTATTCGCCGTAAACGAGCGAGCCACATACACACACTTTAGCATAGACAGAGATTTACTGATCATGTGGTGATAAAGATGAGATGTAAATTAAAAGTAATGCATGGAAATGTCATTCGTCTGGAAGTTACAAACGATCACGAGAAACGATATAAAGATTTGCAATTAAAATGTGCAAATTGCTGTGAACGATTTTTTTCCAATCGCATGCTACTTTAATGAAAATCAATCTAAGTTGACTAATAACCACTGACCGAGTAGATGCTTGGGTATTTACTGTCATTATTCTAGCTCATTTCCAATTAGGGTAAATAGATTAACCCGTGCTCAACATGTGCAGGAATTAACTACACGCGTGTACTATTAAACATGACGTGGCAGCACGAGTGTAAATGACCATCACGTTGCACTTTTGACGTTTTCTTTTGCTCAGCTACATATCCAAGGATTCACCACACGCATGGGAAAGGGAACCTGAAGGTCACAGCAGTCATCTGAAAGATGAAACTGGGATGAAGTGATTAAAATGCCACCGAGTGTAAATTAGAGCGTGTTCAGTGCGGAATGGACGAGCAAACCACAGCTGAAGGGCGGCTTTAAAGCGTGAAGAGCGAAAACAAACATGCATGTTGACTGAATGTCATTTAAATGCCACCTGGGTTATTACACGTCACTAAATTATTATAACTTTTACTTCAACTGTGCATCTTGTGCATTATCGCAGTGAAATGAAGGGTTTTAATCCAAAAGACAATCCCATGCATTTTTACAACCCAACCAATGGCAGTGAAGTATATGAACATCAACATACACTTGAAGAAAAAAGATTTTATTTCCAAAGTCTTTCAAATGGTACATAGGCCCTTTTCTTTGTAGCTGCGATTGTTATCCACGTACTAAAAATATGTTAGTGTAATTAACTTTGTTATTGGTTCTATTTCTATATCCTGGTATTCCTCATTAGGACACTTGTATCTCATATCTTCTACCTGCTGTGTAGGGTTTTTTTTTGTTTGGTGTAGAAGCTGTTCCATAAATTGCCCCCAGTGGGATTATACAGGTTGTTGGAATTAAACAGATATCTTTGTTGTACTGTATATTTCAGCCATGTAGCCTAAGAGTCTCATTTGGCTGCAGTAGCCTCCTCCACGTTAGTTTATGGCACATGGTCAAGATAGCAGCCAACGTATTAGGGATATTTTGGCTTCATTTATGGAGAGTGGGAGGAAGTAGAGACGCATTGTTCATCTTTGCATTCAGTCTAACTAGTACACAACACAACTTTAAGAACCATAAATAAGTATAGAAGTCATTTGTTAAACTTCATAAAGTGACGACGCAGGTGGTGAGATCCATTGATGAGATGCCTCAATCTTTTAATTGTCTTGAAGGGACACACACACACACACACACACCTGGTCTCACAGACACACAACACACACGTCTGTGGTGAGATTAGTTATGGTCATGGCTGGTTGACTGAAATGCTTCACTCCTTATTGTGAATGCAACCTGAGTCGACGGTGTTGGTGGTATTAGCGTGTGTGTGTGTGTGTGTGTGTGTGTTTGTGTGTGTGTGTGTTGCCCTTGAGCAAGCTGTCTTTCTGATGCCACGCAGCTCTTAAAGCACAACACAAAGGGTAAAAGGTAATTAATATGCAGTACGCACTAATGTGCCTGTGTGCAGTCGTGTGTGTGTGTGTGTCTGTTTGTGTGCGAGGTTAATACGTAATTAATATGCATCACACACTTGCATCCCAGGCAATTAAAGATCCAGCGGTGTCTGCTGATGCTTCTTAACGAGCGTCCTCTTTAATTGGAAGCATTTCACTGTAAACATGTTGATTTATATGACTGGTGATCGTTTGGTGGGATTAAAGGGACGAGAGCGATTAAAGCTGAGGGAGAGAGTCAGACTTGAAGGAGGGCGTGAAGATCACATATTCTGTATCAACCAAACTGGGTTTTAATTAATGTCTATAGGTACAGAGACTGTATGGGTCCAAATATTAACATATTTCTATTGACACATAAGAAGATATGACACATTCATTAAATCCATAGGATCATGCGTCAATTATCACGTGACATTCTGACACAGTGGGAAACCTCTTCAGAAAACCACGAGTGACAACTGTGCTTAGTCGCCCAGCTGATGTGTGAATCCTGCTTTAAGTTGCAGACGCTAAAACTAGAAAATATGACGGAACAGAAAGTTTAACAGATGTTGGAAAACCACAACGTAACAATACTCATTTTGAATTAAAATTCATGCTTCTACTGAGCATCATTCTTATTATAACCACAGTTATTTTCCACGACAGCATCAAACTTCACAATTTATACGAAAGAAGAGCATAAAAAGTTCATATCCTACACCGCTTTCTGCACGTAACATCCACTTATATATCCTGTCACTCTTTCAACTGTACACACATCCAGCCCGATTGACATAAAAGTAAACTTTGACAGAAGAAACACAAAAAAATGGTGCTTATGTTGTTAAAAGATACTATTGTGAACCAATAAACCAGTCAAGGAAACAGTAAATATCCTGTTCCTGTATTTGTCCCACAGCGAGCGACAGGCCTGAGCAACATAAACACAGTGCGTTTGTGTGTGTGTGTGCATGTGTGTGTGTGGGGGGGGCTTCATACCTCCATGTATTATTTTTTTGTATCACTGTGTTTGCCTCTGCCTGTGTAGGCGTTGATGCGTGCTCATATTTGAGTACGCCTGTGTGTGAACACAAACAAAAGTCCGATGATAATAACATAATAATACACAATCGAGTCAACGGGGTTTTCCTGTCTGCCAGAGGACAGAGCGGCTCATTGTTGAGCAACCATTAATTCTCACAATCAGAGCAAGAGCAGAAACCACAAAGGTCAAGAAGGTCATGACAGTGGTTCCTCATAAACCAATTTATTGGACTGGTGGAAGTCTGCAGCATTAACAACACATCCTAATGAGAACTCAAGTGTCACGATACGCTGACCATGTGTGCTGGGAAATAACACAACGACGTGAATAACCACGACACCAGGCTATGTATTCAATCACCGTTTCAGCATTTGGTTAACCCCCCCGACAGTTGCCAACAAAAAATGCGTGCATACACAAATTCAGTGAACAAGGGTCAGGATCCCAGTGGCGTTTAAATTCCCCCGGAGACGTGAGATCTTATAGGAGGAGGAGGAGGAGGAGACGTGAAGTGGTTTCTTCATGAAATTCGTTATGGATCCGATGACATTTCTTCTGGCCCTTTAAAATGCAAGCGCGCAGAACGTTTATGTCACGATTGTACCAGTTTAAATGACCCAGATGGGAGCTAATACATTTCAATATATGCACTTTGATTCCATTCCAACAACTAAAATGTTTCTCTACAATGACTGGTGTTCAAATTCTCCCAAAGCAAAGTCCCTAAATGTCAAAGTTTCTTTGTATAATTACAGCCAATGCAAAAAATGTATTTAGTTTTTTAATCTAAAATGAAATATGTGCCATTGAGGGCTAGAAAATATGTATAATGCATTTACAGTATGTGCAGCTTTGCTCATCTTAGTATCCGTGGGATTAGAGGCAGCACTGAGATAAGAGATTCAGCTCTGATCTCAATGCATTTTACTACTGAGCTTTTTTTAGGCGAGCACATGAGATAAAAGTCTCATTAAAATGTTCCTGCTGTATGACTGTAATTGTTTTGTACACTGTGTCGTATGGGAAACTCATCACCAGACCCACATGCATCAGAAGTGACCAGAACTACCAGTCTGACCAGTAGCTACAAGCTGCCACTGACGGGGCCACAAGAGACGACCAGGCTTTCATGGAAAGGAGCCGTCTCTGCTGAAGGAAACATTTTATGAATATTTCACCAGCTACAAGGTTTTGTGCGTCTCTGTGTGTGTGTGTGTGTGTGTGTGTCCTTGTATCCCTGTAAGGACATTGTAGCAGGGTCCCACTTCTTCAAACAGGGGTGTGTGGTTTTACACTTGGTTTTAAGGTCAGATTTAAGTTCATTGTAAGGCAATAAATGGGATAATTAATCTAGTTTTGATGGTTAAGGCTGGATCCTGACCACTAAGGTCGCGGTCCTCACAAGGATAGAGAAATATCACGTGACTGTGTGTGCACATTAGCAGCGAGAAGGGTAAAATGGAGGGAGCACTTCGGGGGAAAGTCAGTTTACCCAACAAGCACTCAGGAAGCACTTTAGTTGTCATGACAGCATCACCACGTTGCGATGATGGGGTGATGGAGAGGGGGAGGAGAGAAAGATGCAGGCAGGGAGAGAGCGGAGTGAGAGGGAGAAAAAAACACACCCGCAGCCGTTTCCAATTGAACAAGATCTGAAAAGATGAATGGATAAATCCAGTCGATTCATATTGCAGGAGATGATGGAACCCAGGCGTCCTGCCACCTGAGCCATCGTTCACCAAACTGTTCGTCTCCGGAGCGATTCAGAGGGGACAGGTCTTCTAGGTTTGTACGGGGAACTAAAAACCGTAACGGTAAAATGACATTAAAACGGATACAGGGGGAAAAGTATATCTGAAAATGGTGAAAGTATTCAAATAAGGAACATGCAGGACTACTCTTTTAAAGATAACGGCCATTTTTAATATATACGGCCGCGATGATGTCATCATGATTTAACGATTCCTGAACATTTAACATTAAAAAAAATCTGTGAATTTGTTCAATGTGCCGTCTCCATGACACAGAAAGTTAATTGTGACCTTTTTACTTGCAACTCTGTCAAATCTGTGTTCATTTATTCTTTAATACGAAGATGATGCACAGAAACTGAGTCGGCTGATTATGCTGAAAGTTAAGTAATTGGAAGAAAGTTTCTCTTCCTTTTACGTGTAGTGAGAATATTGTTAGTGAAATCAGAAAAACTATATTTCTAAACTTGTAGATAAACATATTAGATTTTCTTTTGCTTTTGAATATGTAACAGGATGATTTCTTCTAATTATGTCTAACAACAACGAGCCACAAGTTAAATCAATAAATAACTAAAGTAAACTATGGCCTTGTCGACACTACTGCTGATATTTCCCCTTCTGTTTTTAAAAGAACCTAAGTCGCTGCGACTTTCATGTAATAAACCGTCTCCGTCCAGATGAGAAGACCATGTGTTGCACACGTCCACATCAGAGTGGACACGCAGGGTGTAAATTGATAAACTCATGAATAAAGGAGGAGACCACAGTGGTGATAAACTCAGATCCTTATCAGCACACGTGGGCGATCATATCAAGTCGACAGATGCCAGCGTGATCATCTGTTCCTCTCTCTGCGTTACGCAAGCGACTGTGATACCCTCCTCGGAGAGAACCACCGACCACAAGGCCCGCGCGGCAAGTGTGAGCCGCTCGCTCTCTATCCCAGAATTCCCCGGAGGCAGAAGGCGGAGAGAGCTTCCTCCCATTACTACGCCAGTGAGTCAGTTCCTGATGGCAGCGCCGCCACCGTGACCAGATCGAGTTTGACATATGCCGCAGTGACGTCTGACAGGCAGGCAAACACAGCGGAGCATCAGGGGAGCGCTGGCACCGAAACAAAGTATTGTCAAGGGGGGAATCCAGCTCTTCCCACGACACACTCAGACGACTCTCGCTGAATGAATGACGAGCTCTGTGATTTTATTATTCCACAATCCAGCAGCACTTTATCAGCCCAAGCTTCTCGACACAAACAGGCGTTCTAATTTTCATTTGTACTCTTCTGTCATTCTTTCCTTTCTTCTCTTACCCTCCCCCCCAGCCTCCCATCTCCCCCCTCCCCTCGACTTTGCTGCCCATCTTTTACCTCCAAGTCTTTTTTCTCTTGTCATGTCTTTTGTCTGAATCCTCCCTGAAAGCTGTCAGTCTCCACATTCCACTCAGTCTTTATACCAATTTCCCAACATGGCGTTCAGCTCTTATCCTGTCATTCAAACATCCAATTTCGCTCTTATTTCATTATTCCGACGCTGAATGCAGCCCTTCAATCCATTATTCTAGCATTGCAGAATGTCACTTAGCTCTTTTACTGTCATTACAGCGTTTCACTCGGCTCGTGTCATTATTCCGACGTTCGAGGAACAGTTTCCACAACTCGTACGCCCTGATTCCATTAAAGAAACACTTCCGCCCTCGTTCCACGAATACAACCTTGACTTTCCATTCAACTACTTTGTCGTGAAGTGTATTTACACGAACATCAATTTTCTGTCTGCGACGGACGATCCTGTTTATGTGTTTTCACGTCACCTGGTTCCACAAACCGAGATAAGATCTGATACCACTTCCTCTTGAGCGCCACCTACATCTCCCCAGGGGCCTTAGCAACGGGCGGTGAGCATCGTTCATTCCAGAGGTCGTGTGGTCCATGTGGAGCTTGGTACATTAAATATTAAAATGCCTATCTGCCATGTGGACTATTTCTGTATCCAAGTATTTATTATTATCATCTGTAATTTTATCATTATCATCATCATCATTAGCTCTTTTTCAAAGCTCCTCTGTTTGTATTGAGTAGTAATACAAAGCACTCTACTCAGTCCTATCCTCCTTAAAATATAAAATTGAAACCTTGTTCCTCATGCTTCAGACTAAACGTCATTTACTGGGTCTCTCATCACCCCCCCCCCCCCCCCCCCCCCCCCCAACTCTTCCACACACCCAACACTCAACTCAAACATTATTGCACTGCCTCCATTCAGCCATTATTCCTCCATTCCTCCAAGTGTTCATTCAGCCTCAGTCACATCTGCGAGGCTGAACTCAATCTACTACCCCCTCTTCCTCCCCGTCTCGCTCTCCATCCATCTGCCCACTTCTGTCCTCCGCTATCCTCCCTCTATCGCCATCGCCCCTGAAACAACACTCATCCATCTCGGTGTCTCCCCGGCCCCACATCCCGTAGTGTGAAATCTCCAATTTATCTTGCGTCGCCGTGTTTAGCCATCAGTTCTCCTCTCTGTACTCCCTCCATCCTCCCGTCTATCTGTTCATCCATCTCCCCTCTTCAGTCTTGCTGGACTGACGGTGCTGCGGGCGATCGCCAATTATCCCTGCTGTAAAGTCTCCATCTAACATCTAACACATTCTGTTGCATCCTTAGATGTCATCTGACACAATATTATGTCTGGTTCAACAAGACAGCATCACTTTGGATGTAAATATATTGACTCTTCAGGCATCTTTAACCGGCTGGGCTGAGAAATGCAACAAAAATTTGAATGCATATTATAGAAATGTTAGATAATAAGTCTTTTCTACAGTGCATTCCCTTGCACGTTTCTGTGCAGTTCTGTGGCTGAGGATTTTCCCTAAATCGAGATATACCTCTGAGAGACGTGTGTGTAAGAGAAGGGGCTGGATTGTTGATTGAGAAAGAAAAAGGAGAGGGAAGAGGAGTGAGAGGCGCTGGAAAAAGAGTGCAAAAGACAGGAGAGTGCTAATGTAGCCGATAGCGATGAAGACGAAGGGAAGGAGGAAGGGAGACCGAAGGACAATGGATGATAGGCAGTCGGGGGAAAGATAAAATGAGAGATCGAAGGGAGGGAAAAAAAAACAAAAAAAACACACGGGGGAATAGAGAGCGGTATTGACAAAGAGACAAAGTAAAGGATGGAGACAATGAGAAAAAGAAGCGATGTGTGGATGAGATGGAAAGAGAAAGAGCAGAAAGAGAGGGAGGAGAAAGACAAAGGAGGAGGAAGAGGTGTCCATAACAAGCGCTGTCCTACATTCACAAAGGCGGTTGTTAAATCATGCTCTACTAGGCAGCACATGCAGCCAATACAGGCAGGATCCACACAGACTTACACACTTAACGCACGCACACACACACACAGTACTATAATCTGACCTACAACCCGCTGATTCACAGTCCACAGTAAGACAAGAACGTTTAAATCATTTATTGAACAAGCAAATAAAATCGACTTTTTACTGGGGGCTGATGCCGATATAAGGGAGTAAAAACTGACCCCGTTCTGAGAAACCCAATCACAAGTGGACTGCGCCAAGTTCAGGTCTGAACGCACTCAAATGTGTCCGGAGGGCTTGTTGAGATCTAACATAGGGTGGTGGTCTGGGAAGCGTGTGGCCACATTAGATACAATCTGTCTTCATAGCTGCACACGTTCATTCATTCAGCCCCTCCAGATTCCACTTGGACACATCTGTAAAATCAGACCTGGTAAAAACAACACTTGGTCTTCGTGAACAAAGATGTTCATTTGCATTTAGAGCTAGAAGTCAGATCTGATCACGAGTGTTCACAGGAGAATCAGTCAGGATGAAATGGAATGTCAGGTATGAACACACGAGACAACAAGAAATGTAATTGAGGCTTGACGTTTACAGATTACACCATAAACTGTATTATAGATAACCATAATTATCGTCAACGTTTATCTGTCGGGCTCGTTATCCCCAATTCTCCCCATTTTTCAACAGCTCTGTCCTTTTTAAAAACATGATGACATTCACAGATAAATAAAGACACAATGGAGAGAAAACTAAACCACTACATTCAGGACAGGTTTTCCAATCCATCACAGCAGATGTGAAAAAAAAACCCTCATCTAAAACCATCCCATATAAAAGACGCCGGTGAGCACACAACTCCTCGCACTGCGGCGTCCGGGGACTCTGCCGACGTCTCCAAACCCCTGGAAATCCAACACTTCACACTCCAAGGTGAGCGACTGAAACGCACATGAAAAAGCTGTTTGCTGAGGCAGGGAACACATATGGTTACAAAGCTGGGAGAGAAGAAGCCCTGCCATGTTTCTCTCTGTAGACGTTTTCAAAGGCTGTCACTTTAAACCCAGCTCATCTGCATATGAAACCGCAGGAAATAAAAGAATCATCCTGTAGCTTCATTAATTGCGAGGAGTTAAGCTCAACTCAGACAGCTCCCTCTTAAGTATGTTTACTTCATTTGGCCGTGCATGGGAGCATGATTAAAAAAAAAAAAAACAATTTTACTGTGTTTATTCTGAACTGTTTGTGCATCAATTTGCATATCACACATCTTCATCTTCCTGGAATGCAGAACTACTCTGAATGTCATTAAAATGAAAATCGAGTCAAAGCTACGAAGCAGGAAATTTGTTCCGCTGCAGCAGGACGGCGAAAAGAGGACGTCAGACATATTGGACTGTCAGCTTCTTGTAAGACACGATGGTCGGGTCAGATTCTATCCCAGTGTCATCACCCCTTTGTGAATAAGAACACAAAGTGCATGGTATATTCTGTTCTGTTTTATTCATGTCTCATGGAACAGTCCTCTAATCTTTGCTGCCGTCCACGCAGCAGCGGCTCCATGCAGTAACAAACCACTTCTCTATTTCACGCTCAGCGAGTCTCTTTGTTGTCGGACAGTTTGGACACTTTGCACACAATAAAAAAGGGAAAACTTGGGTGTTCACTACATTTCATTGTCCGAGTTTGATTTCATATTTTGAATCTGCACAAACTTCTGAAACTATTTTCCCCACGTACAGCTGAGGGTGGTATCACTTCACTGGTGTTCAGCCACGTAGCAAAGTATTGGACAAATAAAAACAGTTTACCAAATGACGGAACAAAGCTATATCGTATTTTTTCCTCCTGAGGCAGATTAACTGTTTCAAATTAAATGACGATCCATCCAATAGTTGTTGAGCTGAGGATCAATATCTGTAAATATTGGCATGAAAATCGATCTGATAATTCAGAACCAGATTGATGGACGGCCAATCAATCCACAACAACTGCCTTCAGAGATGTAATTCTCGTGTTCTTCTGAATATTCTCCAACAGGCTCCAGCTGACCGGACTGGTCAGACCAGATTAGTCAAACAGCAGCAGTCAAGTCGGTAAAAGCATAATTAGCTGTGCTATAACTGGGCGGCGAGCTAATGAGCGGTAATCGCAGCATTAGCCAGATGTTCGCACATCTGTACTCTCGCACACGATCGTCCCTTTTGAGTAATATCCTCAAAAAGTCTTTTCTGTTGATACAGAACAGACTGAGCTCAGGTATTAAAACAGCAGAATGTTTTATATCCTTGTCAGCAACAGATCTAACAGTCTCCTGCAGTCTGACTCCAGTCAGGCCAGTGGCAAACTGACAACTCTCTCCTAATGATCTCCCAACAGAGACGTCATGTCAAGTGAAGCAAACCCAGGGTTCGTTACAGGGAGTTTGTTTTACCATTGGGTTCTAACTAGTTCAGTGTCTGGTACAAACCTATCTGTTTGGAATGGGCCGTTTTCTTGGTGCCTGATGCTGGTTGCAGCTTTTCTTTCTGAAACTGTTAAAGTGACCTGAGGTAATTGAGCAGCGACAAGTAAAGACCGACTGCAGGACTCAGTCTGTAGAACCTTGAAGCTGAAGAGCTCAGTAAAGAAACTGGAGAATCAGTTGTCGATGTCGTGATCAACGATGTCATTTACGATGATGAGTCCTAGCTGCCGCTGCTACACAGGCGCTAAGGCCAAATCGCACCAAATTCCACACTGCACAACCATGGGCCCTTAACAACACACAGGCCAAATGTGAAGCCAATAGGATGAACAGTTCCCAAGATACGAGAGCCACAGTCCGACAGACAGATTTCTGGATTGATTAGATTGATGAACTGATGGTTCTGTTACAAGGCGCAGTAGACTAGTTCCAAACAGAGAGAAATTACTGACCTAATGGAAACATTTTGAAATGAATTCAATAGAAATTTAAATGTGTTCGGTAAGTGCTCCCTGAATCCACCGTCACCGTGTACACAGATTTCTCTAATGTTCAAACCACTTTCCAATTATGTATCACAGACTAATACAGTTTATCTGGTGCATTATTATTTCAGGCAGGGCCCCGTTTGACACGGTTTCAAGCCATCAGCCATAATACCTGTTTTAGTGTAGAAGGTGTATAGACGAGGGGGTTGCTCTCTGCTATGGAGTGGGTTTATATAATTCAGATTCCCTTCTCCATCTATTCTCCACACGCACACTCACACAATCACAAGAGAGACGAAACACTTCACAGCTACCAGGTAATCACACATTTCAATCTTCTGTACCATATAACTTCATGCTGCTACAATGACAGCTCTTTGGCTCCATGTTTTTTGTTTTTTTAAACCGAAATTCCACCACGCCACTCGGAGCTGCTGCGCAAGTACGTGTCTCGTATGGAAATCGGAAAATGGAGTAATTTAAAAGACTGACAGAGGAGGACTGGAGAGGAGTGAAGGAGAGCGAAACACAGAGAGAGAGAGGAAGAGAGGCCCCGTGGTGCCCGTGGAAATGGCAGTTAAGGTCGGCAGTGGGAATGTTTGGGCTCGAGTCGCGGCAGAACAGCGGCTGGATGAGAGCAGCAAAGTGCTGCGGGGCTCGGGGGAATACCCTGCACTAAGCCGGGGGAGAAACACACCCGCACACACTCACACCGAGAGAAACACTTTGGGTAAAAGAATAAACAGATCCATGCACACACTCGAGCACACAATACTAAAAACAAACATGTGCATGAATATAAAAATAAACACAGGATGAGGACGGTGAAACAAAAGGAGGCGCACACATCAACGAGCGCCATCACGAAAAAACAAACCGACAATGCAAACACTGGACAAGCGTATGAAAAGTCAGAAACAGCATATTTGAAAATCCAAAATTAGATTTTTTTTGCATGATCCTTTCCTCACCTTGACAGGATCCGCTGATTTCCTCAAACCCCGGCTGGCACACGCACTTCCCAATAGGCACCAGCCACTCTCCCTCCGTGCTGCAATGCATCCTGGGAGGCTCATATAAAGGCAGGGAGTTGTTAACGCAGCGGCCCACTACCTCCACCAGCTGCGAGGCCTCCGAGCCCGGGATGGTGTCGGGGAACTCGGCCAGACTCTTCACCAGAAACGGGCAGCGCTTGTAGAAAACCCGCACCGAGACCAGGGCGATGCAGGCGCCCAAATCCTGAAACGCCAGGTAGAAGCCTTTCCGCGTTAAAGGGCCTAAATCGCGCACTTCGGTGTTGAGCTTCATCACGCGGTCCCCCAGGTCGAGCTCTGTGAAGCTCTCGTCGGCTGCGATGGTGTCAATTTTGATGTATCTGCTTTCCTTCATCAGCCGGTCCTCCTCCTCCGTCATGCCCGTTCCGTCTCTCATCTCGCCCTCCTCCATTTCCTCCTCGTCCCCGTTGGTTTCGTAGTAATACATGTTGAAGGTCTCCTTGCAGGTTCCCACCCCACCGGGCAGGCTGTTGCAGTCCCTCAGGGTGAACTTGAGCTCGATGAAGACCCGCTGGGCGCCCTCGGTCAGGATCCAGTTGGTGTGTAGCCAGTTGTTCTGGTTCTGCTCCATCACCCGGCACACTTGGTAGGTGTGAATGGGGGCGTAGTCCTCGTCCACTTCGCCGATCTCCTCCCACTGAGGCAGAGAAGAGGAGGAGATTAATGGAGGAAGAGGAGGGGAAACAGGGGGAGAATAAAACTCGTTTATTGATGGATGTTTCTCAAGTAGTGTTTTTATTGTAGCTGGTCAAACGGAGCTAGTTTTTAACTACTTTACATCCATTTAGTTTAGTGCAACGGTTCCTACCCAGGACAAGATAAATATGAGGGAGCTGGGGATGATTTATGGGAAGGAAGCGATGCTTTCAACTGCCCACTTAAAACGACTGACCCAATATCCATGCCTGCAATTTTGTGGAAGTTTAGGACGAGGGGATCCGCATAAATGGGCAAAAGCCATTTTATTCATTGAGTAAAAGAACAAAATTTCAATCTGAAATGTAGTGAAGTGGAAGCGTAAGGTAGAAACTGTAGAAAGATGCCAATCTTCAAAGTTGTATTCAACTATGGTACCTGAGTAAATGACTTTCTACTTTCTGCCGTCGCTAATTGACTAGAGTGAATAATCGATCCCTTCTGTTATAAAAAGGTCTTTTTAGAAAAACTTATTTATATTCCTAAAAGTGAGAAATCAAAATGAATAGTTTTAGTACCAGTGTCAAAACTGAGGTATCATCTCTGCACTAGTGTTATAAAAATTCAAATGTTACTCTCAGCAATACATTTTTGAACGGCTTAACGGTGGTGAGAAATGTTCAAGAGAGGAACCGTGTGTGTGTGTGTGTGTGTGTGTGTGTGTGTGTGTGTGTGTGTGTGTGTGTGTGTGTGTGTGTGTGTGTGTGTGTGTGTGTGTGTGGAGATAGAATAATCCTCATCCCTTCCACCTCATTTCCTGCTACTGTAACAGACAGAAAATAATTAGATGGGGTTACGGGGTATATATGCATTTACTGTGAATGAGAGTCGGAGTCCTCGTCAGCAGGAAAAATGATTTAATGTGCACTTATAGGTGTGTTCATCTGTGTGTGCTGTAAAACTATACCTCTATTACGTGTGTGTGTGTGTGTGCTGCCTCAGTGTGTGTGCATATATGTAAATGATTTTGTCAGTTTGTGTATGTGAGCGTCTGCATCCATGCCTCTGTGTGTGTGTGTGTGTGTGTGTGTGTGTGTGTGTGTGTGTGTGTGTGTGTGTGTGTGTGTGTGTGTGTGTGTGAGACAGCAGCATTAATTCCCTTTGCAGGTCTCCTGGGACGTGGCTATTATCTGCATCACTAGCACTCTCCCATGGCTAATACAGGCGCTTCATCATGTCACCATAATATGGCCAGAGGGACCAGACTATGATCTGGTGTTATAGCTTAATAGCCCATATTAATCAATCCTCGCTGTGGCTGCTGTGTACAACCTTCTGTCTTTGTCTTCTTCTGCCTCTTCTCACTGTCTTATTCACCATCTGTCTTTTTTCCTTCTTCATCCCTCCCTGCTTTAGTTTCTCTTTTGTTTTAGGCTATATTATCTCAGTTTCTGAACCATTTGTGAATAAATGCAGGCTTTGTCAAGTGCTATTAGACAGCTTGCGAGTTGTTGGATGCTCATGCCTTTGTGTGTGTGTGTGTGTGTGTGTGTAATTCTTGTTTTGTGATGACCAATATCAGTTGTAGACCAAGAACGAGGACATTTTGAATGTCAACTTTCCTTTGAGGGGCTCAGACGTGTCTTAAGAGTCAAGGTTGGACTTTGGTTAAAAGGTAGTGTAAAATGCATTATGTTAATGAGGGTCTCCACAAGTATAGATGCAGAAACATACGTGTGTGTGTGACCGAACCCCATATCTCCCCCAGACTCCAGGCCAGTCAGTCCCAGTGCAGACATTAAGCCTCTTACTGGTTAGATCACACAGATCCACCAGCCTGCTCTGAGCTTTGCACAGCTTAACACACACACACACACACACACACACACACACACACACACACACACACACACACACACACACACACACACACACACACACACACACACACACACACACACACACACACACACACACACACACACACACACACACACACAAGCAAGCAGGGAGTTGAACAGATATGACCTTCTCTGGTTTTGCTTTGGAATCAAATGGCTTCAGTGTCTGCGGAGAAAGACCGGTTTGCCATTGTTGCCGCTGGAAATCTTCCCGCTCTGCAGCTCCACTGTATTAGTCGTGTTTTATTACTAATGGAAATGGGGCTCGACACTCGCACGGAGCGCTGAAGCTTTTTAAACTGAGTCATCAAACAATGATTTAACATGAGCCATTAGTCTCCAAATAAATATGCGGTACAAAACAAGCTGAGAAATGTGCACACACACACACACGCTTCAAATAAAAGGTTAGCAGGACTCAAGCTCTATGAAATGATATCTCTTCTTCCTTTATGTGATTCATTTAAAACAGGATGGATCTGTAATAGAAAAGCCTTTTATTTATGGAGGAAAAGAAGACTGGTGGTAGGTTTTTGAGCACTATGCAAGCATGCAGGTTCTTTTTTTCCCCAGGAGGCAACAGTTTTCTGTGAAGTTCAAGTGCCCGTTTCATGGGATCTTTAAAGGAGGCGGCCCACGGTACAAGGTGGGCTTGGCCCTCGGAGGTCAAGCACAAAGCTCGGTGCAGAGAGCAACACCGCCAACACCGCAAGGTCAGGACCACCCACACAGAAAAGACGAGTTGCTGCAGAAACACAAACAAGCGCTCAGCGGTGCACTATTTAAAATCTAATTACAGATCCTGTGTTTGCTTTATGAAAGATCTGCTTCTGCCTCTTAATGATTCTGTGGAGAGATCTTGAACCGTTTTGAAAATATAATCTTCAGCGCACAAACCTCAGCCGTCAGGTGATTCACACAACCTCTTCTTAAAACGCAAAAGTCCAAGAAACAGACATTTTCCTACAGGTACTTATGTAATTACCTTCACCGAGGAGGTTATGCTTTTATTGCTTTTATTGCTGTGTGTCTGTTAGCAGGATTACACACATACTATGGATTCACTTTCTTTAACCCTGCAAGATAGGACGTCAGCCTTGTAGGAGGAATGCACAGTTCCTCCTCTTCTAGTTAGCTGATGAAGTTCTTAGACATATTTCTGCAGTGACTGTCCTGTAAACAATGTCCCTGTAACTCAGGTTGTTGTGTGCCACTTCTATTGTAAGCAAAAAATATGATTCTAGAGAAATTGTTGACAGCAAAGACTGAATTGTCTAGAGAATCCAGGGCAGTGGCACCTCTGCTGAGATCTCTGTTTGATTTTTAGACAGTTTCACCAATTTCCCAGGGAATAATTCATGGATCTGTTGGCGGAGGTATGCACTCTGCTAAGTAAAATTCCTTTTACTCAACACCTTGACACATAAAACCAAAAGTAACTGCATGAGTACTTACCGCTAACAGTAAGATTACATTTTCTTCCATTTAATCCTAATTGTAAAACTAATCAAAAAAGCCAACTGGGAGAATGATCTCAATAAAGAGACGTTCTTAATTTCGGTCCGTTCAGCCCCTCTCGTGCAGCCCTGACCTCTCTGTTACATCTGCCTCATCTCTTCTCCACCTTCTGCCCTTCTCTGCTTGAGCAGTCCCTTTAGGCAGATTTCTAGCCCCTCATTAGAGTGTGTTCGTCTCGTGGACTCTTCAGTGTGTGGGTGTGTGCTCGCGTGTCACATCCGTCAGCAGACCCCCTGTGGCTGTGCCGAGTGCCCTCCTGGCTGTAAGTCCATAAAGCTGCCTGTAACTTATTATTACCCCCCCCCCCCCCGACTCCCACTGACTATCATGACACCATAATAGATCTGTCCTTCTCACGCCTCACCCGTACAAGAACCACCCCCACCCAGCCAGCACCCTCTTTCCCCATTTCTGTCTCCAATTCATCCACTCAAACATCCTTCCCTTCATAATGCACTCCTCTGGCTTTTCATTTCAACCATGTCTATCATCATCTTCCCTCCATGTGTCCTCCATTCCTGCTTCAATTATCCCATCTCAAGTCTAACCCAGAAACACTGTTTGACCACCTCCCCCCACTCCTCCGTCTCTTCCCTCTTCCAGCGCCAACTTCGTCTCCCCTCCTTGTCCCCGATTTCTGCCGCCGTTCCTTTCCTCCGTCCCTCCCTCCTGTCACACTTCCTCTTTCTAATTCCCACCCTTCTCCTATCCTTCTCCTCTCTTTTACCTCGTCTTCCCTCCTTCAGGGTTCTGTAATGTGCCAGGGGAAACAGAGAGGATCCGTTTAAGCGGCGGCACAACAAATCTCTGATCAAACACTCCCTGAACTGTTCAAATAGCCGCTCCCCTTCCTCATTAGGGACGGATAGTTTAGAGCCCTGACACAATAAGCCAACTGTTGGCCATCGTTGAGCATCTGTGCCCGATCATTGCACAGCGTTTTTCAGTGTGCTCAGCATCTTTGATGCCGGTTTGCCCTCATCTGTGGTCAAGTGAGCATGAGGAATCAGAGAGGCAGTCGATGAAGCAGAGCTCCTGAACCGGCTGCTCTGCCTGGAGAAGCAGTGATTGAAGACACAAAGGCAGAATCTTTTACTTTGGCCTCATGTTGGCTGCCGTTTGCCACATTTTCCAAATAGTGCACATCTTAAAACCTGTACAATTTTATTTGTTATTGTGCTGATGCGAAAAACACAGCACTTTCAGTGAAAACATAAAAATATCCACGTTTCATAATCGACATCTTCAAACTAGTGTTCCATTAGTGTCGTGTGTCCAAACAATTGAAGTTCATCCATCAGATTTCAAAGATTTTCCGAAGCCCTCGTTTTAGCCCCATCCTCCCCCCCATCTTTAAATACACGCCTCAAGAACCCTTGAAGCATATGGAGGCTTTGAAAATGGAAAAGCAAGAAAAGAGTGGGAGGGGAGATGGTGAGATAAAACGACAAGCAGACGACAGGGGCAGGAAGAAAATGGGGATGCGGAGAGTCAAATAAATGTTTGGGGGGCGACAAGGGAGGAAGGAAGGGAGGGAGGGAGGGATGAAGCAGAGAAAAAGGTGAAGAATAAAAGGAGAGGCGACGATGCAGATTGAAGGAAAGGGATGAAAAATAAGGGATGAAAAAGAACACCATCTGTAACATGATGAAAAAAAAGACTTCTGTGCCTCTTCAATATCTTATTTAACCATGGTCGACTGCTGCTGCCAAGTGTGAATGCATATGTGTGTGTGTGTGTGTGTGTGTGTGTGTGTGTGTGTGTGTGTGTGTGTGTGTGTGTGTGTGTGTCTGTGTGTGTCAAAAGCTGCAGATTGGGTATTGTCGTACAACGGTGCACGTGCACATGATAAGAATTATAATTGCAGACGCACAGACACAAAAAAAGCATCTCTTATTTAAAATGCCAAACAGGGAATAGATTAATTTTGTCTGACACGTCTTTCAAATCAGTGTCAGACAACAAGTCAAACAGAAAAAAGAAAAAAAAAAGTCATTTTAATCAACATAAAGTGGAGCTGAATCAGATCGTCACAGCCGCTGAGTGAGAATGTCATAATTAGATCCCTGCATTGTCTTAGCCCGCCGTTAATTTTCTCCTCCTCCCTCCGTCTACCCCGAACGCTGCACTTATTTATGCAGATGCATTGTCGCACCTTAATCACATCTTCATTAATATGATTGTGCACATGGCTGCTTTTGTCAGCACTATCTCTCCCATCGGGGGAAACAGCCACAGAGCGAGCCGTGATGTGAATACCCGGAGATGAGAAAGCGCTGAGGTCAGCACTATTGGTCGGGCATGTGTACATTTGCAGCGTATTTGCCGACTGGAGTTGCGGCTATTTGAGGGATTTTCAAAACTTGATAGATGGACACATAAATTAATTCCTGTTTAATCCAAACAGGCACCGCACTGTCAGCCCTCTGGAGGTTAAAGGGCGCGGAACTACCATCCTATGAGTCGATATATCATCTTCAGAAGTCAGAATCCATTGGTAAATTACTTTAAACACCACTTCTTTTTCATTGAAATACATTTCACAGGAGCACGAAAATAACTTTTTTCCCAACTTGAGCGAGTCGTTCTCTAATTAGCCATCGCTCGGGGAATACGTGGAAAATGGAAATTCAATTCCTGGCTGGAGAATAATATATTCCACGGTGACTTCCGATGTCTTATTCATGAATTCAATTTAGCCTGATAATGAACTGAGCGTTCTTGGAAATGAAACGACCTTTAACCTTGATGAAACAAATGAAGCACCCGCACTTCAAGGTAGAAATCATGAAAGTTGCAGGTTTCTCTCATCGTCTCCAGAAAGTGAGTTTGCTGCTTAAACAACCAGAACTGTGCTCACACACTGGAGCCGTTCATTTAAGATGGAAAGAATTTTTAAATAAGATATATAAAATTTAAACAAGTCTATACATCTGAGCAATTTTCATACTTACTCCATTCTTAGGGTAGGCCACCCATCCCAGGTCTCCCATCACAGAGCGGGAATCCAGCAGGTTCACTGGTAAGACAAAAAACAAAAAAACAATCATTGGTCGAAACACAAAAGAGAAGAGAAGTGAAAAACTAAAATCAGCTCATTATCTTCGAATCCCGTCAAAGTTCACTCGTGACCTGTTGGAGGGGAATCTCTACAGCATTCACTAATGATCAGATCATTTCCAGTCATTAGAAGTATCAGGATTTGCTTCAGGTGCATCACAAAGACTCACTGAGCGGATTCAAATTAAGTTTTCAGAATCGACACCAACTTTACTACAAACTGAGAATGTAAAAAAAAGGAGTGTTTGATGGATCCCCAGACTTTAGCACAGGTAACAGAGGCCTCAGTCACTCAATTCTAAAGCAATTTTTGATGCATAGTAGTTTAAAAAAACCCAAAAGTCAACTTCGGGAGTAGGAGTTGACACTCGGAGTGTTGCATTTAAACTTTATAACCTTGTTCAAGCAAGTCAGCGTCGGCAGTAGAGTTGAGCCCATCACCACTGCAGTGCAAAGCCGGCTCATTGATACACACACGTCCCTGTTTGTACCTGTGAAAGTGAACTCCTCAGGTAAAATGAGAAATGTAATTCTTGTTTTGATGATAAATAAGTGTGTTCACTCCATGGGAAAAGTTACACGTGAATGTTTTCATCGGCAGCTGTTTGTTGATGCATGTCACACTGAGGTGCAGCATTATTATTCTCCAACTGTCACCACACTCTCCTGATACAAGTTTTCCAAGTGGTTTTTACTATACTCAACAACCTCCTGTGGCAATTTCTGTGCAGGACACATTTTTCAAAATTGAGTAATTTCACTACTACCACATCAAATGTCCCCAATCTCCTCCTGTGTGAGCAACAGGTGCATCCTGGGTCAGGCTAAATTCTAAAATACAGACAGTGGATCCTTCAGCTGGGACGTCTATGTTTACTTGTAGTGGGGTGTGCGCCACCTCTCTGCTGTTTTCAATAATGACGTTATGACTGCAGAGCTCATTTAGCTCACTGCTCGAAAACCTAAGAGCAGCAGCAGAGTCCGTGGACTTGCAACTTTGGACTTTGCTTTCGCTGCAGCTCTCACCAGGGAACCATCCCAGACGGTATTCTCCGACTGCGGCACCTGAACACATCTCTCAAGTCAAACTAAAAATCCTCCTCTCTCAGCTTCCAGGTTGAAAGCTGTCAAGTGTAATTACCTGACCGCCGCACTCTTCAAAACACGTTTCCAGTTGCTCTTGTGCAGCAGCAGCGGTGACAGTTTAGTCTTGTGAATTCTGTCTTATGTTGCCCGTCGGTGTGTTCAACTGCTTCACCGACAAAAGAGAGGCACAAATGTTTTTGTGCAGAGAAGCAACTCTGAGCTCAGACGATAGTTTTGGAGGCACTTCAAAAAAAAGGGGATGCACGGTTGAGTCCTGCAGCAACATGATGCTCAGCTTGAAGCTAGTTTAGCACGTAGCCCAGTCGAGACTCTACAACATGTTGGATAAACTGAAAAATCCCTGAATGCCATCTTCTCATGAATACAGTAAATCTCATTTGAAGCCGTATTATGACAGCTTCAAAACTCGTCTGAGTTTGGCGTGACATGATATGCACAGTCATAAAAGACGACTCACGGTTTTCACAGGTCGGAGTTCAGTTTTCTTTATCTCGTCTATGATAACGTCCGGGCTTGTTCTGCGTCTGACACAGTTTTAACTCAAACAATAAAAAAGAAAGTCCAAACTGAAGGATCCTTGTCTAGATACCAGAGCTTTTATTTGACATGTAATGGGAGATGAGACAGAGGTTGACATTTGAGCCCACAGAAGCCAGGTAGTGTCTGTTAAACTTGGGTAGACACTGGGCCTTTTTATACCACTTGTAAATTAAAATCAAGTTTTACCTGCCTACTGCAACTTTTATGCTCCCACTGAATGGATCAGTTGACGGGGCCGTGACACCGGCACTGAACATGAGCACCGACGATTCCAATAAAGTTTGTTCCAACAAGTTCACTGCTGCCACAGTTCGACAAATAGAGAGAAACTTAGAAGAGAAAGACAAGATGGAAGATGCAGACAGTGTAGTCTGTCTAATCTGCAGCGAATGTTCAAGGTTACAATTTAGGCCACAACACATACCGCTACAATAATATTACAGAAAGCTCAATTTGGTCCGTGCAACTGCTCAAACTTTGAAGTTTCGAAAATGCCAAAGATCCAATGGGTCGTCTACCAGACTGATCAATGAGCGTTTAAACATGAGCGTGATAATCCTTAAAATTCTGAATTCTAGGAACATGTGGGGGTTTTGATTCCCCAAAATTCTGCCAGATCTCTTTAATACATTCCCTGTGAGTTTTTAATTTGATGAGCTGTGCAAGTGCTTCAATAATAATAATTCAACAGCTTCATACATGCATTAAGATAGTAGTAGTATAACTTGTTCTGGTACATCTACTCATCCAAATCCTCCACATGTGATCAAGTCCAACCACCATCAGTACCTTCTCATTAGCTGCAGTCTGCAGGCTCCTCTACTGGAATATTAAGTTGAGGGGGAAAGGTTCAGCGTCGCTTTTCCCTGACTCGAATGAAAGGTTTTTAACCACTGTCCAACTTAAGCTGTTGAAAAGGCTCCATCTGCTTTGAAGTTCACAGCTACAGCATCGACCCAACTCAAAAACGTCGAGCTGGAAAATCTAAGGATAGTTTAATGCTTTTATTTTTCTCATAAATTCATCTTTAAATACGACATCCAACCAGCTTCTGATCTACAGCGGCAGGAGTGGATTTTCCCCCGACCTCCACAACTGAAATATTGGGATTCAAGATTCAATACTTCATTGATTTGGCAATAATGTATTTAATCTTGGGTTTGAATATGTCAAGTCTTTCCGCTGCAGTAACTGTCAAATTAAAATGAAAGTGAAATCTGAAATGTCTGAATCCCAGACCAGACAGTCCATCTTGGAGCCCACCAGCTATCATGCAAATTGACCCCACACTTCAAAAATATGAAGCAAGAGCCAAGTCGTTGCATTGATGCCAATCCTAACCTTAACCAGGCTCTTGGAAAGGATGTTGAGCCACTTCAGGACAGGTGTTCTGTCCCTGAGAGGACAATTGGTCCTGACAAGGACGAGGTGTATACCGGAGGAGGTCCCCATGAGGTAAGAAAAAGGCTAAACACACACACACACCACTGTAGTCTTACTGTCTGCACTGCTCTACAGAGAATAATAAAAGATGTCCTTCAGAGGCGATTAGACAAGTAATTAGGCCATAAAGAAGAGATAAGTGATGCTGAACTAGATCATAAGGGATAGGTTACCCCTCTCTCGCTCACTCTGAGGATCAAACCACCTCAACAGCTCAGCTGTGACAATGATCTATAGCACATATTAGTAAGAGTCAGCTCCGCAGAATGAATGAAGTGATTTAAAGTCCTGTAGTGACATTACTTCAAGGATACTTAAAGTATTTCAAATGTGTTGAAGAGTAAGTGGATTCCCAGCTGGAGGATTACTGATAAAATTCCTCTTGAAAATGGCAACGGAATATTTGATGTGGTAGGTACAAGGCTGCTGTGGTGTTTGTTTTCAATCGCACATGTTGTGGCACTTGCGCAGGTGAAGGGTTTAAGTGCCAGCATCAGAGATCATGGATACCATCTCATCTGAGATCATATCTTACCTTCTACTTCTGAAACTAATGTTCAAGCTATTAAACATAATTTTCTCAACCCGTTTTTTCTTGTTCCTTTGATTTCATTCTGTTCCTTTGATTGTGGGATGCTAATGCTAGCCCGGATCACTTCATTCTTAATGGCCTGGCCTCTTGCTCTTACACAGGCGACACACAATCTCAATCCATTTGCGATAATTTGCCGCAATTTACCATCATCACTGGAATCCACACCATTACCAACAAAAGGCAAAGCAATGGGCTTTGAACTCGCTAACGTGCAGGTTCACACACACACCTCACATCATCCTCACTCGTTTGACAGTATCATTGATACATTACAACCAGCTAACACAAATGAGAGGCATCTGGCTCTGTGTCTAGGCATTCTCAGAAATTGACAACTCAATAAGGACAGATTAGCTTTGGGGGAGAGGATTTATCAACTTGGCACACACAGCGTGTACAGTTTTCATCAGTGGTCGAGCGTTGCTGCAGGAAATCGGTGCCCTCTGCTAGGAAAATGTTAATCTAATAAAAGGAGGGATCAGGACTTTTCTCTGTTCACCTTCTCTTTCCTTCAATTAGTCACCGATCGGGACACAAGTTGGCGTGTAGCGGCAAATTTAATTAAATTAACTTTAAGGTGGACCTCAGCTTTAAAAAGAGTTGACTGAGGCGAGTCCGCTGTGTAATGTGAGGACACGTTACACTGCACGGCCTCCTCAGCGTGCCCCCCCCCCCTCACATTAACACAGAAATTGGGCAAGTGGCCAGAATCCCAGATGATTCCTCAAAGATGTTGAAACAGATTTAATCTTACTTTATTTTCAATTACAATAAATTAGCCCAATGACAGAATAGCAGCTATTTTAATTACGGGCTCCCCATCTCCTTTCCAATTATGCATGCAGTGGTATGATTATCCACTGCAATGTAAATATGGGCCAAATGAATCTGAAAATGTGTGCCGAGTGGCAGCCTCTGGCAAATGATTGGTGACGGGTTGAGGTGTTTAACAGTTTATGTTTTGTTAAATAGACGTCCTCAGCCTCATTCGAGAGACGTCACACTTCAGAGAAAAATAAATCAGGTTCTTGACGATGTGCCGTGGCAGAGCAACAAAGGACGTGCTCGATAAATGAAGAGAACAAAGACGGCAAGTGTCTGACTAATTCTGAGACGTCAAAGATCCAATGTGGATGTTTTTGAGAAGCGACTTGTCATCCATTGATTCACAATATTGTCACAGTCTAAAGCCTGGATTTATCAAGGCTGTGTTTTACCTGATTCCAGCACATCACTGGATGAATTGGCTTGGTTTTGAGAAACAAATTCCCTTTTAAATGATTTCTTAGAACTCCTAAATCAGCTTACACCCACATAGAGTTCGACTTTATCCCATTAAACACATATTTACAAGTTGATCACCCAAAACACTCAGCATGCTCACTGCCTCCGGTACAAACCCACACACTCCGAGTGAACTTTAACCATGTCATCCTGCCAAAGGAAGCCCCTGCAAAACCACATGGACGATTCACGCTCGTCCCATGACCACATATATAGTTTATTACTTTTGTGACCAAATAAATCTGCCACGTGAAGAATGAGGTTGGCGAATGTCGCCCCCTTTTCCCCGGATGATGCCGTCCAACGGCCCCAGACAATGGAATTCATCTCCAGCTATTAAAATGCTGCTCAGCCTGCAGACCATGGCGTGGGAACAATATCTGACATGAGAGTCTGACGTATTCTCACGTACTTTTAAACTTCTTTTTGTCTAACCCTAACCCTTAACATATTTGTCTCATAGCTATAGGATAGGATGTGTGTTGTAGTTTAATGAGATGGAAACTGATTAGTTGACAACCAAGTGCAGGTATATGGAAGTGACAGAGGCAGATTATGAAGGTAGACACAAGAAAGTGTTAATACCTGACATTCAGTGACAGCAACTGCTGAACTTATTGGCTGGAAGGTGCTTTACCAGAGGTCAGAGATTAAAATGACTCAGTCCACAGTTTTACAGACTAAATCAGATTAGATTAAACTCAAACAATCTTAAAAATCAAATGAAGACTTTGTCCCAATTATGACAAAGGGATAAATTGAGGTCGATTTAAACTCAGTAACAGGAAACCAAAGCAAAGGAAACGGGGATTACTGAAGTGCTATTTTCTTTTTTAATGCCGTAAAATGTAGGTCAATTAACAGTCAACGTTAAGACGAACACTTTCCACCCTGCACAGGAACGTGTTTCTGATTTATCCATTTTCGCAGCGCTCTGTGCCAAGTCTCCAAACGACTGATCTGTGGATCGAATCATGTTCTGTTCAAAAGGTCCCACACTCTCTTTATTTCGTTTATTTTTATTACCGGTTCTGAGTCCTGGGGGACACCGCTGTCATAAACACCATCAGCTCAAATTCAATTTCCACGCGACCTCCTTCTCTGTCAAACGGCGACGCGAGCGTAAAAGCCACCTTGGGCCATCCAAAGGGACACAGCGGACCTTCAACCGGCCAGACCGCGACAATTCCACCCCCGGTCGTGCGTTAAAGCTGCGCCTTTTACGCGTGTCTTACCTTCATTTGCGGGGATGCACCACGCAAGACTCCAAACCCACGTCCATGCCACCAGCCGAACGCCACAACTCCTCCACCAGCGAGATTGCATGGCGCATCCAAAAAGAAAAAGCAGAAGCGGTAACCGGGTTTGGAGGTTTTTCTTTTTTTTTGTCCCTAAACAACAGCACTTTCAGTCAGCACAGAGCGGAATGCTGGAGAGGAAACCATCCGCTCGGAGAGGTGGGAGCTCATGTTCTGCTGAGGGTGGAGGGGAAGGAACTGAGGAGCTGCGTGCGCTCCGGGTTTGGGGAGGCGGGCGGCGCGCCGTGGAGGGCGGAGTGCGAGCGCAGAGCCTCTCCAATCACAGACCCTCCACAGGTGAAGCCCATTACTGCCGGACACGTCTCTCCCGAGTGATCATCAATTGCTCCTCACAAGTTACAACATCCGAATGAAACGTCATGAAGGGAGCTCTGGAAACATTTTAACATATCTGGTAGTTTTCTCGAAAATGGATTGAGTCTATCTCTGCAACTACAGGATCTATGTGGATAATCTTGGTATCCAAAGGTAACAGATGTCTGCAGAGGTGTAAGCATCTGTATAGATGTTACTAGGTGAGAGTAAAGGATGGAGCACAACATGAATAAATGATTTCAGATAAAATCACATTTTTTACTGTGAATACTCCATGAAATCATGCAGCCGTTGCCTGAAAAACCCTCAAGCAAACTATATCACATCGATATTTTCTGCACCACTGACAACAATTCTCCCAAATTCAACAGACAGTGGAATGAAAAGGCTGCCGGACATGTAGAGATTTGCAGATCCAAGACAAATATGGAGAGGTCTTTTATTATTATCTCTCCTTGCATTTCTTTTGTGATGAACAGAATGGACTTGTTTCTTATCTTCAAGCTTGATTTACGTTCAGTCCAGTTATGAAAACACATTGTATTTGCACATCACGGCCCCTTTTGTTTTAATCATTATTATTTGTATGGCTTTATGAGCCTTCAGTCTAATTGCACATGGTGTGAATGTTGGATATCATCTTATCTAAGTTTGTATAGCATCTCTGCATTTAATATCTAATGTCGGTTACAACATGTGACATCCTCGTGTTTTGTTGTTAAATGGTTTTGGTTAAGATGTGAAGTAGAATACAGATGGATAAATTCCCCAGGAAACACCTGATTATATTCAAGACCAAGGTTTTGAGTCCAAGTGGAGAATTGATGGAAAATACTAACTTTTAACCAAAGGAATTATCCGTCACGTCTTTTTAAGTGAAGCATCAATGAAGGACCTAATTTCGTGAAAACTTCGTGAAAAGACAAACTTTTTAAATACCAGAGTTTGGACCTGGAAACTCACATCACACTCAACAACTGAATAGAAATGTCTTTAAAGTCATTATTTTAAACATTGTGTAAATATATGACGCAATCTCTTTAGTTTTAAGCCTCTTCAGTTGGTGAGAAAGTGGCTTGGGTTTGGAACCCTGTGAGTTCTACCAGAGAGAGAGGTGAAGTCAGAGATGACCTTTTGTGGATGTGCGGTGAACCAGATCACTGGCAACCTTCTACGTTCCAGGACTCAGAGTGAGCACTATAGGCTCCATGGTGCTGGGATTATCACTGTCAGTCAATTCAAGGCACCACAGACAGTTAAACAGGAACTGGTTTCAAATGTTCTCATGAAGGCTCCTTGGCTAAGAAACCTCAGATCACTATGGGAGCACCACAACTGAGTCCCCCCCCCCCCTACACACACACACACATATATATATATATATATATATATATATATATATATATATATATATAAGTCACGCTCTGCAGATTCTGAAGCTGTGAATGTCAGTTTGTTCCTTGTCTGCTTTCTAGTTAAATGAATCTCTCTTGTAAGGTTCCTCTTGTACAGTTAAAGCTGTAAATCATGTGTTGCATCATCCTGGTTCTCCACAGTGTTGCACATTAATTTGTATTCAGAAGCTGTAAGATGCTGTTTGATGGTTTTTTGGATTTTTTTTATTTCTCTTAAATCCTCCGCTCTCTCTGATATCTCACCATCTAACTGACGCCCTGTCTGCACTGATGCAAAACATTTTTCTAAATTAACATTGTCCTCTGTGGTTGAGTCGCTCGTCTTCACACAAACTATGTCACTAAAATGGCGATTTTTTTACAAACTCCTGTTTCTGTGTATTTGTGTGTCCATGGGAAACGATGTGCCCACTGCTGTTTTGCGCCAGAAACCACAACAATGGCGGCTATGAACCTGGATTCTCCTACGTTTGGTTCCCACTGTTCGGTCTAATTACTAGTTTGCAGCTAAATTAAGCATCACTGCACTGTTTTACCGGCAACCACAGGCGTCTGCTCTGCCCGACTTTAATTTGACCACCACGCTCTTCTCCGATATTTGCCGGATCGTTGATGTGGACTTTATCACACATGTTCTCGTCTGGATCGAGGTTTATAAAAATATCCACAGTCCTAATAACAAGGCCTCATTCTCTCTCACTTTTCTCATGCAGCTCGTTCTCTCCTGTTGTGTTTCTCTTAGTTTGTGCTCTGCCTTTCTATTTTTTCCTCCCCATCTTTTTCGTGGTGCGAGGTGATTCTTTGATTCCGGGTGATATTCCTGTGGCTTTTGCTGCTGACACCTCCCACGCTCCTTATGTATGCACAGACACACACACACACACACACACACATACATACAATCATGGATGAATACACAAATGCACTCATTCCTCGCTCACCTAGGCTAGAAACATAAACACTCAGAGCTCCCTGACCTTGCTGCGACCTTTCTTGTACGACCTTAGATGCGCCGACCCGGCACTAATGCTCTAATTTAGCGTCAGATGTGAGATATCACCTATTCTACGATCAACATTGTTTGCCAAGCGCAGCCGTAACTGTAGGTGCAAAGCCGGGGTGGTGGTGTATTGTAGGCGTGTAGGGGTCTGATCAGCCCTGACAGCGGGTGTGGAGGTGGTTCTGGGATGCCAAGAACTGTTGTTGTCTCCTGGAGGTGTCGTCGGCCTAATTCTATAAAATGTCTGCGTAGGGGAAAAAGTGCAAGAAAAATCCACCCCCGAACCACAAACCACCGACTAACAATCAGCTACAGTGATTTATTTTGTCATTTTGTTGTTCGGGATGTTGGTTTTTTTTTTGTTTTATCCCTTGGGTGGTCGGTAAATGAGAAGATGAGGTGAAGTCAATTTGAGTTATTCCCAGATCAGCTATGGAGATTGTTAAAATTAGAAGTAAACTCAGAAGGAAGGTTTGAATAGAAGCAAAGGTTAGAAATGTATAAGAAATAGATGATGCAGAGGATATATCATAAAACCCAAACTGCAACACATTATCCCCACTCAAGCATCACATATCAAAAAGTGATAAACTCAAAAGGAAATAGCCAACGAGGTTAATATTTTTATAGTTATCTGTCAGAAACCGACTATTTCACATTTTGAAACAGAGATTCAAGTTGATTCTCGTGACTTCTTCTTTCATGCCTCACATATTGTTATCCACATAATGTCCTCTCCAAGCTGTTTCATTTGAATTATTACTACTTTATCTACATGCAGAACAATTATTGGTGAGACTGGTGTTGAAGCTAAATGCAAAAAAAATGAAGCCAAATGATCTTGATCGCCCCCTGGTGACTGGCTGCAGAATATAGGTCATGAACCCTGCCTCCTCCATGTTAGTGAACGGGCCCTGGACCAAACTAAAAAGTACATGTTAAATTAAATATAAGTGTTCAAGTTTTATGATAAGTTTGGTTTGAATCAGTTATTTGATGATATGAAAACAGGGTGAAACCTCATGAATGACGGCTGAGACCGTTTTTTGGACCTCCATACACCAGGATCACAAGTGCACAACTTTTTCTAACCACAGATTATTCTTTAAAGCAGCTCAAATGTTTTCCATCCAAGCATATTCTTCAAATGCTATTTCATATTTTGTTGTTACCATTATTTCACAGAAAATACAAAATATCAGAAAACAATTGCTGTTTTTGCAGAAAATAGGTCGAAAACGATATATTTCTCAAGCATCTGTGTTCACCTCTGATTCCCTCTGACGGCTCAGACCGTCTCTGGGGAGAAACAGGCCTGAAGACATGGTTGAACCTCCGCCCCCTGCTCCACCCACACATGCTCACACTGAACCCCCATTCCCAAAAATAATCAGCTTTGGGGCTTTGACCAGCTGGCCTCTGGTGCAGGGAACTTTGGGATTTTGCAGAATGCCACAGCAATATGCGATGAGACATCGCAACACATTAGGGCCTCCAGAGCAACATCTCCAGTAATCCCTGTGTTTTATTTGTGCTATATTTGTACATTTGATATATTTCCTCTGCTGTTATACCCCCAGCAACATAAGGGGTTTGTCAATTTGTTGGACATGGACATTTCTCCTCATGAAATTGTAAATATATTTGAATATTTACATTTTAAACAAGTAGCTCTGATGTTCTGGTGGCAAAGAAAAACAGAAAACCTTTACAAACCTGATCTCCGGTTATTTCCATATTATGATGGACCTTTAACGGACATTTCCTTCTAGCAGGAGAAGCATACGTCTAATTGCTGAGCTGAATGATGGCTTCATTCCATTTAGATGTCCCAGTTCCAGGGCCCCGCTATTGTGCATGCTGGCTCTCTGGCAATGGCCCGCTGGAGCGCTTGAATGAAATAAAAGAGCCGTAACTGATGTTGTTGGTTGCACCTGCTTTTTTCTGACGAGTAGAAATATCCATCCATCCATTATCTGTATCCCGCTTATTCTTCCAGGGCCGTTGGAGCAGCTGACACTGGACGGAAGGCAGGTTGGACAGGTCACAACCACATGACAGGGCTGACACATGGAGACAAACAACCATTCATGCTCATGTTCACACCTACAGGCAGTTTAGAGTCATTAATTAACCCTAGGCATCATGTCTTTGGACTGTGGGAGGAAGCTGGAGTATCCGCAGACACAAGGATACCCAGGGTTCTGCGTACCGAGTCTTGTGCAGCAGCGGTGGTGCAGCTTCAGGTTCTGTGGACTGAGTCCTGCAGCAGGTCTTTACTCGCCGCTGGCAGGAAGCTGCAAGCAGCATCACCACAGGACAAACAAACAGCCCGTTCCAAACAGGCAGGTTTAGAACATCCACTGCACTCGTCATCCACATGCGACGGACTGAAATCTCTCTTCACCGAGGAGACGAGAGATGATAGAGATGGTGTGAACCACATAATCTGTTCACATCTCCCGGTGAAACTCCTTCTTGTCAGTGTGCACCTCTGCAGACTGAATCAGCAGCTTGGAGAGGTGTTAGCAGCGGGACTCTGACAGAAGCGTTCCGTGAAAAACGACACATCTTGAGTGTTTCTACTGTTACGTGACCACAGACCACCACCAGCAGATCCCATGAAGGGGGAAGAGACAGATTAAACAAATCTGTCTTCCTCTCCGCCGCCGCTGTCTTGCTCCACTTAAACTAACCTGCTTCCTCTCTGACGGTTTGCTAACTACTTGACAAGTTATCAAACAAAGTTCTGCTCTTCACATTCGCTGGCCTTTTTTTGACCCCGAAACATGGAGCTCTTGTTTTGGGCTTATAAAGAAGGGAAGCACACATAGAAACACACTCACACGCTCACACTGACACGCACACACACGCACACACACATACACACACACAACCCCCTGGGCATCGTTAAGCCCTGCTTAGCAGCTCAGTGAGGCTGGCAGGCAGCGCTGCTGATATTCTCTCTCTATTTTGGCTGCTCCCCTCTGCACGCTGCTCCAAATCCTACTGCTCTCTTTTCGCACGTTTTATCTCCCAACTCAGGACCTACAGAATATATATACTTTTCTCATGGTTTCTGTATTGTTCCAAACACGTCATTATCCATATTTTAAAGGAAACAGTACGAGAAAGAAGACAACGATATCCATTCACTGATTAAGAATCAAGAAAATGGAATTCAGTATCTCCACCATCAGTCCATTTATGAAACAACATTTAAAATCACTTGATCTAGATTATTTAATTTGGATTTGCACAAAATTTCACACACTTGTAAATATCAGTCCCCTTAACATGCATCAAGATCCATGAATTATTCCCTGAGAATATCCCCAAGTTAAAGAAAAGGAAATCCTGGATCTGCCCTCTTATCCAGATCTGCATCAAAATGTAATGGGCTCTTCCTTGACCCAAACTGCATGATTCCACCAAGTTTCATATTAATAGGTCCAGTAGTTTTTGCCTAATCCTGTTCATAAACACACAAACAAGCTACAGGGGCACTCCAGAGCGCGTACCTAGGTAAATGTACGAAAGAGTAAATAACGTGAGGTTAGAGTGTTTGATTATCAAACACTAAAATCACCACAGAACATAAATAAAGGGCTGTGAGTGCAGCTCCTGCCGAACAACCACCCCTCGAATTCAAAACCTTTCATAAAAAATTCAAAAGATAAGATATTGTTAGTTCACTTTGAAAACCAACAAACAATCAACACAAAAACAAATCTCCTGAGCTGATTCAAAAAGGTAAAATAATTCCTTTCATTCCCTGATGGACAAGTGGGATCAAACTGCTGCTCCTGACCCGTCACCGCTCCGTGTTTACCGGGGCAGAATTCCCTCGGCGCACCAGTGTTGAGTAAGCGCTGTGTTTTTTCTGACATTTGGAGAAGCACGAACGTGGATTTGTCCTCCAGGTTTTCGTGCGGCTCCATTCACAGGACTCGGTGTCCGTGGTTCGATTTCACAGACGTCAGCTGCAGCGGAGGAGACGAGGCTGCTACAGAGTTAACCTCAGTTCAGAGCAGCCATTTTGGAGTTATATAACCCTCCTCCTCCTCCTTTACCCCCAACACTTTGGCATCTTTCTCTATCGATTGCATCCATTTCCCAAAGGCATGCCCCCTCCCCCTCCACCCCCCCCCCCTTTTTTTTATCTGTTTCATCCCTTTTTTGTCTCCTCCAGTCTCCCCCCCTTCCCCTCATCCCGCCTTCCCCCCCACATCCATCCCTGCACTTTTCTGTCACTTTTCTTTTTCACTCCCTCAGCTTTTTTCTCCCACTAACAGATACAGTACAGACGCTGCAACGGGCAGCATGTTTCGTCTGTTCTCTCTCTCTCCCCTCCCTTCTCGAGCTTGCACCCTCTTATAAGGATTTGTAAGCACGTCTGAGGTCATGAAACAGTTCAGTAGACGTGGTTCAGGACGAGTCGACGTCGAGTTCGGTCCTGAAGGTTTGTGCTGCTCCAAGCGTCCTGCTGCACAGCTTCCTCTGCTGCTGCTGAACATCCACGTCTCTGCAATTAAAGTGTTCAGATTTTAATCATACAAGCGACGGCTGAAGCTATGAAAACAAGACCAATGGAGTATATGAAACACCATTGAAGCTGAATCCTGATCAAAAGTTTTGAAGTCACAGAAAACCGAGAGGACATGCCACACACACACACACACGCACACACACACACACACACGCACACACACACACGCACACACACACACACACACACACACACACACACACACACACACGCACACACACACACACGCACACACACACACACACACCCTGGGGGTTCAGGACAATTCAATCAATTGTTTATGTAGTTCAATGGCGTTGACCAAAAAATGTTCTCTCTCTTTTCATCCATCAGTTTCAGAGTTAGACAGAAAACGTCATAGAATAGCTGTAGTATGTAGTAGACATGTAAACTTTAAACTACTGTAATGGCTGTTTGCCGTTTTCAGAGATGTCCTTGATGTTCCAACGATACGAAGTGAAGGGGGCTGAGCAGGACACGTGCGACACAAACCATTCAACCAGCAACCTAAACTATAACAAAACCAAATATTAACACAAAATGATTTTGTTTTCACAAAACTTTGGTTTAGCAGCTTCAATTGTCACTCAAGCTCAGCAGGAGTATGTACTTAGAGAAAACAAAGGAAATCCAAAGAACTGCAGGCAATGTAACCATAGAGATGTTTGTAAGTAGCCTCCAAGTGCTAAAATAAAAACAGTATTTATATAACAGCAGCTTGGAAACAAAATTCCGGCGAATAATCCAATAACTAAAAACTGTATTATAGTATAGTCATAATTCAGTTTTCTGTGCTCAGGGCTGACGATAGCAGAGCAACTGCCTGGAGTCATTTTCCTGTATTGACCAATCAGAAATAAATATTCTGATTAAGTGTAATAAGCCAAATCAATATATTCCAGCGTGAAGTAATTGCTCACAAGCCTAAAGACTCTATCCTCATACATACCGTTTCTGTATTTATCTCCTCATAACATTTCCTCCCGCTGAGATACCCACGAGCCTCCTGCCCACACGTGCACATGCTGCTTAATTTGAGTGTTATGTGAAAATAAATGGGTCCCTATAGAGCAATAACAGACGGGATGCTGTGTGTTCGGACGGATATAAAAGAGGAAGAGTATGGATGGAAGATTCCTGGGGAATAAACATGCATAGCACTTCTTACATTAAACAGAAAACAGCTATAGTCTCATTTATATATGTTTAAGAAGCATGTCTTGGTCTGATTGGGTAAAGACACCCACACGTACAGTTCGAGTCGACTCATTTTACATTTATCACGTAAACCCTGATTATTCTCAGAGAAAAGTCCCGACATCCATCACAACCCCAGACCTCACAACTACTCCACAATCATTTCAAACACTTTCATAATGTTATGCTAATGTTGTGCTAAAGTCGTGTTTACTGCGTCGGCTGATTTGCGAAAAACAACCAAAGAAAACAAAAACACCTACTGATTGAATTTGATTTACATCACTCACATTTAATATTCATTTTCCTATTCTTTTTCAAGAATAAAATACTGTGCATGTCTTTTGGTCAATTTTAAAGAAAGTGTAAGGACTAATATTTGGGAAACAACATGTCGGTGCAGTGGTTTTGCAGCAAGAAGGTCACAGGTTCAAATCCCAGTTGGGCCGGGGTCTCTGTACGTGGAGTGTGTACTTTCTCCTCATGTTTGGTTAGGCTTTCTGGGGTTTGGGGTTACGTTAATAAAGTCTGGTGATGAAACATGTTACAGTGGCCATATTGTATTTTCGACATAAATACTCAATTCAATTATGACATCACATCACCCGTTCGTCCTTTAAAAATTGTAAAATAAATCGCATTAGACGTCACACCGCGTCTTACTGAAAAATTGAATCGTGAAAGCCATGAAATTTCCCCTTCAATAGTTGGACGTGCCACTGGTGTCGTGCTGCGAACCACCTGAGCACAAGGGACTGGGATTTGCCACAGTCTGGGATTTAACTGGGCTCTTATTCCTGGGATTGTCTGACGTATCCACGAGGGAGCCATATTTTTCCGTACCTTGCAAAATCGATTCATCGCGCTATTGTGTGGTAAAAAATGAGGCAGTAATTAAGGCCGGTATAGCCGGGGTCAGGGGCTATCTTCCTCAGCAGATTTCATTCTTACACAGCTATAGACTCACTTTCTTCTTTCGCGTATTATGTGATTGAAATCTTTTTGCTTTAGAACCTCACTATTTCTATCTACCGCACATTGCTAGAAATAGGAATAACAAAGACATGCAGCTTAGCACTTTACCGCCGAGGTTAAACATTTAATTTGCCCGTGGAAATACAGATGTATGCAAGCTGTCTTCTCCTTGGAACTGCATGCGAAGAAGCATGGTGGCTGTGGAGGAGGCAGTGGTACGGTGCCAGTTTAGACGAGGACATATATACGGTGCTGGTGTCGCTGCCTGATGCCCACAGACACAGATGGTTTTGTGGCTGTGCGCCGCCTGCCAGGAGCGAGCTGGCACAGCTGGTAGACACTGCAGAAGGTCTTTAATAACAGCTTGTGTATGGGCTCCGCTGGATGCTCGCAGCGCATCACTGAAGAATTAAGCCTGTTGTGCTCAATAGGTCATTCATTACTTTGCCATTTGCATCTTTCGGCATTCGGCTGCTCTGCGGTGAGATGAGGAGAGTGTCACATGTGTCGGATAAAGAAATCTGTTTCCCTAAAGGTGCGAATAAGCAGTGAGATCCACCGAACTCGACTTAAAACGCCACATTTTCAGCAGAGTCGTCTCTGTGGAAAAACAATGACAATAACGACTGACTGCTTTGGTGATAACTCCAAGGATGCCTGAAGGTCAACACGGTAGTAATTTTCATGTTTCGAAATGCTGTCCATTTGCCATATGCCATAACACATTACATCACCCGTATTCTGTGTCAAATGTGGCTACTTGGGATGCAAAATAATTTTTTACTTAAAAAGCCAACGCAATCTTGTCTCATCAGGCCTCGTCATTTAGCAGCCAGGGGAGCGGTGGCACAGCTGGCGGTGCTGCAGTGGTGCTGGGAGAACAGCTTGCAGACAGACATATAGGACAGCGATGAGCAGGGACATAAAAAGGCCTTATGGCTTTATGTTTCTTTTATGTGCTCGGAGACTCGCGGCCAAAAAAATGTCCAAACCACTCAATTTTGAAGGAGACCTGGTAGTTCCTCAAGGCCCAAAGCTGCTTGATTGATATTAGATTAAACACAGATAATGTTTTTAAAGTAGTTAATGGATCATATTCATCTGAAAATAATGAAAACAATGAACAATTTAAGCTGATCGACCTAAATCTGCTTTGTGGAAAAGGAGCTGAGAGGTTTTCTTTACCTTGTTCAATGATGCAGTGATGCAGTGAGGTACTGACTGTAAAAAATATGATAATTTGTACCATTAATATTACAAATGATGGATTGAATGTAACCTCTTGAGGGATCTGTGTTATCTGCTGGGGCTGATGAGCTCGCCTACAACCAGTAGCAACATTCGAGCGAATCCATGCCTGCACTGGGCAGATGACAAAAAAAAAACATTCGGAGCATGTCAGCACTCCATTATAGATCTTCACTTGTATAGAAATGTGGAATTGAATTCTGCACAAAGTCCTTTCATCGCCACAGAAAGAGAGAAAAACAAGGATTAAACGCCTCATCAACAAATCACAACAGCTTGGACCCAGCTGATGTCGTCCTTTGTGACAAATGTGATCATAAAACTGGTCAATTATGCAGAAACAAATCTTCTGCGTTGTCCCGGCAGCACAAAGAGCTGATGGACAGTTGTGGGACCTTTAATCAAGATCACAAACCATGACAACCAATGTCGTGATGACAGCACTCCCTCACTATACATCTCAATTCAAATCTGGCTGGTTACAAAATAAAATGTGGACATCAAAATTCTTGTTATTGTGTTCCTTAAAGAATAAAAGATATTTAAAAGGTGAAACTCACATTGAATTGAATGGAAACAAAAGAAATTGGAAAGATGTTGGTGTTTGGTGGATGATTCCAGCATCAATCTGCATGATGCAGAATTATTAAATAAGAGACAGGTTCAATTCACATTCAGTGAAGGTCTAACCCTGACCGAACCGGGATTCAAACCAGGAACCTTCTTGCAGTGAGGTATCTACAGCTGTCCATGCACAATCCAGCCATCACTTCCAAGCTGCTGTCAGAAACAATAAATACCAGGACACATCCATCCATCAATAATCTGTTCCACTTGGCTGGAGCTGGTCCCATCTGGACACTGGACGAAGGGCATCCCCCCGTTTTATTATCTTTATTATGACATAAAATGTGAGTATATATGGGCTCAAAATGAATCCCGCCACATTTGTTCTCATGCATTGTCAGTCATCCCCCTCCCCCCCACTCCCCCTCCCTCCCTCTCCCACAAACAGAGCACACATGAGGAGAGGCAAATTAAAGCTTCAAAGCTGTAAACGCAGGGAGAGATTGAAAAGGAGAGAGACCCCCCCCCCCCCCCCCCCCTTCAGCAGTGTAATGACCCCCTGGTGGCTGTCACAGCTAGTTAGCCGCGCCACCATGACAGCTTTGTTAGGTGTTCCATCTGTTTATGTGCAGGAATTTTTTTCCCATATTAAATCGACGCCTTTTCATATCTATTTTAGTGACTATTTCACAGTCTAATGAGTTTGTGCATGTTTTTGACTCGTACCTGCGCCTGCACATAAATTCTGCTGCTTATTCCCGCGTGAGTGTAGATACATTTACAGCAGGATAATAGCAGGTATCATGGGTCTGTATGTGTATGACAGCCACATGCTGGTTATCCTGGTGAGGCAGCTCCCTCCAGTTGGAGCCACTGAGACGTCTTTCACAGCCGGGCCCCGTCCCTGACAATACACATTCTCATCCCCCCCCATAATCCCTCCATTTCTAAAGGGAGGAGAGGGAAAAGGGAGAGAGAGCGTCAGGCACAGGGAAAGAAAAGGAAAAAGAGAAGAAGATGGGAGAGAGGGCAGGAGGGTAAGGGACGCTGGATGTGAGATGATGAGGGGAAGTGAGGAGTGAGATTAAACAAAAGTGAGGGAATGAGATTAAGAGGGAAGGAGAAACAAAGTGGGAAGAAAGGGGGATACGCAAGTAGAAAAAGAGGAAAAAGGAAAGATGGATGTAAGGTGGGGAGGTAAAGAAGTGGAACAGACCTTATGAAGGGGGCATGAAGAGAAGGGAAAGAGGGGATACGTTGATTTTACTATTTTTATAGAGATAAAGGAGGGAAACAAGATGGAGATGGAGAGAGGAAGATCTCACTGGTTGTGATGACAGCTTTGGGGTTTTGTGAGCTTGCAGTCATCACCCTGCACACACACACACACACACACACACACACACACACACACACACACAGGATACACACTGCCAAACAGGGAATACTGCTGCACAGGAAGTGTGATGTCAGTTGACCCCAATATAAACAAAGAGTCACACACAAACACACATCTACACACACACACACACAGACACCCTGAGGGCACTTGGCAGAGCCCGTGCTTCAAATTGCAAACAGCCTGATACAGGAAACAACTAAGTACGATTAGTGTGCTCTGACACACATGCGCCCGGTGACACATGCACGGTGCCACTGCAGCGCACATGCTTCCAAAGGTACACAGACGACTGAGTCATCACTGGAAATGCGACATGAAGTTTTTCTCTGGGGGGGGGTGTCAGCGTACCTCCAACACAGGGAGGAAAGAGGAAGAAGAAGAAGAAGAAGTGGGAACACAATAGAAAAGAGACGACAGAGAAAGGTAAAGCGAGCAGATGAGGCAGCGAGGAGGAACTCCTGTCACCATGAATCCTGAAGCATCGCTGAGTAACAGGAGGCACAAAGGAGGAGTGATTATTCAAGGTAACTGTCCGAAGACTTCTTGACACATCTGTTAACATCACTTATAAAAAGAAGACAGGAAAAAGAATAATGACGGTAATGAAACACAACTTAATAAACTCTACATCCTGACTAATGCAGTCCTACCCAGGCATCACAATTGCAGCATCATCACTGTCACTCGACCCGTTTATGTATATTACAGTAACAGAATATTAATTTGTAGGAGATGAAAGATGTTCAACATGTCTGATAAATGACGATCACGTTTCATCAAAGTACATTTTCCTAAGATGCATCTTTCTCTGGCTGTTTGACTTTTTGAGAGCGTCTCATGAATTCTCTGTGAATGTCATCAGTTGCTTTGGGAGCTACACACGTCTTATATTTGTACTTTTCTGACACATCAACAGCACAGAACCAGATATGTTGTTGTAAAGTAGTAATTAATGCAACATGTCTCTATTAAAAGTGGATCGTTATCTTGTCCTAGCAGTTGGATAACAGGTAATAAATGCAGATATAAATATATTATGAGGACTGTCGCTGACATTTCACAGAGAAATGCTGAGCGAAGCAAGAAGCAAGAAATTTACAGCACAAGTGCAGCAGCCTGTTCTGAACGTGCCTGTTCGCTTGGTCCGGTTGCAACTTTCTTTCTCTAACTGTAAAAGTGACCTGCAGTAATTGAGATTTCTGGATGTATTTGTCAGATTTTGACAAGAATCGAGATGTATTTCCACAGAATTCTCATTAATGATGAAACCTTATTGAACTGGTATTGACGGCACATCCTCTAACAACCAAAATCAGGTTTTTAATGGGAAATGTGTTCAGTGGGAGGTGTAATTGCTGGATCAGATTCCGAGGCACCTCCTGGCAGCGGAGTCGCTCGGAGGAGGACGGCAGGCGAACAAAGCACACGAGTGTCACACTGGAAGCTGGGTTACACATCCACTGTGGCTCGCCTTGGGGGACAAAAGTGCTTTGGTAAAGGTTCGGGGAAGATTCTGGCTTTTGGTTAAATATAAATAAACATGTTTTGCCCGAAGTCACTGTGAACTTTGTTTTATTTTTGTTTTGAACGAGACCACAGTCCCCCCCCCAACAAAACAAAACCATTAAAAAGGTGAATAATGCTGGAGTTGGCTTTGTTCTGCAAGATCAGATAGTTTTGTAGACAACAAATGTTCTCTGGGAACATTTAGTATCAGCATATTTACGATCTGCCAAATACGAGAATTAGCAACATTTCCTCGTTATCGTAAAAGAAAATGAACTTTGGTCCTTGTTTAGCCGTATAAATTCATATAAATGCTATTTCTCGGGAAGCGTGTTGCTGCTAAAGGTTTCCTCCAAGTGACCTTTGACAATGCAATGACAAATCTCTCTTCTCATACTTCTCCATTCACACTTAAATATAAGCCACACACATAAACAGTAATAAAGCTAATTCAGTTTCTTTTTCTGATTCAGGCACAGATCTCCGACCATGAGAATTCCTATAAATTTGACATGCAGTCGTAAATATGTCATCGATAGGTTTCTGTAACCTTTTACCAACTAAAAACTAAGTTGTTTTTTTTCCTCTATTCTCTCCACATCCTGATATAAATAAAAAACTACAGCTGAGGGAGTGGACAGTCCAACTTAAGAGACCTCGCCCAAACCCTTCCATTAAGTGCCACTATTGATCCTCACAGGGGCAGCGTCGCCTGCTATCGATTTCAAACGGGCGTGCAAGTAGCCAGAGGATCCTCTTCAGTTTCAGCTGAGTGCAAATCTGAGGGTTTTAAGTAAAAGGTGGGAAGAAGCCGTGCTTCTAAAATGACACGAGGGGGAACGGAGCGAAGGTCGGAGTTTTTACTCGTGACCTCGGGTGCCCCCTGTTTCGTTATAAGAACAAATCACGAGTTGCAATGACCCTATCTGCCTCTCAGATAAAATACTACACGGGGAAAATCGCAGTTTGATGCAAGAAAATCCTTCATGCCAGACCTTTAATAAATCAAACCGAGAAGGTCCTCCCGTAAAAGTACAAAAAAAAACCTGCGTGCAGCTTATTACGACCCATAATTACATTTCATTGTTAGGTGACATCTAGAGGTCGTGTTGGACAGCATCAGTCTTTACATTGAAGTGACACAACTCTTCACTGGCTGCAGCAGGGATGACTGGAGCAAAGGAGGAAGCAAGGTGACATTGGACATTGGGTTTCAGTTTCTATATTAACCATGACCGCAAAAGTTCAGCAAATACGACGACAACGATGACAAATTACTTATTTCAACCCGAAACTGTGCCATTCTTATTCGTATCGGAGGAAAGAGAGAAGTGACCTGTGTGGTTGTTTGTGGCTGGAATGATAATGAGGTTCTGAATTTATTGACAACACCATTATTTCACCGGTGTTTACATGTGGAAAATGTGCCTTTTATATACACACCCGTATGATGGAGACGTTCTCATATTCTGTGATATTGTCGGAATGATAGTTTGTAAATATGGACTGGAAGAAGGATCTCATCACAAATTCATAGTAAGATGACTTTCATTTTCAAAGTAAAATGCAAGATTCCAATTTTCTTTATGCATTAAAGTAAATTATGCGAAATGAGAAAGAGATGAGGAGAAAAGAAAGACGAGCTGTAAACCGATCAATAAGGAAGCTTTTGAAAACCACAGAAATGAGCTCATGAGATTTTTAATGCGGCGCTCGCTTACTAAGCAAAAGAAAAAAATAACAAAAGAAATGATGTAATGTGTCTGAGTGAGGGAAAAAAGTAAATAAAGAAACGTGATGTCATCACTGTGCATTTAATATTGATAAGTGGTTTTAAGCCATTATTTACTTTAGAATTATTCACATGTTTATTTATGATATATTGTTATGTGTTCTTGTCTGTCTAGAAAAGCAACGTGAAGTAAAATGTATTATTTATTATTTTTATATAATTACTTCGTTTGAAGAACTTTGAAAGATTGTTTAATAACTTTTGACATCAAACCTTCCAGAAAAATACCATTTAGATGTTTTATATATAGTTACATTTAAATGCCTGTATTATTTATTATCTTTTATTATTATTACATCTATTTTTATCAAGTTCATTTCAATAAATCAATGTATTTTTCTGTTTTCAAGTAACAGGAATTGATATAAGACATGTGATGATAGCGTATATCTGTATTTTAGTATGAATTACCATGTAGTTTAAACCTGAAACAGCATTTGTGTTCAGCAAAGTGTCGCTCACACCCTCGTGGAGGTGAAGTGTCATATGTGAAAACAGATATTGAAGGATGTCTCCATCGGTGAAGTGTCTTCCTCGCTCGGGTCTTCGTTTTCCTCCGAACTGTCGGGACTCCGTGGAAGCAGGTGCCGAGATGCTGAGCCTCGTTCCAACTCTATTTGTGGTCACCTTGTCCTGTCCTCCCGCGGTGTATGTTTGTGCGTACAGTGGGGGTAGTGTGTCATTGTCACAATTCAGCATTCTACTTTTTCTGCTATCAGCTCCCGGAGGAATACTGTCCCCCTTACGCCGAGTCCCACCCGTCCTCTCTCTCTCTCTCTCTCTCTCTCTCTCTCTCTCTCTCTCTCTCTCTCTCACACACACACTCTCTTTCCGAGTCAAAAAGTCATTGGAATTCAGACCATGCTCTGTACTTGGGGGTCGTGACTTTCTGCTGTGTACATGGCCCAGAGCTATATAGCAGGGGAGAGAGTGCACAATCTCTCTCTCTCTCTCTCTCTGTCTGTGCCTCCCTCTCTCGCTCTCAAACACACTCACACAGACACATATAGACAGACAGACGCACACAGCTGCCGAGTGATGTTTGAATTTAGATCTTTTTTCCCCGCTCGCAGCACCAGACCAGAGAAAACCGGACCCAAACTTTTGCCTCCATGTCTCACCTCTTCAACCTGAGAACTGCACTTCACATCAATCCCTTCTTGTTCTTTCTCTCGCTTTATTTCGGGGCATCGGCAGCGTTAGTCACAGGCGGAGGAGTGAACTGTTTATTACTCAACACGAGCGATGTGAAGAAAAACACAAACACAATTGCTTTGAGGAAAAGTTACGAAATATGGAGAGAAACTTGACTTTAATTGGTCACAAATGTGTTTTAAATTATGCAAACGTGAAAAAGTAAGATCTACAAATGCAAGCAAATATCTGTGTTGTATTTCTGTCATTTCTCTCTTCTCACACCAACTGGACCACACTGAGTCTGAATCTACTTCTTCTCTCCAGTCACCAAACTGGTTGTTCTCTGTGGGAGCTTTCGAGTATCTCTTTAATGTCGTAAGGTCTTGACCTCACTGTGTTAGGTGCCTTGAGATTTGACTTTATACAAACAAAAATTGAATTGAATTTTAACACATATTTGTTTTATACACATCTTATATATATATATATACATATATATATATATACATCTTCTTTTTGACTTGCAGATCATGTAAATACACATGTGTGACCCTTTTCTCCCCATAAGGCCATTTGCTAAGTGAACGTGTTCATCGCTGCTACATTTCTCAGACGGATTTTCTTTGTTATAATTATAAATAAAGGACAAAACACGCAGCCTGCAACATGAAACCATTTGTCTGCTCAGCAGGCAGCGCAGTCGAGCTTGAACAGATGTATTCTCCTCATGCTTTGGAGAAACAAAGGACCAATGACAAACTTCCCTCTTTACTGCAGATCCCAATACCCCCCCAGTACCACCACCATAACCACTGCCTGATAGAGATGTCTGTCACACTGGCCAGACACCGCCCCCCTTCCTCTGACTCCTCCTTTCTCTCCTCCATCTTTCTTGCTCCTTGTTCCCAGCATCTCTCTCTCTCTCTCTTTCTCTCTCTCTCTCTCTCTCTCTCTCTCTCTCTCTCTCTCTCTCTCTCTCTCTTTCTCTCTCTCTCTCTCTCTCTCTCTCTCTCTCCCTCCCTCTCTCTCTCTCCCTCTCTCTCTCTCTCTCTCTCTCTCTCTCTCGTTCTCATGCCTCTAATCTCCAAATTTACATCTTTTTTCTCTCTCTGCAGTGAATTTAATCAGACCACTCTGCAGCTCCCCCCCCCCACCCAATTCTACTGCATTTCTCTAAACCCACACATCCTGTTGCCTCCTCTCTCACCTCCTCATCCCGACGCTCTCTCAGCCCCTCACTCTTTTTGTCACCCTGTTTCTCACTTCAGCCCTCTCATCCTTCCTCTCATCCCCCCCCCCCCCCCCTCTGCCTGTATCTCACTCTGTCCTAGTTTCCACAGCCCGCGTTATGAATTATGTGCAACTCACTCGCCTCATGAAAGAATCATCTTGGCCGATGAATAATAGATGCTGAGGAGAATAGAAGTGTAGGTTACAAACTGTGTTTACCCTCACTGCCTCATCCACTGCCTTATTAATTTCATCAGAGTTAAACAAATGACTGACTGATCTTATCAAGCTGGTTAAAAACAGGCTGCGGTCTCAACTCCGGGGAGTGTACTGGGTCGCTGACTTGTACTGCTTTATTGATTTCATCATACAAAAGACTGACTTCATGAAGTTCACTCACAGTATCTCCCCCCCTCCAAAAAAATCTGCAGAATTATGTTTCCCTGTCCTCCCTCGCTATAAAACTGTGGTTTTTCAGATTTACCAGTAAATGATAGATTAAAGTGCTCAGGATCTAGAAATGTGTTTCACCCTCTTTGCTGCTCTTTTAAAGGGGCGGTCAACTGACTGCATGAACAAGTTGTTATCGATGCATAGTTGATGAAAAAACGCTGGGTGAACCAGTGGTGGTGTGAAGTTTCTGATGTTATGGCGCCACCTTAAAATAGCAGCTTTCTGCAATCAAGGTTGAATAAGAAACGAGTGATATATAATATACATGTACCGGTAGTGCACTTACATGTCATTAAGTGACTTGTTCATCTTGATTACCTGCTTTTAGTCCATATCTTCTCAGCACTAATCCCAGGTCCTGAAAGTGTTTTCAACCTTGTGTGGAAACTAGAATGTCACTCAGAGGAGCGTGTATATGAAACCAGATTGAAACTCACTGGATCCGGATTTCTTTTTGTAATTGCACCAAATTGCAATTCTAATATTAAAGAAAGTGAAAAAATAAACTTTCATGTAAATCGGTTGAGTGGTTTTTCACGAAATAGCTTTAATATTTTAACAATGGCAGTTGTATGGTTGTTGTAATGGTTATAAGCATAGCAACAAAAAAACAGAGAGACTAGCACTGGATGTGAATTGTGGGAAGCAGGATCATCAGATTTGTGCTGCGATCAGTGATGACTGTAGCTTTATGATATTATTCATGTGTAACAAGAGGTTAAACATGTACAAACAGATTATTAGGCTGCGAACTTCTTGCTCCTGCAGTATTACACAAACTCAATACGTGCTTTTCACACCTTAAGAAGTTGATGCCATTAGTAGACAAAGAGAAACCTTGAGAAAAGCTTGTGTTCATCCCTCAAAAACGTGTTCACTGACCTGAAAGACACCTGACCTATAGCTAAAATGTACGTTTGCATATACAATGATCCCGTCTGATTGTCTGTGGTGTTCAATGCTTCCCTGAATCCCCTTGAATCCTGTAGAAGTCGTGCTGTTTGACATCATATCCCCAACGTGCTCTTTCTGGCTTATCCAATATATAGGTCATACCATCATGCATTTGTCATACCGCGTGTGTTCGACATCCTCCATTGAATTTCTCAGTGATTCTCAGCCTGTCTTCACACAAACAGGACAAGGCTGTTATTAGGGGGGGAAAAATGGATCTATCCTGTGTACGTTCGGAGACCGGCTGGCAAGCAAGAGAGGAGGAAAAGAGCCAGGGGTAGAGAGAGTTGTGTGGTAATTATAGATCAAGAGGATGGTAATTCTACTGAGTCTCTATCCCTATAGGGTGGAGGGGCGAGAGAGGGAGAGAGGGAGAGAGAGAGAGAGCGAGGGAGAGAGAAGGCGAGAGGAAGAGACGCAGGAAGAGGAAGTGAATGGAACGAAGGGATTGAACATTGAGAGAAGTTAAAATAGTCATTTAGTGACATCTTCCTCTTATACTACTTATTGAGGCACAGGCAAACAGGTCAGACTTAGCTGATCCTTTACAATACATCTCAATATTGACTTTTCTGCAATTTGCTGGGTGGCTCAGGAGGTGGAGCTGGTCGTCCACTCACCAGGAGGTCAGGGGTTCGATCCCAGTCTATTCTGCATACCTAAGTGCCCTTGGGCAAGAGACCGAAACCCCAACGGCTGTGTCGGAAAAGTGAACGCCATGTGAAATAGAGAAAGTGCTGCACATTGATCCACTGTGTGAATGAACAGGTGTCCTGTAAATACAGAACATTTACCATGTATTTGTACAAGAGGTATTTGTTTATAATGAAGAGAAATTATAGAAAAGACATATTCTAACTTTCTTTCTGCATTTGTTTTCTCATCGGACCGTGACTGAACTGTGGAAAACCTGGCAGCAGCGACCTTATCTGTGTCAACATTTACTTTTAAGAGCAACTGATAGTGGCCGCACCATGTTCCCAGGATATGAGGAGCGTTCCAAGCTATAAAGTCATAAAGACTTTTCGCCCCAATAAAAATGAACCATTAATGTTCCAGCGGATCATGAGACCAGTTTGTTCACTTGCAGGCACATTGGGTCAAACGTCTTTCAACAGATCACTTTTCACTAAACCAACTTGTTCCTTCTCGGGCTGGACTCTGAAGTCTGTGAAATCATATGCACATAATGAGGATTAAAAGCCAAGTGGAAGAAAAGCACATTTCAAATCATTAGCGGCAAAGTGCACGACAAAGGAGCATGCTGTGCTCTTCATGGTCACAGTACAAGTGCTGATAATGCAGCTGTATAAAGATTACTGGAAATTTATTGAAGCTCAACAATGAGACTATTCCGGGCTCACGTGACTATTAACTGTGGCACCGCCCCTCTTCTCCACATGAGCCTCTCAATGCATCTCATTAATTCAATCCCTGCATGGGGCCTAATGTGCTACTTCACAATAATATCCCGGTTCCTTTTCCTTCTCTGTCTCTGGTTTGTTCATCTTGCAGAGAACACAGGGAAACTCCAGCTTATGCCAGGAGTGTTTCAAGGGACTTTGGGGGTCCCCAGGCAAGAGGGAACCAAACCAACCCCCCTTAAGAAGCACATGTTATCAAGCTTCATCACTCAAAAGGATTCTCGTAGTTTCAAAACCATAAAAAATGCACGTTTCGACTTCAACCAATTAGTTGAGGCCTCATTAGTGTCTTGGTGTCGCAGTCGATCATAGAATTTAAAGGGGTTCTCAAAGAAATTGTTTCTGTGGACAATCACCCGTTCTCAGCTCAGGGGCCCAGACATCTGCCTGATTTGCCCAACCTGTTAGCGACGCCCCTGCTCTCCCGCCAACGAATTTGCCGGCGGACCAAGGCCTTCCGGGATCATGAACGTGATTGACTGTTGGGTCCACGTTGTCTCAGAGCTCATCACACCAGGTGAGAGAAGGTTAAATAAAAATGCCACCTCTCTCTGCGCGGGCGCTTTGAGGTGGGACGATATTGTGCAGCCTGACCCTGGCATGAATTAATGCAGTTTAAGAAGATGATTGATGAGCATGTAGGTCCCGCTCCACCTCTCCTAGCTTGATGTGTAATTTACATTTCTCAGATTCAGGTGACAAGAAATTGTTTTCACTCACAAATGCGAGACCAAAACATCTAGAACTCAAGAGCAAAGTTATAGATCATATTTATACTTTAGCACTTTTCTGCTGTCTGATTTTACAATTTCTTTGTTTTTACAAGTTTTTCTGATCCTGACGACCACTCAAAACTTTTTTAGAGAAGAGATTTGGGACTTTGCCGTTCACTGGGGGTTATCTTGGTGTTAGTTTGCCCAAGGAGACTTCGGCATGCAGAATGATAGAGAATCAAACCGGCGACCTTCTGGTTGATGGACCACACTCTTGGACCATTTCTGCTGCAGAATGTCTAACACCAGTTTTCTAACAAATGTGGCTATAAAATGAATTGTTTCACAGCTTGTATCACTGCTGTGAGACAATAGATCCATTACGTGTCCTCAGCTTCACTGTTTCCCTGTTTTTGGGCAACAGGAGGTTCATAGAAGTCCATCGTACCAAGGAAGTCCAGGGATAAAAAAGTCTTATTTCAGGATTTACAGTGGCATTCAACTTGTGCTTTCCCTTTGTACAAGATACAGGGAAATAACATAAAGGAAAAAGAGAAAGAAATGGCCAAGGGAGCACAAAGGAAATGGGGTTGGGTGTCCATCAGGACAGAATTGAATGAAACAACCCTTAAATCATAAAGGAGAGAGAGAAGGACAATAAAAAAAGAAAGAGGTCCGGGTATAAGGGATGGAAGTGTGAGTCGAGGGCGACACTTGTGAGAGAGATGGGAAAAGCAATAAGTGGGAAAGCAGTGATACAGAAAGTAAGAGAAAGAAGTAAAGGAGAAACAAAATGGGAGAATAAGAAAAAGGACAACAAAAGTAATAGAGAAGGAGCAGAGCAAACAAACAGAAAGAGGTTGGCCTCCCTCCTCTCCTGTCAGCTCAAGATATTGAGAGTTGTCTCAATATTGACTAGGCGAGCTGCACACAGCACAGTCTCCCTGGCTGGAGTCAGTAAAGCACAGGCTGCATTCACACTTAAAAGCTCCAACACCTCATTGATGTCTCCATCCCTCCAAGGATCGACATCAGGACAAAGCTTGAAGTTCTGCTCTTCTTCAAACTGAATAGCAGAAGTTTTTTTTTACCTCAAGGGTCCCGGATATGAAGAGCAGATCTGTACTTCACCTCTCCTCCTCAGAAGCAACCAGAGTCACAGACATTGTTTGCATGCTGACATTTGGCTTTCTTCACTGTAATGTTGGATATTGAACAGTAGCTTGAATATATTGGTGAGATAAAGCATTAAGAAAGGAAGATGTGATTTCAAACAAACGCATCACGGGTCCAAATCACAAACAAATTCTACACTGCATTTCTTTGGGCCCTGAGAAATAGGTATGAAGCCGATAAGATGAAGAGTTCTTGAGATATGTGAGCCACAGACAGACACACATACACACAGATGTCAGGAATTATTGGATAGATAAGATTTAGGCTGTATCTCACGTGTTAAGAGTAATTCGGATATACTGCAATTTATTGAAGTTATACATATTAAAGTGTTTTTGGAGTAATCTTGGCAAAAGAAATACATGGACATCATTTAATCATTGACGAAATGTATCAGCTACACCTAAAATAAGGTAAGAAGTGAATATAAAGTTTAATAATGATGTATCTGATAAATAATGTGCAGCTGCTGGTCTCATCTTTATCTCTGTGAGAGCTGAGATCCCTCAGAGGATCTGCATCCTTTTCATTTCTTTTCCCAAAACTCATAAAAGCACAAAATGTCTACTTCAAAATAGTTATATTTCATTCTTCAGGAATGTTTTTTAAATTCAGCTGCCTCTCAGTTGTGCACTTTGATGGGATTGACAGTTTTATATAGATTTCTTAGTTGTTTTCTGCCACTAGCAGCTGATTTCTTTCACCTCCTCCCTGCTCCCACCTCCTCTCCTTCCTCTCTTCTCCCCTTCGACTGGTCAGCGCCTCAACTCTAATCCAATGGCTTCATTAAATGATAAAGAATGGCTTTAATGAGCATCCCTGTCCGTTCGCAGAGAGGTGGGGAGACGGAAATACAGAGGGGGACCTAAAAAAGAAACAGAGGAGAGGACGAGTGGAGAGAAACGGAAAGAATAGGATGAAGGTTCAGAGAGTTACAGCTGTTACGAGAGTAGTTAACAGAAGCGGTTGTGCAGTTGAACCCATTAAAACATAATTTCTCCATTCATCAATAAGTTGCCTTGATGACATAACAATGTTCAATATCTAAACTCGGTCTGCGCTGAAACACTGCAGGTTAATTTGCGTCTGAGCATCCAGCTCATAAAGGTCTGCAATCGTCAATGCACGCTTGATGTCCCCCCAGCCAGACCATGAAATACCCCAATAGTCTGGATCTCAAATGATAACACACTCATTATTATAAATCCAATTCTCATTGTCAATACTAATTAGCAAAGTTTGACAGAACTGTTACAGGGCACAGAGCTTTAAACTTGAGGGAGGTGAAAGGGTTTCTGTGGCTCACAGGGTCCAAAGTTTGTTGAGTAGGTTGCGTTGCCGATGTAATGTATAATATTTATGAAGAATACAGTTTATACTGCACATGGGGCTCGACAAAGTTCATTCTCGTGTTCACAGTTACTGTAAGATGGGAGACGAGACCTAAATAAATGTGATACTTCACAGTTGCACGTGTGAAGCGCAAGCGATTCATCAGCAGAACTGATTAAAACTGAAGAAGGATCGGTGTCGAGACAAATCCGAGACGGAGAAGTATAAATGTTGGAACATTTGTGGTGTAGACAGGGTGATAACTGACACCAATATGTGGACAGGTTTAAAAAGGGAAGCAACACAAATCTTGTTTGGAGCAAGAGACACCATCGTCAGCAGCAGCATCTCCGACTGTGTCATGAGTTCCAACCATCGATGGACGACATGACAGCTCCTGAAACGTGAAGCCAAAACATTTTGATCACCCCCCTGGTGGCTGGCTGCAGTATAGATCATTAACCCTGCCGCCTCCATGTTAGTGGATGGGACATGGGCCAAACTAAAAAGTCAAATTACATGATAAATTGGTTCATTTCATTTTAGGTCGTTTTTATCACACTGTTTGCCAAGTGCTATTTTTTGAGGTAAGATTGGGATCAATTAGTTATCAGGTGCTATTCAAACAGGAAGTCATGATTGACAGCTGAGACTGACTCGTGATTGGTCGAGCACGTGTATCGTCCAGTCTTTAAAAAAGTATAAAAGGATATTGTGAATCCATCACATCAAAAGTCCAAAAAGCTTTTTTCAAAAGGTCCAAAAAGAAATACTCCTGAATCATGTAACTTGGCGTGATCAAGGCAAATTTTATTTTTTCAAGAATACGTTTTTTTTAGAACTATCTAGAGTACTACAGGCAAAATAAAGCTTATATAGTAAATATTTTATTCACAGTTTTTCTTTTTAGGTCCACTTTAACCAGTTGGTATAGTTGTGGGGCATCCATCCTGTCCAAGCCTCCGTCAGTATACACTGTACACGAACATGCACTGTGTGTGTGTATGTGTGAGTAGGATCGCGTGAGTACCCTCTGATCCTCCTCGGTGCTGAGCTGCCCACTTAAAGCCTCTCAGCTTGAAGAACTCTCACATGAAGTTTGTTACTGTCACTCGATGCACCAACAGACAAGCTTGCTGTACCAACAGTTCCCACGCCAGACCAGCACGCACACATTCCCATGTGGGGACCACTCTCTTGTTCTCGCTCCCTTACACGTGTCACTCTTCCTCAATCTTCTCCCTTCCCTTCCTTTGTTGGCGGGGTAGGAGTGACGGAGGGGCCTTCAAAGATCAGGCCGAGATATAAAAGGACAAACGGTGCTCATCATTTAAACATAATCAAATCAGCATCGGTGAGGAGGGGCCGGCAGAACAGGGGCGCGCTCGATTCGCTGGATGACAGAGCAGCTGGCCTGAGGTAACTCCCGTGGCCGCCATGTTTGCGTGCAAACTTCCACTTAGTGTTGATGTTCACAGCAGTGTAAACGCAGGCCTCAGTGTGTGTGTGTGTGTGTGTGTGTGTGTGCAAACGTGCCGGATGGTGCGAGTGTTTGTTGGGCTGTGCGTTCGCCCGGGCTCATATTTTATTGACGTGTATTCCTCGGAGGGCGGCTAAAGCTGGCACCGTGTGTGCCTTCAGAGAGCTGTGTGTTTTGGCTGAGGGGAACTGTAGCAATCACACACAGATAAAAACATCACAATACAGAGAACAAGGATACCTCAACATAGCAACAGAGGGAGGGAGGGAGAAGGCTTGGAGGATGTGGTGAGGGTGCACGCAGACACACACACACGCTAACACTCATGCTGGATCAGCAGACTTGTGTGCAGATATATGATTTTGCAGTTACAGGAAGATGTACATGTGCATACTGTACTCACGCACACACATACACGCACACACAATCCCAGAAGCCAACACGCGTGCACTTAGAGGAAGGATGTTTTCTTCTTAAAGAGATGCAAGCGCACAGACACTTTTTATACATGTGCACCAACACAATAAATTCAATTCATACCCGTACTTACTGAATATGACCTGTCTAACTAAAATAAATCTTTTGGCTGCATGAATCTGACGTTTCATGCATCTCTCCTCTTTTCTCCTCTCCTCTCCTCTCCTCTCCCTCTAACTCTCTATCTCCATCTCATCTACTTCGTCCTCTCCATCTCCTCTTCATCTCCTCTCCATCTTCTTCCTCTCCTCTACCTCTTCGTCCCCATCTCCTCCACATCTCCTCTCTCTCTCCTCTACTTCTCCTTAGTCCTCTCCTCTCCTTCTTCCTCTCCATCTCTCCTTTCCTCCCCGTTTACCTCTCCATCCCCATCTTTCCTCCTCTCCCCAGCTCGCCTCCGTCCTTTCCATCTCCTCTTCATCTCCTTCTCCATCTTCCCTCATTTCCTCGGCTCTCCTCTCCTCTCCCCCTTCCTCTCCATCTCCTCTTCATCTTCCTCTCCATCTCCCCTCATTTCCTCTCCATCTCCTCTCACATCTGTGATAGCAGCTCGGTGCAGATTCCTTCCTGAAGCCTCATATAATCACAGCTAATAGCATTATTCTTCACAGCATTTACACACTGGCTGAAGAAGGTATCCTGCTGCTCCCGTCCTGAGCTGAAAACCATAGCACACTCTTATGTTGCTTTACTTCCTTTGCCTCTATCTATACCTCTCATCTCTGTCCATTCTCACTCCTCTCCTCTTTTATTCATCACCACTTTCTTCCTCTAGCTCTTTGTGCATCACCAATAATTGAACTGGCCAACAAAAATAAAACACATGAATTAATTAGATTTGATCAGTCATTAAAAAAAAAAGAAAATAGTCATTAATGGCCACTGTCTCCTCGTCGTTTTAAGCACGACACACATGCACTCGAACGTGTGTGCATGCTTTTGAGAGTTGTGCCGCTCTCAGCGGTGCTTTATAAAGCTGTCATCAGCAAGACACACGCAGCAGGTAATCGGGGTTACACAGGAAAGGAGGTGAATGTGCACATCTGTGTGTGTCCGCGTGTGCATTGGTGCGTATACGTATGTGTACATGTGTCCTTGTCATCTTAACCTAGCTGTTGTTGATGTCTCCAAACCTAAAGACATGCACAAGCCCAGAGATCATTTCATAGCTTCTCCATTAGGGACAAACTCTTAACTCTTAAAGGGAAACAGGTAAAGTTTTTGATGCTTAAAAATAAAAAGATGTAAAATTAAACTTTCCTCAGGCTTTGATGGAGGAACACACATCTTCTAATGGCCTGACGCTCAGTATTGACGGAGCTTTGATATATTATTTGTGCTTCCTTTGTGAATTCCTGATGTCAAAGCCTGAATATTTAAACAATGAAGAAAATGAATCAAAGCAGTTCTGTGGCTCAATTTTTCGACGACAATGTCCTCCTTTAATAAGGTGCATTCTCAGAGGGGACAGATAAATACCGCACTGAACGCCGGGACGAACCCACCCTGGGAACTTGTGGCAACATTGCTATTAAATATTATCTCATAAGCAGCTTTGTTTAAATGTTTCCTTCAGTTGAAAGTTATTGGGTTTGTGCATGAACTGAGTTTTGACCCCTCGAAACAGTAAAGCTCATTATACAATAGTCAAGACAGCAATTTATCATAACAATACAAACCTATTTGCAGATATTGGAGGTTGTGATTCTAGAGATGTGCATTAACTGAAGTAATTCAGCTGTAATGGAATTTGACATCCTAAATAATATTGTAGATTAATGCAAAGCTGTGACAAGCCAGTTAAGAGACCCAACTGGGATTGCTGGTCCAATCCATCCACCCATCATTGATGTCATGGCCCTGACATTCAGATTTTTACAAAAGTAATGACTAAGAATCTCTTTTATAAAAGATATTCATGGGATGGCGGCACGGTGGTGCAGTGGTTTGCACTGTAGCCTCCATGCAAGAAAGTTTTGGATTCGAAGGGCCTTTCCGTGTCGAGCTTTCCTCTGGCACTCTGACTTCCTCCCACAGTTGAAGGACAAGCCTCCGTCCATCTACGCTTTCCATTTGAGGGCTGCGCGGGGAAGTTGGAGCCAATCCCAGGAGACACTGGGCGAGAGGCGGGGGTAAACCTTTTGTCAGGTCGCCAGCGTAACCCAGGACAAACAACCTTTCACGCTAACATTCACACCTACTCCACAAGCAGGAGCACCCAGAGAACATCCATACAAACATGGGGAGAACATGCAGCTAAAGGTTAATTGGAGGCTCTGACATTAATTGCCCGTGGGTGTGAAGGTGAGTGTGAACGGTTGTTTGTCTCAATGTGTCAGCCCTGTGATACACTGGTGACCTGCACGTTGGCGAGTACCCGACCTGCTGCCCAATGTCAACTGGGATTGGCTCCAGCCCCCCCCCCCTCCCCGACAACCTTCAGAGGATTAACAGTATAGATAATTGATGGATGCATATTCAAGAGAGCTGTCCACTTTGTCCTTTGCCTTTAAAGCCTCCTTTTAGTAAAACTAGATGCTGAATAACAGCACCATTTACCATTTCAAAAACAACCTCAGAGTTTGGAAACTTTTCTCACCCGAGCGCGAGAGTGAGATAAATTATGAAAAACATAACAATGGGAGCCATTGTGGCAAAGCAGCAAGAGCCATCCCGGATGTCAAACTATCCGCTATGATAAATAATATCTTCATTAATCACAGTAATGGCCTTAACACCACCTGAGACAAACAGGGCAGCTGGTAGGCCAGGCACGAGCCAGCCTGACCAATAGGTGCTGTGTATACTGAGGAGGCCAGGGAGCAGCCAATCCTCAACTGTGATTATTCTCAATAGAAGTCTCATCTCTCAGCACAATGACCTGACCTCCATCCTGTGTGTGTGTGTGTGTGTGTGTGTGTGTGTGTGTGTGTGTGGGATAGGGAGAGAAAGAGCGAGCCACACAGGAGAGGTACAGCACAAGAGATGGATTTGGAAGATGACGTGAATGAATGAGGCATGAATGGAGGTCCCAGGGTGTGAGAGAGACATGACACCTCATTATTCAGATCTCGGCATGTGTGTGTTTGTGTGTGTGCGGCGACGGAGGGCAGGGGGTTCAGGGATGCCAGATGTCTCATGAATTCAACAGAAAGACACGAGCACACCCTCGAACCCCCTGGCCAACATGTTTGTTCACATACTGTTCAGGATTCTTAAATGTTGCTGCACGGTTCACACGATGTTCACAGCTGCTGCGCTTGGCATCACACTTCTCCTGCCTATGGAAACATTGTGAAGAACAGGTCTCTCACGGTGCCTCGTGCACAGCTTATCTGGTATTATCATGCAACGGCATGTGATCAACCCAATTTCAACCGTACCACTCGATACCAAAGACAAACCTTTTGTTTTTGCGCGGGGGGGGGGCTTGTTTACTTTTGAGATTACGCAGATATTAGAATGTGTTGTTGATGCAAATTCGTGGCACTGCAGGATAATACAAGCGGCTCTGCTCGCAGAGGCAGGTGTGAAACCATCTGGATTTGTCAAAAAATATCAGCTTAACTTTCGACAGTAAACACAGCTGCTCAGAATCTCAATAGCATCTCAGTAACTTCTGAACCAACCTACTAGAGGAGGACAGAGGTGGAAATTGAGTGATTTTCCAATGTTTTTTCATCATATTTCCAGTACGGCTTACAGTACACTGAGGCTTCACTGTCTGGCTGATGTGCAATTACACCGCGTCAGCACAAGCAGGAGCTATAAAGACTCATAGTTAACACTGTGATTTGCATGATCCTCCATCTGGTGCGGAGTGTCGTTAAAAAGGGGAGAGAGAGGGAGAGAGAGAGAGAGAGAGAGAGAGAGAGGGAGAGAGGGAGGGAGAGAGAGAGAGAGAGAGAGAGAGAGAGAGAGAGAGAGAGATAATACAGACATTTGTTCTCTGCATCGTTTCTAGAGAAACTTTTAAATCCACGATTAATTTAGGATTACAAAATACACTTTGAAAATAATAAACATGTAATAAAATAATGACACGTTCATATCCAATAATAACACGTTCCGACAGAAAAACTAAATGACAACGGACTGCTCCCTCTTCATTTCTTTGTATACGTCATGACATATAACCTGGTTATCACGTTATGTGCGTTTGTATCCATATCAATAATCAATAACTGACTTTATCTCCTGGGCTCTTTGACACCACTTGACCTCTCACCTCAGCATCTAATGAACACTCAAAAGTTAAATACATGTCTTTGTGTGTATTGTTGTGGTTTCCTTAAACTGTTGAATGCATCCCTACCTTTGTTGATACCTTGACACACATTCAGATCCATACATTATTTCCTTCGATTTTTCTGTGTAGTCTTGTTCACAAATAAACATAAAGCAAACCCTGGCAGTGGTAACAAAACAGGGCTCCATCTTTTGTATTGTCACACATGTGCTTGATTATTATTTAAATTCCAAGAGGTAGGAAGCTATACTATCTATATATATATACGTTGGGGATCTGGATCTGGATTTGTCTTGACTTACTGTAGTTACAGTAATTGAACTGGAGTGATGCAAAATCCCACGTTGTGAATATTAAAATGGCTGGAACATTCAGACGGCGATTAGTAGAAACTCTCCGCTCACACCTGACCCTAATTGATCCTGTGTCAGCCAGGTAAACACGGTGTCTCCACTCGACCTGGGGTCTCGACATCCGTTTCCAAAACGGGGGGCGAAGCGGAGCACCTCAGGGCAAAGCAGACGAGCCAAGCCCATGCATTATTAATGAGGGTGGCAGTCAGTCAGTGTTGGATCGATTAGAGGTTCTGTTTTTACAGTGCAGCAGGCAGTCGGACGGCGCTGGTAAATACACCCCAGAGAGAGATTAAGAAAAGGGTTTGATGGATGAGGAGAAACAAGAGAGACACTGACAACACAGAGGAGATTTTTAATTGTTGGGAACAACTTATACAAGTACATTGTTAATTTGAGTTATAGAATAAAAGTAACCATTTTCATTTATCTTAAAACAAGTGGACTGAGACTTAAATGCTTTTGCTTGTGTATTTGTAAACACAGATAATTGCAAATAAAAACCATTACGCAGATTCTTTCTCAACACAAGTGAGTGAATTTCATTTTGAGTTTAAATTAAGTGCGTTTTAAGTGTAGTATTTCATTGCCCTCTACAGGCTAATAAAAACCACACATAGACCTGTAATGCAAAGGTAAAAAAGAACTGTGTATAATTGAATGTATACTACGGGGCAGGATTTAAAAGCTTAATTCTCACATTGTGTTGCCGTAGATGATTTTTCACTTTTCAATGGAGATCTTCATTAGTGATTAGGTAATGGAGAGTGACGACTCTCTGAGGGACCATCCCAATCTTCAACACACACAGACACACACACACACACACACAGCCCTTTTTTTCCTCTCCAAGTCATATCAGCTTGCCAGCGAATGTCTGATACACATCTCACCGTATGCTTCGCCATCTGGGGACGCTTTCCTCCTCCTTTTGTTTCATCCCTCGATCTGCTTTTTCCCTTTCATCCCACCCCTCCTAACTTCCTCTCGGTGTCTTGCCCCGTTTTTCCCTCATTTCCTGTCATCTGAGGGGAGTGTGAACTCTGAATTTCCTCCACCGTGCGCTGTGCACGGGTCTCAGGTGAGCGCTGGCTCCTCATGCGGGCTCGCCGACTGCCAATGAGCTCTCGCTTTCCCTTTGTGAGGCCCTCTGTCTTTCTTTTTTTTCTGGGAACATGTTAATTGCTTCTGGACACCGATCAGTGTTCATCAAATAGGCATGTATTCACCACAACAGATGCTCATTCACAGAGTCCCGATCGTCGGCTGTTTGCGTTTGCTGGCTCTTTGCTGTTTTATTCAAAGAATTCTATCAGTGGACGTCCACTTGTGTAATTGCTTCTCATTTACCGCCTGGTTTCTTACATTTATGTCACAAGACAAGCTCGTTGTGTGAAGATGATGAAGCAATCGCAACAGTTTTCTTGTGATTGTGTTCCGATCTAAACAAAATGAGCTTGATATGTTGGAAAAATATCGTAAAAGACTCTTTTACGATTTTTTTCTCGACATCAAAACACGTGGCATCAGCTTTTTCCTTGTTTGCCAGTATACAGGAAATATATGAAAAGCTTGATGTATTATTTCCGTGTTACAGAACTGTCGCCGATTCCTTCCGCACATTTCCACGACCAATTACCAGACTGTTGTGTTACTTTTGATAGCGTCGAATTAACAGTGTGCATAATTGATGTCATGCTTCATCTTTGGGCTTTTTGTCTGGCGTCATTCCGCGACGACCCGAGATGCATTTCCTAGACAACAGCAGAGACTTGGATAATGATGACTGATGGTATCACACTGTGGTGCGGTTGTCAGGGCGATGAGCGAAACCTTCTAATGAGGTCTGATGCAAGTCTACGGATCAAAATGTGGTGGATGGAACCAAACATCGTTTGTCTGTAGATACGGACTGTGGATAAATATGGGATAACAATCATTGGGCTGCTTTGCATGACAAGTCACACATACTGATACTGGAATTACTGGGAGTGTCATTTGTGTCGCTCGGGTTTAGCGCTCAACAGTGGCGATGTTTCTGTTGGACTAGCACAAGCGAGGCTGCCGTGGATTTCATGTATGTGGCGTTGATGGAGCTGCAGCACCCCTACTGGCAAGAGGCTGGAACAGCAAGGCAAAACAAGTTATCTCAACAATCCCATAATTATTTGATTTGATGCTGGTTGCAGCTTCCTCTCTGAAACTGTAAAAGTGACCTGAATAAGACCAGCTGCTGGACGCTGCAACCTCGCTGCTGCACAAAGAGCTCGACTCAGAAAGTCAAGACCCCAAACTGGAAAATCCGTCTTTGTTGCCGTTGTCGTGAACTCGCTGCCGTAAAGATCGACCCCATCTCGTTCATTAGTCTCAGCCGCTGCCTCTTTATTAAGTTTATTAATATTGAATGTATAACGTGTCCAAGTCGCACCATATTTGAAAGTGCACTTCCTTGGGCCCTTCACGGCAAGTGTGCAGAGGATTAGAGCCACAAACAGACAGATATTTCTGGATTATTAGAGATTAGTTTAGAAAGATGACTGATTCAACAACGGACACGTTGAATATTAACCTACAAGCTTCATCCCTCGCTGCTGATTTTGAATGTATAAAATATCGACACCTAAGTCAGTGACCAATGCATTGATCATTCACATAAAAAAATTGACCTACAGCATCTCACATGCTTTAACAAATGCCGGAAAGAACACGAGGACCACAAGTAAACTAAACTCCACTCGAGAAAAAACTTTATCCGTCCGCTCTTAAATCGTATCCTACAAAGATTTCTTCATTTCTGGGTCAACTCCATTAAGAGTTTCGCACCGACGGGCTCATCAGCTCTTGATGGGACCCAAGTCTGATAAGTGCAGAAGTGTCCAGGTAGAATACAGTGAATTACATTAGAGTGATATGTGGCTCTGAGTGACCACAGTCATTAATGTCCCAATACCCACAAGGATTGGATTTCTCTTTCTGTGCCTCCCTTCCCGCTCTATCATCCACTGTGCTCCCAATCACATTGTCCACCAGTAAAGGCGTAATTATCTTCTAACCCCCCCAGGATCGTCCGACGGAGGAACAGGTAGGAACATATCATATTCAAGGTGTATTAATAGTTGGATATTATAACAGGTTTCCTTCATTTATCATGCATTAGTGTCTCCAGAGCTCACCTGGGTCTCAGTCCCATATTCCATGTCTCCAGGCTCGTGACGGATGTCCCGCTTTCTCTTTCTCTTCTTTCAACATGGATGGTGAGATCAATAAAAAAATGAAACGAGAGACACTGAGATGAGATGAGAAAACCATGTAGAGTCCCATGAATGTCTCTTTGTTATGTCAATGTGTTTAAGACATTTAGACAAGCGGGTAATCACTGGGCTGTTTAATTACATGTATCACACACACACACACACACACACACACACACACAAAGGAAAGGACACACTGGCTCATTTGTTATTCATCCAGATGGAGCTCTTCACTGGGCCTTTTAACTGTCATATGAAACCATAAACACATGGATACCCTCAACTACACACACATACACACGCACACACACAATTATTTGCTAGTGGTGTACTGGTTAAGAGTAAAAGTAAAGCAGGTTAAGGTTATTAATTTAACTCTTTGAAAAGTTTGACTTCAGAAACTCGATAGACCCATTAACTTAAAGGTTTGCCCTCTAGTCATAGATTGAGATGTAGTGTTGGTGGTTTTTAAAAGCAAATGTAAATTATTCACAGAATTTGAAGTAAAAAAGTTAAATTAATTCGACAGATGGTTCAACATAAAGATTTATTAAATGCATCAGACTTTTAAAGTCTTGAGAAAGAGTTTAACAATCATAGGAGCCGTACCTTCTGGGTTATGGTCATATGTATAATTCATGAAGAGTTCTTCTGAAATTGAAATGATACCATTACCCATTAGAACAGATCTCTGGAGAACGTTTAACACAGCACCGATCATTGTCCGTGTCAGTTGTTCAGGAGATCAGCCGCTGACCCGCTTTCAACCATAAAATACTAATTAGGGCCATTAATTAGTCCGGTCCAGTGAGATTCATGGCAACGCTCCGTCTACAGTGTTGGTTATATGTGTCATATATGTCTCCTTTTAATGCAGTGTACATTACACTGGGACTATTTCCTTATATTCAAGGCTAATTACTATGAGGCATGAAAGACAAGTCCAATTAATTAGTGAGTGTAATGCAACAGGATATCATTTAGTAAGTTAATTTAAAATGTCTGCACAGGTTAGGTTCACTGTGTCAGAATTTAAACACGGACACGTCCATGCTGGGAGTGTGTTTGTCTGCAAACACATTTTCTCTTCATGCTCATTTCCACTACTTCAAATAAAACAAACAAAGCAAACAGACTTCTTCCTTCGTTCTTCACGAATACGACAACATTGATGCTGATTTGAACGACTCACCTCCGTTTGATTCTAAATTCAGAATATCCAGTGTTCACTGTTTTCCAAAGATTCATTACAGAATATGTTTTTTTGGAGATGTAAATCTGTTCTACACCTTATCAGCATCATCACAAATCTACAGATAATGGTTCCTGCAGGGAGACAGGCCACTACAGCACGTGCAGATAGCGCCCCCTTCTGGCGAAATGGCACGTTGTGAGTTGGTTGTATTGCTGTGCCTTATGGAAAAATAATTTCACGACGTAGGACAGATGCTCTTTTACAGATTCTACATTTTTCATGCATTTTTCAAACTACAATACATCATGCAATCAGATCATAGTTCATCCTACGGCTGAACAACAGTATATCACATCATTAACAGCTGTTGATGTGCAGATAAAATGTCTCTGATCTATTCAGTCTTATGTGACTTTTTCCGTTTTACTCTCACTTTCCCGTTTCTATATCATTTACACTGAAGCTCCCCTCTATGCTTCACATGTAGTCACATACATGTGGTTACACTGCTTCCTTCTCTGCTGAGTTGCAGTCATGTATTTCCAGTGCTGCCAGGCTTAAGGAAGCAAACTAAATAAATTCACTTCATGTCAAAGTATTATGACACTAACCCAATTATGCATCAAAGGGAACTCTCTTTTTCCCAGCCTGCCTCGCTGTCACATTCTTTTAAGCCCCGTTTGGGTTATTTATGACTTTTTTATACATCAGGAGCTCAGGGAGCTTTACTGATAAACACACTTCAGTATATAGAGGAAATCCACTATCCAATTTCTTTTTGCAGGAGAATATGCAAAGACCATGAGAGTGTATGATGTGTGTGAGGTTTTTTCATTTTCCAAAAGATCTGTAATGATATTCTGATAAAGGTCCTGTTTTCTTATGCGTCACCACGTCCTCCGTCTTTAAGGGACAAGAGACATTCCCAGACCAGAGAGAATACGTAGCCCCTCCAGCTGATTCTGGATCTGCCACGTGGACATACCTGGTATAGGAAATCATCCGAAAGGAATGAATACATCCTCACTTCTTGGTGGATCAACTCAAACCTGTTTGAGGGTGCGAGTGGATAAATCTACCTGGGGACTGGGGCCCTCTCTTGGAGCCCAGCCTGGGATAGTACGGGGGCCCTGGCCGGAGACTGTCCACCACTCACACGGCTTTAGATGTAACGATCGGGTGTGAAGCCAACTGGGAGACGAATGGAGACGAGGGGGGGGGCCTGATTTGCTGAGGCTACAAAAAAAACGTGTTGAAAACCACACTACTTAATAAAGGTTTCAAATTAATCACTTTTAGTTTAAGTTTGCGCCAGGGTTCTGCCAACAGCCAGAAAGGATAAATAATCCCATAGAGCTCTAGTTATGTAGCGATAGCCTGGAACGCTAACTGCTGACACGGATTCATCACGTTTACAACTCAACCTGGCTCAGTTTGATTTCAGGCCAACGGAAATTAACAAAGCACAATTACAATATTTTACTGCATTTCAAAGCTATAGTCTGGTTTGATATATCCCAACAGAACAAAGGTGGTTTTCCCTTTATCTGTTTTCCCACATGACAGCTCTACATCCATTCAAATATCAATCTATCATCCCTTCATCCATTTGTTGTCATTCATTCAACCTGTTTCTGTTGCACCTCCACAATCCAGTTACTGAATTCACCACTAGATGTCAGGACCAGCCAATCTATCAGCCACACATTGGCCTGGTTTCCATCAGGGACTTCAAGTACGAGCCCGGCTCAGTCATTATTCATGGCACCCAATCCCCCCACCCCCACCCCACCCCACCCTCAAGAAATCAATTCACTGCCTCCACCCTATTTGGAATGTATTCATGTTAATTTCACAGAGTAACTGTGCTTGCCTGGCAAAAAAAAACACACAACAAAAACAGGACAATCACAAACGAGGTGAATCGTTTCTTGCGAGAGAAAATTAAATAAAATACTTTGTAAAGTGACATACTGTACAAATGTATTTGTACATCACAGAGATGAACACACAGTGCCAACAATCAGGCGGCAGATGGAGGAAATGCAGAGGAAAGTTGGACGTGCCTTGAGTTATGAATTGAGAAGTTTGATGGGCTGGTAGTAAAAACAGTTTTCAGGTCTGGTCTGTACAGTTTGTGCAGCTCTGCTCCTGCACCATCTGCCATAAGAAAGAAAAATACACATACACAGCTATTCTAATGCAACGCTGTTCAGTGAGAGGTCGATTCTCATTGACCAGCACGTCCATCAGTAACTCGATAGTTATACCTGCAGATTACCTGCCTCCATAGAGGTATCACATTTAACTTGAAACTTCAGTATGTTCAAGTGGAGGGTTTCGCCTATGAGCGTGTTGCTTTGGCACTTTAAGGTACAGTGTTTTAAATAATCATTAGTCTTAATCGTTGCCATCAATCACAGTGTATTTGTCTTAATTTAAAGAAAAGAAATGTGTCCTCTTCATCTCACTTCCTGTCAGCCTGAGGTCTCAAAGGTCACAGACACATTATGTCACGTGACGCAGAAAACCTGATAACATTACTCATTTTATAATGGGAATTAATTATGCTCGACCTCTGCATTGAATCGATCAGAGCTGACATATTAAAAACATCCACCAGCATGTACATCCTGAGGACCCCTCCTTTTAACTTTTCATTTGAAAACGGCATTTTAAAATCATTGTAAAATACAGGATTCAACAGCTGTTAGCAAAGAGAGCAGGGTCAGTAACACTTGTGATTGATTATCCATGTTAGGTTTTACACTGGCGCCCGAGGCGAATGCTGGATATTGTCTTTCCAGAAGCAGGGTCGTGTGATAGAAGCCTGACGAATCAGCGAAGGCCAAGTCGTGATCGAAGAGACCCAATCAGCGGCTGCTGTTTCCAAACATTTCTGTTTCTGTCTGTCCAGACTAAAAGAGATTTCAAAGTAAAACAGCGTTTCCAAACTTCTCCATTTAAGCAAATCCAAAACTCCGGAGCAGTTCGGACGCCAGGCGTAGATGCAGCCTGAGATTTGATTTCAGTCATTTCACTGAAAAATGCAAACAATTATTTTAAAGGGAACAAATCTGTTCAAACCAATTCTTTATCCATAGGTGCAGTGTCGGCGCAGCGTACCAAAATGATGCTCCGACACTTTCTTCTCCCAGCGAGGAAATAGAACATTCACAGTTTGCATAGTCCAGCGGAAATTCAAATGCATTCTAAGCACTTGAACATCCAATCATCACTAAAGCATGTGTCACATAAAGTCACTCGGAAGGAGAAGGAGCCTCGTTGTCACTGTGGAGCAGCTGGAAACGCAGATTTCAGTAGATTTCAGCAAGTTTTTTATGCTAAATCATCACCTGACATCAGACATCAGACATCAGACGCCTCGTCGAGGAGACAGACAGAAGTTAGGGAGGTTCATCTGAGTCCTGTTTAATGATTTAATAAGGTCTGGAAAGGATGTTATAAAACCTGAAGTGGCCCTTAGTAGGAGTAAGGTTGCTCACCCCTGCTCCAAGAGTTTGAACACATTGGAGTGAAATGTCTCTGCAGCAGGAGAGGGAGCCGGATGACAGAGGGGAGCGGAGACTGAGATGTTATCCCTGTGACAACTAAGAAACCCTGAGGTTAACACTTCATTTGAGTTTGATCAGCAACTCAGAGGAACTTCTGCGTCACCACACACTGAGAGTTAAAAACACTCACAGGAAGGAAGGGAACAGAGGAAAGATTACTGCACAACTGACTCGTCAAAGTCTGTGGACTCAAGAAATGTTTCCACGGTATCACGAGCTGGGAATCGATGCTTCCCTGAGACGAAGGGCGACTTCATGCAGCCGAGCTCGGGCTGCAGACGGGACCAGAGCTGAACTAAGTGATACAAAGAGCCGTGATGAATATTTACAGAGAGGTTGTAACAAAGGGAGACAGATGTGGACAGAAAGAGATGAGAACACACATGACCTCACACTCCTCAAGCACAAACACACACGAGTGCATGTGCAAAACTTTTACCGACTCCCACTAATCATATTACTGTTGACATATGAATATTTAAAACCGTGCTCCGCTCCTGTCTCAACACTTATCGGGCGTCGCAACATGAAAACACTGTCAGCCGAGTAAACGGCGGCAATATTTCAGATTACAGGAACATTGAGAACGCAGCACTTCCGAGGTGAATTAGAATTTGTTTGTGCAACTCTGTGCTTTGTGCTGAACTCTTGAGTGTGGAGGCACCTGGGATGTGCTCGAGCGTGAGGGAACTCGTGTGACAGCAATTCATCTGGATTTAGATTCGAGGTGCGTCAGCACAGGAAGCCAAGTCAGAGGTGATGACACCTCCTGTGGAGAGGATGTAACTCCAGCCCAGTGGAGTGTGTGTGTGTGTCTGTGTGTGTGAGAGAGAAAGTGAGTCAGCTAAGAAGAACATGAGAGGGTTCATGAGCTTTGAAAAGATTGTGTGTGTGTGTGTGTGTGTGTGTGTGTGTGTGTGTATTTGCTTAGATGGTTATGAGTGTTTGTGTGCATGAACTTGTCTGTTCTAGTATTTGATTTTTATCTTTTTATCTGAGTTCTTTGATGAAAGCATCATAAATGTGCATGTGTGTGTGTGTTTTGTGTGTTGTGTGTTGTGTGGTGTCAGAATCACACATCAGAGTTTGAATAATGTTCACCTCGTTGTTTTTACAGGTAAAGAGATTCGTCTTTTTACATTAAGACGAGCAATTCTTATTTAATTTTTCTATATTTCCATTTCATTTTCCTTTCATCAACCCTTTACAGCGATGGAGAAATGAAGGGCTAAGTCAGGGTCGTCCACCACCAGGGGGTCGGCGGTTTGATCCCGTCTCCCACATTCCTGAGGCTGAAGTGTCACAAGATACTGAAACCAAATGATGTATGATAGTGAAATTGTTGTATATAGATGCACTGACAGTGTGTGTGTGTGTGTGGGTGGATGGCAAAAACTTTAACTTCAATCTAACTCATTATATTTTTATGTTTTAATATGCATCTTGCCAACAGCAATGTTATAATCTTTCAAATGTATCAAGCCAATTTAAATGTGTGTATTTCAACAGTATAATATGAATACTGTTCTGTTTAATAATAGATATTTGAAGTATTTTTTGAAATGTGACATTTGCATATACACCAGAAAGAGGAGCTCAGGTCTGTCTCCAGGCCTTTGGATCATCCTCCTCCTGTTGGGTGTCAGGCACTGCGGTGCATGCAGGAGTGACGTCTTGAGAAATCTGTGTGTGTTGTGGACAGAACACTGAGGAAGTGTTTGAGTTTCAGGTCAGGTATTCAGGTCAGGAGTGGAGGACTTTGAGCAGAGTAGAGCTCAGACTGTAAGTTTCCTTCCCTCGTCCTGTACAGCCACCTTTGTTTTTTCCTCCCTGTGATGTGTTTGATTATAACCACATTAACTTAATCAATTTAATTAAACTGCTTTTATATGCAATTATCAGAAACACTGTGAATTATTCAACATGGATTAAAAATATAAATCTCCTCTAGTTTGCAAAGATTGTCTATTTTTTTTATCCACAGTCCAGAATGTTAATGTTAATGACTTTGCTGCAAAAGTATCTTCCATAATTACAATTAACCATACGACATTAACATTTGCACACAACCAGACATAATGTACCACATTTATAAAAGAGGTTTAACTTCAACAGGGAAGGATGTGAATTTAGCAGAATGTAACGATCAGTCAGTTTGTGTAAGCACTATTTATCTCTTTTTAAGACAAATTAAACGTTAGTCTATAAGATGATACCAAACAGCGATGAAATATTTAACAACTCATCTTTCTCCCTACGTATTTTTTTACCAGTTTCTGTTCAGCCCGACTCCGTGGACCTCTCCTCTGTCGTTTTACTCTTTCTGTTCCTGTCAGTTTCGTTTTGTCTCTGATGATATTTCCTGCCTCTAAAACTTTCCGCGAGTCTCTTTTTGAAGTTGTACGTGATGAGACATGTTTCACACAACCTTCAACCCCCCCCCACGCTCTTCCCTGTTTGATCAACTCATTCTCTTTTGATTAATTAACAACGTCAGTTTGAATCTGTTGTGCCGTCAAAATAAACCAATGTGACCCCCTCGAGTGAAACAGACGACCTTTCAGATTTACTCACACCGGCATTGAACTCTTCTCTGTTTTTCTCCTTTGAGTTTGTTTTCGGCCATCTGAGGATAATAAATCTGTGCTGGGACCAAAGAACCACGCTGACAATGTTGCAGGAGAAATGTTTAAAAAGCCGGATCAAAGTGTTTAAGCCACAGGAGGTGTGTGAGGAGGTATGTTTGAGTCGTGCAGGAGCAAAATGCAGTTTGATCAGAGGGGGAACCAGACGGACTAAAAGGTTGGCATGAAGCCGCTTTGATGTCCACATACAATGTTAGAACAAGATTGGGTGGAAGCCTCATTATTGGACCCATCTTTTCCAGGACATAAACGGAATGGTGAGTTTATTGTTTTTTTTAAATCAAACTGGGAATAATTGGGTACTTAGTATTGTCTGCAGGGACAGTTTTGAAAAACAAAACAATGTTCACTGGTCACATTCTAAATGTGTATTATCACCACTATTACAGAATTATTCTGTGATGCTGCTATATTTAAAGGTTTAATCAGATTTTGCAAGACTAGGGTGAAGGAGTTCAGACGTCTGGAGGGAGCCTTGTCCTTCGTGTCCGGAGGGGACAGTAGAGAGGGGGTTACTGTGCATGACCAAACGCCGCCCCACAGAGGAACTGCAAAGTGTGGCTGGGCAGAGGGAGGACTGGGATGACCGGCTACGTCTGCGACCCGAGCCCAGATTCTTTTTTTCCCAAAGGTGTGGTTATCAGCCACTAAATCTATCCAATAACCAATTTGTGAATAATCACGACTTTTATTTAAAATCCCTGGAGAAATGACAAATTGGCAGTTTGACCCTATGAATTAAATATTTAACAAACATGGGAGTCACGCTCGCGGAGCATTTTTAACGAGGCTTTGATGAGCCATGTCTCCACAGTGACATGCTAATAGTGAGAATAAGCGAGTGTGTGTGTGTGTGTGTGTGTGTGCGAAAACATTCACTTGATCTATTCATCGCCCATAAGGGACTATTATGTTCACTATGCTTTGTGTTTGTGTTTATTTATTTCACCTGGCACACAGTACATCATCGCTGATTACTACAGAGACCTCATCACGGCGAGGGGCTCTTCAGGAGCTGTCACATCGAGCTGACGGAGGGTGGAGATTATCACAGGGTGAGAAAAATTCCAAAGCAATCAAATCTGCCCACGTGGGACAGAGCAGAGACACCAGAGAACCCAGTGTACTCCAAGTCCAAAGTGTCCAGATTCATCCATTAAAGTTGTCATGATGTTGACATGGTGAAAAATAAAAGTCTAAATTCTAAGACCATCAGTTTTATCGTGGTTTTCTTTCACATAACCAAATAGAACATTTAAGAATCAGGCTACTAAACTTTTTATAGCGGGTCCTTGGCTCAGGAGCACATCTTCAGCTCTTGGTGTGTGCTGCAATACTGATAGAGGCCTGATCAGGGACTGAATACAATCATTAAAACCATCATTGCAGGAGATACATGGGTAAAATGTTCCTGACCCTCCAAGCAGGAGCCTTTGTCTGAGCAGCCAAATCCTGCCAACAGATCATCTGCAGGCATCCTGACCTCAGCATGGGACTGGCATGTGTTGATAGACCTGGAAAAGGCCACTTAAGTCCCCCGACCACATTGCAGCCAGCACCCTGTGACCAGAAATTATCCTTTTGTCTGAGCCCCACCAGGTAAAGCTGTGCTGCTGGAGCTGACAGTCCCATGGGAGGATTGCTGGGAAGAGGCCCCCATGAAAGGAAGCTCTCTCTCTGTGCATCCAGGAGTGATCAGCAACTGTCAGCTCGCCGGATTGGAGAGTGACATGTCCCCCGGTGAGGGTTTGATGCGACGGCTGGGGATTCACCGGCTGTTCTTTGGCCAGAACCTTCAGCAACGCGAACATCGAGGGAGGAGGGGCGGAGGAGCGGCATCTGCAGAACCACTGATGCGGCAAAGAGGTTCAAGATGGCCGTGGTAGAAAAGAGGAAGGTGAGTCAGGTAAAGCATAGTTTATGCTCGTTGTTCCAATCCTTGGCGTTCAGGGTTGTTTCGGCTTTCCCAACTTTTTAAACTTGGCGCGTGGTGCCTCTAGTGCAACGTGGATTAAGCAAATACTTCTGTCTTTACATCTATAAGAAGCAGGAAACTATGGAAAATGTCCCGGGACTGGTTTGCCAAGGCAATGAAGTGCACACAATCCTAAAGCGTGCAAGAAACAAACCAGTGCAATCACCACATCTCAAGTATAACAGGGAAAGGTGCCATGCATGCACGCGACGGCCAAACCTGCAGCCAGAACCCCACTGATAGTGTGTTCGAAAGCATCACGCCACGTGCACTGGTTGTACATTTCCGTCATGGTTGGTATATATTTGTGCATTTTTTACTTGCAGGTTTCTGTGTATGTGTGTTTACTCTGCTATCTAAATCACCCCTCATCCCTGCTGCTCTGCACACCAGTCCACCTGTCAATCCAGCGCTGAGGTTCTTTCACTCCCATGAGGCAATTATCTCCAGTCTGCTTCATGTGTTTATTATCTGTGTGAGAGGGAGAGAGGGAGGCGTATCAGCAGTAAATAGGACATGAAGATTGTCTCCTGGCTTTTTTATTTCCTGTGGGATCAGTCCTCCATTTTCTTCCCCGGCATCTGTTTCCCCCTTTGGAAACAGCCTTTCTTAATATGTTAGATGTTTTTCTTTTCTTTCCTTCTTTACCTTTCCCCTCACATCCAATCCCTCTATCCCTCCTGCCTCCTCTCCCCTCCTCCATCACTCCCTCCAGCTCTCCATCCATCTTTTTCACATCCCTTCCTCTTGCCTTCAGGATGATACAAACACCAGTTGGCCAGAAGGTTTTCAGACCACCAGAGAGGCGAGACTTCAGACTTCAGACACTCGGCTAGAACATGAACATCTGCGCGTTCCTGTACACCTGCCAGATTACAATCACTGGATTACAGTCATTTTTCTGAGCTCGCTTTCCCCTCTCTGACCCTCATATCCGATCCCTTCTTTCATGTTTTTATTCCCCTCCACACTTCAGCCTTCATGACGTCTCTCAACATGGATTATCGACTCCCTTCTTGTTCCAGGATTGTCACTGTTTTGTCACTTGTCAGTCATTTTAAGCAGCTGTTTCAAGCTGGTAAATAACAAGCATATGCCCAAATCCATAGCTGTGTGCTATGTGAGGGTTCCAGTGTCTGAATATTCTGCATCTGACTCCCTGGAATTCTGGCGACCATGTGTAACACAGAAAAATGTCCCAAAATAAATCTGCATTATCAAATTAATGACTTGTATTTGTCAGTGGGTGGTGATTGGCAATAATCCTGCAGGGATTAGAGCTTCAGCACCAAATGAGGACACGTGAACAATGTGCCATCATGGCGACAGGTGCTTGATCTCCTCCACCTCTAGGTCATCTAATTAATCTCTTACTGTGTCCCATTCGAGGGCCGGATGCTTCAGAGTCCATATCTGCAGACTGAAAGTGTCACGACGGGCTGCAAAGCTCTGTGTTGTCTGGAGAATACAGCCTCATCGGCCCATCCTTTGCAAACCGGTATCCCACAATCCACTCTGCTGTGCACCAGTCAGATGCTTGTTTAGTTCCTCAAACCCAGTTTATTTAAATATTTAATACAAACACCTGTTGGCTTGTCTTGCTAGGAAAATAATGAATTCAAATTAATTCAAATCAATTTGATGAAGGATGTGTTATTTGGTGATCACTAAGGATCAATTATTCATAACCACTTAGAATTTGACATTTAAAGAGTTACAGGGATGTGGAGTATTACTTGCTGAACTTTCCCAGTTAAATGCTGCAATGTTCAATCACCGAATGGGTCAGTGTCTATAGTATAGTATAGTATAGTATAGTGACATCATTTTGTCTGCACCACTAAAACCAATTGTTGTGTCTTTCTCCCTTAGCTGAACGCTTACAATCCTATCTTTTCAAATCCGATAACGTGCGGCTCTATGACCTTTCAGGTGTGACACCGATGCGTGTGTTCACTTCTGTCAGCATTCGACTGGGCTGAGACGTCCAGACGTGACAGTGCCGCTGAAGCATCACACGAGGGCATAGAATACCTGAACATATGCTACAGGAACTCATTTGTGGAGACACAACAAAACCATGCCCGTGGCTACATGATGCCCCAGATGCCATCGCTGTGGACTGGCTCCGCTGAAGGTTTCTGACAACATCAGCTGCCAGATCCACATGAACATAACTAGTTGGAGCCGTGCATCTGCAGGTAGAAAACTCAAAACCCCATTTCTTTCATTTCTTATGTAGCTGACCATCTCATAGCATCTAAAATGCATTTGTACTGTCCACAGTCGTGAAAGTAGGAAACCCTGTGCTGCCCCTTTTAATTCAACTTCAGAGGTTTCATCAGAGTAAAATCATTGTAACTTATATCATTGTTGCACTGTATTATATTTCATATTCCTGCTCTTTCTTCATTTAATCAACCTTCTTCCTTCCCATGTGTCGGCATCAGGATTAAATATCTAAACACTATAATAAGCTTAAGGCTTAATGGGTCCCTGGGTGTTGTCGAAAGGCCCCAGACACACATTACCTTGAAGAAACAAACTATAATGTATTATATATTAAATATTTATCCTTTTACAGTCTTCTTATACCTCCATAAACCTTGAAGTCCTCACACAACACTGAGCCTGGGTATAGGTAATAATAATCCTGAAATGTATATATTCAAATTTTACACATTTAAATAAAAAATATATTAAATGTTACAAAATATTGGAATAGCTTTTCTACATTTATTCTTGTATATTGCAAAGTATGTTGGTCCCCAAGGTGCAAACCAAGGACGCCCTGACGATAGATTAGGCTGCGATAATACCTGAAATATATTTTCGCAGTGATTTATTGTTGTCCACAGGTAACAAACAGAATGAAATCAATGGTCATATTGAATTATAATCATTCATAATCAACCTTAATCAGTTCATACTTAGAGGATATTCAAACATGATGATAAATGCTGATGCACAAATGACAAGAATCCCATTAAATGCTCAGAAGTGATTATACGGATTAGAGAGCAGACAAGGTCACATTGACGACCAGGAAACCATCGGATTCAATAACCGAAATAAAGTGTGTGAGCACGAGGCTGCCTGTTTGTGCTGCATGTAGACCCACCTACGAGCAGACACAAGGTGTATTGATTCTAATGCTGCTGATGGAGAATTGGTAATGACAAGATCGAAAACATTGATCCAGAGAGAATACTGTCCTTGGACAAGACAGGCTGCTCAGCATCATCTGTCCCAAACACCCAGTCACACACATGCGTCCACACTGCAGTGATTCCTAAAGGGGCACTGAGGTGGGGGGGGGGGGGGTCACAAGATTCTTTCCAGAAATCAAATGAAAATTTAAAGAATAAGAAATATTGTAGTTCAGCCATAAATGTTGGTTAAAAACAAAACCTCTGACGTGAAGCAGCGCCGCTTCTAGAAAACAATCCCATGGGTTAACAGTCCTTCTCGAAAACATCAAATTCCTGTGATTGCTGAATCAAAGAAATTACTTTTTTCACTTTACTTTGCCAAAAATTTCACCATGTTAAATTATTGTAATTGTGCCTGTGTTATTAACGAAGGCAGCTACTCTATAATTCAGAGGATCTACTGACAATTTCTCTTCCCCAGCTCTAAACAATTTTCAAATTTCCAAACCCTCATCAATTAATGAGAGCTCATTAATTGTTATCTCTGTTATCGTCCTGTTTTCCATCAGGACTTGATGCTGCAGGTTAATTAAGGGCAATTTACCCAAGAAGGTAAACAAAATGAGTCTTTTGAAATTGACATATTTGCTGTAACTTAAAGTTGTAAAAAAGTTAGAATTTCCTGCAGGAGACTTTAATCAGGATCTTTGCCTCAACCAAGTGTTTCAGTTGTCAAATCTTAAGCATATGTTTCCTTGCTAAGATCTTTGCCCAAACTTAACTTTGACATTCTGCCATGCACAGATATTTTTTTAGAAATCATGAATTTTAAAAAGCATCGGCAATGGAGGCTCTTTTTTTCTTGCCCTTTGCCAAAATTTAAAAACTGGCCAGACTGGAAATGACAACTTAAAATCGCAAACAAAAATAATTGCCCCCCAGGTCAATTGGGCTGTAACCGTTTGATTAAATGCTCATTAATGAACTCTGCAGACTGTCACTTTGAAGAAGAATAATACTGATGACAAATAACTCTTTTCTGGTGCGGCTGGTTGAGTATCAAGCATATTGAGATGTCCGTGTCTTACTCTTTAAGCAATTAAGCATCCGAGTGTCTTCTCCGCTCTCTCACTCCGACAGCCTTTTAAGCCATAATGTAATTAAGCTCGGATCGAGCTGATGACTGCCTGACAGATAGAGATACTGTCGTATCTAATGACCCTTCCCTCAGCCCACATGTCCACAATCAGACATGTACAAGACTGCAAAGAAACACCCACGTGCACCGATGCCAGTGCAGGTTCGTACAAAGCGCACACAGACACACACGGCCTATCAGTCCTCTCATCGGGTTTTCCCTCAGCTTTCTGTCAATAAGGCCACAGCCATGCTAATTAGATACAAAGGCTAGAACAATGTGAGCCTGCTCTTGTATAGAGAGGCCACTAACACTATTGGCATCACATAGCTCAGAGTTAACAGAACAAAGGAGCAAACAGAATTAGCGTAGGAAGGAGCCATTTTGTTTGATACGCTGCCGTGTAGACAACGCTCGTTTAAGTAAATGCTTATTTATGTACGAGGCGGACGGAGTCACATAACAACGCCCACAGTCTCTCACTGCTCCGTGTTGACCTGAAATAATCCTGAATCATAACGACCGGAGGGGAAAACAACTGGGTGATCACAGCAGAACAACCTGCTTTTGTGTTATTTGTTAGACAGGTTGTTTAGGTCAAGGACGAGTTACCATTGGATGTTTGATTTTGCAACACACACGATTAACACGTTAGCGTCTCTGTGAATCTGTGCGGAGGCTAAATAGTGTAATGAGCTCTTCTGAGGTTGCAATCTGCGAAGGTCAAACGGAAGTTAGAGGGTCTGATTTTCATGATCGCCCTTACCAGCTTGTCCAACCCTTTGGAGTCAGTTGGTCACCAAAGCAGAATGAATCGTGGGATAGGTTGGGCCAGGAAGTTGGAACCAGTGATGAAAGGATGCATTTGTCGGCTGCATTTGAAGACGCCGACGAAGCGGGACAGCCTCGTAACGCAGCCTCTGAAAGATGCGACCTCTGAAGCACAAACCAGAGCTGAAGCTAATGGGAAGATCCGATCACTCCCAAAAGTATTGGACGAATTCAACATATTTTCTTCCAGGAGGGAATACAACCATCTGTATCTAACTTCACGAGTCCATCCAATATTTTGTTGAGATATTCTGCTCAAATGAAATGCTTGTGTTGGTAGAGGCCTACAGGAAAAGTCAGAGGATCACAAAGGTCGATAGAGTTTATTCCCGGGGCATCATATAGACTATGCACCAGATTCTACAGCAATCCATCCAACAAAACAACAAAAAAAATCAACCTCTGGGTACTGGAGGGTATGAGTGTCGAGGGACCTCTGAAGTAATTTGGCTTTGTTCCCTATGTGCGGATGTCTGTACAAATTTGCATAGCAACTCATCCAGTGCTCGTTGACAAATTTCAGTCTGTACCAAAGCGACAAACTGACATTGCCCTAAAACCATGTTGCTAACATGGCTTAAACCCAGATATAGCGTCTTCATGTCGGTCGTGCATCCAGTAAAAATGTGAAGCACTCCGGATGTCTCCCGCTGGATGTCAATCAGGATCTAAAAATAGATGTTTTCACATGTTATTCCCTTTTTTTAAGTCCAAGCCTGCAAAAAGCAGTCAGCACTATTAATGCAGTGGTGCACACACACACACACACACACACACACACGTACACACACACTGTCAGCCTGTCAGCTTTTCATGGCATCCTCTGCAGGAGGTGTGGGCAGTCGGAGCGACAGTTAGAGAGGTCTAATCTCGACAAGGACGTCAGATGTGAACTTCTGAATGTAGATGTCAATGGAAAGACAAGAGACAAGGAGTACCGGAGGGAGGCAAATGGGAGAGAGGGGAAGGGGCAAATGTTTTGACATGAAGGACGACACATAACGAAGTGAGCAGGAGAGAGGAGGAGGAGGAGGAGGAAGGAGTGAGGAGGGCTGGGAGAGGAAGAGGAGAGGGAAGGAAAGTGCTGACACGAGGGAAGGATAAGGAGGGAAGGAAAGGAAACATGAATTTAGAAGAGAGGACGGACTGAGGGATTTTAAATCTTAGACACATCTATAGCTTTTAATTTGTTACATTTAGTTTTAACTCACAGACAAAAACAGCTCTCAAAGATAACGGTTAGCATGAGAGGAAAATAGCCGATGAGTGAAAATACAATTAGAGGAGAAGAGAGGAAGAGATGGAAAAAGCAGATAAAATATCCTAAACAAGGAGCGCTGATCTAATTTTATCTCCACGGTGGAAATAACAAAGTAATTTAGAAGGAGAGAGGAGCCGAGCGGCCATTGGGTTCTCCACAAAGCACGAAGTAATGAAGGTAATGATCAGGAAGTCAATGGAAATCAATCAGAGTGAAAGACTTGATGCCTGCACAGGACAGCAGATGTAGACAAGGTGCTCTCAGGTCAACCTCCTGTAGACGGGATACTGCATTTGTATGTATTATTCCATAAAAATACTGCAAAACAAATTAGCAATCTGTGTTAATGGAAAGATGCTGCAATAGATGATAATAAAGATATAATGCATGCCACATTAAATTCACAAGAATATATACTGTCATGCAATAACTTTGATCAACTGATAAAGATGTACACGATAGAACTTCATGTACCAACTAAAATACTTTGTGTGATCTATCATTTAAGGGGCATAACACAGTAAATTCCTTAATTACTGTTGGTGTAGAGTGGATTTTCTCGGATTTAAGGAGCCGAACGTGTTGTTTTTATAAAATTATTGTAACTTTTTTCGGCTGTTCGGTCCCTGAGGAGCATTGAGGCGTGTTTCCAGAAGGGACTGTGTCAGATGGCCTGTAATGAGCTTTGCCTGCATCACCGTCGTAGAACCAATTAGCTTAAAAGAGGTCTAGTGGTAGACTGACTGCATAGAGGATGGATCACTGGTGCATGTGTGTTTGAGTGTGCACATGTACACACACACACACACACACACACACACACACACACTCCTTCTCTCTCTCTCTCTCTCTCTCGTCATTCTTTTTCAATGTCTCTCTTTACCCACCAACCTCACACACAGTCTGGAATCACAAATCCATGGCTGGATTTCTTTGTCGATCAGTATGTTTTTATCATTGTTGACTAAGTGTTAAAACAAATGTTAAAAACATAGCAACAGTGACACAACAATGAATCCATTGGTTTAAACTGCTTTTACTTAATTTTTCCAAGAGGGTATATTTTCTTGCGGGGGTTCACTGTCATGTCCGACATGGGGAAACGAGGGGGGGGGGGTCAATTCATCACGTACACAGGAGGCAACTCCACGACATCAAACCACACGGTGAGGGGAGGAATAGACCTGGATATCCCACCACCTGCAGATCAGAGAGCAAAGGTGGTTGGACACCGTATCCAGTGGAGAGGAGGAGGAGGAGGAGGAAGAGGAGGAGGAGAGGCAAGCAGGGAGTAATACACAAAAAACACACTGCTGGTATTCTCCTCACAGAGCAGGTCAGATCATCGCAGAGCAGGATCGATGAGCTGAAAACACTATTAAGTGAAAGAATACAGAGATGTGTGAATATCGTGTTTTACAAGCAACAAGCTGTGTGAGGGTTGAAAGAACTAAATTCTTTGTTTAAATGGATTTTTTAAAGACCGATGCTTGCAGACAGAGACTTCAGTACGACGGGAGGGGGAGTTTGTTTCTTTATGACTGAACAGTGGTGCTCCTCTGTCTTGTGCACCAAAAGGAAAGAGATGGAAATCTTGTCTTTAGCTCAGTTTACTAAACCCAGGGAATCTTGGCAGGTGATTATAACAGCTGTTCACATTCCATCATCGGCTAATGAATCTCAAGCTTCTCAGACAAACTGTCAGTTGATAGATAACTGCCTTCCCCTGCTGCATGCGAGATGATCCTGATTTTAACATCTGTAAGCTGGACTCTGTGCCGCCCACATGCGAGAAGTGTGTTTCATGTCACAGAAGAGGAGAGCAGCAGCTGGAGAAACATCAAATAGGCCGACAGATCCATACAGAAACCACCCATGGGCACCTTTGAGCAGCTCGCTGTTCAGCTGCTTCCCACACGCAGACACAATCTGAGGCGAAGGGGACAAAGAGGGAGCAGTTCAAATGTGGTCCAGTGTCCCAGCCCTGAGTGTTTGCAGGGGTTTTCATCGAGGGCCATTCCCTTCCACACCTCCAATTCTGTGAGAATGCTAATACTGTTAAGTGCTGCCCAAACAGCCGAGCCATGGTTCACAGCTCACCTGACAAGAGCCATTCTCAAGCTATGAGCAGATCCTTTGCTTTAGGGCACAGAGGGAAGGAGAGAGCCCCACAAACAGCAACTGAAGAGGGACACAATCCAAGCCAGGGGACGCTACAAGGAACAAGGAACAGGTGGAGGTTATGATTCAAACTGGCAATCAGGAGCAGGACTGTCAAAGACCGGTGTCCTCGCTGTGGAAAAGCCCCATCCAAGAAAATCACAGAGAGCAGGGGGGAGGCAGAATTTGTCATCGACCTGGACTGAAAAATGAAGTTCGGAGCAAGATAAAGGAGGGGCGGGTCAGCCAATTTACCTCACGGAGGAGGAAGTGAGGCGGGCGGAGGAGGTTCCCTCCATCCAAGGCCCTGGGGCCCGATCTTATTAAAGGAAGAGTGCTGAAGGCCAACATTGTCTGTCAACTCCTTTGCCGATCTCTCCAGGAGAACCCCATCCCGAGGTAAGGCCGATTCCAAAGACCAAGCATCCCATTAAGCTCAGCAACTACCAACACATGGTCCTCAGATTGGTTCTCATGAGGAGCCTTGAAAGTCAAAGGTTCCTCTCACAAGTAAACCACACAAGACCTTCAGGGGAGTCCCCAGATCCTCCTTGACAAACTGGACAGAGAGTAGCATGTCCGACATATCCACCGGTGCCCTTCAGGGGAAGTTACCCAGTTCTATTTTTGCTTAGCGTAAGTGTGAAGTTCTCAGATGACATTGCATTGGTCAACACGTCTAACAGCTCCTCTCGTGTTGTGGAGGAAACGGAGAAGCTACAGCCGTGGTGCGAGGAGCACTTTCTTAAACCTGAGGAAGACAAAAGGAGCTTCACATAGAGGAAGGCTTGCCCAATCTATCTCTACCACAAATACTCCTTAAAAAAGAAGGAGGACAAAGACAAAGCAGAATATATACACAAAACAGCCTATATCTCTGGCTCGTGTTCTGTCTTCATCAATCACATGCAATTAAGTGACAGCAACAGTTTTAAGACCTTTCATTACATAAGTCTGCAGTTTACCCTCTGTTGTTAATTCTGCTCTTCATTCACAGCAAACTTCATCGAGTTCATAGAGTTATTTCTCTCCGCTATTGCCATACATCTGTTCTTATCACAATTATTACAGTAGCACAGCAGGTGGCACATAAAGGCAAACCAGCCAGAACAAGCAGAACATAAAGATAAAACTTAATATGACTCATATAAAGCCGGGAATGAAGGAGCCGGCCGTCTTCTACTCCCTCTCATATACTGAGACGCTGATGACACCTAAAGCTTTACACTGCAAGGTGACGACATGAGAAATGGTCATTATCTTTGATAAACTGCTTCAAAAGGCAGAGAGCAGTGCTGACTGCTCCTCGCTTATCAGCGTCCTTCAGCCCTCAGCTGGATTACTCAAACATCACTATACATACGCAACCAGTCAAAAGACGACCTGCGACCAGGATGAAATCAGGTAAGAGATCAAGACAGTCAAAGGCAGGTAGATAGAAAGATGGATTGACTTTTAAACAGGAAACAGCTGTCAGGATTGTAGGTTTATGGTAAATCAGACTGAAGGTAATTATAGAGGGAATAATATCAGACTATTTAGAAGTTTCTTTTGCAGATATCAACTTATAGGGACTGAAGCTTTGTTTAACTTTTCTATAGTTCTATTTAGGCGCATTAAAAACATTTGGTTGTAGTCTGCATTTGATTACAAAAATAAAGTTCACAGTGACGTTTGACATTTTTATTTTAACCACAATAAACTATTGTGACGAGCCACAATCCTGGGACAGGACTGTGCTTTGTTTGCTTGGTACACCCACCATCTTTTCATCCACCTTCTGGAGGCCACCGAGCAGCAACATGTCGCCTGCCTCTGAACAAAGCCCAGTCCACGATGTTATTTCTTAAAAGGCGAACTTGCTGTTAAAGCTGTATAGAAATGTAATTTCTTGGAGAGTGGGTTGAAAGGTGGCAGTGGTCACTGGGTTTCTATTTGGCTGCAGTTGCAGAAGCTGTTGCTTGCTGTTCTGTATCATTGGTTCAGAAAGGCTCATTAAATAACTTAAAGCTGTTTAAACGAGAGCTTCTGAGGCTAAACTGAAAGTGTTGGTGCAAGTCTTATTTCACGTTATTCTGAGAATTGCTGCACGAGAAACATAAAGGGCAATAGAGAAGGAGTGGAGGGGCATGGAGGTGTGAGGCAGGAGTTCATCTCCAGGCCAGAGGAAAAATGGAAGTGACACAGAATTGCCACCTATGCCAGGTGGAGGTCTTTCCCCCTCTAGAATCCCCTGGAGCACACATTAGTGTGGTGGAGGATGATGGTGGTTCTGAGCAGCGATGCTCAAAGCCAGAGCTCTCCTGCCCGAGTTCAAATCACATTATTCATTAACAGGCAATAGAGAGAAGGGGGCCTCCCACCGCCGATTGTATTTTTAATATATAGTTCATGAAGTGAATGATTTGATTTGTAAGCTGTGGACTTGCAAGGTTCAGGATTTAAAAGAGGAGTTTTGTGTTGAGCCACTTTCAAAACCATGATATGCCAATTTTTTACTTTAGCAATAAATGTCAACCACAGGCTCATTGTTTCCTATTTGAATCAGTCTGAAGTGAACATGTGTTGGGACCATCATGCAAACACTGGTTCACTTCACTTGACGAAATGTTATTGTGCATTTTAACTTATTTCTAAGCGTATGTCACACCTGATGCATCATTGGAAAGTTTTTTTTTTCCACATTTCAACTTTGAAGCACATGAACACATTGAAATCGAAACAACTTCACACGTCGGGGAGAAATGAACCGAGCATGTGAAGGCACAGTGAGAACGACTTCTTCTCCAAACTGTTTTCACTTTAAAGCACGTATAATGGTCCTGCTGCCTTTTGGAGACGGCAACTTCCCGAAGCGTTTGTTTTTTATACACTATCCACGGTTCATCTCCTCGCTGAATCCAGGCCCTTCATTAGCTCCATTCCATCTATCATGTCCCATTTTCAATCATTCTAAATTACTCCTCCATTCTTCCTCGACACCATAGTTATATCTCTTGGTTTATTAAAATTCATTATTCAACAAGATTTACAAATATTTGGAGTTTCATTTAACAAATGGCTTTTTTATAGCTTTACTACGGGGATGAGTATTAATTCATATCTGCACAGTTCCCCACTGTAATGAAGTAAAGTGCAGTGACTAACATACCAATGCATCAGCTGTCAGAGGCTCTTTTTATTAATACACTGGGATGAGACTCACATCATATCTGAGGCCAGACTGTGTTTTTCAGCAAATAAGAATGTCCCAAAAAACAAACACTTATTTTCTCACTCTGTCTATATTTAAATACAACTTTCAATGCACCAATCAAGATGCTATTAGATCCATCTTCTCTCCATTCCTTTTTCTTTTCCATGTAGGTGTAAGTATTCGTTTATAGACTTCGCTGAGCTCCACGCTCCCACTGACATTCTGTAGATAAACGCTTCACAAAAAGAGCGATAGGAGTCCGACCACTTCCCTCACACACATGTTCCTCTGTAGATGCACCACAGTTGAACTTTCCCTTAAAAAGAATATTTCTCATTTCAAAAGACAAGATATTAGAAATACAAAGTCCTGCTGTGCTGTGGTGTCAACTGCTGTTTCACGGACTTACATCTCAGAGAGAAGCGAGTTTCCCAAAAAATAAATAAAAGCTGCATTAAAAGCAGGAGATGGTGGGGGGGGGAATGTTTTCTACCTTTGAAGCAGTTGTGGGACTGTCGAGAGTTCAGACTTGTTTTTCTGCTCCTTTAATCTGCTGCCATGAAAGAGTTTGGTGGGACACACGGGACATTTTGCAATTGATCCACTGGGACTTTAACCAGGAGCCAAGAACGACCGGGGGGAGCATTAGCTGGCTGATAGGTGCAGTACCTTAAGACATCAATTTAGTAAGAAATAGCACTGTTAGATTCAATCATAACTGAAATGATTTTGTCCACATTTCCTTTTTGTAACAGGTGAACTCAGAGGATAGTTTCCTTCCAGTAACTTATTACATTTGCGTCTTTTAAAAGCATTTGTAATCATCCAAATAATTTCCAACTGTCCAAGCCTTGGCAAATGGTTCCGTGTGAGCAAACACGGTGGGTCAGGTTAACGAGTTCCTGCAGCCCTTCCATCTCTGCTCCAGACATTCATGGTCCTTGGATTCAAGATCTGCTGCTGGAGCCTTTAACGCTATGCCCTCTAACAGAAATCAAGAAATTCCTATGTGAAAGGCTCTTGAGCCAATTAAGAGCTGAGAGCAGATGTGATTCAATTCACCAGAGAGATGGTTAAGGAGGTATTTCGAAAGCATAAGAAAGAAGTAGGGTAGTCCAGTTTGAGATAGAAATCTTGTGAGCTGAAGGTAGAAGTTCTGAGAGACTCAGACGACTTACAGCAGAAGGATATGAGCTGTTTTTCAAAGAGCTAATGGCTTCGGCAAGCAACAGGACGTCTGATAAAGACTTTCAAACGTGGATACCAGGATTAAACCCAACTGAACAGCCAACATGTTCATAAACCAAGGGGCGTTCAAACTTTCTCGTCACGTCCAACCTCAGCTCTGTTCTTTCTCTCGAAGCAATAACGGAAAAGGTGGGACAAGATGGTGACATCATGTAAATCCCAGGATTAACCTTTCTCCATTTATTGCCTGTAAACTAAATGTACCAAGTAAGGTTATTAATTATGGATCTACATGTACATCACATCCTCAAAAAAGAAACCATGTTTTACCTATTTCACATTAAATACATTGGTTTGTCCCACAAACTTGGTCGACAAGGTAACTTCCTTTGAGGAATAAACCAGCTGAATTCTACCAGACAGCTGCAGACAGGATGTTTTCCGAGGGTGACCTGTGGACACACTGTTAAATACTTGACCACCAAGAGACCTAAAGAAGGAAAAGTTTCCTTTCACACAGTTCATTCATCTTGTTGAAACAATCAATAGAATAAAGATGAAGAAGAAAAGATCTTTTTTCTACGAGGTTGCAAATGCCACAGCCAATGATTCACATTGATTCATACGCATCAGATTGTTCGGTGATCCCTAAAGATGCCCTGAGGACGTGGGCATTGTCTTCTTCTTCTTTTTGAGTCTGTAAAATCTGATTTTCTTTCACTCATTTATGTCTTGGAGTAAAAAGAGAAAAATGGAGAAAAGACTGCCGAATACCAGACACTGAACTTGTGTTCAAATCAGAAAGCAAAACTTCAGGTGTAACCAGACAGAATAAGTAATGAAAAGCAGCAGTGACTGGGTGCACTGACGCCACCAGTCGCCATCGGAGTTTGAAATCGTCACAGGTGTAAACAGACATGCCTGACTGGGACCTCTGTGAGAGCTGAAGGGCGAAGACGTAACAAGAAACAAATCGAACGACACAGGGCTTAGCACAATAAGCAGCCAGACCACAATAAAATGATGTGACAAGGATATGAATCATGCTGCCGACAGTCTGCTCCCGTGAATAGAAACATATGCAGGAAACCTGAAGAGATAAAGAGAAGCTTTGTTTTGTCCTTGTCAGTGTTGTCCACACACATCTGTCCAACAAGATTACATCTTCCACGGAAAAAGGCAGGTTGGTGAGACAGTTGTGCTGATGTGCAGGGGAAAGATGTCGTATATAGTTATATACACGTACATAAGCCTAACACCATAAACCCAAAGTAGCCAGTAACTTATAGATTTAACTTTGGTTTCTTCACGGGAGGTCCTTTTAATCCTGAATGTAAATCATACGAGCAAACCCTGCTATATGAGCTCATTAAAAGTGGCACGTATATATGGCATGTGTGTGTATTTGGAATGGAGGAAACACAATGATGGATGTAGGTAAAGCAGATTCATGTTATCAGGTTTAAGCACTAATGAGATTTCACCCATCAAAGACTTATTCTGATTACATTTATCACGAGAGAGACCCTTTCCAACCTCCACACACACACACACACATTGTACTCCTATCTTAATGAGGACACTCTTTGGCATAACACATTCTAATCACAACTAAGCCTAACCCTATAACGTAAACCTAATGCCAACCCTTATAGAAAGTGTTAACCCTCAAACAGCACAGATATAAAGTACAAGTACACATAAAATTGTATGCAGGACCACTACAGTGGCAGACACATACACACACACACGCGGCACATTTGTGCTGCGCTTGTAGTAACATTTTAAGAGGCCGAGCTGCTCCTGACGCATTAATTATATCACATGTTGATTTAAATCTAAGTGGAGCCACGAGAACACAGTCCTGAATCTAACATTACTGCACCCAGGGGATGGGCCCACTTCTGATGAGTCGGCAATCTGGTGTCGATATTTACAGCCTCTGATAACTTCATGCTGAACCTCAAAGGACCAGTGATGTCAACAGATCTGCTGCGACTGCTTAAACACATGTGACGTGATTTCTTTAAAACTGTCCATCTGTCAAAGGCTTGTGTTTCATTCATGTTATACACAAGTGACCCAAAGCTGTTGCTGCTCTGTTACCATGCTGTTATGTTATATCTTATCTTATATAGCTAATCATGAGATAGGTCTTAATTCACGGGCAGCGTCCTTCAGAGGGCGCAGTCTCCTCGGTCCACGAAATAGGTGGTCTTCATTTGATTAAGTTTTTGCAACATCGTGCAGCTGGGACGCAAAAAGTCTCCCAGTGCAGCCACTGGATTGAGACACAGCTATGGACCTTTGTCCCAGTTATAATAACTCTTTAAATATGGTGTGAATTGATCTGTACTAAGGACAGTCAGAAAACAATACAGCGATGACCTCTAACCAGCCACACATCATTACAGTATTAATACTATTAACACCAGCATCCGCAACGAGATGATGGAGCGTGATTATAAAAGTGTGACAAAACAACAAAGTACGACCTCTTTGACAAATCATACAAACTATTTAAAAAGAAAATGCTCCGATCCATCATGTCAGCGCCCCATTAGATGTAACCGACAGTGATGACAGGTGGGAAACTGATGAGGGATTCACCTTCTCGTCACGGCGCCGGCGACTCCGGCTGCTCGGGCCAGAGCTCCTGTGGGTAAAGTGACAGGATCCGGGGAGAAAGTATGAGCCTGTGTTTGCGTCACATCCTCCCGGGGACGCTCCACTCTTGTCAGGTGCAAAGAAGTAGCTGTCAACTCTGTGTTCATCAGGGGAGACGCATGGCTGTCCAGACCCTCCACGGAACAACAGCAAAACAAGTGATGACAGCTGCAGTGAACGGGGGCGCTGGTCAGTCCAAATTGGGCGAAAAGTGCGAATTAATTGAGTGATAGTGAGCATTCATCCAATTAGGTAAGAATTCCGTGAGACCTGGCAGAGGGAGAGAGCCACAGACAATGTGACATCGTTGAATCTCCTCCTCTCCGGCCACCTTCTGAACCCGTGTTAATATGACGGGCTCGTCTGGGGATGCAAACTGCTGTCGGTGGGAGTTTTAATGCCAGAGGGCAACGGCCGGGTGGACGATTTCAGGAGTCTGCCAAAACAGATAATGTCAGACATCAGCAAGGTGTTTGTCTAACATATAACTTTCAGGGATAACAGGGCTGACTATCACGGTGTGTATATCTGTGTGTGTGTGTTTAATCTTTACACCCTTAAAAAGTTATCTAGCTGTTTTTCATCAAGTCCGATGTCAAGTCAAATAACAGCAAAGCAGCCGATAGCAATTCTGGTCCTGTCAAATATATCACATCGGTTACATTAGATAAAAACATTTTCATCTCCGACTGTAAAAGGGAGAAGCCGTCTGTCTGTCCGTCTGTCTGATTTTTCTCGACAGCATCCCGACGAAGTGCAGTGTCAACAGTTCTTTGGATTTGCTGTTCTCGAGAAACGACACGTCTGTAAGTACATCAGGGCCGGAGTGATGCACCCACTACTCAAAGGTGGGTGCACCTGCTCCGAGCATGGAAAACAAACACAGGAACTTTACACAGGATCATCTGAGGTGCGGGAGCGGCTGATCAGAGCAGTGCACATGAGCCTGGACAAGGAATTTATGGCAACATGATGTTCCACCGTGCCTCATCTAACATTCAGTCGTTAGGATTTTCGATTTCCTTCAACGAACACGTAGGAGGCAGAGAATGGCTCACATTAACATATTTAAATAAAAGACTTTGAAAGAAAGTTTTCCTTTGTGATTTTCTTAACTGCTTATTATACCAGTGACTAAACAAATCAACGTCACACCCATTTTTGTTGTTATGTCAAGTTATTTGGTGAAAAATGTACTGACTCTACACTGCAGAGAAAGAGTTTCTGTGGCTCAGTGGTTTCATTAATCTACACTCACTCGTTTTATTAAGTACCCTAAGATTAAACTCATATAAAATATTAGTACAATACACCACGCCTGCATTAATTATAGCGATTCCTTTTGAATTTGTGATCCTGCTTTTTCTGATTATGAGCTGCGTCGTGGAAATTAATGAGATAACAAATGCATAATAACAATAACAAGCACTGTCTTTTAAATTATATTATAATGACGAGAATAAAGAAACTCGAGATACAGCTGCACAGAATGACAAACAGTGTTACTCTTGTGTGGAGGCCACAGGCTTTTACAATGGAAATAGATGCTAAACACCTGATGCATGTACCGAATAAATTTATAATAAACCAAATAAAAACGAATATTCCCTGGTCAGTATTAGAACCTTGTCTGACATCTCATGTATGTGCATCATTAATGAAAGAGGAAATAACTAAAGAGGTCTTAAAGCTTTAATTCAAACAAGGTGATCACTCGGCGCTTGGTTCGTGATGCGTTCCGTGGGTCTTGTGCAGGATTCGATAGGCACGGTTGATCTGTTCTCATTTCAGACGTGGCCTGGTTCATGTGTGCGTTGAGGATTTGGGGTTTAGCTCTGCTTGCTCATGGGTTTATTCTGCGTATTACTGGGCCTCTGGGTAGTTTAGTTCTTCTTTTTGACAATATGTTCAAGTCCGATAATCTCGGTGGGTGAAAGTTTGAACTTTGGGGCAGTTTATGTCATGACCCTCTGATCCTGCACCGCACAGGGTCATGCATTAATGATCCCTCTGTTCTACGGACTAACAACATCACAGCTGAGGCAACAAACAGTATCCAGGTGAAACCACACAACACAAACACTGGGTAGTTCCTCCCTCTGCTTTCTAACTAGCCTCATTTCTTCATGGCACGATTCCACTACATGTTGGATGTTGGTTCCTTTGTGATGCTGCTCCATGTTGACACGATTCAATCACACTTTTTATGCAGCTGTGAACTCAGGCTGCAAATCTCCCATCACCACATCCCGAAGGTGGTTTTATTGGATTCAGGTCCAGTGACTGTGCCACTGAAGATGGTGTATTATGGTGGAAGTAGCCTTTAGACAATGGTAAATTGCATTAAGGCGCACACAATTAAGGTGTAACACAATTACACCACCACCATCATCCTGAACTGTTGGCACAAGGAAAGTTCGGTCCATGGATTGTCTTTAATGCCAAATTCTGACCTGCCAATCTGCAGCCACAACCGAAAACAGGATTAATGAGAACGGGTCACAGAACATTAACATGTTTCTAGTCTGGTTCCTGTGAAGCTGTTCCCACTGCAGCCTTAGAGTTCTGTCCTTGGCTGACAGAACCTCTCATGGTCTTCTGCTGTGGGACCTTTCGCTTCTGGGTTCTACGTATTCTGATTCTGAGAACCGCTCTGCACAGGTGTAGAGAGAGTTACCATAGCCATGGCAACAAGACATTTCTGTTTGCAGAACTGCTGATGTTTTTCCCACCATTTTGACTAAACTCTAGAGATGAGCCCGTCTGGCAGCAACAATCAACAGTCAAAGTCACACAGGTCACATCTTGCTGATGTTTGATTAACTGAAGCTCCTGATCTGTATCTGCATGATTTTATTATGCATTGAAATGCTGCCACGGGATTGGCTGATTATGATTGCACGAATGGGCACAAGTGCTTACAAGGGCTCGTAAAATAAAGCTTGATGAGGAACACACATTTAGCCTCGATATAATCAAAAGGAACAAGCTGGTATATTCCAATTTATACCCTGACCTTAGTAAATTCTCAATTCTACACGTTATGGATTAGCATTGAGCGACGAGACAAATTGTTTGCGGCTCTAAATAACTCCTGTGTGAGAACCAGCCAAATTTAAATACACTTTGCGCAGCCTATAGGTCGGAGAGACAGCTGCAGGGGGAGAGGAGGCAGAAGCATGAGCAGAAAATAAAGAAACGAGGTAAAGGCGCAGGTAAGAGAGTGATAGACACCAAGGTAGCCCCCGTGTGTGTGTGTGTGTGTGTGTGTGTGTGTGTGTGTGTGTGTGTGTGTGTGTGTGTGTGTGTGTGTGTGTGTGTGTGTGTGTGTGTGTGTGTGTGTTACACAGACACTATTCTTAAAGCCTGTGAAACTCTTCCTGTTGCCATGTTGTCGCGCGTGAGAGACCGAGCAGGAAGGAAAGAGGAGTAACAAGCAATTATTCCCCAAAAATAGAGGATTTTTGATTATTCATTATTTAGAAATGATAATTATTTAGAAAATACAGCAAACAACACAATGCTACATGCTCTTCGTCATAATATTCCTCCTGCTCTCTACTATTCAAACCATCAGCAGCTAAATTGTTGAACTGTTGTTGTTACAGTGAAAACCAAACGTACACATAATTGAAGACAACTTGACAAGACAGCGACGGGTCTGAATCTGACCGTGTCGGACAGGAGGATCTTCGGGGAAACGTGGGTCACTCAGGTGACGCTGCCCTTGTGAGCTCCATCAAAGGGAATGCTGGAATTTAAATGGCAATCCTGAATATTTCATCCCCTCTCAGAGGTTTGCTGAGGTCTCTTGAGCCAAACACGATGTCAGTCTGACGACAACACAGGCAGAGTAGGAGGATACTCTTTCACAGAAACAACATTTCAATGACATTCCTTACTAGAGAGCATTTCATTGAACAGTTTTCCTCTGTATATTTGTATTCAGTAATTATACGCAGGAGGAAATGCTCTAATCCGTTTGAATATTCTTTTTTAGTCGTCACTGGATGTGGATGATCCACTTCATGTTTTGCAGTCACAATAATACGTGTATATTTCCGTGTAATCATTCAACGCCTGAATGAGTTGGAGTATAGTATGATTGCTCAGGATCTGAGATTTTGAGGAATGTGGGCAATCAAAAGAGCTCCTTCAAATAACACAAAGGAGGAGGTGAGAGGAGGATGAGAGCAGGGGAGGGATGGGGCCTTCAGAGACTGGATCTCTGTCAGAAAGAAAGAGGAAATAAAAAACACGCGGAGGTGAAAGGGAAAGAACGACAAAGACATCCTCCTGGAGAGGACTCGAGGGTCAGCATCCTGACAAGTGGGGTCGTGGAGGATTCTCAGCAAGGAAAAGAAAGGGGGGGGGGGTAAGAGAAAGCAAGACTGGAAATGATGGCAGAGCAGAGTGGAAGAGAGGTGAGAGGAGAGTTCAGGTGAGGCAACGTCAAGAGTAACAGCGGAGTGAAGAGGGGAGGGAGAAGTTAGGTGACAGTGTGAAAGACCAATTTGATCTCAATTTTCAAACTTACGTGAACATTGAATTTCAACCATATCTTTTTTGTTTGTCTTTCAACTTTAGGACTTCTTACCTTTTCATGGTTTCCTTGGAGACGGGAACAAAAGTAAATCCTACATCCTAGATCACGGGGACATCTGTACAGAACACGGAACATAATGAAAGAAGTGAATAATACATTGAACGAATGTTGAATGTATTATTTATCTCATTTAGATTTTCTCCTTACATAAAACACGTGTAGTGGACGTTAAATCAAATATGCAAACGTGTCGCAGGAGGCTCCATTTATCGCTTTGTTCCAGCTCCGCTCATTTTCTATGTGTATTACTGAAGGTCACCTCAGATGAAAAGCTCCTTCAACTCATCAGGAATGCTGCCGCAACACAATCAGTGATTCACAGTGATTCACACTCAGGACATAGTGTGAGAGAACTGTGCAATAGTTTCATGACTTTAAACACAACTTATTCTGCTGTTGTTGTTGTTGTGAGTTGTGTTGATGGTTAAAGTTAACAGTCTACAGGGAACCACTTTTGTAGCATTTGCTTCTCCTCTCATTATTTTGAAGATAAAGGACAAGCTGTTACTTTACCCCGACCGCAGCTGAGAGCTTTACTTCAACTGCAAGTTATGTATTAGCATTTTATTTTATTCTGCCTCTGCACATCTGTCGGTTGCTGTTAGCTAAACAAACTTCTTAGTGCAGGGAGGCAGAGCCCTCAGCTGATGAGGTGAAGGCTGCGCCAGAAACTTGATTTTTACTGTAAATAACCTCACCTCCATCTCTCCTCCTCTTTTCTCTCTCTCTCTCTCCGAGCAAACATTCACCAGTCAATATCAATTACCACGTCATAAATCTGTTTAAAAGAAAGAAATCAGCAGTTTTCAGTTTCTCTTGGTTTAACAGTTGGTAAAGTATTAAAGGCTCAATGTCTAGTCTAATATTTATCTAGAAAAAATGTTTTAGATTTCTAAATTTACAAAAAAAAACAGGGTTGTTTTTCCGAAATAATTCTTTTTAGACATTTCACCCAACAAAATGTAATTAACCCACTAAGATCGGATGCAACATCTGCGTGTGTACACCTTTAAGAGCAGGTGTGAGGTTTGAATGCTTCGCCCTGTAGATCCTGATTAGAGGTTTGCGTCTCGTCACCTTTGTCATGAGTAATAAAATAAATCGAGTCGCTGAAACACAGAATGAATAATTGGAAATGTAATTGGTTTGTTAGCATACGTAGCCTGCAAAAAGTTTTCAAGGTAGCGTCTCAGACAATGGCTGACAATCCAAGTGACAGCGGGGATAATGACACAGTGATTTATTGACGAAAACACAAAGTAGCAGCGGAGGATTCAGAAGAAGACAAAGCAATGGTTTCCATTTTTTATTTCATGTCTCCATCTGCTTCAAAGGCGAAATGAAAATGTTTGTCAGCGCTTCAAAAAAAACCTTCAGGTGTCAGTGTTTTCATTCCACATCTTATTTATTAAGTGTTGATGGAGTTTCACATCAGTGGAAAGTACAAGTGATGAGACAACTTATTACATGTGTTGCTTCAGGAAACAAAAAACATACATTACGTACTTAATGTTATTATTTCCCCACAACGCTTCCTACAATTCAGCAGCAGCAGCTTGAAACCAAAACGTATCAAGGAAAAGTTATGAGGGTTAAAAAGAAGACGACAGGAGTTGGTGGAAGTTTTGTTGATCATAGCAATGTAAAGAATTTCTCAGGCCTGTGTGCTTGTGTAACTGTGGCCTGGTGCCATATTGATTGGTTTATAAAAGCTGCTTGCTCAGGGTTTGTGGTGTACTTGGTGTAAGAGTCTCCCTCTCATATGACCAAGTGGATATAGAAAAGAAAACTGTTGGAATACTAGAAAAAAAAAAAATGAAGGTTGAGCAGAAAAAGAGGAGGAAGAATGAAAGAGCGACGATGGAAGTAGAAAAAAGACAGAAAACAGAATAAGGAAAAGAATCATGGATTCTGAACAAGGGCCAGATGTAGGATTAAAATTCCCAGTGTTAGTGTTTAGTATGCCGAACACATCGTGGATCACTCATCACTATCCAACTGCCTTGGCACTCAGGGCAGCTCTCCCTCCCTCACTCCCTCCCTCTCCCTCCTCCCTCGTTCGCTCTCCCCTGCTCTCAGTCTTTGATGCCAGCTGAGCTGCAGAAAGCGATGGGACATGGGGGAGGGGCCCGGGGACTGGGAAGGGGAACCACACAGTGCAGATGTTAGGTGTGAAGAACATTCCAATTTATTGACTATTCGGGGCTCTCGCGGACGAGGCTGCGAAAAGCTGGAGAAACAAGAAGAAGAAGAAGAAGAAGAAGAAGAAGAAGAAGAAGAAGAAGAAGAAGAAGAAGAAGAAGAAGAAGAAGAAGTGGTGCATCACTTAGCAGATGAGGAGCGACACGGAGACTCATCAGTCAAAAGCTTTTGGGCATTTGAGGTGATTTGGGCTTTTAGCTTATATCAATTTGGAAACATAGAGAGAGATGCAACATGAATATTGGAGGAGGACATGCTGGCAAAACCCAGAGGTCACTGGATGCATTTTTTTTTTCTCATTAGCCTTAAGCCGGAGCATCTATTGCATTCTTATTTATTTAAAATAGTGAACTTGAAATGCAAAAATATCAAATAAAAGATGAAGTTCAGAGCTGCAGTTTCATTGAGGAGACGGTTCCGCTCCACGGTGCAGACTCATCATGTCGGGGGGGGCTTTGCTTCGGAGTTTAGTCTGAACCAAAGTACCAGGTGTGAACGGTGCCTCAGACCAACGGACCAAAGTTTAGTCTGAACAGAGACGTGGTCTTGGTCTGGATCAAACTGAGCCTTGGGTTCGGAGCGATTACAGCGTGAAAATACTTTTATTTTTATACAGTTCAGACTTTCAGACCAAGTGCAGGAAGTGAGACGGCATTAAACAATAGAAGAAGAAAAAGATGTTTGCAGGAATGCTTGTAGTCTTCACCTCCGAAGATAAAGTGTTTGCTGGTTGTAATACCAGTGGTAATGGAACTAACAAAGTCAACCAGTTCATTTGTTTTCTCCATGAGCTTCATTCTAAATTGTTAGTGAAGACAACAAGTCGACGTCGGACACACAGCGGTTTACAAACCATTACAGGTAGACGCAGTGCACGTAGGTAATGACTGTTTGAATCTAATTATTACTCAGACGGTTTCAAATGTCCGGCCAGAATCTACATGTTATAATAATTTCGTCAATCAGTAGATAAAATGGATGAATTAATCAGTAAATATTCACATTTCTACACATTTGGTGTACTGAGTGTCTTTATCCTGAATTATTGATCTGAGCGATCTCCCTGTTTCTGATCTGGAGGCAGATTCAGTCGTGAGGGGAAATTTAAAACACATCACAAGATATTCTGTGACTGACACTGTCCAAGTCAAGCAAACCAGGTCATACAACATCCTGTGGGCCACATTCTTACTTCACCATCACATTTTCTAATTTAATGCCTTGCTGGAGGGCGCCTGAACAGTAGATGCTGTGGGAGGGAAGGGGGGCTTGTTCTCTTTCACCTCTCTCACCTGTATTTATTACCAACCCTGAGTTTATTACTTTCTGTCATTTAGCCTAAAGTCTTCACTGTCCACGGCCCGATTTGACCCAAACCTGTTATTGTCCATGTGTCCTCATCAGCTGGAGAAATAAAAACAGGAGTGAATCATTTCCACTGGGTTAAGTTTTCCAGAGGGATCATGGAACAGCTCAGTGAGGCCTAGTGGTGCTAATCAGCAGAGCAATACATGAGATAAGATGGCATCTCTCCTCCGCCTGACAGCTACTATTATATCCCTGTTAAAGAAAGCTGCTGTCGGGGTAATCACAGCCTGACAGGAACCGGAGGAGGAGGAGGATGTTCACTGTGTGTGTGAGCTTGAATAAGCAAGACAGAGACACCACAACAACAACAACAACAACAACAAGGAAAATGTGAAAGCGGAATAAGGAGAAAGTGAATTTATCAGAGGACACGGGCACCTGCTAATGTTCAGTCGACCACAGTGGATTTTTCTGACAGGTGGGAATTTCAATTAGCACACAGGGGAACACGAGTATCGGTTAAAACAATCCAATTATTGTTTGGAGCAGATGTTCTTGCGAGAAAAACAATTCACAACGCGACAACGTCGCCTCGGGAGAATCAACTATATGGGCAAAGTCAAATCCGAGCCCACTGCCGTTCCCCATTTACAAACTCTGACCGTCTCTGTGTCTTACTTACTCGCTGTGTTTTCTTTGTTTTTCGCTGTGTATACAAGTGAACACAAAAACCATTTAAACATCTCTCTTTAATATATTTACATATTTATGTCCTATCTGGAGAGTCCTCTCGACACTAATGGTGGCTCAGCAAACAAAGGCACAATCTAAAAATGACGTTTTGAATGCTTTCAACGCTTCCACCCCCTTTTCTCTTCTGCCACGCAACACAATGAAATACTTATTTGTGACGCCCGCAAAGTGTTTTCCATTTCCCTGATAATCAGGCTGAACGGGCAGTTTGTTGTGACCACATTATTCACAGACACCGGGTTGTTCTAAGACCATCAGTATAGTTTAATGTCCCTGTTCCATCAGCATTATTTCCAGTTCTGTCAGAGGTTATAGGGTTGTGGGAACCATTGTTTTCAATCAAAGAAATGTGTTTCCATTTGTGGAAATGGACGTACAAACAGTGCGGGAGCTTTCATTTCCTGCAACACTTGTTTTCTTTAGTTTTCTCAGGAGTGATTTTCTGATACTGGCACAGAAAGACACCTTCTCATTGTGTTTTCATTGTGATTGGTTGATTAAAATCTTGACCAGTTTTTGCACTTCAGGAGAATCTTCACAGACGTTCTTCTCTCTAATCTCAAACACGCACACACTACAACATTTGAAAGTAATGTCACATAATAACACACTAAAGAGTAGCTCTCCTGAAGGGGGCTGTCACAACACCTCATGTCACCTCATTGACTAATCGCATGAGGAAGAGGAAGAAGAGGAAGAAGATGGAGACCCGAGCGGTGCACCTACCTGCTCTGTTGATAACAACACTAGGCAGTGATAGAAAACGAAAGCAGAAGAAACAAGTCTGGGTTCGAAAATGGTTGGGGAGACATGATCAATATGAATTGTCAATTTAATATGAGTCAACAAACAAAAGCCTTTCTCTCAAATTCAACTGACGCCATTTCAAAAGCTCGACTCTTCTCTCCCGTTGGTTTCGCTCAGAAAGTTCTGTATCTCTGAAGTTCTGAAGTTCTGAATCCTCCTACATTTCTCCTACATGTTTGATGATCCTCAATGACCCTGCCGGTTTGGTTATAGGTTTAAGAGTGACCCCTTCACATGACCAGATAGTCTGAGCCGACCAATGAGACGATCACTACCGACCAGGGTTCCAGACGAGATTTTCTCCTCCGATAGCCGTGATGAGGTCAGAGGTCTGGAATCATTAATAAACACTACATGGCGTATGACCGCATGAGAAACGGCCCTGAAGTGAATAATGACAATCTGGCGTCATGCTGAGTTCACGTCAGACGTGGTGGATGACAGATAACTAGTCTGGCAAGGAGGAGGTCTGGGTTGGTTATCGACCTCTATTCAACCTAACCTGTCACACGATAGACAAGCACATACACAACCAAGAGCCACAGTCATAAGAAAACACTATTTCTGTCCGTGTCGCTTGTTCTGAAGAGGTGACCAGGATCCCATCTCACTCCACCAAAGTTCCCATCAGGCTTTGTAATTACTTGATCAGGGTTCTAACAGGATTTCCCTCCCAGAGAGAAACTCCAGACTCTGATTGGTCCCACAGCTCCGGAGGGCAAACTGGAATCTGGGAGGTCAGAGGTGTCACCACTGACAAAGAGGGGTGGGGGGGGGGGGGGGGGGGGGGGGGCAGGAGATGTCACGAGCACACACACACACACACAAACACACAAAGTCACACACTGTCACAGTGACTGCAGACAGATGGCTCTCGTGGGATCGTATTACACAGAGGGCTGAGCAGAGGGAGTTTGTATTATGAAGCTGCAGGAGTGACATCCATGAATGAGCAGACTAATGATTGTTGTTGTCTGTTCATGCATCCATTGATTTGTTCATTCTTTTCTTTTTTTTCAATTGTCATAAACTATGTTTAGGAGTGTTTTGAGTTTTTGTAAATTGAAAACATTCACATTGGTCCTTACTTCTTCAAAAACATGTTTAATGTTTAACACTTCACTTTAGGGTTATGGGTTTCAATGCTATTGTTTTTTTGTGTGTCTGTGTGTGAGTTGATGTTCCCATTGGTCCCTACATTAGCTACTATCCTACTTGTGTACTCACTTGTATATCTGTGTATATAAGTGTGTCGGTGTGTACATACATACACACAAATAGTGGGAATATGTCTGTGTGTGTGTGTTTGTATTGAACATATTTTGGACGGCATTGGCATTTCTATGCATGTGTAGGTATGCATAATTGTTGGTGTCTTTCAAACTGGGCATTTGTCTGTTTGTGTGTGTCTGTGTGTGCTCAGGCGCACAGACACGCATGTGAATGTGTGTGCACATACATGTCTCTCTATGTGTGTGTGTGTGTGTGTGTGCGTGTGTCTAAGCGGGCCCCTGAGTGGCAGCTCCTCTGTCTGTCACACTGATACAAGTTGACAGCAGGGTCTTCTTCAATGAGCTCGTTGGAGCTCAGCCAGAAACCTGCTCTCTGCCTCGGTTAGTGCTTCCTGCTCTCTGCCCCCCTTTCCTCCTCTCTCTCTCTCTCTCTCTCTCTCTCTCTCTCTCTCTTCTCCTTCCCCTCATGTAAACCTCTCTCTTCCTCATGTGGCTCAATCTCTCCCCCTTTCATTTCTGTCCCCTTCTGCCTGCTCGCTCTCTCTCTCTGTCCCCTTTTAACCTCCCTTTTTCACCTGTTTTGAAAGGTATTTTACACCCAGGCATAATGAGAGTGTGGACATCAGAAGTGGAAGAAAATAGCTTTTTCTTTTCCTTCCTCTCTCACACAAATGTCAGCACACCTAAAGGAGCAGTTCCATCAAAAGCGGCTGAAACTGAATGCGGGGCAGATCCCGGCAAGGATGAAGCTTCGAAAAACAAGCAAACGGCAGAATATCGCTGGAATTACAGGGCAGGAAAACCTGTCAAACGCTGCGTATGAGACAGATTATTTGGACAGTGAACAGGATTAATCGCCGTTCTGCACTGCAAAGTAATAAAACAGAACAAATACCAGTCGGGCACTTAACCTCGTGTCTTTGCAGAGGTCGTCTCCTTCCATTTCCATGAATTGTTGTCATATGGTGAGACGCCGGGAAAGAGCCTCAGGCAACGTCTGAGTGTTGGATTCGTTTTTTTCCATTCTTGTGCAGGTGGTAAAACCCATTAGACCCATTGGAGAATGTGTCTGTGAACATCATAAACCATCCACAGATCACTACACACGTTTGTAAATTGTGTATTCATTGAGGTGAATAGTAAAACAATTGTATGTCTGCAATGCACTAAAATAAACCCAATCCACTGGAGCAGCAGGTTTTTTTTTCCCCCAGACACTCAGACATTCATGTCTCCGGGGCAGATTAGATAAATTTGTTTCGTTAATATTCCCGGGGGGGGGGGGGGGGGGGGGGGGATGTGGGTAATAAAATCCAGGCTGTTTTCCTCTGTGACTTGAGACTCATCCTTCTGGAGGGTGTGTCAGACAGCCCCCGAATCACAGCAGGCGGTTAGCGATAGACGTCACGTCCCCGTGAGACTCCATGAAATAATCAAGTGACTCGCATACACCAGAAGGCTCGGTAATTACATGTGGCCTGCTACACATATAGCCTGGATAGACTATATACCTGTGGCTGACATTGCAACAGCACATTTGATGAGCTTGCTTTCCAAATGATTTTGATCTGATCATCTGCCTGAGCTGAGTTTTAATCCTGATTCATGTCACTTTTTGATATAAACATCAAAATTCAACGTGCATCTTTCATTCTCCACCTGTGTGCCGGGACAGAATAACACTGAATATCACGTTGCTTCTCTAATTGAGTTCCTTTACAGTTTGTTGTGCTGAGGCCGTGAGCGCGCAGGAGGAATGCTTTTGTTGTGCAGCACCGCTTCCTGATACTGATCAATCCAATCAAAATGATTAACTAAGAGAAAGAGAGAGAGGTGGAGGAGGGGGGCGAGGGAACGATAGAGAGAGCAAACAAAAGCAAATTAAGGACGGGAAGATGGGGATGGATGAGGGGAATCGGAGGGAAACAGAATAAGTGAGATGTCGGACTGAGGGAAGGATGAAAAAAGAGGATGTGAGCGGAGGAGAGTAAATCGACCTGATTCAGGGGAAGAGAGGGAGGAAAAAGTGCTGACATGTGTCTGGATCATTATTTGTTGCCCGAGTCCCTGCTTGATCCCTGCATGCACGCGTGTGTGTGCATGTGTAGGAAAATGTGCTCGCTAGCAGATCCAAAAAATCGGAATAATAATAATGTCTTTATTTTAACGGTGTAGGGGGTTAGTACGCTCAGAGCAACAACACTAAACGTACAGGGTGTCAAACATAAATAGACAAAAAAAACAACGGAATTAGACCCAGCTGTCTTCCTGCCACATTCCGCTCCACCTCCCAGCTCCTGTATCCACACAATCCAACAATTTGTGTTCTTTCTTGGTTATGTTGAAACGAGTGATGTGTCACAAGTTGGCCGCAAATCGCGGTAAATTATAGCCTGTGCCGTCGGATTTTTCCTTTGGAACCTCTATACCTTTAAAATTAAATTTCTTATCTTTCCATTTTCCCCCCATATGCATGAAAATAAAACTGTATTTATGCCCCAAACTGCATGCATTTCAATTTGCGATAAGCAGTTCAAAGAAGATGGCGTTGTGTTCAAAGCGGAGAAGCACGCGAGCGGAATGGAGACGGACTATTTCAAAATACCAGATAAGATCATGAGCCGAAAAAACGTTTCTTTCTGTTCAAATGTCCAGTGATTAAACTGCAAATTATGTTGACTACACATTGAGCTAAAACCTGCATTCTAATACGCTCGCAATGACAATTCCAATGTGCTGATGTGTTGCAGGTTTAATGTTTAACATTGTTATCATCTTTGCTTTGTTTGTTAGGATGCTAATGTTTGGTAATTAACATGAAATAAAAACTACAAGAATTTGGTCATAAACCAAAGTTGAAGGCAAATAAGAAGCAGATGACGCGTCGAGAGGAAAACTGGATGGAACGAGTTCTTTCAGTTCATCCTCAGGGGAACATGAATGTCCAAGTTTCATGGCAAATGATGAGACATTTAAAACACGACAACAAATGTCAGCCTCCTGGTGGCGGAACAAGAAAAGTCATCAGGATTCATCCTCTGTGGACTAAGAATCTCAGTACAAAATGTTGTGGCAACTCATTGGTTAGATGTGAAGATATTACACTGTCCTGTTGGTGGCGCAAGAGGGAACAAAAATCAGGTGCTCTGCAGTTATTAGGATAAATAATCTGGGGACCATGAATGCTAGCCCGCAGTTTTAAAGAAATCCACACGATATCTGATTAAATATTTCAGTCGAGACCAAAGTGATGAACCTACCAACTGACTGTCCATCTCCACGGTGCGACTGTACTCAAATCTCAGAACATTCTCAATTTATCGTTTACAAACACAAGTACATGACGTGTACATGACAAGTATTCACCTGTCAGGAAAGGTTGTTTATTCTTAGCACTGAATGTTGGCTCTGTATCCATTGTGCAGTGTGTGTGTGCGTGTGCGTGTGTGTGTGTCTTACATGTGTATGGATGTCATTTACTTACCTTAGGGCAGTAAATCTACCTGCGTACATCTGCGGTTTACGACAGCGGCAGATGCAGGTTGAGACAGAATGACAGATTTACCGTGTGTTGCGTGTTGCTGTGTGTGTATGAAAAGTGTGCATGTAAATTTACGTGGGTTACAAGTGTCACAGTTTGCAAACAAGCGGCGAAGAAAGCCACACGCAAAAATAAAAACACACACACTCACAACAGGCAGCACAAGAGCAAATCTCACAAGATCCTTGGTAAACTCTCTGTAAAGCCTGAAAGACTGATCCTCAGTGTGGGATTAGACGCTGCTCCAACACAGTCATGAGCCATTTGTGTGTAATTATATTTATGAAGAAGAATTAACATGTAATAATAATACAAAAAACACCATTCTTTCTGTTCTAATGTGCCCACGGCTGCACTCTCTACATCACGAGCACACAAATATAATTTTGACTACTCAGCAGGAAATAATGATGAGAAATACTTCAAAACCCGCTCGGCTTCGCTTGTAAAGCCGTAAGTAACCGGGATTATATTGTACCTAAAAAGAACAAAACTTAAGGGGAAGCCATCAAGTCAAGCATTTAATGCAATGAGTGAACAACTGATACTGTGCTGCAGAGGCAGGGGGGAGATTAATTGTCAGAAAGTCAAAGCCACACACTGTCTTTAATAAATAAATATAAATATTCAGCCCTTTCTGTCGTAAAAATACAGCTGACTTAGGTTCTTGGATTTCTTTAACCCTTGAGCTAAGTGATATAAATATGAGAACATACAAAGACGATGTGATTCATCGAGTCACTCGGCGTGGAAATGTGGGTGAGATGTTGAATTATTCGTATTGAACCCGATGAGTCATAGATACACCGGACGCCCACTGAGGATTATGTAAAAACCAGGAAATCGCCATCGTGAGGTGTTTTAATTATATCAGCCTTTTAAAATGTGGCCTTGAAGATCAAGAAAATGCAAATTCGCCCGAGTCGTTTATTATGTTTAAGGTTCGCGCGATGAAATAAAAAAGATTAAAAGTGAATTGGTCCACGTATTGAACAAGTCACCATCCCAGTTAAAGCACTTAATGGAGGAACATAAATCTGGATCTTTAGGAGAAGATGTGTTTCTGAAGGACTCTGCCAACTGGTGCACGCTTTACTTGATAACGTATAAAAAGTTAAATACAGTTGACATAGAAATTCTCCTTTTTATATATTATTCATAACCTACAACCTAAATCTATCGCTACGGTGACAGCAGCATTACAATAAATGTACCTACAATTTATTTTAAGTGACATTTCCATCTATTGCCAAATCCACGAGGAGAATCCAACTGAAACCCCAAATTGTTATTTTTACATTTGTGTTTATGTACAAATAATCCTCACTGCTGGTCTGTGTTTTCCGACATGTTCCACGTTTTCCTGTAAGTACGAGCTCCGCTTCATGGAAGGAAGTGAGCGAGAGGAGATCAGTGGAAGTCTGCGCTGATGAATCAAGTACCGCAACTAATCAGTAAAGTGGAAAAACTGTTTTCTAATTTACTTAAGTGATTAATAATCATGGTATTTATTGTGATTTACTGTAACCAGAGTATTGAATTGCTTGTGTGATGGATTCAGTCTCTGTCTGTTTGTAAGTCTATTTGTCTCCATCGTGTGTGTGTGTGTGTGTGTGTGTGTGTGTGTGTGTGTGTGTGTGCATGGAAGGGAACTCTCCACCCTTTTCTGACTCTCTCTCTTTCTATTTAATGAACAGTTAAACAATACAACACGCACACGCACACACACACACACCTATTTATATGGACACAGGTCCAGGAACAGATACAACAAACATATTCCCACAAATAAACACACATAGCCAAAACGATCACAACTGTTAAAAACACTGTAGAGTCTGACAAGTAAATCAAAGCTTTAGTTGCAAAACTGTACCAACACACACACACACACACACACACACACACACACACACACACACACACACACACACACACACACACACACACACACAAACAGATTTAGAGACATATGACAAAATCGTGCCCAGCATGGGTTAGTCACAAAATAACAGGTAGACAGAAACTGAGTGAGGGTTTTTTTTTGCAGCAGAAACATTTTCAAATCTTTCTTCTAACAGCCGCAGTCCAGAGGATATAAATACACACATGCAGAACACCAGAGCTGGTGCATCATTTACCAGGGAACAGCTACCGGTGCTGACACATCAATCACACTCGCTGTGTGTCTCTAGGCGTGTGTGTGTGTGTGTGTGTGTGTGTGTGTGTGTGTGAATAAGAATCTTTCTGGGTCTTTTTCATAATCAGAGACTGAGAGTGACATTGCCATGAATCCATCCACATGTAGAATATACGTTAAATAACCACATCCTGTTTTGTGGCGGTGTTATTTTTAATAGCAATGTCAGGAGATAAAGAAAAAGCAGAGAGCGGATAGAGTTTAGTCTCAGATCCTGCAGTCGTATCATTTAGGCCAAAAAACTCGCAGAATTAGAATTTGTTCCTGGAGGCGCCTCTCTGAACTCTCTCTCTCTCTCTCTCTCTGCTTCCTCCTCACCGTGATGATGACAGGATGTTTTTTATGGAGTGGCTGAAGAGAAGATTGGCTGGCTTGTTGGCATAAATGATTCAATGCATCCCACCTGATCCTGCAACTGTATAACAAAGAGGAAACAGAAATATACAGCTTCCCCATCGCCCTCCTCCCACCTCCGGCTTAAACACTGCAGCAGTGTGTTTGGACCAGAAGTCTGGGGGAATGCATCCTGAATTCATTTTGACATGATGTTCATATTTCCATACATTACTCATACTTGTGCAAGTGGCAAACAAACTTATACTGTATGTGATAAAAACCTAATGATCTCCAATGACTCTTTACTCTAAAGACAATCATCTGACATGTTTTGACGAAATTGAAACAAATAGTACTTTGTGCAAATATTTTAAGGATTCAGTGGAACAGGTGGAATTCCTCATGGGCCGGATTTCTGTATCGAATTTATTCAGTCCAGACCCAGAAATGGACAAAGGCTGAGAAAACATTCGCAACATCCAATTGGTTGTATACTGGTTTTGTGGTAATGCTGGTGGCAGCTTTCTTTTTGAATCTTTAAAAGTGACCTGAAGTAATTGAGAAGCTGCGAGTGGACTGACTCCACAGCACCTTGAGGCTTTTTGTTTCCTTTTCCAGTATTTTTTATCTTCATGTAAATATTGGATCAGCCAGAACGCCACCATATCAAATATATGACAAATGTTTTTCAATAAATGTTGAGATTTCCTCAGGGTCCACAAACCCAGATCAAGATATAAAACCAAAAAAAAAAGCTGCAAAATATAGACTTTACTGAGAAAACATTTGAGAGTCTTTATCAAATTTATATCGATTTACATTTATTCATTTTAAAAGTTGGGATTGCATGTTGGCAGAACTTTCCTTTATCTCACAATAAACAGAACCTGATTGTCAAACAGAATATTCAAAAACGAAATATGTGAAAATACTTCATTGCCCTCACTGATGAGAAAACACAATATCTGCCAACACACACACTGCTCTCCCACCTGCAACACCTGCAGCTTAAATGTGTTGGCACACTTAAAGTGTGGAGAGCGCGGCGGAGCAGGCACACGTCCCACGAGTCCGACAGGAAGGTTAAACGGGCTGAGAGGAAGAGGAAGAGGAGGGAGGTCACAGCAGCTTATCTTCCTTTCTGTCATTCTGTCTGCCGTCCCTCAGGCTCAACAACACCACACACACCCACACTTGCAGTACTAAACACCACATACTGTGCACAGACATACTTCAGAACACAGGGACATCCCAGGAGGACACGTTGTGAATTGCGGTGAGACACACTGGAAGGGCTGTTCCTCCAAATGTTCAACAAGTCTGAATATTTCTGCTTTGACTGATTTAATGAGTCTCTCGCTCTCACACTAAACTGAGGTTCTAATTTCATGGCATTTACCATTTTTACCCAGGCAGCTTGAATTTGGCACGGCTCTTCATTCTGGAAGGTGAAATATCCCTTTGAGCTCTGCCTCCCGGAAAGCCGAGTTTTCCACATCTGTCAATGTTGCACTGCGAGTTTTAAAGTTATTTTGCCTTCCATGTTGTGTTAGGAATATAATTCTACGTCCTTTATACTTTGTTTTAATATGCAGCGCTCTTATTTTTATCTCAAGAAAGTTGCTGCTCAACAGACGATGAAGACAATGAGACAAATGTGTTAGTCAATATTTGTTTTGACTCCACTTCTGTATTCCTGCTCGTACAGAAGCTTGTTTTTGAGGCCTGAACACAAACAGGAACCCTTTTAGAGATTGATGAGTAGATTCCCAGGGACTGCACCTCTGCTGCATCCGCCCATTCAGGAGCTACAGGGTCTGTGTCTCAGAACACAGAATATACAGGAGATCCAATATCCAGCAGAGTGGAAAAAACAAAGAGTCTCTCACGTTTAACAAGGTGACTGCACCGTGTTTCCTAACAAGCTGTGCTTTCACAAAACATTAAAATAAGATTGTATATGAAATACACAATGGGTTTAAATCGCACACACAGTGAAAATGTGTTTTTAAAAATTCAAATTTCAGCATGAGTGGTCAGACCTAATGTTTAAAACATCTGCAGAACTTCAGGATGAAGCAGTTAAGCTGCCATTCAAATGTAAACAGAATTTCAAATGTGAGGTGATGCAGTGAATTGTAGGCGACAATACAGACTGACTAGTATCTGATGATCTAAAGCCAGTTTGTGGATTAAAGTAACAAGAGGAAATCAGTTTGGTTTTTAACATGAATTCCGGTAATTTTCCGGTAAGATTCACTGAAACATTATGATATTCCGGTAAATCACCTGGCGTCTGCTGCAGAACATTCAGGTAAGTCCTGTTCTTCTCTCCCGATTATTCTCATTTCTCAGCAGCTCTCAGCTCTGCCAACAGTCCCGGCAGCCAGCAGCTCTGGACCCGGCCCATGCTTTGCCTTTGCCACAAATTACTACCAATAACTCAGCAGAAAGCAGAGGATTTGATTCCTTAAAGTTCCGAGTGTCTTGTAAGTACAGTATCTATTTGCAATATAATCAAAAACTTTATATTGCCCATTGCACCAGAGTACATGGGAAATTGGGTTAAAGCCAGTGTGTATAACACAGTGTTACAAAGTACAGATCAGCTCTAAGATGTAGATTCGAATAAATTGTTACTGACCACTGTGAACTTAACATCACCGATTCCTCACGCAGCAGAAAAAGCACCTTTTATTATCCACTGTGCAGCCTGAGAGGCAAACAGCCTCAGTGTATTCACTCGGGCTGGAGCTGCATTAGAAATTCATCAGGTTTGTTAGGCTGCAGCCATCTTGCTGGGAGAGTGTGAGCCTTCCAACTTCATCAACCACGGCAAATTGCTATGTTGCGCTCATTTAACCCGACACTGACTTGGCATCTTGACTAACAACGACGTGAGACACGTTTGTAATGGGCTGCAGGTTGGTGCTCCAAGCCGCACTCGGTGAAGATGATGTTTCTTTTTATGTCTTGTTGTTTTTTAGAACAATAATCTTTGGGGATTTTAATAAAATAATTCAGATAGGGCTGTAACGAGACACAAATGTCATGATTTCTTATGTACCTCAGTTTTAAATTGCAACCTACTAATAAAGTACATTTACAAAAGTAAATAAAAATGTATACAGGACTCGGTTACTTTCAGCACGTCTCTAAAACCTGTGCTCTCGCAACAGAGTATGGTCGCTTATCCACTGCTATAAAAACGCCTGTGGCTTTTGTTATTAGATAGTGAATACGGATATGGACAGAAATTGGAAATGATATTCAGGTTTGGGTTTGGATACGTTGGCTGAGCTTTTAACACAACATGTGCCTGTGATCACAAAACACAGAATTACCTGACGGGTTTCGGGTCTAATGCAGTTGGTTTCCTTTCAGGTCCTGTCAGATTTGGACAGAAAATTGCAGCCACACTCCATTTGTCACTGCTTTGGCAATTTCCAGTAGTCAACTAATATGCGTACCGTTACACTAACTTCACCTTATACGTAAATCAAATTCCACTTTGACTTCAGTTCTTGTGGGTCAAGAGGATCCTCACATCTACTAAATAATTATTAAAAGAGTAAGTGTGTCTTGACAGTAGAGTCATTCTGGCTTTAACAGATCCTCCTCATTCTCTTACAATTACACAAGGACTCTAGTCATGCACTTTTCAAACAAAACAACACACTCTGCATCAGCAGACGGTTTGACGCCAGAGGCAGACACACACATTGTGTGTTACTGTGAAGCAGCTCATCACGTTTGACTCACGTCGTCGTGCAGAGTGTGAGACTCGTCTGGAGAGCGCACGAGGAGTTTGAGAAAGAGGAAGTGCAGCGTCACGGCCGCACAAATATCAGTGAACTTTCCTACATGTGCAGTGGCCTTTCATTATCCGTCTCGCAGTACGCCTACAGACCACAAGGGTCAGATCTGACCGGTATGAATTATGCCTCATAATTACATAAGCTTTGCCTCCGAGCCAAACTCTGCACATTCTGTGGGAGGAGTGAAATCCCGATTTTCAAATTTAATTTGTAGTGATTAGATAATGCAATATCAATAATTCACAGCCGGTTATAAGGACGTTGCACAATAGACACGATGTACACTTGACCTTTTGAGTAACAGCAGCTGTCACTCATTGTCATTTCAAAATAGGGGGATTTGCTTCGAGTCGCTGGTTTGTCATCAGTTGTCAGTAACAGGCGTTACACGGGGATGCATCGGGCCATCATGTAGCTGGTGACTGTGCGGCTGACGTGATGTTAATCTTCATGATTACCAGCCTCTGGTGTCGCCCGCTCTCCCACAAACACATCACATTCAAGTTCACTCACACAGAGAAGAGACGAGGGCGCATGTGACTGGCTCGCCACATCTGCTCCTGTCATTACTGCTGAGCTGCTTCTCAGTCTCTCGTGTAGGGACAGTGAATACAAGCAAATTATCAAATCTATATATATTCCTAGTTAAGCCTATCTTTTTTATTATTAACTCTGCCAAGGAGGTTTTGTTTTTGACCTTGTCCTTTAGTTTGTCGCTTCTTTGGTTTGTCGTCAGCAAAATTGCGCCAAAAACCATAGAGCTGATTTCCATTCAACTTGGTGGAAGGATGGAATATGAGCTAAGACAGAACCTGTAACAGTTTGGGCACAGATCCGGACAAAGGGTCAGATCCAAGTTTTTTTGGTTGTCGTTAACGCTGCAGTGCAGGTGTCACACGAGAGCAAGGTGAGGACCCGAACGCCGACAGATCCAAAACACAGAGGCAAGGTCAAAAAACAAAGCTTGGTCACAGACTTACAAGGGACGACACAAGGAAGAGAAGGGAACGCTGACAGAGAACTGACCAGACGGCCCCAAACAAAGGAAACACAAAGACTACACAAAGTTAACTAGACGCAGGGCAAACTAATGAACTCGGGGCAGGTAATCAACGTAGACAGGAAAGGAAGTGTAGGGTAATCAACAAAATAAAAACAGGAAATGACTGTGAATGTGCAAGAACACAAAAAACACAATTTGACAAAAACACAGACATGAAAAGAGGGATATTTGTCAGGGAATAATTCAGAGATATTGAGGTAAAAACTGCATATTTAGCAGACTTGTATCTATGATTGTGTGCAATTTGGTGCAGCTTGATTCAATTTAAAGTACTTATTGTGCCGTGCAGGCAGAGGTTTGCGCTCTAGTTGTTGCTTCACTTCAATATTTATTCCTTACTGTGCAGAATGTAGTCTGACACATTCCCTTCTGTCACACCCATCTGTTGAGGGCAGAGAGTTTCTCAATTAAATCTTAATCCAACATGTTTATATATTGCGTGTTCCCCCTTTTTTACACAAGGGTGAAAAAGTCTCCAGAATTTCTTCAACAAGCTAATTAAACCTCTGTGTAAATAAAAACATGGCAGACAGGTGTTATTCCAAGCAGAACATTTTCTAATGTCTTCATGTCGGGAGAAGATGTTCAAGGAGACAACAGAAAATAATTGGTGTTTTCTAGCTCACGTTATTAGATGCAGAAGGAAAATTATCTTTTCTGTCTTTTAACAAGCAGCTGGACTGCAGCCGTTAATGCTGGTTCATGTCTCAACTCTGATGTTTAGAGTGTCACCAAAGCTTTTAGGACTCAACGTTCATTATTTCTTGGAGCAGGAGGAAACTCTTTCAGATCCAATCAGACTTCAAAACCTGTTTCAAATCATCAGAGCATCTAACAAGTCTCCAAAATGTCTTTTTAATAATTTATTACTGGGGCGTTCGCTGGAATAAACTCAAAACACTGTTTTAACGGTAAAGCTTGTTTTAAATAGAGGCACATCCATCCTCGCTGCTCATATCAGACATCTCAATTATTCTCAATACTTTGGGAGGCCTGAGAATCAATGCTGAGGTGAAACACTTACTCACTTAGTTCAGAGGTTCAGTGACACATAAATATCACAGGGGCACGAAAACAATGTTGAGTAAAAAAAAAATATCAAGCAGTCGTGCATCTGCCCATGAGATTTATGAGCTTCAGCAGAGGATGTTAAACTCTTTTATCCCTTTTGTTTCAATGTCAGTTGTGGCGAGCACGACGTCCTCGGGGGGGTGGGGGGACACGGCCCCTCAACCCAGGGTTAGACTTAAACACGCAACACCAAAAATAAATAAATAAATGTAGATGCACGCATACAGAGACGTATGCAAATGCAATGCAACGTGCACAAACATTATATGTTAACATGTTATCCTATGATATTAGTATGTTAATGTGTGACACAGTTGGATTGACTCAGTGATATTTGGAGCTGATACCATCCTTCTGTATTATTCCACTCTTCACCACAAATCCCCAACATGTAGTCCCACACATGCACATGCACAGCCCCCTCCCCCCCCGCACCACAAAAAAAAGCGTACATGCCCATGAAGGGGAATCTCCGGGCTCCAGTCGTTTTGTGGACCTCATCTTTTCACCTCATATATTTCTCTCGGTGGAGGAATTCTTTAAGAGCCTCCCCAATGAATGATCATGAGTGATTCATGAGGGGGGGGGGAATCCCACCCAGGCGAGCCTGTAGAACTTCAATACACATTCTCATTTTCTTTTCACGCTCCAGACCCCCCCCCTCCCCCACAATCTTTTCTTCCACCTGGTTCTTTTCGGCCTTTATTCGTTTTATTTTTCCTCATCTACAGCAGAAGCAAACAAGAAATATTTGATGCCCTTATGCCCCAGTTTGACATCTGGGGGGGGATCTAACACCGATGCATCTTTTTTATTTCTCGCCCCGTCTGCTCCCACTTCTCTCCGTCTTCCTGCTGCTGTGCAACGGAGCAGGAAAAAACCCACTTAGCCTCCTGACCCGACAAGACAGACCACAGCAGGAGTATTAGTTTAACCTTATGTTTATTCTTCCATCCCGTCTTGTTTTGTCGATCTTGTCTCTCGCCTCTCCTCCCACCTCTCCAGCCCAATCCATCCAACCCCCAGTCGCAGCCAAACAAAGCTGTTTAAAATAATTATTGTGCGGCATCTTTATCCCCCCCCCCCGGTCCATCTCTCTATTAACATTCCTGTCCTCCACCTTCTCCCTGTTACTCGACTCTAATACTTTTCCTCTGCCGACTACAATCGGTTTGAGGAGATGAGTGAAGCCTTTTAAATTCTCCCCTTATCCCTTCTCCCCTTTTGTTCCCTCCCAGGTGTGTCTCAGTTTGTCATGTTGACTGTTTTCCCTCGTCGCTCCGCTGCCTTTCTTTATCTCTTTAGTGCAGTTTGTGTTTTCCCTTCCTCCTCTGTTTATTATCAAGTGAATGTGAAAAATAAAATAACTTTAAATCTGCCTCCTCTCTTGTTTGTTTCCATCAGTCTCTCCTCCTCCTCCTCATTCCTTACATGGAATCTCTGTCAGCATCTTCCTACAGAACAACAGCAAAGACAATTCCCGTGCTGTGAATCAAATGGTGCATTCTTTTACAAGGTTATCTGTGGATTGTATTATTGTAAATAAATGGTTCCTCCTTTAATACAACAGTTTGGAACAGTCGGGTTATTCTCAAATCCCGTCTGACTCTCGGGGGGCTTTCACACTCGCCTCGTTCAGTTCAGACCTTCAGGCTTTTCAGTTTAGTCTGAACAAAGGGTGTGAACGGTGCCTCGGACCAACGGACCAAGATTTAGTCCGAGGTGGTCTCGGTCCGGATCAGTTGCAAAAAGTTGAGACAGCATCAAACAATAGGATGAGGGCGTTGAATTAGCGTTTGACGAAGGGAACTGGATCATTTTTCAGTACAATAGCCAACAAGATCAGATGCACGCCCGTCTACAAACCAATCAACGCCAAGTACAGGTAGACACCCCCCCCCCCCCCCCCCCCCCCCCCCCCCCCGTAGTCCGCTGCCTAAAGTACAATGTGCAACCAGATCAAATGTAAAAAGAAAAGTTGAAAGGCATGAAGACTTTCAGGTGTAGAAAAATGGCCCCAAAATCCACATTTGTTCATCAGTCCCAATCTCACACTCTCTCCTGTCGGGGGGTTATTGAAGCTCTCAGAATAATATTTCTCATCGCCTCTGACAGCTGTAATTCTCCGCTGTTTGACAGATTGTCTCACTGGTTCATTTCCGCAGGAAAAGACGCCGTGAACTCGCTGTTAAGATCCAAACTGTGCGAAGGAAACACTTGAGGGATGACTCACACCCTGACAACGCACTCCAAATCATAAGTCCCAAGAAACCCACAATTCAATGCTTTTACTGGAAGACACTGATATTCTCCTTTCAAAAAGAACGTGTAATATTGTGATATATATATATATATATATATATATATATATATATAGCAGGAACAATAAAGATCCAAGAAACCTCTTATTGTTCCGGTCACACAGCTCAAAAGTGCAGTTAATCATTGGCTCTATTGACTCCGGTCGTCATGACAAACACTCGTTAAATTGAGTTTGCTCTTTTCTGAGTGTGTGAATGAAGCACTCTCAATAAGAGATCTATTAAACCAGTTAAGTGGTAGTAGACTGGTCTGACTAAATTGGCTCTGCATGATTTTGTGGAATCAGTCTCCAGATTATCACTTGTTCTCTCCGACCATCTTTCTCTTTCGTTTCTCCCTCCGGTGGGAATAACAACCATTTGAACTTTTATCAGCCCGTTCCACCTTATTTCTTATACGTCCTTCTTGCTGCCATTTTTCTCCCCTTTCACCTACTCCCCATCTCATTAATAATCAGTTTACAGTTCCATCCCATAGTGTGGGGATGTTAAATGTTGCATCGCCATTTTCACCGTCCTCAACATCCCGTCCTCCCTCCGTCCATTTCTCAGGTTAAATATACTCCCACTGGAATTCCCCCCCTATATTCCCTCCATCTTCCCACTTAGTATTAATTTATCTTCGTCGTTTGAACAGTTTTATCTCCGTCCTTACTGTCTTCTCTCTCCTTCGTCCTGATTCTATCACCCTTTAGCACCCACTCACATGTGGGTACATGCATGAATCTATGTCAGACCAGGATGATCAGATAAAACTAGAGAGGAAAAGATAAGCTTTTTACTACCAGTTTTACTTTTATGCCCCTCTTTGTTTAAAGTTGATTGGACCACCATTACCCACTCCTCCTCCTCCTCCTCCTCCTCCTCCTCAGTGATGATGCAGAACAATCAGTTTTAAGTCGTAGAGTGGTGATCAGTGGAACAGTTTACGTTTTATTATCCGTCGGAATCCATCAGGTCGATGTGGGTCGGTGTGGAGATGAAGCAGATGGCTGCGAGTCAGGACCGAGTCCAAATCAATGAGACTCTAGTCTTTATTACGCCTATAAAACGCATGCGTACGCACAGAATTGGATTCACATGCACTGCTGCAAAAAGTGCACGGACACAAAGACGGAGCCAGGGTCTTACTTACTTAAAGGAAAAGAAGCATGCACACAGACATGCACTGCATTCTCATGCACTCAAAATCAATATCTGTGCACGAACATGCATAAAACACACACACACACACACACACACACACACACACACACACACACTGGCAGTTTAGCCGATCCACCTGTCTTTCACACAAACATCTGGAAGGCACCCAGATGAAAGACAATGTCCTATTCAGCTATAGATTTTTGGGCGGGTGAGCGTCTCTTCTCGTATGCACACGTTGGAGGAGGTTTTAGGAGGGAGGACAGGGACAGCGGGGGGAGAGAGGGCAGAGGTGGTGTCAGACGGCGTGGAGGTGGTGGTGGGGGGGGGGGGGGGTTGTAAACACCCTCAAAGGAGGAAGCTTGGATCGAAGTTTTCTTTGTAAATAAGGCCGGCAGCGCCACGATTCTCTTATTCTACCCTGGGAACAATTACACCTCGCTCCGTCTTTCCATCCTAATCTATTTGTTTGCTACCGTCTTTCTGGGATTCTGTTTTGTCTCTCCTCTTTTTACTTCTCGTTTTTCTGTCCGTCCATCTCTGTCTGCCTTGTTTTGTTCCCCCCCCCCCCCCCCCCACCCCCACCCACCCTGCACTTGTCGATTTGTTGTGATTCTCCCTCAGCCCGTGTTTCTGTGTGGTAACATAAGAGCTTCGCTGTGTCTGGCTAACTGAAACACATACGTTTCACTAGGACCGTTATTGAATATAATGCGCTCGCACACTGAAAAATGTCGAGCGTGTTTACCTTCATTTTTTCGAGCCTGGGAGTGTGTTTGTGTCTTGGAGTGTGTGTGTGTGTGTTTACAGTGCACTGAGTGATGTGCAGTGTGGAGTCACAGAGACGCATGACCAGACACTTCTGTTATGACAGCCAGCAATGAAAAACCACTCCTCAGCGAGCAGCCGCTATTGACATCGCCTGCTTTTGTCATCCATTCTCATGTCAAGCAGCACATTACTCACGCTGACTACACGGCACAGGAGGAGAGCGGCACGGTGGCACGAGGACAAGGATCAGGGCTGCAGCTCTAAACCCCTTTGACTTGTGGCATATTACTGATTTATATGTTTTCTATCTGTTCTGAATGTTTGATCTCATTTGTTAACCTCAAAGTAATAATTGCATAATGACGAACCTTCACAACCCAAAACCTGTTTAAAGAACTGCTCCTAATTAAGCTGATGAAGTTAATCCATCACAGCAGCAGGGGCGTAAAGTCATTTTCTAGAAACTAATAGGTACAAATGACCAAGTAGGACCGATTGCATTGATGTATTGGTCTGTTTAAATAAAGTTTTAATTATCACAAGTTTATTTGTCTTTTGTGTGCTTGATATGACGCAACAGTCCCTCTTCAGCTAAAAAACAACAACAGGTCTGTTCAATCATTTCAACCAAGCTACAGTGGGAGGAATTTAAGTTTATCTGACAGGCGACTTCTTAAGATTTGCAAATATTGGCAGCGATGTTCGAAATATTATAGAAGAATCACAATAATAAGAATAATAGGTTTTAGAATTGATCTGGTTTTGAACTTTGGCCTTCCTCTGTGTTTTTTGTACAGTGAACTGTTCTGCAGCTGCTGTAGCACTTTGGCGCTCGAAAGATTTCCCCATGGGGACGATAAAGTATATTTTATTTGATTGATTTGATTTGAAAACGTTTGTCCGAATCTGCACCTCTTGCCAACATTTCTGTACGGAACTGGTCATTAACCACAGAAGTCTCCGCTCAGGATCACCTTCTGCCCTCTGCCAGCCAGCCACGCTCAGCCAGCTCCCCTCCATCGTTCCTCACCTTCCCCTCAAACCCCTGGAACACCCTGGAACTCTCTGTACCGCAGAGCAGATCTCTGTGGACTCTGAGTTTATCCAAGTTCTTGTTGTTGTTAGCCCGAGTCAGCAGCACTACACCTCGTCAGCACATTTAATTACAGTAAACTTGTATCTCTGCTCCTTTTGTCCGTGCACATTGGGTCCAGCCATTGTTCCCTGGCACAGAACAAGAACTGCAGATGTAAGGTGATGACACAAACATCAGGGGAGCAGGTGAAGAAGTACAGTTCAGGTCATCTTGGTGCTGCTAATTAACTGGGTTTCATAATTCAAGGTCTGATGACAGTTTTTTCAGTTTCCAGTGTTTCACCCTAAAGTTGTAGAACAAACATATTTGACTTACCGCATTCACCTTTCATTAAAACTGAGCTTGTCAGACCGAGCGGTGCCTGTAGATGGAAAAGCAGCTCAACCAGACAGAGGGAGTGGATCCACACCTTGTTTGTGTCTGAAAGAAAAGAGCTGGCAGGGCGATGGAGATAGTTTCATCCCAGTGCTTCATTAAAAAACACTGGGATTTGGTGTCTGTGACAATATCTTGACAACACATCACCACCACTGTCATAAGAGAGACTCACATCGCCGCTTTGCTCCTAACTGCTGTTTGTTTGACACGGTTCTTTTCCACCATGAGCACCGACCCTCACACTGAGATGTTGTGTTAACTACGCAGCTAACGACACACTTACTACAGTGGCTGAGACGTCTCACACAGGCCCATTAACGCAAAAGCCACAACACAATGGAAACACAATCACAACAACGGATGCTGAAAAGGAAACAAGCATTTTCTTCCTGCGGTCGATTATTTATTTCTTGCTCCAGTCAAGAGAGGTGTGAGAGGAGTGTAAAATCCCAGACGAGCCAGTTACAGCATAAAGTTTGATGCTTGTCTATTTGAGGAGTTACAGTAGAGACGAGCATCAAATTCCTGACAGCTCACTTGACTCATACATCCATGACTCCACAACTCTGCAGTCCATTCACTTCCTATGTTCACTTCTCTATTTTAAAGGAAAACTATCCCTTTCACAGAGGTTTGGAAATCAACACGTATCCTCGTGTTGTGCACAAACACGATTTGACTTTCCGTTTTATCCAACATGCCCCAAAAACAAAGATAAGGTCAGAGAGAGAGGAAGACAGATAACATCAACAACACACACAAACACACAGACCACCAGTGTTTCCAGAGAGCAGATCAGATACTCGTGGCTGTGGCAATGGAAGATTGAAGGGTGGCGTGAAGTGGAGATAAAGATGGTGAAAGAGAGCAGATTGAGAGATGAGAGCGGTTTGTTGGATGACCTGTCGTTTCTGAAACAAACAAAAAAAACAAGACCGCGACCAGGTACAAGAACCAGAGACGGAGAGAGACAGAACAATCCAAGAAGCAACAGCATTGTCTATAACTGTAGCATGTGTGTGTGTGTGTGTGTGTGACAGTATCGGGGTGATGATTCTCGTTGTAAAACCTCTGTGTAACGACGCCTTCAGGCTGTGTACAACTGGTGAGAGACACACACATGCAAATGGGAAGATTCATATCATAAAGTGAAGGCTTTTGCCTCAGAAGTTTTAACCCAAGGTCGCACACGCACAATTTCTATGTATTTACAGGAGATCCATATTAGATAAGGACACACACACACACACACACACACACACACACACACACACACACACACACACACACACACACACACACACACACAGTATGCAGCATTATATTTACCTTTGTCTTCCGTAATCTCTTATGGACACACACACTGTGATCACTCTCCATAGGAACCTGCACAGTCACCGCGTTAAACCTTCACAGTTTCGTGCTCGGAGGCGTTTAAAGAGCGTGATCATCAGAGGAGATATAGTGAACTGGATGTTTACCATTTAAAAAAAGATACCCAGTACGTGAAGAGAATGAAGTATAGGCGATGGGGGAAAGACATAAATAATCCGACAGTTTTGTCAAAACAAGAAATATATTTTAATTTCTCTCTCTCTATCTCTGTCCAACACATGCTCATAAACAAATACATACAATATTGTATGTACACACACACTATGCACATGCACACTGGCCTGCCGGGCTTGCGGGTGGCCAGGATGAATGGCTCACCTGTCCTGTATTGACAGAGGGATTGATGTTTGATTCCCAGGTGACTCGTTTGACCACAGTCAGAGTCAAACTCTTCTCCATGCTTCACTGACTGTGTGTGTGTGTGTGTGTGAGAGAGAGAGAGAGGGGGTCAGAGAGTAAATGTATATGTTAGTGGTGTGTTGCAGGAGGAGAATTAATAAGCATCCGTGAGGAAAGAAGGAGAAAAACAGAGAAAATGCTGAAAAGCTGCAAGACATCATGAAAGATGGTTTGAGAGAAACATGCTGGTGCACAAACTGCCACATACATAGTGACCCTGTCTCGTGATTTCCAAAAGCAAACAACAGAAAATGTCACTTTACGCCAAACTTTTTTTTCCTTCATTGTCAAATTGACCAATACCAGCATCATTCATTCACCTCCACCAAGTCAACATGCTGAGAAGGATGTTGAACAAACTGTTCAACGAGAGAAAGTTCAACTCCAGATGTTGACTTGCAGCTGGCTCTCATAACACACAAGTCCCTTTGGATTAAAGTAATACAAACAAAAACTTAAATAATAATAAACTCCACCGACAGAACAAACAGCAGAAGAGCTTGAGGCACATCCTCTGCTAACAACACAGTAGCTTTTAACCCTGTGATCCCGGTCATGTAATTAACCATAACATCGTTCTCAACGGCAGCATTTAGCACAAAGGCAAAGCTTTCTTGTGGTAATGCACTATTCTAATATTCCAATAGCGCCTGCAACGCTGCGATAAAATAAAGACGATATATAATTGATGCGAGGGGTCTCCGGTGGCTTGTTACATATTTAAAACTCCATCTGTTGGCTTTAACTAAAACACTGCATTGCTGAGATCAGCACGCGTCTCCACAGGCGAGCTACATGCTTTACAAATAATGTTGTTTTATCATTTCATGCCTAATTAATTGCCATTGATGTGGATATGCGTCTCTGAAGGCCATGTTCAGCGCTGCAGGCTCCAGGCACTGTTTCTTTCCTTTCTGGATTAAAATGCTGCTTGTAGTTGCAGGTACAGTATTTACTTCTCATTTTAAGGGTGAGAATAAAATTACACATCATCCTACTGCATGATGTCAGCTTTTATTTGGGTCTTAAAAAGTGCTGTGTAACCCTTTGGTCGCAGGTTTCTCATCTATTTGTTACACACCTCCCTCCTCAGACGGTGGCATCATCAGAGTGGAACACAATTGTCTGTATTGCAGCGACGGCAGGAACACGAACGAGGAGTGTGAGAGCAAAGAGTTGGATTTTATTCAACCAGGAGAGAAATGTCCAGTGCTTCATAACATTGTACGAGAGAATTAAAGGGATAGTTCACCCACTGCAGCAGTAACGAGGAGGATATCAGACATTCAGGCTAAAAACATGGTGTAAATAAAGTTTACGGACAATTGGAAGACACCACAGGAGTATCATCAAGGCTTTTTCTGTTTCTTTCTGTTGTTTTTTTTACGTTTGAAGTAGAGACACAGTTTACCCCTGAAACTCCAAGTGTTTTGTGGACAGTCACAAAAGTCCAAAAAAGAACTATTACCCCAACAATTTTGGACCAGATGTGGACAAAGGGGCAGAACCACGGATATTTTCTATTACTTTCTTTAACAACATTTGTTTGTCTGTGAGCAGAAAACCATAGAAAACGTTTAAAAGTATTTCCATGAAAGTTGTTTGAAGGGTGGGACACGGGTTAAGAAAGGATCCATCAGATTTCGGGGAGAATCAAGACAAAGGATCCCGATCAATTGTGAAAAAATAATAATAATAATTCAATCTAATAAAAAAAACACCGGTCCATGCTCAACATTTCCATTCATGTTAAATGCATAATGCATTTCACACTGTACATTTACACATTTCCTCTTGTCCATCCACTTCCCAATTACCAGTCCGGGTCATTCATCCATTATTCTCCTCTTCTCCTCCGTCCTTCACTTCACAGGGTTCATGGGAGTTTCTCTAACGATAAGATGAAGCCTCCACCTTTTCTGTCATCTACAGTGAGTTGCCTGCTCTCTCCTCTATTCAACAAGCCTAACACGCTTTTCCAACTTCATGAATAAATAAACTATTAATCATATGCTATTTGAGGCATGGCATTTTTTTTATTGAATTAGATAAAGAGAGGAGATCTGGTGCATGCAGACAATAATACACGTTTATTTCTGGAAACAGCTTCTTTGCATAAATAAAAAAGGGGTTTTATTATCTTAATTTATAATCTGTAATTTAGTTTTCAGTTTGTTACAGATAAGCTGATCTCTCCTGCTTCCGGACGCCTGGATGTTGACTCCACCTTGGTCTCAGAGAGCGTGGAGAGGGAATCAGGAGGAAGGAGGAAGAACCATGCCAGATTGTTTTTTATTGACTTTTCCACAGCTTGTAATTGTACATTGCTCCATGTTCTCAGAAGCTCATATCCAACTTTGACATGGACTTTAATATGGTCTGTTGGCTGGGGGGAGTTTTTTTTAACAGCGGGACCCTGTCCAGTGTACTTTCATTCTCTACTGCTTTGCCACAGGGCAGCGTCCATTTCCCTCCACCTCACCTTGTTTTTTGGGCTATAAATGTTTTACAATTTAAGTTGATGTATATTATCATTGAGTGCTTCTGATTTGGTGCGACCCTTCTTCAGTTTGAGCCCTAAATTACTGCTTCGGCTTTGATACCCATGTATTATCCTCTAAAAGGTGTTCGATCTCCGCTTTATGTGGCTCCTTGTTTGCCTCCATATGCTTCCTTTATGACTCACGTACCCGCTCTTGGATCCGGCCCCAGTTTTATCACTCAAAGTGCAGGAGGTGGCGCCGGGCTCTCTTGTGTACGAACGGCAGATTTCCATAACCAGAGCACCTGCAGCACTTTGGTAAAAAGTGTCGGGATTAGGAGGATTAAATTATCGGTGGCTGTGATAGCAGCTGGCATCAATCAAAGCCAATCAGATCAACTGCCCTCGTCCTGCTCACATGCAGCGCGCACACCTCGCTGTGGGGCACCGGCACATTTGTAAGGCCGGGGGGGAGGGGGGGTCCACTACAGACTCACCTGAGGGAACCAGATGCAAACAGGAAATTGAGGGACCCTGTGGAGTTGTTTTTTTGATAAACACCGTTCATCAAAATGCATTATGTTTATCCTGGAGGCCTAATAGGTCTGTTATTAGGCCTGCTTTGACCTTGGAGCCTCTCGTGAAAGACATCACCCAGTTTCAATGCCGAGGATTAAAACACCAACGTTAAGCAGGTGTAACCACGTGTTATTTTTCAAAGGGTAACATCAGTAACAACCAAATGAGATTAATAAAAATGCATCCTCAAAAACTAGAATGGCTCTAAAGCTGCACCAAATTTCACACAGATATCAGTCCTCAAAATATTCCTGATTTGATTTCCTTAGGATTCATGAATTTATTCCTGGGAAAATGTTGAAAAAAAGCCAGATCTCACAATCTTAAAGAAAGTGAAAGTAAAATCCTGGATTAGCCCACTGAGCCGGATCTGCAGCAGAATTGTTTGGGTTCTTCCCCGACCCAGATGGCATCCTTCCACCAGGTTTCATGGAAATCCCTTCTGTTGTTTTTATGTAATCTTGCTTCCAGACAAACAGACAATGGTAAAAATATAACCTTCTTGGTCGACTTAAAACTGTACTTCCATGTAAACATTTCTACTTCTACATGTAGAAGAAGGCTGTAAAAACAAGATACATGTCTAGATTAGTGTGGGTCTGAATAAACACAGATTCGAAGATATCTTTGGTTTTTAAAATACACCTGCACTTAGATTTAATTTAATTTTGTACCGACACCAGATATTTGGCACGAGAAAAGCCATGGAAAGCCACAAAAGCAGTTAAACCTCTGCTTGCAGTGACATTAACGTTTTGCTGGCACAAGGTCATTGCACTTGATGTGCACTGCCATGAAAATAAGATCCTAAGGGCAGGTGTGCTAGGCGTGTTTTCATGCACGTCAAAATAAGTAAAAAAGCAACGGCCGCTTCTCTTGTACCTTTAAAACACATGTGGATAATGAAAGCTATAAATTTATATTTGTTCCCTTGTGCCTCTGCGACTGCTTTGTTCTCACGTGCGTGCACGCTGGGTATTGGTGACCTCAGGCTGCACCTCCATTAGGCTGATAGAAGAGCATGCAACTGGCAGGTTGGGGGGGGGTCAAGTCCCACCTGACTTGAATATGATTACACAGCCTGCGGGTTCAAAAAAACCAACACGTGGTTCACAGAGGTGGGTCATGACCTCATACAATGTAAGGGGACTAATCTCTATTGGGCCAAAACAATCCAATTACAATGCATTTCTTCATGAATAAGGTCGGCAACCCCATGTTCGCACCTCAGAAAACATCTGAGACCAAAACCAAACATTTACGCCACTTACATTTAGAATTAACATCATGTTATTAATGTGAAACAACATACAAAAGCAAAGATTGCACTTACTTCACAGTATTTTCTTAGCTATGGACACACTACTGGATCACACACACAGATGAGGAAACCCCAATACCATCACTGATATTCTTATTAATGTGGCCGGCATATTCCAAGTCACTCTACCGTCACCTTGTGTCCGCTGCCATTAGTATTCATTCCACGAGTTAACCTTGCCCCTGGAGGTTGACATTACAGTACAGAGAGTTACCAGTAACTAATGAGGGACTCAGACAGTGTCTCAGCACAGATTAGAGCCAAGGGTAACCAGAGAGGACACACGGTGATGACATCAAGCAGCTTCCTCATGTCCCTCTGGCTCCCTGTGCCCAGCGGTCCAAAACCAAGGAACACACACACACACACACACTGACATGCTGAAATACACACACAGACACACAGAGAAAATATTATTCATGCACCAGGTACTGTACATGAGTTTGCGTGTTCACTGTAGAACTCAACAGCGAATTCAAAATCCAATTCTTTGTCCAAATAGAGATTTTGCAGCCATAATATTTTAACCATCCTAGGTAGACTTGCCTCAAGCTACAAGATGATGCCATAATGTTGCCTCCTCCTGTAGAAGACACAAGGCTTGAAATATGAAATACTACGCTATCCACTATCCTCATGTGTAACAGCGACATCTCTGATTGGTGTAACTCGTTGTTACCATGGAGATGCTTCCCACCACCACGCACATCACGACGGCTATGATTGGATAGTTCAGCGTTACATTACTTTCACCACAGAGCAAACATGACTCGTCCTTTCTAACATGCTACTTCTGAAAAGAAGAGTCCAAGAGGTTGAACATCACGACTACAAGGTGAAATTCACAATAGTTTATGGGATGCGTAGTTTCTTAGCGCTTTAAAAAACAATGTACACTTTGCTTTCTTCTCCGTTTTAAGGTCACGATTCATCTTGAAGCTGGTCGGCCTGATTCCAGACTTGGCACTGTCCTTAAAAGGATTTTTCTGAAATGTCAATGGAGAAAATGAATGGGGAAATGTACTTACTGGAACCAGAGCTGTTTCAAAAGTGGGTAGACACGGTTCCGCTCTATTTCCTCGGCACATTTCCTCTCCTCCGTCTTGCTAAGTCAGTCTATCACTTTCCTGCCGACTGTCTCTGATGTAATCGCGTGCAACGTTTGATCTGGGATCCATTATTTTTTGATGCGCGTTGATATGAAAGCTAGTATTAGGACATTTACGCCAGTGATTGCATGTCTCCCACTAATTCATTTCAGTTCACACCTGCAATTGCATTAGGGGCAACGTCTTCCCTGACATTCTGGTAATGAGGTGCAATCTGGAGCTTAGTGTTGGGATCTCAGTTATTGGATATGGTAGATTAATTTTAAGTGAGAGGCAAGACCGCGCAAAAAGCATTATTGATCTACACCAAGCCAGCATCACAGACGAGCTTGTTGAGCTTAAGATTTTTTAGATTACACCGCGGCGTGCCTTCTCCCAGTGAATGAACCATTTCCACAGTCCCAAAATTAGATCTTGTTTGTATCGATTTCAATGACGATTAACTGTTAATTCGCAGAAGACAGAGTGAAAAATTTGGTAGACAGGAGATGAGGATCTAAAACTGGCAGCGTTGCGACGTGTTCACCCCCCCCCCCTTTAAGGATTTTCCAGATGCCGAGGCTGACGATAGGGCAGCAGAGACCGGGGGGGCAGTGTCCAAAAAACTGTAGCGGAGGAATGACAAGAACGGTTTTCAATAGTGGCAGCGACATAATGACTGTCTCCCATGACTCAGGGAATGATGGGATTGGGTAAATGTCAGTGAAATGGCAGCTAAACAAGCTCAGAGCGTGGGAAGCTGTGGTGCGGTCCAAGAGTCTGAGACCCCCACTACAGATGCAGCTTATTTGTATTACTTGTTATTCTCCTGCTTTTAAAAGATAAATCTCTTCAAAGTCTGTTTTCTAAATGATGCAGATCCACTCATCAGAGGCTGGTGATGGGCATTCATTTTAAATGAGGCTGCTCAGCGACCTCAGTTGACTTTTTTCCTTTCTGTAACCAAACCCCCAAAAGTAAAGTCAAAATCTTTTCTTTTTTACCATTTACCATATGATTTTTGTAAAGCAGTTTATGTTCTGTCAGAGTTACATTTACATTAAATTGCCTGGTGCAGTACAACAAATGTGATGATAATGTTTTTTGGATCTATTTTGGAAGTCTCCTCTCGCCTCAAAGAAGTCGTTCGCCGGACAGAAATGTTGATTTTGCATCTTTCTTCTTTTCATTCTTTCTTTTCGTGACTCGGCATAAAAGTCAGAAGTGCTACACTCCCATCAACCCTCCCAACCATGACTGAGTGGAACTTATGTGATGTATTGTAATCTACGTCTTTTAATCTGATTCATAAACTATTCTTGTGTCACATATCTGGTGTCGATAGGTGTTTGCGTCACCTAATCAGTTTTTTAAAGATAATAAATGATAAATACACAAATCATGGGCAGAAGGAATTTCATAGTCTGATATTATTGTTAATGTTCTGAAATTAAACAAACATATATGCTGGTCTAATCGAGCCCTGAGGTTGTTATAGTGGCAAACAAGTAATACACATAACAACTTATTGGTATCACTTTGAGTTTAGCAAAAATAACTTGTACTCGTCTTAATGTAATAACAGTAAATCTTTTTCCTGCAATGATCATAATTATACGATGATATAGTCCTTTTCCTTATGATATTACAAGTTTCTATGTTTGTAATAAAGACAAGACTGTGCTGAATACAGGGATTAAAAGCCCCCCCCCCCTCTCCTTCTGTAATTCCTCAATGAAATTTATAACACATACAGCAGCAATTTGCATCATCTTTAATGCACTTAGGTGCAAACTGCCCGCGCACAAGTCAAATAACGGCCCCCCCCCCCGCCCGCACTCACACACAGCTGCATTTTCTACAACCATATTACATGGATATCAAAAGACCACATACAGCAGCAGCTCAAGATATAGTGTTTTATATCCACACTTAATAAGAGCCACTAAAAGCACTGCTTTCTCCACACTCCGTGATTTTCAATAAAAGCTGACACCGAACACACTCTTGCCAACTAACTTGGCCCATACCCACAGCACACACCCCCCATACACACACACACACACACACAGATGGACAAATACACACACGCGCTGATATAGCTGACACATTCTCAAATCTATGGGCTGTCCCTATATAACCTCCCACAGCGCTAAGGAGCAGAAATAAAGCTGTTTTCACATCATAAAACCAGCAGTTGTAACTTGACTGTGCTTCTGGGACCGATACCATTTATCTCAGTGACCTAATGAAAAGCTCTCGCCGCTCTTGAAGGAATTTGTTAGACAAGATAAACAACAAATGATGAGAGACTAATAAGAGAATCTAAATGGGAGACAGACAGTCGGCAGAAGGTGGTGTTTGTGCATCTGCAGCCGCGGCCATGACGTGCAGTGGCGGGGGGGAAAAGCAAAGAAAGGCGGAGGGGGCACCCATGGGCGCGTGAGTGCTGACTGAGGAAGACAGAAAGAGAAAGACAAAGGTGTAGCCAGCAGCGAGAGACAGGTGGTGAGAGACAGACAGAGAGACGGAGGCTGCAGGATGGAAAAAAGCAGGTGAAGGCCCCTGTGGAGCCGTCGTGTCAACAGAGTTGTAATTGCCATCTGCATGGTCCGTGTGGGAAGGTGATGATGGCGGGGGGGGAGGAAGAGGAGGGGAGAGAGATGTGGCAGAGATAAGAGGGTGAAAGACGGAGAGAGGGCACGGGGGGGGGGGCGTGGCGTGTGTCTCGCAGGATTAGAATCTGCTTGAGTTGAGAGCACACGAGGTTATCACAGAGCCGAGGCGTTCAAAGACACACGCGCACTTAAAAGTCACACACTTTGATCTCGGATGTAGGCCCCTCCATTTAATCACGAGACATTTAGCCTGACACAATGACAGGTCATCGTCATGGACACGGTATTAATGGGATTCTGTGTCAGAGTCATGCTGATTGACAGGACGGCAACATCCACAGACTGAACCGTCGGGTTGGGATTCATTCATCGTCCGTTACCATGGGCGGCTCAGCGTCCACATGGGTAAATTGGAGATGCTAAATTGCCCGTGGGTGTAAACACAAGTGTGAGCGGTTGCTTGTCTCTGTGTGTCGGCCCGGTGACAGACTGGTGACCTGTCAAGCTTGTGTCCTGCCTGTCGACCATCAAATGACGAATGGATGGATATATGATGATTCGTGTTTCAAATTGTTGTGTTTTTTGTCGTTTTGTGTGTGTCATATAATATTTATTGTTCCTGGAAAGCATCCTCCCCGGCTCCCAAACCCACTGTTTGTAATTTAGGTACGATTTTATTGACACGCAGGTTAATGGCTTCCTCGCAAGATTGGAAATTCAATTGGGAACCAACCGCTGGATGAATTTAATCTATGTTACGCAGGGTTGTGTGAATGCAAAGGACATTGTCTCATTGGTGAACACAAGGGTCGATGTTAATGCCGACTCCAGGGACCGTCTATAAGTCTGTGCCTGCAAATCCAAAGTTGCAGTTCTTTTTAATTAGTAACTAAGTAACGAGATTGATTCAGATTGACAACAGACCTTCATCATCTGCAAGGTCAAGATTTTAAAGACGGCCCAAACAATCTGTGATGATTCCAGCTTAGATACAAGATGGATCGAGGGAATCAGTCCCTACTGTCATTTGCCTTTCAAACGACTCATTGCTATGTATTTGTATATTTTAATGTAATTATTGTTAACTGCATGCTGAATAACTAATTGCCCCTTGGGGATAGTAAAGAGAGTTGAACCTTGAACCAGTAGTACAGATCCAAGGAACAACAATACCTACTGACACAACAAGGGAAGGTATATGTACATGTATATTAGAAAAGGTTCGATCCATTCAGGGCACACACCAAGTCTCTTCTGAGTTCAGTGAGGCGTTGGGTATGTTGCCTGACTGTAGTGATTAAAGTGCAGAGGAGTCTTTCAGGGTCACGGTCCAGCGTGTTGTACCTGAAAGAATTAGGTGGAGGAAATAAATCAAAGGCGCTTAAAGATCTGGAGCAGAAGGTGTGAAAATGCCACAGAGTGCAAGGTCTCAGATTAGGGTGTGGACGTTGCACAGTAAGCAGGTCTACGCTGCAAAGCAATGGGATATTATACAACATATAAAAAGAGGAGAGCGGTATTGTGGGGCTGCACAGGAGCTGCTGGGCTGTTTAAAGGGGTTAACAGCTCTGGAGGGGTGCGTTTGAGTTGCCTCAGATTTAAAATGCTGGCATAAACCAATAGCAATGAACAGATGGCGAGCTCGGTGGTCAGGGATGGTATCAGTTCTTTCATTTCCTTTCTAAAGCCGGATTCGATTGGTTGCATTTCCATCGTTGACACTTATTTAAGCAGGAGTTTCCCCATGAGGAGCTTTGTCTCAGTTAGATGAAGATCACAGACTCATAGAAATATACCGCCGAGCTTTCTTTTCCCCAACACCTTCTCGCTCTAAACAACTCATTTTCACTTCTACCAAGTGGCTAGAAGTCAACAGTTTCCACTATTGTGCAAACTTATGATGGATTGTCTCAGTCGCGGTATTGGACTGTGTGATTGAATTCTACCAACATGATCTCGGTCCATTATTTGAATTGCTTTATTTTCATTTTGCTCCCAAAGTTGATTGCGAAATTAATGCACAAAACGTGTTGAGCAAAACGACTTTGTGTAGCTGCAGCTCTCAGTAGCACAGTGAGATGGAGCTCCTACATTAAGAAACATTGCGACTGTCTGCGGATGCATGGGTTGTTCATCTAAATAAAATATACAAGTGGATCAGCTATGGTACATTGGCTTGGCAGTGGCATGGAATCAAAGTGAGCCAATGTGCTTTGAAATACAGAACCTTTAGCTGTTGGCTCTGATTCCCAAACAGTGAATCACATCGCACTCGCTGTAATGTGGACGCTGCGAGAATGCATGACAATGAACTGTAATGGTTTTCGTTCAAATAAATGATCACAATTATTCTATTCATTCCGTCTTTTGTTTGTTTGTTTCTATACTTCCATTATGTGTTTATCTGCTTTCCATCCCTCCATTGCTCCTCTGTCCTTTTTTTTTTTTTTAATCACTCCATATTTCTAGTCCTCAGAAAGCAAACCCCCGAACTCTCTCCACCTCCTCTGTGATCTCCTCTTTGCCCTGTCGGAGTGCTGTAACTTTTCTGCTCTCCGCTCACAGACGGTTTTACTTGGGTAGTTTATAGATACTCAAATAAAATGCCCCATCAACCTGAAGAGCTACAGTAAACCACCTGACACACCTCAACAAAAGTGCAGCACTCCCGGGTTACGACCCCCTTTAAAAAGGAACCGAAAGCCACTTTCGGAGATCACACAGAATCAAGTCTTATTCAAGTCCAATAAATGGGTAGGACACTGTAAAAGAGATGATCTGCTTTCAATGTAGATTTTCTTTGATGGCATCTTGGAAGATTGTCCATCGTCCAGGTTGTCGTGTTCTCAAGCGTCTGTGTGTGTGTGTGTGTGTGTGTGTCTTTGGGAAACAGAAGCCTTGCTGTTGGTGAAGTTAATGTACTGTTCACCAGCCCTTAATATGAAGTGAAGCACAGTTATTGACGGACACATATGGTGTTTTTACTGCTACAGAAGTGCGCAAATCTCTTATTCATGTGTAATAAAGTGCAGCTCTAGCCACAATTTTTCAGTATGTACCTATCCGAGTTAAAACTAACTGAGCCCGGCCTTGTAGCCACGTTTGGTACTTTAGTTTCACTCTTCATCACAGGACGCACACGGGCCCAGAGAAACGTTTTATCACAAAAGCAGCAGGTCTAAAACAGTCAATGCATTTTTTCCTGAGTTCACAAAGTCCCTGAACTCTTTTTTTAGTGCAACTATTTGATCTGTTCAGTTCAATGACGCATATAAGATCTGCCGTGTGATGCATGATGAAAATTTTCTTACCAAGAGCAAGAGCCCTTTCAAGGCTTTTGGGGATATTTGCCTAGTGAGCAACTTTCATAGAAATGACTGCACCACTATCTTTACACAGGTTCTCCCAAATCCATCCATATGAATGACTGAAGACCAGTGGGCATAAAACACCATTAAGCTTTTTGTTTTTTTTGCCTTGTCTCTTTTGCACCGTGAGCTTTCAGCATGAAAACTTTATTGTGTGGACTCATTTGGAAAAGACATCTCAGGGTATGACATCACCACCGAGCCCTGCTGAGATCTGCATTTGCTCCACGTCCATTCCTCGGAAGAACAAAACTCCCATTTGGCTCCGACGAGCTCTAAATTTATTTGACTGAAAACAATTAGGAGTTGGGGCGACGAGGAGTTAATCCCACCTCCACATCATTCGTAACCAATTAGCATGAAAAGGTCTCATCGTTGTTAAAAAAAAAAAGAAACAACGTCATCATTACACGAAACCCCTTTCATAAAGGTCATTGGGACCACACACTGTCCTGGCATCCATACAGGTGTGGGGGTGAATACCAATGACTGCCACACAGAGAGAGACCTCTGAGCTGATCCTGCCAGGTTTAAAATATGCCTCGGGCCAAGTTGGGAGCCAAGCGCGTAGCTCAGACATTTCACAGGACTCATCATCATTAGGGAAACTCCGGAGGAACTTTTCCATATAGTTGCTATTTTAAACAATAAAGTAGTTTAAATGTTTGTTATCCCCAAAATTTGTAGAAATTGAAATTCTGCACGTCATTATGTCTTTATTACAACTTCACATCTGGATACTGGGCTCGTCTATGCTATCCTGACTGTGACAGTTGTGATAAATAAGTTTTTAATAATTAAACAAGCTACATTGGGTCATATCTGAAACTCAGGTTTATAACCACCAGATCTGACTAATTAAAATGTGCAGTTGGTGGTGAAGTCGTGTCCCGACATTCTACTTAAACCTAAACTCCTCATTGAGCTATTTGTACTCCCCATGGGAACAGGGACGGATCTACGAGTGCTACAGGGTTTAAAGGTCAGCAGAATGCTGTCTGAGATAGTTAAAGTCAAGCCGCACTGCATGTGTGGTAAAAAATCTGCCTCACAAAACACACTGGTACAATAAGAAGCTGCTGCTGTAATTAATCAGGTCCGTGAATAAATGGTCAGGTTAGGGAATGTTAGCAGATAAGCTCGCAGCCAGTGCTCAACAGCTTTTCAGTAGACAAACTATGACAAATTGCATGGTTATATTTACATTATTTAATTTAATAAGTGTAATATTAGGCAAACTGAGTTGAAAAGAGCCACCTTGCCTGTAGTTCTTCCTCACCCTTGTGGAGGATGACACTCTTTGTACAGATTGTTGAGTCCTATGAGGCAAACTGTGATTTGTGAATATGGGCCGTACAAATTAAATGTGATTGATGATTTGGTATCGAATATTTTGGAGCCAAACACATAACTATGGTTGAAATAGTTGGTGTCCGAGAATCCTACTGGAGTGCGAGCGAAATCTGTCTTCAGCGTGCACATTATTTCAAAGTGTAAAACCATGTTCTTTGTACACGATGGGACGAGAGCGAGGCGGATTCTCTCTGGGATCTGAAACCAGGGTGATGGCTCTGATGTGTTATATAAAACAGCAATAGTTTCATGAAGTTAAAGATGAATAAAAAGGAAAATACAAAAGGTCTTACAGAACTCTGTAGGTGAGTGAACCCACACAGCAATTTGCTGTTCTGTTCTAAAGCACTGGCTGATGGGTGATTTTATACTGTTTACTTGTTTGTGCGGTTTTTCCGTTGCTGTCTGCCAGTCACATTTAGCATCACATGAATAGACCTCTTGCTTTTCCTAATGACAAATTAATCAAGCCGCTTTGGAAACCCAGAATGTGCCATGTTTGCCCTTGAGTGGGCACAAAAAGCAACGCTGCCTCATCCTTGTCACATAATTCAAGGGGACAGAAACGGCTGAGGAGGATGCCGGGTTGCCACTGCTGATTTTCTGAAAACACATTTCTCAATTATAATAAAACTTGTGATTATCTTGTAATAGAAAACTTGCCTTTTTGCTCTAAGTTTGCAGTTAAATTGCTGTCTCTTTTTTGTTCCAGTGCAACAAAACATCATGTTCCCTGTATATTTTATTCATTATAACCTCCTGAGCTCCTGTTGCAGCAAAATACCAAAAGTCAAAATGTTGGTATTTCCTTCAAATGTGGAATTCAGCTTAACCACTGCAGAGAAATAAACAAATGATACAAAGATGACGACATTCACCTGCAAATAACACAAAACAGCATCCTGGACTTGTGTGCTACCTTTTGTAGACTTGAAACTGTTGGTTTGGACTTTTAGTAGTCATCCATCTCTCTCTCTGTGTGTGTGTCTCTACCTCATCCCTCAGCACAACACGCTCAACAACTCAGCATCAGTCCTCCCTGTCATGGAGAGAGGAGCTGAAATATAGATGAAGGACAGTTTTAACACCATGTGTGCGTGTGTGTGTGTGTGTGTGTGGGTGTCCTGCCTTAGGAGCCTAAGTGTTTTACTGTCCTAAAAATCCATACTACAGGGACACTTGGCCTCGGCGTTACAGTCCAGGAGCTTTCACGCTTCCTAATTCAGCAACAAGACTTACAAGTTGAAAATGTGGAAGTTTTGTAAGATGGACGCCAAGTTGCGTCGAGAGCCGTGCTCACAAGTTTGTTTTTCTCACCTCTGTGCATGGAAATAGATTGTTCCATCTTCCCCTTAATGGACTTTTCACACATTTAAATGCTGAAAGACCTTGAATACTTATTGAAAGGGTCAAGTAAAAAAAAAAAAAAGCTCAAATATCCTGTAAACAGGTGCCGTCATCCGAGTTTGGTCGAGGATCAGTCTGATCTGATCAGAATTGAGAAAGTTTGAGACACAAACACAGAAAGTGAAAGAACAAAAAAGAACTGAGAGCAGCATGTGTATCACGGAGAGAAAGAAACAGCGAGAACAGCGGTGGTGTGTTATCAGTGCGCCCCAGCCTCAGCAAATATAATGTAGCCGTACAGTAACAGGCTGTGTGGTGGAGACCACATTTGTATTGAATGAGAGGCCGGAGCCAAGAGCTGCTGGCTGGACACGCATCCAGATGAGAAGCAGAAAACCTCCACATCTGTCTCTTTGTTTACCTCTCTCTCTCTCTTTCTTTCTCTCTCTCTTTCTTTCTTTCTTTCGCTCTCTGTGTGTTTGGAGAAATTTATCTCACAATAACATAATTCACCTCAGAGAGATCACGGTGTTCACATAAATTACCTGACCACAAATTTTCTAGGCTAACCTTGTGTGTTGATGTTATAGCAGAGTAGTTACTTATTAGACCTTTATGTTTATGTGGCAGGAAAATTGTCCAGATTACAAAATATGTACAAATTTAAATCTGATCTGAATCTGAATACTGAGTTTCCAAATTGTGCTGTGGCTAAGGCTGAAAACACGAATCATAAAAACAACACCGACCGCTGCGTTACAGCATAGGCTATACGCTCGGCAAGTACTTTTACTTTAAGGTATATTTAAAAGCACATACTTTTACTCTGGTACTTGTAGTTTTAATGAAGTAATTGCTCCAACACTGGAGGTTTTACAGTTTTTTTTTTATTATACCTGAAACATTTCGCTCATGTTGCAGCATTTAGCTTCATCTGTGACAACTTATTCTCTCTTTTTTCATCCACCACCTCTCTGCTCCACATTCCCCTTTCTTCTTCTGTCAGTTCTGCCGGGCTACTTGTCTGAAACGTTAGTTCTCCGTGGAGGAGTAGACGGTTTGTGCGTAGCAGAGACGCGATTGAGTCATTTCTGACACAGCGGTGAGAGAGACTCACGTTACTTTCATACTCTTTCCTCACACGCTCCCTCTCCCAGTCTCTTTGTCTCATCCACTGCGTCCTTATCTGTAACCGTTTCCCTCATTTTTGTCTCTTATCTTCGGCTGCGCTGAGTCAAAGGCACGTGGTTGACAGAGATCTAATACCCTCACAAAACCGTCTGTGTAGCTGCCTGAGTATAAAAGTCTTTGATAAAGTAAGACTAGACTTTCACCAGCATCTCCTTTGACCAAACGGAGCCCCCCACTGTTTTATCCCTCCAGGAAAGAAGAGATGGATTGTAGGAGCGCCAGCGAGGGAGACAGAAAAGCGGGATCATATTTTTGAGGGGTGGGAGTTAGACACAGGGATAGAGATGTTAAAGTAGGAAAGGAAAATATGACGTGATTGACAAAACAATTCAATCTAATATCTCAATGAAAATTTGGAGCTTGAGATTTGAGGTAGGAAGGAAGATGTAGATATACAGTTTTGTTCACGTTGCATTATCGTAAGAGACGACTGTGCATACAGTCAGTTGCTCGGGAACAGACTCCACAGGCCACTATCCTAACGTCTCTACTGACCAGACATCTGCAAAATCTCCATATTTCCCGCTCAATTAATGAATCATTCTCGGCTAATTGAATGAATTGACTCGCTCACCCATGGCCACGTCATTACCATAAACCCAGTGAGCCGTTCAGCATGTTTTAACTTTCCACAGCAATTTTAATGTTCCACGCAAACAGATGTGAAAATGATGTGAAAGCTTAATCAAAACACCATTTGGATTTACACAAGGCTTCACTTAAAGTGGTGAGTTCTGACCAGATCTATTGTTTCTGCTCAGCGTTGTCATGTTGTAGAACTACTGCATCAGCACAAAGTGTTTTGGTGACGGTGTAATCTTACATAGATTAACAAAGTGTGGTTAAATATGTAGGAAACTGATTTGCTAAGTGAAGTTCTGGATTGTGCAGATGAAAATATGCAGAATCTGTAGATGATGGAGGACATTTTGGGGGCGGAGGCCTTCTGGTCTCCATAGTTTGACCAATCATGTTTGAGCCGGCTTTGGTTGTCCGCAGGACCGTGTGGAGGGAACAAGAGGCAGAACATGTTTTAACTGTTTTTAATTGTGTTCTGAATTTATTCTGTAATTTACATCAACAGTTGTGCTATGTGTTTTGTTTCTTTTCTTGTTATGTGTCGTGCTTTGATTGTTGCTGTGGGAACACTGAGGTAAATTCCAAACAACTGAGTTGTGTGGCAATAAACTGCGTTCATATGCAGATAGCTGTTAGTAGAGATTCGCCAAATTTGTCACATCGAAGTATTGTTTACCTGGGTGTGTTCATACATGCACCATATAAATAGGTAAAGGCATCGGCAATGATCCCAAACACAATGTATATCCACACAGAGCAAGAAGTGATCACTGACGGCAAATTAAAAAAGGGTGACGGGCCAACTCTAACCGCGGCGTATTTAGAAATCTGAACTAAAAAGCGTTTGACACCACATCAAGAGCCCGCCGAGGTTCATTTAGCTGAGAACTGAGAGCAGGATACAGTTCAGAGTTCTCACAGAGCGGAGAAGAAAAAAAAAAAGATTTGGGAGCTTATCAGAAAAATTTTCATTACTGCCTGAGCTCTCTGAGGGTTGTCTTTTATGTTATGGATCAACAGGCTTTCAAAGCGAATGAATGGAGGAGGGAGTGTGACTGAGAGAAATTCGCAGGGAGAGAAGAATCTACAGGAGCCGGAGACAGAGACAGTCTGCCTGTCAATACCTTCTGGAAGTTCTTCTGTGAATACTCGTGCTCACAGCGGGACAAAACGGCATCGTGTCGACGGTTAGGAAAGCGATGTCACGTAGGTCAGAGGAAGTCTTAAAAAAACTGTTGGTTGCTCCTCGCCCATTAGCGCAGATTGGATACAGCCCACCAGCGCAGAGTTCACACACATTAATTCCTCCAAAAATTATGAATTATTTCTTCAAAAATTAATGCAGCGCTCATGTCATAATGTTTAATCTAGAGGGGTTAGTCTCTCCAGTCATCTGCTCTCTTTTTATAGAGAAAATACATTTAATGTTTTTATGCCCCACAAAGGAATGACACCATAGAATCGAAATGAAAGCTTAACTGTTCATCTATGGCACATTAAGAAGAAATTTTAATTTTATTTAAATTTAAACATCCCTCTTGTAAAACGTGCAAATATAAATATGTTCAAAAATACATTCAACTATTTTTAAAAAACCCCGATCACACTTAACACAAGCACATTGTTCAACGACTTAAGAAAAAAATGTGACATTTATCACAAATTGCATTTTTGTTCTTCTTTGATAATCTTACATGTCTTTGAAATCAGAACGGATCACTGTGAAATCTGCTGTGGATTAATCTGCCAAAGTGTCCTCGTAATTTTAAACTGTTGCAATGATGGATGACGACCGTCGTGACGTGTTTAAAGTGATCGCACACAAGAAACACTGCAGAGAGACAAACGCACATGTGGGAAAAACATGCATATCTGGATGGATTGATGGATTGATGGATTGATGGATTGATGGATTGATGGCAAAAGTACTCACATGACCAAATTAGAGGAGTGGAGCCGAGCGAACGAGGGAGATATAAAAGGTGCAAGGATGCAGGAGAGGGAGATTTATGGCGAGGAAAGGGTATACAGTGTAAGATAGTAATGGGTAGTAAAAGAGATATGGCAGCATAAATTTCAGAGACAGACAGCCAGAGTGACACACAGAAACAGGGGGACGGGGATTCAACAAAAAAAAACAACCTAGCAGTAAGAGAGGAGCAGATCATTCCAGGGCAGCTTGTGGTGTAATACCTCGGTGAGGGGCCCCCCTGCTGAGCCGGTAATCCCCTGCCTCTACAAAACAGAAAGTTTGAGGAATGAACTAAATGCTGACTCCAGTGCCTCTTGGAAATGAGAGGGACCAAAATATTACTGGATTATTTAGCTGATTTCACAGAGACAGGCCGATACTGCAGGTTTTGTTCGGCGAACACAGCTACACTCTGACCTGCTTACTGGCATTGTGTTGGACTATTTTCAGCCGGAAACCACCGGGCGGGGATGTTAGACAGCCGCATGCATCCGACCCCCTCAGCAACACTGCATTTAGTGTTTTTCAATGCAGACATGCACCGGTCACTTTTTGTAGTAATTTCTTGTGTGTAAATGCTTCAACTGCTGCCATCTTTAACTGTGTTCTACCACATTACTTCCCATGAAGTGTGCCTTATGACTGCATACTATGTCATACTGTGTACAGTATACATAACAGTGGTCTCTTGTGTGAGTTTCGTCGACTCACCCCTCTACTACCACCTCCTCCTAATGCAGCTCTTTTTACTGCATCACTTGACTCCCTCCTTTGCTCCTGTCATAATTACTGCAACTGCCCAACAATAAAACCTTACTACGGGTCTCACTGTGGCCTTATTATTTTTCCCAGCAGGACAGTCCCATCCTAACACTCTCTTTCGACTTCATAAAAGGAAACGACTTCTCCGCACAACACCTAAAGAAGTAAACAGTCAACACACCGACAACACAAGCTCCCTTAATAGACACCTGATTAGATTTTGGAGCAGCTTGTTGCATAATTTTACATATTAATTAGAAGGAAACAATGATTGTGTCGGAACTCCTCCAACTGCTAATTGCTTGAAGATATGGACTGCGTGAGGGCAGCCTCACATAAAAGGTATGTTCTAATTAATTAATGGCTCTATTTGCATAACTGGTTATAGCCAGTGCAGTATATCATAATCACCGTGTGATATTAGGCAGCTCAAGTGCCTCTTGCCTTTAATATGTGTGTTGGGGACATGTAATGCTGTAATGCTCTCAGGAGGATCACAGTTGGGTGAAGGTGAAGTTATGGCTGACTGGGGCATATAGGCAATCATTGGAGAACTGTCTTCCCAATATAATGTTTACCGCAGCTCCAGCAATCAATGGCTGGTCGGTCACAGGACCTGCAGAGTTCTTACAACTTGCAGCTACGAGAAAGCCCCTGTGATTTTTTTGGGTAGGGCAATCCGGTTAGCCGACTTGAAGCTCGGTTGACAGAACTGTGACAACATCTCAATACTTTGTTTGCTAAAACCAGTGTTGCAGCACCTTATTACAGACTTCAACAATAACCCTGTGCTCCATCCCTCCAGATGTCTGGGTTTTTTTGTTTTTTTCTCTAGGCCTAAATGACCTAACAGCCATATTGCAGAAAGTATTAGGAATAAGTACAATTATCTCAAGGTTATACTCCATTTGTCACTGTTGATCATCAGAGATTTTACCCTTGAAGGTGTGTCTAGGTTGCTATTAAGGTTCCTTATGAGACAGTGTGAGTGCCCCGGGTATAAACTGACTCTGTAAGCATCCATTTATTCATCTAAAAAGGGGACTTCTATGGATTTCTTTTTATTTCTTGGCATTTATATAAATTATGATTTAGTTTACAACCGTTACAATTTCAGTGGGATGACAGAATATGAGGGTGGAGAGATATGCTCCCCATAACTTTGTTGCTCTCCAGAACTTGTGTACTTAAATCTCAATGTCTCTTTGGACTCAGCTCTGCTCAGTGCTTGTCAAATACAACAAGAACCAGTTACACTCCAACATGAATTTACCATCAATGTCAATGTCCATGCCTTCCATCTCGTTTATCTTGTTCATAAACTGTCCATCAAAAACCACAAAGACGTAACCCTTCCCTCGATTGAGGTCAAGTCGACCTCCATAAACTGTAGAGTGTCGTGATAAAGCTCTGCCTCCCGCAGCAGGTCTTTCTCAACTGATCAGGATCATCATCGTCACAGTGAACGACGGCACTCGGCTATGTTGAGTTCATTTTCCTTGGAAGTCTTCTCATTAAAGACAAAGCAGCACAGAAAAGACTTGGGACGGCTCAAAAGGCTTTTTGCTAAGCTCCTGCCGATCTGGAAGTCAAAGCAGCGCACCCAAAGAGTCTGACCCTCCAACAGCACTGTAAATCCTGGTGTTGTCGTGTGGCTTGGGATCAAGGCAAGTGACAACTCCACATCAAAATGATCGATGCCTCCTACAATGCATCCCTCAGGAAATTATGATGTATGATGCACAAATATCCTGCATCTTAAGGCCTGGGAAGATCTCCATTGATCATCTGTACAAGATGAAGTGCAACAGAGCGGTGCTGGAAATTAAATCCCAAATTCGACAGCCAGGGCCCGTCTTCAGAATGGATCGGGATAAAATCCCAAAGGTTGCACCGGGTTCGACTCCTTCAGGGGAAAAGGAAGCGAGGCTAAAACAAACTTGGCGGCCAACTGTGACAGCTGAGTTAAAAAAGATGGATCTAACTTGGGGGGGGGAGGCACAGCAGCACAAGACAGGTCCTGACGGAGGAAGATTGTGGAAACTTTACTTCCCACCAGAGAGGAAGAGGATTAAGATAAGACTTGTATGGTAGGTGACTTATAATCACTTCCATGTGCTATGATGTAAAGTCTTGATGATAATCCAGAAAACACGGTGACAGGAAGAGGAAGTGGACCTTTGTTTGTTGAAAGAAGAGAGCATTGTGACAGAAATGGGCCCAAGGATGGGAAATTCATGTACAAGTATCAAGTTTACTATTGTAACACATGTGCAGTAAGCACACTTGGGTACAGTCTCAAAATCTTGGCTACACAGAGATATTTACAGAAAATGATAGATGCCTTGTCGGACCTAAAAACACCCTCAACTTCATGGCGATGCATAAACCATGAGTTGGCCTCCAGTGCAGATCCCTGTGAAGTGGCTCCATGTCAAATACAGGGGATCTTGGAACAAGAGTCAGGCTCAGGTGTTGGAGCCTTGGGCAAACATGTCCTAACTGTTATTCCAAGATTCAGACAGGTTCCGAGTCGTGCGTGTTTCCAGTCCTAATGATCAGTTGTTTGGAACTCTGTGCAGGAGTTTTCCAGCGGAAGCCTTGATAGCTTGTGAAGAAGCAGTTCTGGTGACAGTTTGAGTGATTTAGAGTCTGTTTGTCTGTCTGTTTACTTTTGGATTTTCTCACTGCAGTTCTCAAGAAATAACAGGGCTCCTGCAAACACGGCTGAGAGAGGTGTCCTGCACGGCCTCCGTACGTTGAGTTGACAGAGCGGCCTTAAAGATGCACCCCCTAATGTCGCTGTGACATCATCCTCATTGTGTAAAGTCAGTGGTAAGAGTGCGTGACAACAGAAATCTAAATAAAATGAACAGACGCCGCTTTTAGACTCGATGGGGGCGTCAAGTTGTTTGGATGACGCTCTCACGAAAGCTGCAAGAAAATCATCTCCCACTGACGGGCACTTTTGACTCACACGTATTCATATCAACGTTTCTGTCACTTGTTGAATTGACTGTAAGCATCGGTTTTGCTTTGCCTGAAATTGCACCTCTGAATTATAAGAGAAAAAGCCCGAACCTTTTGTTGGTGATGTTTGCTTCTCATACACATGGAGCAGTTTGGTTTTTTGACCTGCTATTTGAAAATCAACACAAGGACTCTCAAATAATTCATCGCACTCTTTGATTTTCTAATTTTTTACCTTTTTCATGTGCTTTTGTGCATTCAATAGGTATTTTTTTCCCCCGAAACTCTATCCTGGAGCGAGCAAACAATAGACACAGGCAAACGTGGACTCAGTGAAAACGATGAAATGAAATTGGTTGTTTTGTGTATGAAAGACGCTGCTGTTTGATACCCTCAATTTTCAGTTTGGCTGAAAACCGGGTTGTGTGAATGAAAAGAGATGCAGCCTGACTTCTGTGTGTGTGTGTTCAGCCACTGACGCTAAATCACACAAACAAACACGGTGACCCGCTTTGTCGGAGCAGTTCTTAACTCTGCAGAGATTCCTGAGCGATGACTCACTCGTGCTCACTGCTCAGTGGATTGCTAACTTCTCCAATGCGCTTCGCAGAGCTTCATTTACTTAAGTGCAAATTTATTTTTCACCCACCATTGCCTCAGCAGCTGTTCCTGGTGAGCTGGTTTTAATTCAAGCAGGATTTGTCACTGATGTACGAGCTACATATGCCTCTGTATGCGCAGTCATTGCTACATTATTGGAGGAATCTTTTTTTTTTGTGCAACTTTCTCAATCCGTGTGAGATCAGATTTGTAAATATGTTCGTTTTTTTTTATGTATAAATGTGTATTCATATTGATATGTGTACAATAACTGTTAGTGCATGAATAGACCTGTGCACATTCTCAAACGCAGCATTTGCAGATTCCTTTAACCAATTACAAATTGAAATATGTGCACATGGATGCTACACAACTACCCACACACACACAAAGAGACACACACAAAGCTAGTATTTCATTAAGTCATTATTTTCCATTCCAGCAAGGTCAGTTCTGGTATGTTTTCCTAAACTTTAAAATGATCTGCTTGTATATTTCTTTTTCGTGTCTAAAGTATCTCAGATATACGATTTTGTTTAAAATACCTTTCAAAACACAATCAAGGTGTATAAATTACAGTTTTTTGTCAGTTTTGTCTTTCATCGTGTTCACATTTGCCCCAAAGTCATTTAGCCGCCAGCCTCCACAGCTTACATGCAGCTTATGGTCCTAAAGCTCATTCCTGTTGTTTACCTCATCATTTCGGCTGTTTCCAGAGCACCTCTGCAGGATGGGGGGGGGGGGGGGGGGGGGGGGGGGGGGTAAAATAAGTCTATTTATTTTCTGTTAAATCTGTATCTGACTGACTGACTGCATTTCAAGCTTGGACTCATTCACACAGGATGGCTGAGAAAACACAATGGCACAGTGGGAGTGAGGAAGGATAAGGCTCTAACCAGTCAAGTCTATTGATTGGGGGAATGTGTCTGTTTGTGCAGGTATGTGTGTGTAGGTATGTGTGTGTGTGTGTGTCTGCGCAATGCTGTGCTCTTTCAGGTTTGCATCTATTTTTAGTGAACTTGACTTTGTGTAATGGTGAGAAATTGGGGTAGAAGATCGACTTTGCTTCCCTCCATTTAAAAGCATTGTGCAGTTGCTCTCTGGTGCACAACTCGCCGAATCATTTTTGGCGACACTCAGTTTTTGGCTGCTATGAAAAGTGTGTGATAGAGAGGTGGTCAAGTTCAGGGGGCTGACAAACACACAGATTGTTTGGCCCGGGACCTGGGGGAGTTTGTGTCTGACATTTTTCTACAAAAAATGTTTATTCTTGGTGGTGTTGCGTTTTAGAATCTTCTTGTGTTCCTTTTATATTAATGAAACCACTGCGGTATAAATCTCCAACCTACTGAAAAGTCTGGAGCTGGTGTTTTTTCCTCTAATGGAGTTTACCCACCAATGAAATATTTCTGGGTCCACAGTCTCAGGCAGCTGTGTTGGTTCTATCTGATGGGATTGTGCTTATTGTCAATGACAATCAGTCTGAATAAACATGCACTCATTATCAACAGAAAACAGTCATGTGGTGTGTGCTGTGTGTATTTAGGTCTTGTGAGTTTCTCAATAAGCCCGAGGACTCACTCAAACTGAAAAAGGGTTCCTCCAGAAACTGTCAGCAAAAGAAAAGCACCTGTTGGAGCCAACTGTGACAGTCAGATGGTTCTTTGATTGGATATGTGAGCATCTTCTTCATAAACAGAGGGTTAAAGCACATATAATATACATTTCTAAGTTCCTTGGGCACCATATTGGACATTCGACCTTTTACTTTTTTTCTGTGTCGTGGCAATATCAGCATTCTACTCATAAGATTTCTCATGTTCTGCCCTTCTTCTAATGGAGAGTGACACATTTGGGATTAGCTTGAAGCTAACATCAGCGTGAGATTAGCATCAAACAGACGACGGCTTCTGGTCTGTGTCAATATTAGCATTCTCTATATTCCCTGCCAGTGTCATCTGCCGGATGAATGAAAGTGCACATGAGCTGGTGTAATAAGCATCTGACTGGGGTGAGCGAGGGGTATTGATCAGGTAGCGCTGGTGTTTGCACGAGGCAATTACCTAACGCAGTATGGATCACCACACGGCCTTCGAGATGAGACTGCAGATTTCACTTTACTTGAATCAAGTGAAATAATTTTTTTCCAAGTTGTCAGAATTATAGGTTAGAAATTACATGAAACATCAATCACTGATTTACAGCATGGACACAAACTGACATGTTAACATCTGCAGGAGACATTTAAAATCCATCATCTGTTCAACATCATTAAAAGCTAAATCAAGACAATAAGCTAATTTAATTTTATCCATAAGTATTTTTAAACCTTTATGCAGTATTTACTGAACTGGCAGCAAAAGTCGCCACTTAATGGATTAAGTCATAATCTGCATGTGAATATAATTTGTGCATCTTCCTTTTTCTCATGCAGGAACATCACTATACTATTACAGCTATTATATTTGCAAGGGGTTTGAGTTCAAGTGCATTGCTGAGACCTCTCTTAGGGCTAAATCAGTGAGACAAGAAAGGTCAGCACTGAGGGCGAGGGTAAGAAATGGATCGAGCTCGAGAACGCCCAGACTTCGTTCTCCGTCCGCGGACGATCTCTGACTCCGCTCTGGGACTCCCACATCATCGCAGTGTAAATGGTTTTGCCGGGAGATGAATCATCGGGCTCATTTTCTCTCTCTCGCCCCGGAATCCACCACGTTTGCTTCTGCTGGAGTCAGAGAAATATATGAAGTGCCCTCTTATCTTCATCAAATCAAAGAGCTTTAAACCCTCCTGCAATCTTTTAACTTCCCTCAAACTGCTGCCTGCGAGAAGTAAAAAAACCCAACACAGAACTACTTGCTGTTTTATCAGGATTCTGGTTACCAATTTTTCCTTTTAAATATTTACTGAAATAGTTGTCTCTGCAAGTGAGGCTGTCCTCAGTTACCAGTCATTTTGCTGTGGTAGTTGTTATGTTGTCTGAGTCTGTGTTCTCTTGGCTCTGTCTTTTTTTGTTTGACTCCTTTGATTAAATGGCAGGTCCTGAAAGACCCAGATGAAGATGGGGAGAAGATGGGAAGGCAGGGGCAAAAGACAATTTGGGGGAAAGAGACAAAACAAGATGAGGCAGAGGAGATGGAACAGAAGGACTCAGCCTGTCTTGACTCCTGGTCTGTGTGGCACCACGCTGTCCTCTGGGCGGCCGGCTGAAAATAAGGGTATTGTTCTCTTCTGCCAAATCTGGAATTTGTTATCTGGGGCGATGGTCCAAAGGGACGGAGACTGCCTGTCTGTTAGATAAAATAGAGCTTTGGAGTGAAGGACTTAATACTGATTAGAAAGCAGCAGACACTGTTTAAAGAAAGGTCTCCTGCTCTTTCAGAGGGTTTCTCGTGCGTTTTCTCCGTCTCTCCCGCTGCCTCAACTCTGTTGTTTCTCCATTTTTCTCTCCGCACATCGTGTCAGGTTGAATTCTCATTCAGTCTGTGGCCTCCACACGAACACAGGAGCTACACATGACTCACTGCAGAACTCTCAGGGTTACAGAGCGGGATCCAAAACATCCCAATCTTACTTGTGGGTCTTAAAGTGTTGTCTGGTTCACTCCTGCAGAGAATTGATTGATGTATTTAGCGTTTTATCAGCTTTCTGTCTTCTGTGACCTAAACTGGATCATTAGGACCTTGTCGTGGCACCAAATGAAAATCGGTTGAGCAGTAATTCCCCTTAAAGTAAAACCACATGAAATTCACATGAAATGCATGTGTTTACATGTTTTGCACAAGGGAAACATGTGGTGTAGGAACATCTCGGTGGTAAAATGTGTGAAGCACCTGTAAATACCCATGTGAAACCGATGTGATATGTGAAACACATCTGATTACATGTGCTCTACTTGTGCTCCATATGTTGCAACATGTGGACACGGGAAAAATATGCGTGCACATCTGTCCACGTCTGAAAATCATATGAAATACAGATGAAAAAATATCAGTTGTGAACCCTGTCAGTCACTTTATAAGTAACTGTTACAGACAACATGGATGGATACACTGCTGGAACTAACTTTATCTCCTTTTCTTGTTCTGATGTCAGAGGCTGAACCTTGACAGAGCCGTGTTTTAAAAGATTTAAAGTTACACCGAGGTGGACTGATTGACAGCAAGCATCAGTCTTTTACATATTTAATTTTCTTCTTATTTTTTGGCAACATTTTTGAGCAAAGTGGGTAAAAATCTTACCACCGAGAGATTTCTGTTTGTATTGATCCGATTTCTGCTGAATCCACTTCATCACTCGACGCTGCCTAATGATGGATTCAGTGCAAATTCTGCAACTTGACAGAGAAAGAAGAAGACAGCGAAGGATAAAGTGTTTGTTAGTGCGCGTGAAGATATTTACTCTCTTTACGCAGATTATACTAGAACTGAGCTACGGTACTGTCTGAATAAGCCTTGGGATTCTGCAGCACCAGACTCCCCTCTCCCACTGCACATTGGCAACATGAAATATTTAGGGATTAATATTTCTCCTGGGCTGTCAGAGCTCGTCAACCTCAATTACAAAATAGAAATCTAAAAACAAAAAGCAGATGAATTTAGAATCTCTGGACAACCTTTAGATTAATTATTTGTTTTCACTGATTCCCATCACCCCCATCGACAAATGGTTCAAAGCACTCGACTCGGCTGCTACACAGTTTTACAGGGAAAATTTCCAAAAACCCCAAATTAAGCTTTCAATAAGTTTTCTACATACTCTGGCAGATCAACCAACTTATTTCTTGGTAGCAGATGAATCCATCAACCCTGGTATGAGTTGGTGTTGTATCATATCTACATGGTGCCAGTGAGGATTGTGGTGGCAGAGAAAGGAGGGTTTGTATTTGGGATAGTTTTGCATTCGTGTTCTGCTAATTCAAGCTCGTAGTCACGCTTTTGGGTTAATTAAAATAAATCCATTATTAAATACACAATTACTTATCTCTAAAGTTTGTAAACTTATATTCACCTCAGATACTTTCAAACACTCCCAACTCCAAAATGGGAAATGACTGTGACTCTCCACCCTGAGCTCGGGAAACAAATCTATAAAACATCTTCTCCGTGACCATTAAAACCTAAAACTATCCACAGAGCCCACATCACCCCAGGTAACGCGTTTAAAACGGCATCGCCTGACACCGACTCCTGTTCACAACGCACTTCGGGCAGAAGAAACAATTATTTCCGCGTCACTTAGACCTGCCACCAGTGCAGTCCCTCTGGACAGCACTAACCAACAAACTCTCCACTATCTCCAGCTGCAGATTCCCACTGTACCCTTCACTCTGCCTGCCGAGCCATAGTAAAGTTCCCAACTAAAAATAGGAACACTTCACTCGTCGCTCTAAAAATCGTTTAAAACTGAGAAAAACCTTGTTGTGTCACCTGCTGGATCACAGGACACATTTCAACAGAGACAGCTCAATATATACGAGTCTCTACCGGAACCAGGCCGTGTCCATCACATGTTGAGGGTGAGTGGGGGGAGTTCAAGTTGTGGTAAGACTCGGCCTCCTGAGGAACAGCCCCCCCCCCCCACAGTCTGGAGCATGAGCACAACAGGTGAAGCCCCCCCCCCCCCGTGCTGTGCCCAGTCCCTATGGTGGATACTGCCTTCTGCCACAGACCCTCACCACCGCCCCCCCCCCCACCCCTCTCCTCCTGCTTTCTGCTCTGGTGCCTTTAAAACCCATCACACCCAACAACTCTCTCTTTTCTCTTTTGTTCTTTCTCTCGATTCATCCTTTGTCTCATGCTCCAGTCTCCCTTTCAATATTATTGTCCCACTGTTGTATATTTGCAATGTGCGTTGTATGTTTAATCTCTCATGTGTTACAGATACAAATCAAAAGTGTATCACATTATATTTGATGCAATATACAAGTCCCTGGAACAATAGGGCTATTCCATGAAATATTACGCCATCAGCTTGATGCTGTGAAAGTCGACTTCTGAGGCGGATTAAATTATTAATATCAGGCGTCTGCTCGCGCTGCCTCGACTGAATCAAGGCTTCCACGCAAACCCCAGTAATACAAACAGCTGTGTGTTCATCATAACAAAGGCCGACTTGTTCATTTATAGAGAAGCTGCAAAGTCAAACACTTCAGCTGAACATTCATCACGATCCATTTGTGTCTCAGACTCAATCTGATTCTCAAAAAGAATCAAATGTGTAAAGACAACTTCTGGTAAAGAAATCAACTCGCACTATTTATGAATATGTGACCTTCAAATGTATAAATCATTACTTTGGCTGAAACCCTGTCCTCTCTGTGAATGCGTTATCTTAACAAATGACAGATGCAATGGCCTCCACATGACCGTGCAAAGTTTTTGTCCTGTGCGTGATCAGGTGCGTATATTTAAAAAGTGCTCTGACCTTTTGTTTCCCTGCCTCCAGGTTTTATCTGCTCTGTTTGCTCTGCTGCTGAAGGGAGAATTGAACCACGGAGGAATTTGGTTGGGGGGGTGGAAAGGGTCAGCGAAGTCTGCAGTGTCACTTAACAGGGAGCAGAGTCACAGAGAGAGAGAGAGAGAGAGAGAGAGAGAGGGGACAGTTATGTAATGGTGCTGACAGAGGAAGAAGACATACAGGTGGACGGATCAGCAGGAAGACGGACAGGTGAGGAAACTGGTCAGCAGATCAGACAACTAAAGCAGAAACATGGAGACATGCTTGAATAATCAGGTGGACAAGGGGTCAGACGGATCAGACAAGGACAAGTGAGAGGGCCGATGTATAAGAAGGAGAAATCAGATGAAGTGACAAGCAGGAAGACAACTGGAGGGGGACGGACAAAGAGAGGAACACAGGAAGTTACAAGGATAAAGGAATCCAATGTGGATGGAGAAACAGAGCAGCAGAAAAACAGAAGAATGACACGGACAGACGAGGAAAACCCTGACAAACACTTTCATGAATCATCACAGAAGCTCGAGGAATCTTGGTTAATTTCTCTTATCACAGGAGTTGAATGTTTCTCCACACAAAACAAACTGTGATACGTTTTGTAGGCCTGACAATATTTTGGGCTAATCTCTAAACAGTTTTGTGCATATCAACGCAGATTAATTAAAAAGATGATGCAGAGGATGTTTTGCTCGTCGCACAGACTGTTCACCTGCGGGCAACCAAAGCCTCTTCAAACGTGATTGGTCAAACTGGACACGGAAACCAGAAGCTTCAGGCTTCTTGTCCCTTGACTTGAGATTCTGCCAATTCACACAATCAACATTTGTTGGAGGATAAACATCCTCATTTCAACAAAATAAATCACATCATAGAATCCCTTCACGTTTAAATCTCATCCTGAGAGGAAACCAGGTTTGTGGAAATCCGAATCAACTGAAGCCTTTTTGAAGGTCGTGTGCAGCATATGTCTGATATCTCAACACAGTGTAAAATGTCAGGGTTTAAAAATCCATTGGTTTCGATGTGTCTTTTCAAAGATTCACTCTATTTCACCTTGAATCTCACCATCAATGCAATTTCTCCGTTCCTCCCTCCTGTGTTTGTTTCCTCTCGAATAAAACACCTTCCTGATGTATCCTCCACCTTTACAGAGGCTGTAGACTCTTCATGCTCTCTTCTCCTCACGAATAATCACTTTTCTACATCTTCCACATCATCTGCTCTTTGTCTCCCTCCTCTCTCCAACGACCCCCCCACCACATTTTCATCTCCTCCCTCGGGCTCTCCATCATTTCTTCTCCTTCTTCTCCTCCTGTCCCTTCTGGTTACCTCCTCTTCCTCCCGCCCCTGTCAAAATTCCTCTCCTCCATCTCTCTCTTCTCCTTCCTTGACCCACACACTCAGGGTCATGTTGGATCGGATCAATCAGGGTCATTGGACTTTCCAATATCGCCGTACCCCTTCTCATTTTGAGCCGGACCATTAGCCAATCATTAATCTTGATCGGGCCATTAACAAATCATTAATCTGGAATGCTATTTAAACTGAGGCTGCTGATTGGGTCAATGGTGATCCCCTGACCTGTGGGGTTACTGCGGCAACATGGAGCCCCCCCCAGGAGATCCTTCAGCAGCCGTTAATGATCTAATTGGGTGTCCTTAGAAATGATTAAATAAAACAATCTAATTAACTATATAAGCTGAACGGGGAGAGAAAGGGACACATCAGCACATACTGCATGTTACACTGTAAAATGAAACACGTTGATTTTGATTAAAAAAAAGATGTATAGGAAACCTTGAGAAAGGTGAGTAGATAGAACAATAAGTCTTAAGTGTAAGAAACTTAGATGCATTCACTTATTTTTTGGTCACATTGTTTCAACTTATATCAATAAAAAACTGGAATATTTAGAAAACAACTTCAATTATGTCTACAACACTGTTTCAAAGCAAACTGGGAGGCTTCAACCATACAATACCTGAATATGAATTTTCTTTTTGACCAAGTTTGTGTTCACATACAGGAAATTTCACTCCGGTTCAGTTAGGAATAATCCCAACAATACACAATAGACAATATATATGAAGACTGAAGGATGAAGAATACTGTTAAAGTAAACAATGTGTACACAAAGTGATGAATGGGAAATGAAAACACGATGACTCTAGTGTGTACAAATACAGCTGCTCTGTATGTTTACATGTGCAATAAAAACTAGAGCAAAGAAATAATAAATACATGTAGTTACCAGGCGTTATGAACATGTGTACTGTATATTTCAGTGTCATGTAGTTATTTACCAGTTTTAGCCAAAACATGTACTCACATTACATTAGTTAAATCAACTAAATAAAGATAAACGGGCAAATAGTACTAATGTAAGGTGAATATAAGCATATGTGTAACCTTTCACATTGTATAAAATAATAGAAATGAAGGTTGCAATTCTATAAAACTGAAAACTGAAGTCAAATCCAGTCACCTATAATGTGAAGTTGTTCCATGTGAATAACTAATAATATTTTTCATTTTCCTAAATGTTATTCCTCTTTTGTTCATTACTGTTTTTCCATCCATCCATCCTTAATACAACGTCTTCCCCCGGACACTGTTCGGAGGTGGTGGCTGGGTGTATGTGGGTGGGTGGGGGCTAAGTGAGGACGGGGTTGAAATCACATTGGAACGTGCGCAGAGGAGCCGCGCTCTGGTGCCGGAGGTCTCCCCGGAACAAGTGTCAGTGCAGAGGGCGACTTGAGCCAAGCGGCGTGCGCGCTCTGGAAAGCTTCTACTCCAGTGTTTATCGCAAGGAGGGACATTTTCTTTTCATCGCGACCACCGGGACGAGGTGGGGTTGTCTTGGCTCCTGAGCTCCGGGTGATACTGGGATCATGTTCCTGCAAAGCCAACAGATGTGTCCAGAGGTGGATTTCCCTGTTTTGGAATGTGTTTGATGCGCAATAACGGTTTTATTTTCTACGACATCTCCCTCTCTGGGTTTTGCCTCCATGCTCCACACGTGCCACTGGAATATGTGCATTTTGTTACCCTGTGATTCAAAGATCTGTTTGATAATCGAAAGGCTTGAACGATGAAAATCTTTTGAGATGAAAAACAGCACTTTTGGGGATCACTGTGTGCTTGTGCGCGGCTCCTGCCTCACCTCGCGCCTCAGCAGCCTGTTGTCCGTGTCCGTGGAGAAACGCACAAGTTTACCGCGACCTGGAGCTGGAGCCGGAGCCGGTGCTGGAGCTGGTGCTGGTGCTGGAGCCGGGGCTGCAGCTGGTTTGAGCGGCGCACCAGGGCCACACGTGGGGCGCCAGGAGGGGGACAGACGGAGCAGCCCCGGTGTTCGGCCGGTCTGCGGTTTGACTGCGCATTCGGCGCAGCTGTGGAGCGAAGATGATGAAGACGGTGGTGATGATGATGATGAATGGCCCGACAGCTCGAGCAGGCACCGGGGTTTCACCACCATTATGTCTGCTCGTGTGCGCTCTCATCTTCATCCCACCGTGCGCCCACTCGCACCCGCAGCCGTGCCAGGTGCTCAAGCGGATCGGCCACACGGTTCGGGTCGGGGCGCTGCACGTCCAGCCTCGCCTGCTCTCGGCCACTGCCGGCAGCGGTTCTGAGGACTGGGACACCGAGGGAGGCTGGACCGGGGAGCGGCGGATGAAGTTGGAAAAACAGCTTAGAATAAGTGCCAGTGCGCCTGGATACGCAAACCTCAGGACTAGAGGCGCAATTAACAACCAGCGGGGAGCCAACCGGAATAAGAACCAGGCGCGGCTGCGGGATGAGAACATCTCCAAGGAGAACCGGGTGTTTGCGCCCCGGGACTCGGTCCTGCTCGCCGTGGAGGCTGTGAACCGGGCCGGATTGCTGCCCTACAATTTGTCCTTGGAGCTCGTCATGGCTGTGGGGTCCGGACTCGGCGAGCTGCCCGCGTTCTCCTTCTCCTCCACGGGCAGCCCCGAGGACGAGGACCCCCTGTCCTTCCTGGAGAGCGTGTGTCACACGGTGATCGTGCAGGGGGTCTCCGCCATGATCGCCTTTCCACGGAACCGGGACGAGTTCGTTAAGTTGGAGTTCGTGTCTCTGGCGCTGCGTGTGCCGGTCGTGAGCGTCGTGCAGAGGGAATTTACGCGCCGCAGTGAGGTAAAGAGAAAAAGTGAATTCCCCATTTTATTTCAACTGTTTTTAACTTTTGATTATTGCACTGTGACAAAGGCAACAACATCTGCAGCTGATGTGACGAACAACATCACATGTCCAAAAAGAAACGTGTAAGAACAGGAGCCAGGTCAATTTATAGAAATATAAGATTTCACTCAGTTCAAAGATCTGAGTGAAATGAGTTGAGGTGGATTCACGAGGCCTGATTCACCAAGTGCCAAGAGTGGCCCACATTTCCGACAGCAGCTGGAGGGGGAGACACCTCCTCCTGTTACAGATCTATTTCCCCCCTCTCCTCCTCCTGCTGTGCGTTAGAAACGCTTTCAGGGGGAACTCGGATCATTTTCTTCTCATTCTGTTTCCTCCATCAGCTCAGGTGTTGGTCAAATGGGACAAACTGGCAAAAGAATGTGTGACACGAGCTGATGTCTTTGATTAAGGAGCACGAGGCTCTGTCCATGGTGCTGAAGTCGGTGCACAGTGTGATTCTGTGCAGAGAAACAAGTGGAGAGACAGGTTTCTTCACCTCGTTTATCCACAAGGTTACAAGAACAATTTGTAGGTGAAGGCTGTTCAGACCTAGCGGCAGAAACCCTGAGGCGTTCTCTATATGCATAATGGAATGTTTTGTTTATGCTCGCTATCCCAATGTGTTTATTTAAAGCAGAAGCTCTGCATCTTGGGTCGGAGAGATCAACAGTGAACTTATAGTCCCTGATCTGACGCCTTTCAACAAATACATGATAAAATACTCTTTCCTATCTTTTCAATAATTCATTATCAGACACATATCTCATAATCCAACTGTCCAGAGACTCTTTTGGTTTATACCTGTTGAAAGCAGCACCATTCATTTGAATTAAATCCTTGACTTTCGCCTCTTGGGTATCATCAAGTAGGTAATTTATGTAAATTTATAAGAACAATTTATACAAAACATACAGTACAAATGACTTTTATTAGTTGGCCTGTTCCAGACATGAATGCAAATATGGATCAGAGTTTTTTGAATTTTCACACTTACATAATGAGGTCGAACTTGTTTACCGCCACCTGTTTTCGAAATTGCTTTATCATTGGTTATACCGTGCATTCTCTCTCTAAACATTATTATTATTAAGCCCACTTGGCAGGAGTACATCCAGTGATTATGAGTCATTTATCATTTAAGTCTGCATGTGGCATTATCATTTCAAAGCATCACTGTTGTAATTGTATTAAACCAAGTGTCATTAATCATCATGTTAGACTGAGCATCACTTTCAGACAAATGGTGACATGATGCATTTAATCCCCGACTTAATGTTTCGCATTAAAAGAAACCTCTCATTTGACATCAGGTTGAAAAACAAAAGAAAACCTTCAATCCATCCATCGTCTACAGTTTATCCTTCAATGCAGGAATTAGCTGGAGCCAATGCCAGCTGCCATTAGTCAAGAGGCAGGGTGACAGTATCACCAGCGCTTACATTCACAGCTAAGGACAATTTAGAGGCTCCAGTGAACCTGACCCAAATCTGCATGTCTTTGGACTGTGGAAGAAAGTATCTGGAGAAAATCAATGACGAAAAGGCCCCATGCAGCAAATCCTTAAAAATGTGGCTTTAATCTTCAGAATCTTTTGAGTTGCTCCAAGCTGTGAAACATCTGAGATCTGACGTATTTTTTAGGAATCATGAAACAACTTACAGAACCTAAAACCTTCAAATAGCATCTTCGCAACATAACAACTCTTATGGACTTCCAGATCCGAATCAGATTTACAGTTTGGGAAAGTGTACAAGTTTGATTTAAGATTCAGGACAGATTCCCTTCATGTTCAATTAAAATCAGCTCTGACTGGTGAGTCTCACGACCTGAACAATACTCTTGTGCCAAATACACCAGCTGAGGACTATCAGCATCAGCTGGAACATGAAGGAGAGAGAGAACCTGCGTTAAAGGAATAAATAGGAAAGGAATAAATAAACTAAATTCATCACAAAGATGGTTCATCAATAATCCATCTGTGGAGGAGACACCCACTGAGCCTGTGTGTGTGTGTGTACATGTTTTTGTGTGAACAGGTAAAGATCTCCCTCACGAGTGCACGTAGACAAACTGATTTAGTGTAACTATACACTGTAAACCACTTTAATAAGGTGCCACTAACAGGGTAGTTATTGCATATCAATGAGTGCAGACCAGCAGCGGGAGTGTGTGTGTGTGTGTGTGTGTGTGTGTGTGAGAGAGACTTTCCAACCACCCAGGGAGGGGCAAAGAGGATCATTGTTTTTGTCAACACTCGCACAAATACACACACAGACACACACACATCCGAACCATTAGTTAGACTGAAGGGTTCTGGGACATTTGCCACCCAGTGAGCTACTGTGTGAGAGTGTGTGTGAGAGTGTGTATAAGTGTAATATCTCATTTCCTGCTCTGTGCACAAGTTAACATTTCGCTGCGAGGGGAGAGCAGGTGTCCAAAGTCCAGGCTGGTGGTGAGTGCGAAATAAGAGGTAGAGATATAACATGTAGAGCAGATGGAGAGATGATTGGTTGGACGGATGAAAAGGACGAATGGGCAGAAAAAAAAATGAAACAGTCGTACAAACAGATTGTTCAGTTGCTCGTGTGTGTGACTGTGTGAGAAATGGATTAACTTCCCTCTGACTCAATCTAGTTTCACTTTCAAATCCCGACCAAAGTCCAACAGCAATTTCAGCACCCGTTTTCCCAAAATGTGAAAACTTTGAATGTCTCATTAGCGTTTTTATTCAGTGACCTTAAAAGACCCTAGTTCATCCTCGCAGGGTTTCTAATAGCTGAGGTTAAACAAAGTTCACAGTTAAGAAATGTATATTATAATAAATCAGCGAGTGACTTTTTATCTGTCCACAGTGTGTTACGCAAGTGTCAAAATAATGAGGCTGCATTAGAATGTGAACCATGGACCATAAGATAAAGTCAACTAAAGGGACGGGAGTCTGGCAAGTGGGTGGAGAGGGGTTTAGGAAGCAGAAAATGATTGAAAATGTATCGTGCAAAAGTCCTGGGACTGAGAAACTCCTGGGGAAAGACCAGTTGTCTTTGATATGAGGACCTAATTTTAAAATGGAAATATATCTCATACTGGCCTACAACACTCCAGCAAGTAGGAAACTGAGATACACTGACAGCATGAAACACATATGGTGCATAATACTGCTCAGACCCAACAGTCCCGTTATGAACAAACTGTTTGTGAAATGTGTAGATGGCCAATATTAATCATACATAATATGATAGTTCATAGGAAGATAAGTGGAATCTATTCCAGCAGAAAAACGCTGCAGTAAACTCTACCTCTGCAGAATACAAATACTTTGTTCGTCTCTTGAAATCAGTGTCAGAGAAGTATTGATTCAATCGGATGTTAATATTTTATGTTGAAGCACTGATGCACTGGACTGAGTCAGTTTGAGCAGTAAGTGTAAATGCGTTACAGTTTTGGGGGAATCATAAAAAACGCTGCATCACACTGAAGCCGCCGACCACAAACTGTCAATGTCCATGATAGTTACACATTAAAACTCAACAACACTCACATGACTGACATGAGGTGCATGAGGTGTTGACTGAGCAGCCAGACAAGCTGTTATATTTGTAATGTGGAGATTAAAAACCACACATGCACAAACACGTGATGATAAGCTTATATCACCTCCAGGTAAATTAATTTGTAGATGAGGAGATTGGTGCAATTATGTCCTCAGCTCCTCTGAAATGATAATAGATGGATGAGAGGAGTTTGCTGATCGGGGACTTTTTAAAAATAAAGCAAGCAGTGACATTGTTGAATGACAGGATAAGAATGGGGTGAAGCCACAGGGACTCATTGTTGTAAAAAAGGACCTTAATTCATATTTTATTACTAAATAGATTCTTCTGATAGATCATGTAAACAGCAGCACATGTTTTGGGGTCTTTCAATGCTTCCATTTACACTGTTTACACACAAACTATGACATTTCTCCCTCATTTTAAAGTCCGACCACATGAAATAAACCCAAAGTTTTCTTGCCTTGCACCCGAAGTGTTGCTCCCTTTCTGCAGACATGGTGACCATCACCAAAACCAAAACACAACCATCCTATTGGAAGTCTGAAATCTCTGGATTGCTGCCACTGTCACTGACTTTTCATTCATACAGTTTATATTCGGTTGTTGCAGGACGATATTTACCTCAACATTTTCAAAGCACAGTAATCGAATGCAGTTTTAATGATAATTGACATTTAAAGTGGTAAAACTAACCATCCGATTCATGTATCTACAGAATTTAATCTGTTCTCATACTAAAAAATTTATCTTTTACTTAATTCATGAAAAGATCAATAACCAAGTCATTACTAGTTTATTTGATTTGCCCACCGGCTCATGATTCTGCCATTCAGAGCAGTTTTTACACACAGCAAAGGGCTGCAAATTTCAGGAAAAAATACAGATTTTTGTAGATAGAAGACTGAAGAAAGACCGTGACAACAGACCTGAGATTTCCCGATGCATCGAAAGCGGCACATCTCTGTGTTTGTGTAACAGAGCAGGCATCCGCACTTTCTTGCAATTTTTTCTGTTCTGTTTATTTACATGAGGAACAAAGAGAGGGTTACAGATTTATGGAGATCACAGAGCAGAAGTTCCTGCGGCGGAGAATAAATCCTCCAATCTTTCTGGGGGATGAGAGGAGGTGTGAGTGTGATGCCCTCTGGACCGTATTACCATTTATTTCCCTTAAACAGGACTTCTGAATCTGAAATAAAACAGGTCCTATTGCTTTCGCCTGGTTTGTTTGTCTGCGTCAATAATCCATTCGTATATATGCAGTAAGCAGGTGAATAATGATGGTCCTATTTACATGCCTATTGGATAGACCGAATAATGGGATAAATGAAACGAACCAATAGACTGATCTAATGGACTTTTACTGCAAAGCTTGTGTAAAAGTTGTAAAGTCAATTAAACAGTTCAGGGCTTTTTTCAGTTGTGCAGTTCTGTGTGTGTTTGTGTTTGTGTGTATGCACGAGCACAGGTGCATGACTGATTGATTAGCAGAGTGACTGGTATGTTGCAGGCTGGGTACAGTATGCCAAGGTACACTGAAGCAGAACTGGCAGCTCGTGCAGACTGAATTAATTTGATCCGAAGCATTGCAGGGATGACTGTCAGCTTTGAAACATATCTGCAATGATCTCCCGGCTCACTTTAACTCTGTCGGTGCAGTGCAGTGGATGTGAGGGCTACAGTAGATCTGCACTGGTCTGATCATGAAGCCACTGGGGGGGGGGGGGGGGGGGGCAGTGGACCAGTGTGGTGGCTTTGTCTGGTTTATGTTAACACCTCAGCTTGATGTTCAAATCTGTTGCTGTGGACGGCCGCTCTCCGCTACCTCAGGCTTTCAGTGCAGAGACCTGGGGGCCGGACTCCGACGAGATTAATTGACCCACACTAGGACATTACCTAATTGACGTGACAGGCCCATGAGCGATAGAAAACCAATTGCGTGACTGTACACATTGGCCGCAGCTGGTGTGCGCCTCGCGCTTTCCCTTGCAAGATGTCGCCCTCTTGGCCATATCGAAATCAATCAGTCAATCAATCAAATGTGAGGGAGGGATCGTAAGAAGGACAGAAGGGCAATAGATGCCTCGATTAGCAAAACACCATCCACCCTCATGATGCTCATCCACCATCACGTTACCATCACGATCGTGATCCCCAGTCACGATCTACCATCCACTTTATAAACACTGCTGAAGGTGCCACTGTTTGATTTTAAGCGCTGCTGCTTCTTCTTCTTCCTTCTGGAGGATGGAGTTAATGTTAATCCCGTTCTTGTTTTGCCTGCTCTGTTATTCTCTCGTCCAGATGTTTTCTGGCACCTTTGAATCTGTAATTGCAGCATAGTTCAGTACCCGACCCGACACCCCAGTGCCTTGATACTCATTGATCTGTCCAGCCCTCATTATTCAGCTGATGAATCTGTGACTCACAAATCACAAGTGTCAATTAAATTGTTGAAATAACAAATGCATGTGAGGGAACCTTTTTGAAAAAGGGCCCCACTGTGTTTCTTTTGGTTTTAGTTGCAGTTTATAAAGGAAGCACAAATAGATGTACTGTTTTCCTGATGATGTGAATAATGATATTCATGGGAGCAGGTAAGTGGAGCCTGGAATCTATTATATCCAGCAGACTGTTTGTACTCTAGGAACAAATTGAATTCTAGGATATAAGTAATTCCACCGTTTGGATTTATAACCTTTCTGTTTTTCTTTCTTTTCCGTCCCTCCTTCTTCTCTCTCTGTCCTTTTTCCGCTCTACTACATTTGCTCATCACCTTCCTGGATCCTCCATCTTACCCCTTTTTTTTTTTAACATTGCATTCCACTTCATCCTTCACCAACTTCCTGTTATCCTCATTTCATTTTTTTCATTTCCCTTCCATCTCATATCTCGCAATCTGCCCTTTATTCCAAACCTATCCATTCATGGTTTACTTCGCCCTCTGTGAAATTAACCTGACCCCGACCAACCTCTCACCTTCCCCATCACCACTTGTTTATCACTCGCTTATGTTTTCATTACCCAATTTCCTCCTGTTTATTTGTTGTTTAACTGTCCCTCATCGCTATCTCATCTACTTTAATCAATCTCCTAAATCTTCCTCACCTTGTTTCCTTGTTGAATTCACCTTTGATCTTTCTCAACTTCATCCACATTCCTCTGTCATCTGCCTCGATCCCTCAATTTTCCCTTCTCTCTTTGTGTAAACTTTTCTTTTTTCCTCCCACTTGTCATTTTATGTTCCATTACGCCCATTTCCCCTGTGACTATCTCCTCGTAGAATCCTCTTCATTTCCAAATGGCGATGCAGACCATGGAGGCCCCGCCATCCCGCCTCCTCTACTCCCTGCTGATGATGAATGGCTGGTGGGATATCAGCGTTGTGCTCTGCCAGGACTGGGACATTAGCCACTTCCTCAACCTCATCAAAAACAACACCCGCTTTCACCTGGGCACTCTTGTTAACCTGACAGCCAACGCTTCCACCTTATCAACACCTTCATCTCCACCGTCATCCTTGGGATCGGCACCAGGTGCGGCCACGGGAACGGAGGATTTGTCTTTATTGACGACTTTAACACGTTTTTCATCCGCTGCCTCGGCCCCGGCTGCTTCATCATCCACCTCCTCCTCGAAAACGGACCAGCAGCAGGCACTGATGCAGCAGCTGGAGGCCCTGAGGGAACCTTCATCCACAAGAGGGGTGGTGACATTTGGGTGCGATATCCGGGAGGTGCGGCGGCTTTGGACGGTGGCCACTCGGATTATGCTCCCAGACTTTCATTGGGTATTGGGTGACAGCCAGAATGTGGCTGAGCTGCGAACGGAGGGGTTGCCCCTGGGGCTTCTGGCCCACGGGGTCATGGGGTCCCCTTCTCAGGATCACTACGTCCACGACTCTTTGGAGCTGGTGGCGCGGGCGGTGGGCAGTGCCGCCCAGGAGAATCCCGCCATGGCCCTCATACCTGGGACGACGAACTGTATGGATGTACAAGAGAGGAACGGGAGCTCCGGGGAATACTTGGCAAGGTAGGAAACAAGTCTTTACTCAAGTTAGAATCAAATCTTCTCAGAGTTTGCATGTTTTGGACGTGAATACTGTGATTATTAGGTTTTTACATGAAGATTTAAAAAAAATGTCACTTCTGCTAAGAGAAACACGACAAATAAAGAGTGTGCACACATTTGATGTGTGAAGTGGTTTGAGTGATTGATTGACTAGAAAAGTGCGATATTCATACAGTCCATTTACCACTAATTCCTGACAACTCCCAGGGAAAATGAGTGAACCATAAAAACGCAGATTTAATAAGTCTTTATAGTGAGTTGATTATCTCCAGCGAACCACCCTCATTGTCAATATGTGTCCTGTTGTTTCAGCTTTGTCTCCTCTCTAATCCTGTTGTTGTGGGAGAATGTACTTCTCTCACATCTTGCAGATACTTGGTCACAGGCCAGCTGCCACGTCAGCGTGGACTCTGCCAGCGAGACACATATTTCATACGCACATCTGCATAAGCGTGTGCGCTCACGAGCGCGCAGCATATCTGAGAGCGCACCGCATACACTTGATAACTGCAGCCCTGTGGTTAAAACGTTAACACGTGATGAATTTCATTTAGCAGCAGGAGTGCATCGCATTTACTCTGCAGCCGGGCCAAGTCTACTTTATATTGCCGAGATATGAGCGAGGAGGAACGTGGGATCGCACACCGCTGCATTACAATTAGAGTTTGACCTTTCCTACCGGGATTCTCCTCAGAACACCTGAATCAGCAGAACCATCATCCCCGGGAAGGGAATTATTTAAACATGAGCTTCGAGGAGCTGGAGGGAGATTCGGGATTGTGTTTACATTCCTTGGGTTTTTGGATTTAAGCTGCTTATGAAATGTTGATTAGTCGGCCAGTGTTTTACATATTACTGAACAAAAGCAGGTGTCACGGGTCTTTTCCTGGCTTTATAGGAGACCCATCATTGACCCTGTGAAGGCAGAGTATTTACCCAAACGTGTTCAGATTTACATGTTGGATATTGGGTTTTATTCAAATTGGGAATTAGCATATTCCTGGCAAAGGGAAATCTGTAAATATTATATTGGAATATTTGATATGCTATATAATCAGCTGTAGGGGCTTTAGAAAAGAAACCTTTCTCCAAGAAATACTGTTTTATTTTGGTAATTCAATGTTTGTAAAGCTGAGGGACTGTTTGATCGTCATATTCCTGCTCCAGAGATACAACAAATTGATTTACAGTTCTTGTGAGATTCCTGTTTGTCTCTAGGTTATAAAGATGAATGAAATCAGGGTCCTGATCATCATATATTAACCTTTCTTTAAAATATATTTGTGTGCGCAGTCAAATATTTTTATTGGCTTTCTCTTTTCTTCTTGAAATAATCTTTTATCTGATAATGGAGTCTGTTTTTTTTGTGGTCAGATACTCAGAGTCAGTTCTTATCTGTTTTCCTTCTTATCACAACGATTCCTGTGGATGTGTTGTTTCTTTTTTTCCTAAACAACAAACTGACCAACAATCACTGACTCTGCATCCATTTTCTTCCAGGGAGCCTGACAGGCATCGTCAACGAGCCGTATATTGGCTCAACACTCAGATTATTGAATCCAGTCCTAATCTTCCACAGAGCGAAGGAGGGATCATGGGCTGTAAACCGCCTGCAGGGAAAGTGAGATGAGCGAGTTGAGGGCTGTGGCAAAAGGTCAGAGTTGAACTTCCTCGAGGAAGAAGCTGATATTTGCACATAGAAAGTTCCCTGAAAGTCAGACAAAAGATATTTGTAAAGCAATTTGGACTTTTTTTCTTCTGCTCCGGGATTGTTGGACTTTTAGCCTCATAGTAAGATATCCTTCCATAACAGTGGCGTTTTTTATTACTTCTGCCAGGGAGGATTTTTTAACCTGTTTATTTGTCAGTAGGAAAACAGACAATATATAAAAATGAGGCACCAAACTTCAATGAATGAATTATGGATTAGAGAACATAGAATTGTTTTTATCCCTTTCAATAACATTGCAACATTCGCGTGAATTTCCCAGGAAATACTGCAGTGATATTGATGTGAAAAAAAAGAAAATGTTGGTAGCACTCACTCTACCATTTCAGTTCAGAGTCTGAGTTCAGGGGAGAATCTGTGGATGAGGATTAGGTGGAGGTATATAATGGATAATGATAGGGATTACAAATACATACAGGTTCTTAGGACATATAATAATAGACACAATTTATACTTAAATTACAGTTAATTTCATTCTGAGGCACTTTGCAGTTGTTTCATGTCTCTATAATAATGTTTTGTAGTCCTTTCCTTTCTTATCTTTTTGTGGTTAATTCCTTCTGGCATCTCTTTGGTATCTTTCTTTCAGTTCTGGCCCATGTGCCTGTTCAAGGATCCTTCAATGTGCACAACTGCAACTCAACTAAAACATTCAGCACAACTTAGATTTGTCCTACAGCTGCTGTAATTCAAAAACCATGTTAACACACAGCTGAGGTCCAAGGAGCCTTTGGAAAGGATAAGCTGCCACACAGAGGTTTGGGAGGAGCAGGTAGTTCAGTTCATGTCGTCACCGTAGAGTCATGTTCCGATGTACTTCTGCTCTGGTGGAGGATCGTGTTCGGTCGTGTGCACGAGTGAAGTGAGTTAAACTATTGATTCCCAAATCCCCACGGGAACACGGAGCTGCTGCAACACGGCAAATCACTGAGGTAATTGGACGCTGCAATTAGAAAAGCATCAATGAACCAGACTCAAGGTCAGAGACTGTGTGAATTATATTTTACTTTCTGTTGTATTTGATAGTTTCAGAACAAACCTTGTCCACATGCAAACAAATAAATACAACCAGTCTCACCATTATTAGTAAGTTTAATTTCACTTAAATATGAATAGAAACAGAGTACTCCTGCTTGTAGGCACCATTGTGAGCTTATTTTAAATTCTTAAGAACATTACTGCAGTTAAACTCCCCCTCCTATCTTCCTATTTACTAGTTTCTACTGGAGCACTGGATTTACATTTAATAATCATGATAAGAAAAATTACTTTTCAGTAAAGAGCTCGTTGCCCTTCTTGTTGACCTCTAAAAAATGTAATCATTTCTATTTACACTCAGATTCCATACATCTGCAACTTGTAACTCGCTACGTAAAGACTACATTGTTATTCTTAAAATATCTATTTTAAAACTTATCAGATAGTTAAATTAAGCAAAGTTCCATGTTCATACCCACTGGCCTTGTCAGTATTAAACCTGCTGTCGTGCAAAGACATTTTAGATTCCGTGTGCGAGAGAACCGCCGTTGGTTTTAGCCTTCGACCCGAGAGTTGTGGTATCAGGTGCTCGGTGGACGAGCTGAGCTGGGGGGGCACTTCTGTCACTACAGTGGTGTTGAAGCCAGAAACCTTGTGACAGATGAGCAGCTGAGAGGCTGTGGCAGTTCTCGAGCGGCACAATGAAAGCCTCCGGGGGATTTATTGCATGATTATTATGGAGTTATGGTTGCGGCCGATTTGCTGGCCAAGCAATCAAGCAGTCACGAAGGGCAGCGGCTGATGATGGATGGAGATGTTTGTCACCAGACAACTGTATCGTCAGGGGTTACGGCAGGTGACGGATTGTAGACAGCGCCCGCCGGATGCCAAACCACTTTCAGTGTTTGCAAACGAGAAAGGAGCCATATGGTGGTAGCAGGACGGGAAAAAGACAAAGGACACTTGACATTACACGTATGTCGATGATTCCCATCTGTACTGTTTATCCTTTGAGGGTCACAAGGGAAGCTGGAGTAAATCCCAGCTGACATTAGACGAGAGGCAGAGTACGCCAGCATATTAACCTAACACCAGTCGTCATTGGGCTGTGGGAGGAAGCAGAGAAAACCAACGCGGCCGAACCAGGAATCAAATCAGGAAACTGAGGCGACTAACCACCGCACCACTTTCAATCATTCCCACTTGAGAATATTGTTTTGGAGGTGGATGAAGGTGAAGCGGAACAAAGAACCACACAACCGGTCCGATTTACCAAAATTCTGCAGGAATGTAATCCTCATCTCAACTGTACAAACATCAAAAAGCAGGAACATGATCACAATAACATTTGGCCAGATTCTTACCCAGATGTTTTCCTCCAGGCTGTGTGATAAAATGACAGCAGGTGTCAGATATGGGACTTCAACAGCCACGGTAAATATTTTAGGAATATTTTAATTACAGCCCGGAGTTAGGCGTATGACAGTATGTTCCATAACACCTGATGGATGATGACACGATGAAGGATCGATGTTCAGGTCTACTCGACTCATTAGCAGAAATCTTTTAACACAAGATATTCACTGCAGAAAAGATTCAGCTGTTTCTCTCTTTGCAGAGCGTCGCTGGCCACAGTTAAAATGACAAACGTGCTGGAAGTGGTTTGTCTCATTGGCTGCAATTACTTAACTTAATGATCAGCCTTAATTGAACTCCTCAGAGAGAGAGAGAGAGTGTGTGTGTGTGTGTGTGTGTGTGTGTGTGTGTGTGTGTGTGTGTGTTCTACACACTGTCAGCCCACGTCAAAGACAGTTTGTTAGACAATGGTGGTTTGTCTTGTACATTAAGTTTTATTGTGATGAATATACTTTTAATAACAGCTACAAAACTAGCTTTGTCTTGTTAGCATTAAAAAAATTAAGTGACAGAAAACAATAGATTATGTGATTGTGGCACGAATCTAGATGTTTTTCCATGGGCTTCTTTTTTTGGAAAAATGACAAAACGTTGCCTCTGGTTGTATTTGGATTTTAAATACTTCTCAGTACATTCCACTGTTTGTGTGAAGAAATTGCGAACTTTTAACAACTGAAACATTTGGGTAATGACAAAGGAGATATGCAGTGCGTCTTTCTCTACTGTATGTGTGTATTTATGCAAGCAGGTAAATCTCTGAGTTGAAATAGCTCCAGGGAAGGAGATCAGCCAGTGGTTGTGGAACGTCTGGCTGTTTGTTTCAGTTTTTGATTGAAATTTAGTTTTCTGGCCAATTCTTACTACTGAGGAAATAAAAAATATCCAGTGTCTCAGGATCAGATGCATTTTTAGGATATTTATAAACTACATACTGGCATAAATAATGCACTGCTGAAAAATAACATAATAGAGCAGAAACCGTCCATTATAAGAAACCAGATGATTAATTATTCTTTATTTTGAAGAGGGTTAAACAGTCACTGCAGGTTATTCTGCTTGGTTTTATACTTTGATTTCATTCTCCTCTCATCCTCTCCATTTATTTCCTCAGGCTTTGATCAAAGAAAGACACTTAAGGGTTTACACATACACAACTACCCTGATGGCAGTGGCAGGTTTGCCACTCTGTGTTTGTGCCAAACACGTGTTTGATGTCAGACGGTGATAGACAGCAGCGGGACTCTCATTTCCTGCCTGCGTCTGCTGACTTTGTCATACGAGTTGACAACAGCTTCTTTAACAGATTTCATCTGCTTCATGAAACCATCGTCTCTGGTTGGATTAGTTTTTTTTATGTTTGCAGCCTCATACATAAGAACCATGTTGATTATTCACTTGATGGCTGTGTATGATGTTGTGCTGATGAGAGCACGTCCCAGATCAGCTCCTCATTGGTTCGTGGAAGGCATGGAGATGTTTATTGCTGTAATATTCCAGTTCCACTATAGCATTATTATACAGAAATATGTGAGCTCAGGCTTTTATTTCATGGTAACATAAGGTGCATATAGTTTATATCCATGATATATTATGTCCATATTTGGGTTGGTTGATGTAAATATAGGGAATCATTGATGTTACGTGACATCACAAGGGAGCAGTGTTTTTTTTAACTTGTACAAAAAAACCCACATAACAACACTCGAGAAAAGAGAAACTGAAAAAGCATCAAACGTGTAAGAACAATGGAACTTTAGTATCATGACCCAGGACTTGGGTTAGATCCAGACATGCTAACTGGATCACCGACATGTGACGTGTAACAGGAGGCGCGCAGCTCCACAGTATCATTTACAGCGGGATGGAGCCAGTGAGAGGGATTGATGAGGTTTGGCCACCAGACTGAGAGGCTGAGGGAGGGAGGGACAAAAGATGTGATAACAACACAGCGGAGGAGAAAGAGAGAGGGAGCAGAGAAAGAAAGAGAGAGGGACACATTCACATACGTACCGTGTGAATCCTTGAGATACACGCAGAGATAAACTACTGTTCCGTATTAACAGATAAGATACAGTCAGGACAAACTTCAGCAGGTGTATTTTTTCAGTCCTCCTTGATAAAATTCATTTTTTGAAGTGATGCATGCCGACCAATGCCAAAGATAGTCCCCCTGAATGTGCCAGCCAGCTGAGCTATGAAGATGGAAGATAGCTTTATAATAAATGGCCCCTGTGCAGCTAATACTCCCCGAACCAGTGGAAGTAAAGCACCTTCTGTTTGCTTCAGGAAGCTTTAACAAGGAGGAACGACACTTTTACGATTCTAAAAAAATGCAGATGAATTTGCTCATTTCTCTGCATCTTGGTGTGAATAATATGTTTTAATACCTACTTAAAAACAGCACATAATCATATTATTTGAAATTTTAAGCAGAATTTCTATCTCCTTATTCTCTTCACTTCCCCCCCACTCTGCTTTATGATCAGTGATGTGGACATAAACGCAGATTGTGGTCATACTCAACATTGTCCTCTAACTTGATGCATGAGGCGAAACACATGAGGCAGACATGAAATCGAGTTAGCGCTGCTGTGTGATAGATTCGATGAACCCTGACATCACTCCTCAGCCTAGAAACACCGTCACTGCCAGGAAGGAGACAAAGTGGTGGAAAGGAGGAAATTTACAAGTGAGCAAGGTGACACTAAAAAAAACATTTTGGAAAAAGGTCACATCATTTAAATCATTACCTCCTGAAGGCAGAGGGAAGACGTGTTCATCTACCTGCACTGAATGGATGCATGGGTTCCCTCTAACTGTGTGCATGTGTCTCTGTGTGTGTGTGTGTGTGTGTGTGTGTCTGCTCCAGTATCTGACACCCTTAGACAGCCAGTAGCATGGCTCAGTGAGAGAGATGGCGTGATCACTGGAGTGTGATCTGTCTCACACACACACACACACACACACACACACACACACACACACACACACACACACACACACACACACACACACACACACACGGGTCTACCAAGATAATAAATGTCTCCGGTGCTGGTGTTACAACATTAAATTGGAAGTTGTGTATATTTCTACTTTAGAATTTAGGACAAGATGGTGAATATCCTTTGTGCATTTGAAGGACTTCCGCACAAATTAGATTTCCAACTACCAGTAGATGTTAGCAAGTGTTAGCGGACACCAGTGGATGTTAGGGACATCACTTCAGTTGTGTACGTTAGCGTTATCAGCCTTTTAAATCACAAGACACCATTATCTAAGGCAGGCCCACCGCAGGGTGCGTGTCCCTAGCATGTTAGGGCCCAGTTGGGATCTTTCCCCCTGATCCAGAGCCATTGGCTGCAGCGTTCTGCAGTGTGTGGTGTTTCTTTTATGGTCTGGCGCAGGGCTTGTCCGTGGATTCCCAGCAGGGAAACCCCTGCAGCCAACCTCCACAGGGCAAACCTCTGCTTTCCAGCCACATTGCTCTACCTAAAATGCCTTTTCCTCTTCCTTTGCTTTATCAACAACATCCTGCAGGGTTCTGTCAATTCTAAGAAGTGGCAATGCGCGAGTGTGAGGTCTGGTGTTAGGGTGGTTGTGACAATATGTGATGGGACAGTAAGCCGCTGGCCCACATCCACCAACGTTTCCCTTTAAACTAACCAAGGGTAAAACATAATCGTATTTTTAAGCTTGTAAATCCCCAAAACTTTAAAAAGAGGTGGAATAGGTGATGTTTTTATTGGCAAATGAACAATAGAGCGAGCCAAGCAGAGGAGTTATTTAGCTGCTGTGCATCTTCCACTTAATTTGATTGCATGAGTTGAATTGTGTTCCATGAACTCAGCCTCTGAAAGTCTCATTAAATAGAAAGACAGGTTGATAGTTTTAGCCTTTAGATACAGTACACACACCAATGCAAGACTGGATAATAGGAAGCATTATTCAAAATGACTCTGATATGAGTACACTAGGTGGTAGCACTGCAAGGTCAGCATTATCAGGTTGTAAGTTGTGATCAGCGTTTCTGTTTCTGTCCGTCTTCAAGTGTCAAAAAAGACCTGAACACACACACACACACACACACACACACACACACACACACACACACACACACACACACACACACACACACACATATACACACACACACAGGTCACCATGGTCCTCTCCAGCCTGGGATGTCTGCAGCTGCTCCACTCCCATCAGCAGGAACCACAGACTTCCACCAACTCTAACCTATAATTCTCGTTTAAGCCACGACCACTGACCCAAACAACAACTTCTGGTCTTTCTGGAGCCTGAATCAAGTAGTGAACAAAGTCACACAGTCATCAGCAGATTAACTATGCAGCTTGAAAGATGTTTCCAACTTGTAGGTTAACGAGGATAAGAAATCCTAGTAAGAATGTATAAATATGAATATCTATTGTTGCTTGAGCAAGGCATCTGGTTCGCTGTGTATGATTTTCTATTGAGAGTATGGTGTGTGAGAGAAGCCTACTTTAGCTTGAAGTCCAACATGTTTATAATACTATTTAGTACTTTGACTTTAGTGTAGAGATAGTTGTTGAATGAGTTGTGCTGCCAGTTTTAACAACACATGTATTTGAGCTCATTGTCAACAAGTCAAGTCTATAAGAGTTCTTCAAGATCTTGACTCGAAATACAACTCTGACAAATGTTCCTGTAAAAAGCTAAAGATAGTTATGTTTTATTTGATCTGCACGATTTCTTTCACTTATTTCTAGATTATAGATACGAACTTGGGGAATCTCTTCTAACTCCTCTGTCTCTCCCATCCTCCTCTCACCACCCTTCCTCTCCTCTTTTCCCCCCATTTCCATTCATTCCCTTCAGATTCCTATCCAACACATCATTCGAGGGCCAGAGCGGCTTTATATCCAAAGAAAGTCACAGCCAGAATGTCGTCTCAGAGGCCCATCACTACATCTGGTCCCTCCAGCTGGACCCCCTAGGCCAGCCAACCTGGACCCGCCTGGGACGCTGGCGCAGGGGACGAGTTCTGATGGACCAGGGGGCCTGGCCAAGCCATTCGGGCTCCGGGGTCGGAGGCGACTGGCGCCGATCCGCGAGGCTGCACATGCGGGTGGTGACGCTGGTGGAGCACCCGTTTGTGTTCACCCGCGAGGTGGACGGGGACGGGCTGTGTCCCGCCGGCCAGCTGTGCCTCGACCCAATGAGCAATGAATCTGCAGTGTTGGAAGGGCTTTTCCACAACCTCGCAGGACCCAACGGAACCGTTCCCACCGACCTGAAGAAGTGTTGTTACGGATACTGCGTTGACCTGCTGGAGAAGCTGGCGGAGGACATGGGCTTCAGTTTCGACCTCTATATCGTCGGCGATGGGAAGTATGGCGGGTTCAAGAATGGTCGCTGGACGGGATTGGTGGGCGACCTGCTGAGCGGCGCTGCCCAGCTGGCAGTGACTTCTTTCAGCATTAACTCAGCCAGAAGCCAAGTCATTGACTTCACCTCACCCTTCTTCTCCACCAGCCTGGGAATTCTGGTCAGTGCTGCTCTTTTCTTCCTGTCTCGCTTCTTTTTCTCCTCATTAGATGCAGATTTTTCTCTTTTTCTTCATCTCTCCACTTCTTATTTCCCTCCTCTGCTCCTCTTTGGCCCAATCCGTTCTCAGTTCTCCGTCACTGACCTCAACTCTTTCCACTCGGTTTGGTTGTGGTCAGTGTTAATTACGTTTTTCATTACTGCAAACCCTGCATTTCTGAAATCTAACTGTTGACTGCACAGCTTTGTGATGTGACGCCACGGCTGCAATTACTATAGCTCTTCCCACCGGTTGACAGGCAAAGCGCTGGTGGTAACCACGCTCTCCTCTCCTCCTCTGATTACAGCTTTATTTAACGTAGATGTCTTCTCTTTCATCTGTCGTATTTTTATTTCCATTTCACGATAGGTTTACTCTTAATGAACATATATGTCAAAAACAGCATTCACAAACAAATACTCTCACTCTTTAACTCTACACCATGTTATTACTGTTTGTAGCAGGTAGAGATACGGTTTTCACTCCTTTGCCCTCCCGCCCAGGTTCGCACTCGTGACACAGCTGCACCCATCGGGGCCTTCATGTGGCCCCTCCACTGGTCCATGTGGCTCGGCATCTTTGTCTCCCTCCACGTCACCGCCATCTTCCTCACCCTGTACGAGTGGCACAGCCCGTTCGGCTTGACGCCGCGAGGACGCAACCGCCACCGGGTGTTCTCCTTCTCCTCGGCGCTCAACGTGTGCTACGCTATTCTATTCGGGCGAACCGTGGCCATCAAGACGCCAAAGTGCTGGACGGGCCGTCTGCTGATGAATCTCTGGGCCATCTTCTGTCTGTTCTGTCTGTCCACCTACACCGCCAACCTGGCTGCCGTCATGGTCGGGGAGAAGACCTACGAGCAACTTTCAGGGATTCATGACCCAAAGGTACAGAAGTCAGAGAGGTGCAACACTGAAAGGCCTAAAAAAAAAACATTCCCTTCTTACTCACGGGCTTTTTCAAGAACTGCAGTTTTGATTATTTTACATCAAATATTTCATAGATATGGAAGTTTGGAAATTTAATCCAGAGTACAGACAAAAGGCTCTGTTCATATCCATATACGTATCTAATGTTGAGCATTAATGAGCCGTTATTACTCTGTGCTCTTCTCACTGTGTGGGATTCATCAGACAGAAAATATATCCTTTAATTAAACCGCCCCTGTAAGGCCAAGTGGGGTAAGGTAATTAATTCTTTTCTCCTGCTCACCAACTCTCTGAATCACAAGAGTGCAGGAATATTGAGAGTTGGTGAAAGAAAAGAAATCAGTCTGTAGTCTTTCGGGAATTTAACACCGACTGAAAATACGAGAAACCGGCCAGAACAGTAGAAGAAGTAGGGCTATTGATCAATATCAATTGAGAGCGTTTTTAGAAGAAGCACCTCACTTTCTTTCTTCTTTCCTGCAGTTGCACCATCCCTCTCAGGGATTCCGATTCGCCACGGTGAGAGAAAGCAGCGCGGAGGACTACCTCAAGAAAAGTTTCCCCGAGATGCACGAGTACATGAGAAGATACAATGTCCCGGCGACGCCAGACGGCATCCATCATCTCAAGTAAGATGGTGGTTTATACGCTGATACACTAATACTCAGTAACTCGTCTAAGCTGATTTTCTCATTAATTGTGTGATGGCACGCCGCGGTCTAATTTGTTTCGCCAGAGTCGCGTAATGAACCAAAACTTTTTTGACAGTTTTCATAATAACATAAAAGACTTATAAAGAAGTGTCTTGCTCCGTTGCTTTGTGGTAAAGCTGTGCGCGGTGCATCGATTTGCTCGGCACCCACTGGCAGCTGCCGCCACAGAGAGAATCAGACTCTGTGGGAATCTCTGAAACAGTTATCTCTCGCTGCCACCATTCCCCCTAAAAACCATCTTCTCTCTGGTTGCACAAATTGTGGGGGGGGGGGAACTAACTGTATGATCTCTCGTCATTTTAGATCTTTTATTTTATTTAAGTTGCACATAGTCAAAATTAGGTTGAAAAAAAAGCATCCTTTCTGTTGTCGTTCCCGCTGCAACTCTGCCGGTTCACATTCAGATCTCAGCCTCCTCCTTCCTCTGCCATGGCTGTCATCCTCCTAAGCTGCTTCAACATTCAACTGGCATCCCCCCGTGGAGCCAAAGCAAGAATGTAGTGTGAGCAGGCAGCTGGAATGCTGGTCTAGGCTGGTTAGGACACAATTTGAATGGATCAAACAGGGTTTTGTTACTGAGCTTGTAAAATTGCTGATTAGAGCAGAAGTGTCATCTTTGGAAAAATTACCATAAGAGAACAAGACATCAAACAAGTGTGCCCCGGCGCCACTTTGAATACTCTGCACTTCACTCCCCAAGGGACCAGGCATTAGTTATCACTTACTTAATCACACAGAGTGCCACGTGTATCATGTGAATCACGTTAGATTGTTATGACTTGAGCAGCCTCAAATCATGTCACAGATTCCAAGTGGCAGGTACAGACTAAAGAGTGAAAGAGTCTCTCACGTCGGAGAGAGAACTACAGTGCATGCCACGACTGCAGCTGAAACTACGAGGTCTGTCTGCGTGGACAGTAACAACTTTATGTATAATAAGTGCGCAAGCAGGTACACGACAAATAGAGCTGCACACACCTAAACAATGCAGCGTTCCAGTTGACTTTTATTGTTTTGACTGCAGTATGTGACAAAATGTTTAACCAGAAGTGTTTAGATTTAAATTTTTATACTTGTTTCTAACTGGTTTCAACACTTAATCAAGATAGGACATTTAATTTCATCAATTTTATTCTAAAGCCTTAATATAAATGAGGTAATCTCACTGAGATCAAGATCCCTTTTGCAAACAATCTACGTCAACAACATCGGTGACAGTCACAGACGTCACAAAATCGATTTGAAGTTAAAAAGTTCATGACAGCAATTAATACCAGCTACAACTAACTAACTTCAACTGCTGGATAATTACAGCATTTGGAGAAAGAGCGCTGACTGGTGCATTATCGGTCATCAGCCAACTCTCTTTGTAGCGTTTCGTCTTTCTCATTAAGGTGGAGCAGGAGATATTGGAGGAAGCGCTGCTCTTATATTCCATCGTAGAGTTTCATTTGTGAAGGAGTTTCACACACACCACAGCTCAGCCTTGAACACAAGGCAAAATTTATTATCGAGCGTTTTCAACCCGGCTTCGTACGGGTCTCCCTTCATGATGAAGACTTTCCCCCCGATCAACTCCAAAAGATTTAAGATTAATGGAGCTGCTCCGTCCTGCATCGCCTTGTGTAAAGTACGGCAGCGCTACAGAATCATGTCCCTGTCACACGAGGCATTTTCAATTCATGCAGCTGGGATGCTGATACACACATTCACTGCTTTTTCAAGCATTGCTGCAGGAAGTGTTTTTAATCACATTCGTAAATCGGTTGATGTCAGGGTACCGGTGCAGATCATAAAATACCCAACACAGTCAGTTCAATACTTGGTGGAAAGACCAAGGTCAGAAGCTGCACGCTCCTTCAAGCTGTGATAACGAACATCAAGCTCGTGGGTAGAAGATATAGACTTAAAATACGTCCTTGATAACAAGCTAAAAATGCAAGAGTGTATCGTGAAATAAAATTCTTTGTAGCCTTTCAGTCAGTCGACTTGTTGTTGGTTAGTGATCCTCGCAGCGTTGTGACTTAATATCTCACCTCTGAATACAGGCTCCGCTGTGAGGGAAGTGAGGACTATGAATAAATTGGCCAAAAAACTGTCAGGAATTTAAATGACATACGACAAGATCAGGGGGGAAACGAGTGGGAGCAGACTGTAGAAACACGAGGTTCAGACGAGGAGAAATATTGAAAAGAAAAATTCACTGAATCATTTGCATCTAATTTTCCTGTTATTGTTGCAAAGTGCCCGTCTGAAAGTGTCTTTTAAAATCGCCCACCGCCGCAAAGCAAAACAATTCATTCAACGCTTTCAGTTTCCCCGATGTCGAGTCGAGTAGACTTCAATACGTGTTGATGAAGTGAAAGCATAAAATCAAAGCGATTCAGAAACGAGTGATGTGAGGACAAAAAGCAGAGAAACGTTAGGAGTAGCAGCCCAGGAGGGAAAAAGAGCAGTAAGCACAGGTTCTTTTAAGTTTATGTCTCGGGGGTGTTAAAGGTTAATTTTTCATGTGAGTTTTAGAGGGGTTGTTTGAAAATGTGTGCGTGTCTCTGTGGCTTATTCCCAGAAGGTACGATTTGTGTTAGCGCTGTGGTTATATTTGTCACCGCGATGCGTGACGTCGTCCATCAGCGACGTCTGATCTGATTTTCATTTCATTTAAATGGTCACTCAGGTCAAAGCCTCTTTTACATCAAGAGTTTTATTTTTTTATTTTTTTTAAATAGCATGACAACAGAAAAGGAAAATAAATCCCTACCATTTGTTTTTATCTGGAGCGCATCAGGCAGAGTGTGTGACTTTGTGTTGCACTCGCATTGCACTGTGATTGTATCTGGTTTCCAGGGCCGACCCTCAGAAGCTGGACGCATTCATCATGGACAAAGCTCTGCTGGACTACGAGGTCTCCATAGACGCAGACTGCAAAACACTGACGGTTGGAAAACCCTTTGCCATCGAAGGTAACACATGAGAGCTTCTCATCATTTGCTCATTTACAATATATAATGATATTCAATATGTATCTTGTTGATGAATAGGGTATTGGTTACTATCGACTATTGATGACGAATTATCCTTTGTGGGCAACAGCAGATATCTGGGCCAAGACTCCATCTTTCATTGGCTGTAACATGGTTTAAAGTCAGACTAGGTTTCTCCATTAACAGTGATCTTCATTTGAATGCTGATAAATTAAAAGCCGATAGCCGAAGCATTAGGGCCAAACTAGAAACATGGTCAAATAATACATGTTTATTCAACTAAAGTTAAAACTATAGTCTGAATTCTGGCATTGCAAATATGTTTTAGTGTTGATTAACTCTTGATTCGCAGAGGTATTTCTGCAGAACAACTGACCGTGAGCGTTTTAACAATATCACTCACTCAACATTTGCAGGTCAGTTAATCTTCTGCCTTCTTTCAAAAGCCGACTGGTCTCTCCTGCCAACTGTTAAATGTCTGGTCCATTTAGCGAGCATCCTCTTCTTCTCCCTGTGAAAACGTTCCCTGTGGTGGTTTGCTTCCATTACAGGCCACCACAGTCCCAGATTTCTGCATTGTTGTTAATTACTTAATGCACCTCTTAAGCCTCCAGGATACAATTCAAATCAATCCGTGCGCTTCCTTCCAAGGCCAGTTACTTCTGTAATTGGCCATTGCTGAGTCTGTCACACTTTCTGGGCATGCTGCGAAACTCTGAGATACACTGACATTTTTTCAAATAGCTGCTTTTGGCAGGAATCGCCTTTCTTGTGCACAGCAGTAAACCAGCTGCAGTGCATGTTGCAACAGAGGAATCGCTGCTGAAGAGTCTTTACTGTGTGGTTTTATGTGTCCACCGGCAGGCTACGGCATTGGCCTCCCGCAGAACTCCCCCCTCACCTCCAACTTCTCGGAGCTTGTTAGTCAGTACAAGTCAGATGGCTTCATGGACATGCTGCATGACAAATGGTACAAGGTCGTGCCCTGCGGGAAGCGCAGCTTCGCTGTGACCGAGGTAGGACCAGCACCGCATGCTACACATGTCACAAGCAAATGTATTCTTTCTGTTGATGGAGACACGTCCGGGGGGGGGTGTCGAGTTTTTGACATCTAGTTCGTCCATTACCACCCTTGAATATGATTCAACTATAAAAGTAACAAGTGAAGCCTTTAAAAAAATGAGATTTGCCACCAATTATTCGAAAAATTGCACTTCTGGTTTCTTCAAATGTTTCATAATAGCAAAGAAGTAGCTTTTATGAAACATGCTATCTTCTATGATGGAGGTCTATTGTACAAAGCCCTTCAAACACCAAGGACTTGTCATTTTCCTGCCTCTACTTTCTGCCTGCACAACCCTCTATGTACAGTAATTGCTCCCTACTAATTCAGACCCTGGCCCCTGACCCTCCAGCTGCTAACCAAGCTGTGTCCCCGTCACTTCCGTCCTAAGCACTCGGGGCCCCATGGTCCAAGCTGCACTGCCATTACAAAGCACTCAGCTCTCCGAGCAGCTCGGCCATCTCTCCACCCAGCTGTGACTTTGAAATCCCCAAAAGTGTCTCCGAGCTCAGCGCAGACAGCAAACGCTCCACTTTCAAGCACGAATTGAGAAGTAAATTCGTGTCCCCTCCTCTGGCCCGTGTTCTTCCCGTGGTTGTACTTTTACTCTCTCTATTATTTATTTTCTTAGCTACGGTGTGACAGGCAATAGAACCCCCATCTAATTAGGAAGCACTCATGGTGTGTGCCTTTGAATGACAGCGTCGTCCAAGTGCCCGGCACATAAATGTAAATCACCAACTTATGAGGCTCACAAGAGTAACAGAAGTGCTACATCGCAGTGCCACAATTTGAAGTGAATAATTTTCCATTGAGTAACGAGACGCGCAGCTGCAGACATTTAAACTGCTCCAGGTACATTTCAGTTTGCAGCATTATGACGGTAGCTATGGCAGAGAAAGCCTCTCATCAGGTATATTGCTTCTTGTGTTGTTTAATTTTTTTTCCTATCAAGATGATATTTGGTACAACGTGCTGTCAAAATGAACACTGGTGGACATCAGCGGGAAATTCATGTGATAAAAGCAGGATATGAATTACTGACAAGGTTGGCTCAGTTTAGTCCTGCTCAGCATTTTTTCTTTTTGTGCAATCTTTTATTCCGATGAACGACTGCTACACCAGCAGCAGCAGCAGCAGCAGCCGATCCTGAAAAGATGAGGAAGAAAAACAAAAAAATTTGATGGATTGGTTTCAGCGAGGCAGCCAAACTCTGCTGGCACACAGCCAGGTCTCTGTCACCCCTCAAAGGAGTTGATCCCATTCTGAATAATACAATCAATACCAATAAATGACATTTTGCTCAATTAGCCATCATTAAAAAAGGGCCAAACGTGACATCACAGAGAAATATACTGTGATCAGAGGTGTGTTGTGGGATTTATGCAAGAATTCACTGCAGATTTTTCCCAATTGACCGAAGATAAGTTGTGAATTAACAGATCACTCTGTACAATGAGAAGCTTGTACTATTTGGTTGCAAACAATAAAAAGAGATGGGGAGTGTGTGTGTTTCCAAAATGTGCTAATCTGTGAGGAATGTATCATTAATTTGTTCAAACTGTTAAAAGGATTAAACAACTGTAATGTAATTCATTTCCTATCCCAACACAGTTTGTATTCTCCAGCGGTCACATGCTACTAACATCTGCACAACTTCCCGCGAATCATCAGCTACCACTCTGCAAAATTTCATTACCGCCAAAGCTCGCCAACGCCACAATACTGCAATGATGACTTGAATCCATCATGTATTCCATTCCGACATGACTTTATAATGCAATAGTTGCAGCGGCCGCTGTCGTGACACCGACTCTGCAGTAAAAAGAGCGAGACTCTGTGCATCTGCAGTAACAAGCAGCAAGTGGTCGGTTATGAAAAGTGCGATATTACACTTGGAGATGACTACACTTGTGGACTGATAAACACGTTTCTGTGAGCGGTGCATTCAGAACAGAATGAAAGAATCATAATCTCAGAGAGAAGTGTGATATCCCAGAGGACCAGGCTGCAAGGGTTTTTTTTCCTTCGAAGCAGGATTTGAGAAGGAGTCGGAACATATCGTCAAAATGTCAGCAATTTAAGGGAAACTTTTGATTTATACGTCCGAGAAACGTGTCTCATAAGTTAGATTTTTAATTTTAGAATTCACATATGTACAAACTAGTCGTCCAATGCCTTGTCCGAATCAGTGCTGTACATATTAATTGGACTTAACTCTACTTTAATGTGTTTTTCAAGCTAATTGCCACTGTGTATTATTCACAGGTTTGTTTGTCAGTTTCTATAAGACACTGTAATTATTTCAACAGGTAATTATATTTTATCACAGTTTGCTTTGTTAGATCTATAGGGAGAAGAGATGGAAATGAGCTTATGCAGCTAACCTCGGAAACAAAAAACACTTTTTCAGAATCCAAAGTCTCCTCATCCATTTCAAGGGAAAGACTTTACAGCTCTGGTTTTAAAAAACAGCACAACACCTTACATTTGTAATTCGCTGCAGCTTTTCCTCTGAGGGAAGCTGTTTTTAAATGTAATTGTTATTTTTTTAAACAATGTCTGCCCATGACTCCCGCTCCGACTGTGGCGAATGTGTCACTAGGTTCACACATAATGGCAAAAAATTATAATAATACAATTACAGTTGTGTTATCATCCGTGTTTGCTGCGGAAGTCATTCTGCAGACAGGAACTTAAAGCTCCTGCCATGGGAAACATCTGCTTCTGTAAGATAAGGCTGCTTTCAGTATTGTTCTCTATTATTTTTATTGCGGTACAAACACAAATAAGACTCCTGCACATTTCAGTGTCATTGCCATCGTGGATCCATTGAGCTTAAACTGCTGTGTTGTGTGCGAGTATGTTGCTTGTTTACAGGAAAATACACAAACCACAGGGATATTTAAGGGCTGGGCAATGAAACAATATCAATAATTATAGCAATAGCAATGGTACAAAGGTCCAATGTATATGAATCAATATGCATTGTACAGGCACAGTGAGGAGGGATAGAAGATAATATGTTGACTTCAGATGTGTTTGAAAGAGTGTAAAACCACAACCTTCACTCAGGAGGAGAAAATGTGTCTTTAAACTTATGATAATGTGACATTTAACCTGATAATTAGGAATATTGACTGATATGACATTTCTTTATCTCCAGAGAATTTTTGGCCACATCGTCCAGCCCCAGTTTGAAGACTAATTAAAACTAATAATCAAGTGTTACTTTGTTTTATCTGGTTACAACCTGAGGGTCTTTATAATTCTACTCTTTCACTCCTCCATTAAAGACAATAGATTTAAATCCCTGACCTCTTTCTTCCTCCCACCATTGCTCATTGAAACTCTTGTCTCTCCCTCCAGACGCTGCAGATGGGCATCAAGCACTTCTCCGGTCTGTTTGTGATGCTGTGCGTGGGCGTGGCCTTGTCTCTGGTGACCACAGTGGCGGAACACATCGTGTACAAGCTGGTGATCCCGAGGGTCAAGGAGCCGCGCTTCAAGTACTGGCTGCACACGAGCCAGGTAGGAACCCGCACGCACGACAGGTCACGTCACGGCCGAGCACAGAAGACTGATCACTTTTAAAGAACATGAAAGTGCTCCACTAAAAGTTAAAGTCCAGACTTCAAAATAAAAGTGCAGAAGTATCAGCAGCATCATGCACTGGTTCTAAACGTATAGACAGAAACATGCTCTCTTTCTCACACACACACACACACAGTCTTTACAGCTCCTTATAATCAGAGAGAAACAGACAAAGTATTTACATTTTAGCTTTTGACAGCTACGTGTTGCTTGTTTTCCAGAGATTACACCGGGCCCTCAACACGGTCTTCACGGACGACAAACTACCGACTGTTACCAAGCCCGAGAAGAGGTAATGTCACCGTCACGGAAAACCTCCGTTTTGTATGAATTTAATATCTCCGGGCCAAATAAGGCTGTCCTGGATAATGTCTGGGTCTTATCAGCTTCTGTGAGAATTACCTGCGAAGACCATTTACAGCAAATGGTTTTACAGTTGGATTTGGCAGAGGAGGCCTCGATGAATCCAAGAAGCTGTGCGGATTCTGCTGAGAGAGCTAATCCTCCCCCAAAAAACAAAATGACTGCTAACTGCTTAATAAGCAGGGGGGCATTCAAATCTGCCTTCCTGAATATGCAACAGGCGCGTTGCAGTTTCCCCTCGAATACTAAGAAAGCCAGTCCCATGTGAGATGTGACTCAATACTATCGATCACAGGTGAACATAGGGTGAGACCCTGAGAGCGTCTCGACACGAGGGAAATATCCTTCAGCTAAAGTGAATAACTATAACCAGGTTTGAGTAAAACACGTCCACTGCTGTGTTCTGAGGATCTGGGAAATTCCATGCATACTTTAAAGAAACAAAAACAGTTCAATTAATAAATTGTGGAGGAAAATTATGTATATTCATTTTGAAATGGGCCAGTAGGGGAAAGATATTCTATATGGGACAGAGGCACAAGCCACTTCAAACCATGAGAGTTAAATAAGCCAGAGACTGGTTCAGTTTATACACTGGAATCAATCACATTTCAAATAAAAGGTGAAAACTTGGTAAAAATGTGCCGGACAGAGACACTAGAAGACCTCAAGCATTAATAAAATACAAACAAATACACAAACGTTGCACATACCCTGTAAATAAATAAATGAATATCCCATGGAGGTAAACACACAAACAGTGCAAACTGGAAAACAGATTTATGTTTGTCATGAAACTGAAACAGTGAAGCCACAGCCGCATAAACAACCTGAGCCAAACCATGAAGTGTCAGTGGTGATGAATGAGATATTAAACTCACCTCCGAGTTCAGATCAGGTGAAGGCCACTGACTGACAGCATGGGGCCTACACAGGAAACTGTGTGTATCAGGTGTGTGTGGAAGACATGACCCCACCACCACCACCACCACCACCAAAAGTGAAGCAAAAATGTGTTGATGGCCCCCTAGTGGCTGGGTGGCAGCACAGGTCGCAAGTATTTATTCTCAAAGATTGAGTTGTTATGACACTGAGGTCTAAAATGTGACACAGGTGCTAATGACACAGGTGAAATAACACTTTGCTTCATAAAATACCAAGAAACTTTTATTCAGAACTACACTTTTCAAAGCTAAAAATAAAGTAACATCATGCTGCTGAATCACAGCGTCTCATTATGAATCACATGTCAACCTGTAGCCTCCATTCACACTGCAAATTGACTCAGGCATTCACAGCAGGCCACCGGCCAAATGATCAGGCTAAGAAGTGACATCAATTAACAGCCGAGGCCCCTTCTTGAATCAGAGACAGAGAAGAATGGTCAAATCAGCCGGAAGCTAATTATCAGTCGGGGGAAATAATCTCACGCTGATGTTACAGAGTATTGTTCGGCCCAGCAGGCGGGTGAGCCGGAGATTTAGTAAATCAGGAAAAGCTCCTTTTTGGGTCAGTTTCTGTGACTTTTCAAATGTTGCATGTGTTCAGATTAGTTACATAAACCCTCAGTGTCACTCCGACACCGATTCAGAGTGTGTCACGCAGCAGCCCCCCCCCCCCCCCCCACTTTCATCAACACTCCGCTCGTTTCACAACATCACTCTGGAGCTTGCTCTTTATCGAATGAGCATTTCTGAAGCGGAGGGACTAATTTCTTTCGGAGGAGAGAGATCAAAACAACCCCTCCACCTTTTGCTGAGCGGGAAGATTTTATTACCCGCCGGGAGAAATTGGTGCAGCGCTCTACTTCACCAGTATCCCTGCTTAGTGGGGGACACACAGGTGGAGGGCTCAAAGTGGGGATTAAGTACACGTAATAATTATGGAGCTGAGGCCGTTTGATGGACGCCGGTGGTAATGAGGATAGATGACCCACTCCTGTATAATCATACTCATAGTCAAAGCACGTCGGCATCATGGCTGCACGTTGTTTGCTAGTCAGAACTTATCAACATCATCGTTGTCCATGGTAAATAGTCTGTGTTTTTATAGCGTTTTCCATTGTTGATCACTCAAAAAGCTTCACAGGACAGTTTTTCCATTCACACATACAAAATGTTGGGGTTCGGTATCTTGCCCGAGGCCACTTCAACACAAGGGGGAGACTTGGATTGAACCTCTAACCATCTGGTTAGTGGGCTCACTCTACTCACCCACTTTACCTCCTGAGCCACATCCATGTCCCTGCAGCAACCTGGTATTTATTGCAAACTGTTTTCAAATAGGACCAGATTTCATCCTGCTTGGGGGAAATACACCAGGGGTCCTTTGGGCTTCAGTGCTACCACTGCAGCAATGTATCCACCAGATATTAACAATGGAACCATATTTCATTTTTAAACCGTGTTACCAAGTATGTAGACAAAATGTCTGCGATACACTGAAACACTCTGACGGCCGAGGAGATCACGTTAGTTTAGTATCAAACTCTGCGTTAAGGTGTTCACATCAGATAAGAGCTTCCAAAGAATATATTTCACAATTTTAATATGAGAAGACTGAACTTTTACAGGGGGTGATGAAGAGGTCAGTTAAAAAGCTGCACAAATCTGTAGCCCAGAGCTGCTGGAGACTGGAGGACACTTCAGCAGGGTTCATATCTGTGTGCTGCACCTGTGTCCTGCTCTTTGAAGGACAGCCTCCCTATTCACAACGCTGCAGCTGCATCCACGTCTTGTTTTGACTGTCGCTGGCAACATCTGTACCGACAGATGGACTGGGAAATAGCGGTCAGCGGTGAAACTTTGCTAATTGAATTCTAAGAATGTGGCAAATAAGCTGCAATAAAGGTATGTGTAGTTATTGGCAGTTCTGGGTAGCCTTGGATTCTGTATTTGGTTTGCATCTATCAAGTGTGGGTCTGCCGTGGGTCACAAGGACGTGCATAACTGCATATGGAGCCAATCAATGTTTATGAAAATGTAAATTAAGCCTTTCGAATATCCTAATGAGAGGAATCTGTCATCCCTGCAAATTGGGAATCGGCGAGAGCAGCTTTATCTGGAAATGATGTGGAGGAATCTGAGAGGTGTGAATGTGAGCAGAGGTCACGCTCAGCAGAATTACTTACAGATAATGTAAACTACATTTGTATAATAAGCTGTCGCTCACGGCAGCCGTGATGCTGGCACAGAAAAGCTGAAAATATGATTTAAAGATTATTTTATGTTCTTGTTTTCAGATTTTCAGTTTTCAGGCCCTTTTATGCCTGAAGTGCCTCGTTTGACTTGGTGATTGGAGATCTTTCTGCTCATCGATCTGCTTCAAGATGCGAAGAGTTTCTCCCTGAGGAATGAATATGATATTTTCTATCCTATAAATAATATGAGTAAATAATAATAAATCTTATTTATACAACATGAAAAATAGCAATTCAAATTAAATGTCAAGCTTTCATTAATCAATATAGGCAAAATATAAAATACATAAAATAGAACATTTAAATGATCAGATGATATAAGGGTTACAGGAATGTAATTGAATATGAATGGTGTTATAAGGTGACTTTAAAGAATACAAACATTTTTTAAGAGCAACATAAAGAATACATTAAGTTAACAGGGAGTAAAGTATATGTCATATCATATTGGCCTTTATATACTGTGTTATGTTCTTATTTTAGTGATAGGGAGCACAAAGCAATGTCAGAAACTTAAATCCATAAAAAGTCATTTGTTTGTCTGTTTCTCTGTAAATGCACATACTGTAAATATTACATTTAATCTACAAACCAAAACACCTCATAATATCGGTATTTTACTATTGAATATACAAGATAAACATTGCAGTAATAACTATATTCAGCATCAAGCACAAACATTTCTTAAATGCCGTCTCTCTTAACCTTGACACCAGCCTCATGTAACAACCAATCATGTGTTGCAGATGCCACTTTCTTCTGACCTTCTTCTTTTCACAGCGCTGTCTAAGTTTTTTGAATTTGTTGGTTTTTTAATCTTCATGGTCGAAGCATTCAAATGAACTGACACATCTGCTAACCCCCCCACCCCCCCGAGTTTGTGTGACTCTAAAACTCGAGTGAAGTAGCTTTAAGTGTATATATTTTTCTTCATGGTTCGCTGTGTTTCTGTGAAACCGGATTATGCAGAATAAATGATTTGAGGAGGAGGCAGGACAAACGTGGCACAATGGGGAGAGGTTGTGAATCACTCGGCTCCTCCGTTGCTCTCTGGCGTGAAGAGAACGGAATGTTTTGACCCTGAGCGTCGGCTGATATACGTTTAATCCTGAATAAGAACATGACACTCATGATGTTGTGTCACACTGATGCTCTCAACCCCCTCAGCCCATGTTACTGCTGCTGGTGCTCATTAAAGATGAATGTAGGTGGGATCACGACTGGTGCTGGAGAAAATTAATTGGACACGAATTTGATTTCCACCTGTAGCCCTCGACAGTCAAGGTCTTTTTTCCTCTTTTTCCTTTTTACCTGCTTGTGGAGGCCTATTCATTAAAAACCACAAAATCAAAATCCTGTGTTTATTTGCATTATATTTCAACAATAGTTTTTAATTTACAGAAATACAGCTAAATGTCATGTTGGAGCCAACGACCATCAAATGAAGAAATGAATGACTTAGCTTTGCTGATACTATTCTTCAAGTGAAGGATACAACATTTAAACTGGTGCGATTTTGACAAGATAAGGTGGGATACTGGTTAAAACTAAAGTCTGCAGCGATGGACCAAGCATTACTTGAAAATACTGTGTATGGAATATACAAAAAATGGCAGAAGAAAACAGTCAGGACACACAAAGGAGGTATTTGTCATTTAATGGCACATTTAGCAGAAAATTTGTACCATTTCTTGGCAAGTAATCATGATGGTTGCATTCCATCAATCATTTCGACGTGAGCATTTTAACAATGACAACAGTTTAAGGTACTTTTTTCCACCTCACTTCTCTTGCTCATTGTCGGGTACCGACTCATTGCACTTTGTCAACATGCATAGAATATATAATCATAGTACGCGCAGGGTTGACAGCATCTCTATGTTTGTATAGTAGTCATGGAGACCTGAGGCACTGGTTAAATGTAGGATTCAGCCGATTCAGATCCAATAAATATCTCTCCCACATTGGAATTCTTACGTTTTACATTTATTTTCATGCTTACATTTCTCTGTGTCTGTCTTTTGTCTAGGTGCAACGAGGGAAACAACCAGTCAGCGTCCTGGAATCCTGCAGAGTCGTCCCACTGCAACAGGCGACGGGTCCTTCCACAAGAGATGCAGAATGACCTGGAACACCCATCCTCCCAGGATCTCCCTCCTCCACCGCCCCCGTCACCCCTGCCTCACCCCCATTCTCTTCCCCTACTGGAGAAACACATGCCCATAGTGACCACAAGTAACGGGCGCTCCGATCTGTTAGGCCGAGTTATGGGGCCTGGGCAGGGGGGCTCGGGCCAGGGTATTGCACAGTGCAGGGGCCTGGGCATGGTTGACTGCGGCCCCGGCCTGAGTGCGGGGCGGAACCCTATGGTTCAGGAGCTGTCAGAACTGGAGGGTCAAATCCTCATCATCAAGCAGCAGCTGCAGTCAGCGATGAGGAGGAAGAGAGAGCTAGAACAATACCAATCAGAAAACCAGCAAGCAAACCAGACTGCACCCAGTCCGGCCTCCACTCTCCAGTCCAACCAGTTTGCTCAGTATACCCAGCCCCACCAACAGACTAACCAACACACAAACACGCTCCCGGAGTTCTGAAGCTTCTGCCTCTGTTTTTTCCCCCAGAGGAACCCGATTGGACGAGATTCCAGAACCTCTTGCGGGTTACTCGGACACTCGCCTGAGTTCTGGAGTAGGAACCTTCACAGATTTCTGGAGGTTAAATGTTCCCTGAGCCTCTGGAGTTCCCCTGAACGCTGGACTGAGATGTTCCCCCAGGAGGTCACATCCTGCTCCGTATCTCCATCTGGACATTTCCTGACCTCTGGGATTTGTGTTTTAAAAAGACAAGAAGCACTGAACAAAGGTGAACCAGGGATCCCGAACCAAATCTGTTCTTACTCGCTTGTTGCTGAAGAGTTGTGCATCCCCATCCTCTTCTCAACATCCTTTCCTCCATTGTCTTCACCTTCTTTTCACCCTTTTCCCGAACCCCGCAGTTTTTTCCATTCCACCCCCCTCTCCACCCCTAAGGTTTGTCCCTTTCATCCCTTCCCTCTAAGCTTTGTCTCTTCAAGGGCACAGATTTGCTTGCTATGATGATACCTTGATCATAGATATGAAGACACTTTGGTATTTAAGCTTAATGGGCTAATTCACTTGAGTCCTACGTCGAGACTCATTGAGAGTGTAAAATGACCTGTGGTTGAACCCCAGCCAGTTAAGTCTTAATGTCCCTGTGTCTTGCTTAAACCTTGTATCTTTCGGTGGGCGAGAGACGAACTGCTGGCGATTGGTTGACTTTACCATTGACGTTTAAGTGTTCCTGGCCTTTGACAATGAGTGTTTCATTTGACTTTGGGCATTAATTTCTGATCTGTTCGTTCAGGGTTGGTGGGGCTGTTGTTACAAAAATAGAAAAACAAAAAAAAGAGATATAAAGTTATGGCAAGACACCTCTGTATTCATCAAGCACCTCTGGTTGGCATCGTGTGGTGGTCTATACAAAACCTTATTTATGGGTCACTGTATAATGTTGTCCTGCACCTCACGGATGCACCTCGAGAAAAAAGCAGCACCTAACAAGGCATCATTTAACCTGTCAGAGTTTGACCAGCAACATGTGATCTGGAGAAGTAACAAGGTACAAATTGGTAGGAAAAGGAAACCACAGCTTTTCTAATCAGGGACCAAAGCAAAAAAAAGCTTTTACTGTGATACCTGTGGTCTTTGGTGTAGCCAGTTAATTTCTGGTACAACCCTATTGTCAAATATAAGAGATTATATGTCTAATGTGAACTCTGGCAGGTTATTTAACTATGAATAATTCACAACTGAATTCACTGAAACAGTCCCTGTGTGCTGAGATCTGTTCTCTTGCATCTTTTCTGTTTGGGTTTGGATGTGTTGCATTATTAAAAAAATTACCTCTCTTCTTTGCACTTAATCGAATCGCAGCCTTTCTTCTTTGGTCAACATGAACATCACGATTTCCAATGTGTGTGTGTGTGTGTGTATATATATATATAATTAGGTAAAATGTGGAGCCTGAGTTCTGTTTTTAATTAGTACGCCTCGACAACTGGGGACAGGTAGGTACGCAGCGACTCTTTCTTTTCTGGCAATGAAAGGAAGTTAATGCAACTCCAATGAAGAGCAGAGGCTTGACGATTTCAACGCATATCATGACTTTTTTTCAAGGATTAAAGCTATTTGCCTTCACTGATGGGTAATGAGCCCTTGTAAGTCAGACAAAGATGAGTCAGTGGAACCAGAGGGACGGTGGCTGACGGCCAGGGCACAGCAATCACATTACACTGTGTGCTGGATTTATTTGCTGGATGGGGTTTTTTTGCGGGGAGGGGGGGGGGGGGCATTGCTATTCACCTGCAGTTGTTCAATTCCTCCCATTGAAAACGATTCCATTACGATTTAAAAAAAACACCCTGCAGCCCTTCATAACCAGCACACCACCTGAAAACGGTGTTTGGTCGTCGCACCGTTTTTCACGCGTGTTGCTCGAGGACAGCAATTTAGCCAGGGAGGCACACTCGGTGGAGCCAAGGATGACAATTTAAAAACACACGCCACGGTCAAATACTACTGCAACACACACACACACGCACACTCGCACACAAGCAACACCTATCTATTTAGCCAGTGTGTCTGCAAGCGCAGGCTGTCACAGCTGAAATGAATGCCTGACGGAGCAAAAGAGCAAGTGCACCGGCTGAGCCGTCAGCTTCCTTTGTGTCAGCGTGCGCGTGTGTGCGTCCAGTGCACCTTTCGCTCGGCGGTGGCACAAACATCACCGGAGTCGATTCAGTCGTAACAGGATGCATCAACAGAAAACCTAGACAAGAGCTTTCTGGTTTTATTATGCATCTCCGCTCGTTTTTTTATCTCTTGTCTGGGTTTAGTTTGTGTGTCTGGACAGGGGCATGGTGTGAAGAGCAGGGAGCTGCCTCACAGGATGTGACAGAGTGAATTCAGACTCACACACAGAGACTCTTTGAAGGCCTGTTTAAACACAAGCTTGCAGAAAAATCATGTTTTTCTCCTGAATTGCTCTAAGATGCAAGAATCAGGTTTCTCAGTTGAACCTGCTCATCAACACCAGTGAGGAAACATCCGAAGACTTTCCTCTACTCTTGGTTATTTCAGTTTTTACAATACTATCATTGCCTCTATTGGATTCTTACCTGTTATCCTGCTTGTTGGTGAATTTCCGACACATGATAAAAAAAAACACACGAGAACACGTTGTTGCTACTGACTATTTAATTCGTGGACAAAACCAAGAAAAAAATATATGCAGCATTTCAAATGAAACGCTTTTCTTTTTGTTCTCAAAGGAAAAGATGATTATAATCACAATGATGAGGATGATGATGATGACCAGAATTCAAATCATGAATATTTATAAAACATCTTGACTTCTCTCTTCATGCTGGGCGTTATCTTCCAATAGGAAATGGAGTCACAACATTGCATCACAATCCACTGGTGGCTCAGGGAGGGGGAGGGGGTGCCTCGAGGAGGAAAAGTGAAGCAGGAGTCATTAGCCTGGTTTCCATTAGGAGGGCTAGCCGCGCCTCAGTAAATCAGTTTCCGTCCCGTTTTTTTCTTTTCCACATATATTTTATTAGAACGTCTTCCATCGGGATTCAAATTTAATTGTACAGCCGCACCAGTGAATTTCCAGGTAGATCTGGCACAGGCTAGCCCCCACCACACATCTCTGTTGAGCAAATCTTTATCAACATCACAGTGAATCAGGAAATCGGGGGTGAAACACACCCATCGAGAGAATTTAAACAAATCATATTTCCACAAGTCGTTGGTGATAACGTGGCACAGCGGGCGCCAAACCCCATTTTTCTGACTCAGAGGACGTCACTGACTCTTCCTTGTCATTTCCTCCGAAGGAGAGAGAGAGGGGATCATTCCCCAAAACACTTAAACTGATACCATAACATATCCAGGTTTACAGCAGGCAAACAGGTCCAAACGGATCATAATAGTCATACAGATTAACAAAAATCTTTACAAAATTCGACCTGACACGGTCAAGTAATGTACAGAGAGAGATAATAAAAAGAAGGATTCTGTCTTTTTTTTTTTCTGTACAAAGGACAAACATCACGGAAACGACAACATCAACATTTTTTTTTTCTCATAGCAGATTTTTCAGACTCAGAGGGACGGATGTGGTGATCGACGGCCTGGCAGGATGTGATGTAAAACAGAGTGAGTCAGCTGACAGGAAGTGTGCAGGGTTAACACCGTCAGGATAGGCTACAGCACTCGCTCATACAAAAATGTACAAAACACTGTCCTCTAACTACAAACCGCACCATGGAGGGAAAACACATCCCATGTTTCGAATGGTTTTAAATATCTGGAGAAAAAATGAAAAACTGTGCTTGGGTTTGTCTTGTGATACTTTTGATGCGATCAGGGTGCCTCGGCGGGTTGAACTGGGCAAAAGCCCAACTAGATGAGAACCATTACAAACATGGTGTCTTCTATCCCCCAGGTGAATGAAACAGATATATCAGGAGTGTTCGTTTTTTTTTTTTCTTGTCAAGCAATCGGCGCCACGTGGCATGCGTCCTCGTCATTGTGTCTGGAAGTGCTGTGGAGACGCAAACGTGACCCGGTGCTGCCCCCTTAGTCATGTGACCTCCGTCATCGATGCCGAGTGGTTCTGAGAACGGACGTGGGGAGGAGAGGTGGAGAGGGGGAAACAAAGGAAATGGAAGGAGACAGGAGAGGGAAAGGGAGTGGAGAGGAGAAGGTAGAGGAGATCACTGTGTGAGGTCACTGCATGTGCGTCCGTGTGTGGGAGGGAGGACAGCGTGGTCGTGCAAAATATCATGCCTGTATATTCATCTGAGCATGTGTCATTGCTTTGTGTGGAAGAATGAAAGAATAGAAAGAAAGAATAGAAAGAAAGAACAGAAAGAATAGAAAGAAAGAATAGAAAGAAAGAACACATGGTGAGCTAAATATTTGATTGATATTGAATCCCTCTCTTTAGTCAATTAATTCTCTCAGGAATTCTAAGAAATGACCAACTGAAGCAGAAAAAGTAAATTACAACAAATTACAGAACAAACCAAATTACGTTAGACTAAATTAAAGGTATCTGGAGTGGTGGGGGGGGGGGGTCTTTTAAGCTGAAGGCCTCGAGGGAGCTCTACCAATTAATGGGGAAAGATAATGCACATTGTGAAGATTAAAGTTTTTGGGATTCCCGGGTTAAGTGTTTTTAGCTACCTGTGCGCTGAGGGTCTCCAGAGGACTCTCCACGCGGGGGAAAGTCATTAGAGGCAGACCGCGGTACTCTTCGGTCTTCTGTTTGGCCGCTGCGCTGTGGACGCCTTTAAAGTTGTTCACCACACATAGACCCTGCGGAGACAGTTCAACGCTAAGAGTGAGACAGGTTGACAATGACAGAAGCGAACACTGGTCAGTTTCAGACGTAGACTGTATCTAAAGATGGAGGACGTGAAAGTAAGGCCGTAGCACCTCGATGAGATGCTTATAGCTGGTATAATGTTGAACTTGCCCACCCTCTTAGTTGTAATGTATTAGCATTAAACATTTGCTAATTAGCCAACTCATTCTGCAGCTATTTGTTCAGCAAAAAAACAAAATCCCCCGTCAAACCGTTGTTAATGGAAAAAGCCATTTGAATTAAAATGTGATTTAAATCAAACAACTCCAGTGCCACTGAGATATTCAGCTCCCATTAATGGGAACTGAGACATTTTTTGGAGAGATGTGTCCATATTGTCTCTTTACAACAGCTCTTACTGTGAGTTTATACATGGTGTTAAGACCAAGAAACGTCAGCCATCGTTTAACGATCAGCAGACGCCCTGGGATGTTTCGTCTGCGCTGTGTGGATCTGTGCCCAGCAGACAGAGAACTGACGACATGTTTCCTCATTTATATGTCTGTTAAAATTCTTGTAAATTACATTTACTTGTAAATTCTTGGGTTTTTTTGCTCATCAGTCAGTTTCTTTGCTCCATTTCTGAAGTCCCCTCCCTGGACTAGTTAATAAAAAAAAAGTAGCCTCCTGAGGGAGATCTTTCCAACCCTCCGACTCCCGACCCCCAGGCCAATCATGCCCTGCGGCAGGAGCAAAGGAGAAAATGAAGCCGGGCGATTCACTGCTGGAGGATCCTCAAGGTTTTCCATGTTTGCAGCAGTATGTCTCTCTAGTACTTCTGACACAGAGGAGACCAATGAATCAAAAGAGGCTGCACATCACAAAATAAACATATGAATTCTTTATGAAAACCCCTGTCACATTGAATCCACACTTTGAGTTGATTAGACTGACTCATCATGAGCGAGACGGAAATGTTCAAGGTGCAGGCTTTTGTGCTCAACTCGACTTCCCCCCATGGATGACTGCTTTCTTTCCATTTTTTGTGTCTCGTCACCCATGCTAAGACGGACTCGGCCAATCTGGAATCTATTGTCTCAGGTGGGAAAACGAAAGTGAAATTTGCTTATTGCCATGGAGATACTGACAAAGTGGTTTTGAGCTTTGAAATAAAACCATGTTATCAGGTCCAGCTTGAGCCGACCCCCCCATGCATATGTTTTTGACCTGCATAAAATGGTAGTTTTACATAACTTGCTAGTTAAAGTTGATAAGAATTCTAAATTTAAAGGGCTCCAACAGCCTCAGATGAGAGCATGGACCTCTAATTTGTCGTCAGGGATCAAGCAGACGCCTGTCTCCCATTTTTAGGATCATCCTGGAGCCCCGCGACCCTCGGTTTAGGACTGATCCCTCAATCTGCTGGCAGAGAACAAAGCTCTGATAAGACTAATGGCAGTTTCAGTTTGATGAGCCCACAGAGATCCTCCTCTGTGAGCACTGCTAGCACAGGGATTTGAGCTATACCTGCTTTCTACTTGTCTTTGTGCCAATTCATCTCCCTGAAGATAGCAGTCCATCAAACCGCCTCAGTTCTCAGATGACAAGACCTTGATGGGCTTCATCAGGGCCATGTGTAAGGGGAGCGGCAGCCATTCTTGGGTTCATGGTTTGCTGATAATTCGCAGGAAATGAGGTGGTTGAAAACTGCTGAGGCGATCCTTGTTTTCATCTTTCCCCGGAGATCACTGCCTCACAATATGTCAATTTTTATAGGTCAATCATTGGAAACTGATATCCTTCATTAGAGCGGAGTGCAGTGGCTCCTCCACCTTGTCGTGTTTCAAGGACAAAGCTGCTCCACGTTGGCGACACTGAAGATCACTGGCTTTTAGCTCCTTCCAACCAATTAAGTAGAAAACAAAACGACAAAGACAAGAGCAGGTAAAAATGACACTATACAGAACCTGAAAGCATCTTTTAAATCTGAATCTTCCATTATCTGAACATCTTCTGTGGTCCAGCAGGAATTTGTCCTCTAAATAGCAAAACCCATGAACGCCTCCTCCCTGTCCAGTCAAGATGTCTGTCTCTTTTTATTGCCCTTCACTTTCTCAACATCCAACAGGGTTCTCTACGATGTCTGTGCAAACATAACATACTCAGGGCTCAGAGGGCTAGAAAACCATGCAACATATAAAGTTGCATTAACACACCGTCCAAACCTCTAAGCAAACAATAAGTTGACACCTCAAATCTCTTACAATGGGTGAATGTAACCAACGAACCCTGAACTACTTTGAACAGATTCTCCTTCAATGAATTAAAAGAGAAACAAGTAAGGCTGCAAGATTCATCGTATAAAATGTTGGTGTTATTTCCTAAAGTTAAAATCTATTTTTATTTACTCTGATGTCAGATATGATCTCTCAGAATCTAATTGATATAAATCCGTTAGTACTTATTCGTTTTTTCCAACGAGTAGGTGTGGTAATAGCAACTGTCTTAAAATGCGCAAAACAGCTAGTTTTAATGATATATTGATCAAAAGACCTGCTAATAGTTTAATTTGCTGTTGTCATGTAACTTGTGGCTTCGGCTGTAAATTCCAATAAAACATCCACAAACTATATCGTGATTGATGTAGTTTCTTTCCTGTAAATGCATTTCACATCGAATCAATAAGTTATCACATTAGCCACCAGCAGCCGACGTTCAAATACCAACCACTGTTTTCTTTCCCTCCACATCTCCTCCTGCCTCTCCTCTCCTTCACACTCCTTCCTGCTCTGACACACAGGCCCATCGGCAATTACAAGTAATGAAGCTTCAGAGACACTTCAATAAATCTCTCGTTTTTGATTTGTGCACGTGTGTGTGGGACGAAGGGGGGGGTGTTCCCTCCACCTTCCTTCCTCCTCTCAGTGGGCTTCCCGCCTCAACCCCAAAACAACTTGAAGGGCTCGGCTATAATCACCACCCTGAATAAACCGCGATGTTGACAAAGACTTTTTAATTTTCAGTGGAAGCTGTTTGACAACACATCACAGGAGGCTGGAGCTCGACTTTAAACTAAACACACTTGGAGAAAACAGGTCCAAGTTGCAGTTTTATTAATTATCATGACATGTGGTTTAAAGAGATTAATACGATCTCTGGTTCCCTGCGTCATCTCGGAGTTAAATACAACCAAACTACCAAAAACTTTCTTCTCTCTTGAGGCGCTTCTACCCCTTCTTCACCTCTCTCTTTTGAAAGTTTCTCAGGAGAAACCCAGGTGTCACCTCTGTGCTTTCTCTCCTGTCGTCTCTTCTCCTCTCTCCCCCCCCCAGTCATCCTCAACTTTCTCCCTCTCCTCCAAATTCACCTGCATCTGAACCTCCTCCAAGCCCAGCTTAAACCCTGCTTCATCCCGATTCTCATCCTCTCCCCATCACCTCTTCCTGACATACTCCTTTTACTTTCTTTACCAGCTCACTTAATACCCCGTGTCCTCTACAATCAGAACGAATCATTTAACAATCTGTTGTATAACTACAAAAAAAAACATGCTGTGCTTCTAATTTTTGTATAAACATTTGTATCGGGACTGACTTTTAAAACGCCTCCACACCCAGGCCCGCTGCAGCATGAATTAATCATTTAATTACCGGTTTGGGTCAGATCCAAGACGAAGCTGGAAATTGTTATTATAATTTGAGCATAATTCATGACCAGAATCCACCTCCGAGCATCACCCTCTCTTTCTGTCTCCTCCCCTCGAATTCCCGTTCCCACGCCTCCCCGAGACTTTTCATTTGTTTCGCTGTTCTCACCAGAAACAGAGCGATAGACGATCCCAGTATGAATCCGGCCACCACGTCCGAACAGTGGTTCCGGTACTCCGAGACTCGGTTGAGGCCAGTGAGGAAGGCTGAACAGAGCGTGCCCAGACAGAGGACGGGCTTGGCCAGGCGGCTGGACTTGGTCTTGATGGTGCTGGTGATGTACATCTGGAAAAGAGGATAGTGGGGAGATGTGAAAATACAAAAGATAGTGTTTTATTTCTATGTCAAAGGCTTTTCTGACTCTCTTTAAATGGACTGGGAGGGAAGCAAGTCTCATGCAGAGTAACTGGGGGGGTTCCCACAGAAATTGAGTCAGACATTTGACTATTTCACAACAGTGCAATGCTCCCATTGATTAGCAAAACAAAAAGGAAAGACGTCAAAACCTTTCATCAGATGAGTGAAATAAATCTCAAAAACAAAGGATTGTCTTTTCACAGGGAATAAAAGATTATAAGGGAACCTCCTACTGCGAGTGAAAGAGAATCTCAGCATTTAGAAACATGGAGGTTCAATAGTGCAAGTTGCTTGTCCTCACCGTCAGGTAAACGGCGGAGTAAACACTCAGCGACGCGTCCTTGGAAGGGAACGAGTGGCGGGCGCTCTCCACCATGATGGGATTCCCGGTGCAGATGTTGCCGTTGATGATAAACTGGTGGTTAAAGCGACACTCTGTGCCCGTGTAGTTGGGCTTGCAGACCGACAGGAAGTACGGCGCGAGACCTCCCGTCACCACCTGCCCTGCGTTGACGAAGATGTCTGTGGCGAACAGGCCAAATGCAAACACACCTGAGGGCACAATGAGGATTTAAATGGAGGCGTTCAAATAACCACACATGACCACAAATGGTTAAATGCTTCAGACGTTAAGGTTAACGTTAAGCAAGATTATGCAAAAGTAGGGGGGTGCTACGTACGGGCGTGCTTGTGCCATGTATTTAAATCATTACATATAGCTCCCATGCAGTGGACGACACACAAAGAAAAAGCAACGACAACATAAACACAAAGGAGAAAAAAAAGGGGCATCTGAAATTAATGACTGCGCTGACACTTCCAGCACCGACCCTGACCAGCGTCGGAATTCCTTTTACTGTGAAATATGACTGTTGATTATCTGGCCTGCTTAGCCATGAAATTACTCTGCTTTGTGTTCTCATGCAAGGGGGCTGTGGGGCCGTGAGGGGGCCTGTGAGGGGCACAGGGACGTGATTGTGTGAAGGGCAGAGAGAGAGGGAGGATGGGAGAGAGAGCGCGCGGGGGGGGGGGGGGGGGGGGGGGGGGGGGAGATTAGGGTGAGAGGAGAGGAGCTGGGCGGGGAGCGAGGGAGTGGAAAACAAAAAAGCCTCGGTGATCTCTTGAATGCGACAGATTGCTCGGGAACAGACGGAAATATAAATCATATGAATTGCCTAATGAATTTCTGATGAGTGCTCTGAATAGTGAGGGGGTAATATTTAAAAGAGGGGAACAATACATCTCTTGAGTATGCAAAGTCCGGCGGGCGTCCTGCATCAATGGAACAGATAGAGCAGCGCTTCTCGTAGGAGTGGCAATCTTTTATAAAATTTTAAATTGGATCCGTGTTCAGTGTTGTGTTTGAGGAACTTTGGCTTGATGGTCGTGATCGTTGTTTATCGTATTTAAGATGCAACCTTCCGTCGGAACTTGATCGCCCAAGAGAAAAACAGTAATATACGGATTCGTTTTTTTTGTGCTCACGGCAATATCACTTAAAAAACATATGTCCGGACCTTGACGATTCCAGCCGGGTATCCACACTTTAAAATCATACGCAGCCTTGATTTTCTCCTCAGGGTGAAGCCAAATGTCTAAAATGTGAACAAACTTTATCTTAAACACCAACTTCCCAAAGTCCTGAATCATCGGTTACTGTTTGAACTGCAGTCGCAGGTGACTGGCATCCTCCGCAGTCAGCTGTCAGCCGTGATATATACAGCGAGCTGCCTCCTAAACACTTATCGAAAGACTGTGAAAGTCACAGGGACAGTTATGATGTTGCAGAAGTAGGAGTTACTGAGCCATTAATCTAGTGCTCGAACTGCAGAAAACGAAAGTGCACATGTCATGTTTTTAAGGTTTTCCCGTCGGGCGGCACGGCAACAGGCTTCCCACTTTGAATCTCGGACCGGCCAGGTTGGGTTTTCTACTGGTAATCCAGCTTCCTCCCACAGTGGGTTTGGGTTTAGGTTCACTGGAGAATCTTAATTGACTGAGTGTGAGTGTTTGTTTGTCTTCATATGTCGTCCCTGTGATACGCTGGCGACCTTTCCAGGGAGTTCCCCCGCCTCTCGCCCAATGTCAGCTGGGATTCGCTCCAGTTCCCCCAGCGACCCTCGAAGGATAAACCGTACAGAAATCCATTTTCCATGCCCTTCGCTGTCCTGTGGCTCTTTGTGCAAAAGTTTCAAAAGTCGAGTCTGCAGCAGCGAAAACACTGAAACTATTTTTAGTGTTGAATTATTGTGGTTGAATTAGGTTTTATTTATTATATGATTTTGTTATGTAAAACTATTTTGCTTGCTGACTTTTCCACATATATATTTGTGAATTATATTTGTATAAGTGTTATGTCAATTTCAACTTCCTGTTTGCAATAAAAAGTCAGTTTTTCTGAACTGTTGAAAGAATCAATTTACCGCCTTGATCGGTAAAAACCTGATAAATGAGACCAAACGCTAATTTGTACCCAAGCTTTCTATCACATATTGTTGATGACGACGAACATTAATACTCTGGTACTTTTGAGTATTTGACATGAGAGCGCTCTCACCGATGAAGCGGACGATCCGGCGGATGAGCGGGTTGAGGTAACAACAGTCTCCCGTCACAATGGTTTTCTCCTGGGCCAGCAGAGCTTCCCTCGTCGATTTCATCACATACATGGAGACCTCTCCGATGAAAATCTGCACACAGGAAAAACATCCACAAAATCAAAACACAGACAGGGAACCAGGAAGAAAACAAAAAAACATGAAGTTTAAAGCAGAGGAATAGATTTTCTCCTGTTTGACCCGTGAACACAAGCCACTGTGTCTTCATGCAGTTTTTCTCCAGGTCCATTAGAGTGTGGACATTACATCAGGTCTAATGGAAAAGCTGCTGCCGGACAAACAAAATGAAACTGGTCCCCCGCTGCCATGGGTGATACAGGCTGCTTTAAAACCATATGTGTGTCTATGAGCGCGAGAGTGTGTGCATAACGTAAGTACACATGTGTACACACATCTGGTTTTGTCTTTGCGTCTGTTTATGTAAGAGTGTGTTTAAAGCCCCAGGACGAGAGACAAAACTCTTTTTGTTTTTGTTCCGTCCCATGTGAATGTTGTTTTATTTATTTATATTCATCATCAACATGTTTCTCAGAACAAAACTCTTCCCTTTTGCTTTCTCCGTGGCTGTGAGCAGCAGGAGATGTTGGGAACAGTAGAAGAAAGAGGAGCTGACATCTCTCACACAAACTGGATACGACCGTTTTCAAGCTTTTGCACTGGATCCAGTCAAGTCGGGATTTGTCAGCATGAAAGAGGCTGAATTAATATTTTCAAACACTTGTTTTCTGCCCGCGCGATGAGTGACATAAAGCATGCAAATCATGAAGCGCGAGCTATCATCAAATGCTTCGTGAATGAAAAATCCACCGTTTGATGTTTAATGACGCCGAAACATCTGTCGTCGAGTGCAAACGTAGCCCGAGAAGACCTTTATCTTCAAATAGAGGGAAACTGTAAAGGGCAGGCAACTTGTAGCATGTGGTTTATTTGGGCTGAGCAGCGGTTGTGACAAATCAAAATGCATTTTGGTAAAGGCCAGTTAGAACAGATCACCAGTACAAAGTGTTCAAACACATAACATCACAATGTGGCTGATGTGTCCCCGGGATGGGGTCACAATAAAGCTGCTTTTCGACATGCACGGAACTCAGCAGCTCCTCCGTGTGTTCTCCGGAGGAGGTGCGTGTGTGAAGATGTCCGAGTGAGACGCTCCGCAGCTTCTACGGACCTCGAATTTACCTTTATCTCAAATGATCATCAATTATGAATGAAAAAACATAAAGAGAGAAAATTGAACTCAGTTGGTGATCAGTTCATTTCCATCCAGTCACTTCCTGATGCTTTCCCTAAACGATGATGTTGACATTTTCTATCCAGCGTTGCTTTGAGGTAGTTGTCTCACTAGCGTATTTCTTCTGCACTGAAAAGGTTAGTCACCACTGACTGTCTTATATCGACGCGTGTGTCTGCCACCCCCCTTTATACAAATGTCATGAAATCTGACTGGGAACAAGCCTCCTGCCAAACGTTCAGCGTTAGAAAACTGAGAAACAACTGGGTCGGGTCTGAGCACGAAGTGAAAAGGTCAAACAAGTCGACTCCAAAGAAGAGAACATGCTAATGTTTCACAGAGAGCCTCGTTCTCAGGGGGATTCTGCTCGACATGAAACTAAAAGAGCTAGACGTCTGCTTCATGTACGATCTGACCTATTCGCCACTGTAACACATTAACAGGAGCTCAGGTCCACAGCACTGCAGGAAGTTCACGAGATAAAAAACTTTACCAGGGACGGGAAATGACAGAGAGTCACACGGAGAAGCTTTTTGTCACTCGCACATTAAAAGTGACTGCTGCGCCCCGTGGAGAACCATGAATGATTCATGGGGCGCCTCGTTCCACCCGCTGCCAAAGAGCTGAAGAATTTTTGATCGGAAAACAATCAACTGTGCAGCCTGAGGCACAACACGCACACATCGTGTTGATCGCTGCAGTTTACAAGCTGTTTAGATTGTTTGATGATTTTCTCAAATTTCATTAAAAATAAATCGTTGTTGGGTTTTTTTCTCGGACATATGCAGCCCTCAAAAAACTCACGAGTGGACAATTCCCCTCGAGACGGAAACATTTCTTTCCGTACCTTTATTTCATGATTATCATTGATTAATAATTAATCTATTCATCACTGCAGCAACTCACGTCCATAGATTGTGAATAAATGCTAAGAGGGGCTCAGATTTGTTGCTTGTATTTAAGTTATCGGCTCTTTGTAGAAAACTAAATTGTGTAACAGGGCAGCAACTATGATTAACATCACAAAGTACAAGAGAGTAGAATATCTTCAAACCACCTGATTGGTCCAAAATCAGCTGATACACACATGTTGGTATCTGCATTAAGGTGTTTTCATATGTGCCGATATGAAAACTTTCAATTTACAGAATAAACAGAGCAGAAAACATGTGCATATGAAAGATTGTGTTTTGTTTGTTTAATTTTACTTCATAACATCAAGCCCTAATTACATTCCTGTATAGCAATATTCTGAAATACGCATAATACATTAGCCAATGTACTGGTATTGGAAATTTACCCCCCTCCCATCGCCATATGCCCTGAAAATCCATATCACTCAGGCTCTATAATATTTATAGAGATGCATTGACTATGTTAATAACTACACTTCATTTAAATGAAATGATAATGTGAAAGACCACAGACGTCACCACACTCTGCAGTTGCCTTCAGATGTACGAAGCGTTTCAGTGTCTTTGTTTTGGTCAAACAACTTCACTGTATAGTTGTAATCAAACAGGAAGAAGAATATGTTGAAAGGTGGAGCAGTGAGTTAATGAGACCTCCCCCCATGAGCGTGTGGAGACCAAACCAGAGCTAAAAGAGAGACATTTGGACCAATATTCACAGAAACACGACTTTAAAGGAACTCTAATGCTGCTTTGTGCCTGCTGGAGAATGCGTGATTAGACTTTTTGTGCCAACTCATCTACCTTATAATGCTGTTTTAATCTCTTCTTAATGAGCCGGTAATTTCCAATATTGCTACTAAGACCCATAAAAAGCAGTGGAATTAAACTGGCAACGATAAAATGCTTTGGAGCTGCAGCTCAGCAAGTTTATCTGGCTTAACTTTGTTTTACCGCCGGTGGTCGACGCTCAGTCACTAACATGAGCCACCATCTTGTTTCTGACGGAGCGACATGGTGTTTTCATTATCTTGGCTCCGATTGGTGAAGGTTTGTTTTATAGACTGTGGCGTGAGTCTGACCCATTTAACCTCCGCAGCCTTCTCAACGGTCCAGGCCACGAAGGAAAGCACTGCACAGATTACTGCCTCTCTGCTAATTGGCCAAACATCCCAGCCTTGACACCATTAATTCCGATTGGTCGTAAACCTCTCAGGTTTATGACGCATGCGGAGACGGAGCGATTTACAGCGCAGCGCTGAGTGGAGCGCCTGACACAGCACTCTCAAAGGGTACGATTAACAAAAAGTTTGGGAGAGTGTGGCGACGGATAAAGAGACAAAGGCCACATATACAGAAAGATGGAAAGAGGGGAAGATGGAAAGCGATGGAGGTGAAATGGCAGCGTTAAACTAAACTTAAAGTGCTGACACAGCAAACAGCAGCGTGTGTGTGTGTGCGCGTGTGTGAGAGATCAGGGACAAGAGAGAATTAATCTTATTAGGATTTAATGAGTTTTATGTAAAACACCACATAAGAAATTCAACTGTCACAGCAAGAGACAAAGGAACGTGACAAAAACGACTTCAAACTTGGCACAAGTGTTGTTAAAGACCAAAGAACGTGTGATTTGAGCACGTATACGTTGAATGTTAATACAAGTTTTAACAAACCGGTGATCTGCAGCAGCGACAGTTTGTGCTCAGTTTGAGAAAAGCCAATATAATCTGGTACTAAGATAATAAATAATTCAATTTACATGTTTATTGTGTAAGACACTTAACTTAGCTTCTTACATGTATTTCTATGCATTTTTGTATGTATTTTGTGAAGTAATCAGAGTAGAAGCGTCTCTGACCCAATCACCTACGAACAATATTGTTTGCCGCATTTCCTGTCCAATCAGAGCACTCTTCCAGATTTGAAACCAGCAGCTCCGTCTATCACTTGTGCACCTTCTCATTATTTAGTTGCAGGACGGGAGCGCGAGCGGCAGGAAGATGAGTTTTATTTCCTCTGTAAATGTGGCGATAATTCAGATTGTGTAGCACTCGGTGTTTAGAGCCCGACAGCAAAGAACAAAATGTCCCGGATAATAAACAACTGGAGCAGGAGGCACAAAGAGACATCAGACCGGTGAGATCTCATCTCGTTACGGATGGATGGGTGGCGACCGTCCAGGAGTGAGACGTCTTTAACGATCACGTCCCTGATTAAGTGGCTCTTGAAATCGTAAGCCGTCGGTTTGGGAAGAAGGTAAAAGCTGGGAAATGTAAGTGGAGCACATACAATGCACGGCTAAAAGCCTGCTGAGGTATTAGCGCTGACAACTTCTATGCATCCTGGAGGATAATCATTTTAAAGAGTACTGGAAACAGAATGTATCACGACAGGAAGAGAATTTAAACCATATTTTGTCACGTAAATGCCGTCAAACCGAAGACGTTTCTGTGCCTGATTATGTTTTGACTATTTGCTTGTTTCCTTTTCTCGCAGTGAGTCAGGCTCTCGGTAGATTACAAACACATTAGAGTTATATAAAGCAAAACATAAACAGGATGTGAAGGCGAATGCAGCTACACACAAGGCTCGCACTGAGGGAAGTGACTGGGGAGGAGGCCTCCGATCCGATCGGACAGATTCAGCTGACCGCTTCCGGTCGCCTCATTCTTCTGAAGACACAGATCACAAAACATTAAGAGTCTCCTCTGTGCAGAGTTTCCCTCCAACTGAGTCGCTGCTGGAGCAGGTGTGTGTGCATCAGTGTCCCGCAGACAAAAACAAGACGCCACACTGGAAACTGGCACCGTGGCACGACTCCACCAAATCCTTAATCCTGTCTGTTCCGCCTCAAACGCCAAACGGTCTTGTGGACTCACCATAGAGACCTCGGATACAATTAAATGCAGCGTTTCTACAGGTTTAAAAGACTTTTTAAGACCATAATTGATGAAATTTAAGACTATGTCAAGTAGGACAGATATGAAGGAATATTACGAGTACCAGAATATTTATATCTGTCGTGTCTATACTTCTTCCTCAATGATACAATCAATACATGTCACCAAATCAAAGTTTCGTTAAATTAACTTTAACATAATTAAGATGCATCTGCGTGCATTTAAGACATAGTACATAATATTTATACATATCTAAGACTGTTTAAGGCCTAAAATTCATTCAGATGATTTATAATTAAAGTGAATCCACAATAGTTCAATTGTGGATCTGAAAAAAAAAACAAGTAAACTGGCGTTAAATAAGTCGAAATGTGAATCTTGTACATTATAGCAGTTACAAATCTGACACTGATGCAGGTGAATTCTCAAATAATTTAAAAAGGTTTTCACATTCAAACACCATTTGACTCAGGTTTCCTAATGAGACACATTGTACACGGAGCACCACTGACACCTGGTGGCTGAATGTTGCCACTTCTCTGTGTGAGACATTGGAATCGCAGCAGCATCTGGAGCCACTGTCCCAGATTTATTTAAAGCCGTCATGCAGCTTTTCAAATTAGCAGCTGAGACACTCAGACAGGAAGTGTCAGATAATGATTTCAAATCTTTTTCCCCACATCTCTCAGCAGGTTAACGTCATGAATGAATGATGGCTGAGTTCCACTTCGCTGTACCAGTGAACACTGTGTTCTGTATGCAGGCACCTCAACGGAACACAGTCATTGTTAATGGTTGTTTATTTTATTATTATTCATGACGAAGTTATGTTCTCACCTCAGTTTGTTTTTAGCAGGATTTAACAAAAACTACCAAACCAATTTCCACCCGACACGGTGGAATGATGGGACCTGGGCCTGGGAGTAACACTTTAAATTGTGACGTGGATTCAACTTGAAGAGTGGATCCATTAATGTTTTTCTTTCTGGGACGTATGAGCTCCACTGAGTCTCCTTCAAGTTACACCTGTGTTTATTCACTGCATATCTTAAGAACCATTCATCTTTTTGGCTTCACAATCCCTATGTGTATTTTTAACGGCGCAGAGAAGTGCAGGATCGAATTTGGTCACTATTTGGTTCAATATTAATAAATTTGGAATAAACAGGCGACTCTGTAGCAGTGAGGGCTGGAACTCATCAGCAGGACAACTGATTCTCCAGTTCAGGTTCTGTGAGCTGAGTCGAGCTTCTCTGAACTTTCAATAAACAGGTGAACAACTCTTTGTGCAGCAGCAGGTTCAGGATCAGGATCACTGTTACAGTTTCAGAAAGAAAAGCTGCAACCAGCACACAGAAGGGACACTGCACTAGTGTGTATTGTGTGTAAATTAAGACTATTGTGAACAAGGGGTTTTTCTATAGTTACATTTGCTGGTTCTAGTTTATAAAAGAAGCAAAAAAAGAGATTTCAGGTGTGAGAAGCAGTGAACATGTGGCTTCTGTTCTGCTGAGTTGGAAACGACCTGAACAACCACACGTGTATCACATCTGCATCACTTCTGTTTACACACGGCTGAGAAATAAGAAATGTGTGTTACTCACTACAGCGGTGGGAGCGGCGGCCACCACACAGTACAGGATGAGTGGGGGGACGAAGCTGGACTCCTCTGTGCCGGGGAACGGCTTCATCAGCTCCGCGTCGTTGCAGAAGAAGCCCTGCACGTGCACGCTGAACAGGTCCGTGCACTCCATGTAGTAGGCCAACAACACCGTGCCGGACATGATGACGAGCTGGAAGAAGAACATCGTGGAGCGAGGGGAGGAGGGGAGGAAGGAGAGTGGTTAGTGGGAGATCCGGTGATTCAGGTGGTTAAAAAGTGGGTTTTCCGAAGCGAGCCGTTTTTGCGGCTGATCCCTGAACATCACTGCGCTGCGCTGTCAGCTGTGAAGTGTCTGACAGGTTTGAATACAACAACAACAGCCGCATAAATCCTCCAAAACCACATCTCTTTCCCTCCTCTCTCTCTCTTTCTCTCATCCTAGCCCGGTTGTGTACGAGCACCCACCACTACCACCACCGACGAAGCACCACCACCATCATAATCTTTTGTCTCTGGCCTCCTTTCACTCTCTCTCCAGAACTGGCTGCAGGCTGTTTTTTTCCTTGTATATGGTATCTTTAGTCACTGATGACGAACCAACGCCGGAATAGAAAATGTAAGACATTGCTCAGCAAGGCTTTTTGATGGGAAGAAGGGGGGAGGGGGGGGATCATCTGCATATCACTCAGCCTCTAATGTGCCAATAATACTTTGAGTCTATAACCAACCTTCTGGCGCTGAGCTGGGGTTTTATATCAAAGTAAAAAATAAAAATAAAAAGGAAATGAGATGAGATGTTTTCATATTTGAATGCGGCTGTGACTGCCAACGAAAAGACAGGCCTCTAAATGCCCCTCGGAAGTGGAAGGAATATATAGTCTTAGTCAGGCTAAAGCATTTAAACATGAGTCACATCGGGGATAAGTTGAGAGAGCGGTGACAGCGAATTTTTTCTCCCTTGAGAAACGAGAGAAAGAAGAGAATAATAAGATGCTTTATTCATCCTAAAGGAATTAATAAGCATCAGATTGTTACATCAAGGTCAGGAGTAATCGTGTGTGATCGTTGCTATCTGCTAAAAGTTTGTGTTTGTTAAAAGATCATGTAGAAGTGCCTTTAATAGTTCCAGTGGTTCACAGAGCCCTGTGAAATACCTCACTCCAACACCAGGTGTCATTGTGCCACTGCAAGAGAGTCAGTGTTTCTTTAAAGGATGAGGTTGCACAGAGGTTTATGCAAATCCTGACTTGACAGTTTTTTATTAAGACAAAGTGACATTTTCTGACACAATGTTGATTCAAACATATTCTGCAGACTTTAATAGCAAATCTGTAGTACACTAAATGATGTTTTAAAGGTAGTGGATATATTAAAGTGGTGTATATGTGCTTCATTTTGTTGGTTTGGCGCGCGACACAACATCCCACATGTAACCAAGCATCATTAATCACCTTTTCAGTTTGCTTAATGACTAAATGTTGGTGAGAGCAACTCAAACAAAACAGCCTCATCTATTTCTAGTGACGATCCAGGGTTCAAATAGCAGAAAGAGCTTTTATTTAAATATTTCCACCTGGTTGGTCGTGTGCCGCCGAGCCACAAAACTACCACCAAGAATCTACATCGCCAGCACTTCACAATCTCAGACCGTGGAAAAATTCAAGACAGTTGTCTCTGTCGTCTTATAAAGCAAATCAAATGAATTGTGGGGACAACACATTATTTACATGTGAGACAATGATTGATTCAGTGCATTAAGTGTTTCACCAGCTAAAGAAGAAATATCATAAATACATCTGTGTATTATGAAGCATCGGTCAGATGAAAATCATGAGTGAATCTTGCCCATTAGAGCAAACAGACTTTAGTTTGACAGATGATCCTTCTGTGGTTTTGAAGAAGCAACTTTTCAAAGTAAAGCTCACAGCTGTTGGTTTTGTGCTAAAAGCCTCAAGCTGGTGTAAAAAGCAGTTCGAGCACTTTCAGTCCCTCGACACCACACTGACCTCTTAATGACTCAGAGAACAGAAGTAAAATATAATCCTGGGTACCTGATGCATCGTGTCTGAGCAATTATAACCAAACTGAATGAACCTTTCTTTAGTGCAAAATAAGCAGATAACATGGAGGGAGGGTGTGAACCAGACAGAACAACATGGCTGATGGGATTCAGACTGTGAAGGCAAGAGAGCAAATGAGAGGAGGAGAGAAATGTTGGCAGATCTAGTCCAGGAACAGATGGTGGAGTGGAGAATTCCAGGTAGAGTGTGTGTGTGTGTGTGTGTGTGTGTGTGTGTGTGTGTGTGTGTGTGTGTGTGTGTGTGTGTGTGTGTGTGTGTGTGTGTGTGTGTGTCTGTGCTTTATTTGTTTCTATGCCAACTCTTAGCAGTATTTTTTGCTGTCTCCTGACACAAAGGAGCCCTGCTGTGCAGCACAAACAACCACTGATATGAAGAACCAAAATTCTTACTGCACCTAAACACATGATGAGACGCATTTGTGTCTCTATTTGCTTCAGAGGCTGACAAATAAACGTTTTTGTAAACGTTGGCAAGTCTGTCATCTCTTCAGAAAACCCTCAGCTTTTAGGCGGTCGTCTTTAAACAACGCTTCGGTTTTTAGAGATCATTTTACTTCACAGCTTAGGTCTTAATGGGATGGTCACACTCGCATGTGGCTGCAGAGGGCGCTGTTTCTCAGTTAAAACTACACAGTGTTGCTTTAAGGGTACTGCAAAAAATGACTGAGCTGCTTCAACAGATTAAGACGCGAGTTCTGGATCATTTCTTCTCTACACGACGCACATCCTCTCCTCTAGATCTTTACAGAGCTCAAATATTTCATTTCTTCTACTGGAGAAAGAAGAGGTGCAGTCTAATCCCCGGAGGCGTCTCCACGCTCTGACTCTTCTGTGACAGTTCTACACCTGGACCAGCCTCCAAACTCGCGGCTCTATTATATTCACTTCACAGCCGGCGTCATGCTGCATTAGCTGTGTGAAGGGCCGACTGAGACGAGTGGCTGTCGTAAAATGGTTACACAAAGTTTCTGCAGCGCGCCATTATGTCTCCTCCTTGGAGGGCGCATTTCTCCTCTTTTATTTGGCGAAGCGTTGTGGTTACGGCCGTCTGCCTCTATGAGGCTATAACAGGCCGCATTTTCTGGTGCATTTTGGGTAAAAAAAAGAGAAGAGGATGCTATTGAATGAGTTATAAGCAGTAGGGGATTTATGTCTTTTTAACAGAGGGTCCAATGGGAGCAGTCCCGGCTCCAACACCACCAACCCACGCACGTTATCACATTTAGCATTGGGCTAACTCCTGATAGTTTTTATAATTTTGATTTAACAGAAGTGCGTTAAGGCAAAGTTCATGTGACTATACACTTATTGTTATTATTTATATGATTTATTACTTTATTGTCAATCTTGTTTTCCCTTTTAAATTCATTATGATGAGGTTACAAAATAAATAACATATTTTAAAAAAGAAGAAACAAGCATTTTAATAATGCAAAGTTTTAAAAACATATATTTTTGACCGTATAAAGAATGAACAATGTCACTGTAACAGCGGAGGTAAATTCTACTCAGTCACGTGACCTGCTCCACTCACAGCCTGATAATAATAATACTTACAAACCACCAAATTAAATCGGCTTAAATAAAATAAAATAAAAAAAACTCCCAGTTATATCAAAGACAGCTTGTCTCTTCATCCAGGCTCATTAATATGTTAAGTGCAGCATCTTGTGCCACTCAGGGTTTCCAGTCTGTGTGAGGTCCGTCTTAAAGCTGAGGCCAGATTTTCTAAAGCTTTTGTGCTTTTTCTTCTGGGATGACACCCGTGTTTACACGCCTGTTCGTTTTTTAATGATGTGCACGTGGCATACTAATCACGCAGGTACACCACGCTGGAATTACAGGCTTACTGTTTGTCATTTAGAGGTGGATACACCATGTTTATGTATTCTGCAGGATTAACGCTGCAGCAGTCATCTAACATCAGCTGTATCACCTCCACTGCCTCTTTCTGAAGTCTCAGCTACTGGATGTGATGCTCCAAATCCCAAAGCTTTGTGTATTTTGTGCATTTTATTCCATCGCTTTTCCATTTCTCATATAAATCCCTCATCTCTGATTGGACCAACACTGTAACGAGACCAAGCATCATGAGTAATAACCTTTACTCTCATGTTTAACCGAACTGCGGTGGGAGGAAAGGTGGAAGATCAGATTAAACTCATCTCACAGGTGATGCAGCTTTTGTAAACCAGGAACTAAACTTGTGGGGACATAAGGACAATATTCAAAACAATATAATATCACATTACGTTGTGATAAAATGATTCAGAGCCTGTGTGATGTTCAGCCACATTTCCTATCGAAAATGTGGCTGCTTTAATTGGGCTGCGTGTGTGCTGTTCCAAAAATAAATTGAACACGTGATTGATTCCCCCAGTAAAAAAAAAAAAAATTGCTGCTTGTTAAATCCCCCCCCCCCCAAGAAAAAAAAATTAAAAAATAATTACATTGCATCAGTGCAGCTGAGAAGAGTCAGGGAGCAACATCAAAAAGAAACTGTTCCTGTGGGAAAAGCTTTTTCTTTTTAAATTAATGACATCCTCGAACATTATTACAGCATACTGGTAAATGGGAATTCAAAAAATTGAATATATATGAGGTTTAAAGACGTACTTTTGAGAAGATGAGGAGATTATTTTATTTGTGGCCTGGTTTAGGTGATGAGAGCTTGTTTTTTATTTTTGGACACAACACCTGAAAAGTGGAAGTGGTCATAGTTAGATTAATGAAAGCCTGGGTTGTGTAATACATCATCTCACACAGGGAGAAGAACATTTCTGTTCTCTTCTCATTCCTCCTTCTCATCCTTACACCTCTGCCTTCCTTTTCTCACTGTTCCTTCCCCTCCTGGTTTACTGTCTTCATCCTCCCCATCCTATCTCGTGTCCCACCTTCTCTGCTACTCTCACTCCCAGTTCTCTCATCCTATTCTTATTTTTAATCCCCTTTCTTCCCACAGTCCTGTTTTCCATCCCACAGTCACTCCCACTAACAACAGACGAAGCTCCAGAGGTTAAGTAACGCACGAAGGGGAAAAAGCAACAAGTTACGTGACTTAATAAACAAATCACCATAGATAAACATCGTCCCTGTGAGACTTGCCTCTGGCACTGAACTAACAGGGCCGAGCTGCTCCAATCGGGGCGCTGCGTTTCAGTCACGTGACAGCGCTCTGTTCGTGACAGGGCAGGGTGAGTAAGAGAAAGGGAGATAAAAGAAGAAGAGGAAGAAACAAAGAAGCAGGGGAAGAGTGAGGGGCAACACGATGGAGTGATAGGAGGTGGAAAGGGAGGAAGAGCCTCAGGGACACCGTGAGAAAGAGGAGAAGACGGAGTGAGGAAGAGGCGTGAGAGAAATGTGAGGATGTGACAGAGACATGAAAGAGGGGGAGAGAAAACAGGGACAGGCAGAGGGAGGGAGGGAGATGGAGAGAATGCCTCTGAGAACTGCAGGAAGAAGACGAGGAGTACGTGAAAATAGAGAAAACTTTTAAATCAATTTAAAAATAAATAATCTGGTGGCTGTTGCCATCTGTCATCAACCTTCCATCTAAATTATTAAAATCTGACCAATCAATAAGTGTGTGTGGGGGGGGGGGGGGGGGGGGCTCTTGAGTTGACGTGTAAAAACACAGTGCAGAGCAGTGATGTGACTCTTACATAAGAAATAATGTAGTAAACAACAATATCCACTGAGGCTGCTGCAAAAACATTATGAACCAAAGTGGAAATGATCACATGTGCAACAGTCAAAATCACGGTGACGTAAAACTCTCGTCACGGACGGTTGGCAGACGATATGAGCGAGGCACAAAGGTCAGTGAAGAAGAAAGAGAAGAAGAAGGAGGAGGAGGAGAAGAAGAAGAAGAAGAGAGACAAAGGCAGCGGCAGAAAGAGACAGTGAGAGCGAGCTCATCTGAGAGGCTGAGGCAGCGCGTCCAGAGACTTCTCTCTGATTAAGGACTTTCAGCTGACATGGTAATTAAATAAGTATGAGGGAGCGACACACACACACACACACACACACACACACACACACACACACACACACACACACACACACACACACACACAGAGTCTCTCACCTCTACAAAGATGAAACATGGGATGATGGAGTAGCTGCGCAGGGTGTTGTTGGACGCCATCTTGTCTCCTGTCGGGGAGACTTGTCCTCTCAAGGATTCACGTCAGCTCACTCTGTGGAGACGGGGAACATCAAGTGTCAGCGTTCATTATCTGATCATGACAAACACGCACCACTGACATCTCTAACTATTACAGTGGATTATTAATGGCACCGACACGGTCTGTTAATGGAAACCTGTCGCCTACAGACACAGATTGTCGTTTTCATTTACACATGATTATATCTCAAGGACAGCTGAACTTTCTGTCCTGCCCATTTATCTGCAACCAAAGACACACAAAACAATGAGGGAGGTGAAGTTCCCTTTCCCCCGACACGGCAGGATGTGCAAATGAAAACAAATCTGCTCTCATTTACTCTGCACAAAGATAATCAGCACGTCATTGTCTGTCAAAAACACGGCAGAATCACCATTCATCACCATCCATTTGTTCTGAGTTAACAGTGGCAGAAAAGGAACGAGCGTAAGAGATGAAATTATCTTGTTCTTTGTGAATTCCCTCCGATGGATCCCAAAAGCATTTATAGGATTCAGGTGCTCTGATATGACCCAAGTCTCCTCTCAGTAAAAAGGGCCCATTAAATCACCAAAGGGAGAAGGACTGGAAGATTCTGCTGCATCGGATAGTTGCACCTGCAGTTGTTTATCCCCTTACTAATTGATTGATTGATTGATTGATTAATATCCCGTTGAGTTCACCACCTGTAACGCAAAGAGCTGTTCAGGGTGGATCGAGGCCTATTGTCTGCTACTACTACGATACTTTCAACAATTTTCACCTCCTTTTTCCAAATAATCTTCTTCGTTTTACAAAATATCACCAGATGAAAACACAAAAAACGACCACAAAAGCTCAAACAAGCCTACCAGGCCAGTAGGTGGCGATAAAGTCGACATCATCTATCAACAGAGAAGGACGACATGGTCCAACTGCCTCCGTTCTGCCTCCATCATCTTGTTTTATCGTCTTCTAGCGAAGCATTGTCCGATGATGAACAGCAAACTGATTAGCGAGAGTGGGAGTCAAATAGAGATATGAAGTGAAGAGACAAATGCTCGTCTCTACATCCTGCTGTCTTTCTTGAATTGAAATAAAATGGGCTGTCGTTGGAGTTTTGAGATAAAAAAAACAAAAAACCAACAACACTCTTATCTGAACAAAGCCGCACAAAGTTCAACAACAAGTCAACAGTCAAGTCGATAAGAGGAATCACAGCAGCAGTCAGACTCTCACAGCTCAGGGGCAACACCCGTGTAAACAACAAAAATCTACTTCCAACTGTAAGGTCGGGTTTGGTTCCTTCTTCTCTTGTCTTACTGTTTGGCCTCTTTTATCCACATGACACAGTAAAGTGATGTCAGACGAAGACAAACAGTCCAAATTCACCACATATTTCCCTGTTCCCTCTTCCCAAGGTTGAGGGGGAGGAGGTCAGAGAGATTAGCAGCTGGAGGAAGGTGCAACACACCTGAAAGAATTCACTCTGACACTGGACAAAGTCTGAGAAGACACAACAATGGTGATGTGACACAAAACCATTTAGATATAGTGTCCAATAGAGGAATCTAATGGTGCACAGCCACTTTGACTTTATCGGCTTATAATGCACATGGCAGATCAGATTTGGTGATGACGATACAACTGATAACTTGTTAACGTCTGTACGACCCTGTCAGACTCACTGATGCATCATTTATTAACAATAAATATTAAATAAAAGTATGCTGCTTGTGTTTCAGTCTGAAATAGCCTCTTCTGCCATGGATTTTACCTGTTAGAAGTCACTATTTGATAGATTAATCCCAAAACATGACATTTAATATTGATATTTAACATTCACTGAAACACTCTTTTACAACTGAACCAGGAAGGTTTTAAAGTGCATCTGCAAATGTAAAAAAAAAACATGAAATTATGAACTACAGTGAGTCAAAGACGCCTTTAACCTTTCTACAAGTTACTTGCTGTGTATCATAAAGTGTTAGTTCAGTTCACTGATTATTTACGCACAGGATATCGTGAAAGCAGGAGTAGATGCTGCATTATAAGTGCGGATTGCAAATATCCTTCTGCACACATGAAGCTCCACTGACCCGAACTCTTCAGCCCATTAGAAACCAAACTCTTCAGGCTCCCCCTGCAGAGGTGAGACACTGAGGCTGGCAGCTCTGAATCAGTCCCCGAGTGTCTCTATCCCATCTCATTTAACACTCGGGCTAATCAAAACAACATGTGCACAATCTGACCAGCTTCACTCAGGGTTACGCAAAACTAAAGTCTGCTCGTGTCTGTAAATAAAAACACACCGACGGCTTCAAATCCTGCCTCGTGATGTTTGGAACGCTTGCATCGCTGCAGGTGACCGCAGCTGCAGAATTTACTCTCCGATCTTCCTCCGCTGCAAAAAACAAAATATGAAAATTCATCTGTCTCTCCTCTCGCAGGAGGATCAGCTCAAACTACCACTCAAGTGTCGGCTGTGGAGCTTATACTGGTGTCAGAGTTCACTTAAGAAGAGTGAGTAGCTGTCAGGCAGGATTGATGGACGCTCTCCCGGTTCCCCTCGAACTGCAACCACCTACCAGAGAAGTCTTACATGCCGTGTAAATTTAATTGCTTTCTGTAAATCCATAAGAAAAAAAAGCTACAGCTGAACATCCCCTGCTATCCATCACGCCACGCATTACCGCTGTAATCGGCCTCCAGTGACTTAGTGACTCTTCAGATTACGGCAGGTGGAGAGGCATCAGCCACAGAGTATAGTCGTGTTTGTAATGTGGTTAAAGCTCCTAGAATTAAATGACCACACTAATCACGTTTACGCTGTGATTACATCTGATTCCCCACAAAACGCTCACTTTTTAAACACTTCTCGACAACCACCAACAGGAAATCAATTATTCATCGTCACGTCTGCAGCTCGCTCCACTGAACCAGGGTTTTTATCAGCCTGGAATTTATTTGATATCAATGGGAAATTTGATTTATATGAATTCTATATCATCTACAGTTTCCAATGCATACAGTATATTAGTCAAGCGGAAAGAAATATAAGTTATCTTAACTTGCACAATCAAATAAGAGATGGAACTTTAGAAAATAGGGCAATACAGTAATTCCCACTGCAGTTGAGTCATTAGTCACAAAATATATATTTATAAAAATATAAACGAGAAGATATTACATCTGTAAGTTTATAGAAGTCAAAAGTCAAGACAAAAAGCCCCAAATCAATTATGTTAATAATACAAGATCATTTAGTAACTATAGCAACGTGTGTGCATGTCACAGGCTGCAGTTTCTCCTGATCACTGACAGTAAATCAGACGTGTGTGTTGTGCCTGTATCTTCATTACACACAGTCTTCATCATATCACAGATTCCTCAGGTCTGTCCTCGTGAGGCTCAGCTGCTCATACTCAGAAACAGTTAAATCCTCCATCAGCTCTTTGTGAAACCAGAGAGGAGATATAAGCAGCATCCACTGAAGTGTCATTTAACAGTAATGGTCCATGTTGAACATATTACAAGTTCATATTAATAAGTTGTGGGGTTTGTTTGTAATCAATACACAGAAAGGCATGAAACCCCCCTAGTTATCTAAGAGGTACTGCACAAACTAAATCATATGACTACTGTTGCTAACACTTACATTTTCTAATTAGGGAGCCAGGGTTTGGAGGATTCTTCCCCTCTAGACACTCGTAAGGCTCAGCAATCGTTTGTGGCAGGAAGGCGAAACCCCCCCGGGGCCTATTATGGACGTTTGCAAATGGAATTTCAGCATCTGAGTCGAGCGCAGCACCTCTGCCTCACTCTCTCTCTGCAGCTCCAGCCACTGCAAAACGTCCACGCCCTCCTACTACTGTGATGAAGACAGAACTGTTGTAGCTGGTGAACGCGTCAGAGTGAACCTGTCTGGCTCTGCAGGGGGAGGAGGGTTGTGTCTTTACCCCTAATTGTACTGTGTCTTTTTATTTTGGGAGGTTTCTGTGCCTCTTAATGGATTTTGAGGTTTGTTTTTTACTTTCATTACTCTTGCGTTTGTATTTGATGGATTGTAAGATGTCCCTCGGTCAAAAAGTATCTTTCAAGAACAACTGCAACAAGTCTGTTTCGTCACTAAACCAATCAAAGAAGTAACTTTTTTCAGTTCTACACAATCATCTCACAACTTGTAATTGCCTCAAATGAAAATGAGAGTGGCTCCGAACCTTAAACCTTTCGACACGCAGACTATTTTTATAAACGACTCAGAAACGGTGCGATCCACGCTTTTATTTCCGTCCTGTTCTGTGTCAAGTCATGCAGAGCGAAGACTCAGGCAATTTAGCAGTTGGACTGTGAGCCCGACGATTTGACTCGGAGGCTCCGTGACAGATGAGTTAAATGAGGGAATTTAAGGGGGCAACACTCGGTGGCAAAGAGTTCACACTTAACTCATTTCCCTCTCTCACACCAGAGCCGCCCCACAGCTCGGCGGAGTCACAGCGCCGAACAATCGGACTTAGTCACAGGAAAAGTCTCAACATGATTTCTCTTCTTCTCCAGCCCCGAGGACACAGCGCTTTCAAAAGGTAGTTCAAAGATTAGAACCAAGGAACATTTTTCTTCCAATTCCAGGGAGCCAGTTAATTACAGTCAGATGAAAGGTGATCAGATTGTCTTCACAGCGGCGAGCTCATGAAAGGAGCAGCCTACAGGCCTTGTCAGGATTCATCAGCGTCTCCTCCCCGCTCAGCCCGGCTGGGATGACTTGGTCTAGACACAACCTCTCTCCGCTCAGACGGCGAGAGCTGAGTGTGAAGTATTGAGCCTGGAAATATCCTCGGATTGACCATCTCCTGGTCTCCAGCTGAGTGAGCTTAGGCCGCGATGACTAACTGAATGTGACTAAACGGTCACTGCGACAGAGTCGGTGATGGGAGCTGGGAGTCAGACAAACTGGCCGTGGAGAAATGAACTATCTCCTGCAGTTATCGGAGTTTAGCATGTGACCTTCTCTGCCTCTGCACTTGAACAGAGGACCATCCGTTAAAACATCGTGGTTCAAACTGCGGCAAAAAGGTAACTGCCCCTTTGGACAATCTGAACTTCCACACACAATCCCTGCAGGGATAGAACAAAACTGAATCATCCGAGCTTCTTTCCACAGGCAGGTGTAGAACTGCTTATAATGACTGCTCTTGTTATCTGGCTTATTGAAGCTCCGTGCACATGAGGCTATTTTGAGTTCTTCTAAGAACTGAGGAACACGTTTGCTGGGAAAGATTCCAACTCCCCACGCCGTCCTGTGTCCTAATCTACAGTTCACTGCTGCGCCTTTTAGCTATTTGTCTTATTTTCACGTTTAATACACAAAATTAACCTTTTCTTCATGAACTGTGGAAAGTTTCATGGTAAACTATGTGTATAAATCTCTTCTTTTACATTTGTTGACTGAACAACAGCTCACACACTCTCCCATGAACACAGAACTGTCTTCCACTCCTGCACAGCAGATCTATTTAGCAATGTATAAAATGATTCTTGATTTTGCTCATTGGTAAAAAATCTGCACAAATGCAAGTAAGCGTTAACATAACATAAAATAACTTCCCGCTGCAGAGCTTCACATCAGAATGGGACGAGGACTCACAGCGGACAGAGCAGAAGGAACAGAGAGAGACAGGAAAGACGGAGAGAGGAGAAATACAGAGGAGGCAGACAAATGATCCAGTGAAATCATTTCAGCAGGTGGTTCATTGGGTGGGGGGGGGGGGACTTCTCCTGGGAAAATGCTGCTTGTCATTTTCAGTGGGAGTCTGGAGCAAAGTTTTGTAAATGGTTTCTCTTTTACTGGCAGCCACAGTTCTCGGTGCCTCCGCACATCACACCTCCCGTCTGCGCTCAGGGTTCAACATACGAGTTTAAAGATTCTTATTCTCACACTGAAGAAACCTTCGACAGTGAAAACGAACAAAGAGCGAGCAAAGAAAACAGTGCTCTGAGAAAAACATATTTACTAATGACACACAACCTTGGGATCGCTGCACCTGCTGCAACTATGATCTGCCGTTTCCTACCCAGAGACACAGATGTTGAGAGTTCTCTTCCTACAATATTCAGAATATTCTTTATTCCAAACCTTAGATTGTATAAAGATGTCTTATATTTCCGGACCAAAATTTTTGAGTTCAATCACAGCTGATATTTTGCTTGAAAAGAGCAAGTACCATGTGTTACAGTGTTGCATTATGGGTTGTTTGAAGCCTTAATGTTGCTATATGACTAGTGAGTGTTCTCCAATGCGTCTTTCTGGATTAATCGACCTTTAAACTGTTTGCTTTGGTCCAGTTTTCTCTGTCACATGTTCTGCAGCCACAGAAAAGATCCATTCAAGAAGAGTTCTCATGCGTCTTCACTGCAGAAAGGAACCAGAGGCAGAAAATCCGTCACACAGACAAGAATAACGTCTGTCGCAGATGATGAGCTCAAAGAGGCTGGAGTCTGCAAACTGTCAGAGAAAATAATTATGTGAGAGTAAGAGAGGACGTGACTCACGACAGTAACTCCAGGGACAGTGAGCTGTCTGCGGACGTCCAGCTGAACAGACATTCTGGTAAACAGCCAAACTCTGTTATTGTCAGATGGGTGAAGGGAGGATGAGGAAATTGCAGTTGTGCTACTTGTTTTACTGATGTTGTTTTGTGTGGAACACGGAGCGATCACTCACACGAATACGAAGAATTACTGCAGACATGCTCACTCTATCTTTTGTGGCCTGTGCTATTAAACCAACCTTTGCAATGGTAATATTATAATATAAAAATATAAACCCCTTGAGACAAAACAAGGCTGTGGTACCCAGAAGAGCATATTGTTGCATAGACATTGTTTGTGTATCCAAAGTCTGACACAGACCAGAAACAACACAACAGACGCAAAACCACTGATGTCTTCAAATATCTGTTTTAAAGATCATGTCAAACAGCGCGAAGAGAGTCGATGCACAACCGAGTGCTCAAATTTTTGCCCACGACACAAAAGATCACAAAGATGGAAGACACTTACATCTACAAAAACACGGCCAAGAAAAATCAAGAGTAACGAGGAACAGTATGGATTTAAAATGACTTCTCTCGGGAAAAGAGCTTCATATCCTTCAGTTTTACTGGAAAGTCGACACGACGCCCGGCGACAATAAACAGCAGAGGACATATAAATGTCAAATGCAAAAGACGAGGAAGTTGAGATCAGAAACAGGACAAAGTTAAAAGTAAATTATGATCAGGCGTTTTTTTAAAGAATCTGAACTTTTTTTAAAAGAAAAAACTTCCCCTGAGAAAGACTTGAAGACATAAAGAAGCATGAGAAAAGAGGAGAGGAAATATATGAAGCTCATTCCTTCAGAGGCTGGTAAAGAGAAACACGTACGGCCTCAAAGTTCCTCTACAACATGTCTGTGTTTCCAAATATCAAGGCTCTGTCTCGGCTGCTGGCCTGAGTTTCACCCTCGTGTCGTTTTCCCAGATAAAGTTTTTTTCTGAAGCTCTTTTAAGCTCTTTGCCAGAGTCGTGATCGTTTCCTCCGCAGTGTCATATCTCTTTCTGCTCCTTTCACCAACTGAACAAGAACACAGCGGTTTTATTATCGGCTGCTTTGTTACCACTTTAAATTCTCCCTTTGAATGTGGGCTAATGGTAAATAAACATCTTCATGAGGTCGGGGCTTTTCTGGTCTGAGATTCCTTCTGCTAACGATTTACTCCTATTGACTTGACTTGTTCATGTGGCTTAAATTAGATTATATAACTATTTAAAATATTAAATTAAGATATCTATTTAAAATGCTGCTTGAATATACGCACTGAATTATTCCAGCAGGAATCGTGGTTGTTGTTTTCCTTCTAAACTAATAAATAAAAAAATGCACATTCACAGGCCGCTCACAGGCTTCTCTGTGTGTGTGAGTGTGTGAGTGTGTGTGAGAGTGTGTGTTTTCGTTTTGTGTGCTGAATGCTGAGTGATGCTGTGCGAGTTGGTCTCACGCTGCCTCACAACATCTCCGTCTATATTTAGATCAAAAACGAGCTCTTGGTCTGCGAGTGTTCAGCTGTTTTTCAGTCCAATAAAAAAAAAAAGAAGACCATCAGAACCATCACAGTACCGTCCTCCATGCCCAGCAGCTGGAGAGTCCACATTAATACATCCTACTTCCTGTGGCTACGCATCGTCCTTATCGTCACTGAAATCAATTTAATACGTTCCAGAAAGTTTAACATGAGTTAGAACCCAACATGTCTGTAATTTCATTCTGGTCGTGTAGGTTATAGAAACACATGAAGAAAGGTGGAGCTGCTCCAACAGCTTTACATCAGAAGTCACTAAACTAGACTGTGGAGGTGATGCCTGATCTGGCGTATGTCCGACATCCACCAGCGATAATTCTGTTTCCTACACAACGCATTTGCAGTTTAGTTGCACATTTTCAAGGAGCTGGGGCTGGATGACCTCACAGACCATTCGATAATCACAAAAACGACAAACAGGAAGAATTGCAGCACCTAGCAACAGTACGAGTGAGTCACATACAGTAACTGCAAATTTCACACACTCATAGAAATCAGCCCCCTTTAAACATGCCAGATTTTCCCATCAAGATTCATGAATTATTCTCTGAGAAAATAACGAAAATGTTGAAGAACGCCCCCAATCCCAAGAGCGTAAATAGGAAAATCCTGGATCCACAACTTCCTCCTTAAACAGATCATTTAATTCTGTACATACTCCGTTGTGTTATATTGGAAAACATCTAAATAAGATCAGCAGCCTTAAATACGGTCAATTACCATGTATATTTAACACACACACACACACACACACACACACACACACACACACACACACACACACACACACACACACACACACACACACACACACACACACACACACACACACACACACACACACACACACACACACACACATGGCTGCAACTTGAATTATTCCCCCATTAGCTCCCATTCACATCCTGACTAATTATATACACGAGTGTGCGCTGAGAAGCTCAGGCCGCATTCTGGCACGCTATAAAAACACCCATTAGAGCCGACAACACGCAACAACATTAATCAAGCCTCCTTGTACATGTGTGGACATTCAGCCAAAATTTCACGCCGCTCTCTCTCTCTCTCTCTCTTATGTGGCCTCTGGAAAACCCCCGACAGAAATGTTCACGAAGCTGCTGCCGGTTGTTATCGCTCTTGCCTCTCGCACTTTATCACCCGAATATGCATCAGTCGTTCCTACTGATAAAACCAGGGGCCACTCAATTTCCGGAAGGCAGGTCTTATCTCACCTCAGGGCCAATCATTCCCCCCCCCCCCGGAGACGTCACAGTGACAGATCTACTGCTCCAATCAGGACGCCCCCCCCCCACCCTGCACTAATAACACCCCTGCCACATCTAGTGGTAATCAAATACCTGCACTAGACCAATGATAGTGTGTAGTCTGAGTGGGTATGTATGAGTGTGTGTGTGTGTGTGTGTGTGTGTGTGTGTGTGTGTGTGTGTGTGTGTGTGTGTGTGTGTGTGTGTGTGTGTGTGTGTGTGTGTGTGTGTGTGTGTAGAAGAGGCGTTAGAGTTCAGAGGTCACTGCTTCCTGTGTCCTCACTACTACTATAAATCTGCCTGATGTTTTTATTTCCACAACACAACGCAGCAGCCGGTGTTTCCCCCCCCCCTTTCATTATTGTCGTTTGTAACACATTTCAAAACAGCACCTTGCAGCTAATATGATTTTTCTCCCCCCACGTGTTAAAGTGGACCTTAACAGCTTTGTGTGTTTGCAGCCAGTTTCCTCCTGAAATAATACGCATTTGTGTGTCCACTCTCCCTGAGCACCTACTCACTGCTGTTCGAGAGGAATTTCACAGGTGTGTTTTCATCAATTGCTGCGTGAAGAAGCCGTCAGACACCGGAGCTGAATTTCATTTCCACAAATCTCACGGGACGCCCCCGGTCGTTTGGAGTAAAGCCTCCAGAGGTCCATCACTTGAAGACTTAACTGTAACACAGGCGTGTTCTTGCTATAAAATCTCTGTTTAATATAAACTAGGTGTGTAGGTCTCCAGCACGTCATCACACAGAAGACACAACTTGTGCTTTTTAATGACCAAAACAAATCCATATCTTAATCAGAACTGGTCAGCCTTATGGTTCTGTTTGTGCCCATCAATATTTTACAGTATTTTTAACTTATCTTCTGTCTTTTCTTTCTTTAACTTCACTTCTTTGCCTTCTACTGTTTCCCTTTTCAACAAATTCTACTTATCTTATCTTATCTTTTTAATCCAGGCTGGATGCGTTGCCTTCCTTTGCCATGAAAATAAAGCAAGTTGGCTAACTGTAGTTGTGACTTAATTATATGAATCTGTACACGGAGATGGTTCACACCAAACACAGTGACTGTTCTGCAAAGTGTTCAACTACAATTTCAAAATGAATACATAAGAACCTGAATAATGATAAATCTGATGACATGTGAAGCTGACATTAGAAAATAGTCCCACATCAGTGTAATCACTGCTGCTGATGATGTCATCGTGACCTCAGTCTGTCTTCTTATCTGACTGATCAAAAGTGATGTAAACTGCTTAAGGAAAGACAAAGGCACACACACACACACACACACACACACACACACACACACACACACACACACACACACACACACACACACACACACACACACACACACACACACACACACACACACACACACACACACACACACAACCCTCTGTTGTGCACAAGCGAAACCTTGACACACCACACTTGTGCCTTTATGTAGAAATGCATTGTGGGTGGGTGCCAAGAGGTGTCTTGCGTTCAGCCGACCCTGCTGTCAGCCAGGGAGAGGCTCACCTGACGCCCGGCCACCTGCCATCTGTCTGCTAACTAATACCATTTGCCCGCTACCGTGTTCCACAGGGACGAGCATGAATACAACTGTCAAATGGAAAAAAAAAAAACACAAACTGCACAAATTCACAGGTCCGAGCTCCAAATGGTCAGTGGAAGGATTCGGCTCTGGGTGGGTGATAGCGTCTTAATTCCAGCACTCGGCAGAGGGACACGAGGGGGGGGGGGGATTGAATGCAAACGGCAGCATGCACGCAAGCAGTGAGGAAGAATGGAAGTAAAAACCAGCAATGTTTGCCTGTTTCTCGGGGCGTAGGCACACAGGAAGCACTGTGCACTAATTAGAGAGCAGGTATTCAGCACTTCTTCACCAAGAAATAAAGGCCAGCACTGACTTCTGCTTCATTCAGGACCCTGCAACCATGTGTGATCATCTGCAAGGCCTCCGAGCTGCAAATCTGAAAATAATATCTTATTATGATCATTATTGGGCCAAGTCTGCAGCCTCATGCACACAAACTGAAGCTTCCAGTAAAATATACATTATATGATGCCAGGAAGCTGCTGAGAAAGAGGTTCAACCTCATTTCTATCAGATAAGAATCAGAAAATGCATATTATCTCTGCTGTCAGGGGCACTAGGAGGAAGATGAGGTTTAATATCCAGCTGTGGTATTCAAGCTAAAGCCCAGGCTGCACATGCACAGCACCGTTTTTTCTGAGTATAATAACGGGAGAGGCAGTCAGAGGAGGAGGACGCCACGCTGCACTGAATTCATTTCAAGGTTACCCTCATCAAGGAACCATAATAAGCCTGGGATGTCAGTGTTTCAGTGATCTGAGAGCCACTGCTCGGTGCATGTCTGGGGAGGAGGAGGAGGAGGAGGAGGAGGAGGAGGGGGGGGTCTGCTGGAGGAGGAATAGCCAGCCTCAGAGGTTGGGGGGCGGGGAGATGGGTACAAAATGTTTGCTGAACTGGAGGCTCGTTCGCTCAGCAACGGCGGCGACACGTTTGCACAAATATTCGTTATTTTGGAGACGAATGCGCAAGAGCAGGGGCGCATAATCGAATTAGATAATAAAAAAAATAAATCACATTTGCGCGTAAAGACGCACCGGAGGAGGGCGGTCACTGTTGCTAGTAGAGACAGGTGTCTGTCTAAAATACCGATATCGATGTCTTTTACAACCGTTAAAAACACCACGTCCTCCGCGGATGAAATCGGTTCCAGGCGCAGAACCCGTGCATCTTTACGCGCTTGGGTGCGTTTAATCAAATCAAGACCCGTGCGCTTTGACTTGATTATGGTCCGAACTTGCTTCAGCAACAGACAATGGCCACACACACACACACACTCCCATTTCTTCTATCTCCCCCCCACTTACCGCGGTGTGATGAGGCAATAATCCGGTGAAAAGGCGAATCCATTGAAGAGAAATGCGGATAAAAAGGGGGACGAAGGGAAGACGTGAGCGCTCCCGCTACTACTAACAGGCTACTACTACTCCATGGGCTCAGAGAAGCTCTGGGTTTGTGATGGGGATCACGCAGCGTGTGTGTGTGTGTGTGTGAGCGCATGAGGATGGATGCTGTGCCTTGTCGGCGGGGGCGGGGACAAGGAGACGAGTACTGGGGTCCAGTGGAGCGTGTTTGATTCTGTGTAGGGACCTTGTGTTAAAAGCAAGTCGCCCGTCTCGCCCCGCGTTGTGTCCCGTGCAGCCATGTCTCAGCCCTGCTCAGAGTTCCACATGCTTCTGTTCTTCATTATTCTACATCTCCTCATCCTCATGATGCTGCCACCTTGTCACGTGCACACATGCACAGGGTGGAAGAGTTGTGAATGTGATATTATGAATGTGATATCGTGAGATGGGCATAAAAATGAAATATGCGTTGATCGAAGACGTTGGTCAGTTAGAATGTGAATTCAAAATTAAATTATTGGAAATGTGTGTTTCCAATAATTATTTCTTTCAGTTTGAGACCAGCAGTCTAAAATGGATAGATGATGGTAATTAAAAGAATTATAATAACTTTATTTGTACAGCACTTTAAAATACAAGTAAAATAAGAATTCAATGAAGTGAAATCCAAGAAATCCTGGCATTAATGTTTGACTTCTAATTTTCACTCATTGATCCTGGCACTGAACAGACAGCTGACTGACAGCTGACTGACAGGAGGGAGAGAGAACATTTTAAACTTCGACAGCTCATGGGTGATTGGCTCAAGGAGAGTTGGGGATTGGATTCAAAGAGCAAATGAGTAGGTGTAGCTTCAAGATAGCAGGAACTAGTGGGTGTTGCACGAGAAAGAAGTCTTCCTGAACTTTCGCTCGGCTTCATACCAGCGGTTACCTCTCTGGTCTCTTTTTAGATTTTAAAATCACTCCTGCATATGTAGGATTTCAGGATTTCTGACTCATCCAGAGGTTGAATTGGACAGAGAATGAACAGGACCAAAACCAGACACAGGCTGTAAAACGTCCTTATCACAGACGCTTTCTTCAGCTGTCAAATCAAGCTACAATACAAACGGTTTAAATACAAAAGACACTTTTGTACACCCACTCAAGGATTTAAGGGCCTGTTCCCAATGGATCTCGCCAAGCGTCTTCTCTATTCTATCGCTCGTCTCATCTTCATCTAGTCGCTGCTCTGCCTCATTGCGTAATACACCTCTCCTCACAGGACAGTCTAAATGTAGAGCCCCACCTCTGTGACACGGTTAGCTGTAGCGTTAGCACTGCAAACGACACCGCTGCCAAAAAAACTGGGACAGGGCAGTGTAACCAGGGTGCCCATGTCTGCGAGAAGATAAAACACCAAAGACACACTGGTGTGTTCAGTGAACTAGATTCAGAGAGCATGCTACATTACACTCAGGCACCCCCTCTTCCAATCCTCTGCTTTTTCAGCCCAGTTCTCTCCCTCCTCCCCTCGTCTCTCCTCTGCGGCCCTCACTCACAATAAGCAAACTGAGTGGAAAAAAGGGGCATCGGGCAACTGTAAAATCGTAAAATGTGCACTCAGCACAAGTTCTAATTAACGATATAGTGCTGAAGTGGTCTGAAGATGCGACGGATGAATGTGGTTCCAGATTCGGGGTGTTGTGCTGGATCTAAATGAGGGCAGCTGTAGCCTGGAGGGAGACAATCACACTCAGGACCAGAGGGTTTCTGGGCGTTAAATCCAAGATTATCTGATGGAATATTATCAGGGTAAATGAGACAGAAGCAAACTGGAACAGCTGCCAAAGTGATTTTGTTCTTTAGCAAAATGCTTCGCCGCTAATTTGGCCGATACTGCGTCGACACAGAAGTGGCACAACATGATCCATTTGTTGGGGAAGCAGCAGCAGCAGCAGCTCCGGTGTTTCCTCACCAGATGCATTCGGAGGTTGTACTGTAGGTGACCTGTGTTTTGGAAGCGTTCAGAGCCGCCTACACAACCACTGTTGCAAAAGTGAAACAGAAAAATAGACCTGAAGCATGGAAATATACCTCAGCTCAAAACTGTGCACGTTTTGGTTTAAGGTAACTATTAGATCTGATTTGTACGGGATATTCAGACCCGATCCAAATGATCTTTGGCCCGTTAAAGACCCATCAGAGATAAAACACTGGCAACAGCACAACAACTAATGAGCAGCTCCAGTCAAAAGCAGGATGAATGTGTATTTTCCCTCTGAAGCTCACACTCTCCATCTGCCTATTCTCTCTCATGTGACGGTTACGTAATAAGAGCTTGAGTTCACTCAGGTATTAGATGTCTTTATGTCGTCTAGAAAAAGTACATTTACATAGTGTATTCCTTATTGTTGCTGGTAAATCTAATTCTCAATGTACATGTGAGTTGAAGGGAGGTGGTACGTGGTTGTTGTACAAAGTGCAGGACTCCAGAGACCAGGGTTACCCTCCTGAGTCCTTTGTATAGTTAGAGATCTTTAACCCAACATGTGTATCCATCCATCCATGGAGCCAATCCCAGCAGACATTGGGAAAGAAGTGGGGTACGCCCTGAACAGGTCGCCTGAAATTTAGAGTTTCCATTTACCCCAACTCCCCTCTTTTTGGCAAACCAGTTTCAAGATTCTCCAACCAATAGAATGTCATGTGTGGTGTTGACAAACGAAATTGTCAAGCATTACAAAATCAACATGAGTCTGGATTCCAACCTGGAACCAACAGGGGCCACGATATCACAAGTGGAAATTGTGGGAATGAATGTCAGTGAACCTTTATTTGGATCAGTACCAATACTTTGGAACTTGGTTTATTAAAATGAGGCCATTACATTTCTTCTAAATATCCATACGTTACTGGTGGGATGAGAAACATTTAATCCTTCAACACTGTTGAGTTACTTTTCGAGAAGAAGCCAAATTCCCTCTAACAATATCTCAGTCTCATCGGGGAGGGCAGTATTATTTTTGGAAATCCCCCACAGGAATTTCCGTCATGGAAAAGATTCATCAAGTTGTTTATGTTTACTATTATTTTGATGGCAATCTCAGCAGACTGTTCCCACGCTGGAACTAACATGTTGTTCCTGTGGGTTGATTTGTGCAATATGTCCCATATACTGTATATGTGAGATATACAGTTGGTGATGTCGTGCCAAAGGATTCAATGAGATGAAGCATATATATATATATATATATATATATATATATATATATATATATGCTGCTTGTTTGAATCCTTCAAATTAAGCTACTAAAGAGGAGTATGAGGAGGACGGGGTTAAAAGGGCTCAGCTGCTGTATAGACTGTGAAGAAGTATAATTTCTTGTGGCAGATGTTCCAGCATCTCCAGCTTTTCCCAGCTCTGGATAGGAAGAGAACTGGGAGAGAAGTCATCCAGTCAGCTGTGGTCCTGAGAGGGATGGAAAGGCTTGTTGACTAAAGAGAGGTCAGACGAGAGTTACTCAAACAAACGGTTAAACCATATGTTCACAAGCAGCTCGGTATAATGGTGCCGTGCACAGGGGCAGTTTCAGTGCATTGCTACTCACTCACTTTAAAGTAGAAAGAGGGGAAAACTGTTTCCTGCACTAACAATCTAATGGCAGCTCTTTCTCAGTTTCTCTGTGTTGTTGCATGAGGATGTCGAGCATGAGCCCCAGCACGTAACGACCCCCGCCCCCATTCAGTGTCTCTCATTGAGGCCATTCTGCACTTCTTTAGGCATCAAGCATTTCAAATCTTTTAATAGTCTTTCAATGTCTTTTTGTGGTCTCTTGGTGGACATTTAACATTTCTTTGTGGTTGTTTCGTGTCTCGCCAATCAGCTTTGACTGTTTAATTTGATTTAGCATGTTTTTGCCATTGTCTCATGTCTCTTTGCTGCCAATGTGTGTCTTTTTGTGGTCAGTTTATCAGTTTTTTGGTATTTTTGCATCTATCTGTTTGTTCCTTGTCTCTTTTTCATCGAATCCTGACTCTAAGCATGTTTTTGTGGTCAATTCATGTCTCTTTGTTGCCAATTTGTGTCTCTTTGAGGTCAGTTTATCAATTTTCATCTCTTTGCACTCATTAAATGTCTCTTTATGGTCAATTTGTGACTCTTTGTGGCCATTTTGCATGTTTTGTGGTCATCCCACGTCTCTTTATGGTCAGGTTGTGTGTTTTTATAGTTGCTTTGGATCTTTTATTGGTCAGTCTGTGTCTTTTGATGGACTCTTTAACAAGAAATATTAAAGATTACAGCTGTCAGTCATAACAAACAGGGAGATAACTCGACAGGAAGTACATAAATCTGTGGGTCTATCCTTTAAAGCCATTGATGAAATTGAAATAACTGTAAATTTATCCGCATTTCCCCCTTAAGCTCCTCCTAACATTGCCCATAGTCTGATGCATGCAAGCGAGAAGGAGTCAAAGCTGCAGGAGTCATCTGATTTCTTCAGACCCTTTGTTCTGCATCCATACGCTCGCTCTGGGGACGACACACAGAGAAAGGAATATCAGATTTCACACAATGTACACGCTTGTCATCTCATTCACTGAATTATTCTCTCCATCTATCAAAGAAGATCATCTGCTCTGATGCAACAACATAGTTTCACTGATACGATAAAAGAAAGAAGGATGTTGAATGGGGCACAGAATTATACAATACAACACAATATGGACCAAAGTGAATTATTTCTTATGAAGGAGTTACAGCTTCTCAACCTACTTACTGTACTAACACCTTCAAATTCAATGTTCAGTTTTTCAGACCTTAAAATAACTGAATCTGGTTCGTCACGTTCCTATTACTGCCACATAATCCTATTTACGTCAAAACCAATTCATCTTTACATCATGAATGTCCACCGTGTGTACTCTGCATTTCAAAGTCTCTTTAAACAAATGACACTCCAGATCTCCCTCTTCAGCAGTTCTTCCGGCGGCCATGATTCCTCTCTCAGTTAAGTGTCTCTGTGGGTTTCAAAAGACTCGTTCTCACTCTGTCTCCGTGACTCTACTCCATCCGAATAAGTGGCTGAATCCGTCCGACTCTCCCCGCCCATCAATGGCGCTCGAGCTGCACTGAGCCCCTCTGTGTCTGTGTTTTGTGTAAATGTGTGTGTCTGTGTGTCCACGGCCCCATTATTCAAGAAGCTTATTGATCGGAGGGTGTTTGGTTTCTCGGCGGCTCCTAAGCGGTGGGCCCGTTTCCATGGCAACGGGGCAGGCTGGCCGCGGAGCACCGGCCTTGGCTGTGATCAGTACTTCTGGAGAAGAGACGATGATACCAACATTCATTCTCTGTCACTTTCTCTCTCACACACACACGGTTTTAAATGTACAAATGACTTGTTTCCAGTGCCACGCAGATTCCTTCTTTCATTTTAACAGCATGAAATAATTGAGAAATAGATTCAGAAAACAGATCATCACTTCATTGTGCCCTCAGTCCATTTTTATTAAACTATGTAGACTATACTAGATATTATATTGATAATGATATTATCCCCTGAGGTCTGATACCCGATACTAACTATTTGTTAATGTCTTGTTCTCCAAGAGTTTCAGATTCATCAGACTTACCACATTCCTCTGCCATTGACACCTCCGTCTGCATCGCGGCCAACTTGTAACTCTACTGGACTGTAAATTAAGATGGACGGCTCCTTAAATGTGAAGCCAAAATGTCTCCATCTCCCCCTGGTGGCTGGATGCAGAATAGAACATAAACCTGGCCTACTCCATGTTAGCAGATGGGACCAAGGACATTAAAGTAAAAATGAAGTGAATATAAAATAAAGTGATCATAGTGGCTTTAATGCAACTTTAACCCTAACTATTCTTTGGTACTGTAATGTCATCATTATTATAAGAAATCATGCATCCACACCGACTGTATTGAGTGGGAGTCACGCTGATCTGCTGCTATAAATAACTTGGCTCAGGAGGTTGTCGTGGCAACCAACAAACTGATGCCACGGTGGGGAGGCTCTCCTCCTTGGAAGAGAAAGCACATTCAGCGGAGGGACGAGCAGAGGAGAGCGAAGGATGGGAACGAGAGGGGAGGGATGAGAACGGAGGTCGGGGAAAAGATTCCTTGAGAAACAAAGTAAAAAAGAATGAGGACAGCAAAGACAATGGAGATCAGAAAGAGGGTGAGAAACAGGATTGGAGGAAGATCAAGGAGGAACGAGAACAAGACCATGGGGTGAGGAGAGGACTGAAGGGCATGAATAAGTAGAGGGGGAAGGAAGAGGAGAAGGAAACATGGAGAAAACGTGTCAGAGAAGAGGAAACGAAAGTCTTAACCGTACAATATTTGTCAGTATGTTGTAAAAATGTTGTCATATGAGCTCAAATCTGTAAAATATTTGGAATATCATTGATAAACTATGTTGATTTTCATTGGGAGAGCCTATTCTACTTTTCTCCTGCTGAGTTAGCGGAGTAGATTTTCCCTGGAGTCCTTAGATTGCCGCCAGAGGTTTTGCCGGAAGGTATCGAAAGGCACCTCAACATCCATCCATCATCATTACCGGGGGTCGCTGTTTACACCCCTACAGGTCACCGGGGTATTGCAGGGCCAACATAGACAATTACATTCACATTTTTTAATTAAGAGTCTCCAGCTAACCTAATGTGCATGTCTTTGTATGTGGGAGGACCCGAGATAACCCATGTAGACAAGGGAAGAACATGCAACTCCATACAGAAGTTCTTACCACTGCACCACCTTACTGTCTCCACCTCAATGTGATGTAGGAATAACAGTTTGTCTTGGGAAAAGCAAGAAAGAATAAGTTTCAGTCTTTTCAGTTCCAGCATGACAATGCAATGGACTGGAAAGTGATGAATATAAGGAAATCTTTGTTTTGAGTTTGGGGTGGATGGACTTGACTGACCTGACCTGACCCGAAGGAAACATCAGTGTCAACCTGACTCATTCCTTAGTGGCTGAATCCTGGCCACCACATTATAGCAGCACATTAATGACCATGATTTGTGAAACAAGATACTCAGCTTACAGGTTTGGGTGGCACAGTGTTGCAGGGGCTAGCACCATCATCTCATAGCAGGAGGCATTTTGGTTTGAATCCCAGTTTGGCAAGGGCCTCGAGTTTGCATGTTTTCCCCATGTCTGCATAGGGTTTTCACAGGTACACACAGTCCAAAGACTCTAAACTGAAACTTGTGAGCATGAAGGGTTGTTTGTCTGTGTATGTCGGCCCTGTGATATGCTGGGGACCCGTCCAGGACCCTTAGCAGTATAGATAATGGATGGATGGAAACAGTGGTGCACTGTTTTTCCATCCATCCGTTCCAAATTGTGTACATACAATTCACAATTTCCGAAAAAGCACAAAGCCTGGTTACTCAAACACGAGTCCCACACCATTACCTCCTCCCGTTTTATTGGCCACGCCGGACAGATGCAGGCACTGACGTAGACTCATGTCTGCCTCCTACACCCCGTAGCCACACGACGGCTGTCTGCCTTCATATGTGGTGCGCTGCTGTGTGAACACACACTAATGCTGACAGGAGGCTTTAACAGGATCACAGGGAGCTAGGGGGGTGGGGGGTCACAGCTGGGAGCCGAGGAAGGTGCAGAGGGCAGGATTGATGTGCGAGAGAGAGGGGCAGCGGAGAAGAAGGAGACGCTTAAAAATTAGAGAGGAGGGGTCGAAGGGGAGCGAAGGGCAGAAGTGTGAAAAGAGACAGTGAGAGGGATGATGGGGAAGCGCGGGCCGAGGACGTTTGGGGAAAATGTGAGCTTAAGGAAGAGAGAGAAGGGGGGAGCGGGGAGGATTAGTGAGGCAAGACAAAAGCCTGGTGTATACTGCGAAAGGGGAGCTGAAGCTTTTCATCCACATCCGCCATAAATCATCACACCCCGTTCTGTGGTGTTTTTCTTTTTCTGCCCTACTTCATTTATCCGTTTGATCATGAACACAGTCGGAGGAAAATCCCCCCTCTGCTTTCTCCCCCACTTCTACGCATGTCTTCATTTATCAGCTTCTCTCCATTCCTCCGACTTCTCCCTTCGAAGTCTCCCCATTTCTCGGTGTATCTCTCGCTCGCCGTCTCACTCTGTGTATATTCCGTCGGACGACAGTGAAGGATGATTTCCCCCGAGAGATCCTACTTCTTCCTCCTCTTCTCGCAACACAAGACAAATACAATCAAGCTAAAAGTTTTGCTTCAGAGCCATGTGGGTTTACAGTTCAGTGCATCTGACTTCTGTAACAACGGGAGTAAGGAAGGCAGGCCGCTATGGAATCTGACATTTCAGATTTCTTCTTTAAACTGTCTGGTTGCAGCGTGAGAACTACAACTAAAATATGGGAGAATTTGATTCAGGAGAATATTCTATTAGCTTCCTTTAGTACAGCCAATGTTGTTATTGCTGATGCCACATTTGCTTAATACAAAGTTCAAAGTGCTCAATACTCAATTACAGATTTAGAAAACATAAAGAATTCTTGGGTATTCAGTGATTTTTGTACCGGAGTGTGGGGCTTGACAAACCATGGGTGCGTTTGCGTATTAATTCCCATGATAAACATGTTGTACTTGCTATGACCTTCACGAGGGACGGTTAAAAAGCCCAATAAAGATAAAAGCTGACTCTGGTCTATTAAAGATAATCAACTGAACTGTTGTTTTTCCAACTGCAGTCAACGCGTCTCCACTTCCTCCCACTATCCAGAAATAATGATGAAATATCATCACCGGATACAAACACTGCCATCTTCACGACCGATCGTGAATCAGTCTCAGCTGTCAATCATGACATTATAGCCAGTTTAAATAGCATCCGATTTGGTCCGTGTCTCATCTGCTAACATGGAGGAGGCGGGGTTTATGACCTATACCAACCACCAGGGGGCGATTGTAACGTTGCGGCTTCACTTTACATCTTTACATAGAGTCTGTGCTGCAGAGTCAAACCACGCTGACGCTGAGTGTGTGAGAAGTGAAGATGATCAGCTCTCATCTCAATCATCCTATTTGACCTGAATGGGAGCAGATGTTCACAGAGACGGATGAATGAGGTTATGACGTCGCCACCAGATGGATTTAAATGGTTGCGACACTAAATGAGAAACAAAAACTTTTTGAGGACTTTCTTACGGCCTGAATTCATTCCCAACACTTTCGGCTGGAGTTCAAGCTGAGCCTCAATAATTTATGCCTCAATTTAAAACCCTCAACCTGCAGTTACTTTATCTTTTTAATAAACTCTCTCACTTATGCTTTAACCAAACCTCGGGCAAATTAATCATTATTCTAATCTGTAATCTGCAAAGAGTCTGACCCAAAAATAACTCCCTAAACCTGGGAGGTGCAGCAGGACGTCCACGGCTCACAGATTCCTCTCAGGCTTCCCAGCGTTCTGAGGACATTGTCCTAATAAGTGTGGAAATGTGTGAGCCCATCCTGACATACACAAATATACACAAGTACACACCTTAGTACACATACAGGCCTCAGGGGGCTCGCTCTGAAACTCTGCATAGAATGGTCTGACGATTACACACAAAGACACACACATGCACAGACAAACACAAACGTGGTACAGATACACAACCGTGTGTTGTGTTGCCTATTTATTTGATTAAATCAGTGTTGTAAGGTAGAGGAGGCGGCATTCATCTCCATTAGACACACAGACGGGCTGAAAGCTCATGGAAGCACACACACACACACACACACACACACACACACACACACACACACACACACACACACACACGCACATTAGTAATGGAGTTTGCTCTGGGCAGCGAAGTGTCCAGCAGAGAAATATATAAATGTGAATATATCCAAATGCCCAAATACTTAATACGCTGCAGTTTCTTTGATTCAGTTCTGCATTGTAAGCAAATGGAATGCCTCCCACACAAAAGGGACGTGAAGTGTGATATAAACTATCCTCCACACCAAGAAAGTAATTTATTGCCGGCCAGAGCAGAAATGTGCTGCCCACGAGGATAAATAATGTAGACTAACATCTGCAGGAGATAAATAATACAATGTAGGAGCTTTTTCTTTCCTCGTCTCCTCCCTCTCGAAGCATCTACAACCTTCCCTTCCACTTCCTCTCCCCTCGTGTTTTGTCACCTCTCCTCCATTCACGGAGCCGCACAGGTCAGTGAACACGGCATAAGTACAAATGCTGCAAATCTAACAACAGTAGTCACAATGGAATGCAATGCAATACAGTATAATATCATACAGGACGGTTTGAGGTTTTATCTTCGGTGGCTGGAATGCACCCTGCAAAGGTCAGCGTTGTGTCATCGCAAACGCTGTGAACTGATATGAGCATAATGTTTGATTGCAGCGCTATATTTTTTAGTTTTACGTCTCTCACAAATGTCAACACTGATGCAATTACAGGAAATGAGTGTGAGATGGGGTGTAAGTTATTATGCATGGATTAACACTGTCACTGTGCGGTTGAAGCGACTGGAATGACTCCGACCTCTGCAGGAACTCTGAAAAGTTCATATTCATAATTACAAACATCCTGGAAGTTGGTGATACTCACGAAGATTTATAACGTCCACTAACAAAAGACACACAACAACAATCAAGCAAAATGTGGACAATCAACAACTTGAGGAGCTATTTAATGTCTTTTAGGTAAGATGGAACAGAATTCAAACACTGATTTGCAGGCTTCACAGTGAATTGATGACTTAAGCTCTGGGTGTTATCAGTGGTGCCTGCACGGAGCTGTGGAGCCATAGAGGTGACAGGGAGAAGCAGAGCTAAGCTAACAATCCAGGTTCCGGAGTGCAAACGTCGATACCTGCTAATCACTGCTAAACTCCTTGGACTTTACGTGTTCCATAATATTCATGTGCTTTAAAAAATGTTCCTCCAGGCACCGACACTATTATCAAACCAGGCCACGTTCAATGACTGGGATCAATTCAGGTGAAGCAGACAACTGAACTGTCACTCAAGTAACAATGATGCATAATTTAAAACGTTTTATATAATTTAAACGGGTGAATAAGAATCCCCCCCCCCCGTACAGTTGTCACGAAGGGGGAAATTAGCCATTGAGACCAAAACCGTTTTTTAGAACCAGGCTGTAAATAATGTTTGATTCTATATCTGTTTTACAAGGTAACGCAGCATAAATTCAATTAAGAAGGAACCTGACAAACGTGCAGCTCATGTTTTTAGTGTCAAGCTTTCTCCGAAATCTCTTTGTTTTTCGGATGCTTTGAAGATGAGCCTGACATCAAAGGGATTGTGTACTAGGTTGATTAATGAGTCCGCCAAGGCCTCGTTGTTTACCAGCTTTTTCCTCGCGGCGAGCAAAGACGGCTTCCTGTTCTAATTAGCAGTTTAAGAAGTGATCGTGAATCTTATACTTTACAGGGAAAAGTCAAGTGATTTGTAGTAACTGAGACAGTTGACACTTATCAAACGTATCAGGAGACGCCTGATTTTCCGATGTCGCATGACTGAGCACGTGTGGACAAGGCCCGGTTGTGCAAAAAGCTTGTCCACTGTGTCAAAATGTGAAGTCATCGTGAGTCGAAGGGTTTCCTGGTGATGTCACACTGATGATGCAGAGCGCAGCTGTGCTGCAATCTGATTGGATGAGCTAATGTCTCACCACCATTTCATCTATCCTCTAATGAACTCAGGTCAACAGACACATGTGAACCGTACGAGTGATATCAAACCACGTTGATGTCAAATAAATAGGAATATGATAAAGTGACTAAGGTTTCGGCCCCAACTGCTTCTTATCAGATTTTTTACATGCCTATAATATTTGCTTATATAATGTGAAATTAATGCACAGCCTGTTAGAGACCCCGTCCATGTGATCTCAGCATGCGGCCGGCATCGTGCACGTTGTATTTTGGGTTGATGAAGAGAAACAGCTGACTGCTTCAAACGTCACCGGCTTTTTGTTGTAATAAATAATTGAAAATTGGAGCCCCGCAGTGAGCAAGCTGTTTTCTTTCTTTAGTGTTTGTTCGTTTTTTTGTCGCAGCACCTGCCCGCGTTTGGCTGGGATGTGCGTCTACATTTCTACTGTATAAATTCTCCTTAAGCATTTATGAGAACAGGAGAGAGGGAAGTGGGAGAAACATGCAGCCTAAATAAAGAAAAGAGAGGTAAACTACAAAACTACGTATGAAGGCAGTGGGAAAAGTAGAGTAAAGGATTATACAGTCGGAAAGAAGCAGCAGTATTATGAAACCATATTTTTCTCAGCTTTGGCCTTTGGCAACAACGTGAATCTGAGCACAGAAGTTAGGTCAGCCCCCTGAAGAACACACACACACACACAGAGAGAGAGAGAAACCTACTTACTGTGGCGCTACAAACATAATTTACAGCAATATCCTTTATAAACTGTGTTAAACACGTCATGGACACACACTATACAACCACTCTCCTTCTCCTCCAACCAAATCTCTGTTCTTCAATGTGTTATCTTGATATAATAAACATGAAGGTCAGCTGGGAACCGAGCGTTCACCCCTGAGGTTTACGACAACATTTAGTTTAACCTTTCTATGCAGCGGGCGTTGAGGACTGTGAGATTAATGTATTCAAGCCTCAGAGGAGTCCGGTGGTGTCATTCACACTGACTGACGCAGGAAACCACAGGGTATGATGAAGTGAAAAGCATTTTTTTTCCGCCAGTATTTTCCATTTCAGCATCGACTGCTTGCTGTTGTGCAACCGCAGCTTTTCCAAAACCAGAATCACAAGCAGAGGTGTGAAGAACTTGCATCTGTTTCAGAGTCAGTTGAAACTGCTTCCTCGTCTGTTCCACCCCCTGGAGGCTAAAAAATTAGAGCTTGGGCTGCGTTCGGCAGATCTGAACTTTTAACAAGTCCGTCAACCGGAGCGATCGTAGGTCGTTTTGTCCCCCGACTCTGATACGAATCTCCTGAAACTAAGTCTTAATCCTCCAGAGTATTCCACTCTAACACGCATCCATCCATTATCCATAGCACTCATCCTTTGAGGGCCACAGGGGGGCCGGGTACAATCCTCAGGTCAGCAGCCATTTCACAGCGACCAACATACAGAGACAAACAACCATTCATGCTCACATTCACATCTACAGACGATTTAAAGTGTCAACCGAACCCCGATCTGAGTATCTGGAGAACACCCCCCCCCACACACACACACACACACACATACACACACACACACACACACACAGGCAGAACACAGAAACTCCTCGGGGGAAAGATCCTGTAACATTATCAGTGAAATCCAGTTTGCAAATACGAGCAATAAAGAGTAAATCTTACCTCTGTCATCTTACATCACACTGACTGAAAAACACCCCCCACTGAAATAAGAAAGCAATGCTGTTTCCATTTCTTCTATCTACAACAACTGGAGACCGTGCTGACCTTTAAATCCAGGACATCGGGGACATTCTAGCTTTGGCCTCTGACTTTAAGCACAGGATGATAAATACAGGAGTCACGGAGCGTACAGCATTTTCAACCCGCTAATGATGCTAACGATAGCAAAATCAGCTAGCTCGCTGCAGCTGATAGAATATGGTCGTTTGTACGTTTGTCCACCTTCAAGAAGTTCTTTAAAGAAGTGAGTTCTGGTCTAAAGACTCAGTTTCCAAACGTGCTCAGTTTCAGGGAACTCACAAAGATTTGAGTACAATGGAAGAAAGTATTTGCTTGCTTTGTCTTCACGTGAATGCTTTGTGTGTGTGTGTGTGTGTGTGTGTGTGCGTGTGTGTGTGTGTGTGTGTGTGTGTGTGTGTGTGTGTGTGAAGGCATGCAGTGGTGTGCTGCTCTCCATTTTAATGGCAATTCCGACAGAGCCTTTCCCATCTCCCTGTCGCCATGGCAACCAAGCGGGTAAGCGGCCACGTTTGTCTCGGGGGCCCTGGCCTTCTTTTGGCGTGCCACAGCTGCGCACACACACACACACACACACACACACACGTGCACACATACCAGAACACACAATCACGTACACGCCTAAATGGACCGGCAGAAATCACAAATTAAATCACATTAAGCAAACATTTCCCTGCACAATACACACACACACACACACACACACTCACATACACACACACACAGGCTACAGTATGGATTTAAAGCCACACCCCTCATCCCTCTGAGCACAGGGGTCTCCCGAAAATGATTCCCACACGCCTCCCTCTCCTCCAGACCAGTGCCTGGGATTTCCCTGTGAAATACTAATCTGTTCCTCCCTGAGCAGAAAGCTCTTTAATATCTGTCTCCTTTACACAAACACACACACACACACACACACACACACACACACACACACACACACACACACACACACAGATGCTGGCTGGTCAGTCACTGGACTGGAATATAAAAATAATAATTCTCCTCTCACTCTGCTCATAAGTGGAAAGCAGCTTGATGCTGACGCTGAATAACAGCTCACACTTCGTCTCGCTGCCTGTCAGGAGCTGAGTTTACTTTTAGTCGCTCACCTGAAAAACTTCAGCAACACTTGATTGATGCCAACAGCTGGAAGCCGAGTCAGTGAACTGTGGCAGGTGGATTGAATGACATTTTAAATTTGGATTTCACAGTTTGACTTTAAACTTTCCCACATACTATGAACTTGAATCATGTCACTGTGTTACCAGGTGTTCACTGTAAATCATCGAAATGATAATATAATACCATTGTTTTCCTGCTTTATACCAGATATCACATACCACATTGAGAAACGCTCTACCTCTAATCAAGTTTGATGTGAAAAACAAACTGAAAAGGAGGATCTGGGAGCTGCTGCTCGACTGGAACTCTTTTGTTGAATTTTTCATTTGTTTTAATAGCTTTGCCCCGACGAGAAGGATGTGATCGTCCTTCATCTTCGCCCAGATCCTCCCCAGGATGGTAATGAATTGTTTATCACCTCTGTTGTGGCGAACACAAATTAGAGGAAATGAAGTGGGTCACACAGACTCAAGTTTGATATCTGCTTGTGATAACTGGCTTCGTGTTAAATTGTTCTGACATATTTGAAGCCCCCTTTTGTTTCCCATATAGGAAGAAGTGCTGTATTAACACAATGTGGAGCACTTCTGAAGTGGGTCATGGTGAATCCCAGATGTGGTTTCCAAGTGTATCACTGGTTCATCTGAGCTGACTTTCTGAATTAACAACCAAAACCCACTGGAGCAGAAAGTGTCTCCCACTCGCTCTGTGAGTCGACTTAATTTTTAAGAGCGTGTGTTACTGTGTGTTACTGTACGTGCAGCTTTGAGACAAACACAGAAAACCGTACATCTGATGAATGTAACTAGAGTTTAACTTGCAAATTAGAAGAAATATTAAAATAATCACTTTGCATTCAGATACACATTCAATGAAGAAATGTTTATATCTGTTTAATTGTTCTGATTATGGGAAGATCAGGTTCTTACTAGTTTCAAGTCACTGTTAAATATTCTCAAACTCAGCAGAAACCTGACGTGAGTTTTCTAAAAACGTAAAGTTATATATTACATCCTCATCAAAGTCTGAGTAGCAGTGCCCTCTACTGGATGTCCTCTGGCAGTGCAAACACAGAGACAGTTGGCTTTATTATTCCGTATTTGCTATGCACATGTGTGGCGCATACATTACATACACGTGTCATATGTTTCCTCATATCATACGTGGGAATTTTTGTATTCATTCGTTCATGCGGGGGGGGGGTTACATAAGTTATTGTGTTCACTTATATCTGAGTGGGTCAAATGTTGTTCATTTTAATTAGTAATACTCTCAATATGCCTTTAGACAGAGATCCAGGTACATTTCTTATTGTGTCTTATTTAACACAATAACTTGTCATAGATTTTCAATTGGCTTCCTCAATCCAGCAGATGGCAGCATACTCAACTATACATAGAGACATCAGTGTTTATTAGACAGGACACACTGTCCATGTAGTTTATTAAGGAGCAGTGTATAACGTAAAACTCAAACACCATTACATTACATTCACATCTAATATTAAACAACATTAATAGAGTCCTGTTTAACCAGTGGACTCGGCTGTTTCATTATTTCCTTGAGGGGATATCAAACTAATTGATCAGTCCGTAATAGCGTTGTGTTAGGATTGGGAAATGAAACAATATCCACAATTGGCTATGGCAATAAAACAAAGGTCCAATATCAATATATTGCTTCTGCTTTGTACAAGCAGGTTGTGGAAATATACGTAACACATAATGTCTCTCAGATCTGGAAATAAAAAGGGTTTAAAACCACAGAACCTTCACTCAGGAGCAGAAATCTAAATGTTTGTTTGATGTCTTCTTTCATTTAACTATATATAATAACGCCGCAGGTCGAGCAGTGGGATCGAATACCATTCAAACGCATGAACACACGGCCTGCAGGGTGAGAGTAGAGAAAGAGAGTAGGGTACATCGCTGCTTCTGTGATGTCCATGTAAGGTCACTACCTAAACCTGAGGAGCGGCTCCGGAATAACTGGCATACCGAGCAACATGATAACCAGGGGCTCAACATGAGCTGTTAGCAGGGTGGGGGGGAGAGAGAGAGAGAGAGAGAGAGAGAGAGAGAGAGAGAGAGAGAGAGAGAGAGAGAGAGAGAGAGGAGGCTGATAAGCTGAGAAGAAACGTTCTCTACAAGTGTAAACATCTAAATGTGTGACAGCCAGGAATGTGAAAACCTTCAAGAGATGTGACCTTCACTTTCTCCTCTGAGCCTGAGAATCACATGTTTTCTCCTCCACATCTTGCACAAAACAATAAAACAACACAGGCCGAGAGATGCAGCTTCTTTTTCCGTCAGTGCTATCGTGTTCGTTTCTTCTCTTCCTTTAGAAATCATTCTTTTCTTAAACTTGGGGGAATCTGCAGCTCTTTCCCTCCTTCCTTGTTTCACCCGCTCTGCACATTTCTGCGGTGATTGATTCAAGTTTATGCATCAAAACAAATAAAAAAGATCCACTAATTATTCTGTAAACCATGAACGTATAAATATTTACTTAATGTCTCTATAAAGAGAAACACGCACGACCAATGTGTAAGGGAGAAAACAGGAGGGAGAAGGAGGATGGGAAAAAAAGGACAGAGGGCTTGAGGAAGCAGAGGAAGAGAAGAAAACAAATTGAGTTACAGCAAGGGGAATAAAGAAAGAGAAAAAGAGGAAAGAAAGAGTCTGAAATTAGATAAGAAGGGACGGTCAAGAGGAGGTCTTGCTTCCGTCACTGCTGTTAAAAACTCAGCCGGCGGGTTATAGACCCAATAAAACAGTTCTCACAGTAGCAACTGGTTTCTTGTCATATCTGGCACGGACCATTTTCAGAACAAACAAAAAAAGGAATCTGCACGTGTGTTGTTTAGATTTAAACTGCTGTTCTTCTTTGTCTGTGTTTGGAAACAGGGAACAGAACAGGTGAGCAGATGGGTACCGAGGGAACCAGGTGAAAGGATGCGCTGGAGGGACTGAGGGTACTGAGGGCGGGAGGGAGGCCGACATGACAGGACAGTGATATAAAATGGCAAAGGCAGCGAATAACTGAACTAGAAGGACTCTGTATAGAGCGCATACCCGCCAAGGCCCAACAGTGCCCCCTTGAAATCCCACTTGAAATCTTCTAGATACTGATTTTAATTGGGATCTGCACCAAATTGCACACACTCATAAGTATACCAGATTTCTTTTAAATCAAGATCCATGAAAACTTCTCTGCGAAATCAAGGAACATGTTGAAAAAACATCCCCAAATCTCTCAGGTGATGTCTCCAGTAGTTCTTGAGTCATTTTACAAACAAACCAACACACAAAAAAAACTTTATCTCGCAGAATATTTGATTATGCTCACTGCTGGTCTTTAGATCACTGGTCTGCCAAGGTCAGGGGAGTCCTAGTCCTGTGTGTTTTGTTTGGAAGTCATAGAAAAGGATGCAGAACGGACAGTTGACCTGGTTGAGCAGGCACCACAGAGCAGGTGTGGAGGCTTGAATCCTCCTGCAGCTGCCTTTGCAGCAAAATGTCTTCCCCTGATCTCTCTCCCTCTTAAATTCTGTCCACTTAATAATGTTCCATAAATACAATTAAAAATGAAACCAGCAAATGACCAGAGGCACAATACGACCACTACAGAACACAAAGGGACGACGCAGATGCAAAAATGACCACTGAGAGACACAAGATGACCAAAATGAGATGAAAATGTATCCTAAACGTTCATTTTGTGGCTTCTCCATCAAAGGCTTTAACTCATCTGAGCCCAGGGGTCTGTATTTGTCATAACGACGCCTGCTTCAGGGCGTAAAAGGGGCTTCTGGAGTATCCTCTCTGCCTCTTTAAATGAATCCCTTCCCGGTCTCAGAGGGGAAGGCTTGTTCTCAGGGTAGCAGCCTAGGCGAGGCAGCTTGGCCTCTCCTTTCATTATGCTGTTTCTCCCCTAAGGCTTTCTATCTCTCTCCCATCCTCTGCTCTCCATCCCGCTCTCTCATCTCTCACCCTCCTTTCCTCTCCCGTCACTCGCTTGTTCACCTCCCTGGCTTTCCTACTGCTCATCCTCTCTTTCTCACACACAGAAAACCTGCACGTCTAACATGCAAATACATAACTGACCTCTCTCTCTCTCTCTCTCTCTCTCTCTCTCTCTCTCTCTCTCTCTCTCTCTCTCTCTCTCTCTCTCTCTCTCTCTTTCTCTAACGCACACACACGCAAACATGCTTCCACCCATCCCCTCCTGCCGGCAGTGCGGGGCGATGCAGGAGCGGCGGCAGCATCTGCTCTGACACATCCTGGCGTGACGGGGACACACCGATCGGGCAGGAGGAAAGAAGAAGGAGGAGGAGGAGGAGGAGAAGAAGCTAAGGAGGAGGGGAGGGAGGAGGAGGAGAGGAGGAAGAGGAAGAAGAGGAGGAGGACACAACTCTGTGAAAAGGAAGCCGGAGGACGGGACAAGGAGAGGTGGACGAGGAAGAAGGAGGAGAGCAAGAGGAGACTCGGGTGGTGCAGCCATGTCAGACACACCTTTGCAGCGGAACGGCACGGCAACAGCACCGTAAGTCCATGTTCTCTTCATCTTTATTTCTGTCCATCTTTCCCTCCATCGGCTCCTCTCCTTGCCTGCATCCCTCCACCTCTCTCCTCTCCATCTGACAGGCTGGGTTGTCATGGGAACCGGAGCTCCGTCATGGTGAGGCTGCTGCTCAGTCATGACTGGAGAGGAGACACGCGGTACACGGTGTACACTCCTCCCTCTCCTCTCTCTCTCTCTCTCTCTCTCTCTCTCTCTCTCTCTCTCACCCCTCACGGCTTCACTCTCTCACTCAAAAATCAGCCCTGAACTGATTCCTCATTTTGCTAATGTGTGTGTTTGTGTGTGTGTGTAATGGGGCATGTTTCAGCATAGTCAATGTGAAGACTGCAGTGCAACCTTCTGTGTGTTAGCACAGTCCGCCATGCTGCAGACCCCTTCTTCTTGTAAGTGTGTGTGTGTGTGTGCGTGTGTGTGTGTGTATCCTCAGTAAAAACACCAGAAATGTGTTGAGAGTCGAGTCACTCGCTGAAAAATGTTGCTGATAAGACGCCAACTGTCAAGGCTTTGATGTTGCTTCCCTCAAGACATAGAAATGCACCGAATCAGCAGAGTATTCAAATCAATCTGAAGCTTCAGCTGCAGTTCCCAGTATTTCATTTCCACAGCAATAAAATAAAAGAGAATAAGAAGAAAATAGGGATAATTTCAGATTAGGTGTGACAGGGTGAATGTGCTGCTGTTAGAGAGAGAGTTGCATTATGGGTTGTTTGTAGCCTTTACATTGCTAAGCTCATGAGGTTTTTTTTCCTTGCACCAACAATGGTGGGGCTGGAGTTAGTTGGTTGGTTTCACAGGCTCATGTAACAGGGTTTGCTGCCACAGAGGAATGGAAACGGAAAGTGGTTTATCAACATTTTCTTGAGCAACGTGGACACAGTCAAGTGTCACTGAAAGTAACAAGCAATCAAACAAAAACTGAATCTCTGTGGCGAATAATAATGAAACAGCTGGATGACAGACAGATGTTTGTTGCTCCTGCGTTCGGCTGTTGGATATATGAACCGATGTGTAGAGCAGTAGTGACAGTGATGCTGTAGTATACGGACAGGTGAGTGGGAGTATGCTCTTTGTTATTCAGAGCTGTAGGTGTACTGTATTGTATTCTGGAACCTGATGGCAAAGAAACTCAAATGCTTTTGACTGAAGAAACTCAAAAATCCAACATGAAGTGTGGATTTCTACAGTAAATCAGTGATCTGAGGGATGAAGGGAGTAAATGCATCTGGATTCCATGCAGCTCCAGCTAAATATGTGTGTTCAGGAGGCCTGTGCAGCCTGAACATGTTATTTTTGCTGATTTGAGTCGTGCTTACACGCTTACACAGCTTCTATAGTTTGTGTCCTTGTGCAGGTTGTGTGCTATTCTTATGGTGATCACACAGCCTGTAACATCCTTAGTTATGGATTAAAAGTCTGAAAGCCCTGCAGATGTTAGAGGAAGCTGAGCAGTCACCTGGTGGGAGTGATAACCGACGTGGTATTTTGCAGCCTACTGTCGAACTGAGAGTCTTGATCAGCTCTTGGCAGTTTGAGTGACAGGTTGGGGGCGACTCTTTTTGCAGGACCGCGCCCATGAGGCGGGCGGAGAAGGTGCAGCGAGGCATGAACCTGCTTCAGCTGCTGCATCAATAGTTAATGGTTTTAATTGGGAGAACTGAGACATTTCCTTTGCTCTTGTGTTTTCCCCTGAGCTCGGTTTTAATTCTCTCTCTCTCTCTGGGTCGTCCACTGATTCAGCAGAAACACAAGGTAGTACTTGTGGTCGTGTCGAGTGGAGACACCACAATGGCAGATGGTCCATTCTCTGCTGCTTTTTATCACACACTGTCAAGATCTGAAAGAGAAGAGACGCTCACAGTGATTGAAGCACTGTGCCTATCCAGTCTTACAGGGTGGCAACATAGCAAGAGCCTCAAATGAATACAAGCCCTAATAGAAGCTCACTAGGCTTCCTGTGTAATTATGACCTTTCTGTTTTCGAGTTTCTAGGGTTGTCCACAAACCAGAAGGTTGTTGGTTCGATCCCTGGCACTTCTAGTGATTTCTGAATGAGGGCTGCGTATGGAAGCACTATATGAATGTGTGGGTGAACGGGTGAATGCGTACCGCTTGAGTGTAAGATAAGAGTGTTCCATTAAAATACCAGAATATAAATTATAAACTTGACATAAAAGGAAACTACTGAGCAGAAGACAAGAAAGAACATTGTAAAGTTGTTATAATCAGAGGCACATCTGCTTCTCATCTGTGCATCTCAGGCTAGAAATGACTAAATGCACTTAAGGCTGATAAGCTGAGAAGAAAATATCGTATTAATGTATGCACAGTCACATATGCATGCACTGATATAGCGCATATATGTCTGTCTGTCTGTCTTTATACATATATATATACTATATGAATATAGACAGACAGACAGACAGAGTGAAATACAGCTGAATCTCCCTCAGTGATGTATAAAATATGAATGAGATGAAGGTCTGTCAGCCAGAGATACAGGTTCTACTTTACCCTCCTGACTCTCTCTCACACACACACACACACACACACACACACACACACACAGTACATATACGTCTGCAGTAGATTCCAAACTGTACCAGATGAGTTGCTATATCTGTGCTTTTCAGTTATTTCAGGCAGAATTGAAATATTGGTGTAATAAATTCAGGGCAAAATAGATTGGCATGGCATAACTAACACACACACACACACACACACACACACACACACACACACACACACACACACACACACACACACACACACACACACACACACTTTTGCTTCGTCCATATTTGCTCATTTGCTCTGCCTCCTACGCACTCTTAGCATGTAGTTATATTTGTGTGTGCTGTGTGAGTATGTGTGTGTGTGTGTGTGTGTGTGTGTGTGTGTGTGTGTGTGTGTGTGTGTGTGTGTGTGTGTGTGTGTGTGTTTCTACCTCTGGTTCCACATCTGGAGGCCATTACCTCTGGGCTGGGGATGTGTGGGAGGCGGGGCTGGGCTGGCTGTGCAGTGAGGTCATCGTGTCGTCGTGGCGATGCAGAGGAACAATGATGCTGTTGTCTCCAACGACAACCAGCCAACGTAGCTGACGCCAGAATTTAATAAAATTTAAAACTGCTTAAAAGATGTCGAAAAACATTAAAGTATATATGAGCAGCCACAAAATTACATAAATCCAGGTCAAACCTCTAAGAGAGCGCACACTTAAGTCTTGGACTGGCTGTAAAGTCACACAGCTGCAGAGCTGAGTCTGGTTTCATAAGCTTTATGTTGCCAAACCTCCAAACAGGTCACGGTCTATAACCTGCATCTGCCCACATTAAAGATGTAGTCGTATCTTTTAATGAAATGCTGCAGTTTTCAATTTTGTATCTTGAGGGTGAACCAGAAGTTGCAAGAAAAACATACAGTGTATGAACATACAGTCGGCAGCATGTTCAGATTATACTTTCAGGGAAACTTAACTGTGCATTCAAATGCCCAAAATTTTTAAAGTCAAATTATTTGTCATCCATCTGTTTCCTATCACAACTACAATAACCATTGATTCTTAACATGTAAACAAGTCATTTGGGGCTTTTTGCAGAAAAGACTGATGCTCTCTGACACCGTCTCTACAGGTCGGCTGCTAACAATGGGACCACATGAGCTGCTTTCACACACAGGTGGCAAACACTGGATATTTGGGATATTTTTGCTGAAAACAGCTGCATCTGGAAAAGAAGCTAGAGGAGAGAGTGTGAATCAAAACAGCAGATATGTGCACAATAAAACCCAAATAATTTGCCTATAAAAGCCTGAACACTATGTAAGCAGAGAGGAATCTGCAAAGTGAGGTAAAGCTTCTCTGTGGGTTTGTCTGGATTAGCGACACCACGCACATCATAGTTACAGTCGTTTCCTCATCTCCACCAAAACCCCCAAATTCACACACACACTTATTTCAGTTCCCTAAATATGCCAGATTTTTTTTTCCATAAATGAAAATGTAGAAAAACTTGATTACAAACTAATAAACAAACCTACAAACAAACAGACAGGGGGTGAAAACAGCCTCATTGGTGGAGTTGAACATGAGACGTGTCCGTGTGCCTCATCTTGGAAGCAATAACACGAGTCAAATCACCAACACGTCTGACTTGACTTACAATCTGTAAGAATTTTAAAATGTTGAAACTATAATATTGAAAACGCAGCTGAAGGAAGAGTACGAGTCATTTTTGATTAATTCTTCATTTGGTCCTGCAGCTGCTTCGCGGGACAGTTACTCGGCAGCTGCACCTATTTATTGTGCAATTTTTTTCTCCCTTGGAGTCATGCGGTGGCTGTTGTGTCATTGTGTGTGTGTGTGTGTGTGTGTGTGTGTGTGTGTGTGTGTGTGTGTGTTGCATGCTTCTGTATTCCCTAAAGACCTGACCAGGACTGCTGCTGCTGTTTCTCCTTATAAGGACGTCTGCTTGTGGAAGGAGGGATGGAGAAGAAAAAAAAAGGAGAAAGAAAGGAGAGAGAGGCCACAGGGAGGATTTGAGGAAGATGAGGCAAAAGAAAAGTGAAAGAAATATGTGGAGGAGGGACAGGTGGGGCGGAGGCGAGGAGGATAAAGGGATGAGATGAGAGGATGAGAGTCCACGAAAGGAGTGGAAAGAGAGAACTGAGTGGGGAAATGGGGTGGGAGGAAAGAGGGGTGATTGGGAAAGGAGACGAAGAATTAAGGTGGGATGAAGGGCAGACGTGCATCATAAGAGGGAGATAGGGGAGGAAATGAAAGAAAACAAGAAGAATGGATGGATGAAAAGAAAACATATTGAGGTGTAGGGAGAAGACTGGAGGAAAAGAGGAAAGTAAAAAAAGGTGGGTAGGCGAGGGGAGAGAAGAAGAATGGATGAAACCCTGGTGAACATAGAGAGTTAAAGCAGAGAGGAAATAAAGTTAGGACACAGGTAACAATGACCCAGTTACTCAAATCCTGCTTTTGTGTGTTTTTGCGAGTGTGTGTACAAAGGTGTGTAAGAGTTTGTATTTCTAAAAATGTTTTTCCGCTGACGTTCATTTGCATACGTCAATTCACGAGGTTCACAATTCATCCTCCTTCTTTTCTCTTCTTTGGTTTGATAACATGTCAGACTCTGTGTGTGTGTGTGTGTGTGTGTGTGTGTGTGGGCAGCATCATCGCCTGTGGTCTCAGATAATCATATCAATCTTTGAATGCCTTTACCGAACACTGAGCACATTCATTCAGACGAGACAGATTTTTCAAAACGAGGAAACATCTGAAAGTCGTCATTGATGTCGACACTTCAGGTGAAATGAGTAAAACTGACAGATTGTGGAAGACGAGACCTTTTATGGATGATATTCTTAAAGGCCTCTTGCTCCAGGCTCGACCTGAATGTGTCAACAGAACAGGAGCCTGTCCATTCTGACAGTATGTGCCACTAAAGCCCAAATCCAGAACTTTGTTATACAGCAATATAATCAAAAACATATTTTTTTCAAAAAATACTTCCCACTCAAGGACAATTCCAGACAAATAGCTAGAAGAAATTTAAAAACAATGCATACCAAACAAAAGCTTGGGTCTAGAGTGGGTTGAAGGATAAGATGAATGAACGACTCAAGATAAGTGGTCGAGGAATAATATTTGACACCCTTTGTGTCTAAAGCTCAAACTTTATTCTGCGTCTCTGACTTTGGACTAAAGTTAATAATACATGAAAAAGTCAATTTAAGTCACGTTAAATGAGGAAGTCGGTTCAAATTTAAAAAGAGTTCCTCATTTTGGCTCCTTTTAAGAAATCTGACCATCTAAGATCTAACATTTCATTGGACGTCACCTTCAAGCAGAGAACTGATCAATCAGTGTCACTGATCTATTGACTTATCTCCGTTTCAAATAAGAGAAACCAAGGTCAAATAGAATCAGTGCAAAAATAATATTTCCTCTTCCAGCTGTTACTGTGAAATGTCTCATCTCAAATATGACAAATCACTCATCTGCTTCCCGTTTCCTTACTTCTGCTGTTCTATTCCTCTCTTCCTCTTTCTGTCCCTCGCTCCTCATTCTCTTCCCTCCACCACATTCATGCCATCGCTCCTCTCTTCCTCCCCCTCCTCCTCCTCCTCCTCCTCTTCTCTCTCAGCTGCTCCTCCCAGCTGTTTAATCACACATGGCTCATGCCTAAAAAAGAGAGGGAGGGAGGGGACAAATGGGAGGAGAGACAGGGAGCGCAAAAGAAAGAGTGGGTGATAGAGGGAGGGAGAGAGAAAATGCGAGCGGAGTGTGAGGCACATGGCCAGTGAATGAGAGATCTTTGCTTCCTCTCAGTGTGAGCTCCTTCTCCCACTGTCTCCTTGGATTATTGAGGAATAACCTCATCTGGATACTCCTCCTCCTCCTCCTCCTCCTCATCTCCTTCTCTTCCCTCACTTTTCCTCCCCTTCTCTGTATCTCTCACTGCTGAGGGGACTCCGGCTCTCTCTGACTTTTTCCAGATCTCACCTCTCGTTCTCTCCTTTCACCTCCCCTCTCCCCTGCTTCCCCCCTCAGGATGTCGTGTGAGGAGGCTCAGCTCCACAAAGAGAGGCTGCAGGCCTTGGCGGTAAGTCAAAGTCCTCTCCGTCTGCTTGGTCTGATTCTCTCATCTCTCTTTTTCCGTTTGCTTTGCTGTCTGTCTGTCTGTCTGTCTGTCTGTCTGTCTGTCTGTCTGCCACTGACTCCAAACCACCAGGGCCGCCCCTGTCTCACCTTGACTTCAGGGCTTTCTGTCATTCGCAGCACGTCATCTCACAGAGTTTCCTGCTGCTCTGCCTCTTTCATTATTTCTCTCTCTCTCTCTCTCTCGGGGAAAGAAAAGTATCTGCATCTGTTGTTTGTCGCTTTGCTCCCAAAGTTCAAGTTTGTTTGTCAAATTCATTCATGTGACGCGACGACACCAGCAGGGGAGCTCGGCGTCACCGTGACCCCTCGGCTGAAACCTGATGCTACATCCACATTACTACATCTCTGCTGCGGATACGACCAAACTACTCTGGAGTTTTAGAATAAGTTTGGAATACGCTCCTGGTCCAATTTTATTTTGAAAAGCTACGTTTTAGTCTCGACGAGCAGAAGCAGAGATGGTTCGAAACTATGGCGTCGACACTCACAACCACTTGTTGATTGGGACTTTTCGGTCACGATGTAGCCTTCGCCGATTCGTCTTCCAGGAGAAAACAACCGGCATAAACCTCGGTTTCCGGTGTTAAACGCAACTTGTTGACACTGTTTTGACTTTGCTAACAGCTGTTTTGCGATGATGTTATTTGAGCAATCTACGACAAGTACCGTGTCCAACAGCACGCGCACGCCCTCCTGCTCACACCGGCACGTGCATACCCGGAATACGCGAGTGGTCACGTGATATGCGTTGGATTAAGACGTGTTGTTTTCATGATTATTAAAGCCAAACAGATTTATAACATACGACTCTAAACAGAAACTGGGCCAAAGCACAGTCACAACTGAGGTCCAGTGTCCCCTGTGTACTAGTATTTCACTGGTTGTCACCCACTTGAGCTTCTGTGGTGGGAGGTTGATGCAAACCAAGGTAACCAGAGCTAAAATAAACAAACTGTAATGTGCTTCGCTCCTTCCCCAGCCTCCACTGCTGCTGTATTCGTCTTTCTGTTCCTGTCAGCTTTCATCATCTTCCATGTTTTGTTTTTTTGCAGGAAACCAACAGAGGAAATTTGGTCGGAAAATCAGATCAGGTTTTTTTTTCTGTTTGACCAGAAGTTTATTTTCATCTTTTGCTGCTTTCCAAAGATCTCTGAGCTGCGAGGTGCTGGAGTTTGTGTTGTCGATCCTCGTCGTTGTGTGTGTTTCGCGATCAGGGAGGCATCTGTTCAAGTGTTTTGGCTTCGCTGCTGATAGGGCTTCAGAGCAACAGCGAGACCAGGGTTCAACTGCCTGCGACTAAATTTGGCGCCAGCGAGGAACCACAGCATACCACACACACTGAACGTTCGTCACACGGGGGCACGTACATACACACAAGCAGGAGGAACGGCAGCAGCAGCAGCAGCAGATGGAGAAACTATTCTGGCCACGTTAAAACATGGCAGCTGTACCAGGCTGCTTGAGCTTCAACCAGGCAGGCACTTAAAGAAAGAGAGAGAGTGGAAAGTTCTCATGACGTGAACGGAGAGGGGGAACGGGCATTTCGGATCCTTGCATCATTCTTGCGTGTTTATTGGACAAAACACTATGAAAACCACTGATTATTTTATCATGTAAATAGGCTCTGGTGCAAGGCCAAGAAAAAGCCGCAGCTTCGTTTTGCAGAGCTGCAGAATATCCTGTCGGCAGCTGCAGTGACCTTCGGCTAAACGCTGCGGTGTAAACTTCTGTGAGCACAAAGAGGGTCAAGCATTAAATACACGAACATCATTGGAACCTCTTCATCTCCTCTAAAGGAACATCTGTCTCGTGTCTGCTGAGTGTGTGAATCAGAGACAATAACAGCACTAATGGCTTCCAAGTCTGACAAGGAACTTAAATAGTACAAGGGTTACTATTACACTAATAGTGCTAACATCTCCTGTAAGCCACACACACACACGCACACACACACACACACACACACACACACACAGCCATGCAAAGTGTAAATACAGAAGCTGAACAAAGTTTCCCACAGCACGTCCATGGAAAGGGAAAGGACTTCATAGTAAACTCATCTCACTATGACATGGAAATTAAATGGACGTGTTTTGTAATTTTGTGATTTCGGCAAAACCGAAACTGAAACAAAAATGGAGTTATCTCATATTCTGGTTTTTAAATAAACAGTACTGAATCCCTGTAGAGATGCTCATTCCAAACAGACACACACACACACACACACACACACACACACACACACACACACACTGTCTCTGGTCTGCAGCTGACAAGCTAATGATTCCATCAATAATTGATTTCATTGTCATCACTGTCAGTGTCTGACTTCATCAATACTTCAGCAGATCTCGCTGCAAATAGGACGCTTCCGCTAAAATCAAAGCCAAGAGTTCAGCCGGTCTGTTTCTTCACCTGAGCGGCCTGAACAAACACACACAGATAGACACACACAGACAGACACACACACAGCTCATCTGTCTGACACTGATATTGATCAACACGTACTGTAATATGGATCTAAAGATCGGCTTCTCTGCCATGTTTCATCTGTTGAGACACACCTAGAAGTCACTGGCAGGGAGCCGTCATTACGATGTTCATTTACCGCAGAGGCAGGTCTGTGTGGCTCATGAATAAAGAATGCCGCTAATGGCTGTGATTCACCAGCCCCCCCCCCTTTTGTTTTTCACGTAGGTTGAGAGAAAGGATGACAAACGCTCCATCACAGCAGCAGCAGAGTGAGACAGTGAGGTGCGGCATCACAGAATTTGACTCAGGACAATATTTAGAGTTGTTCAAACCACATCATAAAATGACTTATTGCAAGTTTCAACCTCAAATCTGATTATCCTCAAGTTTGATTACAGAAATGTGATGACTACTCCGCATGATTATTATCGTCTATATAAAGTGGGAAAAGTGTTAATAGACTAGACAACTGACAATAACTGATCTAAATTGAATCTGGCTATGAAGAAAGCAGCAGGATATTCTCTGGGTCAGAGCAGGAAAAGTTCAGGAAAATGTCCTGAGGAACTGATTTGGATATTTGCTTTCTCACTTATAGCCCCTCCCCCGGGAAATATCTGGACTTTAGTTCATATCCGAAAGCAACTTTATTAGTGCCGTGCAAATTGTTAATTTTTGATCAATTTGTTTGGATTCATGTGGTGAAACAAAGGGTCGGACATTTGCCAACGTTCAATCTGAGAGCTGATTAGTCGATTTGTCCGCCACATACACAAACAGACAAAGATTCCCACAGTCTGATAGTGATTACTGCTCATCAGCTGCCAGCAGCGCAGCTTTCCATCTCACTAATTGGTCAGATTAGGGTACAGTCGTGAGGTCATGTTGGTAAATCCAGACCTGTAATTGGTATGTTATTAACATGTAATTATAGCAGTTGGATAGAGCGAGGCCTGGTGGGGGTTCCCCAAAAACATGATTATGCGTGTGTGTGTGTGTTTGTGTAGATGCGTGTGTGTTCAGAAAAGCTCTGCATGTGGTTTCAGGATCAGCCAATGGATGGTTAGTGCGTCATCTTTCTAATGAACTGTTGCCTGTGTGGCCTGTCAACCACAAGTGGCGTGGCAAAATACATATACAAAAGTGTATGCGTGTGTGTGTTTGCATGTGCTCATTCACTGACTAGTGTCTGTGATCTGTTTACACAGATGACCTCAGCCCTTAGGCCTCTTAGGAGCTGCCCCCCAAAACACACACACACACACACAGACACATACACACACAGACACACACACAAGGCCACAGATTGTCTGGGGCCAAGTCTAAGGGGAATAAGGAAGTGGTGTTTGAGGATTGAAATGATGGTGGTGTGTGTGTGTGTGTGTCTGTGTGTGTGTGTGCTTGGTATAATGACAGAGAAAGAGGAACTGATGGCTTCTGGTTTCTGGAACGTAAACAGAAAGTATCAGCGACCTGAGTTTCCAAGAAGTCTTATTGCAAAAAGGCCAAATTCACCTCGAAGTCTAAAGTTCTGTACCTTCTGTCCTTTTTTGTTTAGTTATCTGTTGAATTCGACCACAGATCGACACCTTTGCTTGAACTCTGTGAAGTGATCTGTGCAGGTCAGGGTCGCCCCCGAAGGCCGGACAGATCTAGATCCACTTTGTGAGGTCCGACACAGGGGAGTGAATGTGGCAGGGTGAAGGCGAGGGAGTGGGGGGGGGGGGCTTTAGCCAGACCTTGGCAGATGCTGAGATTTGTGACTGTGGCATGCAGCAGAGGGCCGGGGTAATGGGCTGCGTTAAAAAGAGGTAAATAGAGTGGGGGGCTGGGCCGCCTGCAGTCACGTGCAACTCCAACTTCATCGTAGATTGACGTATTGGCAGCACTGAAACCCAAAGAATAATATGGAAAACGCTCAAAGGGAATTCAAAGTCTGGGGTTTTCTTCCAGCTTTAGGTTTCTAATAATAACTGTAGCAAGTGATCACATTTTAAACACACTTGCAAATTGATTTCTTTGTTGCTTTAAGTGACTTTTTCCGCTGCTCGACGTGATGCAGCAATTTCACATCCACATCATTGGGCTCACGTTATGCTAATTTTAAAACAATTCACACATTCTGATTGTCCCGAAGCAAAGAAGCAGCTCTTAGTTTTCCAGGGAATCATTTGTTCCAGATTAGCCTCCGACTTGCTCCTACTTGCAGCAATTTTATCTCAAAGGGGACTGATCATGCTTCAGCTCATTCTCTGTCATCCACGTCAGCAGTTCATATTTAACATGGCTTCAAATAACGAGGTAGTGACGCCCTGTGATACAAAAGCTCAGGGGTCAGAGTGCTCCAAACTCCAGGTCACGGATTTCTTTAACCAAAGCAGATATAAAGTGTCTTCAGTTGGGAAAGTTTGGCAAAGTGGGAGTTGCCATCCACCAACAGAGCAGATTGGATCTTTCAGAGAGACGCAGCAGAGGACAGTTGTCTCAGGGAGGCTCAGTTTTTGGACTGTAGCAGTTTCTGGGGGTGGGGAGTGGGCTTGAGGCAAAGTCATTTTGAGGAGGAAGGGGGTGTGTGGTTTGTTGGGTAGTGGGGGGGTCTGGGGGGGGGGGATGCCAGGAATTACATGCCATCTAAAATTAGCAGCAGCTGCCTTCGAACCTACTGGACATTCTGGTGTGTGTTTGTGTGTGTGTGTGTTTGTGTGTGTTTGTGTGTGTAAAGTGGGGTCGAGGTTAACCTGAGATTCTCGAGAGGCTGGAATGCAGCTCCTGTGGACACTGCTGGTTTTAAAAATCATTTTGAGGATACAACGCAGAGCGACAGGACGTAGGAATACTGAAGACGTGAAGTCAAGACATTTTGGCATGTGCTAGGTTTACATTCACTGACACCACCACTGCCTGAGGAGTCACCAGGTTGTAGCGTTCATGCACCTCTGTTCACGTAAGGAATAATAAATTAGCATAGTCTATTCTAATAGATTATTCGAGTCCCTTCAGAAAGTGTCTGAGTCCGAAGAAACATCCCAAAGTACTTTATCTGGGGTAGATTATATATTTGTATTTTTACAATCATCCAAAGATCTCTCCACCAAAAGCAGAATCAAACCTGTGACATTTAAAACTCGCAGGCCCATGTCAGTCCCTGTTCTGAATGGAAGATGATCTGCACGGTGAGATGTCTCTGCTGGGCGTGTGGACATGTGCAGAATGTGACCCATGCGATGCGCTGCCCACTTCTGTCCACAGCCTCAGCATCAGCAGAACTTCAGGTCCGGTTACATCACGACATTATAATCCGGTCTGTGTGACCTCATGCTGGGTGTGTGAGGATGTCGCACAACAGTGCAGGGTGATGTTTATAACCGGGTGTCTGAGTGAGTTTGTCTTAATGCACCGGTTCAGATTCATAGGTTAACTTCAGGTCAGTGAAACTCTACAGACAACGAAATTAAAGTTTTTTAGTCGTTCAAAGTTTCTCAGACATCTTCCTCTTCACTGTGGCCAGGTTCTTGATCATGGCGGTTGGTATCAACAGTAGCAGGAAAAGCAATTCCTTCTGTAAAAAAGCCAAGTGGGGCCAAACGCTCGAGTGAGTCAGAGTGTGGGAAGTCGTGACTGTGTCACTAGGAATGTCAGCATATTTTCTTGAGGAGGAGGATGTGTTCTCCTGAGGAGGAGAATACAGAGAACAGGGCACCAGAGATTCAAGTCAACTTTTCGGTGTGTGTCGCACACAAACAAGGTTTTGAAATCTTCCACTTGAGGAGGAAGTTGATGGTCAAAGTTGCTGTTATACAGCGAAGGGATAATTAACGCCAAGACACTGCAGAGTGGTTTATTCTCTTTTGAGGCACGGCTGTACGACTGGAGAAAGTTTCACCGGCAGCAATAATCATCCTTTTTCATCTCTATACTTGTGAGATGAAGGTAAATTGGATGACACGCATGTCACAAAGCATTCTGCAGCATTTGTCTGATGGGCAGTGCATTGCTGAAAAGATATAGAGCCAAAGCAAAGAAAATCCGCTAGTTTGTCTTTTTCCCCACATCCCCCTGTGGCCCCCCCCCCCCCCCCCCCCACCCCACTGTGCTGCCTCGTGAAATGAATGAGGAGTCTGTGTCACTGGTGGAGTGTAATTTTGTCGCAGAGCCATTGTCAGTTTAAAACGGGCCTGACTGCATCTGAAGCAAAGCTTTGCTGTGAATGAGAAGACCCACTCTATTTCTATATGTTGTATTTCTGGAGAGTGATTGAAGCCAAATGGTAAACAGACCGTGTTTGATCTGAGGAAGTCAAGCCTGTGGGTGTGTGTGTGTGTGTGTGTGTGTGTGTGTGTGTGTGTGTGTGTGTGTGTATGTGTATAAATGGATTTCTGTACAGTCAAGGATTCTCCAACAAAGAGCACACATAACTTATCTATGAGTACATATGAGATCATTGTGCCAGTCAGTGTATTTACCTTTGTGTGTGTGTGTGTGTGTGTGTTTGTGTGTGTTGGCCATTCCTCAACCACATGTCCGTACACACTCCCTGACATCTGGTGTCCATACCTCTCTGACTCTTCTACTGTACTTCACAAGCTATATGGGAACTTCTGCTGTGTAGGTCGTTCAGTGTGTGTGTGTGTGTGTGTGTGTGTGTGTGTGTGTGTGTGTGTGTGTGTGTGTGTGTGTGTGTGTGTGAGAGAGAGACAGAGCCATGACATCAGGTCTGGTGCAGATGTTTTCACAGCCTGTGAGCAGCTTCATGACGTGTTCCTTACCGATACAGTCAAGCTGTTTTACTTAGTTCGGAAGAATCCTGGTTTTCCGGTCAAAATGTGGAGTAGCTGCTTTGTGTGAAACATTTGTGTGTGATTACATATTTCCGCCCATGTGCTTGTTGTATGTGGACTGACGGTGCAGCTGGATCTACATGTGTGTTAAATGTGGTCCCAATGCGCCCATGACCACCTCCGGAGGGGGTTTGGCTGACGGGGCCGAAAAACAGTGAACAATCACTTCAACCTCAACCTGATTATCTTTTACTTTTCAACTGGTTTTCAACTCTTTTCTGACAAGGATCCGGTTATTCAATTCACTCAGTACTGCTCATTTTGGGGTTTTTCCCTGGCGGTTATATATATTTAGCAAACAGGAAATGTCCCAGAAATCCTTGTTGTGCCCCCCCGCTGAGAGAGCGAGGGACACAGATGAATCTCATGCCCTTAAGCCCCAAATATTGTTGTCCTGGGATCCAGCTTTGTTTATGTTCCCTTGGATTTTTTTCTTAAATTTGAAGACAGTGGCTCCACACTGCTTCTCTCTGTTTGGTATTTTTGTCTCATTCACCGCTCGGCTGCCCCCCCACCCCCGGCCTCCAAACATCAGCCTCATTCATCTCTAGCGTGAAGCTGAGGATTGTTCTCCGCACCTCAAGTTCAACCTCAGGGCCGTTTAAAGACTTCAAGGCCTAATCCCTCCTCTATCGACAGCCTGTAGACCCTAACCCCGCTCAAACCTCAATAAGCCCTGACCTCCGACCCCGCTAATACTTCACTTCCTCCCTGTGTACACCCGCAGATCATTTTTCTCCCTGTTTCTCCAGAATGAAGAGGTGAATACAGTATATACATAGACAGTGTAGTACGATACACAATGGCTATAAGAAGCATTGAACTCTTAAAATTAAATTAATGGAAACATTAAACCCCCTGAAGGAAACTTGATCTTCAGTTAACGTTAAACCTTCAGCCGATTAAACAGCATCTGTGCATCGTCGTGCTCAACCTATCTCTATTCTTATCTCTCTCTATCTCATTCTAATGACAACATCAAGACACAACCATGAAAACTTCAGATTTTAAATGATCTCTGCTGAGTGGATGATTCATTTTCATCCCTATGTCTTTTTTCGTTTGTGTGCAGGAGAAGCGAAAACGGCAAACTGAGATCGAGGACAAACGAGGCCAGCTCGATGACATGGTGCTGCAGCTGCAACATCTCAAGGTGGGTTTTCTACTTCCACAGAGTTTTGAATTTCATGACTCAAAAAAAGTTCTACGATGACATCATGGTCGTACAATTAGGTATTGAGTTTGGGGTAAAAGGGAAGTCTATATACTTCAAGGCAAATCAAAAGTCACAACAGTATTCTGTTTGTAAAGCAAAGAAATCCCCATTTAACCAGACAAGCACGCTGACCTGTAGCTGGCCCTGAACTCTTTACCTCTGAGTTCTATCAATGAAGAGCGATTACAAAACACAAATTGCACAAAACATCTCAGCAGTCAACAAAGCAGAGAGGAGGGTGAATGACCAGTTGTTTCCTCTTGAGAACCAGCCTGCTCCCTGCTCTCTCTCTCACGCTGTTTAACAGACTTTCCATTTCCTGTTGAGCTCTGACACACGACTACGCTCAACCACGCTCTTAAAGAGAAGGTGTGTTCGGGTCTGTGCTGAAAACTGAAATCAAACCTTGACCATATATATTGAGGAGAACGCAGACAGCCCTAGGCTCAGATCAACGCCTCCATTCTGAGAGCCTTGGATCACGCAGCACCACAGGTCCTTATCACATCGCTGGGCTCCAGTCTCCATTTCCTCTCCCAGGCCACGATACCTCTCTGGAGATTTAGACTACAAAGCCGGCTTCATGCTGCTTGGCCGTGTGGCACTCAGAGGTAATGGCCATTAAATGGGACTGTGTGACCAGATGCTGATTACATCTCGAGTTGACGACTGCTGGTTAAACAGAGCAGTACTGGCTCTGGAGATCTGAGCTTGATTTTCTACGGTGGAGCACAGCACCCACATGCTCAGGTTAGGACGCATTCAGGTTATCTACGTCGCACTTGGAAAAGTACACAGATTGAAATATATTTGTTATAGCAGATGGAGATTTGTCTGCAAGACTTTTGAGTTTCAAATACTTTCTTCTTTTGCCTTTAGTGGTTTGATAAAGACGCTGGTCATTTCCTGTGCACCAAAAAAGGGAGCTTCCAGAAGCCAAGTGGGACACCCTCCCAGTTAAGACCCGGCCACGAACCACAGTGTCCCTGGTCCCACAGGGAGCAATCGATGATTATACCCATCGCTCACTCTTCATTTCCTCTCTACTACAAGCTATCGATCATTCATCTATCCATAGAGGCATTACTATCAGAAAAGAGGGTTTTCAGTTTTTCTATCCCCTAGTGTGTTATATAGGGTTTTGTGCATGTAAGTCAAAAAGCCCCTGAAACGCCTCATCCATCACAGTCATGAAAGCCACATTAGAACATGTGAACCTTTTCAAATAACAACACAACTAAAAAAAATAAGTATAATATGTCATCTTTAAAAACAGTCATTCATGTGTATGAAAACGCTTCATGTCAATATGTATTACTGTTGTTTCCCCTGTGGATTTCTGCACTGCCAAAACGCTTGCAGAAAATCACACAGGCTAATAGACTAAGTGTAGTGCAGTTGCTGCAGTAGACTGAATTGTCAGCAGTTGATGTCATGTGTAATTTGACATCGTTATTATTACTTTCCGTGCAGCGTGGCCCAAAAATGAAAAAAAAAAAGAAACACGAGCAGGATAAAGTAGTAGATTCAGAACACACGTTTTAGAATACAGAAGAATAAGAATAGATTTATCACATGAATATATGAAAATGTTGAATATAAATTCAAACAACAAGGGGTTCAGGTTGAAATCCCAGCAGTGGCAGGACAGTAAACACAACACTAAGACTGGGATCAAACCCGTGTGCAGCAGTCGTGTGTATGCTGCTTATCCTTCATTAATAGTTACACTGCACTGAACATAATGCTTTAATGGCCAAACACACACTGTGCACATGGCTTTAATCGTCGTTTCTCTTATGTCGATATTTTCGTAAGTGGGTGTTAAAAAAGCTGGAAAACACCAGTGTGCAGGAATTAGACTCACTTAAAAGATCCATTCATGCCAAATGTGTCTAAAGGCTCCAATTAGACACTGGAATGGATTTTTATTGCAAATATTAAAACTGGCTGCTGTAGTGTAATGTAGAGTAATGGGTAGCTGCAGTCGTTTCCCCACCAGGCATCTGTGCAGTATTTGGAGGCAGCAGGATTTTTCAAACAATAGTTTTTGGTGGCGAAGCATTTATTCCTCTATTCATACAGGGAGTTAATTAATTATGATTTAACCATCTATTTATATATAGATTTTTATGTTTTCACTCCTGTCTGTTTGCACAAATCAAATTCTCTAACGCCGTCAAAGGGAGAAGCATTTGCAGAAGGTATTTCAAGAGACGTCACGTGGTGCATCAGTGCTGAAAATGTATAGGTTGCCTCTATCTGGTGTGTCTCCACTTGACAGCGCTGGTCATGTGGTTTTTCTGGGATTTGTGCGGGAGGTCAACGGTCCAATTTCTCATCGTTGAAAGGTTCCAGAACTCTACATAAATTACAGATGCCTAAAAAGACATCGAATTGGTTCCGTCCCCGTTTACGCAGCACTTACCATTTGAAACGTCAAATCTGTGTTTACTTGAAACCAGCTCTTGGCTTATACCAGCCACTGGTTGGCAGCGATCATTAGGGGATGTGCTTATGTGTTTGAACGGGAGTTGGAACTCTGCTCCAACAGGCCTCCACACCAGGAAGCACGGAGATCTGGACGTTCAGATGGAATCGACTACCTGACGGCCAGAAACTGACACATTCACTTGTGCACACGAGCAGTTAAACACGCATGCACGTGTAAACCCAGCAAGAACAAACTGTTCAGCACACCTGTCTCTGTGGCATTCAGGGTCAAGGCAGGAATTGTGTTGAGGAAGAAAAGAGAGAGGGATTGAGTAGATTAAGAGAGATGGATGAGTGTCACACACATTTGTTTAAGCTGTTTTTGTGAGTAATCGTCATTCCCTGCATTCACTCGCTAACTTATAACCTGAACATAGCTTCACCTTTAACCTTAAACTCAATACATGACAAGTCTTGAGCAATGCATCTCTCACACACTATCACCCACGGTGTTTATGCAATGCTTCTCCAACAGTAAATATGTTATCGCTCATTCAGGGGATGAATAAACAGCTGTAAATGACACGAGTAAACAAAGAGGTCAGAGCTGAGTACGATCAAGATGACTATTCAAGTATTCAACAATTTTCTTTCTGGTTGATTTCATGTTCTTTATGCATAAAACCCAGTTTTACCATATTTGACCAATTACAATCCGATAAATTAATAATTTATTACACCTAAAACCTTCATTTTGGCGAACTATCACTTTTTGTGACGTTAAAACTTGAATTTCGTGGTTCGATTTCAGGAATGTGTTTTAATTCTGTCTGGTCTATTTGAGGTTAGCTTGGCTTGGTGGGTGTGGTGCACAGACAGCAGCCGCACAAACAAACAAATACACCCGGCTGCCACATTCTGACAGTAGACGGTAAAATGCTTACGAATAATTTCTGCAGGGCTCCGTGTGTGTGTGTGTGTGTGTGTGTGTGTTAACTGTCAGCTCCGTGACCTACAGCCAGGCAACAGTTTGACAGTAAACAGCCAGAGGTGAAGCCGAGTGTCGCCACTCGACTCTGTTGTGGTAACAAAACAGAGCTCCAGACACAGACGGAGACATTAACGGCATAAACACATGTCTCTGGTATTTATCTTTAAAACAGTTAAGCCCATTAATGTCCAACAACCCCAGCATGATGAGATGATTTGTTGTTTGTGTGTATGTAATGTACCATGATGCAAATCAAAAGTTCTGAGATCTCATGTGAGGCCTAATGTAGATTGTGCATCTTGTTTACATTCACACTGTGCAAAAGAGAACCGTTATTTTCCTGCGAGTAACAACAGAGTTTAAGGTTTATCTGTGCGTGTGTGTTTATTTGTGCTCAGCAGTCACCTCACACATCTCTTAGATATTAGTCTCCATAATGAAGCTCCACTGGCTGCAAACAACATTTGCAGTCTGACAAATGGTGAAGAGGATGTTTTCTTTCTTACTCATAAAGCACAATGAGCTGCAGCTTGAGAAGAGTCGTTGCACAATCTCCTTATCCAACTCTCGATATGAAAGTCGTTATATATGTATATATTCCTGTGTGTAATCTTAAATCTTTTGCCTCTCCTCAGTCCAAAGCCATGCGAGAACGATGGCTCCTCCAGGGAACGGGTTTGGAGGAAGAGGAGGTACGGCGGACACAGCTGGAGCAGGATGAAGAAAAAGGGAAGAGGCTGGAAGACCTGATACACAGGTACAGCACATGGCTTTCCATGGATTTTTCTGTGGTGTTGCAGTCGGTTGTAGGATGTAATATGTTTCCAGTGCCAGTATGATCAGTCTGACAGTGAACAGATGTGAGCAGTCGAGAAACAATAGCAAATGTTATCACATCTGTTTTTCACTACGCACACATCTGCTTTTCTTTCCAGCACAGTTTTGACTGAATGGAGATATTTCCCTAAAATACCAATCATATTTTCTCCTCCTCGGCTTTTCCTCCTCTCTTACGAGCCAATCGTCAGCTCGGTGATAGCCAGTGACCGGAGGCCTTATGTTTTTGGTTTGTCCATACGCACGCACATCTGTCCAATCCTTCTGAGCACGATATTTCGCTTTAATGGAATTTAAAAAATTTGGCACAAACGTTCATTTGGACTCATGGACGAACTGATGGGATTTTGGTGGTTGAAGGTTGAAGTGACATCATGTTCTTGCCAATGTGATAAATCACAGGGAATTTCATCACATCTGGCACAAACATTCACTTGGACTGAAGGATGATCTGATTAGAAATTGGAGGTCAAGGGTCAGAGGTCACTGTGTCCTCACAAAACCCCTTGTGTGCCTCATGAACGCATTATCTTAAGAACGCCTCCCTTAGACTCACGGATCAAGTGATTTAGTTGGTCAAAGATCAAGGTTAAGGTGAACTCAAAAAACATGATTTGGGCCTCTTGAACAAGATATCTCAAGTCTGCCAGTGAGGAATTTTGACCTGTTGCCACTAAGACAAATTAGTGGATTAATTTTCATGGGCAAAGGTCCCAGTAAATGATGTCGACTGAAACTGCATCGCCGTTTGTTTCGTTGCATCCTATCCAGATGGTCTAAATTGCTAATTCTTTCAAAAAACTAGGTCACCAAAAGCCACTTAAGCCTTTTGTGAGACTGCAACACACACACACACACACACACACATACACACACACACACACACACACACACACACACACACACACACACACACACACACACACAGTAACCTGAGAGAGGTCTGGAATCTAGCAGTTCTGTATCCTCAGACCAAAATCTACATTTCTCATGAGCTCTAGTTTGAAAACAAACACCGAGAGCTTCTGTATGTAAAGTCTCTAAAAACAGATATGACAAGTGCTGACAGGGGAGAAGTTAAGAGAAGTAAAGATCACAGGGATGAAGAACAATAGAGACAAAGAGCTGGAGGAAGAGAAGAGAAGAGAAGAGGGAAATTAAAATAACCAAAAGTTAAAAGCTAGAAGACAGGCGAGTGAAAGCAGGGTGTGACTGGCTGTGAGGAAGAGGGTGAGATTTGGAGGAGGTTGAAAAAGCAAGTGATGTGATTCCGTGTGCACTTCCTGCGTTTGTGTCCCTGGGAGGAGCTTCCTGACTCCCATCATGCATTGCGGTGAGATAGTCACTTCTGCCCTGATGAAGTTGGCACATGATGTGATCATTGAGTGAATTAAAGGCTCAGGCATGATGATTCATATCCTTTTGCCATTTTATCCCTTTGCACTTGGGTGAAAAAGGTCACATGGCAGCTACTCATCTGTTTACATCTGTGTGGAACATGAACTGGCTTTTTTATGAATAAACAAAGGTGGAGAGGACAGGGACAAGCACCAAACAACTAGTGGTGATCTTAACATCTGCCATCGTCAGCCTTTACTTTACATGTGACTAATGGAGAAACTCTGACATAGTCACATTTCCACTCTGGGAGCAAAACGCATTGTTTGCTGTAAGGAAACGTTTTTTTTGCAATTAGACTCTGAATTTACCCTTTCCGGATTTTCTGGACTGGTCCGAGGAGAAGAGTCATTTAATTTCTCCTGAGGGCGACAGCAATTAATTGCAGCAATAAAGTGAAAGAGCCTTTGTTGTGTGTGTGTGTGTGTGATCACTGTCAGTTTATGTGTATTGGATCCTGTCTGCACTTTGGTGAACTGTCAGCTAATCTCTCATTTCCTACATCAACAACATTTCCAAATGTATGCATCTGCATTTCAATGTCCTTAAAAGATTTTGAAATTCAAAGTACAGGGGGAAAAATAGGATTTTCAGAGCACAGCCTAAAGGAGTAGAAACGAGTAGCACAGACGAGTATAGAGGGAAAGTCGGCTTCAAATGAACTTACTGCATCAGGGGGAAAAATCTATATTTTACATTTAATCTTTTTTAGAAATCTCTGTAGTGGAGTGAATAAAGCGACAGATTAAAAACGCCTCTTGTTTGTTTCCAGCAGTGGGAGTATCATCCAACATGAGATGCAGAATTATCATTTCACATTTCACGTACTTGAGCGATGGCAATCAGAGCCGGCTCAGAAAATTAGACTCGTGGAGAGGCTCTGGGGTCAATTCGGCATCAGTGAGTCACACACACCTCCTCCTCATTTATCAAATCTGTGCATGAAAGACACTGTGTGAGCCTGCAGCAACTGTAACGTATCGCCGGCTCTGGAGTAACATCAACATCATGTGCCGACGTGAAGGCCGGGGTTAACACTGTCGCGTTGGTATAAACAGAACAGCAGTGAGCGGCCACAGAGGGAGCATTGTTGACCCGAGTACAGTTGTGATTGTGGAGCTGCTCTCGTGTGAATCGCTTCTTTCAGCCGCTGAATGGACTTGTTGTCCGAACGTCTGTTTTCCGAGGGGTGATAGTGCCGTTTGTGGCTTTAATTGCTTGCAAAAGCAAACCACAAAGATAATTCTTTACTGTGCCGGCTCTGTTTGTGGTCTGGTTCCACTTTTTTCACACTGTAGACTGAAGCCAAATCCTGCCTCATTCGGTTAGTGTGTCAGAAGCAGGCAAACTGAAAGAGTCTGAAATGGAAGTCAAAGTCCTGCTTTGTCCCTTAACAACAGACGATCTGTATTTTACACAGGACCAGTTAGCACCATAAACTGTAAATAAAGATGGACGACATGATGGACAAAAGCGAAGCCAAATCTTCTTGGTTTGCCCCCTGGTGGCTGGCTGCAGTATTACTTATAAACCCTGCATCAAAGATGGTTTCTGTCATTGTAGGTAGTTCTTCGATACTTCGATACAGCCTATGTTTGTTTCTTACATCTTACTTTCTGGAAGTTGATGTCTCTTTGCTGATTCAACTATCCCTTGTGTTATGGGCACAATCCCAAGTACTTATACCCTTTTCTCAACTGAGGCCAATATTTACTATTCATATATAATGGTTACATATGAGTCACCATCTTGAAAACCAACCACAATCGCTCACTCTGCGGTTCAGTTCATGTGTTTCTGTCTCCGCAGTCTCAACGGTTTGCAGGGATCAGATAGCCGGGTGCTTTTCTCAAGAGTTCACAGCCTACAGAAAGCAGCAGCAATGTTTTCCGAGCAATTACTTTTGTGGACCAGGGTCTCAGATGTTTGCTGGAAATTGCTTTAAGAGGAGCTCAGCTGTCAGGGTTTAAATTCTAGAGGCTTTCCTGAAACTGGTCTTCTCTGGCTGGGAAACGAAGTCAAGAGCGTGTGTGTGTGGCATCTTAACAAACGCCTTCAGTTACACACATCTCAAACTTGGAAATCTGTAACACAATGATTTTACTAAATTACCCCAAAACATTAACGTTGGGAAGGAAAAACTTGTTGTTTGTGAGTCTGTGTGTTTGTGTGTGTGTGCCAGTGCATTTCAGGCTGAGGGTGTGGCATCTATATTTACACCATCCCAGAATATCCCGTATCCCGGGCAACCACAGTCTTTCCACTGCTGATAGGGACAGTGGTGAATAGCTGGGACGATTGTGGACTCACTAGATTATTTGTGTGTGTGTGTGTGTGTGTGTGTGACTGGAAGTGTGTGCAAACCCTCAATCATGTGTAAACCTGGATTTCCACATAAACTCCCCCTATAAACATTTCTGAAATAGACTTCACCGTCCAAAAGCACAGAAGCCCGCACGTCTTGTCCGTCCCACTTTTATAGCCGTTAGGCTAACACCTGCACATTTGGACACTTCAATAAGAGAGAGTGACAAAGACAAAGCTCTTTTATAGATGCTCCTATCGTCTCGTTCACTGGAGGACACAGAAGGAAAGAGAGGGAGCAGCTGCATCTGTCGACGGAGAACAAATCAAGTGCAACCGAGCTTTAAATGTACAAAGAAAACTAGAATGACCCTCAGTAGAGCACATACCTCCAACCAGGGCCCAGCAGTCACCTTGAATCCAATCAGGACTTACAGCTTTGGCAACAAAACAACCCCCCTGCATGACAGTACTGTATCTAAATCGATCCACCCCTTTGTCCGGAGGTACACCAACATTTTATGGGTTCTTTCTTGGCCCATGTCCCATCGCTCCCCCAAGTTTTTTGGAAGTCCGTTTAGTAGTTTTTGTGTAATCGTACTGACAAACCAACAAACGGGACAGGGGTGAAAACATTACCTCCTTGGTGGAGGTAAAAATGACAATAGTGTCTTCATATTATTCACACAATCACACAAACCTAATGGAAAACACATTATACAAAAGAGGCGACAACAGCAGTGTCTTTGTGTGTATGTAAGTCCTGCTTGACCTGAAACTGTAAATCACATAAAGTGAGGGGCAAACAGAGCAACAGTGCGATCTTTGTGCAGGCAACTTCACACACACACACACACATACCTCAGGTCATTGAGCCCAGAGAGCACAGACAGAGAAACAGAAAGAAAGACAGAGGGGATAGAGGCGGTCATTCTCTCTGTTGTAACACGACTTGAGCGCAGAGCAACAGAGGGATGGAGAAATAGCTGCAATCGTGCGCAGGAGGAGATGAGAAACTCTGCAGAGTGTGAAGAACAAACAGACACAAGGAGACGGAATGAGAGGGAGAGGGTGGCAGCAGCAGCAGCAGTGGTAGTTTTACAGATAGCCCTATCATTACATGAACAGGCCAAGTAAACAGAGAGAGGGAAGCAGCAGCATAATGTGGCACTGACCCGACCCGTTCCCGCACTCGGCTACTTTGGGATTGTTGCTTGTTTAACATTGCACAGACAGCTCCATGTCCATGTCGCCATCGTTGCAGGGGAGCAGTGTGGGTAGTGTTTTTCTTCTGGACAGACACAGCAACAGATTTCTCAACTCATTTCGAGATGTGGAGAATTTAGTTTTGTTCATTTAGGAATAAGGGTCATTTGAAACATGCAACTTTGTATTTTAAGGTTGTATTTTGCAACAGTAATAAAAACTAGACCGGTGCAGCAGGACAGTATAAAATATGCATGTATGTATACTTAGAATAAAATCATATGGGGCAACTGCGAAAGTCCCCTAAAAGTGATTTTCTTCACCAATAAAAACCTTATTCTTGGTCAAAAGTTTTTGTAAATACAATTAATTTTAATATCCAAGTTTATAAACATGAACTTCACATTATATCATGTGTAGTTACCTTGATTTAAATAAGTAGGTACTTTAAGCAGATCTACATCCATCAGTTGAGGTTATTGATATACTATGTCTGATACTTTCTGCTGTTATAATTTGCAAATTATGTTAAAAGGACATTTTGTAAACAGTTAGCCTTGCTCAGTCTGATGGTATAAAGATTTATTTGTGACACATCAATCATCATCATCTCTTTTTCTTTGGTTTATGGAGGGTGAACGTGGCTCTTGGCCCAGCAGAGAAATGTCCTGAAGTCTTTGCCGGTTCCCTGCTCATACTGTTAAATGATCACAAAGGGATCCTCTTTATTTTTTTTTCTGTTTATATGTGAGCTAAGAATAATATTCTTAATTCCCCTCGAGGCCTGCCACTGCAGTGACCTTATTTCTCCACAGGGAATCAGCAACAATTTCCTCTAATCTTGTCTAACTACCGGTCAGTTACCAGACCAGAAAACCTCTCAGTTATAAACTGTATGTTGCAGAGACAAATGCAGTCTGCAGGATGCCTGGGATCCAGAAGCAAACTATACTTATTGCAACCAGCAGCCCATTGAAGTGCCCGTGTATCGTGTTACATAATGTTCTAAGAATATTTGTCTTCGGTTTTGCAGTGGCAGTGTGAGAGCACAGAGATTTTGTATCTGTGCAGAGAAGTGCAGCTCGGTTCACTTTGCTGTAGTTCAGCTCAGTGTTAACCCTGCAAAAAATGTGTGTTTTCCTTAACCCTGTGTGTCCCATTAATGAAGGTGACAAAAGAATCTCTTTTAAAAGGTTTTCATAGTATATAATAAGCACATCTTGCTTAATTTTTTGCACTTTTCTTTAGATTTAAGGCCCATTAAGGTCTTTCATCATCTAGAATTTGACTTTCTTGTCTTGTCCCAGTGGCAGATTTGTTCACCTGATACACAATAATTCCATTAAATCTAAGAATATCGTCAGTATGGATGTTTTTGTTGTGAATGTAGTTTGTGAAGTGTACTTTGCTTCAGTCCTCATCAACATGTCAGAAACTGTTTCGACTTGAGCCAATTACAAGTGCAGTGAAAACAAACTGTAGACATGTCAAATTACTCCCAGATTCCATGTTCAGAACAACACACCATGTTAGGATTTAAGAGCAAAACACAACATAAGTCACGTTGGACCTTTAAACTATCGGATCAAACACAGCCTCCTGTTTTGTTTTAGCTCCGAACCGGAGTCTCACTTTACAAGAAATGTAGGAGCTTGGGTTCACGTTTCCAAAAACACTAGAAACATCGTACATTTGGTTTCTATCATGATGTCAAAACAAATCTCTTCAGGGGAAAAACCGGTTGTGTAAACGTAGGAATAGAAAAAGGTACAGTTCACCGTCACGGCCGTTTCCTCGAACACAAACACAAAAGTCTCATCATTTCTTGGGGACACTGGAGGGTTTATAACCTGGCTTTCATTTTTTATCCTCTGACTTTAAAGTCTTCTAATATAAGCTTGTTTGAACTTTTCCTCTCAGTGCCAAGTGTCAACTAAAGACATCAAACTGAATGAACACATCTGTAAACATCAGACCAATTAAGTTACCATCGGTGGCAAAAAATACCATTAAAAGCATAATTACCCATTTGGAAAAAGGAAGCAACGCAAAAACGAACCTAAAGACTCCACTTCCTGCTTTGTCTCCTGTTACTGTCTCAGGTGCGCCTCTCAAACTGGGGGGGGGGGGGGGGGGGGGGGGGGGGGGGGGGGTACCAGAAAAATCACAGTGCCATCTAGTGGCGGTGGTACGAACAACATGTTCTCCAGCACCTTGTGAGCTCACTCTCAACACTGAGCTGTGTAAGTGACATTGAAAATACACACAAACTGCCCAGGAACCATTTAAGTGTCAGATTGTCTGTTCAACTCAATTTGGGCGTCTCTCAAACCTCCGGTTTCTGACGTGAAAGGACTTAAATCAAAGCTGGGACTTGGCACGAGTCTAGTATCCATTATTTATTTTAATCTAAATGTGCTGCAGCTCAGCGCCTGAGGACAGAAACATGTGTAGCTGTCTAAATATTTACAGTCTGGACAGTATGTTATTTCATCCTCAGAGCTGCTCTCGGTCCGGTACAAGAAAAACTGTTCCTAGAAAGCAAAATCACTAGAATCACACACGAGTAAAAGTGGATAAATACACACTCGTCTTCACAAATTCAGACCATCTTCATCTTCCATCCCCTCAGTCTGTCCCTGTATCTCAAACACACACACACACACACACACACACACACACACATAAAACCAGATGCCTGCTCTTCCTCCTCCTGTGTGATGTGGAAAGCAGTTGCTGCCCACCCGGGCGTATCCACGGCAACTGTCCTGTGGTTGGTTGACAAGGCGGGACGGTGACATCACTGGGTGTCTTTCAGGATTGCCACAGAGATAGAAACACTCCCAGACTTCCTCTGAGGAAGCAGGGGACGCTGTGAGGTCATGGCCAATAGTCCGACACGCAATACACACACATGCATGTGAACTATTCTGCAAAAACGGAAAAACAGCCACAGAGGAGATTTAAGGTGTATTAATTATTCTTTGAAGCTGCATCATGTTGCTTCTTCTCTGTCTGTGCTCCTGTTGTAATCACTAGAGGGTGCCAGACACAAGCACGGCCCAGTGTGTTCATCTTTTGTCAAAATACCATGAGTGAGCTGATGCAATCAAATACACACTTAATCAAATCCAGTTTAAGGTCCCATTCCGATCTGATATCAACATCTGAGTGATCCCATCACAAATAGACAGCGCTCAGTGATAGTTACAGTCCTGTAGAAAACTTGTGGATCAACAGGTAATAAACATTTATTTATAGAGCACTTTTCAATAACAAGTTTACAAGGTGCTTCATTATGTGCTTATTATATTATCCGTGGACTTTGGACGTTCAGATATTTGCCTCATACTTTGGTTCCTTACATCCCTCTTACTCCGTTCCATATCAGTTCTTTCACTTTTACAACCTGAACTTTTACCTGGTCAGTATTTTTTAAACAACAATAAAATAACAGCTACATTTATAACGTGCCATCTTAAGGCGTAATGAGGCTGAGGATGAAATACATCCTCCTGCCATCACAAATCTTGCCTCTTGTCCATTTTGGCGAGACCTCATGCGGCTCCACAGGAAGCAGAAGTAAAATCCATTTCCTGCCAGAGAGGGAAAAAAGGAAATGAGATAGGGCAGAGCTGGGAAGAGTAGCCACATGGGAGGGAACGGTGGAGAGACATGGATAGAAAAGAGACAGAGGTTAGAAAAGACAGAGGTGAAGGTGAAGAAGGAACACTGAGGAATCTTGGACAAGGGACAAATACATTCTCAAAGGTCTCATGTACTATTTCCAACTTTTTCCAACTTTTTTTAAAACAGCACACGTGTCTGCTCTGGGTAAACAAACCAGACTATTGAGTCAATAAGTATAATTTGTTCAAAATATGTTTTGTATCAATGACTATGCTGCCTCATAACTGCAAACCGTTCTGTTTTTAATCAAGAAGTTTACACTACGACAGCTGAGTTGTAGAAGTGAATGATGCAACACTGCTGAAAAGCTACTAAAGTGCCCAGCGGAGCACAAACACTCACAAAACAACTCATCATTGATCCAATGTGGGTTTTTAAACTCACCAAAGTTGAACATGACTTGAAAAATGAATCCACTAAAGATGTGGAGTAGACTTAGTTCATCACATTCATTATAATAGGAATGTGATCACTGTCTTTGCTTTTAAAATGTATTCCAAGTCAGTGTGCTTTTTTCTGTGTTACCTGTCACATCATGCTTTCACTAAAGGTATTTTTACACCCTCCGTCTATTAATACATTTCAAGAGGTCTACTTAGATAAAGCGAATGCACATTGTGCTGCAGCTCTTTGCAACTCAATCCAAGGTTGTAATTGTTTTTCATACCAACAATAAGGTTAGAGTTAAATATAGGATGTACAGTGCAGCTTTACTGTATTTATTAATAACCACTGTATATAAATACACAACTCATCCTAGACCGCGAAATGAAAAAGTAACAGCAGAAGTTCTATGATTTTAATCTTTGACTTCTACTGTATATTATTGGTATGAACAAAGTAATTATAAACATGAGCTTGATAAGCTGCATTTTAATGAACAATTCACTCTGATAAGCTGCCGTCTGTCTTCTGAATGAACGCAAAAAGACAATCAATTGTAGTTTTTGAATGTAGACCCTGAAATTGTTGTCGTTTAAATGTGTAAAAACTGAATGACCCTGGACTGTGGTGATTATTTTGGTCAGGACAATAGTTTAAGGGCAGAATTACATGAAGTCAGTATTATAATAAGAACCTGCCTTGCTCATGTAAACTGCTCGGTAACATTCAGCAGAGACAAACAAAAGTGACAGATGCAGCAAATAAAAGCTTTACTTGTTACTACAAACGACGCCGACAGCTGCTCCTGACATGCGCATGCATACAATGCAGCATTTGGCTAAGATACCTAAGGACATACATACTAACTGTGTTTACATGGACAGCAAAAATATTGTGATTATGTTGTTTGCATGAGTCGCTTATGGAATATTCCATTCATATTCCTGTTTACATGTTACAGAGCACAGTCTAATGATCGATGTCGCAAAGTGCTGCAGGATGTTTTTTTGAGATTTAGACGTATACGTGTCTACTTATTATGATTAAGGTCAAAATACCCCACGACCTAATTATTGCTTAATCCGAATATGACCTTATTTGGGTTAAAGTCATTTCGTGCATCAGTGTCTATGACCTCAAAGTTATCACAGTTTGAAAAATTTGTCATGCCATAATATGAGGGAAACTGTACAACATCCCAGCATCACACTGCAGGAGATGAACAACAGCGGCAGATGGTGACGTGACAAGTGTGAACCATGTGGATTTAACTCGCCAAAGCACCAGGTTTTCAGGGTTTCTTTTCTTAGCACCAATAAATCCAATAATGTCCTCAGAGATCGCAGTAGGTACTTTGGAGAAATCATCACAGCTGCCACTTGAATTGGACCAATTCCTGCTTTAAAACCTGTGCATCCAGATAAACGTGCTCTAAATAGCAAACTCAACCACAGTCAGTGCAGTGTGTGCTAGTTCACGCTCATGGTCATCAATGCTGATATGATGAGGGAACCCTATTGATTCTGGACCACTGTGGGAAGTGGACCGCTGTTAATGGCATTGTTATGAACCATAATATCCCTCTCACACTCACATGGCCACACACACACACACACACACACACAAACACACACACACTGACGCACAAATTCCTTGTGTCCCAGAGGAGTGTACATATTCTGAAGTGTTGTGAGCGCTGGCAGTCGGCGAGGAAGCAACCGAGGTCCTCCTCCCTGACTGCTTCCTAGTATTGTTGTCACATGCATCCATTAAATGTCCTTGTGTCCTAATGAATGTGTGTGATCTTGATCTGTCTGTGCCTGTGTGTGTGTCTGTGTGTGTGTGTGTGTGTGTGTGTGTGTGTGTGTGTGTGTGTGTGTGTGTGTGTGTGTGTGTGTGTGTTTGTGTACATAGGACTATTTTAGGTGTTAATCTCAGGATCCTCTGCAGAAAAGATGACGCACTTTGTTTGATTGGACGTTTTGAAGTTGTTCTTAGCAGGGCAGATGTAGAATGACATGGCGTGACTCTCATTCTTCAACTTGGTTCAGGTTTTTATGTGATGAATGAAACACAAAGTACTACACACAATGACACTGACACCTTCTGCAAGTTGGATTAGTGTCGTCACTATTAAACTATTAGACTCCAACATGTCCAACATCAGGCAAAGCTCTCAGCCAGATGTTCGTACACCATTTCTGTCATTTCATGTTTCAAACATCTGGATTGTATCAGGTCAGAATTATACACTCGAAAAATGTTGGTGTAAGTGCACCCAGGAGAGGCTGTGAGCAGACTGAACTCAGGTGGCCTGAGGTGAATGTGAACCAGATGATGTACAGTACAGTGCAGTGTAAATACTTCTGTCTCTGTAGGCGACCTCTTAAATCTGGAACATGGAAAGAGGACATATGTTGCACGTCAGTTTAAATCAGTGTTTATTTTTACTTGTGCAAATAAAAAACCTTAATCTAGATCCAAACCAGCACCCACACAATTCTGATGATCCTGTAATCGATTGATTGGTTGATTCCCCAATGTTTACTTTTTGAGAGCACAGATGATTTTTTTGTACACAGCTAAAGTCCCTCTTGATTCCACAATGTTTCCGTCGTCCTAACAGAAGTTTTCTCTCACTCTCTGGTGTTTACAGTCTGGAGTCTGACATCGGCACACTCGAAAGTGAAGAGTCTCAGATCTCAGCCAAGGAGCAGGTTCTACGAGAACGTCTGAAAGAGACAGAGCGCTCGATAGAAGACCTGCAGAAGGTATAAGAACATGAACTACTCAGAACCTCAGAAAGCCACTAACTGCAGACTCTGAAACAAGTTTGCTTATACTAAAATCCTCTGATATTCCTCTTGTGTAGCAGCGAGGCACTCCCCTGCTGTATATTTCTTAATTTCTTGTTTAATTACACTTTAATAATGTTTTTTTTTTATTTGTTAGAGCAAATAAAAACTGCCGTGGCGCCTTGAGTAGATCCTTTGCACAGATTTGTGTTTACAAAGCAGAGTTGTTAAGTTTTAATTGCATTGTAAATCATTGATTAAAACTGGTCATTTAGCTGCAGACGTTTCATGTTGAGGGGAGTTGCACCAACGAGTAATTAAATAACATTTACTTTTCAAACAGAGCTGGTTACTGTGAGGGTAGAGACAGTGAATAGTTTTAAATAGGTGATAAAACAGAAAAGTTTCTGTGGTGCTCAAATTCTCAAAACTCTGAAAATTGTTTTTTATTTAACAACCTTCTTTAATATATGTTTTTTTCAAACTTATTTCAGAATAATAAAAAAAAGAAAGATCTTTGGCTCATACAGATTTGCTCTTGTCTCGTTTCAGAGTCTGATGACCCAGGATGGAGGTATGAGCAATGACACACACACACACACACACACACACACACACACACACACACACACACACACACACACACACACACACACACACACACACAAACACACTAAACGCATTCAAAACGCACAACTCACCAGGATGGTGTATACCCCTGAGTTACCCCTGTTGTCATAGCAATGGGGACCCTCTGTGTGTGTGTGTGTGTGTGTGTGTGTGTGTGTGTGTGTGTGTGTGTGTGTGTGTGTGTGTGTGTGTGTGTGGATAATAGTCTCGCTGAGACAGGAGAGACGCAGGCCAGCGCACGCTCTTAAACCCCTGCAACACACACTCAGCCAAACACATATACAGCTGCACACAAACACACAGATGCACACGCGCACACACACACACATACACACACACACACCCCGGGTCAGCGAGACTATTGAGGCTCACACTCACACAAGGCCATGACTCTGCAGCCTGCAGCCGCTGGCTTTATCCCCCACCTATTCACCAACAAGCCCCGTAAGCCCCCGAAGCTTTGTTCTAGACATCACACACACACAAACACACACACATACACACACAGAGCTGTAATAAATACACAATCACAGACACACATACTTCTGCTGCATAAGCACTGGACCTCTGGGGTGCTAGAGTTGCCGTGGATACAGACACAGTGGATAGTTAAAGGGTGCGTGTGTGTGTGTGGGGGGGGGGGGGGGGGGGGGGGGGGGGGGGGGGGGACCAGGGGCGGGCAAGGTCACTTAGGGGTGTGGTTTGTCTCTCTGTTTGGGGGCTGTGGTGTGTGTGTGTGTGTGTGTCAGGGTGTGGTTACACACCACTTAGCTTGGTGCATGTGTGTGTTTGTGTGTATCAGCACGTTGCTGATGTGTGTGTGTGTGTGTGTGTGTGTGGGTGTGTGTTTGTGTGTGTGTTCCTCTCTGCCTCTGACCATGTGTCATTTCCCCTCCTGTGCTCCTGCTCACTAGATGCCACCTGCTGCATGTCCACCCCCCTGTCGGACTGCACGGACCCCAATCCCAACCACCTCGGCCTGGCCACGCAGCCCCGGACCGGCCCACCTGCCTCTGGAGAGCACGCCATACCAAGACCTGGTAAGACAGAGGGAGGGAGGACAGGATGGGTGAGGGAGGGGAGGAAAGAGAGAGAGGGAGAGAGAGAGAGAGAGAGAGAGAGAGAGAGAGAGAGAGAGAGAGAGAGAGAGAGAGAGAGAGAGGGAGGGAGGAGAGGAAGGTTTTGGGATGCAGCCAAGTTGGATTAAATCTCACACACACACATGGAGAGTGGACAGGTGAAGACACACACTTCTGGTAAAATATCATGTGAACTTCAAAAGTTACACATCTTCCACCTCCCAGGCAACACACTCACACACTCAACATGACACACACTTATCCAGTGTGTATCCACATGCACTGTGAGCACATGGACCAGGCAAAGAGTCAGCTTTGACCAGACTACAGTTTGTACTGTGGTTCTAAAATTCATTATTATTATTGGGAATAATTTTATTATTAGAAGTAGTAGTAGTAATATTCTTAGTGGTAGTAGTAGTAGTAGTATTAATAGTAATAGTAGTAGTAGTAATAGTAGTAGTAGTAGTAGTAGTAGTGGTAGTATGGTTTACTGATATTAGTATCAGTAATGTAATTAGTAGTAATAAGTATTTTAAGTATCAGGTTCTATATATATTGATACATTAACCTGATGAGACTGAAGTATCAGTATTCATATCAAGTTAATTCATATGTATCGCTTATCTTAAAGTGTAGTGTAACTTAATTAGTATTAGGAAAAGTATCAACATTAGTTTATGAACTAATATAACTTTTGTATACTAATACTGTGCCGTATTTTTATACAACCTTAGTTTTGGTATAAGTGGGTTAAATATTAGTGATAGTTTTACTTACTTATTTCTAGTCTTTATTCTTAGTGTTTGTAATACTTTATATTAGTATTAGTTGACAGACAACATGGCTCCTGTTTCAGTTCAGTATCTTTCTTTGTATTTGATGCTGCTGACCTTGCATGGGGGGGGGATAGCCCTACAAAATAAAAGCTCAGCTTTTTTGGGGGCAGCATGAGTCAGACAGATTTCACATCGGAGACAAGTGTGAGAACAAAGAGTTTGAGGTCAACAGAAATGCATTAAACAAACTTGGGGAAACGACACGTTTTCTAAATAATATGTTTAGTAATATTAAGTGTTTTTATGTAGAGCACATTAAGTGACACACTGTAAAAGCACAAGATGGTAGACCTGAACTAACCTCAGTACTTTAGTCAGTTTAGATATAGATGGAGTTTGTTTTCTAATTCACTCACCTGCATCTGTTTTTCTAAAAGTAACAGTGCTAACTTGACTTTACATCAGTTTGAATAAGAAACTCATAAATGGCAGTTTATCAACGTCCTCACGCTTCACCTCCTCCACCTTTTCCTCCCAACACCCCCCACCCCCTCCACTGAACCCCCTCCCCATCCCTTCACCCTTCCTTCCAATCCTTCTCCCCTCTACATCCACCCCTCCCCGTCTCTCCTCCCATTCACCCCTCCCTTCCTAACAGCAATGTTCGCCATGGAGATCAACGTGCAGCACGACCCACACACCGGCGAGCAGCGCATCCTGTCGGCTAACCGTGTGAACCCGTTGGACGCGGCGTCGCGTGGCGTCAAAGTCTACGACGACGGCAGGAAAGTGGTCTACGAGGTCACCTCCTCTGGGGGTGTGTCCACCACCAGTGTGGAGAATGGTTGGAGCTCCTCGCAGGTCGACCAGCTGATCCAGCGAGCCGCCAGGCCTGCTGCTCGCGGAGGAGATGGCGGCAGAGGTCAGGTGAGGGTGACCCCGGCTGTCCCACAGGCCTACATTTCCCCGGCAGATGTGGATGATCTGTCTCCGCCCTCCTGTGCCCCGCCATCCATCCCTTCTAGCCCACCAGCCCAGGTCACCCTCCAAAGGGAGACCCGGCTGGGCATGATCCCCCCCTCCGCTCCTGTCACGACCCAGCCGGCCTCCTCGGCCCACCCGGGCAACGAGCTTTCCTGCCAGCCTCAAGCCACTGCGGAGCACCCAGTCACCATGGTGTTCCTTGGCTACCAGGACGTTGAGGACACGAGCGAGAGCAGGCGGCTGCTTGGCTTCGACGGCGCTGTGAAGGCCGAGGTGGTCCTGATCGACGAAGACGACGAGAAGTCGCTGAGGGAGAAGACGGTCACCGACCTATCCATCATCGACGGCACGGCGGCCGACCTCGTGTCGGGGCGGCCGGCCACGTCGGAGGCCGCCAGCACGGAACTGTCATCTGACGGCCGTGAGCCTGACAGCGCCTCCTCGCCACCCGCAAATGATGCCAACACGGCCCCCCCACCCAGCCTCACCCCCGCCACAGGTACAGACAAGAGGAAACGCTGCGAGTGCTGCATCCTCATGTGACTGAATCTTCTCCCTCTTCCACCCTTTTATTATTACCCACAACACCCCTCTCTTCTCCTCTGTCTCTGGATGGTTACTAACAGACGCCCTGCCTTCCTCCTCCTCCTCCTCCTCCCCCTCCTCCTCTGGACTCTGATCGGCTGGCACGCACATGCACACACATGCACGCTCTTGTCTGACCTTTGACTTTTTACTTTTTACTCTACATCACCTCTACATCTCCGCTCTTTCGTTAGAAACCCCTGCGACAACACAGTACGTTCCACAAATTCAAATCCACATCACGATGCAGGAACTAAGCTGTTGCCATGCTGCTTTATTTATGGTGAAATCCAACAGACAGATGGAGTCAAAATAATGTTTCTTCACATACAGCCAGGTTCTCTAAACCTCCTCTCGGAGGGGGGGGGGGGGCTTTACAGACACATTGCCATGCTGTCTAACCACCGTGCGCTTGGCTCCAAGGAAAATCAACCAGACCCCTGCTTTGAATAAGCCAGTTCATAAAACATTCAATAAGACACAGTCTCAGTTATTTTTTTAATTTCTCTACTCAGACACCTCCAACTTCCTTTTTTCTCCCCCCCCCCCCCCAAACACACACCAAACCTACGAACGACCCCCACACCCCTTCCTCGTACACTCTGTCTGACCAGGGCAGAGAGGAGGGTACTCGTTGCCTTGGTTTCTTTATGTGCCTCTTCATTCTTCCGCATTGACAGTCCTAACAAAAGTTAGAGATAGATTCAATTAGACTTTTATTTCAGTTTGCTGTTGTTATTTTTATTTTGTGAAACTTAAATGGCCATTGAATTGTTGAAACGCCCGTTTCCGTGGGAAACTGGGGTTTATGACACTGTAGTTTGTAGTAACACGACTCTCACCCCCTTTCCCTCATCTCTCTCTCTCTCTCTCTCCCTCTTTCTCTCACTCGGATCTCCTGCGCTAATTCCAGCTATTCCACTGCTGAGGTCACTTCCTCCTATTCTCGTACTTCCTAACTCAGCAGCCAATGAGAAGCCGTGGAGCACCGGTTGGCAGCCTGTAGGTTCGACGCTGCCAATTTTTTTTTTTTCCTAGTGTGTCCAAAGGCTCGAGAGCACAGGAAGCTCCATGGCAGCTTCATGAGTTCACTCTGGCAGCGAAGGGAACACACACACACACACACACACATATATCCAACTATGGAAAAAACATGGGTTACCACCACTAACAGCCCGGGCACAAAGACATGAATAATGAATATTAACAAGCACTACCAGATTACTGAAGTACCACTACGAGCTTTTTAGACGGAAATTATGTGCAAATTCATGTCCACCTTTTTATCCATTAAACTCAGAGGGCCACCACCGATCCATTATGCTCTTTAGAATTCAAAGAGAGTAAAACAACACTGCCAGCTCGCGCTACAGTCGCCTGCCAGACCCTCGTTTACAAGGGTGCTACAAATAATGAGGTCTGGGTGTCATTATAACCAATCATATATACACGGTATTACACTGTAGGTCATTTTCTAGGCTGGCTTTCAGAATGAAAAGCTCTCAAAAGCAGTGATCATGCTCATTCTGTGGAGTGATAATGGATGTTTAGGAGTTTTGCTTAATTTCCTGTGTCTTGTACGTTACATTCTACGCTACAGCGAGCCACCGGTGGTTATAGCGAGATCAATAAAGAAAAAAAAAAAATTACACGGCTCAAACATGCGAGTGAAGACGACACTCGCACGTTTACAAAATGTCAGTGAGGCTCTTTAGATACAATAGTGGGATTTAAGGGATGTTTTGTGGCTCAGGTTTGTATCCAGTGGTCGTGATGTCTTGGGTGTGAATGTGATTAATTCACATCATGACATGAATAAAGCTTCACAAACCTGATGTAATGGGCATTGACTGACCTGAACAGCCACAAAAACCTTTATTTTCAGAGTGCAGTGCCTTTTCTTTTCATTTGTTTTTACTGGACCTGAACCATCGACTAAAAAACATCCTTTAGTGCCGCAGCTCCACTGTGGAATAGTCGTAAAAAGAATGAAGGATAGAAACAATAATCCTTGGCGTTAAATATGAAATGTTCTTTCCATACACGGCTCCGTGCTCAGCTCATACAATCTCACCTCCAATCTTTGCTGACACTGCAGAACATGCAAGCTTTAGTTTGACTGGCCCCTGCTGCTGTACCGGGGGGTCTTTCACTTCCTGTGTAGATAAAGAATGTAAATACTATATATTCTATTTAGCAATGATTTTATTTTCCACATATATAGAGAGATCTAGAGATAATTCTGATTATTTTGGGTATCGGACGTTGTTCAGATGTCCTGCTACGCCGTATATGACGAGTGTATGAGTGCACAACAGAGAGCTTCATACATTTTCATTCTCTTAACTTCACCGCTTTGCTGTGTGTAGTCTCACGATTAACCCCATCCCTCTCCGCTGACCATGCATCCGAGGATCTAGAAACTTTGTGCAGAGAGGGATTTGAACGGGAGCCCATGACAAGGTTCTTTTTACACGTGTGTGGATGTTTTCCTATATATGGCGTATCCTGCAGCAGCCATTTTTGTTAATTCAATTGGGTCACTCATTTTTCTGAGACCGGTACATTTTTGTCAATCAACGACACATGTTCAGGTACGTTAAAAAAAACATCAAAATACTGGAATTAATTAAATAACAATTCCAGATATAGGAAATGCAAAGTCACTCTGCCCTTTTTTTGAAATAGCCGTGTGTTCTCTTGGTTCGATTTTACTGCAACAGAACTGAACATAAATAGACTTGGGGACAATCACTGATATTGTCCTGTTCAGTGACCCCGATTTCACTGGAACAAATTTTAAATGCATGAATGTTTGACTATGCAGAGAAGTGTGTTCTGGGAAGTGTAGTGTTAGTTTCCCCAGAGGTGCGAAGAGCACACACACACACACGTGTGTGATGTGCAATGAACGAAGAAGCACTTACTGTAAGAAAAAATGCAGCCACAATCATAAAAGAAGGAGGAAGGTTTACCCACCTAGTTTGCCTGTGTTTGAGTGTGTGTGTGTGTGTGTGTGTGTGTGTGTGTGTGTGTGTGTGTGTGTGTGTGTGTGTGTGTGTGTGTGTGTGTGTGTGTGTGTGTGTGTGTGTGGGTGTGTGTGGGTGTGTGTGTTGTGGTTTAATGCAAGGAGCTGAAGTTGAACAACAGGCTTGTTGAGTTTACCAGCCTCACTGCCACGCCTGCAGTGCTCCTCTGACCATGTCGGGGTGTTTCTTTCCCTCTATGTCTGCCTGCCCTCTCGATTGTATGGACTGTTAAAACGAAAAAGAAAAAAAAGGAGCCATTTTCTATTGTTCACACTTCTCTCTCTCCTCCTCCTCTTCTTTCTATGGTTATGACAACTCACTCGGTCACTCTCTCTTTCTCTCTCTCTCTCCTCCTCTCTGATGTCTGTATCTTCTTCTTTGGTCAATAAAGCTGAGTTTCTCCAGTGCCCCCCTGCCGTCTCTTGCTTGTTGTTCTTTCCATCTGTCTCTAACGTTCACTTCTTCATCGGCTGCTGACAAACAGACCACAAGCTGTCCTTACTGCATCCCTATCTGTTATACTACTGCAACTAACACACAGACACACACTGAAATGTAGTGTCTTCTACATGCATAAACTAAACAAGTTGAAAGGACGTTGGGATTATTATATAGAGGCAGGTTTTACTTGCCTGCAATGAGATATGCACCGTATCGTCACTTAATCAATTTGAGACGCCAAAAAGCTCTGATTAAAAACGAATTTATTTAAAGTCACTTTGGGTGTGAAGAAGAGGGCCGCTGTGTGTTTTTGCAAAGCTGCACCACAAACACACAAAAGCACAAATCAAAGTCAGGTCATAACGTTTTCTATCATCCAGCACATTCTGTTCTGTTTTCACTTGATAAAATCAATCAGACTTTTTTTTTTTATCACAAAAACAAAGTAGAGCAAAACTAAAACCTCAGTCACGGTGAGTTAAAACATTTGAGATGCACAATAGCTGCTTTGATTCAGCAACTCCTTCCTTGTTGTGAGTAATTTAATATGTGGACAGTATTGGTGTCATAATATTTACTTACAAGCACATAATGAAATACAAGCTTAATAAACCGCTACATGAAATATTAATGAAGTCCAGGAAATTGGCCAGAAGACACAAAGGAATATGCTGAGTAACTATCTTCAATTTCCATTGTTGAAATCCACTTGAATTCAATTCACAAGAAAATGAAACACAGCTGTGCAGAGAGGAAGGAAAGGTTGAATGTTACTGCAACATTCCTGAGGGACTCGTGATTGTGTCATTTAATGAATTTACACAATACAAAAAAGTATTTCATGAGGTATTTAGGAGAAGGGGAAGAAAGGAATGTGGATTTTGTTGAAGGAAGGAAAGAGAAATATTTGGGATAAAAAAAAGTAGATCAAGAGAATCTAGACACCCCCCCTGCTCTGGTTTTGCAGGAGCCCTGCGGCGCCCCCTTGGTGCTAATAGTAGGTACTGCAAGAAATCCTGCGACAGCTCATCAACATTGTCGTCTAACTTTACTTTACTGATACCAGGGATAACTTCACACGTCACACCTACCACACTGAGGCACTCACCATTAACCATGTATCACACTCCATCAGATTTAAAAACAATCTGCACGCACATGGATTTATTCACTGACACCACAGGGAAAGGGCACATACTGTGTGTGTACATGCAAACTAGCACAGTACATCAGTACATGGCAGTTGTACTACACCATCTCTCTTTTGATAGGTCTAGCTTTGATGACACACTGGGTGTTGTGTTCATCTGTGCAGGGCGGCCACGCTAACATGACACACATTTCCCCAGACGACATAATAGAAGGTGATAAATGAATATATCAGTGATGTCATGACTTCTGAGAACACAAACACACACTCACTCACTCACTTCCAGCACACAGGATGGGTGTGATTTCCATGATAACAACCACTAATTGAATTATGTTTATCATCAGATGATAAAAGGCTGCATGGTGCGTTGCTTGTGTCTTTAACAGAAGCCGATGCATGTGCACACAACAAGGCTACAACATGTATAAACATATTTCACTATATGTGACATCATGGCCTGATAAGGTTTCATGTGATATGTGACAACAATAGGACATAAATACTAATATTGATATATTTTATAGTTTCTCCCACAGTCTAAAGAGTCTAAATGTCCCATATGTGTGAATGTGGTAAAGAGGATGGATGGATAAATTGAGGTATTAAATGAAGTTAAGTAAATCAGCTAAATTATTATTGGATGCACAATGATCCTAAATGTGGACATTTACAGTGCAACAAGAGATCAGATATCACATATAATGCTGATGCTACTAATGCTGCTGCTACTATAACAGCCCCTAATACTACTACTGATAACATTTCTAACACTGTCACTAGTACTTTGTTCTATTATTTGTGCTCCCCATACTGTGACTGATAGAGTAGCAGCATAGAGGGCGGTATGGTAATGATAGTAATTATAATAATGACGACATTATGGCACGAGTAGTAGCAGTAGTAGTAATAGCAGTAGTAGTAGGTCTCTTAGTTAAGGTACTACTATCAGTGGGTGTATGCCAGTCAAAGCAGTAGTAGTTGCAGTATAAACACGTTCTGACAGATTCATGTCAGTGTTTTCTGCTCCGGCAGCAGCGCCGTGTCTTCAGCTGCAGTGAGTGTGGGTGTCCGGAAGGTTGAGGATGAGAAGAAATGAAATCAGATGAACTTGACAAGGTGGAACTGCGTCAGTGAATCAGCAAAGGATGAGACTTTAAATATGCAGGAAGAGGGTGTGCAGTGAAGTGATGACTTGAGAAACAAACACTCTTCTTGGGTTTGAAAATATGAACTGGCTACAGGTCACGTGGATGTTTGCATCAACTTTAAACAGTGTCAGATTTGCCCATTGGTTTTCATGTCTTTACTTGACAAAGACGATGAATTAATGTGTTCAAGATATTGTGCTGGATCATGCACAGGTCACCCACAGTTATTATGCGAGGTGATGCTGATTAACAAGGATGGTAAGAAAAATAAATAAAAAAATCTGTTTTATCACAGGCTACATCAAAACGCCAGAGGTTGCCTTGACAACAACGAACGGCTATGAAGCGCCCATGCCGACCAAACATCCTCACACTGCCATGGTGAGTATACAGTGTGTCTGTGTTGTTGACTGTGTGACTGTACGGACGTTTATGGACAATGAAGGAGTGTCATTGATCACATAATGTACCGAGACTGGACATCAGAGGAGTCAGGGATGACACCGCGGCTCCGTCTGCCTGGAAACCTTTCATGATGCAGTTATAAGAGGCTATCTGTTCACCCTGTACAGGCTTTCAAACAGCAACTCCCATTATCTGCATTTAGGGCTATCACTCTTTGAAAATAGTGTGTGTGTGTGTGTGTGTGTGTGTGTTTGTGTGTGTGTCTTGGAAAAAATGTGAAGTCACGAGGAGAACAAGATAACAGCAGTGCTGAGAGCATGTGGACACGTTGGATGTTCTGCTACTGGATAAATCTTTGTGTCTGTGATCTTTGTGCTCATGCGTCAACTGAGTACAGAACATTCAGGCTGATAAGTTGAAATACTTCAGCTGGGTCAGGGTTTGTGGGCAGAGAAGAATTCATTTAAATCCTGAACATCACACATTGAGGATCTTCAAGTTACAACGTCCGAGGATTTTTTTAGTAGCAGTTTTTGCTTTCACCCTCTGGAGTTTGCGGTCACGCTGGGATGGTCGAATCAGGTAAATAAATGAATAAAAGACTTTTCTATGAGGGGCCATTCGGGGTTCAGTATCTTGCCCAAGGACACTTCGGCATGCAGATGGGGAACAGCCGCCACAGCAGCCCCTGATGTGTGTGTGGGTCCAATCATAGCCTGTATATAAAGATGAACAACATGACGGCTCCCAAAAGTGAAGCCAAAGTGTCTCTATGGCCACCTAGTGGCTGGCTGTGCGTGATGCCCGCTGTTGTCTCCTCTCTGAGGATATCTGAGGACATTTAGGCTAAAAACTTGGTGTAAATGACACAGTTTGGATTTGAATTTGAATGTCGGGGCTTCGGGACACTTGGACGACACCACAGGAGCAGTATGGAGGCATGTTGTGGTTTTTTACATTTTAAGAACCATTTACTTCAATTGTAATGTTTACCTCTGAAACTCCAGAAGTGTTTTGTGGACTTCACCCACCCCTCCAACTCATAGTGGTGAGTAGATAATGAGGGAATTTCCATTTTTCGGGTGAACTTTCCCTTTAAGCAAACATTTCCCATCTGGCAACATCTGTCCAGAGGTCACATTTGACCCCAAATTGCTCTTAAGTGAAACGCGGGCTCACTTACTTACTCTCACCACCACTGGTCCTACCTGTTCTGGAGTTTTCTGACTTTTGTTTGGGTGAAAGTGCCACCAGAGCACATTTGAGAGAGAGAGGTGGAAGACAGACAGACACACAGACAGACAGACAGACACACAGACAGACACACAGACAGGAGGTGGGGGTTCAGGGGCTGCACGGTGGAGGGTTGCAGCCCAATGAATGAATGAATGAAACTAAAGGCAGTGAAACCTGATCCGCACGGGTCGGCCTCATTGTGCTCGGCTCGCGCGGCTCTGATTCTCTCTGGAACGGGACAGAAAAGACTCCCGGGAGCTCGCGAGCCCTGCATTATTCAGCGTGCGCGTGCCTACCGAAAAGAGAGAGAGAAAGAGAGGGAGGGAGGGAGGAGAGAGAGAGGGAGGAGAGAGAGAGGGAGGAGAGAGAGAGAGGAGGAGTGAGGTTGGAAAAGCTGGCGCGTAAAGGCGGCTCAATGTCACCCCGGTCCCAGGCTGCGGTCACCGGCACCACCTCGCCGCTAGCATCCGCTCCTCCTGCTCCACACTGCGGGTGTTTGGTGTGAACGTCCCCGCGGCGCAGCCTCCATCTGCGGCCACGTTGAAGGAGAAGGAGAAGGAGGAGAAGCAGCGGTCAGTAGGTCGGCTACGCCTCCGCCGTTATAAACTACTCCCCGGGTTATTATCCGGTAGTTAGTCGGTGTTAAGGAGCTCCGGGGGATAAGCTGCACCTTTCCTCTCACAGGTAAAGTGAATTAAAACAATAGCATTACTGGTTTAAATCGATTTTGAATGAAGTTAACAAAGGGGAGTAAACTCATCCAATGGGCTGTGTGCATTTGGAGGGTGTGTGCGTGTGTCCATTTTGTGTGTGTCTTTGTGTGTGTTTCTGTGCCTGTGTCTAATACCTGCAATCTCACTGTTTGTCTGTCAAAGTGTTGGACACAGGATACTCTCTGTCCTCTGCCCCCAAAGGAGGTCAGTGGACCAGGCTATCTGCTGCAGTGTAGCCTCTCTGCCTCATTGTGCTGCTCCTCCTCCTCCTCCTCCTCCTCCTCCTCCTCCTTCTCCTCCTTCTCCTCCTCTGCATCACTTTAATCCAGATATGAGAATGACCTTAACCTGGTTTTCATCTCCCACATCGTCCTGAATGACTTGTCGTTAGGATGACGTATTCCTGGGTTTTATATCTTGTCCAAGTATTACTGTGAGATCACGATGGTTCAATATGATGATGATCTATTGCAGAAATGTGTCTAAGGGCTGGGCAACATGGCCACACATGTGAGGGATAAGCAAATGATATCAGCAAATATCGATAAGTATCAAGATAAATCTCACAATATTGTTTCCTAAAAGTTTTGAGATGGATTTTTGCCCCTGTGGTTCAAATCTGAGATATAGCAGTAAAGCCACTTATGTGCTGTACCTCATCCCCAAGCTTCTACAATGCATAAACATTATATTGGTAGACATTGAACGTTTGTTATATTCTTATTGATTGAAATTATGAATTATATTGCCAGAATAACTGTTTAATCGCCCAGCTCTAGAATTTCTTATACAGCCTGCAAACTCTTGATTAAAGTTCAATCTGTTGTCAAGTACCTATGGATTTCATCTCAGCCCCAACTCCTGCCAAAAAGCACTTCTTTTAATTTTTACCTCTATATATAAACAGTTTTAAAAAAGGCAAGCGATCAAACCGGGTGTTGGTCTTTATTTTGGTTTGCTCAAGATTTCTCTGTTCTTCGCCCGCAGCTGTTGCCAAGCAACTTGAAGTTTTGAGTTTAGCAATGTTCATATTCCACCAGTTATCCTGCTGCATACGAATGACTTTTAATCGTCCTCTCGGCACCAGAGATTAAATCAGATTTTTCAGCTCAGTACATCGTGACCACTTATCCCACAAACACATATTTATACAGATATAACACAGTTAAATACCCCTATTAAATGCAGTTTTATCATTGAAAATTAATCTTGCAATACCGACGTTTAATTTGAGTGCAGCTGATCTGTACAATACAGAAGGAGTTTCTCTGTACTGTTTTGCATCCAGTTCACAGTCTGGACAATTTGAGGAGGATTTCTTTTGGAGTACTAACTTTATCCGGCAGATAGAATCCGCTGCTGGGATTCAGATCAGATGTGATAGAAACTGAGGGGTAAACAACGTCATGGAGTCTTGAGTCTGTTTTTATTGCCCGCTCTCCCTCTCTGTTTAGAATAGCTCATCAGCCGTGCTTAGCTGTTTTGTTTGGTCATCATTTGAAATTGCTGGCTGATTCTGGAAATAACGAACCAAAGCAACAAACTGCCAATTCAGACAGAGTGTTTGCCAATAACTCTGCTGGGCCTGGGGACAGAGGAAAAAAAAAAAAAATCACAGCCAGTGCTCTGATTTGATTGGATGGTTAATAACAGGAGGTACCTGCCACATACTGAATGTCCCATTGAGGCAGTCAGCACCTATCAGTGCACCTAAAGGTTTCTGTGTGTAAGGTACTTTGTGTGTGTTCTGTGAAAACATCGACAGATCCAACAAAGTTATCAATGATGTCTTCTTCATCCAAACCGCTCCCTCTTCCGAGAAAGCACACGCACACATGTGCACACACAAACGATCCCAGGTCACGTAACAGCCGCGTGGCTGATGATGCCAACGTTTCTGAGCTGAGCCAACCGAACAGAGGAGGTGGAAATGGGAATGAGGTACTGAAGGAGAGGCTAGATAAGAGAGATCGACGTGATGACAAGAGACAATGGGCCCGAGGAGAGATAAATGGAGGTGCAGGTGCGAGTGTTTGGGGCGTAGCTTGAACAATCAATGTAAGGGCAAGTGGAGGAAAACATGGGGGAGTGAGGAGGATGCTTGTAGGAAGTCTGTTCAGCCTCACTGGGCTCAAAGGGTTGTTGACATTAACTGGCCGACGGCCTTTCAGTGGCCGATCTGTTGATTTTCCTTCACTGGCTCATTTCCAGGAAGAGAGTTATACTCCGCCTTGTGTTTTTGGACGTTTTCCAGACGTTACAAGTACGTTCAAACAGATGACCGAAAAGTTTAGTGTAAACTTAGCAAACAGTAGTCGGCATGCTATCAAACAATAGAGGGATAACTTGTCTATGTGTCATGCTAAATAAATACAGATTTGAAAACTGACCTATCTACACCGCTGGCTAATGATTGGACCAACCACATGCTGGTTTACGTCAAGATGTGGTCAATATTCTATCCACATGTTTGTCCTGATTTCAGTTGTTCCAGATTATATGACTACAGCCCTGTTGCGGATGATATAACTACAATATGTCGTCACCAATGTGGGTCTCATCAGCTGACAATGTGCGGATAAGAAAGCAAACACGTGCTGTGTTTCATGTGAGTGGTCCTCGGGCCAGCTCTTGAAAATCATTTTCCCAGCCTTTTTAAAACAAAGCCTCTTCATGTTTTTGCACGCCTGGAAGTGGCTGGAATTTTAAGCAGTTCTTTGTGGTGTGAGTGACACTTTGCGGCTACTTCTGTTTGGCCCATGGGAGTGGATGACAGCTCGAAGAGATGATGGGACAGTGTGTGTGTTGTGTCGGCTGGCAGGGGGAAGATTCTTGAAGAGATGATGGGACAGTGTGTGTGTTGTGTCGGCTGGCAGGGGGAAGATTCTTGAAGAGATGATGGCACTTTTCTAGAACCATTAAACCCTGATATGTAATGAGAAAAGTAAATGCCTCTTTCTTGAGAAGTACATTATCACAATGTCCACTGTCGCCATGTTTGTTGTTATTGGAAACTCTCTTCTCTGCTCTGCCCTCTAGTGGGCATACTGTCTAGCATACATGCCAACTAATAGGACTCGTGGAAGTACGTGAGCAGGAGGAACTGATTTGATTGGCGCAGTTTGCTCCTATTAGCCACGTCAACTAAAGAAGAGTCTCATCCATGCCAAACTTCGTATGCAGTGGCACAGGAAGATGAACTCCTCATCTTGATCCTGCCTTCAAAGCTCCGATTGGCTCAGCCAAACCAAACTATATGGTGAGATCAGAGACAAGCGTGCCGATGCAGAGGTTGGGTTTGGAACAGTTAAGGTCAAGGTCAATGTCTTAACTCGACCTTCGTCTCTGCCCAGCCCATAATGATACAAAGGCAGCAGGGCTTTTATTTCCATATCCTGTCGTGACTCATCGATTTGAAAAAGGACAAAGAAGGCAGAAAAATGTTCAATGAAACATCTAAACAAGGTCAAGGAGTCATTTTTTATGCCACATTCCATCTTTTGAAAAGTATTTTGTCCTGTTTTGGTATTTGTGCTCCAGAGAGGAAGAGAACTGGAGGGATGCAGGAAATGCAACAAAGCAACGCAGCCATGTGATGGCCACCATTGCACAACCTCCGCCAACAGCTATTGTCCAAAACATCCCCCGACTATTGTCAGAAGTCATTCATTTAACACAAAGCGAAGCACAAACCACCTACTTGCACAATTACTATGTTTACAACAAACATGCACGCATAGACACGAAAAAAATACAGCAAACTGGACATTTACCACTGCATCTGAGCTGAACTTTTTTAATTTCTAACGAGTACTTCTAGTCTTCTTTTTTTTCCCACACTACAATTCAAAACAAACTAAAGCCTTTATCTGTAGTTCCAGGGAAGTCAGCAGGGAGGTTGACCTCTAATGTCAGGGCCTCATCTCTGTGTTTTGGTGGTGAAAAGCTGCAGAAGTCTCTTTATCACATTCCAGCTGCAGACTGGAATGTCAGCGTGCCATTTGAGCTTTAGGTGTTACAGAATGTACGAGAGAGGTTCAATCTTTTGAGAGCTGTGTGATGTGGGCCCTCAAAGTCAGGATACTTTTAGAAGGTGATGTCATATTTGCCAGCTTCTGCAAGGATCTATTTTAGTTTTGAAGCATGCTTGAGGATCTGTCACTATGGGAAGTGACTCAGAATCAAAGGATCTATAACACTTTTAGTTCCTAATGGTTCATGGAACATCTGTCAGGGGTAGATGTGTCACATAAACTCCACCAAGGAGGTTGTGTTTTCACCCCTGTTTATTTCTTTGTTGGTTTTTGTTTCCAAGCAAAATAACACAAAAACAACAGAATGCATTCCTACGAAACTTGGTGGAAAGGTGCGGAATGGGTGAATTCTGGTGCAGATCAAGGATTCAGAAACTATTTTCAGTTTCTTTAACATTGGGAGATGGGACGTTTTTCAGTACTTTCATTGTTTTGTCAGGGAATAATAAATGGATCTATAAAAATAAAGTACATTTGGGAACTGATATTCCTGAGTATGTACAATTTTGTGCACCAGCACCAAGCTGTGGCATAAATGAGAAATAAATGAGAATGACTGTGATCATCAGGCTCAGTCATGTTTGCAGTTGAAGCCAGTTGCCTTCCTGTGTGCAGCCTCCTTCCTCTGTCTAAATACTGCAGGCTAATGAGCTGGCTTCCGGAAATAGACAGGTGATTAACGCACTGCTCCTCTCAGTGCAGGGCAGAGCAGAGCTAGTTAATGCTATAAGCTACCACCGGGTAGCAGTTCGCTCTCGCAGGACGACAGTGTAGACGTGCTCGGACTGATGGTCAGGGAAAGGCACCCTTAAAGCTAAAGGTCATTAATAACCTTTTTTTTTTTTAATGCTGCTGGTTTGAGCTTCAGCCATGCAGCATCAAAATGTACACACGGGAGCCAGCTACATGATCAGTCAACTCATGCAAAGGAAGAGTGTGCTGGTGATGGACAAGAAGGTTAGACTCAATTTCTGATAAGTTCACCACAGTAGCCGTGTTTTAGCTATTTGAGTTTGAAATGTTTAAGTATTTAAGTATAGTTTTCTACGGTGGTTGATTGTGTTTTACAGAATATTCCCCGCTGCCACAGAGTTTATGTTTCGACTGCACTTTGTTTGTTTTTTAGCAGGATTACGCAAAAAACTATATAAACCAATTTCCATGAAATTTTGTAGAGGGGAGTGCAGCATGACTCAAGGAAGAACCCATTAATTACCCATTTGGTGCAGATCTGGGTCAGGGGGTGGATCCAAATACAAATCCAGATCTAGTGAATTTAAATGTGGTTTCACAAGGGGGGCTGCCCCTTACTACAAAGCATGTTTGCTCAGGTCTACAGTCTGAACATGCTGTATCTTCATGTGACTTTGCAACAGGTATTGATAACCAGCCAGTCAACCATGCAGCTTGGTGCGTTGTGGTGGGTGTGTCAAGCTTTCTATACATAGCCAGCTGTTATCCCAGTGAGCGTTGTGCTGCAACGTAAATCACTAATCTAATCTAGTCTCCACTTTGACTCTGACTCTGTGCATTTGAGGCCACGCTAACTTTGAACTGGTGATTAAATTAACTGTAACATCAAATGTGGAGCCGTAGATAAAACAACACAGGGTTGGCTGAGGATGGGAAACAGCTAAAGACTCTACTGTTAATATAAAAGAAGAAGAAGTAAACACAGCAATCTATGTGACACTGACCCTTTGCATGTATCATATGTTATTTTCATATTTTGCTCAAAGAAAATGGCCACATTAGCTTCTCTGACCACACATTGTATTCTGAAACCATTGTGTGGTCTCTGCTGTGAGAACCGCTGAAAACCTCCGATTCATGCTGGGAAAGGATTAGAATTATATGCTCAGTGAATTCTTCTTCTCTCTCTCTCACACACACACACACACACACCATTTCATACTTGAAACTCTCAAACTCAGTCATCCGAGTGTCGTCTACTCCTCCTCTAGTGCAGATTTCCTTCCTGCACAATCTTTCTTATTATTTCGTATCGTGAACGTTTTTTTTTATCCTCATATTTCCTGCTCGCTGTGTGTTAGCAACAGCTTGTGTTGTAGTTAAAGGTTACAAACTACTTTTCAGGCCTTTAAGATGAATTAGGCTGTGTATTGAAGTGTTTTTTTGTTTTTGTATTGTTGTGATCACTGTGTGTTTGTGTGTGTGATCTGATATGAAACAAAGGGAATGATGGTTGACAGCATGTACTGTGCCCTGCTAGATTAACAGCAGGAGAGAGCTGTGCCGTTATATAACCGGGGGGAGGCCGAGGGAAGGAAAGGAAGGAAGGGGAATTAAAAAAAAAAATTAAAAAAAAAGGTTATTGGCAAGACATTTAGGGTGTGACATTCTTCTTATTCCTGCTCTAGGTGGAAAATTGTGGATAACATGGCAGAGAGGCTGAAGGAAATAAATTCTCTCCAAATACTTAGATAAAACATATCCCTGATAACTTATGACAAACGTACTTAAGCTGTTGTCAGGCATGAACTCCAGAAAATTGGGTCAGGACATTTTTCTGAGTTCATTATTCACATAAAGGACGCAGCAGGAGATAGTCCGGGTCAGACGCGCTCACAACAACAGGACATTTACCAGAACATTCAGGCAACGGGGAACATCAACTCCTCTGCTGAAATCACCATGCCTCATTACCAAAAGCAATATTTGTATTATGTATATTTGTAGTCTTACAGTTTTGCATCCGTCATCACGTGTTAGATTCGTTCTCATGCATGTTTGAAAGCAGCTTTACAAACCCAAGAATTCTGATATACGATTATTTCAAATCTATAATTAATGAAAGCATATGGTGATCAGGATGATCTCCACTTTGCTCTTAAATAGAACTCATTTTGCACCAGTGTCAAACTCACTGTACATTACCTGCAACACAATACACACAACGTGCAGCATTTCACTGGGCAACCAGCCCGACACAGTACAGTTTGTTTCTCTGTATGAAGTATTATTACACATGAACATCTGTGGTCCAGTTTCAAAAAGGAAGAAAAACAGGCATCGCAGCTTTTGCCTGATCCCTATTTAACAGAGGTGTAACATTGTGTGACTGTGTGTTGTGTCAGTTCGTCCTGCGCTTGTGTTAATCTGTCGCTCGGTCCTGTGGTTGGAGAGTGTGTTTACACAAGTGGTCACACTCTCTGACTCCAGACCTTTCTGCTCAAGAAGAGCCCTCCATCTGTGACTGTGCAAGTGTGTGTCTGTGTGTGTCTGTGTGTACTTGTTCTTCCCTCTTTGTAAGAACCAGTTATGTGGTTTATATTTCCTTGTGGAGGATTTGGGAAAGTGAGAGCTTTCTCAAACCTGAATGTCACATTGTTCACATTTGATCTGGTTAGTTTTGGTTTTATTTGGGGAGCTCACTAAAGACGTCCTGTCACCATCACCTACACTGAGTCTAACTTTACATTAATTGGTTTGTAGATGTATCTGACATCAGCATGTTGTCAATTCGGCTGTTGTTCTTTAGTCCGTAGGTCCAAATCGATGTTTGCGGCAGCTAGGTAGGTGGGTGTGAAAGCCCCCTGGCAATTGGAGATTGAAGACTCAGTTTTAACATTCAGGTTAGAATTAGCTTTAAGTTAGTGGTAAGGGACTGGGAATGCCATTTTGTCAATGATTGTCCTCACAAAGATAGAACTACAAGTGTGTGTGAGTGGAGCATTAGTATTCAGCCTGGTGAGCCTCTCTGAAGCGCCTGTCGGACCCTTTGTTGTCGCTCTGTGAAGGGGTCCCAGACGGTCGGGTTGTGTGCGAGTGGCATCATGAGAAGCTTCGAAGAAAGGACACAAATTGTTGCCATGAGTTCCGACATGCAGAACATTCCTCTGTAAAAACCCAAAGCTCAAAAGGCAACTTAACATGATTTCAGTGTGGTTGTTGTTTTGGGCTCTCTGGCAGTGGGTAGGTGAAAATCCCCTTTAATTTCACTCTTTTGTGCAGCAATGTGAGGTCACTTTGCATGATTGTTGTTGTTGTGTGTCGGGGGGTGAAGATGATATGTAGTCGTTCTTCAGCAGCAGTGGAGATTGCGTTATTGTTGCGGAACGACTTGGCTGCAACTGTTAACACCCCAGAAGTCTGTCTGTGTGTTTCGGTCCATTGCAAAATTTTGCAATTCTTTCGTATTAACTTTGTTGCTCTGGTTTTTCCAAACTATGTATTTGACCAAATGTTGACCTCAGTGAACTTCACCGCAGGAATGCTTTAGTGCTCCGGTGTCTTTTTTGTGTTCCCGCGCAGGTGGCCTCTAGTTTTCGGTGTATATCCTGTGTCGAGGGCCATTTCCGTGGATACAAGTTAGCGCAGCTTCCTGGCTTCCTGTTTATATGACCTGTGGGTTCTGATAGGCTTTTATCCAATCAGTCACTTCCCTTTACTCCGCAGCAAAATTTGTTTAAATGTCTTAAAAAGTGATCACTGCGCCATCTTTTATTTTGTTACCATCATCCAGCGAGACTTGAGCGTTTCTAAAAGTGGTGTGTGTGTGAGGCTGAAGAGCTGAGGAGGGCGTTAGCCTCCACTGGGCGCTCTGACGGACTCAGCAGTTGGGAGCTTTTGTGCAAAACTTGCACATTGTCTTTTGAGTTTGCCTGAGACCAGACATTATATCTCTTGCGTTGCACAATAGACGACGGACCCGTTTCACCTAAACGCACTCTTCCTCCCTTTCTCAAATATCCACCAAAATCAGTTTGGTGGGAGAACATGAAACATGCGGGTTCAGATTTATGCTTCATTTTTAATGTGAAACCTAAAGTTGTGCATATTTGATCGGCCTAAATCAAAAATGAAGTGCTGGTTTGTTTTGAATAGAAATCCACACTCCTCCTCCTCCTCCTCCTCCTCCTCTTATATGCTCGAAAGGTGAAAGGTTCATAGCTTGCTCTTTCATGGAGGAAGGCACAATCTTGCTGTTTCTTTGTCTGCATGGTGTGTTCCAAATGTTTTTCAAAACTGTCTCTATTACACCAAACAAATTATTATTAAAAATGTTTTTCCATCAATGGGATTCATTTATCTCGAGTCCCCCTGCAGTGGCCCGAGGTTTTGTTCTGACCCGGTTCTTTGTTGCTTACTCTTCTGTCAATTATGATTTTGGATATGTTTGTGTTTGACCAGTGATGCTTTCTTCACACTGAAATCACAGATTGAAATTGACACACAAACAGATGGAGACACAGGCTTTAAACCCTGGAGCCACTCAGCACATAAATACATCAAAGTCCAGTTACATGTTAAATTACTTTTCTTACATGTAATAATTTGTGTGTGAATGTTGTGCGTCGTGCAGCTGAACATTAATGTGTCTCTGTCCTGCTGTGGTGTTCAACTGTGTCCTTTGCTGTTTCCGATCAATCCTGATCAATATTCCCTGACGTAAGACGGCTGCGGGCGCTGCTCTGTATTGACGCGATGGCGTTGACCCAGTTGCACATATTCACGCAGACACGAGCACATGAATTAACCGTCACATGAATTATCTCTTGCTGTTTTTCCTCAGTCTTTCTTAAACAATATCTCTTTTCATCGCTCACACTTAGAAACTGGACTCTGTAGTCGTTAGCTCTTCCCTCTGTAAATCACCAGCGCTGTTATAGTGGCACTGGTGTCTTTGTGTGTTACAACGCCATCCGGGAGTTGAACTCTCCACTGCAATAATTGGGTTACTGTCCCAATTTTCTGTGACCGAGTTCTCTTGATCATATGGCTCTGGGTTATTTCTGGCGTGGGAACTCACCAAGAAGTTTTAATTTGTCATTTGAAACGAGCATAATTGGAACAAGACAGGGTGCGGCACATCTCTCGTCTGATTTATTTTTCTTTTGTTTGTTATTTTTAGAATTGCAGTGATGTCACAGAGACAAATTCATATTTAGAAGCAGTGGGTGGGACAAGTGCTGTCTGTTACCCTGTGGCAGGAGGGGCAGCTGATAATGGGCATACATGGTGTTTGCATGGCTTCCTTTGCAGCTACAAAGTAGGATAACCTCTTTGACCTCTGGACCACCGTGCTCGTCCCCTCCTGCTTCCATCAGTACTTACTTATTCTTTCACCCCGGTCTTCTTGTGTGTTTTGTGGTTTGGTTTTCAGGAGGATTGCACTAAAACCACTGAATCCATTTCCACGAAAAAGAAAACAGTTGTGAGATACGGCATTTTCTCTAATTCCCCAGGAAATAGGATGTCATGATGCTATAGGGCTTAACTGAATTTAAGGGGACTGTTGGACCTTGGTGGAGGTATACACTCTACTGAGATGCACAGATCACAGATGGCACCTCAGATTTCATTTAATCTATGAATGTTTATTCATTTCTTTGCATGGTTTAAAAAAAAAGAAAAAGGAGCTCAACAAGTGATATTTCATCCCGGTAGAGAAGAGGAAAGTCGAGATATATATTTCTGTCAGATTCCACTGTAGCAAAATAGCTTTGTCATTTGCTTATTTTGCTTTTTAAAAATGATTCAAATTGATATCTCTAATTTCTGAAATGCATTGTGACGCTGGCACCGTCCTCCATCATTTAGCAGCTGCTGACACAGTATTACTAATCGCTCTTGTAAATTCGAGGAAAGTGTTTCCACTTGCATTGCGTCTTGATGTTCTAGTGTTTGAGCCGAGAAAGTGAACCGTGACTCAGGTCAGCTCTGGTTTCTGCCCGGCCGATCCTATGACCCAACACACACACACACACACACACACACACACACACACACACACACACAGGAAGTTTTAGTGTGAACCAAGACGTTAAAGATTGAGGGTTTAGTCAAATTTTTGCTTCCTAAGCACGTCTGAATGATGCTGTATAATTAAAGTTGCATTGTCCTCCATTAAGTTTGACTGCTTCAAGGTGAACAAGCCCTGAAACGGCACTTATAGCATCATGTCTCCTCTAAAAGCACTATTGATAAAATACTTTGCAGCTTTAGAGGCGTTCAGCTTTCATTTCACTTAGTTTTTATTAAAAGGTGAATACAACCCTCACACAAGACTGAGGCCTCCACTGATGATGAGAGATGAAAATGTGACCCTCTCATCGTCTCCTCCTCCTCTTTCGTCAGTCATCATCTCTTCATCATCGCCCCCCCCCCCCCCCCCCGCCTCGTACCCTCAGTCTCCTCAGTTTTTGACAGGAGCTGTGGGATAAAGGGAAAATGGGGCGAGAGACATGCGTGTAGAGGTGAGAAAGAGAGGGTTTGGTCATACACAGGAAGGGAGGAGTGGGGAGCCACAGGGTGGATGTTATTGGTGTGTGTGCATAGGAGAGCCGGTACAGAAGGGGTCTTTGTGGGTGAGGGCATCTGGAGAAATCCACACACACACACACACGCATGCATACACGCTCAGCCCATGACATCACAGCTTGCAGAGCAGCCAGCAGGAATGTTACTGAGAAAGGAGAGGCTTTGTGGAGGAGAGGAAAGAGACGGGAGGGGAGGAAAAGGAGGAGAAGAAGAGGAGGAAAAGGCTTGGCCAGGGGAAAAGTCCGGCACTCCCACTATCTGGAACAGGACGGACCGAGGCTAGACTGAAGGGAACAGAGCTGAATGGGATAAAACTTGTGCAAACGAAACCCACATATGTAATACTACAAAACTAAAGGAGGCTTGCGTTTAAATATTACAACATGGATTTACTGATGTCGCTTAAATAGACTAGCTGTGAGAGCAACAGGTGAGTACCACCCATGTGATCCATTTTTATAACCTCTTTAACGCATTTTGTGGCAGTTTTCTTTTTTATTAAATCGATTTTATTTGAATGAGAAAAATGGGAGAAAGGTTTCAAAATATTCTGTGTGTTTCTTTTGGAAATACTTCACCTCATCTGTTGGCCAAGCCGTGAAATTTTTATACGTAGGGAGCAACTTGGGAACGGAAAAGGAGGAGGAAGTGTCAGAATACACTAAAGTCCGATCCAAAACCCAGACGTTTTACTTTTCATAGTCATATGTTTCTGTTGGATTAGGTTAAGTACTCATGTCAAAGTTTATCAAGAGGTTGCAACACAATGCACTTTACCCTCTTCACACCGATTCCTCTGCTCAGTCCAGCTGTTGGCCCCCTTCTGTCCGCCCCCCTGCCCGTCTGCTGACTTCCAGTCAGATAAAGCCTGTGTGTCCATTTAACCACATGTTTAGTTTAGTTTATCAGTTGTAACCATTGTTATTCAGCTTCTACAAACCGTCTCCACTGAAATGGTGAAGAAGTGCCCTGGGTTGGCCTGGGTTCATAATCCAGGCTGTTTGGACATGAGAGCACCAGGCTCCAGTTACTACACAGGATCATATTTAGCCAGGAGACAGAGCCAGGGGGAAACGCAGACTGCTCTGGGTTACAACAGGAGCTCAGTGTGTGTGTGTGTGTGTGTGTGTGTGTGCGTGTTTTGTGGACGTATATATCATCAGGCTTTCGTCTTTACGTTTGCCATGTGTTCTGACCGCAGTGAGCGCTCTAGCAGCCGACTGTGACGTGATATTAAAAGGCACGGTCGATGAGTTTGTGTGTGAAACTGAATGATGGAGTTTATGTGTGGGTTTAGAGTGTGTGGGTTTCCCGTTCAGGAAGTGTTTGGGTGTATTGTCTTTCGGGTGATTGTCTTCAGGCTTATGAACCTCCCTCCCCCCCCCACCCCCTTGCACAGTCTCAGGTGGGGGGGGCCAAGTGTACGTGTTCAAAGTGTGTGTGTGTGTGTATTTGTGATTTTGGTGCATCACAGCCGGAGAGTAAGTATTTCCAGATGTGATGGACGTGAAGACAGACAGAAAATGAGGCAGCAGCAAAAAACTGACTCAGACAGACTCACATTTGTACTAATGTAGTTCTGACTTTCCCTTTCCACTATGTTTATTGTTCCCACCCCTTATATTAACCTCAACAGTTTAATATTTAACCTTCTTTCACACCTTTATGTACATGTGAAAGAATGATGATGCCCTTTTTTCGCCTCAAGTTAAGGATCTGAAAAAGCAAAGTAAAACTGCTATTGTGCATTACAAGACCAGGAAGGCATCTAATGTCTCTCTATATAATCCTAATCATATTTCCAATCATAAAATCTAATATTTTCTTCAGGTTTAGTTTCAGGAACTTAACCCCACCCCTGATTTTATCTTTAAACCCACGTCTCAAACATTAAATGATTAAAAACCCAACACTAAAGCACAAACTCGGGACTGCACGACTATCAGGCTCAGGCAAAGTGTCCCTCAGACAAAATAAGGTTCGATACCCAGCCAAGCAGTTTTAACAGGTAAAGCAAAGACAGGATCACGACACAAAGTGAAGGAGAAACTAAAGTTAATATCTGCAGCAGTGTAGAAAACCCTAAAAACACACTGAGGGCGAAGCCCTTTAGATGCGGGTGAATAACATTGCAACAGGTGCAGGTGGTCACAGTGGTTGGAAAGGCGTGAAGGCAGGAAGAGATTTAAATGAGGGGTAAAAAAATAAATTACTACAAAATAAAACTGAAAGTCAAAACATGAAACTGCTCAAAACGATAACTTGATCTCAGGCCGGAGCACGAGACTGACGTGACTGAACCAATCCTAACATTTGATCTGACTTCTTCAACCAAAACCAGAAGCTGGGCCGGACTCTGAGTACAAGTTTGTCTTCCTTTTTTGAAAAAACTCAAAACACGTACACTCAGTGTGGGTCTGTTATGTCTCTTGATGCTTTATTTCATAATTAATGTAAAAGTGACATGGACACTGGCATTTATTTGCATGCATGAGACACACAAACACACACACACACACACACAGTCCCTCATCACAAGTCCGACCTTGAGGACAAACAGCTATGCCTGGAATGTCAATTCATCTCAATGCAACACACATGAATACACACCTGCAAAATAAAATACACACACTTGAAAGAACCCACTCGTGCTTGCATGCACTGCTGCACACACACACTCCATTGTGTGTGTGTGTGTGTGTGAGTGTGTGTGTGTGTGTGTGTGTGTGTGTGTGTGTTCGTGAATGTGTGTGCAGGAGAATAGCATCACATATGAGACATTCCTGTTCTCTAGTACTGTTTTCCTGAGGCAGTAACAGGATATCCTCCCCCTCTGTATTGTCCTGCTGCTGGACACACTCACACATTCCAACACTCACATACATGCAACGTACACAGTGGGTCAGATTTGGGAGGACAGAACACCCCGTGTGTCCTCACTCATGAACATAGGTTGCATATAGAAATGGATGTGAAGCCGACGCACGAGTCCCTGAAAACTGTATTCTCTAACTTCATTGTACTTTGTTCAATCTCCCTCAAACTACATGTGTGTAATTACAGAGCGGCATATGCTGAAATTAAAAGGTGATAATGTGGCTTGTACCTATCTGTATTATTACACAGCCCCACAAAGCCACTAGCAGAGCTGTAGACTTCTGACGAGCCTTGCTATGTATTATTAGTTTAGTCTTCTGTGTTCGTCGCCCTTTTTCATTTCCTCTCTTGCCTCTGTAAAAAAAAAAAAAAAAAACTCCACTGTTTTGGGGTTTTACTCAAACAAACTGCAAACATATTGGAATGCAGCACGTCTGCAGTTCAAACAACAAGTAGAGAAACTTCGAAGCTGTACACAGATCAAATCCCTTATACAAGAATCAACAATGACACAGCAACAACGTAGAATTCATGTTTTACTTCAAAACTTCATCGATTTTAACGTTGCAAAATGAGGAATCTGCATGTGACCGAGCCAGACAGATCAGCAAAATTCCCGAGGCGATATCTTTATTTTTCTTCTTTCTCTCTGAAGAAAAAGGACACATGAGTATAGGAGGATGAGACAGCCCTGAAGGAGAGTGGAGGGGAGTGTGGCCTCAGTATGTGAGAGACAAGAAGGATTTTGTAAGGACGCAGGGTGTCATAATCCACCATGTGACTTCACTGACCACTGTTCCTTCACTCGAACAGTTCACAGAGCGGAGGGAGGAAGGAAGGGAGGAAGGAAAAGATGCACAAAGAGCAGAGAGGGGCTCAGCAGAAGAGGGGATGAGAAACCAAAGGAGAGAGAAGAGAAAGAGGTGTAGATAAGGCAATGAAACAACCTAGATTTCCTGATAAATTACTAAAATGAACTCAAATCCGCCTTTCCCTCGTGCAGAAATTGTTCGTCTACAGTTCAAATCCCTATAAATATCATTAAAGACAGTCTGATCTTTTAAGTGTGGGAGGATGTAAAAAGTCAAGACTCCCGCCTTATGGCTCCGTGTGTGTGTTTAACTGAACAGGGATCTTATTCACTCAAGTGACCCTAATTAAATACCCCCCCACTCACACACACACACACACACACTTGGCATGTTACAAAGACTGGGGGCCAGCAGCTCCTCATGGAAGTAAACACACCCTCAGAGTGGAGGTGTAAGAAGCACAAGGCAGTAAAACAGTGAAGCCAATGGAGCGTTTGTTTCATGAGGAGTCAATGAAAGACAGGAGCGTGCACATGAAGCTTCTGGCTAACAATGCGTCGGATAGATGTCTCACAAAGAAGACAGGGTCACAGGTTTGATCCCTGCAGGCCAGCTTGTTTTCTAGTGTGTGCTTTTTTCTAGATATATATCGTTATCTGCGTTAATGTTTTCCGATTATGCAAAAATATGCATATTTTCTTAATTCTAGTTCTGGGACCCTTTTTTCTGACGATTTCTTCCAAAGTAGAACACAAAGGCAGAATTAGATTTAATCAACACAGGCAAAAACTCACCAGGAGCAGAAACATGGTGAGGAAACCTGACCTGGACTATGAAGACAAGCTAACACAGAGGACGGGAGTAGAACCCAGGAGCGAGGCCGGGAAAACTGAACACACGAGGACAGGTGCTCTTAAGGACAGGAAACAGGAAAAGGACAGGAAGTAACTAATGAGGAAAGTGGCTTCAAAATAAAACAGGAAATGAGACAACTTGAGGCATGACCAAAGGTCACAAGGATGGTAACACAAGATAGTGAGTAGAAAACACGAATCCAAACACGAGTCCCTGAGAGTCTTTCAAGATCCCTGAAACCAAATGCAATGATTTGATTGATTGGTTGATTTTTATTATTGTGTCATGCACATTATGTTCCCATCCTCAAACAGGCTTACAAGACACCATTATCTAGGAAAAGAGAAGGAAGAGATAGCAGCACCAATAACAATACAACACAAATAGACTTTTCTCCAAGACTTAGAAACTAGAAAGGAAGGAAGACAACGAGGCTATGAACAAAAAAGAAATGAGTCAGAAATCTATCGCAAATTTTCAAAACACAGACATGGAAGAATCATTTTTTTATGAATTCAGCATTATTAGATTATTTTCATAAATGTTTTATTCCCTAATATTGGTATCGGCATTGGCCCTACCTTTTCAGTAATGGTATAATAACCATATTTGGTCATATTATAATAGCATCATCACATATAATGTCAAAGTCACGTGTTTGGTTTAGTATGCGCAGTGTATTGCAATAACATGATTAAATTTAATTCTGAGGCCCTTTAGAGGGATGTTTTAGTCCAAAACTCTGTCTTGCAGTTATGCAATTAGTCGTAAGAAAAGGTCATTTGGATTTTGGAAATGGAAGAAACACATTCTTGTCGTCTTAACAACTGCTTATGATGTGGCCTTGAGCCAGGCACTTAATCCAGACACGCATCAGTGAGGCTGCTCAGTGAAAAGCTGAGGCTGGGAGGAAACAGGGACTGAAAGTGCGTAACAGAAAATGTGAAGCTCTCAAACATGAACTATCTTCACTGCTGCAGAACCTGAAACGTCTTTACTAACATTTCCTTTGCCGGCGATACACAACTGCACAACACGTCTCATATCGAAGTGATGAAGATAAAAATGGTTTCAACTGTTTTTTAAGTGGTTGAATTTAAATTTGAGAAAGGAAGAGTCTCTGTATTGTTGTACTGTGGTAAATTGTTGTTTGTTGTAGTCATAAAGCAGCAGCGTGTGTATTGCTCCCTCTAGTGGTGGGAACGAGTCAGAACACACTCCTGCTGCAGAGGTTCAACTCAATACACTGTGCTACTGCAATGCAGACAGATATGTATTTGTGTGTGTGTGTGTGTGTGTGTGTGTTAGAGAGATTATTAGTCTAAAGAACATCAGATTTTGATCTTCCTGTGCTATAACTGGTTGATAATTCTGGCTTTGAGCAAACATTGTATGTGTAGTGTGCAGCCCCTCCGTACTGTATCTCTTAACCCACACGCCCTCTGACTGTTTGTGTGTTTGTGTGCTGACACAGAAATCGTGGCGGGCAGCCGAGGATGTCAGTGACTCAACGCCGAGAGAGCGAGCCCTGAAGAGCGTCAGTTTCCAGGAATCGGTCAGCGTTATCACCGACAGGCCCGCAAGCATGGAGCTGGAGAGCCAGCAGATGCAGCATGGCTGCCTCGGCAGTCCCAATAACCGAGCCCACGGCGAAGAAGGGACTCCTGACAGCGAGGTGGTTCAGGTATGCAGGTTCTCAGAATCCCATTCTTAGAAATCAACATCGAAAACATTGATGTCTTCAGATTCTTATTGGGTTGAGTGGTAATTGAACTGGTTCTGTCAGAGTCTATGGTTTTGCAGAACGTTCACATAAAACAACACTTTTCATTAATATCATTATATACAGTTATATGGCTATCATCCAAATATCATCCAACAGTATGAGGTGTTTGGTGACCAGTATTGTCCAAAATGTGTCCACTACAGCAGCCTGACCATGTGCTGTGTCCACAGGAGATCCGTTACCTGGACCAGGTGTTAGACGCAGCCTCTGAAACACCCACTAATGGAACCTCGTCTCCGTCAGATCACCACAAACCAATCAGCGTTGACAGAAGCTCCCCCTCTGTCTGTGTGTCAGCATCCCCTCCTGTCAGTCACCAGCCCATCATCGTCGAGGGGCACAGACAGACAACGTTCCTCCACCAGGACGACTCCCTCGTCAGAACCAACGGGCACGTGCAGGGGGAGGAGTCGGGGAGCAGCAGGGCGAAGTTTGAGCTGAGGGCGTTCCAGGAGGAGAGGCGGCCCGCGAAACTCTTTACACCCGGAGAGGAGCAGCACGTCAGAGTGACGAGGACACGACCCACAGAGGAGGTGGGCAGCAGACCACAGAGTATATTAATATATAAAGATGCACAACGATAAGGAAACTGTTCATTTAAGCAAAATAAATCCTTTAGAAAACTAGATCAAATGTTCAGTTGAGTCATATTGGACTGTAGTTACAGACATTGATAACTTAACACTTAATATGCATGGATGTTTCCTCCTTTCAAATTCAAATGAATTGAAAAGCTAAAGTTTACTGTTGGATACTCCCTGATTCTCCCCCATGTTTGTTTTCCTCTGTTCAGGTTCACGAGTTGGAGCGTGAGCGTCAGGAACTGATCAAAGACCAGGCTGTGAAGAAGAATCCAGGCATCGCCCGGCGCTGGTGGAACCCTCCTCAAGAGGTGGGTTCCAGTTAAATCCTTGATTTCAGTTTGAATTCTGCTGCTTCCTGACAAACTGACTGACAAACAAACTGGTTTCTTGGTTGGTTCGTTTTCTTCTCTTTCCAGGTTCCTTTGGAGGAGCAGCTGGAAACTGACCAGCTCGAGTCGCTCAAGAAATACCAGGAGAGGAAACAGCAGAGGCAGAATTATACCTACACATACACACAGGTAACACACAGACACAGACAGACTTTGACGATGAAGATGACTTTCTATATTTTCTCGTTACATTTCTGTCTCCATCTCTATTTGCAGCCACAGGTGTCAGGCCCTCCGTCAGTGGTGACCTTTGACCCCGAGCTGACCAGGAAGGAGGACATTCTGGAGAAGCAGATTGACTTCTCCTCTGCCAGGAGGCAGTTCCTGCTGGGGGAGACGACAAGGAAGGACGTAGCTCCTCAGATATATTCGGCCAAACCTTTCTCGAAAGCCACAACCAGGAGCAGCCAGGGGAGCAGTGACGTCGTCGCTGACACCGGAGAGAGTCACGTGACCTGGTCTGATGAAGGAATCGCAGGTGAATTCACGTGCGCACGAGCCGTCATGAAAATCCTGCATGAGGAAGAGGAAGGGAAGGGTCATTTCCTGCCGACCTACCACCCAGAGGAGTCCGACTCGGGATTGGACGACTTATCTGTCCGCTCTCAGGACACCACAGTGTTTAGCTTGGATAATGTTTCCGACAGCGGGGCTTCGCTACCCCCTACCCCGCTGCCACTTACCCCGGTGTCACCTCCCACCCCCCAGCCCACCACACCAGTCAACGGGCAGACCAATGGCAGTCCAACAGAAGACGAGCTGGAGTTCCACGCTGGGATGCTCGTCCAAAACGCCATCCAAAATGCCCTGGCGGCTCAGAACGACGGGGAGTGGCAGCCATTGGACTTGGATTCTTCCCAGTTCAGCACCCCGGTGTCTCCATCCACAGCTTCAACCAGTAGTCCAGTGCCAGTTTCCTTCTCCCCTGTGTCTTCTGGTGGAGCCCCAAGTCTCCAGTCGCCTGTGTCCTCCAGTCCAGCTCCATCCAACCCGTCCCCGGAAAGGCATCCAGAGGTGAGAGTCACTCCCGAAGAGAAACCGTCAGACTTCCTAGAGACTCAGCAGCCACAACTCCAGACGCCTTCCCCGCCGCCATCTCAGACTGTCTCACCCCCGCAGAGACCCAGAGACGGAGGTCCCAGGATCAAAATCCAGTCCTCTTATGCCAGGGCGCTTGCTTCCTCATCTCCGGTTCAAGCTCCTGCCTCAACAGCTCCCGTCTCCAGGCCGACCCCAGTTTATCGCCCACCTTCCCCTCCGAGCCCGGAGAAACCGGAGTTCAGCTACTTCAGTAAGTACTCCGAGGCGGCCGAGCTGCGTAGCACGGCTGTGGCAGCGCGATGCCCCGAGCCGGAGGCGGCGGCCAGCGGCCCGTTCCGCCTGCGCTCCAAGAAGCAGCGAACTTTGTCCATGATTGAGGAGGAGATTCGAGCGGCTCAGCAGAGGGAGGAGGAGCTAAAGAAGCAGAGGGAGACAGTGCCTGTGGTTAAAGTCCGCCCCAGCAACGCGTCCAGCAGCGGCCACGGGCCTGTGAGGACGGGGATGAAGAAAACAACCATTACTCCAGTGGATAAGATGAAGAGCAACAGTCTGCCAACTAGACTCACACTGACAGCGAAGACAGCACCGGGTTAGTTGTTTGAAAAACCACCAAACTTAACGTGATCGCGTCACTTCAACAAACGTGTCTGACTCTTTGTGATTGTGTGTGATTCGCAGGAAAGATCGAGAAGGTTCGACCCGTGCCGCCCGTCTCGCCCTCGCCCTCAGAGGGAGCCCTGTCCGACGCCGGCAGCGAGGACTCCGGGGGATCACGACCCAAGAACTACATGCAGACGCTCATGGAAGACTTTGAAACCCACAAGGTGAAGAGGAGGGAGAAGATAGAAGACAACAGTGTAAGTATTCCATCAAAGAATTAAAGAAAAGAGAGAATTCAAAACTGTCAACCATCAAAAAACAATAAATCACAAGAAATACATTTTTGTTTGGACAATTGTTACCATTATTTTTTGTGATTTACTCTTGAAAATATAAAAAACAGCACTGCTACGTCCCCCAAAACAGTATGAATGATTAGAATCTTGACCTTCCATCTATATTTCTCAGTGAGTGACGGTAGCACAAAGCTGACAGCAGCTTGTCTCAGTGTTAGTGGCCTATAATGACCTGAAGTCAGCATATATTGAATACCCATGACTCATTGGTATGAGCAAATTCTGTGAAACACCAGAGGGAATCTCCCCGCCTGAAACAGGACATGAAAATTGGGAGTCATTATTAAGATTTATGTCTATTGACAATAAGTGTTGGATTTTGTCAGACTTAACTGTTAAAGTGAAGGTTTAAAGAAATTTGCTATGGCACAAAATTGTCTTGTTTCATGGATTTTCACGTAATGTGAAAATATCAACAGTTTCACTTCTCCTCGTTGAATCTGTTCACTAAGAAATCATGAACTGCAAAAATCCTTTTCAAGATATTTTCCTGGATGTATCTTGAACTGATCGTGTTGCGGTGCGCTGTGTTTTCTCGCTGCTGGTGTTGTTGACTGTTTCTCCATGATGACATCACATGTGTTGACTCTGTTACTGTTGCTTCTCTCCTGCTGGTCGGTCAGTATGCCCGCTTGCTGCTGGCTAACGAGGTAACCACCGAGGTACCTGTCGCTCCCCAGACCCGTTCACTCCGTTCACTCTGTTTACATCCACAGACCTGGGCCAGACTCCAATCTGAGAAACACTGTTTATTGTGGACTGTTTCTGCACAGTTAAAAACGCTTTTATCCCATAATAGAGTAGCTGCATATACCGAGACCTAGCATCTCATAATCGGGGTGATCTGAATATGATGACAAAGTCGTTTCCATGGCAGTTTTTGTATTGTCATGTCAAGTGTACATATAAAAAGAACATTTAAAGCAACACTGTGTAACTGAGCAACAGCGCCCCCTGCAGCCTCTTGTGTTGATTGATTCTTTTAGGTTCTGTGTCGTAGATAGAAAACAGTCAATCCTCTCTCACTGAACTGAAACTTGCTGAACCTGATTCTAACGATTGAAGCTGGGATCAGACAGTTCCACACTTCTCACAGGAGATTTTTACCCACTCAGCAAAGTTACTTGGAGCAAAAAGAGGCATTCAGGGTGAGGAGTGGAAATTAAAGAGGAAACATTCTCCACCATCAAACAAATTTTGAAACTGCTATTTTACAGTTAAAAAAAAAGTTGCACAGTGTTGTTCTAAAACAACCAAAGTTGACAAAAGTGCTGTACGATGAAAGACACAAAGAGATAACACAAAACAATATAAAATAAAATAGAAATAACAGGGTAAAAATACCTTAAAGACTCATGTAGGTCAAAACATGTAGGTCTTTAGTTTACACTTAAATGTCATAGTAGACGAGTCAACAGTAAGAAATACAACCTGTTTAAATCTTCTAGAAATTAATCTGGTGCAGATAATCTAAATGGGAATGTAAAGAAAACCTAAATCTGTTTCTATCTGGTCCCAGGTCTGCTTGTGGTCTCACTGCTTATTGTTCTGTGGTGGTGGTGCTGCATGTGCCTGTCCATTGATTTGTGTGTGCGAGCTTTGATTCCCCCCCCCCCCCCCCCCCCCCCCCCCCCCCCCCACCCCCACCCCCACCAACACACACACACACAAATGACCTATACTGCAGCCAGCCAAAAGGTGGCGATCAAGACGCTCTGGCTTATCTTTAGCTTCTTCTTTATATCGTTTCAATCTGGTTATCATCAATTTGAAGTCTTATTTACAAATGAGAGCATCAATGCTTCTGTTTCCAGCAACATTAACTGGACTCAGTCTAATGAGAATCATGTAGCGTCCTCCTCCATCATTTTAGATCATCATCCTCTGTTATGTCAGATCTCAGCATCGCACCTTCTACCCGCATCCACTTCACCCTGAATCCTGCTCACAGAGAAATGTCCCCCATGTGTGAAGATGGGTGTTTGTAACTGTGTGAGAGAGAGAGAGACAGTGTTTGAGGATTAAGTTATGAAACAGTTCTGGTGTTCAAGCATGAATCTTTTGCTGTAATTATCAATATTAAATGTTTGTTTTAACTGTCAAATGTTGCAGGTGCGCTTCATTTTGCTGTTTTATTTTGACAAACGTGGCCCAGACGCGAAACCGTCATTGCAGGACGATCTAACCAAGCGCTCCTTCAGTGTTTGACATCCACTGCACGGCATGTTAAAGTCACTGTGGTGTGTTTTGTTTTTGTGACGGAACAAAGCATGGGTTTGAACCACTTCTTAGCTCGCAGCAAAAATGAAAGTTTGCACGTCTGATTGGTTGTTTTGTGTTCGTCAGGTTCTGGAGGCCACTCGTGTCACCAGGAGGAAAAGCGACATGGCGCTGAGGTGGGAAGCCGGCCTCTACGCCAATGAGGAAGGAAAGGAGGAAGAGGAGGAGGAGGAGGAGGAAGAAGAGGAGGAAGAAGAGGAGGAGTAAAACGTCTCCTTTTGAGAGACGGTTAAGGGACTTGGTCGGAAGGAGGAGGAAGAGGAGGATGAAGGAAGAAAAGCAAACAGGGGGAGAAAGGACAAAGAAAGGAAGGAAACAGTATTTATTTTACTTATAGTATTGTGATGATCACGTGAACCGCCGGCTTGACCGATGGCGCTCATCGAGGAGATCGATTTTTGGACCTGACGACTGAAGAGGAGCTCGTTAAAAGACGAAGAATATGTGAGAGACATTTGAAGTGTTGCAGTGAGTGACACTTTGAAAGGGTTTTCTGGTGGTTTAAGAACGTTCTGCAGAGGTTTATATGGGACAGAAGGTTTTTTACTAGCTGGTAGACGCTGAATGACTTAAGTATTCATAGGATTTTTCACTTTCTTGTTGACATGCGGGCTGAGATCTAAAGATTTTATTACGACAGGTTGCCTGAGACTTGATGGGAATGATGGTTTTGGCAAAGTGAGCTTGATGATAAACCGCAGTGATCTTTAAGTGTGGAAAGATGATGCAGTAGATGAGCGGGTGTATGCTGATACTGGTTTTGATGGTTTTGATGCTACTGCAGAGAGGATGTGATGTTTAACAGGATTCTAACCCAAGCATCACTTTCCGAACCCGCAAGGTTTTAACGGTCTGTATCCTGCGGTGCCACAGCCCGTCACAGAACAGTAATAACACAGCTCTCCTTTTCAAGCACCTGCATTAACTCTCAAGTGGCGGCTTTAAGGCTGCTGCACACTAGAGGACAATCAGGGTGATTTTAGATCCAATCTGCCCTTTCCGACAATCGTGGGGGGCATTTCCGCCTGGAGGTCACTCTGTGCTGATTATCTGCTCAAATAATCCTGAAGTGTGAGGGGTTTACAAAATAATAGTAATTCTACCGGTTGAGTCTGAGTCTCGAATCGATTCGAGATCGTGTTTGATATAAAAGAAGAATATATTGCGAGTGTCTGTGAGATTTCAAGTCTCTGCAAATCGCCACTGTGAAATCGTCTCCTACAAACTGCAAGTGTGTGGTCTGACCTTCTGGCCAAATCATCGAGTGTATGCGTTCTAAGATTATAAGATTATAATCATGTCTGTGGTCTCCCACGTTTTTTAAAATCAGTCAAGAGTTGAAAATCCTCTGGTGTGCAGCAGCCCTTGAGCGTCAGCGTCCTTGAACCGTTACAATGCCAGCGAGGAAACCTGCGAAACGAGCATCGAGGTGCAACTTTGCCTTAGACCTGTCAGTTCAAGGTTGAACACTTCACACGTGTGATGTATTTTATCCTCTCCTATCCTGTGTTACGACGTTCTCGGTAGACGTTAGAGAGAATACACAGCCCCATATAAACAAATCACTACTCTTCAGTGTGCAGGAGGAGACAGGGAAAGGGAAGCTAACTGCAGGTTATGTTTGTGTCAGTATGTGTTAAATAAAGAAAGGGCTGGGTCCAGGGTTTTATATTCTTTAAAAAAAAACTAAAAAAAACTTATTTTACCTTCACTGGCTCCGCCGCTTCGTCGTCCTGTGCTTTCTGATGTAAGCAGTTTGTTTTCATGTGTTTGATAAATGATCTAACTGAGGATAAAGTTTGAGGAAAATATATATTGAGGAAAAAAAGCTTTTTATAGAAAAAGTTGTTGTACCAAAAGCGAAGTGAAACGAAGAAACGAGAAGTGTCGGCCTGAGCTCTGAGTCTATTTAAGAAAATAAAAGTACAGATTGTGTGCATGGCATTACACTCGTTTCCTGACCTGACACAAGCACACGACAAGACGCAAACAGACGATCAGTAGCAAACGGGCTGAGCAGATGTTCATTTCACTTACTGCAAGTCAGGGTTGTTGATTTTTTTCTAAGCGAATGTATTGATTTTGCAGGATGACGAGATTTTCTGTTTTGTTAAAATGGACGAAGAAGAGACTGATGATACTGTGGAATGTCCCGTTGTAGAAAACGATGTTTCTGTTTGAAATGGAACCACAAAAAACACGCTGCAGACACAATCGGAATAAGTGAGAATTGAAAGTAGAAAAATGTAGATGTAGGTGTTTTTGTGAACCACTTTTCACTCTTTATTTTGAAGCCATCCAGATTTATTTTTTATCCAGGATTATGATATTTTCTTTTGTGGAAATCAAAGGTTAAAGTTTTGATCAAGTGTCCTTCAGCAAAGTCCCCGACCGCTCTGTCTGCTCCCCCTGAATAAAATCCTCCAATAAATGTCTGAAATTCAAAGGAACACTGAGGTAAAATTGCACAAAATGTTTAAAAAAGGATAATTATAGGACACGTTCTCTCACTTGATGATAAAGAATCTGTCTTGTTTTGTATTTAAAGGAAAAGTCCCGGTTGGCAAACAATGCCAAACGCATGTGCCAGCTGCTTCATCACCCAGAAGTGAAAACTAATGACTTCTGCCTCTTCGGTGCAAACATTTCCCCCGGAAACAAAAGAAGAACACCTCACATTAGTTCCAGACAATCGCCCTTGTTCTTGTTTTTTATAAACTTTTAATAATATATAAAAGGGGAAATAAGTATTTAATGATAAACGACAAGGGCGGGGTTTTTTTTATGAGAATGTAAAGGAAAGTGTGTTGTCGATATTAAGTACATGAGTACAACAAGAAAGTGCTGTGTTGCTGATCCTGCTTTGAGATTTATTCTTACTAATCTGGGATTTTCCAGATATGACTCAAGCTTGCAGACATCTTTTATTTTATTTTAAATGCATATGTTAGTAATTGTGGCTCTTAAAGTTTTCCTAAGAGTGGAAATATGAGCTTTTATTTCCAGGATGAATAACGGATCAATTCCTTTGTGATGAATCATTGTTTTACTGTGGCCTATTCGGGATGCGAGCTGAGCGTCCACTCAAAAACTGTATTCACAGCACAATTTGTTTTTTTTATTAACAGACACAAAATCATTTCTGCTTCAAAAACCTGCTGCGATTCTCACTAAACACTTTTAATAAGGTATCAGACATCACGAACACCCAGAGGATTCATAACTGTGTGATTTACTCTTATTATTATTATTATTATTATGCTTTTGTTGTTTGAATTGACGGTGCAGAGGAGATTTATTTATCATTTGAAGACGCTGGTAGCTTGTTGTCGCACCGAGCTTCAGTGTGTGACAAAGCAATCGATCACGTATTCGTGTATAACCTCTGTCCCTATGTTAACCACTCGTATGCTCATACTCTGCTTTGTTATTTTATAGCACGTGTAAGGCTCACAGTTATACACCTACTATACATATTATGAATATTTTCTCATTAAAAACAAAACGTGTAGATGTTGGGTCTCTGAGTGGTTTGTTTACACACACACACGCTTTTATTTTGACACTAATGAGACGAACAGGTACATATTAGTCCTGTGATGACATCAGTGAGCAGAAGTGTTTGTGCTTGTGAACGTCTTGTTTTTCAGCTAAATCGGATCATCCGTCAACTCTCAAACAAATAATAACAACTTATTTTATGTACGTGTCACTGTTCACAAAGAAATTAAAGTCAGAAAACACCGCCCACCCGTGTAGGACTCAAACCCTTCACCCACCCCTCCATCAGCATAGTGGTGAGAAGATAATGAGTGAATTTTCATTTTTTGGGTGAACTATCCCTTTAAGTATAATAGTGTTGAAGTAAAACTAGATAAACATGTGTCTTCAAGGAAAAAACATTAAAACAAACCAGTCAAACCAGCAGCAGGATCTTAGAGGGGAGTTGTCTTTGGAATAAGTCGAACCTCATCTTGAAAGTTAATCCAGATGTTGAGTTACTTTCAGTTTGGACCACAGGCTGTTTACACAAAGTTTTGGACACGTGAGGAGGAAGTGGGTGTGACAGTGTTTTCTCTGATTCATGTGCTCGAACACCTTCAGATCAACCCGGACTCCTGCGTCTCTCCTCGGCTTGAATCACACTCACGACCCTTAGGAAATCATGGTGACACCGATGTGGTGTCAAGCTGCCTCCGCGGTTCTCCGTCAGATTGAGCCGGTCGTCATGCTGGAGCAGCTGGGCAGCTGCTTCTTCGACACCGCGCTGCTGCTGGTGGTCAGGGACCGCAGCTCCAACGCCTCGTACCCGGGTCTGTCCGGGGAGGCGAGCCGGCAGAAAGCCATGACCGACTTCTTCATGACCTACAACCTGATCATCCGCTTCGTCCCCATCCTCCCGGCGCTGCTGCTGGCCAAGCTGAGCGACCGCGGCTGGAGGAAAGCCCCCATCGTGGTGCCCCTGGGCGGGTACGTGCTGTGCCGGCTCTCCCTGCTCCTGGTGCTCATCGCCCGGCTGCCCCTGGAGCTGATGTTCGGGGCCGCGGTTCTCTTCGGGCTGTCCGGCGGCTACTGCGCCTTCTGGCCCGGCCTCATGACGCTGGCGTCGCTGGGCTCCTCGGCCACTGACCGCTCCAAGGTAAATGTCACAGAAACGTCAAATTGTAGTTTATTATAAGCGTGAAACAACAATAATAATGTAAATGTTTAATGACGATTCACTGGTGCTGTCTAACCTATTCAAAATAGGCAATAAACAAACAATATTAATATTAATAATAATAATATATAATAAGAACAGCAACAATAACATTGATACAAGTAATAACTTTATTTGTAAAGCACCTTTCAAAACAACCATGATTCACAAAGCTGACAAATAAAAACAATAATACAAAACGTCAAAAACAACAACAAAAATAACAAAGATGAAAAATGACATGTTACTAAATCTAACATCAGCTGCAACAAATAAAATAATACATAATTTAAAGGTAATGGCAAAACAAAACAGTAAAAGAAACATAAATAATGGCAAAGCACGATCAAGTGAAAGTCATACGTTAAATGTAAGTTTTGAGCGATGATGATAAATAGTTCATGTATCATAACTCGTAATTCTTACATTTTTTACGACAATTTGGTGGATGAGATAAATCAGATGTTAGTTGATATCTTGCAAAGTGAATTATTACACAAATTGTTTTCATTATTCACTCATTTCTGCAGATTTTCTTCCCATGAAGCAGGATTCTCTTAAAACACATTAAAATATGCCCAGTGTTGCAGTGTTAGGTTCTGTCCTCCAACACGTTGGGTGGAAATCAGTTTTTGCAGAGACCCGTACAGTCCGTACAGTTTGGACGTGAGGTGCGGGTGGTTTTGAAACAAGCTGTGTGTTGTCGTGCAGGCGCTGATGAGGGTGGAGCTGCTGTACGGGGCGACGGGTCTGGTGGGCAGCTTGATCTCGGGTCACCTGTTCCTGGTGAACAGCTCGGGTCTGGGAAACGGAGTCGTCCTGCTCATCGTGGCCACGCTGCTGAACCTGCTGTGTCTCATACACTCCATAGTGCTACTGCAGGTCAGTGAGTTTGTGTGTGTGTGTGTAATATTACAGAGGAAATGAAAGTGTGACTTGCGACATTTCTATCCCTAAATTCAGCAGGGAGCTAATATTTCACTGAGGAGTGAACAGATGTTACAGGTGTTGATGAAGCAGATGTTAAAGGTCCAGTGTGTAAGATTTAGTTGAGTTTTTATGACAACTGAAGGCTACCACAGGTTCTCTCTCATGTTTGGAAGGGGAGGGTGAGGTGAGGGGTATTCAGCTGCAACATGCAACTTCACCACAAGGTGTCACTAAATCCTACACACTGAACCTTTAAGTGTGTGTCCATCTTGATTAAAGGTGAAACAAGTGTCCAGCAGCGAGTCTGGCGAGGACGGAAACCTCCTCGCTGTTGCAGAGGCGCCTGGCGGCATCGACAGGGTGAACATTGTTCTGCTGTTCGCCGCCGCCTTCCTGTACGACTTTGCTGTGGGCGGAGCCATAGAAATACTGGGCGTGTTCGTGTTGAAAGAGCCGCTCAGCTGGACAGCCGCTCAGGTAACATTTACCAATTTTTGTTTAGTTTATTTTTTTATCTTCTCGTATTTTCTCATCCGTTCACTATCTGTTTTTCTTTTTCGTCCTCCAGGTCGGTTACGGGAACGCAGCCGGCTGCACGATTTTCCTCACCAGCTTCGTCGGCGTCATTTTGTTTCGCCGCTGCTTCAGCGATGTCACGCTCATCCTGATCGGCATGTTCTCCTTCGCCTCGGGAATCTACTTCATGTCCTTCGTCACAGCAACATACATGTTCTACCTCGGTGAGCCCGGGACACAGTTTGCCCGCCTTTTTAAAAAAAACTTTTTTACTAAGATTAAAATCTGCAAATTATCGATTGATCTGTAGATTTTTATTTTTATTGATTGTTTAGTCTATAAATTATCAGAAAATATTGAAAAGAAGTTGAATCTTAATCTCAGAGTTTGAGGGGACATCTTCAGTTTGTTTTGTTTTCAATTTAAATCCCAAATATATTCTATTTACTTTGTTATAAAACACACAACAAATTATTGAAGAAGCTGGAATCAGAATTTTGAAGCCTCTTTGCTGGTGATAGCCGTGGACGGAGACATTAGGGTTTTCAGGTTCAGTCCATTTGCCCCATTGTTGTTGATGTGATATCTCAGGAATGCCTGGAATTACCCAAATGGACTCAAGGATAAACTGATAAGACATTGGAGGTTAAAGGTCGAGGTAACTTTGGTTTCTCACAGCCAGACGTTTCGCGACAGATCTGTCAGCGCTGGAGCAAGAGTAAGAGTAAGAAAGGGGAAGTGTATTCAAATCGTTCCTTGTCTGAATCAAACACAAACGGTTCTAAGAGGATTTAGGTTGTCGTTAAAAATCTTTAAAATAGGAACCAAGATCAGGAAGTGCAAGTGAGTAGAAGCCATAAACATCTTATTCTTCCCCCAGCGCTCGATACACTAAAATGTCATTTTCCTTAAATGTCTTATCTGTTAATACCAGAACTAGAGAGTGTACGTGTTCCAGTGTTGGTTCTTATTGTGCAGAGGAAGAGAATAATAATGACCGAGTGTTGATTTGTCCGCAGCTCGCTCGCTCAACCTGTTCGCTCTCATCCCGTTGCCAACGATCAGATCTCTGCTCTCACAGCAGGTGCCATCATCCTCATATGGTGAGTCTGCAGCCTGTGTGTGTGTGTGTGTGTGTGTGTGTGTGTGTGTGTGTGTGTGTGTGTGTGTGTGTTTGGATCTAGAGCCACAGCTGCTACCGACAGTTGCAAACAGTTTCACATTATTAAAGGGTCCGGGCCATTTAAATTACAAAAGAAAACTGATTTTCACACAGAGATTTTAGAAGAACTATTTCTTTGGTGGAAAGAAGATTTAAAGTAGCTGCTCTGTGACACAGCAACAGCAGAGGTGAGGCAGAACAAGCTTTTAAAACTGGCACTGGATCACATTCCTCTGCTAATGTCAAACAGACCACATTTCTACTCACCAGATCTCACTCACATCAAGATCCATGACTTATCGTCTGAGAATCAACGTTAAAGAAAGTAAAAAAAACTGTTCTGGGAGCCGCACCAAAATTGAATTAGCTCTTCTCTGACCTGAACCACATCCTTACACCAAGTTTCACTGTAATCCCTCCTGTGTTGTTTTTGCGTAATCTTGCTTATAAAACAAACCAAACAAATGGACAGGGGGGGGGGTGGAAACATAAGCTCCTCTGTGGAGGTAAAATCGACTTATTTCTTTGGCAGAATGTACGTCCAAAAATAGTGAAATCTGTTTAATAGATTATCCTTTTCCATGTCCCATCATTGATCTGTGCTGCCATGTGCAAGAGTAACTGGGTTTTTCCATTGGCGGAGGACAAGAGGCCTGTGGAGCTTGGTTGGGTTCGTGACTCGTTAATTATCACACAGTTGTAAAAACCCTCTGATCTCAGGCTACAGACATCTCTTCGTATTCACATAGATCTTAATCAAGTGGACTGTGCACACACAGAGGAGTAGTGTGTACTGGAAATATCCCTGTTAGGCCAGTCAGACCAGTTTATACTCAAGTCATGACCTATTTTAAAGAGTCTGTTCTCCCACAAGTCAGTGCCATGCTTCCTCTTTCTAACACACACACACACAGATTACTTATGACTACAGGACCAGGGTTATTTATTATCAAGGGGGGGGTTTTCCAGTGTGTTTGCCTCGACGTCATCTCAGTTCAATGCAAACATACACACCTGAAATACCAATCTCTTCCCTGCCCACACACACAAACAAGGAAAATAAAATTCCTCTCAGTAGAGCAAATATCTGTGCGACCAAAGTTCACACACTCATAGATATCTGAATAAATCGAAATATGACATTTCCTTCATCAAGATCCGTGAATTATTCTCTCGGGGAACTGGTTGAAACAATATCAATTATATTGCGTCTCTTCACCAAGTTTAGAGGAAATCCGTTCTGTGTAATCTTGCTGAAAATCAAGCAAACAAAACATATCCCCCCCTTTAAAAAAATAAACCTTCACTATGCAAATGTTTTGGGCACAAAACCGAATGATGTTATTCATCGAGATAAAGTGTAGTAAACAGGAAACACGTGAATTAAATCAATATTTAGTGGGACCACACTTCATCTTTATTCTAAGCCGAGATCCAGCTGTTAATGGCAGCTTCATATCTACTGCACAGACATGAGGGTGATATTTATCTTCTTCTCTGACTCCCGGTGAAAAGAAATAAGCTCAGTTCTTCAAAGGGTCAAACTATTCCTCACTCCTCCTCCCTTCCCCATCAGGCACCACTCTCACCTCCCTGCAGCTGACTCTGAAGTTCGCCGGGCTGACCTACATCCCTGCCTACACTAAGATCTACCAGAGAACCCTGGAGTGGTTCCCAGGCTTCATCTTCACGCTCTCCAGCATCATTACTGTCCTGGGAATGATACCCATCAGGTAGGCTGCTGCTGCACATCAGAATATCGGTTTGCAGGTTTACTTAAAATCCTATGATAAAAACCTGAGCCACAAACTTCTCCTGTTTCCCTCCTCCAGTATCTTGGGCTGCAGATCACCTCAGTCGAGTCAGCGGTACAGACGGATTCAGGGCGACTGATTCCCCAGCAGAGAGTTAACATCAGCACAAGGCAGACAGGAACTGAAACGTGAAATGAAGGAGACTCACTTCCCATAACTGGAGGCGATGCAGGAAAGGAGTTCCTACTCTTGTTGTAATGCTGTTACACAAGGAAAGACGCGTTTCATTTTTACATGAGCATTTTTTACGAGACCTTAAAGCAAAACTTTGCATCTTTTTCACCCTAAAATCAGTTAAAAAAGACTCAGAAGTCGTTAAAAATCTGAGTTTATCTCCGATATTCAGCAGGAAAACTGTTAAAATATGAAGAATTCTTAACAAAATTTGGTGGATTTGTTTCAGCGGCAGCTCTTCTGGTTCAGGAAGCCGGGGATTATGGGTAATAACCCCCCCCCCCCTTCAGTTGTGTTTCAGTTCAGTAAAAGACACATTGATTGACTTTGTTTCTATACTTGAAAACCACTTAAAGGTTCAGTGTGTAGAAATTTAGTGACATCTAGTGGTGCAGTTGCATGTTGCAGCTGAACACTCCTTCCCCGTCACTGCACTGAAATGAGCTCAAACCAGTACGACAAACTGGTGAAAGCTGTTTTTGCACTTTTGACCCTGATGCAGCCGAACGTCATGGAGCGGTGGATTTCATCAAACAGCGAAAACTTTGCCGAACTTCCTCAAAAGGATCAGTGACATGTTCTCCACCTCGTACACACGGGTTTCAACATGACAGTTTTCAGGGATTGTGTCAGATATGAAAAGTCCCCTTTTTGTTTTTTATACTGTGGAAAGATCATGTTTGCTTTTGTGAAACGAATCAATATAACTCAAACCATCACTTTATTTAAGTTACCATCGAATATATGTTCCTGCTGGAAGGTAAGAAGAGTTCTAAAACTAGATGGATACTAGGATTTCACTTCAGAAGATCCGTTTTTATTGTGATTGCATTGCTCTGGGTTTAATTGTTTTCATCCAAGTTTGTGCTTTGTTGTAAATTATTTTTGTGTATTTGTTTGTGTTACGCAGAGACGATTGCAGTCGATAGATCGCAGCAACCCGTAGAACCTGCAGGTCAGGAAACGCTGAGAGCAAAGAATAAAAATGGCTTTCGTTCACACACATCTACCTGTGATAGTTTAAACTTCCTTAATTTTTTATTTAGTTGTAAAGCACTATAAACTGCATTAAACTATTTGAATGGTACTTAAAAAACTACAAAAAGGTTTGCTATTCTTGTTTTTACACTTTAGATCTTTTTATATTTCATGCTGGTGTAACGGTTACGATGAAGGGAAAATATTTTAATTAATGTATCATCAAGCTGTGTATTAAATTGTTTTAATGTCTGGTTGTCTTTTTCTTTTTAAAAACAGATTTTTTTATATTTATCTTTATGAAACTGGATGCAACATATTCTAAAATTCACTTTCATTCTGCAAATGAAAAGGTATTACGAACATTTCTAAGGTTTATTGCATTTTAGACTTCCTGTTTAATTTTTGTTTGATATATTTGTTTTATTCTGCATATATTTGCACTTAAAATACATTAAATGAGTAAAAACATATAAAAACTTAAAAGACAAGAAAAAAAATCAAACCGGAGCCGAAGTGTAATCAAATGAAATCTTAGTTTTTATTATTATTGGTCCAATATATCCAAAAAAATCATTTGAGGTAAAGATAAATTGCTTCAAAAACAACATCAATATACAAGCTTATTTATAATTACAACAAGATGTTATTCACATCCAAATGTACATTAGGAGCTCTGAACGTAAACAGTACACACTTAGGAGAACAGAAAAAAAGAGAAGAAGAAGAACCGAAGCTGGATTCAAACGATTTGTGAAAGTTTAACCTTTTTTCATACGGGTTGGATTTTTGACTCTGAGCTGCAGATGAGATTCTCTTCACGAGTGAACGTGCGCGAGGAAGACAGGAGGAATACGCGGCGACATTTGGCTTAAGAAAAATACAATTCTCGTTTCTATGCGGGCTCGTACAGTGGCAGCCGTCGTCGTCCCTGTTCGGAGATTTAACCTGAATCAGCGAAAAACGTTCAAACTGAAACACAAAATAATTTGACACCAGAAAAGTAAATTTAGTTCTTTGTTGGGTTTTTTTTTTTCTTCTCAGCAGATATTTCTGCCAGTGGCTGGAGCTACATACAGTAAATAGTGCAAAAAGAAATCAGCAGGCACACAGTAGAATAAGGGGCTTTTACAGTGGCTGTGAGAGAAGAGACGTAAAAACATCACCGGAGTTTCCAAAAATAAAAGTTTCGTTCCTCATATTTTGGTTATGCCAAATCTACATATTACAAATCTTCCAAAATCCCTTTTTCAAATGCTTCATCTTCACACACGCTCTCGCTGGAACCGAACAGCGATCTGCGTCTTGTACAAAAATAGACTCAGCTGTGTCGTACACTCTTCAGCTGTGCACTCGGGGATATTGAATATACAGGATATTGCTGTGAGAGCAAAAAGACGTTTCACTCAGGAGGAAGTTGTTGTGTGCTCGGGTCACCACAGGTACTGACACCGCAGAGCAGGAAGGTCTACAGACACACTGACGCCTCTTTTTGAAAATACGCAGTAAACAAACAAACACCAAGTACCGATCTCATGAAGAAAAGTAAAGCTTTGTCTCTGTTTTCATGTTTCTGACATTTCCTCAGTTCTTCATCAAGTCAGTATATGAAAATGTACCTGGGTTACAGTGACCTCCTCCATGTTAATGGATGGGAGATGGATCAAATTTCAAAAGTCAAGTCAAATAAATTGATCTCACTGACTCTGGCTCTTACAGTATTATGGTGTTCTGGCATATAAATACAGTAATTAAGCTTTTGAGCATCAGTGCATCCATAGCTCTCTCTGCTGCAGCTGCCTCCCCACTGGACCACGGCTTCTCTGCTCACTCCATCCAATGCACACAGTAAAATACAAACAATATTCTTCATCGCTGACGTCTGGTAGCAAGAGGAGGCAGTAGCTCATTCATTTTAAAGCTCAAGGAGAACGAAGGACACGAGTGAGAGCTGACATCTAAAAACCGTCTCAATCAGACATCATCACCGTCTTACAGCAGAAGGCTCAGTACTAATGGTCGGATAAAAAGACACAACTTAAAAGAAGCAAATTACATTTAATGTTTTAATAAATCCTCTAGAAACACGAGATAAGGAAATTAAAAATGATGAAATTATTGTTTTTGCTTTGTCACGGCCCCAAATCTGAACCTTATTCATTAAAGAAACTCCTCAAACAGAAACTATGATCATGTGACTGACAAATAAGCATCACCAGGCTACAGCTGGTGAAACCTACGCCACAGAAAAATAAATCTTTTGTAAATGTGGTTCTGTTTACCGCAGCTGCTCCCCCTATGGTCAAGATCACACACTGGAATCAGAATATCTCAGAATTTGATTTTTTCTTCAAGGCAAAAATCACATCAGCACCATTTGATCCAAACAAAAAGAAAAGAGGAAACCGGTGTGACGCAAAAAAACAAATTGTCAGTTGCACTGTTGTACAATACACACGTGAGTCACAGCCGAGCAGATGAGTTCCAGGGAATTTAACAATTTGATTTGGAGAAACAAACATTTCACTGGAAACAAACGGCTTCAGTTTTTAAAAAGGTTCACTGTGCAGCATTTAGTGTTATCTAGTGATGGGGTTTGGGTACTGCAAGCAACTGAAAACCTCAGGAAGGAGAATGTGAAGAATCCTTCAGGCTAAAAGTCGACTGAAGAGCCAGTGTTTGGTTTGTCGGGTCAAGAAAACATGGCTGACCCTGAGGAGGGGATTTAAAAAGGACTCATTCAAGGTAATGACTACATGTTTGATTCTGTCAGGTGATTATACACTAATGAAAATAGAATTATCTGCCAACAGATCAAACTAAATCCTACACATGTGAAAGTCAAGGGTGTAAAACTCTTTTTAAATTTGATTTTCCAAGAAGCCTCAACGCTGATTGATTCTCTGCAAAACCAGCAAAACCACCAACTCCAAACCAGACAGATGTTCCCCTGACGGCTCTAAACTCTGTGAGACAGATGTTATTAATGTGGGAAATGATGCCACATGTTCCCAACGCACAAATAAGAGTCATAAAGGCAGATTGCTGCAAGAAAATACATTTGACTCTTTCAAATGTTCTTTAAAGCACAGACACCTGATTGAGAGAATAAAATAAAGTGTACCGAGGGAGTCTTCTCTTTCAACGCCTTCCGCTTATTTTCCATAAGGTAAAACTACCTGTTAGCATCCAAATCTGAGTCTTTTGTTTCTGCAAGAGAACAGAAGTGTAAACAAATGGCCATTGGCAAAAAAGAAACAGAGGCAGCACTGCTCAGTTTCAAAAGAATGGAAAGAGTTTGACCACCAGATGGCGCCTCTGCACCGTAGCTACAAAAAACAGCAGGAAGCTCGATATTCAACCCAGATGCACATCGGTGCCATCACTGTCAAATGCAGCTTTGCCTCTAAGACTAATTTCTTTCTGTAGAACTAAGAGGATTTTACCGACATCAGCTGCGACGCGTCCTGCTTTTCCTTCAGTCCTCGGGTTGAACACAAGGCCGAGTGATGAACCTCTAACGCCACAGCTAATTCACATCTGTCCAAGTTGATTTCTAAATAACAAAGGCCGCAGAAAAAGTCGCAAAACTGCAAAGTTTGTGCACTTATGAAAATGGCAAATACAAGATTTCATGAGCTGAAACATGCAAAACTAATTAGAAAGGTTTATAAAATACTGGCGTCTTATCTACAGCCAATAAGACGCCTTTGTACAGATGAGAAAGGAGAGTTTTTGTGTTGGATTTTACAAAAAGAAAGGGAGGGAAATCTCGGGGATGCTCCAAATAGTTATTTCAAGATACTTCACACCAACTCAAATTATCAGTATCCGCCTTCAAAAAATGTTTTCTGCATCAATCAGGAGCTTTTTCTTCACATTTTATCCACCGTGAAAAGATCGCAGTTAAATAAACACAAACAGCATCGGCAATTAACTGTTAATTGGAAATATGAAGTAGAAAAGAGTCAATAAAAAAAAAAAAACATGTCTGTGTACACAGCAGGTTTCTCCTCGTTCCCTGCCGTCCTTGAACGCACCTCTTTCGCAGGTCAGGTCACCGCGAGAGACGACTTCCCCTCCGTACAAACGTCTCACACGCGAACAGGGGGCTGAAGTCCAGCAGTTCCAAGCTGCTGCCCGGTTTGCTCCGTTTCCTTGGCATGAGAGCGTGTGAGGGAGGAACGTGGGGCGGAAACACGCGATGTTTCAGTTCGTCTCGCTCGTTTTGTCCTCAGTCTGTTTGTCCTGGAGGAGAGCGATGAGCGACTCCCACCCTGCCTGGCACTGCCGAGGTCGGGGCCGGACGAGGAGTCGGACAGCGGAGGAGAGGAATGAGGTGAAAGGGAGAGAGAGAGGGAGGGAGAGGCAGCGTTTCATTACAGAGTGATATCCTGTTTACATTTTAAAAGAAATGATGCGTGCTGGCTCACAATCTGCAGATTTGATTTCACTCTTGATGTCACTTACATCGTTTGTCTTTTGTTAATTGTTTTTATTGACAGGACAGTGCAAGTGTGAAATGGGAGAGAGTGCGAGGCAGACGCGCAGCAAAGGGTCGGGTCGGAATCGAACCTGCAGCGCCTCCAGGAGAGCTCAAGCTCCCCAATGCAGGCCCCCAAACTGCACTTTGAAATCTGACACCAAATCCTCAACTCTGCCCGCGTTTGTCATGTGATCAGTCTCCACCACTCGGATGTGACTGTGCTCTGCCGCGGACACTTTCACTTTGTGACGCCACAACTGATTTTAAACAGTGTGATTAGCGGACCACCACCAAACGTACCTTTTCATAGTGGTTGATGTTTTTGTCGGCCATGCCGGTGAGAAGCTGTTTGAAGTCTTGCCGCTTGTTGCTCTGCCAGCGCTCCCAGTCCGCCTTCAGGTCAGCGTTGAAACACTCCAGTCTGTCCTGGCATTTCTCCACCTCCACCGGCATCTACAGCAAGAGACAGAAAACTACAGCTACAGGGGGGTGTAAGGGGACATGATACAAGACTGCATTTTACAGGACTAGAGTCACAGAGGTGTAAGATCTGTAAGAGCACATCTGCTGCACATTGAAATGAGACAAAGGGGCAAATAATGAACTACCTGATTTACATATATCACATTTAATGCAGTTTTTTTAAACTTCCTTGTGAGAACGGAAGATGCTTACAGGTGTCCTGTCTTCCTGTCTGCGCAGCACGGCTGCTTCTAGTCGTCCCTCGTACTCCGCCTGGCTCTGGTCTCGCTTCCTCAGAACGTTCTGCAATCAAACAGAAGACGTGCAGCCTCAGTGTTGTGTTTACAGGTACCGTAATAATTTCTGAGACTGACGACATATGAGAAATATTAAAGAGAAAGAGGAAGAGAGATGCTTAGTCAGGAGAGTGGTGGGGACAGGAAGTGACACATGCAGAATCTGAGATAACACTTCCTTAATTCAGGGTAAAAGGTGACTCGGCTAAAGGAAGGCAAGTTTGAGTCAAAGGATTCGTGGTCGAGCAGGGAACAGTTAGTGTTTTTATGGTTAAAAGGACATATTCTTGAACTTGCACCAAAAAAATACCTTTTAAAATTGAGAAATAATAAAGTAAACGAAGAGCATCTCACCTTCATAGACTCTATGTAGAGAACGTACTCTCTGAGTACAGGCAGAAAGTCCTGGCTCATGTTCTCACTCAGATCCTCCAGCGCACTGCCGCACGTCGCCACGGAGCTGGCCACGCCCTCCAGGGGGCGCTGCAGCTCTTCCTCCGACGCGGCCCAGCTGGAGTACAGGGTGCCGTACTCACGCAGCTCTGTTAGGTACTCTGGAAACAGCGAGAGGAAAAGGAAAAAGGTTAGACAGTTGTGAGAGAAACAAAGAAAAGCAGGGTTATGGTTTGGATTTTGTTATCAAATTTGAATTCTGCTGACGTTTTTTTTCATGACCTGTGGATTCGATTCAAAGTCTGCAGGCGATTTTGAGGCTCTGGCACGTTCAACTGCAAAATCTATATTTGTAAATTACGCCAAAGAGGCTGATGGCCCAACACCAGGCCGCTGAGTAAAGCAGGCACGGCACAAACAGCTCATAGTCCTTCATTATCTACAGCCCCCTGATTACCCCTCATCAACTTTTCACCTTATCACTCAGAACACAAGAACCTTTCCTCTCAGTTCCAGCTTTTCATGGCCGAAGCTGCAGTGCCTCTAAAACCCTGGAACAGCTGGTGACGTCGAGGATTTCACACACGGCAGAATCGCAAGGCCCAAAGGTCTGTGGGGGTGTTTCTCTCCAAACAAACACACGTCAGGACTGAAAAGTCAACACTGCAGAATCAGACAGACTAACGTCAGCCACTCCACTAAAGACTGGACGTAAAGATAAGCGAGCACAATGTAGCATGTACAAATAGCTGCTAGCCAACAAGGTAAGGTTTGGTTTTCTTTGTTTGTTTGTCAGGATTCCGCAAGAACTACTTAACGTATTTCCACGATGGATCCAGGAATTTCTTCATCACTTTCTTTGACATTGCACGATGGCTTTCACCGATTTCCTAGGGAATCAAACATGGACTGATATTTATGAGTGTGTGAAATTTGATGTGGATCCAAATAAAAATCGGGAATTAGCCGGGGTTTATAGGGGGTCCATTAAGGAAACTGGCTTATAACCATTTGCATCACTACTAGTTTCTCCATACATGAATCTAGTATTAAAAATCTCACGTCCAGCCCAGGTCTCAACCACGTCTCAAGGCACAGGCGTGTATTTATATATCAAGTGTCCTCCATCGATACCTGACTGCTCTTTGATGATCCTCTGAGCGATGCGGTCGATGGTTCCCAGTTTCTGGTTGAAGGTGTCCAGGTACTCGCCCATGGCGCAGAATTCGGCCGGCCGCGCCCGCAGCTTGTAGCCGCCGGCCACGTGCTTCACCGACTCGCCCACTTTGGTGAGCAGGGCGAGACCCTGACGCTTGTTCAGGTCCTGCAGACACAGAAACAACAACTGTCAACAACACCACAACCGCCTCTCTATTTTATCACCTTTAGTGTTTTATGACCCATTTTACATTTTGCCCTCGTGTGCTTAGGCTCAACATTCGGATTCCAATTATTTTACTGCAGCAACAACCTCATTTCCCCACAGGGATCAATAAAGTCTCGTGCCTCAGATACTTAGAGAGAAATTCTGTGACTGTTGCCAGACATGGTGGGCGACACATCCACGTTAAGAAGCGGTTTGAGGTCGTGCATTTTACTGGAAGATCCCAGATGAGTTTGATGGATTTGCATTGGACATGACTTATGTGTTTGTCAGTGGCGACACAGAAACAGCGGCACCAGGAGAAGCTGTTCCCACTTCCCAGCGCTTTGCCGTCTCACCTTGGCCGTCAGGAAAGCGTTCAGGTGCGGGTTGAAGGAGAGGACGGGATGGTCAGCGACTCGCTTCAGGAACTTGTCCAGAGCCTTCATCCTCGTCTCCACAAACTCCTCCGAGAAACGGTCGACCACGCCCTTCATCACAAACTTCTCGGGCAGCGGCTGGAGAAAAAGAGGGAAGAGGAAGAGGAGTGAGGAGAAGCAGAGGAGAGGAAGCAGGACGGCTGCGTGTCTCATTCGACCTACTGGGATGAGGTGGGTCGGCTGGCTGTCTTCCAACTTGATCCTCAGCCAATCGAAGTCCTGGTAGCGCCGCCGCACGCAGTATTCGGGCAGATCAAATTCTATCCGTGTCGTCTGGAGGGAAAGGAAACACACACATTTGCGATGTTAATTTGCAGAGTGTAAAATGGCTTCATAGCGACAGGCCTTTGCATCATTATCATAAGTTTATTAATAATGAGTTATTAAGGTTTATTTTTCATTGTGTATAAATAACAGAATACTTGCAGGTAGAGTAAAGCTCATATATTTGCTTAATACACTACGCTGTTCATCTCAGATCATATTGGATTACTGTACATGGATATTGACCTTGAAATACAGCTGACACTGCACATGCACGCACACTCTTAACAATCTAGCGTTAACCCCCCCCCCCCCCCCCCACACACACACACACACACACACATCTTCTCGATTAACACTTCTGTTCATGCTGGGTTGTGATATTTGTCTACGGCCTCTGAGCCGAGAGGGATCGAGTTTCCTCCGGTTTGTCGCAGCAGAAGATCGACTCGGAGCAAAACACATTTTTCACTTTCCACACAGCATCCAGATCTTTACAACCACAACAACAAAGACACAAAGAGCCTCTTGACTTTATCTGATCGGCATAACCCTCTTCTGTGTTTTCATTTCTGCACGACTCGGGTTACCCAAACCCAACCAAATAGAACAAAAGTGGGATTACTGGGCTAAAACCGACCTTGGTGGAGACTCTGTAGGTGATGTAGGTCTCCATGGTGGAGACGTGCTTCTTTGGGTCGTCGACCGTGACGAAGAGGTCACGGGTTTCCGTGGAGACGTACGGGTCGAGGCCGTCTGCTTCCAGGTCGTCGTCCAGCTGCAGCCTATTGAGGAGCGAGGACGCCGAGGCCGGGCTGGACGTCTCCACCGGCGTGCCATTGGTCAACGCGGCTTCCTGCGTGGACACGATAAACACGACACCACAGTGACATCAAATTCGGATGTAAAACAAAGGGCCGATAGATTGGATGCTGACGGAGATGCAGTTGTTTGTGGCGATCAATGAAGCTCTTGTTGAGGCTGCATCATCGGACACGGCTCTCGCCTTTCTAATTGAATGAGGGACGAGGAGAGAAGTGGAGCATTTGTGGAATGGGGGATAAATATCTACAGGCTTAATACAGAAAATACCAACTGGGGGAAAGTGATTTCCAGTTTTCACCTGCTGTAGGACACCAAAAGACTCTTATCAAATTTCATTTAGATTATTTTACAAACTGTGTTTTTACCATTAACAGATGATGAAAATAAGTATTTATTTGGGGAATCTAAAGATCTCATTAGACGAGCAGCAGGGGGAGCAGGCGACAGAATGTTAAAAGTTAAACAATAACCTCGATGCTAACACTGCAACAGGAAGGTGAGGAAAACGTTGAGGCAGCAGCAGGGTTGCATCACCCAAAAAAAAAAAAGCTGTTTTTGGATTTCCTGACGTCTCACAAGCTTCTCTGCAGTTTCTAAAGTCGTCTGTGGCCTCACACACACCAGGAAGGAACTACTTCTCTCTTCCAGAAACTTAAGAGTGCAGGACCGAGAAGCTAATGTTCAACCTTAAATCACTTTTTATGTCACACACACTTTTTGTTTTTATGAAAATCACCTGATGCAACTTTCGATTTCAAATCAGTGCCAAGAAAAAAGTGCCACAACCTCTGTCTCACACACACACACACACACACACACACACAGTCTGTCTCTCTCTCACACACGCTATCGAGGCTGCTGACGTAAGTGCTCTTCTTGCACTGTGGTGCTAACCTGCACTGATAATCACAGTTCAGATAATTGCATTGCGTTGCATTGGTGTGAACAACCAGGCCACAGAAACACAGCCACGCTCAGGCAGCGAGGACAAGCTCAGGATCTTTCACTGATCTGTTTTCATGCAGAGCTGAGAGATGTATGAATGCAATAAGAAATATTGTGGGATTGTGAGATTCCGTGTGTGATAAATGTTTTTGGGGGGTTTCGTGTGTATTTCACAGTTTTATCTGAGAAAGGGTGAAAAACTTGTATCATCATATCCACGTGACTATTTTTAACGCCTCTGTCTCGCAGCAGACACTTTGACTCCTCCGAGCGGGAGAAGCCGGTCTCACTAACAACATTAGTAACGGCTCTGCTCCGCTAAAGTGTGTCCCAGTGTGACTTAGTGAGGCAGCATGAACAATGCCAAGCAGCTAAATGGAATTCAGCCATATTTCAATATATTATTTATACCTGTAACCAGATAAAATATCGTCCATGAATGAAAAACAACCAAACCTCTACTGCAGAATATGATTGAGGAGGATTGTGTGTAAATACATAAGAAGTGATCAATGGGTTTAAACGAGTCTTATTTTCAAAATAAAACTGTTTAAATTCATTTTTTAACACTTATTTTAACTTCACCACCCAAAAAATTAATAATAAGAGAGCAGCTCAATGAGAGAGAGAGTTTTCCAGAAAACTCCTTCTTATAGATGGAGCTTTAAAAAAAAAAAAGTGACAAATTTCCTGCCTAGAAATCAAAACACAAATGTGCACACACTTCCACTTTCACGCCCAAACCTGCGTCTCGTTTCCTGTCACACAATCAGGCTGCTGTTGTCAAATGTTTCATGGATCTTGATGCTCGGGAGACTGAATATTTGTGCAGATCCAATTCAAATCTGTATGTAAATAACTGCAGTGTGGTTTTATAAGGGGCCTGTTGGGCCTCGGCAGTGGTCCACACTCTGTTTAGAGTCATTCTAGTTTGTTTAAGGAATCAGACGTCAACTCTGGATGGTTCACGTCAGTTAGAAATAATAAAGTTAAGTAGCTGCAGGGTGACCTCATAGAAAGGGGCAGTGGGGTTGTAGCATGTTGGTAATAATTAACCGAATCCCTCAGTGGTTGCTGATCACCTTCTTCTTCTTCTTCTTCATCATGTCTGTGTAAACACCTGAGCAGGTCATGAGGTCAGGAAAGAGTGTGAGAGATTGTAGTGTTTGTGTGTGTGTGTGTGTGTGTGTGTGTGTGTGTGTGTGTGTGTGTGTGTGTGTGTGTGTGTGTGTGTGTGTGTGTGTGTGTGTGTGAGTGTGTGTGTGTGTGTGTGCAGGGGTTTCGCTCAGGTTGTGTTGTTTGTTATCTTTCCTTATCGTTGTGTGATTTCAGGCGGATCAGTTTGGGTCTAAACTCCAGTCATGTGCAGTGGAAACCTTAAAAACAACCTGAGTATTAAACACTGAGCAGAGGATGTGTTGATGCGAGTTGTTCTCTGTTAAACTTCCATCAGTTTGCTGTGAGTTACTGATTAATTCAGACAATAAACACAGGAGACTGGTCAGTAGACTGGTCAGTAGACAGGTCAGTGGACAGGTCAGTGGACTGGTCAGTGGACAGGTCAGTAGACAGGTCAGTAGACAGTTTAGTAAACACACTACACTGGGGTTGGTCTCTCTGTCTCTCTACATCTGCTTCCACACCTCAGACCCAGTCCCGGTCCCGGTCCAACCCACCCCCGGTCCCTACCTTGTCCCCTCCGACATCCGCCGTGACATCTGGCCCCGGGGACAGCGGCTCCTCGGCGGCGGACAGCGGGTGGAGGATCTCCGCGATGGGCTTCTGCCCCGAGCTGGCCAGGCCTCTCGGAGTGCCGACACTCATCCTGCGGGAGGCGGGAGGCCGCGGCCCGGGTTAGCAGGCTGACTGTCCGGTTCTCCGCGGCGGGGTGGGGGAGGGGGAGCGACGGTGAGCGGAGCCCGGGGACGAGGCTCTTCAGTGCGGATGATCGAGGTGAGACATCCGCTGGCTGCTGTCAGCTGACTCCCACTGCGCAGCTGCGGAAGTTAAACAGCCTCCACCCGGAAGTAAACACACAAGACACGTGACATCGCGGAAAACGCCAAAGATCGTCTGTTGACAAGAGCAGTGCGTTGTTGGCAGAAGAACTGACAACCCTGATAATTTACCCAAAGTCAATATGAATGACAGAAAAATGTAGTATATAGTACATGTTGTTTTTAAATTAATTATTACTATTATTGTTAATATTTCATTGATATATTATGAAAGATAAGAGATAGAATAAGATGGAACTTCCCTTTCCTTCAAAGTTACAATGACAACGAATAATAACAAACCATTAAAAGTAAGTAAAGTGTAAAAAGTGGGGACCAGTGTATACAAATATAGAGAAATAAACGACACACGAGGCTAAAATAGGAATACAAAAAGTAGTATTGGAAATGACAGATGAGTATTGCACTTAAAAATGAACATAATAATGGAAGTGGTCTAGTAAACAAAGTATGAAAAGTCATTTTGAGCACATGATGACAAGACCTTTGCAGTCACTTTCTTTTAATATGTCCTACCTGTTTGTTGATTATTATAAATTATTATCTCATTTGATTTTAATGTTGTATTATTGACTGATTTATTTGCTTATTTTTAGCAACTGTTGCTAGTTTGCTAGCTCATGACGTATTTGGATACTGGATAAATGAGCGGAGTGACACCTCTTCGCTTTATAACCGCCTGACTTGACACCGGCACATGAACGTGAGACAGATGTTTTCCTCTGATTCTCACACACGCGACACTTGAATCGTTATTTAAATTTTCCAGCTGCTGATCCGCTGTTATCTTCACCTGCTGCACCAACATGTCTGCGAACCCTCCAGGACAAGGTCAGTATTTCTGTTTGTTTGTTGTTCATAATGTTGAAAGTGAAGTTCTGTGTCTTTAACTGTGTTGAATCCAGGGAAGCGGAACTAGAAATCCCGTGTCCCTGAACGCATCACAGCCGATGTAGTTTTAGTTTATTTCATTTATCGACTAAACAAAACAATTTAGACGCAAACACAAAATCCCTTGAATGAAAAAGGAGCAGAAAGAATAATAATCTTATATAATCTGCCACTATTTTAAAAGCTACTATCTATTTTATTAATTAACAAGCCAAATAATTCAATAAAATAAAACAATGTAAATAGCTGCAGTTACAATTAATTTTATACAATTCAAAGAAGCTCACAAAGGGTCACAACAAAGCTTAATTAACTTAATTATAATCTGAATATACTCCAAATTTGACTCATTGCATGAAGGAAATGATGTTGGCTGATGCTGATTATTATGTCTCTCACTTTATTCTTTCAGTTTTCTTCATTATCTAATTTATTTATGTCTTGCAGCCTTCCCAAACAGAACGCGGGTGGCGATCCTGGCCGAGCTGGAGAAGGAGAGGAAGCGCCTGTTGCAGAATCCATCCATGAACGCTGCTGGAGGCAGGTATGGAAATCCACCTGCAGGGAACAGTGCACAGTCAACAGCCAAGGAGGATGATGGGAGTTTTATCCCATGACCTCAGAGAAAATCAACTTCTGATAAATTAATGTTTACATTATCAAAAGTGGGATTCACGTGAAAGTGTCTCATGCTTTAGCCGATAAGACCAGACCAGAGTGATTGTACTGGGTTTTCCAACATGAGCAACATTTGCCAGCGTATTCAGTCACATATGAGGTTAATATGAGAAACATCTTGTCACGTGTTTCTGTTCAGATCGAGTATGAAGGATTTCAGGGACAACGCAGAACAGCAGCACATCGCTGCTCAGCAGAAAGCCGCTCTGCAGGTGAGCTACACTACACAGCATCTGGAGTATCATGACAAACTTGGGAGGAACTCAGTAGAGCTCATATCTCAGCCAAGGCCCAACAGTCCCTTTAATTTAAATCAAGCTGCGGCTGCAGGCCTGCTGACTAACAAACATTTAAAATTTGATTCAACTCATAAAAGTTTTGTCCCTACTGTCTCTTGAAAGACGCAATATAAATTCAAGTTATTATTCTTCTTATCATAAAAACACACATTAAACAAACAAGAGAAGGAGTGAAGCTTCAAAGTTTTGTTCCTCTGTATTATAACTAACCAGGTCTTCTCTTGCAGCATGCGCACATCCACTCATCGGGCTTCTTCATCACTCAGGACTCGTCCTTCGGGAACCTCATCCTCCCCGTCATCCCGCGCCTGGAGCCCGAGTCATGACCTTCTACCTGTGATCTGCCTCCACCCTGCCTGAGACAAAATCATGTGCACGTCAGATTTATTTAAAGAGAAGCTTTCAAAACATTCGGAATAGAATTTCCAGAAAGATCTTCGACAGCAAACTACAGAGATCCTGCTCTGTTGCCGACTCCCCACAAAATTCAAATTTTCTCTGGGTTTTTACATTTGTAATTGATATTTACATAATAAATTTGTTATATGTATTAAATCACAGCTTTCTTTTACTTTTATTTAATTTATAAGTTTTACGATAATTTGCTTTCCTCACTTATTTCTTGTAACTTGATTGTTTGCATCCAACAGTTTTAAAATGATCCAAATGTGAACAGACCTCCGCACTTGGTTTTATTTGAACGCCTTCCTGATGAGCATAGCTGTGTTTTAAAGATTTGTTGCTGATGCAGTCACATGATATGACCAGAAGTTCACGAGACCACAGCACTGGATGTGAACTACAGATATAAAAAGTCATCTCATGCATCATCACATGGTTTTTAATATCAACAGTTGAATCATCAGACACCAGAACAAAACCCAGCAGCTCATTAGCCTCTCTCATATTTACCTTTTCTTAATTGACACCAATTAAAACCTTCCAGCTGTGACGTCAGAGCAGTTTTCCCATCGTCCCCCTGTGTTCCTCTGTCTCTTTAAACTGATCTGATCACGTTTGATAATCGATCATAAATAAAATCGAATGTCTGGCACCATTTGAACAGTATTCGTCGAGGGTCTAACATGAACACAATCCAACAGGAAAGTCCCTCTACTGCCACCAGCTGGACAGGAGGAGAAACCTGTCTCATTTCACTATTACATTACATTATATTATATTAATTGTTGCGTTCAGTAAAAGATAGGATTTGTGACCATGAATGAACTTATCATATTAAAGTACACTGCATTAATATGTGAGCTGGATTTGCAGCTGGATAAAGTAACATAATGCTGAGTTGCCTGTTCAGTGTTATGTTCATGTCTTGTAGTAAACCAATAATAAAGTTCAACAGGAAGAAATGGGAATATTTATTTTTAAAATTCGAACAAAATCTGCATAGAACCATGACTACAGAGCTCATCAACATATAGTTTAAAACAATTCAAAATATTCTCTTGTGAATAATAATTTGTGTTTTATGGTTTTAACATAGTTTACAGTCAGTTTAAGATTCTCTAAATTACTGCTTTTTTTTACTCGTTAAAGAATCCATGATAATTTAACATGCAAATAATCCAGAAGTTGTAAACAAGTGTTTTCTACTTCACTGTAAAGTCTGGATTGGGTTCACATTTCCTCCTCACCTTTACAAAAACTGTACATTTAGACCATTTTGTGATTAAAGGAAACAAACTCTCCTTTCTTCTGCATAAACAGGCTTCTGAGGTCAAGCTGCGTCAGCAAATATCCAGGTTACATCATGTTAACATGTTTCTGAAAGGAGGAGAACTTTAAAACACAAAGAGCAGCGACTAAAAACTGTTTTATTTCAAACTTTATTAAATAAATCCGGGATTGCGATTAATATGAGTTAGCTATTGATTTAGTGGCACTTTAAAAGATGATCTATTATTTGTATAGCACCTCTTAACCTCAACAATTAATGTTTAATTATGACTTGTAGCTTATATTTCCATTGTGTGTTTTATATTTACAGTTGTTTTTTGCTTTAAAGTGTCTTTGAGCATTGTTAAAAGTGTTATACAAATAAGATAATAAAGAAATAGTAATAAATAAATAGAGGAAATGAAAGTCAATACAATTAGATGAAAACTCGCACTAATAATAATGAAGGCATTTTAATAACGGATGTAATAGATGACACTTAAATCATCCAAATCCAGGTAAAAGAGATTACGTCAAGTCTTTTAATTGTGGCCATGTTTTTTTTTCCATGTCTGAATTCGGTGACTTGACTGAACTTGCCCCTGGCTCCACCCTCCGTTAGTCAGCTACGTGTTCGGACTGGTGCCTTCAACTTACAAGCATCTCCGGGAAGAAAAGGAGACTCTCCCCTCCCCGGCTCTTCTCCCCGCTGGAGGAATACCGCAGCGACTGCAGCCGTCAAAGCGTGAAAAGTTCCTGTAAAGACAGGTTTCCCACTTTTTTTGCTATTTTTTCTGCTTCGGGTGAAGTTCTGCGTGGAAACAGATGGTATCTGAAGCCGCAGAGAGAGGAGGTGCGTGTCGGACACTGTTCTGGTTCTTTTACGCACGGACACAAGCTTGTTTGCGCTTGACAGTCGTGTAAAAAAAACCGCCTGATTGTTATTATTATGAGTATTATTGACTTTTGGCATGATCTGAATCTCATTTAGGGTTCGACTGACATCTTAAAGGTTTGATCCAGGAAGGAAAGAGCAAGTTCCTGAGGCAACTTTGCAGTGAAAACAGGACCCAGACGCACAGAAAGGCACCAGGGAGAGTTTATTAGTGATTGGGTTGTTATTATGGCGCTGAAGGCCAAAGTGCTGTACGACTTCCACTCTGAAAACCCAGGGGAGATCTCCATAACAGAGAATGAGCTGGTGACTCTGTTCAGCGAGGAGGAGCTGGATGGCTGGCTGGAGGGGGAGAACGGCAGGGGGGAGGCAGGCCTCTTCCCTGCCTCTTATGTGGAGATCCTAAAGGACCAAATCACCTCAAACACCAACAACAACGGCGTCTCCTTGCGCAAAACCAAAGCCCTGCCACCCACCCAGACCTCCTTCACGTCCACTGACTCCCAGTCCCCGAGGGGTCCCGAGGCCGGCAGCGTTGGCAGTGGTGGGGGCAGCTTCCAAACCAGCCAGGGCAGTGATGACGACTGGGACGACGACTGGGACGACAGCTCCCCTGCGACAGACGCACCTCAGAGTTTTGGCAGCTCGCCCCCCCTGTACGCGGTGACCACCTCCCTGCCTGCACGGCGTGGGAGCTCCCAGCAGCACCACCAGCAGCAGCAGGCCAAGAGCTCGGCCACGGTGGGGAGGAACCTCAACAGGTTCTCCACCTTCGTCAAGTCCGGAGGCGAGGCCTTCCTGCTCGGGGAGGCAGCTGCTTTTGTGAAGGATGGGGACAGGATCTGTGTGGTGATGGGGGACCATGGACCCGAGTGGCAGGAGGATCCGTACCCCTTCACGTGCACCATCGACGACCCCACCAGGCAGACCAAGTTTAAAGGCATGAAGAGCTACATGTCCTACGGCCTGACCCCAACGCACACCAATGTACAAGTCAACCGCAGGTACACGCTCTCCTTCAGGCTCCTCCTCTTCCTCTTCCCTCTCTTGGGGCTTATTCTCCAAACCCCCGCACACTTAGAATAAATGTTTATTCAGTTCTTCCTGTGGCCACAGTTAGTCCCACAAAATAGCAAAAACAGACTTGACTGGGTCCTCAGAAATCTCCCCTGTCCTCTGAGATTCCCCCTTCACATTGTTTCCCTGTCAGCAGGTTTGTCTTTTCAAACCAACATGTGCTTATCTTTCTTTTTCACTTCCTTCCTACCCATCACATTCCCAACCCTCTCCATCCTTCTTCTCTCATTCGTCCCCTCTTCCTCCATCCCTCCAGGTACAAGCACTTCGACTGGCTCTACGCTCGGCTCGTGGAGCGTTTCCCCGTCATCTCCGTGCCCCGCCTGCCGGAGAAGCAGGCCACCGGGCGCTTCGAGGAGGACTTCATCTCCAAGAGGAGGAAGGGTCTGATCTGGTGGATGAACCACATGAGCAGCCACCCCGTGCTGGCGCGCTGCGACGTTTTCCAGCATTTCCTGACGTGCGGGGCGGACGAGAAAGCCTGGAAACTGGGCAAGAGGAAGGCGGAGAGGGACGACCTGGTCGGGGCCAACTTCTTTCTCACTATCAGGTGGGAAATCTCTGGTGCAGAGATTGTGGGTTGGAATGCTCGATAAGAATTTTTATAATTTGCAAAGTATGGAAATCAGGGAAAACACCATTAATTTTTTATGCCGATCCCGACCATTATCAGATTGTTTGTCACTTCTCTTTAATATTATCCACTTTTCAACATTTTAGTTGATTTCTAAGAGAGTAACTCATGGATTTTGATGAAAAAATCTGCCATGTGCGTAATTTAGTGCAGATCCTTATAAAAATCCAGCTTTTCTGAATTTAGATCTAGATTTATAAGGGGAGAGTCGGGCCTTGGCGTAGTTAGGAGCTCTATGAGTGCCCTTGAGTTGCATTTTTTAAATTGAGGGGCTCTTAGAGAGTGCATACCTCCACCAAGGCTAAAGCTCTATTTCGCCATGTTAAAGAAAGAGAAAAAAAATCCAGATCGGCTCCAAAATGTAACAGGGTCTTCCTTGGATCATCCCCCACCCTTCCACAAAGTGTCATGGAAATCAATTCATGTAGTTTTCTAGTAATCCTTCTGACAGACAGACAAATGGCAATGAAAACACAACCTCCTTGGTGGAGTTGATTAAAATAACAGACGCATGCAGCTTTTCTTTATGGCTTCCATAGTCTGTAATGTATCATGTAGCTGCTGTAGACGGCTGTGGGTCTCAGTTGAGGTTCAGTAATGTTTAATTTAAAACACCAGGTTTAATGTCAGGCACTCAGAGTCCAAGAGCTTAACCTTATTCAGTCACTTTTTCCACCTGCATTCAACAGCCTGACAAGCGGACAACTGTTGTAGATAAGTGTATCAGCCAACATCCACTTTAATAGTTGTTACAACACAGAGTGGGTTTTCAATATGGGCCAGTGACCTCGTTAACTTACAGACTGTCTGAACTTATCACTTTCACGGCTCTGTTGTCCTCATTAAGCACTGGGTGTATCAATGTCCAGCACAGGCACTGGGAATTGCAAAAGGAAATTACTGGTTGGAGTATAAAGTTGCGGATGGTTGAGGGAAAGACTGAGCACCGCACAATAAATTACATGATGAGTTTCACATGCTGTTCCAAATGTTGCAAATTAAAGAGGTAAAGGGATTGAACCAAGTAACTAGAACACTTAACATTGTAAGTAATTAGTTTCTAGTTTTCCTTGTTTCACTGAACTGTAGCTACAAAGGTTTTATCATTGGGAGTGTCCCGAAAGAGAGATAACCACAATAAAAGAATCAGCCCTGACATGATTGTGTAATAACGATGACGTCATGCATAACTGAAAGAAGAAATCATGGAGGATTTTCAAAATAAGGCCACAAGGTCTGAAACCTATAAAGACACATAACTCCATCAAGGCCCAGCAGATCCCCTTAAATTAAATCAAAGGGCAACCAAATTGAAAACACTCATATCTCTGACTCTTTTCTTCATGATCCAATAATTATTCCCTGGAAAATCAGTGAAAATGGAAATAAATGTGAAGATGTGCTCATTCTGATCAGCACAAAAACATTGTAGCTTGTTCTCTGACCGACACTGCAACCCAAGTTGCAATAAACAAGCAAATGCAGATGAAAACATAACTTCCTCTTTCTCCCGCACTTCTCCCACATCAGCCCGCCTGCCGTTCCTCTGGACCTCCAGGATGTCGAGAGCAAAGTCGAAGGCTTCAAGACCTTCACCAAGAGGATGGACGAGAACATTGTCGTCGTCAACACCACCATCAACGAGTTCGCGCGCAAACAAATCACAGGCTTCAAGAAGGAGTACCAGAAGGTGGGACAGTCCTTCAAACTCCTGGCGCAGGCGTTCGAGCTGGACCAGCAGGCCTACTCAGTCGGCCTGAACGGGGCCATCTCTTACACGGGCGAGACCTACGAGGCGATAGGAGAGTATTTCGCCGAGCAGCCGCGTCAGGACCTGGATCCCATTTCGGACCTGCTGGACCTGTACAGAGGACACCTGGACAATTTTCCTGACATCGTCCATGTACAGAAAGGTGGGAATGTGTGTGTGTGTGTTCAAGACCAAACCATAATTTGTCATATTGCATAAATCTACCTCAGCGACAGTGAACGTATTTACATGTGAAAGGTTGCATACATATTCCTTCGCCGTCATGATTGAGACCTGAGATGCCATCTTTACTGTCTATGACATTTCCTTTAAAACATGAGGCAAAAAGAAATCCTGCAGATCCTTCAAAAGAAAGTTACGCATTAAACATCCATCATGCTCACAAGAAATCAGATGCAGGACATAACAAACTTTGAAAGGTGGAGGTTTGCAGACATGGAGAGTTTGAATCCAGGCCTCTCTACAGCAGGCAGTAATACTTAATGGAACAAATGACTCATTAAAACTTGCATTAAAAAAGTAATTACTGATTTTTCCAAAAGGCATCTAGGCCGCAGCCTCCCTATCTGTTACCACGTCACTAACAGGCAGACAATAGACAAAGGCCCAGATTCTGACTGTTTCCTAACCAAAGGCAACATCTGTTTTCATTTACTGAACTGCAGCGTCAATCTGGGTGGAAAACTGAAACCCGTGGCCGCTCCATTGTTAACACTCTGGATACTGTGAGAGCCTGTGCTCGCTCGTTTGAAAACACAGACGCACACATGTACAAAAGGCCTTATTGCAGAGGAGTTTGCTTGTTAGTTCGCTGCAGGTTGGGAGGAGGGAGTCGCCCCTGGCACGCAGAGTCCTGACGTTTGCCAAACCTAGAGGCACCGTTTCTATAGTGCACTGAGCCCTGGTCTCTAGATACAATCACAGCTCCGCACTATGGAAACAGACTGAAACCCAATGGTCCCTGTGACAGACAGGACTTCACCTACTTTCTGATCAACAAATAACACGTTGGTTTATGTCCCCTGTGTAGCGTAGCCCTCTAAGAACGCCCAACATCTCCTTCACTTCTGAAAGCCTGACTTAAAAGTTCTTAATAATTTTACCTAATTCTAACCTGGAAAACAGATCTTAAGGGAATTCTGCAGCTACCTGTGCTTTATGCAAAAACAGCCAATACAGTCGTAGTTTATGGTTAAAGTGATTATTTGTATGCCTGACACACCTGATCCTGTTTCTTTGCTTTTCATTATCATGCAAATCTTCTAAAGAGTTGGCAGGGTGTTGTTGAAACCCTCTACAGATGTGTGTATTAAAAAAAGGGAATCATTGGTTCAGAATTCAGGCGGAAGTTGAGAGATCAGGGCTCAGACTCTGAGTAATCCACGACTGCTGTCATAGGACTGAGTCCCCGCCCGTGAACACATCCTCTCAAATCTGCACCGCTGTCATAACCACCTTTTAGAGAAGATGGCCGGTTTAGTCACAGTTTCCACAACAGTCCATTTGATGAAAGGCCCTCGTTGAAACGACAAAGCCTGTTTTTTCTAACTAAACAAGCCATTGAATTACAATCTTTTGATTTAACACATCAAAGGAGACAAAACTTCACAGACGCCTCTCACACACGGGGCCTGGACGGTTTCTCCAATACCATCCAAATTAAAAAGGCATGGTAGCGTTGCAGCATATAACAGCTGGATAAAAAGGTGCTGCTGGGAACTTGTGGACAGGTTTGCTGACCTAAATGTCCGTGTACAGTATCTCCCCGTCCTCGCTCGTTCTGTCTGTGAGGTCCGAAGGCTACATCTGATTTGAATGAGCAAGAGATTCCTGGGCCTCTTGTACTGTGTTGCCTTGGGACTTCAGGAATGCAAAATGGAGCCGTCGCAGGATTAGTTTCCCCTCCTCCTCTTTTCTTCTCCCAATTTTTTTCCCTCTTCCTCCTGGTTGAGGAGAAGAAGGAAGGAGAAAGAATAGGGGAGGGAGTGTGTTAGAGAGAGAGGGGGGGGGCGTTCAGACCCTGAAGTTTCCCACAGGCCACTGGTACAAGAGTTCAGATTACAGCTCTGTAATTGCCTGGCAGCGAGGAGAGCAAAGTCTGTGTAGATTTCATTTCGCTATGTTCTCTTTGGGTTTTTGACGTGTGTGTGAGATACAGAGAGAAATCTCGGTCGTCAAGGTCAGGAAGCAGTCGTACCAGGCAACTCGCTGGCTCCTCATTTCCTCCAAATGCTGCCATGTTAGCAAGCGTCAACCTTAGTTCCTCTTCAGCTGCCCTACTTCCTACTTTATTACACTAAACTAAAAAACGTGAATCACGACATGACTGAGACACTTCTGCAAAAAAGCTGGAAAATGTACTAATAGGCTAATTTCTGTAGTATTAAAAAAAAAAGTGTAATCAGACTCTTTAACTATAGGATCCACAAGCCTGTTGTTTCATTTAAAGCTTTTAGACCTTTTCATAACCTCTTTCGTTCATCCATTTCTTTCCAAAATTCTAGCATCACTTGCTGGCTAACCGCTAGCTGCTCTAACTTGTGGGTTAGCCACTACTCTATGAATGAATTCAGAAAAAGTATGTGTTCCTGCTTCACTTTCCATCCTGCTTCCTGATATTCAGTTTTAGACCTTTCATGGTTAAAATAAAGTCCAGCAACACTTTATTTCTTAGCATTCAGAAAAGCCCCAGATAATATTACTGCATCCTGACAAATACTTTGAGTTTCTTCTGGCTCAAGGTTCCTCGTCCAGCCCAAGTCTGACCCACATTCAGCCGGACTGTCAGATGCTACTTCAACATCTGGACCATTTCTGGCACAGACTCAGAAAATCCCCCTGGCAACACTGGAGGATAACAGCTGGAATCCGGCCATATGTGGAAGGGTATGAGCCAGACTTGGGCCGAGGACTCAGGCTTATGTTGGGGCCAGAAAGTTTCATTTTCCGTCTGGGCTGTAGCCACATTCAGTCCAGCGCTGCTCTTATCATATGACAGGGACCAAAGTAAAAGTGAAAATGTCTTCTGGGAAAATGTTTTAACCATAATCCACATCATCTTTCCGATGTTTTAAGCAGAATTTGCTGTTTTCTGCTCTACAGATGTTCCTTTTCATGCTCATACCAGCCACTTGTCTCGAGCTCGGAGGGACACATGTTTGACGTTTTGGAAAAAATGCTTCACTTTCTTGCCGACAGTTAGATGAGCAGATTGATACCACTCTCATGTCAGGAATTTGAATCAGTTAAGCTTGCACAAAAATAGATTTTCTTAGTATTACAAACTTCAAAGTGATTTTGACGTAAGTTTTCTCCTCGAAAAAGAAATTGAAAGGTTTTAGATCCACTTTCTCAATCCTCTCCTTCATCCACTTCCCTCTCCCGTCCTCTTCCAGGTGCACTCACCAAGGTGAAAGACTGTCCGAAGCAGGAAGGTGACCTCCACGACCGCTGCAACATCATTTCCTGCGCCACGCTGGCAGAGATCCAACACTTCCACCGCACACGTGTACGGGACTTCCGCTCGCAGATGCAGCATCACCTCCGCCAGCAGATCGGCTTCTTCCAGAAGATCACGGCCAAGCTGGAGGACGCGCTGCACAGATACGACGATGACCAGTAAGGACGAGAGGGGGAGGTTGGACCACGAAGGCGTAGGGTTTCCTGAAGAGAGGGTTGATTGATGTGCTCGTCCGCTCGTACTGGCGAACACCTGTAAGAGAGAACACCTTGGAGACCTGTGAAGTCATGGATCCTGGGCTCTCCACTCTATTAAAGAAAATATAGGCCACTGGGCTGTGGAATGACAACTTCTTGTATTATCTGGACAGCTCTGATGAATGTACCAGTAACGGGGACTTTGCTGACGCTGCATGCACATCTGGCAACTCAGCGGGACTGCGGAGATATTAAAAACAGCTGCTTTTAATATGCCTGGGCTGCCTCTCGATTCCCGGGTTCTGCGGGTCATGTGATCTCTGCAGGTCTCCACTGCCTCACGACTCCACTCAAAACTATAAAAATGGATCTGACAATGAGTGAAGAACTGGACTCGATGAATTTATCTTTATCTCTATGTGTTGTTTTTACTTGAATTACCTGCTCAGTATTGTTTGGATGGGACCCAACAGTGTGCACGTTTTTTTGTTTTTGAATATGGAAAGAGGAAAAGTGGGCAGATTTTAGTCTGTGATTCAGTTTAGTGGTCGAATTTTCATCACAGCTTGAAATTTGAGCAACTTGCAATGTCTTCATCTGACACACAACAACTCACACACTGTCATATCATTACGACACCACAACTTTGTGTCTTTGTGCCTTGAATGACCCTAAAGCAACTGAGTTCAGACTGCATTTATTTTTCTGCTTGTTTGGAGAAGCAGTTTTTTTTGGGATGTTGTACTGAAACCATCTGTGTTTCTGTTTTCCCTCAGTCCCAGGAGGTCAGAGGTCAGGCTCAGGGCACAGATACTGCAGTGCTTTTCCGACTTGGAGTTATTTAAGTTACTGTGTGTTGGCTTTTTATGTGATTCTTGTCCGTTTAAATTTTTTCTGGGGACAATTTGTAACCAACAAATTGACAATCATGGTGTTTTACTGCTTTTAGCCCATTTACGTCAGTGTCACTGAGGTGGATCAGCCACAGAAATTGCTCTGTAGTTGACCACAGCGTCTAAACTCCCATTTGGGGGCAATAAGTTTGAATTATTTTGTGTTGTGTTCACACAGTAGCGTTATGTTTGGTGCCTCTACTTTGTATATCAGCTTGCTACTTCAAAACATTCCCTTAAAGCAACCGGTAGCAATGGTTTGTTGTGAGATTTAAAGGATAAGATTACCACTGTTGAGCTTCTCAGTAGCTTATGTTCTGAATAATGTCAATATAAGAGGTTTATGATCTTATAACTTTATCGGATCTTTATAATACAAATGGAAAAAAAATGAGCAATGATAGCTGAGATAACAGGAGAACATTTTGACGTCCCGAACCAATGAGCACTTACGTTATTACATGAGAACTCAGTACTCATGGGTCTGACCGCACCCATTTTCAAACTTGGCCTCCGTTTTAATCTCAACTGAACACCTGCAAAATTCCGTAACTGTGTCGTGCGCAATTAGGAAACGACATTGACGTCATTGGGGGGACAAAATCTGTCCAGAGGTCGAGGGACATATCAACGCCTGCCAAAGTCCTCACAAGCACCTCTAGTTGTTCCTGCTGCAGTGGGCGTATCCAGGACCAAGTTTCACTATGACACACGGTGTGTGTGTTGCGGCTGGTGATCACCTGAATGCATCACAGTTTCAGTTTTACACTCACACTCGTAAATGTGGTGGATGTTTCAGTTTCAGGTGCGACCTTGACGTTCCTCTCCTGGTTTCTATTTGGGTGAACCAGCAGCCTGGTCGTTGTTCTCAGCGACTTTATTTTTCCAGAAACATGTAATTTACTTTGAATGTAAATGTTTGTAAACACACTTTCAATGTAACATGGTGAGGCAACATTTCAGCATATACGTGAAATACAGTAAATACATGTAGAATGTGTTTCTGTCATGTACTGTTTTCCTGAAATATAACTTATAGTTTCACTTGACCTGCTTTGTGTCTTTTAGGATTTGTAAAGTCATATTTTGTTAATATTCCATTATATATTCAATTTTTTGCTGTCACATGTAAATGCCGTAAACTTGTTAGCTCACATCCTGATAAGGAAACAACATCCTGTTGTTTTATCAGTATGTAATCTCGAGGAATCTTTACTTTTATCTCATAAAATCACTTTCTCACTTTGAATGTGCCAATTCCCCTTCCGAATATCCGAATATGACATAGTTTGACATATTTTATTTTGGTATTTCTATTCAGTGTGTTGTCAAATGCAAAGTTTTCCCAGAGAGCAGCGGGTGTTTTTTCGTGCAGAGGCGGCAGCAGCTCTGATACCTGACACCAGAGTTCACAGACCGCAGGTCAGGTTACCTCAGCCGCATGGCCTCCATTATTTAGATTTACCTCATTCTCTCCTCTCTTTTGTTTTCATTTTCTTCCTCATTGTGTTTCAGGGCTTATTCTGATTTATTATAGAGTATTATCCACGATCACCCATTTCTTTGTTTCAAGATTTACTTCCTCTTCATGCAAAAACTGGGCTTTCCTGCTACTGGGCTCTACAAACACAAGGTTATCCATTGTGTTTTACTGGTATTACAGTGGTAGTATCAGTTGTTCAGGCTGGTCATGCGCAGCAGACTGGAGGTGAATGACAAGGTGGAGAAAGCAGCTAAGAGGCTTCACCACTAAGAATTTATCCAGGATCATTTACAAACCGTTTGCTGTCACGGTGCATGAATAAGTCACCATACATCAGGAAACTTGTTTTGAGGACTTGAAATCACATCATCATTGTGTCTTTGACTGTTGATTGGCTCTGCTGGATACACACAGACACACACACACACACACACGCAGGTCTTTAACAAACATCATTTATTAAAAATAAAGTTTTACACAGTGCACGGCAAACAAATCCAGGCATAAACAGGGTCAAAGGTGATGTTATGTCTTTATAGCTCACTATGAGTTTATTAACACTGTTCGGACGATCAGAGACAGTCACAGTAATGGAAAAGTGCAGAATGGTGAATGACACCCGTGCACGAGCGGTAAATGTCGTTTTGCAATAAAAGCTTACAGTACCTTTGTTTACATGAACAAACACCACTATGATTCAGCAGCTGACATTCAAGGAAGTAACACAGCAACTTGTAGGAGAGCGATAGTTAAACTACAAACTCCCATTTTTAACGAAAGCCCAAAATTCAGCTTCATCAAATCTGACAGTTTGTTTACTAAAGTCTATGTTTGAGTTCAATGCTCAGTTCCAAAAATATCACACTATTTTCATCACTATAGGCGTTAAACTAGTGTTTTGATGAATCAGTACAAGTTGTTACAAAATGTGGATTTAGACATAAAATACCTTTTAAGGACAATTCAAAATGGCAGCTTAAGCATAAATAATTGACTTTGAATAATACCTCACATCTCCTATGCTGTTGGGTAATGTTTTAAACATGAAATAACACTTTTGTCAGTCATGCTACTTCCACAAAGTTCAAGTTGGTTCATCCATCATCCATTTTCTACAAATGTGCATATTTATATCCTCTCTTCAGCTCACAGCAGATCATTTATACCCTTCCCAGTAAAATGCAGCTCTAAGGCACAGTCAGTTTATCTCTGAATCGCCTCCATCAGACCCAGTACTGGTCGTCTCTGAGAGTGGGGGACCTAGAACTCACAGAGGTCTTGAATCCTGTAGAAACAGCTGGGAATGCATTACGACAAATCACGTTATCTCTTTGATTAATGGAACCACGTCTAATATTCCCATCGCCACCTGCTCCGTCAGCTTCAAACGGCCCCCAGAAGGTCATCCCAGGGGCCAGGCTCCTCCTCCTCCTGGGACTTAGAGGCTCCCTCGGTGAGGTGGGGCAGCTTGCAGGGCCGAGCGGGGTGACCACCACAGATGGCATCGCTACGCTCCGCTCCGGCCGTCCCAGATAAGGACTGTCTTCAGTGGGTAACACCACCGCGGCCAGCTCCCGGAGGAGCCGCTGCCGGGCCTGTTTCTCCTTTCGGTGGCGGAACACCAGAATCAGAACCACGAGAATGATGATGAGGAGCAGACAGGCCAGCAGCGGCAGGATGATGAGGAGGGGGTCGGAGGCGGGTCGAGGGAGGACCTCGACGTGAACCGCGTTGGCGTCGGGAGGGATCGCTGGCCCCTGTTTGTCTGTGATGAATGGAGTGTGGGGTTGAGCAGCATGAGTGTGACCCCTACCCGCTCCCTCCGCGGTACTCCCTGACCTGCCTCCATGACTCCCGCTGCGTGTGTGGTTCCCCCAGCGACCGTGAGGCCTCAACCTGGGCTGTGTCCTGGTCTGGTTCTTCTGTGACAGGATGTGAGGGTGCAAACCCACCTCGACTTCACTGAGCGTCGTGGATCCCCCTGCTCCACCTTCTCTCCCTCCTCCGGCAGTCGTCCTGTTCTGCGTCGGCATAGGTTCCGTGGTGTGTTTGCGACTTGCACCGTCTTCTTTATTTACACCTGTCGGACCATGATGCATCTGGTGGTGGGGTAAGATGGTGAAGTGAAGCTCGCCCTTCGCCGGTTGGACATTTCCAGCCTTCACGAGGAAGATGAAGGAATCGTTGAGAGGTCTGGCGGGGGTGTGGCCTTGAGTGGTCGCGAGCGTTGATTTGTTATCTTGGAGCTGGTTGTCGCCGTCACTCAGAGTCTCTTGGATGGCGACTCGGCCTTGCACCACGTCTCTGAAGGTGAACGACTTCAGGACCTCTGATGCTCGGTTAGGGTCATAGGTCATCTGCGGACATGCACACACAGGCACAGCAGAGGGCAGAAGTGAAATTAGATGGTTGCTGAAAATATCACAATGCATACATACAACACAAGAATCCCTCAATCAAGGCCCAACAGTCCCTTTAAATTCCGCACCAAGTCCGTCATAAAAGATTTATTCTTTGACAGAAAGCTCAGGTAGAAATGGAGTTGAGCATTTTGAAGAGTTTTACCTTGACTAGTTTTCCATGTTTTGGTGGCGACAGAACCTCAAACACCGGGTCAGCCCGGCTGATCCTCGCCAGCTCGGAGGCGTCGATCATGGCTTTCCCCAGTTTCACAGCGATGCCACTGGGGACTCTGACCGGCTCCCTCAGGTAGATCAGAGGCCGCACAGTTACCTTCACCGTCTGTCCCGTGACATTTCCATAATCAACACCAGGCGACGAGGCCGACACTGAGACTTGGAAGACGTCCTCTGATTCGCTGAGATCGGTCATGTGATAGACGACTCGACCAAACTGCAGGTCCTCGTGGCGGAAGGTCGTCACCTCCTGGTCGTTGATGGCGATGCGTCCGTGGCGAGGGTGCGTGGTGACCGTGTATGTGATGTTGGCTGGGCTGCGGCCATTGGTCCGAGCTGCCAGCTGGTTGGTTGTCAGGACGACAGCGGTCCTGCCTTGCACTAATGACAGGCCGGTGTTGTTCACCATAGAGACAGAGGGTTTAATCACCTCCAAGCTGAACAGTTTGTAGAGCGGGCGGTGGTGACCGTCGGTTACATTGAAGTAGAAAACTCCTGTCGAAGCCTCACCCTGAGTGAGGGAGCACAGGAGGGAAGAAAGGATGAAAGAGAGGAAATAAATGAAAAAGCAAACTCTACTGCGACTTTGACGAGAATTATAAATATCAGAATATATTTTTCTCAAGTAGGTTTAAAATCCCTGCAAGTTGGCGACACCAAATTCAAGAATTAGACATTTACAAAAAATCCCTGTTTACTTTATAATGAATCCACATGCATACATGTGAACTGTTGATTGTGTGTCACCTCCTTTTAAGACAAGTTTATAAATGTGTAGCTGTGGAGGGGAACTGACATGTGGGGAGGATGTGTGTGTCTTTGGCGGCCCCTACAGGCAATAAGAAAACAGTGCAGTGACAGGACAGTGACAGACTGCAATGCATTAGGTTTTTAAACAGCAGATGCAAAATCTCTGCGATGCAGAGTCACTCCTCACCTGCTGTATGAAATGCAGCCGGCCGTGGTTGACGTCGTACTGGGTGAATGAGGTCACAGGCTCTGGTCTCTCCCCCAGCGTCAGGTAGCCGTTGTTGGGTTTGCTGATCACGAGGTAGTGCAACTCCTCTGGAGGGTTGTCATGGTCCTCAACCTGGATACATCAACGTGTTCAACCATAGTTAACACTGAATTTAATGAATGTCAGAGGGTAAAAAACATCAGAGCAATTTGGTTGATTTTATGAGTTCTATAATACAAATTTGAAAATATAATAATTTTGGCTGCTATAATTAAGATAAATGTGATTAATAAGATGAATGTTTCAGGCGATTGCTAAATAACAATTGATAAAATCTGTTCACTGACTCACATGCAGGTAGTCTGAGCCCAGTACGACTCTATCTCCGACCACCACCTTCATCCCCGGGGTTCTGCTCCGGATGAGAGGCGGCTGGTCGTTGACTGGTGTCACCGTGATGTTGAACGTCTCTGTCACTGCCAGGCTGTCCTTGACTCTGCGATCAGAAACCGCTTCGAGTGACGGCAGGGGGGGCGATGATACCGAATAGAGAGGGGAATAGGAGGAAGGGGAAGCGGAGGAATCAGAGGAGAAAGCAGACAGGGACGATAAGGAGGAGGAGAGATCCAGAGGAGCAACCCAGGCCTGGAACGTGAAGCTGTCACTCGTCGTCTCAGAGTCGTCGTGGATGTATGTGATGCCGAACTTATTCAGGGTGATCTGTGAGAAATCTGGTTGGTCTCTGGGGAAGGATGAAAATGAAAAAGTTTATTTCCAAAAGGATCACTCTGGATAATTCTGACCCCTTTTACTCATGGGTAGAAATGAATCCCAGCACCTGGTGAGATGATGTCCTTGCATAGACAGAGCCCCGTGACGTGGAGGAGAAATCACACGGTACAGGATGTGGTGGTCTTTCCGGTGTTGATCTGGAACTTTACCCAGGAGATTGGAGGCATCGAGTTTCGCCCTGTCGATCGTGACCCTGCCTCCCTCCGCCACCACAGCACCTGAACGACAGAAACAGTGTATTCGTATATTCTTCCTCACAACTGAGACAAAGTAGATGTGAATAAGCAGCATTCAATCTACTGTGGCTGCAGAGTCTGAAAATCTATAAAAACTGAATGTAATAATGTTTATAATATGCATGTAATACAGGATATGCCTCAGACCAGCAGGATGTTAGTAAGTTTAATGTTGTTCTACTAAAAAAACTGCAGTAAATATGAATTAAATCTAGATTACTGCAGTGATTTGAATTGACTTGAACAGTACCTGCGTTGTTCAGTAGTCTGGTGTCGTGTTGAGGATGTTTGTTAGCGAGGTAGGAGATTAAGATGGTGAAGGTGTGTGGAGGCAGGAAAGCAGGAGGTGAGGACACGGTGAAAGAGAAAGCGTCAGCGGCCGACCATCCCACGGACTCCGGATTGTTCTGATCGTACAGGACGACTCCGTCATTCACCTGAGAGAACATGAGGATATAAAGTGGGAGAAATGGAGTTTACCATCTCATTCTACATTCTGTACAACTCAACATGTAAGATCTCCTACCATGCTTTGCGTGAACGTAGAAATGTCCTGCGTAGAGTTGTCAGGCATGCGTCGGAGCAGGCGGCCGAGTTTGGGAGGAGCAGTGACCGCAAACACCACAGAGTGGTTTCTCCTGATATCACTGACATCATCAGTTACCACCTGAAGCTCCTGCTCAGTGATCGGTGTCACAGAACCTTTAAAAAGACCCAGTGGGAGGAGGCCATGAGTTAACTGTGGTTGTAACAGATTTGAACCAGGGTGATGTTTTGTGCCTGAGTTAGCTGTTGTACCTGGGTAGACCTCCATCGGATGGTTTCTCTGCAGAGTGAGGACCAGAGAGTGGGCAGTCGTGCTGAAGATCTGACGAGGCGCAAAGTTAACGCCATCGTTCACCTGGAAGTGGAAGCCACCAGCCGCTGCACCTGCACACAAAGAGGTAATTCTTAGCTCATAAAAACTATGCACCACTCCATTTACAAAACTTTTAATCTGCCGAGCTTCTCCTCCGCTCACCGCTGTGCACAAACACCAGCTGTCCACTCTGTATGTGACTCTGGGTGAAGTTCAGGATGTGCTTGGACGGGGCGGTCCTCAGAGCCAGGTGGCCGTTGCTGGGCGGCGTGACGATGAACTCCAGCCACTCAGAAAGAGTGTCAGAGTCCTCGGCACTGAGGTCGTCTGTGGTGATTTCTGTCACCGAACTCACCCACACCTGAGGACGCAAGACGGAGGATGGATGGAAAAAGGACAGGGAAGGGTTTTATTGTATTGAACACTTCTCCTTCACTTCTTACCTTCAGACCCCGGTTAGTTGTAACGACAGGAGTCTCATCGTTAACCGGTGTAACGCTGATGCGGGCGGTGCAGGGCAAACTGTGCTTGCCGATTTCTGTCTGATTGGCCACGAGGGTGAAGTTGTCGCTCTGTGTGTCACTGCCGTCGTGGATGAAGGAGATGTACTCACGTTCCAACTGGAAAGTCACAATATTTAATTTTAAATGCACGGAAAGATAATCGGTTAATCTACTCTAGATGTGTTTTCGTGTTCAGTCAGACCTCAGTGTGCGTGAAAGCAGTGATGGGCATCCCCGGTATCCGGCTGTGCTCCAAGTGTCCGTGTCGTGGTGGGACGATGACCTGATACAGGAAGTTCATGTCTGAGAAATGGTGATTGGCTACCTTGACGATGTCAGGGGTCAGCGGCAGGGATGACCCCTCGTCAAGGGTCAAGTCAGACACCTGAAAAACAGAAAGTGTGATACATCTAATAGTTTATTTTTAATTATCCCATTTTTTAACATCTAGATGGACAAACTGTACCTGTAGAGGGAGCAGGAGAGGAATGATGTCTATCTCCAGCCTGATGGGTCCGACCTTTGTGACCCCGTTGGTTGCCTCCAACAGAACCGAGTCGTTGATGCTTCCTGCAGCCTGCTGATGATACACGATCAATCCCTGGGTCAGGTCGTCCTGGGTGAAGGAGGTCGTCTCCTGTTCTCTGTTCCCCTGCGAAGGAACCAAGAGGACAAACCTATTGAATTCTGTGTAAATCCTTGGACCCCAAGATGCAGAAGTTCACAACTTCCGGGGATTAATATCAAGCATTTTTTTTTACCAAAGGAAAACTAGGAAGTAGATTCATTATTCATCCATATCCATTATTTCTTTTTCACAGTCAAATCGTGCATGCCACACGGGTCAAACACCCCAATAATCACCCAGTTCTCTGTTCCCATTAGCTCTGCTGGACCTTTTATTTTGTTTGTGGCTTCGGAAAGACAATTTTCTGCTCCAATTAACTTCCTTTCCAGCATCCGCACCGGAAAAAAGCTTCCAATACACCGAGAGCAATTAGCAGTAAAAGTTGGCCGTACCTGATAGAGGTGCTGTTCTCCATTATTCTGGTGCTCGTTAATGGGGGAGGACCTGTGAAGGAAACCAAGGGTGGGAGGACTCTGGACGGTAAAAATGATCTCTGCAGGCTGGCTGTCCTCGTGGATCACCTGGTGGTAAGAAAACACAAAATCAAATCATGACCATGGAACAAAATAAATGTTAAAATAGACACAATTGATGGATTTTAATTGTATTAAATCTAATCTGTATAAATCTGATATAGATTTAGATATGATCCAGTCGTAGATGTGAGTAATTTTTAAGTTTGATGGGTGTTATAGTGATTTGACTTGCCTCTAAATGCTCCCTGGTAATGGAGACATTCTGTCCCTCCTCCACCACCACCACACGGTTACTCATGACCGTTGGCTGCCTCTGATGACCCTCCAGGTAGATTTTTACCGGCACTCCAATGTCTAGGTGCACCTCCCTCCTCCCTCTGTCCGGTTGCCTCTCGTTGCTCTTCTCCCTGGCTTTGGCCGTCACGTTGAACCAGTCTGACAATTCCTGGCTGCTGCCATCGTGGCGGTATGCCAGGCGGCCCGCCACCAGATCCCACAGGGTGAATATTGAAATTGCATCTGCTCTCTTCACGGTGTCACAATCTCCATTGGCAAAGCAGAGGGTGCCGCGTTTAGGGGGAAGGAAGACCTCGAACGTCACCTCTTGTGGGTCTCGGATGTCAAGGTTGCTGAAGACGCTGAGGTTTGCAGAGGTCAGGGTCGTGATCCCACCGCGCTGGAGCAAGAGGCCTGTGTTGTTCTCCACTTGCAGGTAAGGATCCTGAGCCATCACCTGTAACAGCCAGTTACACAACAGAGACAGAAAGAAATTACAGCAGCAGTAAGAACACACATCAAAATCATCACAGGCTTTTTTATGTTAACACTAAAATACTGTATATTGAACTACCAGCAAATCATTTGTAGAAGGAGATATAATGAAGAATGAATGTTGTTTGTTCCTTTGGCAGCTTTTATGATTGTCCTGCCTTCTCTTGATTCTCTTGATGCTCATGGAGTTTTCACATAAAACACATTCGGTGTGAAGACATAATCACCTCCAGCAGTGTTGAAACATAATGTTTCCCATCAGATACAAAAAGCACGAAACGCCCGAAACTCACTCCTCTGTGGACAAACAGCACCTTTTTCTAGAGGAGGGGAGAGAAACACATCAGCATGTTTAAATTTACAAATACATATATATATGATGCATATCTGGATAATGATCTGGATTTTAGGGGGTTGATTGTTGTTTTACGGTAAAGAAATTTGTTCATATTCTTAATTCTACTGTGAATTCACCAGGGTTTTAAAAATATAGTTTAATTGTTCGGACATTAAGGGCAACAACAAACACCTGAATAGTAAAACAACTCTATATACCTTTGCTTTAGTGACTTGACGTATTCTGGAAGATGAGGAAAAGATAAATCATCGCTAACCTGCTCAAGGTCCCGCTGTGTAAACTCGTACAATTTGTGACTGGGATTACTGGCCAGCACCAGCTCTCCCATGGGAATCCCCCTCCGTGTGTACACCAACCAATCGTCCTCGAAGTCCGAATCGTCGTCCCTGTAGCGAAGGTCGTTCAATGTCACCAACCTCTGGCCATCGCGGGCCACATGGAAAACTTTATCCACGACCCTGACAGGTCTCTGATCGTTGACGAGCCGCACGGAGATGTTGAAGGTGTGTTCGGCCGTGTTCCTATCCTCCTTCCTGCTGGCCTGTTTACGCGGTTTATAAACCAGGATTTGAAATGTGAAAGAATCCTGCTTGGTTTCGCTGTCATCGTGAACGTACATGATCCTCTCCTCCGTAATGTCCCGATTTGTGAAGACTGCGATGTTGTCGTTAATGGACGTTGAGTTGGAGAGATTGATCCTTCTGATCTGTCCATGCTTGGGGCTCACTGTGATGTTGTACTGCACTTCCCGGTTACTTGCCGTGTGAGTAAAGAGGATGTCTTTAGTGATGACTTTACTCTCACCTTCCGGTATTGAAAGGCCTTCGTTTACAACAGTGAAGGCCGTTGACTCAGTTTTGATGTTGATTCTGAAGTCGTAACTTGTCGAGTTGGCGTGCGCTGAAAAGACCTGAAAGCTGAAAGTGTCTCTTGTGTCATCGAGGAGCCTGTTGAACAGCTCGTACTTCAATAAACCATCTGTGATATTCTTCTGGCTGAAGGTTGAGTTCTTTTGGAGAACGTTGTTGTCAAAAAGTAGTCGACCTTTCTTTGGTAGTGTAAGGAGTCTGAAGTAGAGGTTGTCCTCACTGAGTCTGACCCCTTTGGAAACTACATTGAGGTTCTCGGGAGTGACGACAGCCGACAGAACACCGCTGACCTCCATCTTGCTTCGCGTGACCTTGAAGTGGATCCAGCGTACCGTGATGGGGACAACAACCTCCTCCTGGGCCAGGGAACCGATGCTGATCTTACATTTGAACTGATCAGTGATGTTGTTCTGGGTCTGAAGGCCACGGTACGAGCTGAGGTATCGGATCCGTTCTTTTTCTAGAAGTTTTTGAGAGAACGAGGTCGTGGATTTCCAGTCGCCACTTGAGTGCATCCGCTGGAGCCCACCATATTGAGGTGGCTCTATCATGTCATATCGGATTTCCACTGCCTGATCAACCACATTTACTTGTACTGCAAGGTGATTGGTAGTGATGATGGAAGCCTCACATTGGTTCACCTCCAATCCTGTGTTATTCACCTAGTTTGTGTTCGAGTGCCACCGCCATGATCCGCAAAACTACTGTGTTGCTTGACTGAAGAAAAGAGAGGAAACAAGGAGCAAATACAGAGAATACCTGGAAGTTTCTGTCAGTTTATTTTAGTTTAGGAAAGCTGCTACATCACTTACCTTCTCCCCGTCGCTGACCCTGAGTGGCAGCCTGGTGGTGGAGACCCCAGAGTGGACAAAGCTGATCTTACCTTCCTCCAGATCATTTAACGAGAACAAGTTAACGGCCCTGGAAAGACACATGTAAACCTGTTAACATGTTCTGTTTAAGTTCCTGCTCTACACTTCAACCACTGGTTGTAAGAAGATTTGTGAGCTACTGTAAAGCCTCACAAGACACAGCACCAACCTCTCTGGGTAATCCTCGTGCTGAAGGTGTCCGGCCTCGGTGTAGAGTTCGCCAAGGGAGCTGAACATCAGCTCTGCAGGACTGCTGTCAGGGTCCGACACTCTCAGCACATCTGTTGTCAACTGTGGACATTGAGGATGTATTTGTATTTTCATTTCCTATTGTGAAATTAGCACAAATATTCATATCATCCGTCTTACCTGTCGTTTGGACTTCTCCAGCAGAGTGAAAATATGTCCCTCTGGGAGGCTGAGCACAGGCGCATCATTAACAGGACTGATGCTAATGTCAAACCGATGCAGACGTTTGTCCTTCAGAAACACAGGAAGCTCCTTCTTACTGGAGAAGGTTGAGAACATGAAGAAGTCGTTCTGGTCCTCTGAACCGCTGTGAACATACATCACACGCCCCTGCCACAGGTCGAGCATACTGAAAGTCCTGTCGTGCTCCTCGGTTCCTATGGTGATAGTCCTCTCTTGCCCCACCTCTTCTAGCGTCCCATCAGGGTCAGGGCCGAGGTCGAGCCGGAGCTGACCGTGAACAGGCTGCTCCTCAATACGGAAAAGCAACTGGGAAGGATGGAGGCCCAGTTTACGAAAATTCAGATTCACCTGAAAAGGAGAGCAAATAGAAACAGACTTATAAGACAAATAGCTCCATCTTATTTTTAAATTTATGTTTAAGAAAACTAAAAGTAAGAACTGCAGGAGACAACAAATCCTACCTTGATGTGTTTGGGCTCCAGCGGTGCTCGGCCTCCCTCTGCTACCTCTAGCTTTCTCAGCAACAGGAAGTTAGGGGTCCTCTTATTATTAGTGATTGGTTGTGAGGTTGTAATAACCAACTCAGGGCGATCTGTTGGGCTGTTGGTCGTCGCCATCTCAAGGTCTTGTCCCATCTTACAGCCCACGGTGATGTCCTTGGTGATGACGGCATGAGGGAGGCCCGTTCTCTGAGTGTTCACCCTAATTTCTCGGAGGCAGCCTTTAAAAGACGAGGCAGAGAGCAACCCAGCTTGCTGCGCCACTTCCCGTGTTTCCTCATCCAGTCCTCCGAGGAAAAGTGGCCCTTTGAGCTGGATGACCTGGAGCTCCGGACCCAGGTTGCCCTTGATTAACTCCTTGTCTACCTTCAGCTCCAGGCTGTAGGGTAGCAGGTGTAGCTGGATGGGGTACCAAGTGTGGTTGGTGGTGACATGTGTTAGAGAACGCAGCTCAGTTTTACTCCCCTCTCCATTTCCTATTGTCGCCACCAGGTTACCATCTAGGATCTCTATAGCAACAAACCCTCCATGGTTGTTGGAGCTGTACAGGACTATGCCATCTTGTTCTCTCTCAGAGGGGTGAAGTTCACATTCAAACACACCTTCCTGTGGTACATCCCACGGGGGGAGTGACATGAAGGCTTTGGAGCTGAAAAAACTCACAGGATCTTCTTCTCTGGCCGAAAACTGCAGATTACAGCCCAGAGACACCTCGTGGACTTTCTTGTACCCAGAATACCGCCTTAAACCGGACAGCAGGTTATGTTCGTTGAACACCACTTCATCCACACAACCTCTAAACCCAGAGGAAATGTTGAGAATGTAGGGGTGGCTCAGACCGGCTGCCCCGCCAACAAAAAGTCCATCCTCCACAGTGAGCTCCAGATCCGGTCCTGGCATATGGAGGCTGGTGCGAGAGTTGCGATCCACGGTCATGGTGACATTATGGCGGTCATGGGTCAGCTCCATAGAGTGCCACCCCAGGTCATTAAGGTGAATGCCCGTTTCTGTACGTAGTAAACGTTCACCTGAGCCCAGGTCTAGACGCACCTAAGGGGTGAAGGAGGAGGTGAGCAGGGAACGATAAAACACATTCTGTTTCTTTGCCCAAGGACAAAAAGTGGCAAGAAAAGTAAAACACATCTGTTATATATTTGTGTGTATATAAATTAAAGAAATATACAATTAAGAAAGTATACTCAAACTATTTAATGTGTAGCTGCCTCGCCTTGTACATTGAGCTTTCATTAAACTACTGTGGTCTTCTCTGTTAACATGGTCATGAAGAAACTTGTTCTGAAAGGAAGCCAGTGCCAAAGGATTTATTTTTTCCCCCTCTGTGAGCAATCTGACACCAGGCTGCGTGCACTGAGGCTTCTCTCCTCAGGATAGTAAATGCCAACATAAATGAGCTAAAATGGCCCAAGGGACAAATACTTTCCTCCTGGTTTAAAGGTGCGAGGCATCGTTACGTGAGCCTCAGACAGTTTTCACTTTGACTGCCTGTGACTAAAATGTTTTTTTTTTGTCCAAAACTTCCTATCTGTGTCCTTTAAATTGCAATTGAACAAATTAAAGTCTGCTTCAATAACCTACCTGCAGAAAGCCAGAGATCAGTTCCAGCAGCAGGAAGTCTCTGTGACCTGCTGCCAGAAAAAGCAGCCCTGCCTGACTGGAGGTTCGAAATCGGACATGGAGCAGGTTCTGAACGGATGCCTGCACAGTTCGCAGGTGGATGTAGCCGTCACCGTAGAACGACACTGGAACAAAGAAAAGGGAGACAGGTGAGAATCTGAGGCCAAAGTTGTGACCAGATCGAGTCCTTAGTAGATATTATTTTGCTATAAGGCCTTTATGCTCCATGCTGACATATTTTAACCCTTAAAATGTATTTACACGAATCTATATATTCATCTAATAATAGTCAAACTAACATTTAGTAACCAAACACCAGAGCAAAGACAGTTTGGTTAATCTGTCCTGACTGTTCTGTCAATTTGGAGTCTACTCTGCACTTTAAACCTACTATCTGAATTCAATTAATGGCTGCTAATGTACTGTGAAGTGGGTCATCCTGAAACGTTCACATGACACCGACTGAACTTTCCTTTCGTTCAACTTGCTCTGAAAGTGCAGCATCAAGCTACATTGAACTTGGCCCCTCGGAATGACATCACACCCAAATAACCTGAGTTAAAATCCAGACGGCCGATGGGTAAAATGTTTTGATCGATCTGACCTACAAAACAGTTAAAGCCCTCTTAAAAAATGACTGTGTGTGTGTGTGTGTGTGTGTACATTTTTGCTTGCTCCACTTATTTCAATAAAACAAAATGTATTGTCTTAGTTCTTCTGTTCTAAAATCGCACATTATTCTATTATCTAACTTGTATAATTGTATCGACTTTAAACCTTTAGAAACTCTGCTTGGGAAATGCACTGCCAGCAAAAATCCAGGTTTATAATCAAGGATATTATTATGATGTGTGTAAAGACTGGTTCCAAACAGAAGTCCTCAGTCAGCAGGCTGCTGGCCCAGCATGCCGCTCTGCATTAAAGCCTGTAAGCCTGTGTCAGTGTAACCCATGTCTGCCCATCTATCTCTAATCTGCCTCTATGATACCAGTGAACACTGGATTATTAATAATCCTCCTTCAGTTAGAGACACCGGTGAAGCCATGTCTCATGAACAGGTGTAAGGATTACAGACATGGAGCCAACGCAGATTGTTAATTAAGAATTCTTCTGTACATGCAGCAACTTTTCAGATGGTATTAAGTGCTGATATGTTATATGTATGAGGCAGTTATTTATTATTAAGAGGACTCAGATTTAAAAATGAGGCACACATAACACACATGAAAAACCTGAAGTTTTGCCAAAGCTTTTCTTACTTATAGGAATTGAAGAATAAATCATAACCAGAGTAAAAGTAGTTTCATAAACTAACATTTAAATGGTCTAGGAATATTATTTAGTCAGATGTTCATGGTCAGGTAGCTGGAGGTATCCAATCACATTATAGTCCAGTATCCAGCAGCATACTGACATATGCATTAAGAGACAGTATTCATTTAATCAAAGGTTGCACAAATTATATAACTATTATATTACTATATTAATATTACTCACTTAAATTGGATGTAATTTACTTCAGGACATAACAATATTAACTTGCTACACTGAAAGACATTAGAAACTATATTTCTACAAACTTTGATGGGAGAAAAACTTTTCACAGTGTTACCAGTTGCATTATACCAATGCACAAATGATTTCATAATAAAATTGCAGCATGCTTGTTCTCAGTTGTACCTTCTTCACCAGGTAGAGAGGAGGAGGAGGAGGAGGAGGAGGAGGGATCTTCTCTCCTCTGCAGCAACTTACCTCCGTGAACTTGTCCTGTGGAAATCAGCAGCAGCAGAAACACATCAGCCACAAACTTCCCCATTGTTGTTCAGGCCTCTTTTAACTTGGACTCAGCTGAGAGCAACATCTGGCTGCCTTGACGACACCACCCACTGACTTCACTACTTTACTGAACAGCCCTGACTCTGCAGCCTCCTCTTTGGATCACAGCCTTTTAGAAAACATGTACCTGAGAGCTGAGACCACAGAGGGAGAGCTCCACCCTCCGACCCTCCCCTCCGCAGAGCCAGGTGTTGTAGCACCAATCATCAACACAAGGGGGAGGTGTCAACACGTACACTTGCTTCATGGAAAGTACAGCAGACTGTGTATTTATATTTATGGAAATACTCTGACTGGATATCAGGTTTTTCTGTTAAAGATGCAGATGACACTTATTTTGCAAAACCAAATATCCATCTATATTTTTAATTATAAGGAAAATGATAATCCCATCTCCCACTGGTTCAAAATGCCGCAGCAAGAGTTTCAACTCAGTCAAAAAAGAGGGAACACATTAGCTACAGTAAGAGGATTGATATCTTCTTTATTTTCTTTATTTGTTGTTTATTTGTTAGGCGCATTAGAAAAGTCTGGGGACATCTGGTGGGCAGGTGTAGTATGACAGCTGATCGAAAAAGTTCTCAAATAAAGAAGCAGCACACATAAGTCTGGTTACCGTAACAACAGTGTGTGCAGTTAGTAACCGAACTGAGGCGGACTGAAGTGAAATGAAGTGACTTCCAGATGGATAGGATTGGGCCGGAGAGAGAGAGAGAGAGAGAGAGAGAGAGAGAGAGAGAGAGAGAGAGAGAGAGAAAATGAGAGACAGATGAAGAAAAGAAAACACTGATGTGAAGATTGAAAAGGAAAAGAGAGAGGTGCCAAATGGCTAAACATTAGAGGGAGGGAGAGAGAGAGAGAGAGAGAGAGAGAGAGAGAGAGAGAGAGAGAGAGAGAGAGAGAGAGAGAGAGAGAGGAAGTATAAGGGAGCGAGAGGTTAAAGGCGGGAAGTAGCTGCTTGCTGATTGAGGTAAAGTGGAAGTTTGGGTGTGAGTGTTAAAACTGCAGGACACACTCCCTTGTCTGTATCCTGAAACCCCCCCACCCTCTAACCTACGCACACACACACACACACAATCACACAACTCAAGAGTAGGGTCCATTAAAGTGAAAAGACACATGAGGGCCTTTATTCAGCTGGAGATTCGAACCCGGCGTCTCTTCTTGGCTCACACATGAGAGGAGCAGCTGTGTGCAGCTTTAGTTCCCAGGAAGTTGAATAATAGGCCCCGTAGCCTGGTTTCTTAAACGAAGGGGTCGCGCCCAAAGTGGGTCACAGTTCAGCCGGTGACGGCTCCTCTCATGACGGGAGTGGTCAGTGTGTTTATAATGAGCCTGGGTCCCACGCTGAGAGGATTAACGTCTTGTCTTCTAGGCAGCAGAAGTCTGTCAAGCTAAAACTATCAGACCACGGCCTAAAACAATGTTTATTGTGAGCTCTGTCTGATAACTTTCACACTTTACTGATCTGTTCTCTGCATCAGGACACATTTAAAAGAACCTTTGTCCCCTCTGTTATATAACAGATTAACCTCGTGAAAAACATGATCTCTTGCTTCATAATCCCTTCTTTTTTCATTCCTCCAGTCTTCTTTTCACCTTTAGTTGATCCGGACAATAAAGTGCTGACAGGAAATGATTCTGTATGACTGAAGAGGGAAGTGATGACATGCAAAGGTTTTTAAATCAAATTATCACTATTTTTTTGTATTGTCAACTTTTTTCTTATCATTACAATGGTACATTAGAGAGAGCACTTTCACTTTCACAACTGTGCAGCTGTGGTCAGAAAATATAACAATAAGTGACAGGATGTTTTTCAAAAGCTACAAAACCTCCACTGTTGTTACAGAAAGGAAACATTATAACGGCGCTGAGTTGAGCTCAAACTCAGCCAAGGTCCGACAGTCCCCTTATATTCAATGAAGCCTCGTAGCTCAGCCAATCAAACTCTACAGAATCATAATCTTCATCGTGGAAGAATGATCATCAAGATCTATTAATGATTCCCCGGGAAATCTGTGAAAATGGTGGACAAAAACTCATGATCTCACAATATTAAGGAAAGTTACAAAATAGTGATAAATGAAATGAAATTTGGGAATCCACCTTTGTCAGGGGGGGGGGTCTGGATCCGGGGTCTGGATCCGCACCAAAATTGAATGGGTTCTCTCTTGACTTATAACACATCCTCATTATGACATTGTGACAAAAACTGGATGATTTTGTAATATTTAAACTGTTTTTCTTTAATCTTTTATTCATCCGTACAAGTGGCACGGCGTAAATATATTTACCAAAACACCCTCACGCAGGCCCTAGAAACGGTCGGTGGTTTAATGAGAGTGGCGTCCGCAGCTATGAAACTGGTATAAAACAAAGCGGAGAGCAGGAACCACCTGGCTTGAGGAACAGGCAAACAGCGAGGACCAGGAAGAGATGCAGGATTGGGACTGATTTAACTCCAGCCGCAGCTAAAACAACAAAAACACACCGCACAGTTGGAGGGACGAGCCGCAAAGGTCCCTGCTTCTTACCCTGTCACCTACACTTTACTGTGTTTAACAGAACACGTAAAGAAAAGAAAAACAGAGAACCAAACCTGCTGCTTCCCTCAACTGGAAAAATAATGGCCTTTTTCCCTTGGTCCTTCGTTTCCTCTCCTCACTTTGAATCCTTCCTTCCTCACCTTGTGTGTTGGTGCATTTATTCATGTGAAATCTATTGATCACTTTGTCGCTTTATAAACTATTTTAAAAAAAGAAAAAAAAACATTATCCACCTTTGCAGATGAATGACTCACTGTGTTCTGACACTGGTGTAAAAATAAAGTTAATGGAAGGAGGCTTAAAATCCTGTGTGGGCTTCGCTGTAAACTTTGGTCCACGCCGTCCATCTAGTCCATTTCCAGGATAAATACAGTAATTGAGTGACACATCCATTTTCTATTTATGAGCTGGTTGCATAAGAACACACAGAGCGAGAGAGAAAAGGGGGATGTAGCGAGAGGCCGGAGGAAGAAATATGAGAGCAGGCTGCAAACGAGTTGGAGGTGTAGAGATGGACTTGAAATCAGAACGGACACGGATAATCAAGCGGCTACTGGTTTTCTTCGCTTTGGGCACTTAGATAACATGACATCTTGAACAAAGGTCAACAAAGAGCAGCTCAGGACATCTGATCTGGTGTGTGTGTGTGTCTGTGTGTGTGTGTGTGTGTGTGTGAATGTGTGTGTGTGTGTGTGTGTGTGAGATGAAGGCCAGAGCTTGATCAGTCATCTTTCATTATGTGTACACTTTCCATCTCTGGCAACTTCTACTACAAGTCGCATAGAGATGTAACACACACCAGCACATTCACAGTCAGCGTCAGTGTGTGTGTGTGTGTGTGTGTGTGTGTGTGTGTGTGTGTGTGTGTATGTGTATTTCATCTCCAGAGGCACCTCTTCAAATGTTTGGGGGAACTTTGCAGATATTTGATATTTCTCTCTTAAAACATGCAACGTGATGCTGGGAACAGCTGCTACCTTTGCTTAAGGGGCACCTCAGCGCCTTTGTGTGTGTGTGTGTGTGTGTGTGTGTGTGTGTGTGTGTGTGTGCGTGCGTGCGCATTCGCAGGAAAGTGAGGTGTGAGTCACTTTGAGTCACACCGACTTTATTTAGCTCACTTGATGAAAGAGGAGACATGATATTAATCACTGGCAGCACAAGAAAATCTAACATAAGAGAGGAAGGAGTTCAAATCAAATGATTTACCAAAGAACAAAAATGGAAATTGTAAGACTACCGTAAAATACAGTATCTTTAACTTTCTAGTATTTATCTATCTCAAAACTCCTGAAGCATAGACTCTGTGTAAAGATGGACGAAATAACATCTTGATCGCCCCCTGGTGTCTGGCTGCAGTATAGGTCATAAATCCTGTGCCTCCCAAACAAAAAAGTCAAAGATACGCTGAATAAATGTTTTCTTAAACATGGGTTCTGTCGTCTTATCACATGGATGTATGTTTCTAGTGTGGTGAAACGTGATGATTGACAGCTGAGGCTGACTCGAGCACACGTGTCTATAGAGCGCAAGATGGCGGCAGATAATTTGGCTTCGAGAGGAAGTGGAAACACGTCGTCCATCTTTATTTATAATCTACGGTATACCGATAAAGTCTACACAGCCATACTTGCAGTTTTTAATGCAAAAGTTACTCGTTAAAATGAATGAAAAGAAGTCTTGGGTGTGTTCACGTATCATTTTCGAGGGCGGTAAACCTTGTGGTGACGTTAAATAAACACCCTGCGTTAGCTTCTTTGAAACTAGATACAAACACGTACAGCTCCTTTAAAATTAGCTAAATGAATAGTGCCAGTGTTAATACTGGGTTCTATGGGTTTCATGTTACCGCCAGTGATGGTGCAATTTGCAGCCATTCTACAAAGTTTGTTTACAGGTCTGTAGTTTTTTTTCCCACCAAGCAGGAGATAATAATCACAAGTCAGCAGGTCGCGGTCTTCAGTGGCTCTGTAAACACTCACATAAGAGCGGTGATTGTCTTCCAAAACCTTTTCCCCCAAAAATCTGTATGAGGAAGTCACATCGTGCTTTTTATCTGAGGTGAATTTCGGAGCATTTAACACTTTGAACTCAAATGAGCTGAAAAACACATTTTTAGACATGAACTGTGAAAAACTCTCTAATTTGATTGTCTTTCCAAGTTGACGTCTTCGTTAGCGTCTTCCATGTGCAGGGCTCCTCTTTTTTTATCCTGAGATATTTGTGTTCTTTTAGTTCTTTCAGTTTTTCCGTCCGGTGTATTTTTGAAACGGCATCAACACTCGCTCGCAGTGGATTTTTGGACAGTTTCCAGACATTTTTTTCAAGGGGGCTGATGGGAGAAGTTCCAGAAAATGGCGTTGCGTTCTCATGTGCAGTCAATTCAGAAAGATTCCAGGAAAGAATGTCTGAAAGCAGCTATACAGATTTATATTTTCACACACACACACACACACACACACTCTCCCCTGACACTATATCCCGCCTCCAACAGCAGATTGTTTTACTCCCATTTCAACTGTTCCTCTCCATCTCTGTGACAAAGGTCAAACACAATGGCCGACCACCAGCTGCTGCACTGACTCACTGCCAGACCATTTGACCGTGCATCTTGTTTAACATCATCATCTGAGTCACCGCTTCTGTCTCAGTCACAACAAGCAAGACCTCAAATGGCGAAAACAGAAACAACCGGCTCAGTTCGCGGCCCGCGGCCTCCGAGATGCTGCGTGATTGATGCTTAATGTGAACAATGACACGCGCAGGACACGGCCGTTTAACTGCTGCGACGTGCTGTCTCAACTTTGCGGCTTTTTTACTTTTCTAATACATCAAACTTCTCGGCTCTGGGTTCTCGCCGGTGGGGCTCAAAAAAAAGGCACGACTTGTTTGTTTAAAAACAGGAAATGCGTTCGATATCATGTGCTGCACCCGGAGCTGGTGTCTGGCTCCTTCTGTGAAGCTCCCCTGTGATCTTTGCCATGCCGCGTCTAACTGGATTATCTACGGTGATACAGTTTCTTGATGTATGATTCACTTGCCAAAAGCTATTTTTGCAGGAGGGGTGAAGTTTTCTTTTTATTCCTGTAACAACAAACCCCAACTAAGAAATGCGTATTAGGTAATATTGGCAAACCCAACATCAAAGATATTATATGTAACAATTCTTCAATAAAATGTATAAACTCGACTGGACTAGATTTCTACATTTGATTCAAGGTTCATTTTGGTCGTCTTTTAATTATGTCAAACCCTGTTAAATGAAAGCAAATATAACTTTTTTCATTAAGTTTAGTAATAAATTCCACATATATTGTAAATTATTGTAGATACTGTAAAAGGACTTAATTGGCTTAAATGTTCTTTCAGTTTGCTGAGAAGTTTTTGTGTCGTGCTACAACCACCACAACACAACTAGATACACATTAAGACAAACTCCAGAGATCACTTTGTCCTCCTGCAACACAAGAACTCTGTGTCGTCTTGTCTTCTTAAAAAACTAAAAAAACAACAGTCTGTGAGCCTGGGAAGACGTGCAGGGCCGCAGCGATATATGAAAGAGCCAATTGTCATGTTGATCTAATTAAGAGGCCGCGATCGAGAGTCGTGGAAAAAAACAGGGTCAAACTCCAACCAGGTTATTAAGTGAGTGGGACGTGAATCAGCTATTGTCTCACAAACTGTCTTTGCATCATTTCTCATATGAACTTATTCCCAGGAACTGTGCTGATGCAGTTGTGGTGGGAATTTTCCACCTTCCCGTCACGTCTCTTCTTCAGTTTTCTGCACCAAATGGTTTGTACAGATTTTAGCGTCACATCAGTGAATCCTTACTCTCTTCTAAATTGCTCTTATGAACATATTTTTTTATCTCCAACAATCCTGATTACGAAACATAATGTGCCGCCTAAAACGTCTTCAGGATGTAAGTGTCACATGTGCAGGGATCAGGGTGTATTTTCAGAGGGATGTTCCACACTGTGTGGGAACAGGTCCAAGCTCTGTACAGGAAAGACATTAGGAAGCGTGTTGTTGGGGGGGGCAAGGGAGACAGAGCGTGGAAGGGAGGACCTTTCAGGGAAAGAAGGAAACGGAGTGAGAACACCCTCCACTTTTCATTCTCACAACAGAACCCCTCCCTCATCTAACCCCCCCACCCCACAACCCATCCGCCCCACTCCCTGCCAGACAAGCACCAAGTGCCCCCCCCTCCCAACCCCCTCAACAATAACCGATGTGCAGCGTGACACAACAACAAATAGTGCGTCACTAACGAGTCACGGCAAACATTCCTGCCTGTCTGTGTTTGCATGCACGTCGGCCATGTTCCCGCCACTTTGTCCAGGATGTGTTTGACACAGACTGTTATGGAGGGTGGGGGGGTGGGGGGGTGGGGGCAGTCTCTTTATTATAATTTTGTTTTAATCCAAACAGTTTGGACATTTCTCTGACTGATTTAGTCGCGATGCAGCTATTTGTGGAATCTGTTGAAATAGTTTTTGCCTCAGTTTGACCTGGAAAATGCTGCTTTTGTGACGCTCTGCAGAAAGTGAGACAGTCCGGGGGTCGAGCGGCACGGTGCTGGTGCAGTGGGACTGTAACGAATGTTTTAGACGTGCTTGTCTTATAATGGTCACCTATATCATCAGAAGTCTGAAATGTCCAGGAAGTAAAACAAAGTAAATCATTCTTAGTTCCACCTTGATTTGAAAGACTGATTTCTCAGTCTTAGTTGCATTAAATGAATTTCACCTGAATATCTGGGCATTGAAACCGGATTCTCTCCTGTTATGATTGTAACTGGAGTCCGGGCCCCAAACAGGCTCCTCTGTCAACACCAGCTTCAAAAGCGGGGGAAGAGTTTGCTTGTTTTTAGTGTGAAGTGCCACTCGAGCTGCAGCTCCTCCCGTGGGAGTGATTCATTCCTGGAGCAAAAGAGCGAGGGACACAGAGACAACAAGGACACAGAATGAAAGAGAGAGAGAGAGAGAGGGAGAGAGAGAGAGAGGGAGAGAGAGAGAGAGAGAGAGAGAGAGCAGTGAAAACAATGCCTGAGTCCATAAGGTGTTATTACTACAAACACAATTATTACTTTTAGGCAGAAGCTGGATATTTATTTATTAGTTTGGTTTCATGTCATTTCAGCAAATGCTCGACAATGCCATTGTTTAAGAAAGCTTATAAGCAGCTAAATACTTTTAATATCCCTTTTAAAATAGTTTTAAAGTTCTTTACGAGACAAACTCATAAAAGCCATTCAAACATTTAGAATGTCAAACAATCATAAACCTAAAGAGGCCAATTAAAAGACAGAGAGAAATAGAGCAATGTGAAATAATTAAAACAATTGCACGATACAAAGTGTGCAATGTGTCCTTTTTGATTTTCATTTAACTTTTATGCGCTAACCAGAAGTAGCACTTTTAATTTTGGTTGCACTTTTGAGAATACTACAACAATAGAGGTTTTCTATTCTACTAGAAAGGCCTGGTCAAAACATAACAGATGCCAGAAAAGGACAATTGTTCCATAATTGAATAAAAACAAATGTAATGATTTAAGAAATAAGCCTTTTCCCGTCATTTTTATTTCAATTCAAAAGCCATTTCCTCAGCTTAAAAATCACATTTTGTCCAGACCTCCCTTTACTTCATGGTCTGCGTTCAAACCAATAAACGTCTGGATGAAGATAGAAAACATGATCAATGTGACATTTAAAAAATGTAGTAGGTTAATATCTCTCAACAGCGTCTGTTATGTAAGTTCTTGGCCGAGCATATAGGACAAGTCTAAATATCTTACACAACAGCAGCATTTGGAATAAACCTTCTATGCAGAGCCACTTAGCAGCAGGAGAACACAGCGCTGGTTTCCTGTTTGTGTCGCATTCAAACCCCTCCCCTCCATTTCCTTTCCCCGGGGCTGGATTGTGCACCTGCACCTAAAGGCCAACACAAACACTCTCAGCTGAATTCATCAGGCGCACAACAACACATGTGGAGAAACAATACGGCTCCTGGGAAGAAAACAGCTTTGTTTTCCACTGATGCTTGACAGTATGAATAGAGAGTCCAGATTCCTCAGTGTTTCTGTGTTTACATGTGGTCAGTGGGATGAATATAGATGTTGCTACATCCACCTTATTATGTAGAGGAATGAGAGGAATGTGAGCAGCTGCTGGACTCATTGTTAAAATGTAAAGATTCTGGGTCAAAGGGACAGACGGTAAAAGAAACGCACACGGCAGAGACCGGACAAGACTTTATTCATATAAAGCAAAAACAATGGGATTTGATGAATGGTGCAGTGGATGACAATATTTATGATACACAACAAGTGGCAATATAGGAAATGAGTTGTCACATATCGGCAATTTGAATAATATTTTTACAAAAACGAACCACACACACACACAAAACACAAATTATACCAGAAACGCAACCAAAACATTGAATTGCAGTTTCTCCCACATGAGAATAAATAGAAGAAGCTCATGCCAGGTTTTTCTAAAGCTGGTGTCTTCCATTCTGTGAGAATACAAGAACCATGTGAGTCTCACTGTGAACTCTAGAACAATAAAGATAAAGATTCTTTAATCATTTGACAACAACACATTCATGGTTTAAATGCAGCAAAGATTTATTTGCATTTCAAAGAAGTGTACGTACAAATGTAATGTTCAGATTTTACAGACGTGTTGCTGTGTTGTTTACAAATGGTGAGATTATAAAGAGTTAACATAGTTCACTTGATGTGTTTTTCATATTCTGTGGTGCCCAAAACCAAAAGTTTACAATGTGCTAATTGCTCAAAGAAAGAAAACATGGACGTCTCCTGTTTACTTTGTTTGACCTTCTTGTGTGACCTTGTGTGTGCTTCGGGGTGTTTACACTACTAATGAGAACAGAAACAAGTTGTTGTGTCGGAGAATGAGTTTTGCTGTGTTTTGAATTGTCTCAAAAAAGCAGGATTCCTTTGACACACACACACACACACACACACACACGCACACACACACACACACACACACACACACACACACACACACACACACACACACACACACTGTAAACACATTCCCTCCCTCCCAATTCCAGTGGCACATCTGCAGACAGTGTAGGAGTGGTTTACAGTAAAAACTGCCGGAGTTACAGTGAAATTACACAAGTAAATCAAAACACACGCAGACTGCGCTCGATCCCAGATGTATTTTACTTTTGTTTTTAGTAAGCACGCGTGGGCAGCTCACATCCCACCTCAGACCTCTTTTGGGTTTAACGCTTTATTGGGAGGATTTGGAGGCAGCGGAGTGGGAGCCTCGTACAAATATAGAGTTGTAGGAGAAAAAAAACCCAGAGTGCCTACGTTGCGTCTTTAGAAACGATGAGTGTGTGCCTCACTGACTCCTTTTAAATATTTACCTTTCATGGGTCGTCAGCTTTAATTAGACAGTAAATAGGGTCATGAGAGGAGGGATGATTGAGACGAGGAGAGGCCTGGAGCGAGACACATGAACTGAGGGTGAACATCTTACACATCTACACTGATATACATCTTTGATTTAAATTCAATTATACATTTATTTGTGGCCACTTTGAACAAAAACAGAATGAAAAACTAAATAAAAATGGGATGTGTCCATATCTGACAGCAAATCCCAAAATGTATCCATATTATAGCATATCTACACTCAGTAGAGTATCCGTTTAATTTAATGTCCATCATATAATACCCCGATATTCTCAGATATAATAAACATATGTATAACTTCCACATGTTCATACACTTACATCATTTCTACCACAGGTTGTTTATTTCTGTATTTGACCTTTAAACTCAAAGTGGATCGTATGACACATGAGTCTGACTCATGCAAAGCTCAAATATTACTTACTAATATTACCAATACTATTGTTCTTCAAAATAAATATTATCTATGTGTAGTTTTAATCTGTGGTTTCACTGTGTTTTTCTATTTCAGTAGAATCTTGGTTTATGATATTCATGTATAAAATGTTTAATGACCTTCAGTCTCATCAATGGATATTAATATCTCTTCAAAACAAATCTGGTGTTTCTGCAGAGATCATTGTGGATTTTCACCCACACAAGATTGTGCAAGTTTCCAACGAAGTCGTGGTTGTGACGGCAACGTGTGAAATGTCCAGATGGAAAACACTGACGAGAAAATAAGAAGGTGTTGTTTGTAACATGTGTTTCCAGTGGTTAGAAAAAAAACAGAGTAAGGGCCAGAAAGGGAAGAAAAAGTTTCCTTTTCATAAAATAAAGTGACATGAACCTTTCTTCTTTGTTTAACTTTTTCGGTACAGATGGAAATAGCAGCTCCTATAAACACATAATAAGAGACATCATTAAAACTGAGTGAAATCTGTTGTATATGTGTATGTGTATGAAAGCCATGTTTTTGTTTTTGTGGAACTGCAAGACGGACTCCAGAGCAAGTGGCTTATCTTATCATATCTTATCTTATCTTATCTCGTCTTTTCTTATCTTGGCCATCAGTATATTAAACTGTTCTCTGTGCAGTGATTCATGTTTTTCAGGGATTGTTGGAAGCAGGTTTGTAGTTTTTGGCAGAACATTTCGTCTGAGGGGGACAAGGTGCTTTATCTTTTCCCGGATACCCATCATATTTTATGAGCTCACTATATACACACGACTTCAGCAATCTGAGATATGTGCATAAAATTGTCAAGCACTTGCAAAGTGTTTACAATGTTTAGCTTCAGTCTCATATCAACTGTGGTATAATGTGAAGCAGATGTAGGTCGATAGGAATGTAAAATGTGTGTGTGTGTGTGTGTGTGTTTGTGTGTTTGTTAGAAAGTGGTTATGTATGTAAAAGTGTGTGTTCACCTCTCATCCTCAGAGGATATCTGTGAGCGTGACATGGAAGTAGAGGGCACATCCAGGAAACAGGCCCTCTGTCCCACTATCATTCATCACCAGCCATCGCCACAGGAGCCCAGAGCAGGGTGGCAAAGGGTCAAACGAGGACGAAGAGGAGGACGAAGACTATGAGGAGGAGTGGGTGTTGTTTTGGCTTCACTCAGAGAGCAGGCTCGTCCAAACACTTTCCCCAATCTTTGTAGTGTTGTTCCAAAAGCTATTTTTAAGTTCACTCTTGAATTCTGTTTACTTCCTCTTTTAATTTGGGTTGCATAACCAGGGGACAGCGCTGGTCCTCCTCCTCGTGAACTGTGCAGTGTTGGAGGGGTGAAAACATTTTGCACACCGAGAAAAGAAAACAACAAAATACTGAAGATTATTGGGAACAGTTGTCGGGCGGCATCGTGGTGCAGTGGTTTCGCACTGATGCCTCACAGCATGAAGGTTGTATTTGGCCATGTGATGTGCTGGTGGCCGGTCCAGAGCATTGACTGTAAATAAAGATGGACGACAATGCTCCTCCATGTTAGTGGATTGGACACAGACCAAACCAAAACGCTAAAGTACAACTCAAATACAAATGTTCTCAAAGATGGTTTCTAACATTTTGTGAAGTTCTGATTTGCTAACTTTTCCCTAGTAAGTCGAATGCGTGAATCAACAGGACGTTTTATGTGGACATGATATTTGTGTGGATGTTGGACAATTATGTTTCCAAACACCTGCATTTACCCTTTTGTTTCCCCCACGTAAAAAAGCCAAGAATAAACATGGTAAACAGCAAGAAAGAAGCATTTTATGTGCTTCAAAGGTTATCATACATCCACAGATGACCTGTCGGCAGGCCTGACTCATAATGGAGCCTCTGATCGTCAGTTTCTGTGTCATTACCCGTCACTGTGGGTGAAAACGACCTCCTATCTCCCATCTGAGCATCACTATAGGAACACATCTCTATAGGGTGATGAGGTTTAAAAGGAAGACGGATCACTTATAGGACTCGAGTGACTGAGTGAAACAAAGAGCGCATGAATGGGTCGAGGCCGAGGCTCCACGGACAAGTGACAATAAGGGTCCACCAGCGCGTGAGTCATGCACGTGCAAGTGTCTTAAAAACTGATCCGAGAGGCTTTGATGGCTCCTGCTGGGAAAAAAGGATGACGTGAATTTGTTCAAATCTGTCCAAGCGTCTTTTATTTCTCGCGTCTCAGATGACAGATAGTGACAAATCTGTTTACTGTGCATCATTCAAACTGTGATGACCAATGAGAGATTTCACCCGAATCCAGAAACATAAAAGACCTGACAGCTGTTGTTTGGCCATCGTATTCCCTTGCTGCCAATCTTGTTTTTTCATACTTCATGACCTTTGGGGTCTGTTTTCACCAGCGAAGTGAAAAGCACAGATTATTCGCCACACATTGTCTCCAGACGGGGTCGGGGGGCTTCCAGTATCTGAGTCAGGCCTCTTACTGGAAGCCCCGTGAGTCACCCTTCACTTCTTCCCCCACCCAAATCCACCGGTCCTCTCCCCTGATCCCCCCACCCCCCTCTTCATGCGCTCTTCATATCTACTATCCTCAGGCTTGTTTTCTCACTTCAGGTCTTCCATGCATGTAAAAACAAATCAAAGGGGACACATAGTGCATGACGGGATTTCACTTTTATGCAGCTGGATTTTTTTTTCTTTCTTTCCTTGCTGAACTCTTTAGTTTGACATTTCTCCAACGTACGGGGCGCATGCATTCCTCGGAGGAAAGAATGTCACTATAAAAGCGTCCCACCCCTTTCCCCCAACCCATTATACCCCGTCCCCCTCCCCCGTTTCTCGGGCTCTCCCCCTTCTCCAGCCCCCTCCTTACCGCACTGTAATGATCTCACCCAGCTGTCACTGTGTAATCCCACCCACACTCGTACACTACAGCACCCGGGGCCTGCTGCTGCTGCTGCTGCTGCTGCTGCTGATGATGGTGGCTGACATCATTTGTTTAGTCCCTGTCACCATTTCCCTGAAATCTACAACACAGTGCCTGTCAGAAACGTCTGGATATCTTGGTTTAATCCTGAACACTGTGCACATTGTAAAAAAGTATTAAGACTTTATTTCTTTTACTGTACAAGGAGATAAACAGGTTTATGTTGTGCCACCTGTAGTGCAAAACATTTTTCAAGCTTCACATGCTTGTTGCTAACTTTGTCTAGTGGTTGGAGCTAAGAAAGTCAGGTCAGAACTTAGCGGAGCTTAGCATTTGGAGCTTTTTTGCTATAATAGCTGCCGGCTGTTACCAAAAAATGATGCGATGAGAGCCGAGAGAGTCAATCAAAACAATAAAGCCGCATCCCGCAAACCAGAACAAAGAGCTGAAAAGATGCTCGTAAAGTTTAAAGGCCCTACAGAGCTCACTGTGTGTCCATCACCGCAAGTGAAAACCTTTCACACACAAGTAGTTATCTGAGCCGTTGCTAATATTGAAATAGTGTTTATAGCCTAACTGGTGAATCGCAAATTGCACTGAACAACTAATGTAATTGTAATTAAAAGTCGGTCTTCCACTACACAAAACCCTTCAATATGTTACAGTTGATATTTATTAAATTTGTACCAACTGCTTATTCCACATTTTCCCCAACGATGTCTACATTTAATTTACAACTATCTGCTTTAAGTGGGACACACAAATAAAGGTCAGCCACTTAAACCTATAAGCTCAAGCTTTACATAGACAAAAGGACGTGTGTCTCTCGAGTCTATGTTTTCCGATCATCATGCATCTGGACAATGTGGGTGGACCATTTATTTAACCGATTTGTTCCTGCACGATGTTCCCATCCATGATTACATTCTCTCCTGTTAAGACATTTAAGTAATCAAACGACAGTGCATGGCTGGTGCTCTGTTTCGTTATGCTTCGTTTTCATGCTACCATTCGATGATTGGAATGGTGTGATGTGTTTCAGAAAACATGGTCTCTCTCTTCAACAGTTTGTCCTCATTTAAAGATTTCCAGAGACATGAGACGTTATGGCTGATGGGGGACAATGTGTAACAAGCATCTGAGGAGGAGATTTAAGTTGACAATTCTACTGAAGAATGAATTCATGAGAAAAAAACTATTTACATCCATAAAACAAATACTTTGGGCCATAGTGGGCAGGATGGTTACTGCATGGTGGACACCAGTTGAGCTAAATCTTAGGATTGAAATCATTTCATTTGCCTGACGTCATCCTCAACTCTCTGGATGTCAAGGAGTCAAGGTCCGTCATCGAGTGCCGCCGTGGTCAAGTACCACCGGAAGCAGGGGCATATGTATATGCAAATGCATGTGCGTGGCATACTTTAATTCCTGTGCAGTTGTCGTCCACGCAGCCGGAAGCTGAGCGCTCGGGTGCTTGGTGTAGGAGTTGGGTTATTGAAACGAGAAAACCCTGCAGCCTGAAAGACTCAGAGATCAGCTATTCTCGCCCCAATGCTGATGTGTCAGAATGTAAGAGGCGTCAGTGAGCAAAAGAAGGAGCGCCGCCCACAGGCTCAGGGCCCGGTTGTACTGTAAGTGTAACGCTGTGTTTATGTAATTGGATGTTTACGCAATGAAAAGGACAGGACTGGGCTGAGGTGGATGGCAGCAGTGCAGTGGTACTTGAAGGGTGGGTATAGTGTACACCCACCTTGATTTAATTACCATATTTAAGGGGAGATTAGACTGTTGGATGGAGTTAGGTATATAAATGTAGAGCATATTCTAAATATTTAGAAAAAGAGATTTGGAAAAGAGAAGGTGTGTGTTTATACACAGACAAGGTAAAAAAAAGTCTGTTTTAACCCTGCTGGCGCCTAAAAAAGACAGTGAAACAGACGACCTCACTGTAAATATTCCCATTGTTATATTAAAACCTTTTGATAATCCTCGTGTTTTCACTTCAATTTAAGGATAACCTCGTGTTATGGGCAGAGAACCTGTAAAGTCCTTTTAAAGTCCTTTCGGATATCAAGAAAATCATTGTAATAAAGACTTGTTTTGTTCCTAATTCCTGGAAAAAGGTTTATTCAACAACGTGCAATTAATGCATTTCCTGCAAATAAAGAAAAACTCAGTAAATTACTATTTGGAACAGTGTACACATCAGAGTCTATATCTGTGTTTATAGATTTACTCAAAATCAGGATCAGTTACAGATCTAGTTTCCTCATGAATGGCTACAATCAAGTATATTTACCTGGTCAACAGTTTGTATTTTAACTTTTTGTGCATTAATCCCTGTAGAATTTATATAAAAATGGACGATGCATCACCATTTCCTCCCACTATAAAGAAATGGAGCCAAAATATCCTGGACCCGAACGCAGCCATCTTGAGTCAAAGACATAATTTGTAGTCTGCACAATTTGTCATACACATAGTACTGTCCAAATACTAACATGTCCACCATAACAACTTAAAGGTTCAGTGTGCAGAATTTAGTGACATCTAGTGGTGAAGTTGCACGTTGCAGCTGAATACCCTTAACCTCGCCCTCCCCTTCCGAACATGACGGAGAACCTGTGTTAGCCGTCAGTTGCGACAAAATCTTAAAAGATTTTCAAGTCCAGTTTGGGCTACTGTAAAAAACATGGTGGCCTCCGAAGAGAGAATCGATGTAAATATAAAGTATTTAAATATAAAGGGTTCATTTAAGGGTAAAGAAAACAACAATTCATACAATTTAGCTGAAACACCAATAGATCGCTTTCACCTAAATCTTACACACTGGCCCTTTAATGAAGTGATAATATATCAGATGTGATTTAGGTTTTGTTGTGGAGCTTTTAAACCAACAAGATGTTCAGGGAATTACTCAAATTGGAGCAAATTTCAAGGCAGGTAGGAAAAAAGTGAATTCCAAGAAGCAGTAATGAATCTTTGGGATATCGAGTGAGCAGAAATATATAAATATATATATATGTGTGTATAATTTAAATCATTATTCTGGCCTTAAATCATCAAACACACAGAAACACGCTTTACCACAGGTCAGGGGCTGCGGTTAGAAAAAAAAAAACGACCAAGAAGAAAAGAGAACTTTCGCCAGCCAATCAGAGCCGCCGACGATTTCGATTTTCCGACTCCTCCGCCGCGATTGGCCGCAGCCCCTCCCCCGGAGGCGCCCGCCCCCCGCGCTGCGATTGGTGGGTTTTCCCGGCTGTGTGCGAGTCATTTGAATACGTCTCTCGCTTTGTGGCTCGCTCACTTCAAATCGTCTCCAACATGAAGGAGAGGAGGCGAACAATGGAGCCGAGCGCAGCGCGAACACACTGACACACGTCCTGCGTGTTTTCGTATTCTCACCGAGCAGCTTCGTTCTGCAGCGGAGACCAAACTCCTGCAGCGGAGATATCACACCTCTGGAGAAGCAGTGGGTTTTTTTTGTGTTTGTTTCTGTTGCGTGCATTTTGGATCCTGAGCTGCATCACATCGGAGGTGAGTTCATCGTGGTGTCGGGTCAGTGTGAAGCTGAGATCATGCTGCATGGTCACAGAATACGTTTTTAACTGGGTAGGAATATGTTATGTAACTCCAGATGTGTAATGAGGTCATAACAATAAACTTTACACAACTCAAAAATCATCATTTATCTCTTATAAGAATCTTTCTGATTAAGCTTTTGCACATTCAATTTCTCTAAATGCTACTTTAAAGTCATTCAGTCGCATGAAATCATAATAATAAACTTCGGAGACCTCAAAATAATGTTGATTTCTTATAATCCAGGTGTTTAGATTCTTTATAATCAAGCTTTTGCAAACTTAATCTCCTAAAATGCTGTTTTAAAGTCATTAACTCACATTAAGTCATGATAATAAACTGTACACAACTCAAAATGATGTTTATTTCGTTTTCATTTAAGTGCTAAGATTCCCTTTAATTAAGCTTTTGCACACTTGATCTCTTAAAATGCTATTTAAATGTCATCAACTCACATTAAGTCATGATAATAAACTGTACACAACTCAAAACGTTGTTTATTCCATATAATCTAGGTGTTTAGATTCTTTATAATTAAGCTTTTGCACACTTCATTTGTTTTAATGCTATTTCAAAGTCATTGAAGCTCAAACGCTCGTGTTCATTCTTTGACGAGCTGATGCAAAAAATATCCTCCTTCTGTCCCTCCTGTCTTTTGTATCTTTCCACATGGCAACATTTGTTGTTGTTATTGTTTACCACCCATGTGAGTTATAATTAGTCTGGCTGTCATCCACAAACACACATGACTCACCAGCACCTGCGATGGGACTGTGGTTTGCACAGCATGGCTTTCTCACAGTCAGCTTTTACTTTTTACTGGGTTCTGACTCAGTTTGGAGACTCATAATGTCGACCAGGCATGGTGTGTGTAAGAGAGAGAGAGTGTGTGTTTGTGTGTGTGTGTGTGTGTGAGAGAGAGAGAATAACAGATTGTGTGTGTCTGTAGGGGAAAGAAAAAAGAATGAGAGACATTCTGTGTGTACTTCTGCCCAAACAGGCTTTGAAAGAAAAAAAGCTTGAATCATCTCTTTGTTTGTCCACCTTCTCTTTTCTCCTCTCTTTTAAAAATAAACCTGCTTCCTTCAACTTGCTGGAACACACGCCCCAGTTCGCCTCACTAGTCAGGCTCCTTGAATTAAAGTCAAATTAAATGGTTAAAGTCATTTAATAATTAACACAAAAGGCAGTCAGGGAAGGCACAAGCAGCGTTTGGGGACGTGAGCTGCTCTGAAAACATCCAAATCCACTTGTTCTGTGGCTCAAATCGACTTATTCCAGCTTAATTTTCAGTATGAATGGAACTGTGTGACATACAGATGTGAGATCTGTGGGTTTATAGAAATAAAAATGTGTGTGTGGGTGAAAGAGAGACGGAGAGAAAAGCCCCTGCACAAGCTTAGGTTTATTATATCCCCACAGCAGAGGAGATAATTTGTCTTTATCCTTTCTGTCTCTGGGTTAATACTGTACTAGCCTACCAGATCATGGCAGGGACAGGTGTGTGTGTCTGTGTGTGATTCTCTGTGTGTGTGTTTCTACTCGTTTTTGTTATGCTTTTCCAGCATAAACACTGACCTTTTCAGAACCAGTTGACCTCATGGGGACCAAAACCTGCTCCTAATAAGTCAAAATGTCATTTCTGAGGTTAAGGTTACATGTAATGATGGTGTGTGTGTGTGTGTGTGTGTGTGTGTGTGTGTGTGTGTGTGTGTGTGTGTGTGTGTGTGTGTGTGTGTGTGTGTGTGTGTGTGTGTGTGTGTGTGTGTGTGTGTGTGTGTGTGTGCGTGCGTGGGTGGGTGCGTGGGTGGGGTGGGGGAGGCCCGGCAGTGGATGTGAATTGTATCCCTCATATCTCTCCCCTCCATCTGAGTCAGGTGTTTGTCTGTATCCGGCTCTGTTTGCCCGTTTATCAGATTGAGGTGCAGGTGCAGTTTATTTTCCTTTTTTTTTACGCTGGTCATCGGGCCCCCGGGGGCGTCTGGTGTCTGGCCTTATCTGACCCGTACGCTTACTCGAGCGCGACCGCGGAGCAGTTCGCTGGAGCCCTGTGATGTCTCCTTGCACTTTGGTGTGGGTCGGTTTGATCAGGTGATGGTGGCGCTTGAAGTCTGGTGATTCCTGTTGCCGAGAGGATGAGAACTGTGGAGTGCAGTTTGGGAAGGGAAAGCAAAGCGGGAAAACGATCTCACAACATTGTGGATTATGGGTGTAACATGGTGGAAGGAGCTTTTGCATGCTTGGACAGCCAAGTAGAACAAAATAACATCTGGACTGATGCTTGTTTTCGGCTGTTTATTCATACATATATAACCAGTGTGAACACAACAGAACAAGAAACATCCAAAGTCAGATTTGTTGGTTTCTGCTTCAGAAATGAAAAGAAAGGAAAAACCAAACATAAGCACATCCTGGCTTAGACATCTGAAATATTTTACATCCTTCGCATGTCCCTGATTTTGTACATAAACATTCTTTACACCGGAATCTTCTTGCTCAGACCATTTACAGAGATCTCGATCGGATTCTCTGGCAGATCTGGGGACAGCGTGGAAAAGGGAGCAGAAACGACAGAGGGTTAATGCAAAGGGGAGGGCAGCGTGACATTTCCTCTTAGAAGAGCACGGGTGGGTCATTTGACTTTTCCTCAGCATGGATTTGTATTTGGAACTGCATCAAAAAGCTTTTTCTGTGAGCACTGGGTGATGCAGGTGCATTTGGGTTGCAGCTTGTTTCCAGTTCGCTAATTCAGTGACTGTTTACGTAGCAGTTCTTTAGTCAAAATTAGGGATTTGCTGTATTTTCACAATTTTCTTTGCTGTTATCAGATATTTGAGGGAGAGTCTCATAGTTTAATTCTAAGGAAGAGGCCAATGAAAATATTGTTAATGCTTTGGAGGGCCTTGCTTTTTAATAAAAAGGAAATGTGATGAAGTGAAGATAAAAGCTCTCTTTAAAGAGTTCACTTCTGTACGTGTAAGACTGTTTAATTTGGAGCTTCGACAAAACCACGAGTAAGTGATACGAGCACAGCCCGGACTTTAACCTCGTATATTATCAGGAATAAGTCTCCCACTCGCACGCTTCTCTTACTGACACTCCTTACCTGCTGGATCTTATTGGTGTCAAAGTGCGTCAGGTATAAAGATAGCACGGAATTGCATTGGCCTTTTAATGACTCTGAAATAGTTTTACAGGTGCAGGGTGTTCCTGATGAGTTTTTATATGACACCACGTATTCGCTCTGTGCTAAATTACACTCTGAACATTGCACCAGTGGCCTCCTCGTTGGTTGTGTGGCACGTATTTGGAGCCTCGTTGGAATTGGATAAAGTTTCATCTGAGCGAATAGCTTCAAGACAAATCAGTCAAACAACATCCTATGTGCTTCACAGCTACTTCAGATGACTTTGCTGCAACATGAAAAGGTAACAACACTGAAATATGTTCTAAACACTCCCCGCTTTAAGTCTTCAAATTTGTTTAGACGACACAGAAAAGGAAGCTTTGCCAACAAATCTTCTCTTGTTGCTCTCGGCTCCTGCTGTAGTGAACCATCGGGGGGTTTCAGCACCGGCTATTGTTTGTCCGGCGAGTACGTAGATGCTTGCTGGGCTCAAACAGGACAATTAAGAAGGACTGTGTGATTGCACTGTCTTGCTGTACTTTTTACTGTGTACTGTAAAGTCTAATGTGGCAGCTACTGTCCTTGAGCCGTGTGCAGTAACTCCTGCTTGTGTCAATATGTGAGTTTCGACGTATGTATGCTCCTTTTTTTCCAAAGACGTCCGCTGCACTTGTAAAAGAAGTAAAAACATAAAAGGGCAGATTCATGACGCCGCGCTGACGCTCAAGGTATAATGAGAGCTCACACCTTACAGGACCAAACGAGAAAGTCTGCCTTTCTGGTTTGACTGATGTGAAAATGATCCCGGCCCTCGGTTCACGCGGAGTCAGGGCGTCACTCAGCCCGACGGTGGAAAAAAGCGAGTGTGTGAAAGCTGCTGTGTGTGTCTGATCTGCTGTGATCTGCTCTGATCTCTTCCTGGGGGTCTTTGTGCGGTTGTTAATGCCATGACAGGATAGATAATACCTCTATTGTTGAAGACCCCCCCCCCCCCCCCCCACCCCCTCGCTCCCACCCCCCTCCTGTTGTAACTAGCCTCAGAAAGGCTCGGTGCACCTTTAACAACCACATTGTGCGATTCAGGGAAATAGTCTAAAGTCGTAGCCTTGAGGTTGAAAAGATCTCGGCTGTTTTTTGAGCTCCGGAACGAGGTTAGTCTTCTGGAAACCTGCAGGGATCCGAGAGGGGGGCAACTGCAAAAGGAATGGATGAACACCAGCGCTGCCCACAATGAATTTATTCTTGTCGGATTGAGAATAAAAAAAAAAGCCTGTAAAGGAGCATTCAAATTTTCATTATGCACTAAAACAAAGGCTGCATTCATATGCAGTAGGACATTTGAAAACTGTCACCTCTGAAAACTCTAGACTGCGTCGTCTGTTTGATGCGATTTTGATACAAAACTCACTGGTTTACACCCCATGATATTTGCCTGCAGCTCCATTAGCCTCAACCTCTTGATGAACCCGGCTGTGACATGTAGGACTAACACACACACGCTTCAGTCTGTGCCTTCGGTTCACACAGGAGAACACTGTCTGTTGTGTTGCATTGACACTGATGTAGCTTCAAGGGGAAAGTGTGCATCGTTCCTTTTTATTGTTTTAAAAAGTTCAAACCCTTGCACACGCGAAACTTTATCCGCGTGGTTTTTGCTGCTGCAAACGTAAAAAACAAAACCGTACGCTTCTCTTCCTCTTCCTGTGTTTTTCTGATCGCCACATCAAACCTCTCCACGGGGCTCCGATCGGCAAAGTTTACAAACAAGAGAATGTAAACAATGCGTTCAATATGAAATTATGCTCCCAACGTCATCATTAAGTCGCCCGCAGAGAGTCCAACCTATGATTTTAGAAAGAGTACAGTTTCTGTGGTGCGGCTTGGAAAAACCACAGCTATCCTTAAGGGTCAACCTTTCAGGAAGTGCAGTCTGGGAAAAAACCGAGGCTGGGTTTTGTATTTCTCGACGTGTTTTCCTCTTGTGGAAGGTCAACTCTGACTGCAAACACAGGCAAAACAGAGTCAACCCAAACTGGGGGGGGCGGTATCGCTTAGTAGATCCTTATCTGGACTTGACCACCAGAGCTGCGCTTTTACCAGATTACGTATCGTAAACTCTAGGAAGGTAAAGCCACTGTAATCTTTTTTTTTCTTAACCGAGTTAGAGGGAGAGCAGCAGGCTGAGATCACGGAGTTCAGAAGACGGGCGGGCACTGGACTGGCTTACACTGGCACCACGCCATGTGCTGGGGTGTGCTGGGGTGTACGAGTGTGTCGCTCAAACCATCATTTGTTTATGTGTGACGTGTGTGTGTGTGTGTGTGTGTGTTTGGATTAAACCATCATGGGGCACGGCGCCATGGTGGACAAGGGTGTGTGTGTGTGTGTGTGTGTGTGTGTGTGTGTGTGTGTGTGTGTGTGTGTGTGTGTGTGTGTGTGTGTGTGTGTGTGTGTGTGTGTGTGTGTGTGTGTGTGTGTGTGTGTGTGTGTGTGTGTGTGTGTGTGTGTGTGTGTGTGTGTGTGTGTGTGTAAAAGATGTTGGCTCAGGCAGACACTCCTCTGTTGGTGCTGTGATGGACAAACAAAAGTCTGCCGGATTCCTGCAGGGTTTTTTTTTCTGGCACAGTGTAACGTGCATGTGCATACGCCGCTGTGTGGGGCATGTGCACGTGCGTGTGTGTGTGGCTAGATTTACACTGGCATGTGGTTGCAAGGCAGACAACAGTAGCAGGATAACGATGGCTCCAGAGTTAAAGCACGCCTTGGTGGGGCTCTGGGATCAGCTTACCAACCTCAGATCCAATTATCTTAACCATTAAGACAAAGAATCATTGCCGTCCTGAGATCATCCATCTGTTGGCCTTGTTGTCGCCCCCCCCCCTCCTCCTCGCAGCCGTGTCCAACAATTTCGCTTCAAGAATGTGGCAAAAGATGCAATAAAGCAGAACATGGTGGAAAAACGAAATCCACCAGTGGATAACTTTTTGCTTTTTTTGGGGTGGGGGAGAAAGTGAATTTCACGGAGGTATGTTACAACAGATCAAAGCCCAAACAGTAAACATAGGAGGGGTAACATTATGTGATTAAGTGCGGTTATTTTCGCAGACATCTTTAAGTCTCAGCTTTGGGTGATGGAGGGCGGAGCGGACTGAGTCACACGCACACTACACTACAAACACAGTAGTAAAACGGTCGAGACGTCTCTACTCAGGATTTTTTGATCAACAACAGTTAAAGTGCAGCAGAGTGAGTCAGCAGTCGCTCATTCAACAGCGGTGAATATTGAAGTCAGAATTCCTAATGTAAAGGAAAAAGTGTCATTTTCAAGCAGAAAACAGGACGTTTCACTGTCGTTGCACCATAATTAAAGCTAATAGTGATATCCCGTCATTTATCATGATTTATTTGCTGGTTTTCACCATATTCATCGTATGGATTTGCATCTTTTTAAGTATATATTCAATACATTATGGTTTTGGACTTTATCGAATACTTTATTGATTAATTATTCACAAAACCACAATCAAATAATTGATCAGAAAGGTGATTATACTTACTCGGAGACCTTGTGAATTTGTTAATTGTTCTTCTCCTCCCTCTTCTTCATCTTCTTCTTAGGCTTTGTTTTCTTCTTATTGGACTTCTTCACCTTATTTGTTGTCTTCTTCTCCTCTTTCTCCTTCTGCTTCTCCTTCTCCTCCTTCTCCTTCTCTTGCTGCATTTGATCAGTGGTTTATAACTTGTGGGCCGACACCACCTCAACAGCAGTTACGAGAGGAATCAGAGGGTCCAAGACTAAGAAATGATGGGATAGACGATCACAAAACAGGAAACAAAAACCAAAAACATGTTCTGCTTCACAAATTTATGATATATTTTTAAGACTTTTTATGAAATTTTAAAATACTCCTCTTAGGGACACTTGTTATTTGACTTTTTTACTTTTTGGATTAATATTTATGCCATGATTGCTATATAGTTTCTCAGAATCATGATATAAAATAACCTCGTCCTCCTTGTGTCTTTTCTGCAGCTCATCATGCCTCCCACAACTCCGTATGCGGGTAAGTTCAGCTCTTGTGCGCTGTACGGCAACAACAACAACCACCCGCAGCCTCACAGCCCGTACCGCAACGGCACCACCTCCAAACCCGCAAAGGAAAACATCTACAACAGCGCCTATTCGGGCTCAGAAAACCCCTACGACATCCCCCAGCCTCACGGTTGCTACCGCAGCTCCTCCGTCTCCTCCGTGACGGCAAAGGAGCATCATTACAGCAGCAACTACGCGGTTTCGGAGAACCCGTACTCCCCGCCGCAGCCTCGCAGCCCTCGGCAGCACAGCAGCTCCTGTCCGGGCCGCGCATACCGCCACACCACCACCAGCACTAGCAGTGGCAGTGGCAGTGGCAGCGGCAGCGGCGGCAGCGGCGGCAGCAGCAGCGAGCAGTCCTGTCGTAACAACAACAATGTCGCTGCAGGGAAAGCCAGACTTTACGGACATGGCATCACTGCTAGCTATGGGGAGATGTGTTACCATGACAACAGTTTGGTTTCAGCATCTCTTGAGGCTCTGATTCAGCATCTGGTTCCCACAGTGGACTACTACCCTGATGTAAGTACCAGTAAATATACTCTCTGCATTTTTTAAAAAGTAGTTTGTGACCTTTTCCTAGTGTTTGTAAACTAATTAAATCAGTCTGATCTAAAGATGTCCGCCGTCCTGACTGACCTGACCGTGTTGTTTTGTCTCCTCGTCATTAGAGATCATATGTGTTCACCTTCCTGCTGAGTTCACGCCTCTTCCTGCATCCGTACGAGCTCATGACGCGGGTTTGTCACCTGTGTGTGGAGCAGCAGCGGTCCGGAGACGCCCTGCTGGACAAGGTGGGAGGATTACTCACTCACTCACACTCACACACACAAACACACACACACACGGTTATAATTATTTCTCCACATTTCACTCTGTCTCACCCACATAAACTCACACCCACTGTAACAATGTCACACTCTCACCCACACATGCCTTTGTCAGCCCTTCTCTGGGAGGAGATATTTATCGACCATTTCATAAGCAAAGCCAGTCCAGAGACGGACAGATGGGACTCAAACTGACACCGGGGGAAATAAAAGTGAAAGGAACACATTTAATGGGAACAATAAAGTAAACAAATGAACAAATAACCGCAGCATTTTGTCTCAAAGAGACCAACAGCGACAGCGGGGTCGAGAAGAGTTTGTTCCAAGACAGATTACATCCATAAATTCTCTAAACTGATTTAACGTGTTCTTCCCTGACCCTTAACGTGCCGTGTCATGATCCTTTTTTTTTTTTAAAGATCCGTTTCCGTGAGGTGGCGCCCAAGCTGGTGCAGCTGCTGACCGAATGGACGGAGACGTTTCCGTACGACTTCAGGGACGAGAGGATGATGCGCTGCCTGAAGGACATGACGCACCACGTGGCTCGAGGCGACGAGGTTAGTGTCACGCGTGATGAACGCGGAATGTCGTGACGAACAACACATCGAGGGGCTTTGCGCTGATTAAAGGTGGCGACACTTGACCGAGATGAACAAAGATGACTGTAGTGGTACATTGTAGTTGCTATGAACCCACCTACGCACAGTGGCGCTTACCCATCTTGAAAGCCCCTTCAAACATGGCCGACAAATGTGTCCTTCCATTCCTGAGCAACAAAGGATCCAGTGGGTGGATTCATTGTGCGCTGGTGACAAAGCTAACGAGCTAGCTACGCAGGTGGCTGAGCTGCAGTGAGTGCAGCCATTCAAATCAGCTAAGAGTGTAACCAATAGGAAATCCCCCATAGACCAGACCACCTCATTTCGGATTCCTCAGTCTACAGAGGTTGCAGCCCCTGAATTGGGACACAGCTTTTGTCCTGTTTACTTTCTATGGCGCAGAGTGTCTAGGTCTTGGAATCCGGAAATCTGAATGACGCTGATTTGTTTCTCTAAGTGTAAGTGTTCAGTTTCCTTATGCGTCGTGTTGTTAAGTCATGTTGTGTCGTGCTTCCAGTACTCCTGGCGAGCGATGCAGCAGATGACCCAGCGGCTGATCAAACGCCTGTCAGCGCTCGGCCAGTACGAGGAGGCAGTGGCCGCGCTCAACGCCGTGGCCTTGGAGCGGCCCGCCTCCCTAAAGAGCAAACAGGCTTCGGGTCAGAAGAGCGACGTGATGAGCGTGTGCGACGACCCCTTCATCCTCGCCCAGCAGCTCACACACATCGAACTGGTGAGAGTCTTTACATGTGGTTGCAACTCAACAGATCTTGTTTTACAAACTAAACTAAATTTGGTAAATTTATTCTTTCTTTTCTCTCTGTTTTTATATCTTAGTTTTATATTCATCAAATACATTTTTTCGTTTGCTGATGAAAAGTTGACATCCCTGAAATAACAATGTTATTTTATACATAAGTAAGGATAAATGTCTTTTAGTGCCCCTTTCTTCTTGATCTCCATCCTCCCTCGTCCTCTCCGTCCTGGTCTTTATCTCGTTTATTACTGTTCCTGGTGTCCTGATTGTTTTCTGCTCCCGTCCTCTGCCTGCAGGACAGACTGAGTTTTATCGGTCCTGAGGAGTTCATCCAGACGTTTGCCATGAAGGATCCTCTAGAGAACCATAAGGTACAATTCAGGCAGAATGCACAGACACCAATTATCGGCTCTCTCCGCTTGTTCTTAGACGCTGCAGCTCAGCGATATTTATCTCTTGTACAATCACAACCCTGCGAATACGCTTTACTCGACTCTCATTTGTTTGTTTGCTTTATTCCGTCTAGAATCGTACGCTGCTGACTAAAAGGTTTTCTAAACAATTAAAGCTTTCTTTCAAACTATAAAGTTGATTTCACGATGTTTTCAAAATTAAATTAACTAATTAGAGTCATAAATTAGCAGATGAATCTAACCACACAGCTAAAGCTCGCCACATATATGCAACATATATAGTTGTCATGTGTAAAGTCAGCTAAGGAACACTGGATCCGTGACCTGTTTACAATTATCTGCAGCAAAGGAAGGATACAGTCTGTAGGCATTTTTAAGTCTGTCTTTATTATTTTGATTACGTGTCTTTTCATTTTTTGGCTCTGCTTTGAGCATCACTTACGGTCTCTTTCACTTTAACTTAATTTGCCTTAGAAACCACATGAAAGATCCCTCTGGCAGATAAAATGTGAATTTGTACAGTGTTTTTTATTCTTTTTTAAAATTCAGCTTTTGAAAATGCATCAAACACAGCATGAAAGAGCCATTCTGCGTCCGTCTAAGTGTATCTGAAGGGCACTTTGCCTCCTAAGTGGCCCAGTGAGTCAGCTGAAGGGTTGATTTCAATCATCGCTGCTGAGAATAGGCTTTCAGCTGGTGTTTGTGACTGCGCTCCATCTCGGGCTCTCACCGGGGCTGCGCCGGTTATGTAAGCCCCGTTTTTGTATGAAAGAGCGGTTGAGTCAGCGTAAGGGGTCCTGAAGTGTAGAAGGGAAGTTTGAGTGGAGTGGGCTGCTGCCGCTGTTGTGTAAGCATTTAACAGAGCCATGAATCTTCTGGATTACGTCATCGCGTCCAGGTCAAGTTTATTTATACAGAGCTCTTATGTTCATTTATGAGAAAAAAATATAGTGCCTCCGGCAAACAGGTTTACCACAGAGTGTCTCAGAGAAAAGACCCAGAGGCTGATGTAAATTAGATGAAAATAACAACTGGCACGTCACAGACGCAGGTCCAGAGGTTGAAGATGGATCTGCAAAGGAAATTACACAGTAGCAGCAAACTGTTCCCCTCATATTACTATTTTCAAACATTGGTTTTAAGACTGTTACGACAATTACATCCATAATTATGTTTTCATAAAAAAACTAAAACAACAATCTGATCATGTTTTTCTTTTTTCTTTTTCCAGGGTTTCTTTCGGAAGCGTAAAACCAGTAACCTGGAGGCTTACGTCAACTGGTTCAACAGACTGAGTTACCTGGTGGCCACTGAGATCTGTATGGTACGTAGTCATTTGTTGTATTGTTCAAATCGAGATGTTGGTTTTACTTTCTTCAACTATTCTTCCTTTTTCTGAGATGCACTGCTCCAGCTGCTCATGTATCTATCACTACTTTTACAGCATCTAGTTTCTGTTTGTCAAAGATTGTATGTCCCTTCGAACTGAAGCTGAAATATTACAACATGTTAGTTGGCAGCTCTGATTGACTGTCATGTGCTCTCATTACAGCCGGTGAAGAAGAAACACAGAGCGCGGATCATAGAGTTCTTCATCGACGTGGCTCAGGAGTGTTTCAACATCGGCAACTTCAACTCCCTCATGGCCATCATCAGTGAGTACACAAAAAAAACAACACATCATTTAATGTGAAATTGAAGAACTCTGCACTGCATCTCACAGAAACCACCTGCCATTCAAATACTGTTGCGTTGTCTGCCTTTAATTAAGTAGGAAGTAGAAAAAGTAGAAATCCTGCAGGATCTCACACAGATCCCATGGAAGTGAACCAGTTTGTCACAGCTTGTCGTTGAATAGAGGCCAGTGTAGTTAAACTGCAGCTCCCATCACTTCTTTGTTGAGTAGCCAATAAATCAAAATGAATGACGCCAATAAACACGGTGCCAGCTGTAGTTTAATCGGGTAGAGATACCGAAGGCTTGGAGCAGTCCAGCCTGCTCAGTTTCTCAGGTTTGTCTCTATAAATACTTCACTCATCTCATCTCATCTCATCTCTCAGCTGGGATGAACATGAGTCCCATTGCCAGACTGAAGAAAACCTGGGGTAAAGTCAACATGGACAAATTTGAAATCCTGGAGGTGAGTAAAAAAAAAACCTGCATGTTTACATCTGTGATGCACAGGAGCACGTTTTTGTAGAGAGGTTTTATAAACCTTCCATATCAGTGCCTGTGTCCATGTGCTTGTGTTTGCTGAACGTCTCCTCTGTCTGACCTCATTCAGCATCAGATGGACCCGTCCAGTAACTTCAGTAACTACCGCACCGCGCTCCGCGGCGCCACCCAGCGGTCGGAGACGGCTCACAGCAGCCAGGAGAAGGTGAGCGAGCACACAGGCTTGATCCATGAAGTAAAGATGAAACGTACCAAAATGTAAAAACACAAATCTAAGTGTTTTCCTTTTTTCCTCCAGATCGTGATTCCTTTCTTCAGCCTGCTCATTAAAGACATCTACTTCCTGAACGAAGGCTGTGCCAGCCGGCTCACCAACGGACACATCAACTTTGAGGTCAGCTCACACTTTGGATTATTTGTTCCTTAATGTTAATTGATAAAATCGGTTGCTGGATCAAATACAGAAAAGAAGCAAAGCAGTGTTTAAAGCTCATGTAAACAAAGTCATATTTGATTCATTCACAGTAAAAGTATGAGCAGAGGCCTTTACATGTAATGCAGTGATGCCCCCTTGTGGACGATGAGTCTGGTGTCGATCATTGTTGTTTATTTGACTATGTTTAACTTTATTGACCTTTTGCTGTCTTTGTATATTTATTTTAGGAACTTAGTAAAAACTAATCTTTTATTAGCTCAACTTTCTTATATTGTGTTCTATCATTGAACGCTTTGATTTGCATGAGTCTCAAAATCTATTATCTTTAATAAATGTTTTACATCCTTTGTTTTATCACTTGTAAATCACTTTGAATTGCATTGCATTTGTTTGAAAGGTACTATATTAATAAAGTTTTAATTGAATATTAATGAAGTCTGTCATCGTCGTGTCTCAACAGAAACTGTGGGAGCTGGCGAAGCAGGTGAGCGAGTTCCTGGTTTGGCGTCAGGTGGTTTGTCCGTTCGACAGAGACCGACGGATCCTCCAGTACCTCGTCACCACGCCGGTTTTCAGCGAGGACGGTCAGTGTCCAGCCTTCTCCTCACTCAGCTGTCTGGTGAAGTCTGACGGTTTAAACTCACTTTGTCTTGTTTTCTTTGCTGCAGAGCTGCATCTGGCGTCGTATGAGAGCGAAGGACCGGAGAACCACATGGAGAAGGACAGTCGCAGGTCTCTCAGGTGAGTGTAGACAGGTGCATCACATCAAAACCATCAAATCACTTTAACCACAGCATAAAATTCATGAATCAACATAGTAACACTGGTTATTTGTATTCTGTTTTCCAGATCTTCTCTTCTGCATCGCGAGAATCGGTCCTAAGAGAAGGATCTCATGTGCACTACAGACTGTAAATAACAAGGATTTTTTTTCTAAAGCTACAAATTCCTCCATGTCTCTTACGGACACGACAGTGCAGGACAAACAAATGCAGCCGGGCCCAAAATCGTATCGATGAACAGACCATTATCTGGGCTTTGAGATCACAGGGAGCATAAATGAGTTATGAACAGTCTTTGGTGTTTTGGAGCCGAAGGACCTCAGTGCTGCGGTTATTATTACAACCATCTGTCCTGTGAAACTATTGATTCCCCAGAAGAGCTCAGATTACTGATGTGGCTCACCCACCGTGCTGCTTCTTCTTCCTCCTCCTCCTCCTCCTCATCAGCTCTGTGTGAGGCACTTACAGGATGTCAGGTGACTAATGAGGTCATCAAACAGACTCAGATTTAGTTTATATCTTTAGCAGAACTCCACCATGGCAACAACAGCCTCACGGGAGTCCTTGAACCACATCAGCTACAACATTAGCACTGCTTCTCTGCGGAAGTGGCTGGAGCTCAGTCGGAGACCACAGAGAGGAGAGAGATCCACCCGGAACATCCATGTGTATTATAAACAACTCGCTGAAAGTGTTGTTGCTGCTTGTTTTCTTGTCGAGCGCTTGATTTTGATGCATATCGAGCACACGACACCGGTTTACAGCTGTTTCTCATGTAACTCAAGCATTTCCATCTAATTTGAACACATAATGCAAGACAATACATCAATTTACTATAAATATGTATAAATAAAACCAAAACACAAATACAACCAAATATATGGAACTTGAATGAGGAAGATAAACATGAGTGCATCTTTTCTGCATTTATATTATTCATAAAATAAAAGTTTGCATATTTTCACATAAACACAAATATCCATGAGTCTGTTAAAGGCTCATGTCGGCTAGTTTCTATCTTTCAGGCTCTAAATTCCAGATTTGCTGTTTTTAATATTTTGTGATGTGGGCACTTTTACTCCATGTCGGTGATGCAAAGTTGTGACGGCAACATCATGATAATCATGCAACTCAAATCAAATGCACTTCAGTGTGGTCCTGTCTGTTGTATTATAGGATTTGGTGACTCCTATTTTGAGGCGTCGTTCTTTACAGTGTTACGTTGTATTTTGTATAAGAAGGTTTTCTCTTCACGTATTTTCTCTGAGGTGTCACTGTGAGCTTGTTGCTGGTTGGCTGGCTCCATGTGGCTAAGCTATTTTTGTTGATATCACAAGTTCATGTTTGGCATAGAAGCGTTTTGGGTCTGAAACTGATACGTGTGTGTGTGTGTGTGTGTGTGTGTGTGTGTGTGTGTGTGTGTGTGTGTGTGTGTGTGTGTGTGTGTGTGTGTGTGTGTGTGTGTGTGTGTGTGTGTGTGTGTGTGTGTGTGTGTGTGTGTGTGTGTGTGTGTGTGGCTTGAATACAAACGAGAAGCTCATCCTCCACTTCATCTCATCTGTGATCATGTGAGCGTGTTTTTTAAAATCTGCCTGTGAGTGAAAGTGACGCTACAGTACAAATATTTTTACGTAAAAAAAAAAAAAAGAAGCTCTTTATGTGTCGTATATATTTTATAAAGTGTTTCATGTATGCTTTTTTTTCAATCTTGTTGTTTTTTCGTCATGTATGATCTGTGTCGCCCGGTCAGGGTACTTGTACTGAAGGCCTTTGTGAAAAAAGAATTCTATTTTTTCTTTCAAATAAACAAAATACCTGAAAAAACATGATTTGGTTTTAACTGATACACAAACACAAGTAGGTAGGTAAAAACATTTCTGAACGTACAACAACAGAATATAAGTAAAAGTGTTTATTTACAATATACATCCCAACCATGTTGGTCATCTTCAAACAAAACGGGAAGGAAGTGAAAAGTGTTGATCGTCACGTTTGAACATCAGTGACTCTGAACTCTGGTGAAGTTAATGCAGCGACCCTGCAGACGACAACAAGCAATACAGTCAAATTTAAACACAATGACCAGAAATGAAAGAACACAAATTAGGTATCTGCAGATATTCGTTTACCTTGTCCTGATGTGTCGGCCTCATGATTGCCACTCTGTCGTACTGTCTTCTCATTAACGCCAGCAGCGCATCAAATCGCCCCTGAAAGTCAAATCAGGAGCAGACAATTAAAAACACAATGTAAAGATACAGATATTGAACATTACTTATTTGTACAGTTGTACAGTAAGAGGTAATCCACAGACAGGCTCTTTATAATAATGACTGGTCTCACCTTGATGGGAGTGTACCACTTGGACTGTGGTGGGGGGCTGTACACTGGAGGAGGTCTGGGCGGGGGTCGGGGTAGGATGGGCTCCTCCACGTCCTCAGGCATGGTGACCACAGCGTTTTTGGCTTTCTCCAGCCGGGACCCCTCCTCTGTGGACCCCATCTGTCCCCAACGGACCTACAGGAAGTACATGAGCACAAGTGACAGATGTGATAGATACACCTTATAATAAAACATGGACTCTATCTCCTAAATAACCAGTGTTAAGGTTTTATATGATTATTGTGTCTATATTTTTATTTACCTCCATGCGTGTGATTCCTCCAGGACCTCGGCCTCCGTAGTATGAAGCGTCCACTGTGGGCCACTTGTGTTTGGGTGAGTGATCGTCTTCCAGCTCCTTAAAAACAATAAAGGTTAATTCAAGTTCTGACACAAAATCAAACAGTATAATTGTGCAAAATTGCCCTGACAAACGATTTAAAGTGAATCCGCACGAAACAGAAGCCAATTCTTTAGTGATGCAGTACCGTTAATGGCCACTGGTGACGATATCTCTCAAATTAAAACAATTTTTTCCCATAATTATGGTCTAAAGTGCTAATTTCAGTTGTTCTATTTACTTTGAAACAAAATAATCAAAGAGAGAAGATTAACATGTTGTGGAGCATGTTAGCATGATTAACATCTGTATCTATACCTTTCAGACACAGATGTTGTCGATTTCTTACATCAGATTAATTTCACAGTGCAAACAAAACATTTCTGGTTTTATTTTGAAACTCTCTTGCTTTATTTCCTGTCTTTGTCCTGTCTCCCGCCCATGAGATCGTCTCTAACTGAACTAATGTGTTTCACCTGCAGTGTTCAATGAGCCAGCTGCTTCCCTCCAGTATGTAATCCCTGTGTTTCCCCTTGTATTTGTCAATTTGTCTGTTTGCACATGGATTTATCCTCATGTTTCAGTTCTGTTTTCCTTAATTCAACTTCACCATCCTCAGCTTTCATGCCACATTTGGGTCCTTCTAGCTAAACGCTACACTTAAGACTTCTTTCCCATCCTCCATGCACCTTGGAGGTCAACCAAGTTGAGAGTGAACCTCCAACTCAAAAGTGACGTAAAGGAAAAAGCTTTTAAATGGTTATTGGTCAACTCACAAAGACAGGAGGCGGAGGAGGGGGACGATCTGGGGGTGGGTCTCTGATCACCTGTCAGGAAAGGTCAGACTATTACTATAAAAAACAAAATGGGACACTTAAAGAAACACAAAAATGTTTTAAATACTTCCTCAAATAACAACAGCAGTGAATTATGGTGTGTGTGGGCTTCCACAAGGCCTGAATCTGAGTAATACAGATATATATATATATATATATATATATATATATATATATGTAAACTCACCACAGTGCAGCACAGAGGCCAGAACCACCAGAACAAACCCAGAGCCAGCAACAGCAGCAGAGCCAACAGCAACCAGAGCACCCAGGTCCCATCCGACTGCAGAAAACACACAAGTCACATTATTCATTCAATATTCTATTTGTTCAATATTTGATTCCTAACTCCATTCAAACCTAAAACCGGGGTGTTTTTTTAAAAGTACTATGTGATGGATACTTACACATGTTGTGGCATAAATGGTGATGGGACTGGAGATGAAAGATTCTCCGTTGTTCAGACTAACCAGCACTTCAATGGATCTGGAATCATCACAGAAATAATCAATAAAAATGATTAATAATTAATAAAACACGTTGAGTAGCACGTTATTCTTCTCTGAGACCCAGTCAGCTTCCTCTTTAACCGTAAGAACCATTGGTGCCACAACATTGAAAAAGGACGTCATTGGTATTCATACTCTTATCTTATCTCAACCCCATTCCCTTGTTTCCCAGTAAACTTACAATGTTTGTTTTTAACTATCGAGGCAGAAGATTCGGCTCCGTTTCTGAGAAAAGCTCAAACTGTTTGTGAGTGTTTCAGGTCGGAGGGAGTGTGAGAGAGTGGGTGAGATATGGTGGAAAGAGAGGACTGATACTGAGAGAGAGAGAGGGAGCTGTTTGAAGTTGAATCAGCTTTGGCTCGTGCTCTAAATGCCACTGAGATATTCTGGTCCGACTGGCTGCAGTTCATCCAAAACTTGAAGCTGAACAGATTTTCACTGTTAACACTTTCCCTCTCACAGCAGAAACACTTTTCTAATTTCAACCCGAGGCCGAGTAGAGAAATGTTGATACTATTCATTGAAACTTGTTAATGTAAAGGTGCTTTTCTTTTACATTACAAAGAAATCATTTATTTGATTAAAGTGAGTGTTTTCCTGATGTCACTACCTCCCTTCTTCTCGAGCCTGGGTGAAGTCGCTGCCGTCAGAGAAGTACCAGTGTAATGATGTTATAAAATGATATCATGCTAATAACGCTCCAGAACTGGACTGTTCTTTCACAGAGAGTTGTGTTATTCATGGGAAACACACAAGCTCATTATTGGTGTGAAGACTTTGATATCTACAAATTACAAACTCAAGTGGTGATCAAGGACAGAAATGAAAATAAAACCATGTGCCTGAATAAAATGGATTTCACACAAATTCATGCAGCCAGTGTTTACATGGAGGGAAACTGCAACGATGCACCACTGCCTTAGAATAAAATCGACCACAATGTTCAGCTGTATGTTATGTGTATTCTCTATTTCTCTTACTATACAGTAGTGTAATTTGTTGCCACACTTTTAATCAGACCTAAATTAGATATTAACCATGGTCAAAGTAACGTGTGTGTGTGTTTGTGTGTGTGTGTTGACCTACTCTCCAGCCTCGTGCAGAGCAGGAGCTGGACACAGCAGATAGCCGTCTCTAACAACGCTTGGCTTCTGGTCTAAGAAGAAGAATTGGAAAGACACAAAGAAATATTACGAGGAATACAAATAAACAAACTTAATTCAACAGTAAATGAAAAAATAAAATCACTTGGCGTTCAGACCAATACGAACACTGACTACACGTTATTGCCGTCATGATGTGAAATATGTATGATAAAAAAAACCCAAAAGAAATACCTTTTAAACTTTTACTGTTCTGTGTTAAATGACATTCTTTTGCCACGGAAATTCATTTTAGGGTAAGGATGTGATAGCAGTCTGTACTCATCCCACATAATGGGCCAGGATTTCAACCCTAACCCTAACCCTAACCCTAACCCCCCTAACCCTAACCCCCCTAACCCTAACCCCCCCAACCCTAACCCTAACCCTAACCCCTAACCCTAACCCCTAACCCTAACCCTAACCCTAACCCTAACCCCTAAACCTAACCCTAACCCTAACCCCCTAACCCTAACCCCCCCTAACCCTAACCCCCCTAACCCTAACCCTAACCCCCTAACCCAAGGGAATTTTTCCATCATTACAATATTTTCAATATCTAAAGGAAAGGAAACGTTTTAGGAAGATTAAGAAAAAGATGAAGGAAGATATGATGCGATACAGTCACATGTTATCTCATCATGTCCTCTTAGTGACACTGACCCCCCCCCCCCCCTCCATTGATCCATTAATAGACCAACCACATGTACAACATGTCCTCCCTCCCTCCTGCTCAGCCTCATAATGTCTCCTCTGTTCTCCAACAAGAAGCAGCCACTGTTTGTCCCTGGATGTCGTGACTCTGACTTTCCACTGTAGCACAGACATCATCAAAAACACTGTGATACACTTCATAGATGATGTTAGACACAAAGCTGCACAACCAGACAAACCAGTTACTAGATTTAACGTTGTGATTGGTGTAGATGATTGTGTGGTGTACTCACTGTACGTGTTCTGATTGACGGTGAGGACACAGAGGACGTTGTCCATCCTCCTGGATCCACTGAAGCCGCTGCCTCTTAACACCACGTTGAAAGACTCTAGAAGACATTGGACACATCACACAACTATGACACTGCACTTACATTTCACAAACTAAGCCTGCTAGTATACAACCATGCTAGTGTTAAGAATAAATAACGGTAAGTTTGGTAGTTCAATGTCAGCAGGCCTCGTAAAACCAGATGAGTTCTCTCTCTGACTAACTCACCGTTCACACAGACACTCGACGGCTCTATCGTGAACACATCCGTGCACGACTGCTTCAGGATCTGTGTGGAGATACAGCCAGAGTTAGACGTCTGTATTCACACTTATAATGTACACGTTACATGTGATGTGACCTCACCGAGTTCACGATGTCTTTGAGGGCGTGAAACCCGGACAAAACTGGGAAAACTTGTTCGGTGCTATCTGCTATTTCAGCAAGCTGGAAGAGAAAAATTATAACAAGTGCAATTTACCCATCTTTTGAAAAGTTCTGAACTTGGGTCTGAAGATTGCGTCGGTTGCCTAAACAGACCTCGGAAATAACGCCGACATGTAATGTACGATAACAAATTACAGCAGTTAAGTAAATCATTCAAACTTATATAAAAGCCACGCATGTGCAGAGTAATAAAGCAAATTCAGTTTCAATTCACTGAAAACATAGACTGTAAAATCTCCATTGCAGATAAACCAGGTAGGATGAACACAAAAGATTTCTAATTTCACTCTGCACCATAAACTGTTTCTAAAAAGCTCTGCACACAACGTCCAGCACAATAAAGAGTGATAGTATATTGTAGGAGTCACTAATGATGAGGAATAATTCTGAAGTCGCTCCAGAGCATCAGCACAGAAGAAGAAAACAGCCCGTTCCAAACTGGCAGGTTTAGAATGAGCACTGCACAAGTTAATCTACTTTCAAGATCCTTCTGCTGGTTTCGGTTCAGTGCTTCATCATCATTTCGGTTTGTAGGAGATGAAAGTTCGGGTCAGCAGGCTGCCGCTTTCATCTCCTGCTTTAATGACAGCAGCACAGGAAGCTTGGCTGGCATTATTTAATTAGAGAGTGATGTAATTACTTCCTCCTCAGACCACAGTGTACGTTCAGACAGGAGCGGGGCAGGAGATCACTTGAACCCGTCGACTACCGAGGACTCTCTGGTCAAGAGCTTCAAAGCCATTTACAGTATATGTGCTTAATAATACTCACACAGAATAATGATGTGATTAATGCTGCTGCAACAGCAAAGCAAAACAACGCAAATGCAGTGAATGATTCATGACAGGGTTTCCAGTATTATATTTCTCAGCAGAAACAATTACAGCTTTTCCTCTGCTCTGCAAATGTTATTAAGGAGAATTTATGACTGTAGAGAAGATCAAATATCATAAACACGGCAGTTGTTCTTAATAGTTTTGAGGTAATGAGGTAATGTAAACAACATTTTATTCACGTTACACAGCCAAGGGCAATGAAGAACTGTAATCTATTACGAGTGACCAACACAAACAAGGTATAAACAGCCGACTGGCTAAGTGGCTGACAGTTTGTTTGTCCTTCATTAACATCGTTTCCCCCGGAAGTTATAGCAGAGATAAGCAGAGCCACAGAGGATATGTTGCAATTAAAGACGACCAAAATGAATCATCCGTTACCTTGAATGAAATTGTGGATTTCTCTGGGTATCAACATTTTGGATAAATAACTACAAGTCAACAAAATATACGACATAGGTCATGTCGCGTTTAGACATTTTAATGAATTGTTACATGTTATATCTTTGAGGGGCTGTTGGGCCTTGAGAGGGGTATGCATTCTACTGAGTTCCATTCTGTTGTATTGTGAGCCACAACACTCACACACAGAAAACATTTGCGTTTCTAGTTCTACATTGACGCACCCTTCAGTGTTTTCATTCCTTACACAATGCACGCTCCCTTTCAACAACCTGATATCTGCACAGGAAGAGATGACAAAGTATTCCCCGTTTTTCGCATAAACCTCCTGCAGCGTAGATCATAAACTAGAAATCTCCACCAGCCGCCTGCTGCTCTGTGAGGTCAAGGCGTGCAGATAAATCGGGCCCAAAAACAACAGCCCGGTGGATGTTCTGACCACAACCTAACACACGCTGACACAAACACACACAAACACACACTCAGCAAGGCAAATAAAACTGCAGTGTTTACACAGCCAACAGTATTGGTACCACTGAGATGTGCTGTTTTCTCACAGAGCTCCATGACAGAAACCAACAAAGTAAAGAGAGAAGATTAAAAAACATTCCCCTACCTGTTTGTGGTCAAAGTCCATGACACCTACACAGTAAACTCTGGCTCCAAACCCTCGGGCTATGTCGGCCTGGGAAGCATCACACAGAGAGAGAAGTGAGTGAAGTGCTACTGCTGCTTTCAAACAGTAAAAGTAATTAAAATAGAAGTGATAAATAACAGTCTATTCGCTTATTATAGGCAATTTACTGTAAATCAAATTCTATACATTTTAAATTGCAGCCTATACAATTTTGAAGAAAGGGTTTAGAGAGATGCACGTCTTCTGTTTCCGTTGATGCAACATGATACAAAAATCAACAGGTCCACCCCTGAATCTTTTATTAGTGTAAAAGATGTGTGTGGTTAGAGAAGTATGTGCATGTGTCAGTGTGTTTGCTTTATCAACCACTGAGAATCACAGCGTTTGTAAACTGTGTGTGTGTGTGTGTGTGTGTGTGTGTGTGTGTGTGTGTGTGTGTGTGTGTGTGTGTGCAGAGAAAGAGAGATACCTCCTGTAAAGTCAGTTCATAGGGGTAGACCTCCAGCTTGCCATCAGTGAGGATGATGATGATGGTGGACGACGGTGAAGTTTGTGCCTTCATCTGCTCCGACACCTGACGAGGGAACGTTGGCAAAATATTCAGAGGAGTGAACTGCAAAAACTCCAGCAGCTGACAAACATCTGTAACTATCTTCTAAAATCAGAGCAAATATATTAACTTGATTGACATCTGTGTGATAAATGTGGTTCCTGTCTCTCTTTTCATGAGCGTACCTACCGCTTTCATGCCCTCGTGCATGTACGTTTCACCTGCAGGTTTGATTTGGCTCAGCTTCTTCAAACCCTCGTCTATTTCCGACCTTTGCAGCCAGATCACAAAACAGGGTCAGAGCAGTTTGGATAAAAAATGGAAAAGAGACACGTTACTGTATGATCTGTGCTGTTTTAAGGATTCAGCCCCTCACCTGTCTCCTGTCAGTGGGAGTATCACAACTGCTTTGGCTGAAAAGACGATGTAGGAAACCCTCATCCTGGGACTGAAACACACACATATGTAAAACATGTGAATCTTACAGTTAAAAATCAAACTGACAAGGCCAAATATTATAAATGGATTTGGGTGTGGCAACAAAAAGGATTCTGTTAAGTGCTGCAGCATGTCGATTAGCTTTTGATTGAAAGGGGAAATATAATGGCCCACGAGGGCGTAAACACAAGTGGGAAAAGTACCAAATGGAATACGATGATATTACGTGATATATAAAATGCAATGAAACATGACACATATACTTTTGAGACTTTTTAGGACCCAGTAGAAACCCTGGAGAGGAGATGGCAGTATGTGAACACAATGATGTGCAATCAAATGAAAAGACTGCACGATATATGATTTAACTTGTCTCTATTTAGCATGACAAAGGATATGATGCCATAAACACACCATAAAATTAGATCTTCAGCAGTATTTTTGGTCCACTGAGGGAATTCGGTCTCCACCACATTCAGGTTTACTTCCCTGCTCTACCCTCCAGTCTGTAAATGTGGTCAACACCACCTTCAACATCTGGCTGGATGATTTACTCTCATATTTAGCAACCTGCAATTAAACCTAAAGATATCACACACACACACACACACACACACACACTGCACTATTACTGAGAGGGGTGTTGGAGCAGTTGGTGGCCATGTATGATGTATGCGGCCAAAAATACTCGTGCCCTACTTTTCTACCAACTACTACTGTTTTTAATGTAATTCAAAGACCCAATATATATACTCCTTGCTGTGTAAATACTCTGTGGTTCAAGTGTTTAATGTGCCAGGCTTATTATAGTAAAGAAATAAACCCTGAGGTGGAGAGGAGAGGGGAGGTGGTCTACGTACCTGACAAACCTGTTGGTGAGCTGCTCCGCAAATCCATAGATCTCGTCCCAGTGTCCGTGCACGCTGCCCGACCTGCAAACACAGATGGTGAAAAATCCCACGCACACCTACAGACTGAAGATTTTAAAGTTAATCACCATCGATGTGGAACGTCCATTAAAGTGATCTGCCTTTAGTTTTTAAGGCCTTCAGTTCTCACGCAGAAGCGTCCAAACAAAATAATTATATTCCGATAAAGAATAAGAGAATAGAGTCAAAATGGCTGCTGGTCAGTTTATTCTGTTGTTATCAGCTTTTAAGAACCTGAACAATCAGATTATTTCTGTTATATTGTTCTAAAGTCTGTTGACAGCCTTTTCACAGACATAAATTGGCATTTATGTTTTCTGATATGAAAACTTGTGTTTAACTTTCATTTTACAGAATATGCTGAAAGGTTCTGCATATTTAGTTTTATTTGAGTATTTATGATTAAAATGTAAAAGATCAAGCCTTGATTACATGTCTTCATCCTAAGGGTTTAATAATGACATCTTATGAATCAATTTACGAATGTATTTATTGTTTAAATGTCTTATCGGCTAATGTTATTGGTATTGGTGAGACTATTGCTGTCAGAAATTCTTCACCCTCAAATCTTTATTGGTCGGAGTCTTCTGTTAAAAGCACAATACCTTGAGAGGAACTTCAAAAGTTGCAGTGCAGCGGCAGAGGGACGTGGTCAAATAAACACAGCCTTACATGGATAAGACTGGATCCAACATTCTCTGCACCGAGGCAACAAATAAGACCAAGAACACGTTGATCTGATTTATTCCACCACTCACCTGTCCAACACAAAATAAATATCAAAGGCTCCATCGCAGGAGGCATCGTCTTCACCCTGCAGCGACCAGTCCACCAACACACAGACACAAAGTAGGATCCTGCAACATGTCCAGGTCACATCCATAATCCATGTGTTTCATATCCACACAGAGTTTGTCTTGAAAATATCTGAAATGTCCTCAGCTCAGCTCAGAGTCCTTCATCCGCACAGCATCAGGCAGCAGCTCACATGCTCAACACTGTAACAGTGTGGGTGTGTGAGTGAGTGTGTGTGTGAGTGTTTAGTGACAGCAGCAGACTGATGATAGAATAAACTGGGCAGGGCTCACAGCTGCCGCACAAACCTCTGTCAAAACATCTGCAATAACTATAGAGCTGGACTTCCTGCAGGGTCCTTCAAAATAAAGGATAGGCATAAATATAACCAAATACATTTAATATTTATATTCATAAAGTGCAATGAGAAATATAGTAAATCAGTATGTGTTAAACATACATGTTTTAATTTCATGTAATGGATGTAATGTTATGTCGTAAGAAAGAATGTTTGAAAATAGTTTTTATGGCATTTTGCTTAATTTCACATTGTCCTCCGTTGTGTTTTGCTGTGTGCTTTTACATTGAAGGCAGATGCTCTCCCTGTTGCTTGTGACACATTAGACTTGACGTCTGTAGCAGAGCAGTTGGCAGAAGGATGTGAATAGTGACTGACTGACCTCGGAAAAAATACAAAGAATGTCAGCTCATGCAACTAAATATGTGACCTGTAACTATTCCTGTGTTTGTTATAATAGATGTGAGGGGCCGCTGCTTCCCTTCAATAAAGAGATGAATCCCTGAGGAAGCTTAAGTGCTTTTAAATTCCATTTGTTCAGTGAAGTTAGTTTGTCACTAATTGATTAGTACAGTGCACGTCTGCCTCATAAATCCTCCTCTCATTCTCCTGCCTGAGGTTGGCTTTCTCCTCTCAGGACAAACAAGTGCATCATGTTCTTGTAAATGTGTTGCAGATGGAAAGCCGAGTTAAACAGGCAAACACAACGCCCTCGGTACGCCAGAGTGATTTTCTCCCTCTGCACGATTGTGATCCAAACGATAATCCTGCTCCTTTGTCTCAGGAGAAACACACAGGCGGCTCTGCACAGTGTGACATGAATTTATTTTTGATTCTTCCAAACATGTCTGTAAGATCATCAATCTGAGACGTGTAAACCCTCCAGGAGTCTGTGTCTGTGTGTGTGTGTGTGTGTTGAGGAGCAGTAATAACACATTTCATTGTGCCGTCTGCAAGAATAGAAAGCACTGGCTGCCTGTGGATGAGGTAATGACACAAACAATCCAAATAATATACCACAGTCCGTGTGTCAGCACATGGCTTCTCTTCTGTTGAGTATTGTGGGATCTCATTTGGATATTTCATGTGTCATGTATCACTGTTTTATATGAGGGCGTAGTTGGACTAGAGGACGAGGATGCTGCTTGATTATCAAATCAATCTTTCCACTCTATTCTGATAAAGATAAAAAGCTTTTCAGCCCCTGACCCCAAGATGAACTGGGCCAGAAACATTCATAAAAGAGAACTGTCATAATAATAATCTGTCATAAGTCACATGGAGACCAAAGAAAATCAGTGAGAGTGAGAAGTGATCCCAAAGTTTACAGTATATGTTTGGCTGAACTTCAGGATAACGTGTATTAAATGATGGCATGAGTGCATTAAAAGGTTTTAGTCAATGTAAACATTGTATAGCTTTAATTAAGTGCAGGCGCAACATGATCAATAATATGTTACTGTCAAACAACGAAACTTTTCAGAGTCAAAACCATTTAAAGTGAAATCTGAGGTTGAGGCTTTGATTTAAAATGGTTTAAAAAGCTTGTCTGTTTACCAGTAGAAGGACTGGATGTATTTCATCCAGGCTACAGGCACAGATGACAATGTCGCTGTCGTCCAGATGTGGCACATATGTACACTCTGATTTAAATACAGTGGGACATTGTGTGACCACACATCCTCCCTCAATTTCAAAATCAAAATCTGCAAGGCTGTGGTCAAACGTTTTGATTATTTAATACAAACTCCCACTGTAAGCAGACCAGTTGCTCTATAATTAAAACCATGGGCGTTGTTTACGTTTCAGTTTTGAGTAATGTAACAATCACAACTATATACCACAATAAAAGACACACAAAACATGTAATTTATATAGAGATGGACAATAATAATACATTCTTTACACGTCTAATTGTAATATATAATACGATGGAATGTAATAATACAATAATAATATGGTATTGTATTAAATTACATCAATAATTGTTAATATTATTTTTATACTATACTATATTATTATTACGGTTGTTTAAAGATACATTTTACCAGTGGGTGGCAGTAACGTACCATCTACATGTCGCCTCAGCCACCGCAGGAGAAGAAGACAGGTTTTGCAGCTGTTATGTGGTAAAACCAGTTTTTGACGGAAATGTGGTTTTTAACGACTTGTTAGCGAACTAACCGGCCGGACATGGATCAGGTGCCCGAACAAGGACGTCGACGGTCGGGCTGCGACTGATGGTGAGCGCCGCGACCCAGTTTCCATCAGTCTGAGCTAAAAGTACGATCAATGCCTGTCAGGGTTCGCGAGCAGCGCTAGCTAGCTGCAGGTTAGCCTGTTAGCTTTGCTCCACAACCAACACAGCCGTCTGAAATACAGTGTGTTCTGAGTCACTGTGTCTGTGGGGGTGTTTTTAAAGGGTGTTACGTAGTGAGGAGGAAGGGCAGGGAACACGTGTAGAAACATCTGGCTGCTGCATCTCACATCTGGATTCTGCTGGAAAAAAAGCTACTGCCCCATCATGTTAGTCTAAACACTCTGTTCTACTGCCTCACACCGACCTGTTTAATCTTCTTTCCATCTCTCCAAACTTCCTCAGCCTTAACTTCCCCCCGCCTCTTGCCCCGGGACCAGAGGAGCCGAGAACAAGATGCTGCTGAAGATGCCCCAGAAGCTGCTGAGGACGGCCCACTACATCGAGCTGGGCAGCTACCAGCACTGGCCCGTGCTGATTCCCCAGAGGATTCGACTGTACACCTACGAGCAAGTGCCCCTCTTCCTCAAGGAGAACCCCTTCATCACTGACGGATACCGGGCTCACCTGCCCTCCAAGCTCTGCCTGAGGAGGTGAGGGAATATTCTACATTTCGACCCAACAGTCCCCCTAACGAAACCACATTTAAATGATCTGGATCTGAATTTGGATCTGCAGCAAATTTGCACACACGCCCCTAAATAAGTCTAATTTTGTTCATCACGTGTACATTTTTTGTATCTTCTTGTCCGTTGCAGTATTTTCATGATGTCCAATGAGACGGTGAATATCTGGAGCCACCTGCTCGGCTTCCTCCTCTTCTTCTATCTGGGGGTCAATGACGTCTCCTCAACCCTTCCAGCCTGTGGAGCCAAGAGAGAGGACTACGTCATCTACGCCATAGGGCTGTTCTGCTTCCAGGTACAATTACCTTTGTCTGTGTATATATGTGTGTGTGTGTGTGGTAATTGTTTTAACTGACTGTATTTCTTTCTTCTCTGCTACTTTAGTTATTTTGGTATTAAGTGTGCTTCAAACTTAAAAAAATAGAGCTTATCGTACCTCGAGAGACATAAGAAGAATTTACATCATCCCATCTAAACATGTGTGTTTAGGATTTTACGACAGAACCTACTACAGAACTGTTTGCTGTTCTGAAGTACTGTTTTGTCACGTACATGTTTATTGGTTTATTGAGTATTTGTGTATTAGTAATGATCTCTGCAGCGCTCTGTATAACATTATGTTCCTGTGGACTAACTGATTCATTTAGGTTTTAAACTCCCTGCCACAGGTGCTTTCAGGTCACCTCCACCTGCTCAGGTGTGTAAACTATTGTACAGGTCGTGGAAAAATTCAGCAACCTCAATGGTAGTGTTGTTCACAGTCCACACTGGCAGCTGGTGAACAATTGAATGCAGAGACTGTTAAGTGTTGTGGTGTAGCTGTGTAACGTTTGTATTATAGGTTGTGAAGCAGCTGATAATGGAAAAGGACACTTGTTGATATAGTTGTGTAGTCTCGGTTCTCCTCTCACCTTCCTCCTATAACCCCATTATCTGTCCACATACGTACGTTATGAGTGTCAAGACTTACTTGATGAAACCAACAATGGCTTCTATACAAGGAGGGTTAAACATGTGTTGGATGTGGTATGTTACATTACTGTGTGTTTTCCTCCCAGGTGTGCATGTTGTGCTCGGTGGGATATCACCTGTTTTCGTGCCACCGATCGGAGAAGACGTCCCGTCGCTGGCTGGCACTCGACTACGCGGGCATCTCCGTTGGCATCTTGGGCTGTTACGTCCCTGGGATCTTCTACGCTTTCTACTGTAACGCTGTAGGTGTGAATACTCGAGGCGACAATTTCTACCGCAGTGATATCATGTTGGCCTTTTAAATGTGTCACAACTATTGCATATCTTTACGATAAGGCTGGTAAATGATCTAAACCTGATGGTGCTGTGATGGCTGTGATTTTATTGTAAATAGTCTCTTTTTGTTTCCCGTTTGGCAGTTTTGGCGACAGGTCTACCTGCTGACCGTGCTCTCCCTGATCCTCGCCGTCTTCTGCGCTCAGGTCCACCCCCGCTATCTCAGCAACGACTGGCGACGCATACGTATGGCAATCTTCTGCTGCGTGGCTGGCATCAGTGTGATTCCAGCCTGTCACTGGGTCGGGCTCAACGGAGGATTCACCTGTGATGTTGTACAGGTGAGGAAATAGGTCGTGGTTTTTTATTATTGCTATTATTGGACCCGACTCTGCTGATTTTCCATGTAGTTGATTTCACTGTAGATGATTCACTCCCCTGACTTGAATGTTTAGTCACACAAATCCTGTTTTTTGTTGTTGTATCTGCAGCTGTTCCTGCCTCGTGTGATAGTGATGTACCTGATCGCTGGATCTGCGTTCCTGTTCTACGTCACCAAAATCCCAGAACGCTATTTCCCTGGTGAGTCTTTAATTAAACCAACTGACAAAAGATCCTTAGTTTAGATGCAGTTCAAAGTTTAATGTGTAGTTATATAGTTGAGCTGTTCAGAACAAAATCACATGGTCTCCGAGGCCGTGACTTATTCTACATCTGTGGTTTATTCTCCACCTTGTTGCTGTGTCCTGAACAAATCCCCTCAACGCCACTAGAGGTCATTGCATCCGAGGAACTGTAGCAAAGGAATCTGAGGGTTTGAGGTCAACAGAAAGTCAGGGCAGATTTCTACTCAGCGATTTACCAAGGAAACATTATCTCAAGTGAACTGTGCCAATAAATTGAAGATGTTAAAAGCTAAAACAAATTAATACAGAAAGAAGTTCTTCAAGTTTCTACTGCGTTAAAAAACACATACTTCCAGAGACTGTAGAGTAGTGGATAAGACTCATGATGTGTTAATTTAAGCTTATATATTTTACACATTATTGATTCTACAGTGGAATATACAAAGACATTGTTATTAATGCAGACACAAGACATAATATAAGAAAAAAGGATCATCTGATTTTAACCAGTATATCTGCCGATTTATAACATTTTTATGAAATATACTTTTTTGTTAAATAACTTCTCTTAGTAACAAGTGATCAAATTCTCCTCTCCTAGGCCAGCTGAACTACCTGGGCGCCAGTCACCAGGTGTGGCACATACTGGTGGTTGTGATGTTTTACTGGTGGCACCAGACGGCCGTGCACATGATGCAATTCAGACACAGTCAGCCGTGCCCGACCCTCACCAGCAGCAGCTAAGTGAAAACCCATCAGACAGTGTTGTTTTCAAAGATTGTAGGTAAACAACCAATTCAGCTAACAATGTAAATATCAAGAAACTTCTAACCAGTGAAATCAGCCGTTAGAAGTCCCAACCCAAAGGTTTGCCAACCACTAAGCAGAGGCCCTGAGACTGTGACAGTACTGGGGCACTATTAGCTGTCACTCCAATCAGCTAACAGTGGCCAGGTTAACTTATCCTAACAAATGTGTAACAGATCAAAGTCAACAGATCACTGTGCAGATCAAACCACACGACCTGTGAACTCGGCATAAACAGTTTTTAAAAGTTTCTCCCTGAATATATATATATATATATATATAGCAACCACTGGAGTTGCAATGTAGCCATTAGATCAATGCATGATGTGGGAATTTGTATTTATCTCTTGTAAACAAACTGAGCTTTGGTGTTTTTCTAGACTATCATAATCCAGTAGTTGGTTTCAATTGTGATTTTTACATCGGGGAAACATTATGGCCTGTGTGAACAATGACTGCTGCCTATGACTTTGGTTTATCTATCATTTCGATTAGATTGTGTGAAACGTCTGGATAAAAGGTGGAAAGCACTGAAAATATCATAACTACTGGAAATTCAGCATTTTAAGCTTGTGAACAACTGACGAGGCGCAGTTGACATAAAGTACTCCTTTTGACATAAAGTGGTTCAAAAACCTGCTCAATTAAAAGCATATCACTCGACGATTAACGTTTTTCTCTGTGAAAGGACCTTTGAAGGAGCCGGGGGGTTCGATGAAGTCACGTTTTTGCTGATGTGTCAGTGAGCAGGCGAACAGCCACATGTCATGTCGGCTTTAGGCACAATCCAGAATCAGCTGTAGTGGTTATCACACCTGAGGTTCATCTGTCATGAACTCCACCATAAAGACTGAGTGTGTGGAAAATGTTCATCTACTTGATGCCTATGTTTAAATAAGGCCAGTGTTAAGTTGTTGAGGTAACGCAATACACTTCCATATTTTAATATTTAATGGAGCCCGACTGATGTGGGTTTTTTAGGGGTCGACACTGAACTTCTGATACGATGTATTAGCTGATAAATAAGTTTTAAAAATGTCGTTATCAAACCGTTACGACAAAGAAATATTATTGAAGGTTTGATATTTTATAGTTCAACCATAATCTTTATTTTAACTACTAACACCTATACAAACAAAGTTATTATGTAATATTACTTTTACGTAAAATGTAAGCATAAATGCAAATCTTTTCTCCATTGTTTCTTCTACAAAATGAAAGATTTCACACCGACAAACATAAATGTTGACTGCCGACGTGTCTGTGAAAGGCTCCTGTCGGCGAAACGATAAATCGGTCAGGCTCTAATCTTTAATGTCATGTTTTGTATCTATTTCCATATAGTTTTTGTCGTGTTTGTGAATCATTTGCCTTATACTGTTTGAGTATTTTTACTGTATACACACTGTTACAATCTGAGTTTGATCAAGAACATAATCCAGAACAAAATGATCAAACTCCTTTTTTCCTGTTACCCGAGGCCAGTATGTGTTTTAATTTCTTCCTCGTGAGATTTAATCCTAAGTGATGAATTCAGGACGACTCCACTTATTGCTGGAAAATGCAGCGAACATGCAGGTGCTGAGAGAAGTGACTTTATTTTGCCTTCTTTATATTTTGTGTGTGTTTATTTTATTTTGACGTGGCCGCCTGATGATCACAAACTGCTCGATCTTTTACGCGAATGAACCTGTTGATTGTTTTATTTTTGCTCGTGTGTGTTACGGCGCTGACTTGACGAGATGTATGATATTTATTTCAGTGCCTCTTTGAAAATATATTTTTAAAATATTTCAAATGAATAAAGAATGCTGGGAAATAATTTACTAGTGAGTTTTTTTTCTGATAACTTGAACCACACACTGCATTTAAAGATGGACGACATGACGACTCCCCAAAATGGAGGCCGAAGCATCTTGATCGCCCCCAGGTGGCTGGCTGCAAGTCATAAATCCCTCCTCCATGTTAGCAGATGGGATATAGACTGGATGCAGGGATGTCCAATAGAGCTGAGAGCTGTCTCCTGAAAATAAAGTTTCTATACAACTAAACTGCAACAGCAAATGTGTTTGGTACAAAACATAAACACGCCTGGAATTTATTAACCTGGATATTTTAGTACAACGTCTACTTAACCTGCACAACATGTTTATCAGGTTTATGTAGTATTCCCTGTTTGGCCCTTTGCATATAAGTGTGTGTGCTTATAACCACTGTTGAAGTGATGGGTGCACACTCACACACTCACACACTCAATGAACACTGAGTAAAGCTGTCAGCAATCCCAGTGACTTTTATTCTATTCAGCTTGCACCACTTCTTCGTCTCTTCTTTCTCTTGACATGAGTCACTAAACAAATCAGTCACAAAAAGGTCTATTATCGTTTATTATTATTATCTCAATCGATTTTCTGCTCTGACACAAAAGTCCGAAAATAAAACAATTTTCTAAATAGTTCATATAGCTTCATATGAATAGTCAAACATGATTGTTATAAATCGTCCTTGTTAGCCTGCTGCCCTGATTCCACAGACAGGAGGGAAATAACCGTCCCCAGCAGAGAGACAGATGCACACAGCTGTGAACAGCTGTTTCTACGCGCCTCCTCCTCCTCATGCTGATGTTGAGTAATTATTGTAGAGTACGTTGGATGTTACATGTAAATAAACACAGCTTTGTTTGGGATGACAATTCAGTTATGAAAACTTTCAGTTCAACTACACGCTGCTGTCAACTTTCACACAGTTCTATATATACGACGGTGTGGAACTGCTGTTTGACTTTATTCATTTAACCTCAGCATTAGGCTGCTGGTGACAGAACAGTGGACTGGACATAGTAACAGAGGATGTGTGATCATTATGCAGCAATTTCAGGTTAAAGCTGCAAAAGTTTAGGTTTGAAAAAGAAATACTTGGATCTTTGTTTTCTGGAACGTTTTCTGCTCAGTGATTCACTTAAATAATAATTGTTGTAAGTTATATGGTTGTTGAACACAGGGGCCTCCTGATGACTCAGCACATCAGAGGCCACACCACCTCCTCTTTTCCTCTTGTCAGCTTCGACAGATTTATTTAACTGGGGGGGGGGGGGCATTATGATTTAGAGTCTGCTATCTCACACTGGGTTTCTGAAAGATGATAATTATGTCAGAAAATCATAAATCATCTCTTCATGTGATAATGAATAGCTGTGCAAAAGGTGTTTCCAGATGATTGGCGAAAAAACATGTGCTGACAGATGATTGGCTCTTCTAAATAACCTGTAAATCCTTTCTCTAATCTTATTGGTTGTAAAAGCTAACGCAGTACTACACAATATAAAAGTACTTCACTGACTTCATAGCTACATCATGATGTTGTTGTTGTTGATATGTAAGCTTAAGGTCGTGTTTATAGCACCCACACCTTCAATAACGTTTTAACTGTCACTTATATGATATCATATGATGGAGGACCTTTTTCTGAGCGTCATTATATGAGCTTTAAATTCCTTCTCTAGCTCTTATTTGTGCAGATATGTGGGACCATTATCTTAACCTTTGAGCTACCAGCACCAAACGTTAATCATCTAGAGACCCTTCAGTGTAATATTCTCACCTAGACTTTTGAATATTCTGAAAAAACATACCCCACTTGCACGGCTATTAGCCATTCATTATAGTAGTGATTCACGCTTGACACTATCTCACATGTTAACTTATTCAATCATTGACAGTTGGGGTTGAGACGAACATTTCACTCTTTCCATGTAGAAACGAGGGCACAGTGAAATTAGGTAAAATACAACCTGCTGCAGTGCTGTAATTTAAAACCACTCAACACACACAAAACCGACAGTCAGGGTTTTAAATTATGACGATTGTGTTCGTACATAATGTCTGTGATTACATGACGTCACAGACCAACGGATAGTTGTGTGGAGCCTGACGCAGCAGAAAAGGGGTTGCCTGGTGAAGCTGCTAAGGTTCTTTACACTAATCATCATTCTGGGAAACAGTCATTAGAACGACTTTTAACTTTAAATATGTTGTTGTCTTGAAAATAGTTAACTGCTATTAACTCTGGCACCAAATGTGGAAAAAGGCAGCGTCCATATCCAGAATAATTTGGCTTAATTTCTGGTTTGTGGGAGGAAGTGGAGACACGTCGTCCATTTTTATATCCAGTCACTAACCCTTACCCTGACAAAAATGAAGTCACAGACACAAGTGGTTCGTCAAAAATGTTCTCAGTTTAATTCAAGTATTGAACATTAAGGCAGTGTTTTATGAAATTACAAAATGTTAATGTTCAAAAGTTACAAACGAGAATGTCCACATCTTGTTACGTTGCCACTTGACCTGCTCGTCTTTTGGACGATCAAAGTTAAAACACATCCTTGAATTTACATTTTATAGGTCACTCTAAAACAGCAGATGAAAAGTGTTGAACAGAGAAAATGTCTCAATCAGCTGCTGCCATTTGTTAACTCAGCAAAACTATACATTTCATGAAGCACCAGTGATGACTCGTTCTCCTCCAGCATCTGAGACTCGCTCTCAGACGTATGTAAATCCCATATATTTATATAGGGTTTGAAGACAAAGCTCCGTGTCAGACTGAAGCTGAAGAATCGCGTAGTAGCGCAAAGCTTTTCTTTCGAATGCTTCTTCTTCAAAAGTTTAATTTGTCTTTTAGAAAGTATTGAGGCCCATGTTGGGACTTATCAGAGGTTAAAGGGCCTCTGCACTCCACCAGGGTGACAATACAAAGTCAGACTAAAAGAGAAACTATAACAAAGTCTGTACAAGTTTAACATTAGACTGTTAATTCAGGAAAAGGTCCGTCACTGCACCATCAGTCTGCATTATGCATCAGCTTCAATGGCACTATTGCTTAGGAGCTTTCGACTGTTTGCATAAAGAACTGCAGTGTGGACTGTATGAAACAGCGAGCTGCTCATGTCTTTGTCATCCTTTCCAAAGAACTGTCCCTTCCTCAGGGTATCAATGACTGAGGTGTTACAGCTGGCGAGCAGCAAGCTCACCCTGATCTCTTTATATTCCTTAACTAGCCCTTTGAACGCGGCCAGCCCTGCTGAGTCTATGAAAGGGATGGCGGAGCAGTCTAAAACTATCGTGTGGAACTCCAGTTCTCTTTGGACAAGTCCAATAACAACCTCTCCGTTGGTTTTATCCCTGTTTGCTTTGGCCTCCTTCAAGAACATGTCTTTGGCCTTTCTCTCTGCCTTGCTCCTCCTGGTCACCTCCACGAAAGGTTCGACTCCGACAGCTTTGTAGAGGGACTTGAGAAAAGAGTCCCTGTTGGCATAGTACAGAGGAGCTTGGAAGCGGAAGACCTGGACCCCCGGTGGTGGCAGGAGGTCCTTGTACTCGTCCACATCCTCGTAAAGATCAGAGTCGTTGGCCCGGCCCATCAGAGAGACCTGCCATCAGATTAGATTAGAAGAGTTTACGGATATTAGTCTTTCACTGAAGCTGTTTCAGACATGCACTGAACTCCGCACATTTTCCTTAAAATTTTTCCGGAGGGGCTTTATGTGGGAACGCAAATGTGAGAGCCAGTTGCTCCGGACATTTTCTAGATCTTTTCCTGCCAGCCCCCTGGTAAAATGTCTAAGTGAGCCCATGTGAGAAAGATTTCTGCAGACCTGCACAATGTTTTGCTGCGATCTTCATATGTGAACGGCTTACTCCAGATAATGGTTTCCAGAGTTCATGTCTCAATACAGCTTAAGTTATTGATATCAGCAAATCATTTCTGATGTTGTGGAGGTTCTAGTGTGCAAGATCTACAATTAATTTTCAATACTTTCTGGATTTACCGTCATTGGTATTAGTTTTCAAAAACCAGGCTCAAGTTACTCACTTTTGGTTTCTGGGTCTTATAGATGATACACATCATGGAAAAGACGACGCCAACCAGGAGGCCCAGCTCCACACTGATCAGGGCGGTGCACGACATGGCGACCAGCCAAACAATCGCATCACCCTTGCTGGTGCGCCACTTAGCCGGGATGTCCTTGAACTTCCTTAGTGCCCCCCGAAGGCTGACAATGATGATACAAGCAAGGACACATTTCTGGAGGGCGTAGAAAAAAGGTGCGAAGAAGAGGAGGACGAGAAGGACGACTAGGGCGCTGATCAGACTTGATACCTGATGAAGGTGCAGGGAAATGGAGAGAGACGAACATAGAGGAAAATGGAGAAGAGAAAGATTTTATGATGAGCACCTTCCAGAACATGCTATCAACTCAAGGATCTTTGTAGAATCTTTGTAGAATCACTTAGGTTTCTCATTTCCATAAAGTAATTGTTGTTAATCTGACTAGAAAACAACAAAGATCGGCAGTATAGCACACTTCAATCAGTCCAAGCAATGCTTTAAGAAATTATTCCGTTTGTTTAAACCAAAGAAAGCTTTAACCACTTATTAACAATGGGTTTGACCATTTTAACAACTTCATTCACCTGTGTCTGGCAGCCCGTTGAATCCTTCACCATGGTTTTTGCAAGTGCTGCACTGGTGGTGAAACAGTGGAAGAAGGAGGGGATGATGTTACAGAAGCTGATGGCCAGCATCTCCTGGTTGGGACGAACCGTGTAGCCGTTTTTCTTCGCGAACATTTCAGACAGCGACACGGTGAAGGCAAAACTAGAAGATAAAGCGTTTTATTTCCATTTCAGGCTTTATCCAAAAATGTAAAACGCTAGACATCATAGTGCAACTTGAGTTTTAATTGGTGCTGCAGTACCTAATGACAGCCAGAGGAATGGCATCGAGTGCCACCCGTGGCATCAGACTAAAGCTGGGCACCTGGGGAGGGATGAACCCTGTGGGGATGTGACCGGAAACGCTGGAGCCATAATGGCTGTTGAGCTCCCCAAAATGGCTGGCCAGTGTAGCTCCTGCCACGACTACCAGCTCAGTCGGCAGAGGGATCTTTATACGATCCTTGTAGCGCTCCTGGATCTCTTTTGCTCCCACTACGATTCAAAATATGTCATGTTATTCCATATTCAAGGAATGTACGAACCTCCCATGTTATTTTTGGGAACAATATCATTAATGAAAGCAGAAAAAGTGACTGATGGGAAATGTTTAAAATAGAGTCCTTTACCCATTATGAAGATACAGATGACACTGGTGATGAGGTCACACAGGTTGGTCTTGTGAATGTTGCTGAGGATGTTGAACCAGGTGACGACGACTGTGCCGTAGCCTTGGTAACGTGGAATCTTGAGACCCAACAGGTATTTAGCCTGAACGGTCAGAATCGTGAAGGAGGCTCCCGTGGCAAAACCGTCGAGCATGGGGGTCGAAAGGTAGACTGAGACGAAGCCTAGCCGAAACGCGGCCATCATGAACTGGTGAGGGGATGTAAAGACTAAGAATCTGTGGCGTTTTGAGTAGTTAACAACTGCAAAAGATACCTTTAATTACCAGTTGTTTGACAGTAAAATCCGGATTCAACTTTACCTGGTAGACGCCTGCCATGAATGTAACAGCAGCAGCGATACTGATGGCGTAACACTCCTTCCCACACTGCAGGCCCATTAACTCCACAGTGTGCACACCTGCCGTGAGGTTAACGCCCATTGAGCCGTTGAACACATCAGGACCGGGAGCTTTGGAATCCTCACTGAGGTCGAAACCTGCCAGGAACACCTCCCTATACACCACCTGCAGACAAACACCAATAATCAACAGATGCTGATTACTTCCCTTGGACATTTCATTCATCAGGTTTTCACTTAGGATCTGATCCATTACCTGTCCAACCATGAGGCTCATGAGGCTGAAAATCCCCACAGAAACATGTCTGGACGTCCCCATGAGGAAGTAGATGATGTTGGCGTAAAATGAGGTGTATAAGCCATAGATGGGCTCCACTCCTGCCAGCAAGCAGTAGGCGATGGCCTGCGGTACCAGGATGATACCCACAATCAGCCCGGACATGACATCGCCCCAGACGTACTCTCTGAGCTTGTATTTAGGCAGCCAGCGCACCACAGGGAAGAACCCGGTCAGGGTGGACCGGACCCTGGGCACAGAGCAGGTCATGCCCTTCTTCAGGTTGGATTTGAGGAGGGAAACTTTGGACGGTCGCTGGCGAACCTGCCGCTCCAGGAGAGGTGGCAGGGCCTGTGTGGTTTCTGTGACCTTGAAGACGTCCTCCATGGTCTTCAGCAGGAGGAGGAGGCAGCACGGAGACGGGACAAGGAAGGGGAGGTGGACAAAGTGGTCAGCTGTGCTCCTAGGAGGCAAAAAAGACAGGCAAAGAGAAAAATGGAAAGAAAATATTAGTGGATATGCCTTCAGGCTCTTAACTCCTGTTGGGTCACTTTCATATTTGCTTCTTGTCGGTTTTGTTATTCCTCTGAATAGCTAGTTAGTGTGTTCTTCCGTGCTTTCGAGGGTGCTTTGCTGAGCTTTTTACCGCCATCTGCAGAAAAGTTGGAAACCTTTGAAATTATGAAATTTATATTAAGATGGACGACACAGCAGCTTCCCTAAAGTGAAGCCAATTCAGGGGCTGTTTTAAACATCATCAACACACCCACTCTCTCGCGGTGAATTCTCCGGACAAAATTCTGCATTCTAACTAAGTGGCTGGTGGCAAATTCTACAGCACACGTCCCCAGGAGAATATCCGGAGTTCAGTGAATATCTGAAAGCAGCTCATGTTAGTGGCTGGGATAACTACAACTAAAAACAGTAACACAGAGTTTTTATAAAGGTCTAAGTTCTGTTTTCCACAGATGATGACACCATGTAAATGATGAGCTGGTGTTTAAACCCCATAAAAGACACTACGTCACCAAATGAAAGCACGTGAGCAACACCTCCGTGTCGCAGCTGCGTCTGACGCGACATAACCACGTTAAATGACATGTTATCAGCCTCGACCATCACAACAACACTGACGGGCTGATTTACACTTCCTGTGGCTGCCCTGAAAACTCTCCCTGACTGATGTGACAGAGGGATAAAGAGAAATGAAACTTCAATCAGATCAGCTGTAAATAAATGTTTCATCGTGCTGTGTTTTTTATTCACTACAGGAATAAAGGTTCCTGCAGCTTCTTTGTTGTTTCATGTTGTTTGTTGAGTCTGTGTTCATGTGGGTGTTATAAATCTAAACCTGACTTTTTAACTGATGGAAGCCACAGGTGACAAATAATGAGCCTGTGGAGCTTTGAGCCGTAAAACACAAAATCCAAGAACTTCTGCAAGAGCACAAGAACTCCTTTGTGTTTGTGTTCAAGTTTTTCTCTCAATAGAAGAAGAGAAATGACACCTGATTAACCGACAAACACAACAGGAGTCACACTGAGGACCACTCTGCACCAAAGCCTTTAATTTATAGACGCGTCAGGCGTGAACAGCAGCGATTGATTAAAGCTGTGTCTCTGACCTGTTTCAAATCAATGTCCTGCTTTTAATCCTGTGATAGAAAAGCTCCTCAGCATGTCCAACAAATGACCTGAAGTTACAAGGGGCACTTTCATATGTAAATGTTTCTGTGGAGTCATTTCATGAGTTTAAAGGGGTTGAAAACCCATCATGTGACAGGAAGCTGACTAATCCTGAGCTCCTATAATATCATTTATATCATTATTTTGGGTGATTTTCTTTTTAACTAAAGTAATGTAAGAGCTTTAATATCACAGCAATAACTACTTTTCTTCTTTTTATCAACTTCAACAGAAAATTATTTATTTATTTAAATAATTTATTAGTGCTTATTGTTTTATCATAGGCATGTGCACAAGAAAAAAAACACCAATAAAGATATAATATTATGTTAATCTCAATGTCGTCACTTTTAACAAGCAAATTAAAATGTTTATGTTTGAGCTCAATTCTCCTCTGGCTACTTATTTAAAGAACAGGTAGTTTAGGAAAGATCATGTGTTTAACTGAAGAGTCAACACTGTTTGATGGTTGAAATTCAGCACTGGAAACAGCTGGAAACATTGTATAGAGACAAAAGATTTATGTGCGGAACAGTTGTGTCGATGAAGGTCTCGTGGGGCCGATAGAAACGGTTCCAGTTCAGAAATAAAGCAAACTGAAACTGTTAGAAATCCATCTGCAGTATATCAATGTTTTATCAGTGATCCAAAAATATCTTTGTTAATATGCTTCTGTATTTTAATCATTTGTTTTCTTGCAGTGATGCACTTTGTTCTCTGTTGAAAAATGCACTATAAATAAAGCTTTTATTATTTTAACTGTTCAAAGTCTGACTCATACTAAATTGAAAAATGAATGAAAAATCAAAAAAAGAGTAAATAAGTCTGCAGAAGAACAGATTCATATACGAAACGAAATAGAGTTGACCGATAAAATGCTAATAATAATTTCATCAATACCAATATAACAAAAGTTAAGTGTGATGACGCACTCACCTGCAGAGTCACACCACTGAGACAATGCACGTCTCTGATGTGTCAAGTTAAAAAACGTCCTCTGACTCTCTACCTCCTTTCCCTCTCTCTGATGTCCCTCAGACAGCAGCAGATATGAATGGGATCCCTGCAGGATAAATAGTGAGATAAGAGCAGCCCTTTGCTTCGCTCACCCTCACACTGCTTCCTATTGGCTCGCTCACCGGCAGTGGGTGGGACGGCATGTTTCTCTGTGTGTGTGTGTGTGGAGGTTAATGAAGTCAATTCCTTACTGGAACCCAGTGTCTTGTTGCCCCGCGCTGCAGGGCCTAAGAGGAGGAGGAGGGCGGGGAGGGGGGGCTGCCTGTGATTGTGTTTACAGAGTGAAAATGAGCACAGACGCGAATATTCGGCATCTTATACTCTTTAAATACATCCTGTTGACAGAGTGAGTTACAAGGCAAACAGAAGATAAGACCTACGCCTGCAGTGTGAAGTGCAGGGGAAATGACCCGATCTCTGTCGGCCAGAATACACCGATCAGATGGGACCTAAAGGGAGAGTTCACCCAAAAGGGAAAACTCACTCATTATCTACTCACCACTTTGCCACAGGAGCAGTATGGAGGATTTTAATGTTTTTTTTATGTTTGAAAAAGTGATCACCATTTACTTCAAATATATTTGATTTGGCTGCAACGCTGTTTCACCCCTGAAACTCCTAAAGTGCTTTGTGGACTCAAACACTTCACCCACGACCTCCATTGCCGTAGTGGTGAGTAGATAATGAGGGAACTTTGACTTTTGGGGTGAACTATCCCTTCAAGGGTAACTTTCTATACCAAAAGTGGACATACAAAACATTTGTGTCTTGAAAAAGATTAAAATACGTGCAGGCATTAGTAATATGCAGGTAAAGTGTGTGCAAAAAAAGTTCTTGTAAGTTTCTTAGAATGAAATCTGAAATCCAACCTAATAATGTTTTAATATAGATCGATAAGAAACTTCACAGTACTCTCACAGTACAGTACTTTTCAACGTGTATTTTCACATTTCTACTTTTGTTATCTTGCAACATCAATACGCATTTAATCAAATTTAAACTCTTAGATTGTTCCTTAGAATTGTCAAAATAAATGTCAATGAGCATAGTTTGGTTTAAAAAGCTATTGTTGCCTAGTGTGTAGATACAGTGATCATAGTAAAATAAAGTAAACTAAAACCATGCTGAAAATATAGGCAAGCATGACGTTCAAAGGAAACTTCAAATAACATAAGCTTTATAGTAACTAGTCACTGTTTCATGTGGGAAAATGAATTCAACAATGTGAAAATCTGTAGCGTGACAGAAAAAAACATGTGACTCTCAGTAAATATGATAAATATGATTAAAACTACTTCAGTCTGTGACGTTTACTCAGAGCAAACAAAGGATTTCAGGTGATGGGGTTGAGTGTGTGTGTGTGTGTGTGAGTGAATCTTCAACACAAAACCTTCAAAAGTAAACCGACTTCACTGAATCACTATTATCCCCGAGCGACTCCGGAGCTTTTTAATGCCGGAGCTCCTCTGATAGCATCATCATCAGCTCAGGTGTGATTACGCTCTGGTTAAAAACGTACTGAAAGACAACGAGAGCCGCACGAGGACGATGACGGCTGCTCAGACCCCAGAGACATGTTTGTATAGACCTGATGTTCACGAAGCCATATTTATTACTCAGCTGAAAACAGGTAGTAAGGATTACTCAATGTTTATGAACAGTGATGTGTTCACTTTCTCTCTTTATAAACTGAAACACCTTTAATATACATAATTTCCCCTCTAGTGGTAGCTGCAGTTAGGTACAGAGGTAAGAATAAATAAAAAGAAGTGCTATCTGTTTATTTTAGTAATATACGTATATATATATATATAGTTTATTATCTTTTTATGTATATTTAATTAAATATTTAAGGCTCAGACAAGAATCAAGTGTCTGAAATGTGCTTGTGTAATATAAACATATAAATGAGATGTGTTTTGTATGACAGTCTCACAGAGAGTGAGTATGTGTGTGTGTGTGTGTGTGTGTGTGTGTGCATGTCCTTGTGTGTATTATATTAGACTGAATGGTGTTATTGTGAGTGTTGGTGTGAACTGGTGACCGTTAATGTCTTTATCTCCCTGTGATACACTCACTTAAGATTGGATTGTGTGGTGGTGGTGCTGGTGGACGTGACATCATCAATGCACTATAAGATCACAGCCACCTCCTGCTGACCAAAACTAATCACGTGACCTTATTGGTTTCTGTCCGGCCTATCACCTTGTTTGATCCCTCGCTCACTCATCCTGCTCCATCTGAGGGGGGGGGGGGGGGGGGGGGATGATTACTGCTCTGCCCCTTTAAATCCACCGGCTGCATCCATCTGTCCGCTCCATAAAGCTCCATCCATCAGTTTCCTGGTTTCAAAGCACGTCAGACGATGGAGAACTCACCCGGAGAGGAGGAGCAGCTTGAACAGGCAACGTCGGCCATCGCTCCCTGTCTGGTGCGTCCTCATCCACCACCAGTGTGTTGTGTTCCTCCACACCACTCTGCTCCAGTGTGCACCCTGACTGCATCTTGCTTCTTCCTGCTTCCTTGTGCAAAGCATGATGGGAGCCGCACTCCCCCCCACCTCCCTCTGGTTCTTTTTTGTGTTTGTGCGGATTGGAGCCAAGCAGAGGGGGAGGGGAGAGAGGAGAAGAGATGGACACGGGGAGGGGGGGGCAATGGCTGTGGATGATGGTTGCTATGGTGATCGTACTCCTGCTAGTGTGTGTGTGTGTGTGTGTGCGTGCATGCAGAGATGATGTCTCAGGATACATTTCAAAATCCCCTGTCACTCTGCACCACTGCTCCCTCTGTGGCTGGTGGAGAACAAAATAGAGCAAAGAAAGAAAAAGTAAATGTCAGGAAATGTGAAAATGAATAGACTTGCATTTGTCAGTAGACGTCAATATGCTTCAGACTTATTAATATATTATTATAATAATATATTCTAGATGTTAGACACACAATTCTAACCAGACCTGTCTGCTAACATGTGAGTGTCATAAGCGTCTGAAGATGTTTCACGACATTTGTTTCTGCTGCCGTTCGATTCCATGTTGTTCGTTCGTGTATTTAACCACCAGAGAAACTCCACTACTTACAAAACGTGTGCCACAAAACTTATGGATAAAAAGTCAAAAAGAGATCAGTCTGAAACTAAATCACGATTTAAACATGAACCTGTTTCCTTTTTAAGTGACTTTAACCTGATGACGGTTAAACCTGGAGCCCTTATAAAGATCTGTGTTTGGCATATTTCAAAGTTTTTCATATGATATTTAAAATAGGCCTAGAAAGAAGAAAGAAAACAACCCTCACTTGTTTTTGTTTCCTTTCTTAATTTCTAAGACCTTCACCGAACACAGATTAGACTTTTGAAACCCAAAGTTATGTCTCGATAACCTTCACTTACCTTTCTCCGGGATTGCATGGAGTCTGTCCAAGACACGGTGTCCCCAGGGGCCCGTCTTCTACTTATTAACTCACTTAGTTGAGGGTAAATCTCTTTGCGTAAATGTTTAAGGAAGATTACAAAACACACATCCTGCCCAGGTTGTTGTTTTCTTCACACGGATCCTGAAAGGTGAAGATGTGGTTGAAGAGTTGTTAGCGAGGTTAGGTATGAAAAGATCCTCCTGTTGACTCAGCAGCACAAAGCAGTGACAGATCCAGTTTCTCAGAACGTGACTCACGTGAACTGATAATTAGGTTTTTGTTAAAATATGATCAGAAGCACAAAAACACGTTTTCTAAACTAAATGTGTTTTCATTTGGTTTCATGGACAAAAATAGTCTAAATCTTATATGGAGTCTGTGTCATGAAGCTACATTTTAGAAAACAATAATAGAAAAACAAGTTTTGATCTTGAACATTGAAAAATACAACAGTGTATTCAAACTAAATGTAAGGTGAGAAAATTCAGGTTTATTTCCATTTTTCAGTTTCGTGATATTTTAGCTCTTGTTATTTTTCACTTGCAAAATGTATGATTTAAAGTTCAAATGTAAAATATTTGTCATTATCAACTCACTTTCTTTACTTTGGCATTTTTTCTTCCTTACAAACAGAAACACTTCCTCTGAAATCCCTGCAGCTGAATGGAACGCAGCCATTAATCACGTCATTAAGCTTTTATTAGCTATAACTGTGGCTTTAATAATAATTAACATAATATGCCTCACTGTCTGTTAATGCAGACAACCCTTGATATACAGGAAGAAATAGTAGTAGCATTAGTAGTAGTATTCATAGGTCTGACACTTTTGTTGTTTGCTGCAGAAATAAATAAAGACCAAACTGTGCTTCAGTGACATCTTGTGGCTGAAGTGTTTCATCACCAAGAAGAGAAAAACCAGAGGGGAAGTCGAGGACGAGCTGTTGTGTCCAATCTCGAAGTTTCTGCCAATACTTTGTCCAGAAGGGAAAACGACAACATTGTGTATTTAGAGTTGTCGACTGCTCTGGGTTAATGGAGCGAAGGAACCGGCTACAGAGGGTTGATGTTTGGTCAGTGATGCTCTGGGGGATCGTTGGGTGGGCTCCTCGTTCTATCCTTAGTGTGTTTTATTATTTGTACTTTTTGAGTATTTGTATTTGTTTGTTTTTTTGTGTTTTTTCTTTCATGAGAGTATGAGAAAAACATTTGATCTTTTTAATCAAAGGTTTTGGCGTAGTAATGGTTGCATGGACCGAAAGTGAGTGACCAAAAGTTCACTCACTTGAACAAAGGACAACCAGTACTCTGTCAAATCTGTTTTTCACAAGAGTTAAAGAAAGAAGTTAGTTGTTGATTTGGTAAATCTACATCTGATCCACCTCCCCCCCACCCCCCCCGCCCAGCTCCAATAAAAACTCAACTTTTTCCATGATCACTATCTAACGTGTCCAGACTCTGATGTTGACGTCCAACCTTCACAAGGAGATAAGTAATAAATCCCCTGGAATCACATTTTTCAATCCTTAACTAAGTTGTTTTTACAACTCTTGATTCCACTAGATTCATGGTGTCAGACGACTAATTTCCAGCAGCCCATAGAAGGATAAAAAACACTGGATCTTCGGCTGGTGGAGTTAAAAATAATTTGATGCTAACTTCAGATGAATCTAAGGCCAAGATGCTTTTCGAAAACCCGCGTCCAGCTCTGACACTGAGGTCTCCACGCTTGGTGTTGGAGCTGGGGAGATTTTAAAGGATTCACAGAGTAATGAATTCCTCCTGTGGGTTTCCCCCTGATTGGTTAATGGCCCACAGACTCGGGGTCAGTGCCAATCAACCCAGTAAATGAGCTCAAGGATAGTTTCACCAGATGACGGGGATAATTGTGTTTGCTGTCACCAAATAGGCTTGAGGGGCTTTGTGCGTAATCGCCACCTGCCACCGCCAACAATAATAAAGGCTTGTTAAAAATGCCATTCAGGCCCACCCAGCGTAATACCAGTCTGTGCTCCATCCTCTAACGGAAGTTATGATGGGTTCATCTTCAACAGGAGACGGGCAAAAATAAAATTAGAAATGCACTCACCTAAAATGGCGAGAATGTGTTTTTGATTGATTGATTTTTATTATTGTGTCATGCACATTATGTGGCCGACGTAAAACAGGTTAACAAGACATTCATATTTAGAAAAAGTACAAAATAGAAAGAAAGAAACCAGATTAGCAGCATCAATAACAAACTAAACTATTAAACCATCCTGAAATTGTATCCAAGATTAGGAAACGAAGAGGGAAATTTACCGTATTTTCCATACTCTGGGGCGCACTGGATTATAAGGCGCACTGCCAATAACTCCCAACATCGCCCGGCGCTGTCTCCCTGTCTTGGTGAATGTGTGTTCGCCTTCTGTCATCCACTGCTCCCACGCAGCTCGCAGTTTAACTTTGAACGCCCTGTTGACACCAACATCTAGCGGCTGGAGTTCTTTAGTTAATCCACACTGTAATGTTATGGTGAAGCACAGTGTGTATTACTCCGCGACGCTCCTGACTACGGTAGCCGTAATGCTGCGAGCGGTGCGGCTCTGTAGTTTACCAAAGTCGTACTAAAACATTTTGACAGAGCGCCGTGTACCACACAAAATCGCTTCGAGGTCAGTAAGCACAACCACAATGAATCCATATATAAGGCGCTCCGGATTATAAGGCGCACTGTCGTTTTTTGAGACAATTAAAGGCTTTTAAGTGCGCCTTATAGTGCGGAAAATACGGTATATGCATTGGAATTAAACCTGTATTTGCTTATATGCAAGTATTCAATATGACATGAACTCAGCAAAGTGGCCACAAATTGAATTTTGGGGGGTTACTGCTTTCACCGTGTATTGAAATTTCCTCTTTTATTTATAGATGTGTTTATTTATTAATTTACTGGGAATTTGCATGTTCCAAAAGTCTTGTCATATATTGGAATTTAATTCTTGATTCTCTCAGTTACTCTGCAGGGTAGAAACTTAAATGTCCACATGATCCAGAAATCAATATGTTTACAGCATTCTTTGTCAAATTCTCTGTTTATTCATCATCTCCATCACACACAGCAAACACGAGTATGGTGAATTATTCACAGTTGTCACATGTTGTGACAAGACATTCAGTTATCTCTTCATCTTTGAAGCAGGATTTCGAGGCTCCGTCAGAAGAACGTTAGTCGTCTCTTGTTCTCTGAGGCAGAGGTGTTCGACAGACGCTGAATTAAAAATGCAGATCTCAGTGAGGACAGTGTGGGTTGGTTGGTTTCACGCCTCTGATGCTGTGACAGACAGAGACTGAGACCATCACGGTCGGATCCTCAGCGCTTCTTGGCTCATCTCTCCCAGGCTGCAGCTCTTCATCTCCTCAGACCCGTCGTTCTGCATCCACCCACCATGTTTCACCTGTTTCCTATTTCCATCACCTGAGCTTCCCGGCCCACTCTCATATATCTATATAATGTATATAAACCCACCACTGTCACCAGCTCCTTATGGGATCATGTGCTTATCTTCCTGTGTGACTGCAACCTGAACACAGTGGATGTCAATCAATCTGCCTGTAAGTCTGTTTTTGGATCCACACGTCCTCTGCGAGAGATAATTCTGATATGTAAACTGAGAGTTAAATCTATCCTTTAACTCTCTTTGGATAAAAAGTCTATTTGATAATGTGAAGAGTCACCATTGCAGTTATTTATTCAGGTGTTGGAGACATAACGAAATGTTAAAGCTGAGTGAATTTGGCATTTTCCTCCCATGTGGCCTGAAATCCACTTCAGTCACATGGCAGAGCTACTGTGAGTTTGATTTTGCAATTTCTCTGCTTTGTTGAAATTTCTCATTGTATCATCAACTAGGAAATGAGCATGCACCGAAATACAGATGAAGTATGAAGTTCATATTCCTCCACTACAGAATGATTATGTAATACTAGCGTCATCTGGGTATTTAGGAGGGAAAGTTTAAAGTTTGTTGTTAAAGTGAAATAAATACAAAATAACTTGAGGCTCTTTCTCCAAATTCATGTGTGATGTGTTTTTAATTTCAATTCATTATTTTCCTATCTAGCACATCAGTTAGTTCATAATGATGAATATGAATTCATTGTATTTGAGTTGATGCTGTAAAGTCACTAGTGCAGCTGAAAATGGTCCCGAACATTTGACTCAGCTTCCTCCTGTTTGAGTTTTGGAAAAAAGGAAAACGTCTATATCGTTACGTCAGAAAGCTTCAGGATGCACAAATGTATTTTTGGTTTTGATCTTTTCATTGGAAGTGTAATAAATAAGAAGAATATAGAACATTGTTGGCCTCATCATCTTAACTTATTTACTCAGATTCATGAGAAATAAGAAAAAAGTCTTTGTGACTTTAATTGTGAATTGAAATCCTGTCACATTTTTTTTCAGTTCATAGGTTAATGCACCTCTTGCTGGGCCTGTCAATCAAACCTGATCAAACCACACCCATAGAGTATAGGTATTTGAATGTTAAAAACTCTAAATAAATAAGTTAAATAAATAGCTTTATTTCAATGCTTATGAATAAATGTAAAATATGAATTAAAATACAGTTTTCAGGGGCTTGAGGCCGGATGCTGTGGTAAAATTAAAAACTGTAAACCCTTCTGTACAACCTTGTCGTGGTTGTTTCCATTTGCAGTTTCAGTTTCCACGTGTCAGACCAACAAGAGCAGGAACCATTCGACCTGCAGGTGCCGAGCTCTCACATATAACTTCCTACTGGAGTCTCAACTGCTGCTGTGTCTAAAACATGTAATTTATGACGTGCGAACCCGTCTTCATCATATAATTTGAGATTTTTTTCATGCAGCTTCATACAACATCGGCATTTGAAGATGCTGCTCATTTCACCAGCTTTTAATCAAACTTTTTCTTTCACATTCTGCTCGACTGTACGTTCAGTGCTTTGTAACAAACTCTTTACCAAACAGAGTAAATCTTCACACGTCATCGTTGCTTCCTGCAGGATGAAGATGACGTTCAGACTGGTTTTCAAAATGTCCACGTTTTCAGAGGAGGATGCGACCAGAGACACAACACACTTTAAAACTTTCAACTCACAGTAAGTGCAATGTTATTTTGTGCCGTGGAAAGTGTTTCATCACAGTTAAAGTTTTAACGATGTCGTATTTAGAAATAAAGTGACTTTCCATGTTCTATCTCTCACAAATAGAAATTTTTGATGATGCATCCAGCAGTGTTGAAGAGTCCTGGTGAAGACGAGTGTTGCTGGTAAAAATGTATAAATGCCGTAAAAACACTTGCTGTCATTGGTGTGAACCAGCGAGAGTTGCTTTCTGGGTTGAACTGCGGTAGATTCTCCCATCTTGTTCGTCACAGCTTGGCTTGTAGTTTGCTGTAGTTCCTGGACCCCTGACTTGAGCTTTACATCCAGATGTTGGATTGAGAACAGATGTGTGTTTCAGTCCATGAACACAAGCTTTCTAGAATCAATACTCCTGCACCAGTGTGCTTCACTCGTCTCCTCTGGAGCATCCGATTTTCAACACTGACCCTTGAATTTCGCAGGATGACATCAACATACATGATGTCTGAGCTCGGAGTGAGAATCCAGAAAAGACGACTTCCTCATAACTGGTCCGGTCGTCACAGCAGAGGTCCTCATCAGCTGATTATATCACAGCTCCTTCATCGTACATTCGTCCTCATTGCCCCCCAAGAGAGTCCTGGGACTCGTGCTCGTTCGCCAGTATCGTCCGCCCGTTGTCACTGTAGCTCCGGTTCGGCAGGAAGGACAATCTGAAAAGAGAGACGCAGAATTAAAGTCTTAAAGGAAACATAAGAAGCTTTTTCAGTTTTATTTTTTCTACGGTTTTTAAGAGGACTTAAAGAGACAGGAGCCAAAACCAAGTGTTTCAGACAGAGGCTGAAAATGGACAGAATGAGAGAAGTGATAAAGGACATTTTTCAAAGAAATCTGACATGAAGGAGACACAACAACAGTTCATCCTATAGAATTTCCTGCTCACTATGAATTGGAATGTCACCATGTCAACACGTCTTTTATCATGGAGACAGAATTAAGGATACATCCATATACATGTCATAACTAATCAAAGATGGCATGATTAAAACAGCCTTAGTACCACGATAAATCAACTTTAAGAAACACATGAAAAGGTCAAAGGTCAGAGCAGACACAGTTGTATCGTGGCTCTGCTGGCAGAAACAGAGAGGAGAGAGTTTCTGTGGCAGGATCGGTGGGAATAGAAGAAGAAGGAGGCATGGGAAATGAGAAAAGAATGACTGGGAACCACTGTCGACATTCTTTTTAAAGTAGGTAGCAAGCTCTTCTGCAAAGAGAGGAGGAGGAAGAGGAGGAAGAGGAGGAAGAGGAGGAGGAGGGAGCAAGGAGAAACAAGTGGTCCTGAAGGATGGAAACAAATCATAGTTTAATGTTGCAAAAGGACAATTTGGAATTTGTTTTTACAGCGATAGTTTATTGAAAGAACAAATTTCAAATATGAAAAGGGTAAATATTTAGTGATTTAGTGAGTGTGTCGTATATTTTCTCAGGTCTGTTTACAACCAACTACTGAGGCAAAAATGTTCTGGTGTATAACCCGAGTAGATGTTTGTTCACGATGCTCTGGCCGCCATGACAGTTTCTGAGGACCACAGAAACAAATGTACCAGAAATACTGATATGGAACCAATGCAGCGATAGAATTTTTCCGATAGAATTTTACAAAGTTAACACAGATGCATATGTATAAAAAAAGCAAGTTTACACTCACTGTAAATTCACAATAAAAGAGCAACATTACAGCAGCTGAAAATCCATCCAATTTTTATTTTACTCGTATTTTTTTAAACAACATTACAACCTCATCAAACTTCCCTAACCCTAACCCTTTTTGCAAACCTATAATTGTCTGTATGCTTTTCTGCCCCCTGCTGGAGAAATAAGGGCTAAACCTCGTTTTCTTTCCTCCTCTTCTTATTGCAAACCTTATCTTGAGCTATTTTGTGTTTCAAGTTCTGATCAGTCGTAGTTACACTGAGGGTCTTGTGGGTAATGAGTCTTTCGAGCAGTTTGTCTTTGCTTTCTGTGGAGGGGACTGTCCAAACACAGCGCTGCCTGTCTGTCCGTCCAGCCGCTCCGCTGTCCGTCACACAGGCGTGCTCTGGGATTCCCAACCTCCTCCAGCCAGGGGAGGGGATCTGTGCTAATACAATACCGGCCTGAAAATACTGAGGAGGAAACTCAGGGAAACCGGATTACAAACAAACATGGAATGAATCTGAGGTCGCTGTGTTGGCAAATATGCTTTTGGAGGAAATGTTGTTTTCACCCTGGCAACATTATGTTCCGATGCAGGATGTGCAGAAGCCGCAGAGGTTGAGAATGCAATGGGCTGTTGGGGATGCGGGCCGGAGCTTTGACACAGGGAGACCAGGATTTTGTATCCCGATTAAAATCGATTAGACGATGAGAGAAGTTCCACAAAGGCCGGAAGCAGGAAAAAAGTCTCTGCATTCCACTTTGTGAAGTCAGTGTTGACTTTGTCTCACATTAACTTGATTTCTTACCTCCCTGAAACCAGCATAAAAATCCAGAGACAGTCTGGAGATTTATTTTTTGTTCGGGCACGGCCGTTTCGAAGCCTTGATTTTGTCATCTTGGTTTTTCCGAAAGCAGAAGTAACCATATTTGAACCTGACCTACTACACCTGCGACCTGCTCCCATTGGATGGTACTGGCTGTCAATCTCACGCCCCCCCAATACATACAGTGCTTTATCGTATTTTACTTTAAATGGGACCATAACTTACCAAATGAATGGTAATGGCTGTAGTGGAGAAGACTAGCAAACTCCTTATGGGAACATTTTTACTCATGTTATAAATCAAGTGAGAATTGGGGTCATTTTCTCAGACTTCTATAGAAACTGACCTGTGGGGGGGGGTCACCCTCTGCTGGTCATTTGAAAGAATACATTAATGTGGACTGTTAAGGAACAGTCCACATTAATAAACCAACCAGGCTAAAGGTAGTTTCCCATCTCTATTCCATGGATACATGTTATATAGTCGCCCTAATAGATATATCAAATTAAAACAGCTACTGGAAGGAGAGCTCCTACGTGAGTTTTACAGAGTATTCATCTACTCAAGTCTTTAAAAGTCGAACGCCGGCGGCCGGGTCTCGAGTCCACGAAGAATCTCTGCCGAAAACCGCTGTTCCTCCTGCCTTGAGGAAGATGAGAAATTATTGAGTTTATTTTAATTGAATTGTCTTGCACAAATCCTTAAATAGATCCTCCTCCAACAGGACTTTGTTTTTTTCATCTATTGCTCCTCATGAGGCAAAAACAAAACCCCCGCTTATCCCAGAGATCTGAGCCCCACGGCTGGCATTACGCAAAGACTTCATGCGGCGTCTTTGTGGGATCTGGATGAAAATCACATTAATTCAGTCATAAGCAAAGTCATGCCTATTTGACATCATTAAATTAATACTTTCATATTTTCGGGGGCAGTGGATTGGGCACGTTCTCATCCCGAAGCTTTGAGACGGATCTGCAGCTCGACCAAAACACCAACATACCAGCGACAGAGCCGAGATGTTGTTTGTGTTTCTTGTCTTTTACAAATCCTTTCACATTCAGTTGAGGTACAGGTCACGTCTCTGGACCTACATATATGGTGTTGTCAAAATCCAAACAGCAACATGTTATTCTTCGATCTCAAGGCCACGAAAAAAATTGTTTGACCTTACTTATCAGCTGTTAAATGACACTTAACACATTGGTGCGATATGGGCCAATTCCTCGGCAGCTTTTTAACCACCGGCTTCATCTGTAGCATTAAAAACTTCAGATGTCCCCAACTAGAGCATTCCCAGATTTAAAAAAATAATATTGTGGTGAAGGGAGCGTTGGAAGTTTCCCACACATTTAAATCAAATCTTATAACATTAGTTTTCTGTCCGGAGATAGTTCAGTGGTTAACTCCCACCAGAGCTTTCCCTCCCGTGTCTCCTCTAATCTGCTTCGCTGTATCCTACTTCCCAGAAAGGGGAACAATGTTTCCCTGCCCACCATTTGTTTTGTGAGATGTCAATTACGATTTAAAAGACCAAAGATTAGCGGAGGAAGGCGAGGCTGAAGGAGGAGGAACATCTTGGGCTATTTTACCAATTTGTCTCACGGGAAGCTTTAAACATGTGGAAGATGTTTCTTCAGTTTCTGAGCTGAACGACGGATCTGCAGAACTAATGCGGACTGAGATTTGAATCTGTTTATGTAGGATTCTTCACGCCAGGAAACGTATTTGTGACACTGTTAACGATCTGTGTTTTTCAGCAGTATTGTCATTACATCGCAGTTTTCATTATGGTAGAGTGGAGGAGAGAAAGGAGGACATTTTGCCTTGATCTGATCTTTAAAGGTTTTTAGTTTAGTCTTTGATTCTAACTAATGGCAGACATTGCAGGTGAAGTTTGAAAACTACATTTCGTTTTTTTATTTTTCTTATTTGTACAATCGCTTTCTCTATTCCTCTTTTTATGCCGTTAGCCTGGTAGAAAACGAGAAATGTCATTAAACATTAATTTATAAATGTGTTTCCCTCAAGGCCCACGGAAATCTTGATCCTACAATATCCCTGTACATATCTAAATACAGATCAGAACCCCAAATAATACAAAAGTACATATTACAAAAGCAACTGTATCTAATGTAATTTTGTTAGTAAAGTTTGGGTACAATCCTTAAAAGGCACAAAACTCCAGGATATCTGGAAAATATAATATAATATTTCCACTTCCTGCACCACCACCACTTCCAGTAAATTCCCTCCATCCCTCTCAGTTTCCCCGTCAGTCACTTGCGTTCCTTTCATTTCACGCCAATATCTTTTCGGGGACATTAAATAATCAAATTTCGCTCTTATCTCCTAGTTTCTTTGGAGCTGAAGACTTGAGGAGGGATTTTGCTGATGGGGGCGGGAGATAAGGCAGATTTTTTCCCATAGGACCACTGGGAAGCAGGATGTGGTGGCGGCGCTAACCTGGACATGACCATGGTTACATCTATGAATCCCTCGGCTGGTTGAGCAGATCATTTTGGAAGAGTTGGTGTTACAGCTTCCTCCTTCACCAACTTTTAACTATTGATAAATAATACTAGATAAATAATCACACATTCCTCAGTACTCGTGTCCACACACACACACACACACACACACACACACACACACACACACACACACACACACACACACACACACACACACACACACACACACACACACACACACACAGGGGTGGGCAGACCGGCTCGGACAGCTCCGGCACTCGAGGGAAATTCATCTGCTAATTGGCACAAAAGTGGAGATTCATTCTGGAAACTGGGGCAACTGGGGTGAAGCCTCAGTGTTTCCAGCCTGTGACAAATATGTTGGACACATCAATTGGGAATTCGAAAGAGGGAACTTAAGTTTGTGAATGATAGAGTTCTAAAGATGGATTCCTCGATCGCAAAGTCTTTATAATGGAGAGATGGGGAGATTTTATTGGTCAGGAGCATCTGTCCTGTGCCGAGATAACACAATAAAGACCTGAACGCAGAAACAGGAAGCAGAAGTAGGAGGAAGGAAGTGGAGACACTCTATGTCTATGCTCTGCTATAATATCATCCTGTCATATACTAATTACATTTGTTTTTATTTTTGGACGCAAGACTATAGTATATAACATAATACAGGTCATGCACTCGGGCAGATTATTAATACATGACTCTTTTAGAGACCCACATGTCTTCTCACATTCAGGCCCAACTCCTTTCAGAGGCAGACGTTGTGTGTCCAAATTAAAGTGTCTCGTCGCTCAAATAGCACAGAACCATCGAGGGGCTCAACAGAGCATGAATAGACTGAGAGAGACAGAGCATTCATGCATTCATCCATAAAAATACAACAAAAACCAACAGTTCTAATAATTACTCTCATAATTAATATGATATTTTTATGATTATGTAGTGAATATGTGAAGCCTCATGCAAAAAGCTCATTAAATTGACATTTAAAAGGGACAAAGTGACAGAAGATGACGAGGATTCAATCCTCCTCTGACAAGACGCTGGACTGGGAAATGAAAAAACACATGTAGGTGTCGAAGCTCCACAAAGATGCATTCAGGTGGAAAGAGAGGCCTGAAAAAAGTAGAGCTCTGGCACAAACGCTCCTTTGACAATAAACACAGACGCTGACCGACTGAGCCACAAACTGGCGTCCTGTGGCCCCTTCATGAGCACGAACTGGGTTTGTAGGTCACAGAATCCTCGGAGTTGCGTGTTTGGCTTTCTGGTGTTTGTGTGAATGCGGAGAGATTTCTAGAGAAAGAAATCCAAAATTCAAAAACGAGCACAGTGTTGATAACACACAGTTTATAACATGTCATTTTCATTAGCATCGCTCTGTTTTATGTTGACTTTGAGATTCGATCACTCGGGTTAAATCGAGCGTTCGTTCCTTAATAATTGCAGTTGGATATAAATTCACTCATGAGCCTCTATGACTAATCTTGTGTCATGTTTAAAATAATCATTCAAATCAAAATAACACACTAATTGCAATGTCATGAAATGAAAACAAAAAAAATGTAAATCATACTTTATAAGGCTACACACTTCACTGGGAGGAGATCAGTTGAATTAATTAGTTGTGTGTGTGTGTCTTTGTGTGTGTGTGTGTGTGTGTGTGTGTGTGTGTGTGTGTGTGTGTGTGTGTGTGTGTGTGTGTGTGTGTGTGTGTGGACATCAAATTGAAAGATATTTAACCTCATATCACTTTTCCTTTTGAACCGAACATTATCTTGTGACTTCATTTCTTTATTAGAGAACATGATTTAGTGAATTAAATACAGCAGCGTCGCATTTTTTAACCTTCTCTGATCCATCTATATTTGTAGTTTCTAATAAAATATACACCAGAGCCTCGTAGACTTTTTTAAACTTCACTGACTGATCACTGTTAACTATTTCCCGAAGTGAATTAAATATTTTTCACCTCTGATTGACTCAGAAATCCAATCTCTATAATCATTCATACCATGTGACGGCTGTTTTCATTTAATAAAAACTCAATTAAGATGAAGTAGTGGACATGCAGAGTGGCCCAAAGTGAAATCTGGCCATGACGAAATGTTGGACTGAGCTCTGCGCACAAGAGAGCAATCACTAATGTAAACCTCAGACAAAAAACAACCAGGCTATCTTTCAGTCAAACACATTTAACCACACGACTTTCTTATTTTGCTTTAAGTATGAAAAAACTAAATATGGAGTTTGTCTAAAGCTCCAGTTTCAAAACAGAAAAAAGATCATTTGTGAATTTGTCCCATTCATTTAGTCTTTTCCTTTTTCTTATCATCTTTCCCACCACGGTCTTCGAGAGGCACGACACTATTTCCTAACCTCAGAATGCATTTAAAACTTTGTTGAAGGCTGTCAGATGAATAGTAATTCAATGATGTCTTATCAGTTGAGTACACTATAGTGACCCAGTTGATGACTAATCTGAAAGTCTTCATCAATTCCTCCTACCTGCCTGCTTGTTTCTATGGAAACACAAAAGACACTCGAGGCAATAACTGAATAAAAGAAAAACTAAAATGCTGTACTGGAGGGTTTTGCACCACAGAGAATAACTGAGTGACCATTGACAATCGTGAATAAGAAAGTATACACAAAGTTCTCTGGATGACCACGGGGTCGAGCAGCGATCAGCAGAGGTCCGAGGCTGAACTGAACCGTGTGACAGAGCGAGGAGTACCAGAAACACAACATCTAACTTCTCAGAGCAATTAAAAGATCAAAAAGGGAACATCAGTCGCGTCCTAATACTGACACAGTGTAATAAGAGAAGTATGACACATGCTGATCAGATCTGTGAAGTGACCCTGTTCAGCCTCGTCCTCCATCTCTGCATCACCTCGTGTGTCAGCCACGTCGTATCATTTTAAAACTGTCAGGTCATCTAAAATATATTATGTCTGTACTTAACTTACAATAGAGAACTGATCTCTGAGAATTCATCAAACCACATCTTCCAGGAATTATGTACAATCGCGAAATAAAGATTTCCGTTACCTTAAAACTTGAGGAGAAGCACAAGCCAACGTTATTCAAAATGTGTGGCCAATGAAAAATAGGCTACATGCTATGCTAATATGCTCAAAATGCTCAAAACACACTAGTGAAAACATCACAAGGATTATTTAATATTAAATTTCTGCCAGTAGATCACATCCACCTAAATCTAACACACTGAACCTTTGACCTGTGACAAACGGACACATTGTCCACTGAGATATCAGAGGGGGATATATTTAGACATGTGACCCAATTCCACTCCAAGATTTTAACTGGACTCGAACATGTCCTTATTTGTGGGGATCCCTAGAAGACTTTCTTCCAGCCCATTTATCTAACTGTACATTTTACAAGCTATAAAACACACACACACACACACACACACACACACACACACACACACACACACGCACACACACACACGCACACACACCCACACACACACACACACACACACACACGCGCACACACGCGCACGCGCAGAAACATGGGGCAGCAAAGTCATATTTAATGTCTGCCGTGCAGGGAGAGGCTACTGAAGCTCTAACTGAGAACACGACATCCAAACAGTTTCCAAAGAAACAATTTAACCGAATTGAACTGAATTAAATCTTCATCGCTCCTTTGGGGGAAATTTGCTCCGCAGAGGGAATTTAAAGTAAAAACACATGATCAGAACAATGAAAGCAAATGAAACAAAGAAATCCTAAGAATGCCTGAACCTCATCCCCGAATTCAATATCAGCTCTGCACAATGTACACGCTCAGCGCCTGCGTTCAGGTCAGATTTAGACTGAGCCCGTCTATCTTCCGCATCAGGCAGGAGACCATTACTTTCCTTTCCTTTGTGCAGACGGAGAAATGTGAAGTATGCGATTCACCCGAAGCTACGACGAGGTCAGCGGTTAAAGATTGACTAGAGATGTCTGGCAAGTGCGTGGCCACTGAAACTCAATTGCACGGTTGTAAAGGTGAACATATGCTCTCCAGCGACATATGGGAGTCTGACGACATAAGTCACACATACATGTACACAAACACACCTCTAACACACACAAACTGCTCCTGTTACATACACTGCACGGCCGTCATTCTGTTTCCAGCAGGTTTATGAACCAGGGCTTCGCAAAAATTATAAAAAAAAGCAGCAACAAAAATGACAGGAATGAGAATATGATACAAACAAACCTACAGGAAATAATGTGAAAACACAAGGGTTTGTGGGTAGCAAGAGAATGGTGCTATGTCTGATTGGCAGCTCATGTAAAAAAGAAGTCATTTTTAAGGCTAATTTATTCAGCTTTTTTACGTAAAAATTAATATATGTACGACCTCACTCTGCTCCCCACTCGTTACTGATCAGACTGTGGCTCCAAATGACGTGGGCGCTTGTATCGGGGATATTTTGGCTTCATCTCTGGATAGTGGAAGAGAGGAAGTGGAGATGCGTCGTCAAAGAAAGCAACATTTCCAGTATCTGTTTCTCGATGCGATCACACCCTTGTGTTGTTTGTGACATGATCTGGAAAAACAAGGCACAGTAAACCAGTCTCGTGATGCCGAGCGGAGCCTGAGCTCACACAGCGATGGGGAACTGCGATTGTACGGAGTCCTCAGAAGCCCCATCAGAGGAGGCCTGGCAAGAGATCTGATACAAAAGTTCAATCGTAATGTTTCAGCACAGAAATGAAGTTAGGACTTATTTCCCTGCTCCATCTCTCTGTCGGGCCGACAGTCATCTGAGGTGAAGTCCTGCAGGAGATCAGGCTCACGATTCTGTGAAAGCAACTCCTGTATGTGCCTTATTTTCCATATTTCTTTTATTCTTTATCCCAGATACATGACAGTCATATTGCCCTATATTAGTCATTTAGCATTTGTTGTGTACAATTGAACATTTTAGCCTCAAGCTCTGAATAGAAATAATTGGATGTCTGAATGAGAAACCATCTTCACGATCCATTTTTTCTCCTCTATCTCCTGTCTATTGTAACCACTGTACTTTAGTACATCTATTAGCAGGAAAAGGTTGCTCTTTCTTTTCGATAATATTTTCTTCCAATTTGCAGGACATTCACAGCTTGTTACTATAACACTGAGAAGGATAATGTAGGATAAATGCTGTTTTAGCTCTTGTTTAGAGGCTGACTGCGGAGTCTGAGTTTCAAGTCAGTGAAGTAACACCCAGAAGATCCTCACTGCCCCAAAATCATATTTACAGAGAAGACACAAAGCCCTCTCAGAAAATAGACTGCCGCCTTAATTGAATTTCATGGAGCTGATTTGCCCAGGTGGGTCCCTTCCACGGTTCAATTTGTCACCAAGGAAACAAGTTTCCAATCACAGAGAAGCGAGGCCACAGAGAGATGAAGAGACCGAGGGAGGGTTTCATTTAGAATCACAGAAGAGTTCAGGACATCCAGAAAAAGAAACTGAGGAGGAAGTGGCACGACAGCAGCTGATGTCCACAACGAAAAGTGGAACAGGAACCAATCAGTCTGGGCTTTGGATTATTTTCATATCTTGCTTATTATTTAGACATGACAGACTTTCATGTTATAATCTCCCACTTGAGCGTTTGCTCAACAAAAAAGAAAAAGTAATAAAAATAATCAACATCGATAAAAATCAGGGCCGGCCTGAACATAATTCCAATCTTTGTCTTCCCCAAAAATCAAAAATCATGTTGGTCAGGACAGCAACAAGATGAGTAGCAGATTAGAAGTTAAGAGAAATTAAAGGTGATTATAGAAACAAGACGAACCTTTGACATCAATGTTCAACATAAAAAGAATCAAAGAAACAAGAGATGAAGTAAAAAAAAAGAAATAGAGCGAAGAGGGAGGAGCAGCTAGAGAAGTTTAGGGTTCAAACAAACAATAATAAATCATACAGGTCTCGTAATAAATCACAACCTGGAGTGTTTACACTTCTCCCGCCTGTCTGTCTAATCCGAGTGTCAATAAAACGTGTTTCCACCAGTGTTCTGCTTCACATTCACACATTTTGTACATTTACACAGGTGCACAAAGTGTCACTAGTATATCAGAGGGTTGCTTCACTGATTTAGTGTATTGTATTTCTATAAAACAAATTATGATAAAAACTTAATAATAACCTTGGTGACATCACTGACATCATAAGGAGTGACCCTTTAATGCAGCCCAACAATCAATGTAATTATTATAATTCGTTTGATTTTCTTCGACATCACGTCCCTACATGGAGCCGAACGTTTTTTTTATCTTATCTCAATCATCAAAACACAGAAACATTCAGAAAGTAATAATAATAAAAAAAAAGAAGAAATCTGAAAATATCCACACACGGTTAACTTTGCTTTGGCATCGTTGCCAGAATCACACAAACAAGCCCAGTGACTGTGCGCGGCTGATAACTGGGACCACCGCTCGGCTGTATTCAAGGAATTCAACCAGACGCGTGATGAAAGTGAAACCAGGACAGATCCCACTGAACCTGATCAACTGCTACAGGAAGAGTTTGACATTTAGAGTTATGGCTTGTTATCGGAAGGGGGTTTTATATTAGAACTATAGCTGCACCGTTTTTCTAAAGTTCACCCGTTTATTGTACATTTTTGCCCGTAAATGGACGGGACTCATGTTTGATCCAGAATGTGATTTGTGCACATTAATCCCACTTAAATTGCACCTTTCACTCTTGTTCAACTCACTCCCGTGCTTTTTTATTTTTGAGCTGAACCTCACACGTTCTGCCCACACTGGTTTGGGTCCTGATGTCAGCTGCTTGGAAAGAAGTGGAGATGACAGAGCTGAGATAATCACAGAGAAAGTACAGACGAGCAGAGAGGAGATTAAACTCGTGAGACTCACAAGTCACGGTTTCAGATGACTGGGTTAATACTGAAGAGAGAGAGAGAGTTTAATCACTGCCTGAGAATTATCTGAAAGGACGTGCTTATCGTGAGCTTGATGTGTTTATATTCTGTTAATTTATTCACTTTCTGGCTGAGAATTATATACAAAAGATTGACTCTTCTCTTATGTCTTCATCCTAAATGTTAATCCTCCTCGTACATCAGTCTTCTGGTCAAACCCTCGGGAATAAAGCGAAGAAACATATTTTCCAAAATCCCAAACTATTCCTTAATATGATGGTGGGATCTTATGGCTATGTTACTTTTGTCCTTTTGTTTTCTAGCGTCTTTTAAATTGAAGTCATTACTGTTACACATGAGTTTCACAAGTTAAGCTTCACTACCAACAGTGGACATGATGTCTTGGTTTTGGTTTTTCCTCAATACCCACACTCCTGTAAGTGTTTGAGATTGTGTTGAGCTGAATGACAAAAGTGTTATTCATCTCCGAGGAGTCAGCTGCACACCATCAGATTCATGTGGCCATTCGCTTTCAGACAGAACACGGTAAAACAGAGCATCTCCTGACTGTAGCAACACAAGGACACGTGGGACGGTGCGACTGTATTTACTCAACAGCTCAAACCTGTTTGAGATGCTTCGGATTCTTCCTTCTCCAACAGTGGGCACAACACAAGCTCTTTGTTATGACTCTAATCACAAACAAGTGTCTACTATCCACTGCGACTGTGTGTGTGTGTCTGTGTGTGTGTGTGTGTGTGTGTTTGTGTTGTCAGGACCACTCTGAAGAACAGCTTAAGGATTTGGGTGATATTATTATTAATAATCTTTCTGTCATCCCATCCCAAATTTTATTTTGCAAATTTTACTGCTACAAATTTAAAATGTTATAAAACCGGTCGACTTGAGGAAGAGACATTTTGCTGAACAAGATATTAATGAGGTTCTTTTTAAACTAACATTTGGTCTTGAGCCACATGAATAAATAAAGAAATACAAATAATGAAAATGTTACAGTGTAATTTAGTTACAGACATAATACACAAATGTGTTTTTCTTAAGAGAAATATTCCCTTTTTCAGAGCCAAGTTGTACAAATGTAGAAGACACTTGTTTGTATCTTCAAAAAAAACACAATAACCACACTCGCACACAACACACACGCGCCACCTGCCCACAGACATCGTCTCGACGCAGCCGGATTCCTCCAGTCATTTCAGTTTTCCAGTGTCCTGCCAGTCGTAATCTGATCGTCTGAATCTGTTTTCTGTCCGACAGATTTCGAGACAGGATATCAGATCGGAGCTAAGACTGTTTGTCTTTCTGTTTCCTACACACACAGACAGGAAGTCCCGAAAAATGCACACAGACTGCACACACATCACTGGAACCCCCTTCCCGCAGACACGCACATGCACAAACCCAACACCACAGAAGTAACAGCTAAAGCAGAAGAGAATGGTGCACATTAAGCATTAAAGTGTGTGTGGTTATATGTGTGTATATATTCCCACTGTATGTGTCGTACACCCAAGCATGAGACAATCACAAGTTATCACACCACAGTCTCACTCACATCCCTCAGCCTGTGCCTATTCTGTATGAAATAAATGATCAGCTGTCTATCTGTGTGTGTGTGTGTGTGTGTGTGTGTGTGTGTGCGTGTGTGTGATCGTTATTGTTTCTATCCGGAGGCGAAGTACTTGTGTTAAAGTTAAACAGTGCAGACGCAAGCAGGTCACCTCCTCCATCATCCTCCGCACTCCAAGGAGCACAAACACAGACATCAGCTAAACCACCATCATTAACCCACTTTAACGGAGAAAAGCCTGTTGGACTATTATGGGATACATACCGATACATGTCCCAGAACGACCGCATGTCAGGCTCAGCTGTCAATCATGACGTCTCACCCCGTTTTAACAGCATCAAATAACTAATTAAAACCAAACTGATCAAACCAAAACAAACTTTGGTCCCTGTCCCATCCGCTAACATGGAGGAGGCGAGGTAGATGCTGCAGCCAGCCACCAGGGGGCAATCAAGAGTGCGTGTGTCGTCCATCTTTATATACAGTCTACGTGGTGAAACAACAGACTGACATTGCTCGAGCCAATGTCGCTAACTAAGTATCTCGCTTTGAAAAATACATGCTACCGCTGAAACATGTTTCAATATTCATTACTTAACATAACAAAGGCCTAAATAAAATATGATGACGACTTTAGATTCAAGTCACTGCTTTTATTCTGAAGGGAAGATGAACTGCTAAGGTAAATATCAAGTGTTGCCTCATGTCTTCATCCAGCTGCAGCTGGTCTTTATTACGATGAAGGTTTATAGTTACAGCTCTGGTTTTATTTACTAACCAAACCTTACGTCATATTTCACGAGCAGCAGAATCACATAGCTGATGATTCCTTTACGAGTCAAAGTCCGGGACAATTTTCATGTTTTCCTGCTAAAATGTTCAATATGCAGAGCACCGCCGCTGCTTTGACAATGAATATTATTTCTAGATGAGACACAACATGTCCACATCTATTATTTACACTTAAGGGTATGAAACATGGCCTAAATTCAAAATAATTGCTTCATTCATATAAGATGATGGCTGCACCAAGCCGTGATGTTTTCTCTTCCTGTCTGTACTGACGCGCCATTGATGTGACGTCGCTGGAAACAAATCAGCTAAATGTTTTTACTGTTTTAAATTAAAGAAAAATCGAGATATAAATTAATACATGGATCCAATCAGTGATGTAAACAGTGTGTCTCCTTGCTGTGACACATGCAGCAGCTCTTTTGGTCCCATGTTTATAGTGTCAAACTGGAAACAAAGGAACAGATAAAGGTCAAGTCTGTTGTCTAGACAGACAAATAAAAGAGAAAGAAAAGAGACGGCCCATTGGCACCTAGCTGACCGTGATAGGAAGGTACGTTGCATCCATCTCTCTTTGCAGGGAGAGAAAAATGAGCTGTGTTCCTGAGCTGAGGCCTTGATTTCTTCTTTGCCGGACTTTTAACAGAAAGGTCGTTCATCTTCTGTGTCTTCTGTTTCAACAGGCCAACCGTGTGAAGTCAAAATATTAAGGTGATCGTGCCAAACCCAAATAGAACTTGAACCATGACTAGGGAAACACATCTGCCTCACTGGCTTCAGTGCATTGGAAGAACGATGGAGCAAACATTCACAGAAACTGGTGCAAATGTTGTGACCTTACCTCAGTGCCATAGATGTGCCGTTGACCGACATGGGAGAGCACGGTCTACGGGTTTGTCTATAGGAGCAGCTTCCCTGCCGTGCATACCGCTCGTCCCTGCAGCAGAGGATCACCAGAAACGCCCTCCGGAACGCTCGGTTCAGGAAGGCGTACAGGAACGGGTTCAATCCTGAGTTGATGTACCCGAGCCACAGCCAGGCTGTCCACAGCTGCCAGGGCACTGAGTAATGAATGAAGGGGTCCACCACGTTGGTGATGAAGAACGGCGCCCAGCATAGGCAGAAACAACCCATTATAACTGCCAGTGTCTTTGCCGCCTTGGTCTCAACGCGCATGCGGCTGTTCGCTATGGGAGCGTGCTCCAAAGAGGAGGACACCATTGTTGTCCGAAGACGGTAGTGCTCTGAGGGATCCGAGGAAGTGGAGGCCCTCACAGTGATGACCGGAGCCGTCCCGATGATGGGGGCCGAGCCTGCGCGCTGCAGCGTCTCGATCTGTCGTGCGTGGCTCATGGCAGTGACGTAGATTCGCTGGTAGGCCAGGACCATGAGGGCCAACGGGACGTAGAAGGCCACAGCAGAGCAGATCAGGGCGTAGGGCTGGTTGACCAGAAACACGCAGCTGGTGTCGTTGGAGCCTCCCGTCAAGGCTTGCCTCTCCTCAATCTGGACGGAAGAAGAGACACAGACACAAAAATAGAACAAACAGAACATCATTTATGATTTATGAGTATTAAAGCATTTACCAAGCTCAGAAATAGGTAAGATTTTAAGCATTAGGACTTTCTTTCCATAGTCCACTTTGCGGCAGCTTCAGTGTGAAGAAGTGTCAGTTTGAAACAAGTCCTTTTTGGGGCAAAACTAAAGACCATTTTAGAATTCTTTTTAAAGAAAAATGAACAACAAACATCACTAATATAAAATAACGAACTGAAACCTACAGCCTAAATGTGCGCACATAAGTCATTTCAATTCCTTTGCAATTTTGTCTGTGACATATCACTTGAAGGCAGCGATAAAAAAATAAATAAAAAAAAAAAGATCATTGTTTGGATGCGGCCTGACCGAAAGAGCCGTGTATTTCATTAAGCGTGGCTGAATAAATTCATCTATTCGCCGCCTGCCTCTGGGAATCCTGCAGCTCATTTCAAGGCGGCTCTGAAATAACCTCACGCCGAAACATATCCAAACCAGCAGAAAATGCTCGTTGAAGTGCCGTCTTCGCTCGCAGCGAGAGAGCCTCCGCGGGGGAATGGAATTGTTTTGTGATCACTGCATTACCGTGTCATTGTTTCGAGGGATTGGAGACGTTATTAGAAACAGAGAATATTAGGTTGGAGAGGTTTCAGCTGCTTTTGCCCCCACGGAAAGAACATCTCTCTCTTTAGGGCGTTTCAGGGAGGTATATGAACTCTTCGCTGGGAAACTTTGTCAAAACACATTATATATTTTGTTGATACAGGATTGTAATGTAATTTTTTTTTATAAGAATACCAACATCTTTAAGCTCATTACGGTTTCACTGCTTTCCCACCTGCGTGGCTCCTGATCTTAAGGACTTACAATGTCCTCGATGCCGATGGCGTTCCAGCTCTGCATGATGGGTAAGAAGGAGATAAATGTGGGGATGAGCCAGCAGCTGCCGAGCATTACTGCCACTCTCACCGGCGTCATCTTGTGTCTATAGACCAGTGGCTGGCAGCAGATAGCGTAATACCTGGAATTATACACACGCACAGACATACACACACACACACACACACACACACACACACACACACACACACTCAAGTTTGCATCTCAGGGTCTGATATGCATCTCTGAAACAAAGGGTAATTTATCACAGCCCATAAAGACGGTTCAAATCCTTCGTCGTCTCTCACAAACCTGTCGAGTGCAATGCAGCACAGGTGCAGGATGGATGCTGTAGTTAACAAGACGTCCAGGGATGTTCGGACGAGGCAGAAAATCTCTCCGTACCGCCACTTGCCGGTGGTCAACTCAATGGCAGCAAAGGGCATCACAACCAGCGCCACAAGCAAGTCGGCGAACGCCAGCGACACGATGAAGTAGTTGGTCTTCTTTTTCCTGAGAGCCAGAGGAGACAAGTTAGGACATATCCATACAAGTCACTGTTAAAATGACCAGTTCATGGTGTACGATTTGTATGTTTTACTATCGTATCATGGTTAACATCTTACAAGCCTAAACTTTAAAGCTGCTGTCGTTCAATCTGTCCACTGATCAGTCTGTCTTACTTTTATTTTTTTTAAACTTACATATTTACAGGATGTTTCCGGGGAAACTCTGTAATGTGAGTGCCTTGGCATTTTTTTTTATTAGTTCCTGAAACCCATCTCTGTTTCAGGGACCAAAAGTCCCAGAAACTATTGCAATGTGACTTGAAACTTAATGTCACGCCCGACCAGATCTGCCAGTACAACACGTGTCTGTTTTATAGTCTGGCACAGAGTTGGTGAAAAGCCAGTGGGCTCACCGTAGATGTCTGTCCTTGCAGAGCGCCACCATGACCAGCAGGTTGCCAAACACCGTCATGATAATAACGATGGAGAGAAAGATGGTGAGCACGATCGTCTCCAATGAGCTCAGGAATTCCTGCTGCTGTTCCTGTTGTTGTTGTCCCGTGTTTATTATGTCATCCAACAAACTGCAGTAAGAAAAATATATAAAAACAGCTTAGTCAGTAAGTACTTTGAAATTCCTCACTTATTTAGAATCTTCTCATGCCATGTGAAAGGGGCTATTTCTTTATGCCTGGGATTTGGCAAATGAACTACTGCATTGTGGACAATGATACAGAAATTATTTTTTATAAACTGGGACCTTTTTTTTTTATATATATAACAGAGTTTGGATTATTGACTTACTGTTGAGGTGATGCTGTGGCCATCACTGGTCATCTGCATTGAAGTCAGCAGAGGAGAGTCCTCATCACCCCATGCTCTGGCCCTGTCGACACACACACACACACACACACACACACACACACACACACACACACACACACACTAAGTCTTCGCTTTTCTGAAAATAGTATCCAGCTTGCACGTACAAAGTGGTTGGATTTCTTATTGTTTGTCTATCCAACACCAAAAATCTAATATTTGCGGCTGAAATAAATTGCTGGATCACAGCATGAAAGCGTGTGATATTTATAGGGCAAATGGGCTGCAACAGGCAGCAGCTGTGTCTGCCAGATTCCATCAGTGTGTTAGTTTGTCTTTGTAATGCAATAATAACACCATGCTTTAGTGAGAACCAAAAGAGAAATTCTCATTTCTTCTTCCCTTTGCGAAAGGAGAGATCACAGATCAGATACCAGCTCTTGAACTGCACCTCTGGGGCTGGTAGAGATTCTCCCGCTCTAAAGGTCAGACTGTTTGACCCTGCAGCCCATATTTAACCTGGTAAATAAGGTAAACAGATAGAACAGCCTGTGGTAGCAAAAGGAGTCTAGCAACAGATGAAGGAGGTTAAAGCCTCAACTCTTTGTCCACCTGGACCAAGTTCAGTCAAATTTATAACTTCTGACTCTGATCAGTATTCAGCTTCTTATGATCTGTAATTTGGAATATAATTACAGTTTTTGTCGTGCAGATTTGATTCTGTACGACTGTGCTGTGCTTCACCTCCACCCCCTTGAGTCCTGGTTTCACTGTGAAGAAGCCGATGGATGCAGCCAAACCAAGCTAAAGTTAGCATGCTAACATTTGCCATTTAGAACTAAACACCTAGCACAAGTTATGCTCACATTTGTACTTTGTATGATAGCATTTGTTAATTTGCACTAAACACCTAGCACAGGTAGCTTGCTGATAGATTTTATTATAAATATATATGTATTGTTTTGTAAGTGAGTGGACCAACAGCCTCAGAACCATGAAGCTCACATAGCTAAACATAGATTTATTACAAAAACATAGAATCGTATGAGCACAAGGATGAGATAAGTGCATACTGCTTCTCTCTATTTTTAGAATAACCGAGGGGATTTCGACAAATTCGATCAGTGTAACAGGAAATGAGAGCGACTGGAGTCGAGTCACTTCGGACCAAGTATCTGATTCTGAGGAGCAGCAGAGAGACTCTCATCTCCGCAGCACTGTCGATGCCTTATCAGCTTTAAGGACCTCTTAACAACATATGCTGCATCTCCGCTTTTAACAGCTGCCTGGCCTTATCGCACTCGAGGGTCATTATCATCGCCCAACAGACTGCTGCCAACTTCCTGCAGACAGGCCGCTATTTACAGTTGGACATGTCTGTGTATCACTTTATCCAGGTATAGGTTCACCTTTGTTTGTTCTGTAATCATTCGTCATTCACTGGACTGAATCTTGGCACGGAACGGTTTGACTTATCTCAGTTTAGAGTTAATACACTTGCAGCCCAGGTCCGCGAGACTGGTTTTGATTTGTTTGCTGGTCCTCAGAGCCAAAAAGAGCTGACAAGCCCTGACAGCTTCTCCAGTTTCTGACCGGTGCAGACATAATTCCTTCCACTAATACATAACACTGGGTTGTGAAAATATGTTGCGCTTTTTTTTTGAGTAATGGCAATCGAGCCAAAACTGAAATCAAAACAAGGGAAAGTTCAGGTTGTTTTCTATCAACATGCTCATTTTCTCGAGGACAGCGGAGAGATGACACAACCCTGATAGAGAACACCAAAGCCTTGTTGTACTTGGCCGAGGAGCTTACATACCATCTGTATAGGGCCTGAAAGAATTTATGTTCATTTCTTAGCGCATGTGGACCATGAACAGATTAAACAATGATGGGGCCCGTGGGCGTAGATGTAATGTTTCCCCACCACCACCATCTTTATTTGTTGAGTACCAAAAGAGATGTTTTATGATTTCTCACCTGCAGCGATTCCCATAGACCAGATCAACCAAGGAATTAGAGACAAAGCCGAAACATTGACGTTGTTGCATGATTATCTTGTAAGGAAACTTACTCTAAACTATAGAATCAGGTGATTCACCAAGAAAGTTATGTTTTTACCCTTGACTGTCGGTTAGTTTGTTTGTGAATAGGATAACATAGGAATGATGGTCCAAAGATAAACCCATTAACTTTTGGCATTCATCCGGACAAAGGCCTGTCAAAAGGGTTTTTTAACATTATCAAAAATGTCCCAGGGTCCAAATCTGGATCTGAGGAATTATTTATGGGGATTTATCAATTCTATTGAGTGCTATATAGTTATCTATAGATTCAATCAGATCCAATTAAGTGACCCCTCTCTCAGACACAGGAATTGCACAAATGAGGATAATGGTGCACAACCTCAGTACAGTCCATTTGAAGTTGCACACGATTTGCACTCGATGACGTTTATGAAATGTGACGGATGTAGTTTTTTGTGAGGCGTGAGCCGAGAAAGTTGATCAAATCCTCCTTAATTTCATACCTCATGTGATGGGATCTCACCAGTAACTAATCTGAAGCACATTGAGGCCTCACTTAGGGGCCCCTCATCCCTCGGGCATCACGGACTGTGTCCAAAAGGCAGATTCAGTGATTCGTCAACGATTGGGACACAAAAGACTGATGCACGCATGGCAAATATATGTTTAAGTCATCGAGTTGCTGAGGGAATCTTTCAGCTGAACAATGGGGCACAAATTGGATTCAGCTTTGCTTTCTCATTACAACACCCAGTTTTAAATAGCACAAAAATGACTGATTACTGCATTTTAAATGGAATGGAGGAAATTGCAATCAGCATTATCATCTCTCTCTCTCTCCCTCATCGCACACACACACACACACAATCATCATCACTGGACAACAACACCACCTACCCTCCTACTCATTGTTCACCCGGTTACATGGTTCTGTCAAGAATTAGAAGATATTTGCCTAATGTGTATTTCTAAGCAAAGGAAGAAAGAGGATAGAAAGAAAGAAACAGAGAGAGGGTGAGAAGGGACAGGAGCCATATTTCTGACAGGTTTCTGTGTTTTTTTCTCCTGTGATGTGCGTCCAGGGAGGCGAGTTTTCACAGCTCACCGTGTCCATTTCACATCTGAGAGACAAGGAGCTGATTGAAAAACTCTACAGAGCAGTGGGGAGGGAGATGACAGGTTGCTTCTTGGTCTTTTGTCGAATAGTTGTAGAGATATGATTAATCTGCATGGATTAACAGATTACCGTTTTGATAAAACCATGATCATAAATTGGCGTCCTGACTAATCAGGCCGGGTTCGGACAAGAACTTTGAAAGTATATTTGGACTTCGGTTGGATTCGGTCCCAATGGCTTGGCTATCTACTTTATTTTTACACTGCACGTGCCTGTTATCAGGGAAAAAACACTGGGTTCAGTTTGGACGTGTTTAGTTTTCTCTCCCCCGACTCGATCAGGTCAGCTCGCGCTGTGGTTTTCACAATCCAGAGATAAAGAATATATCAAGTCAGGATTAACAAAGACTGGCAACAGACACATTATTATATCCGACTGTGCTATATGTATATTTGTAAATACTATGTTGATAGATAGATAGATAGATGGAAATGTGTGTAGGAGGTTTGACTGACTCATCTGATATGAGCTGTAATTAGAAGATTCTCACTCTGATCTAACCGATTCACATCTGAAAATCTACCTCTGCTCTGTTTATGACAACGTTTAGTTCAAATCTTGTTTGCAGTGATTGAAACAGTGATTTGAAAGCATCTGGCGGACACGGCAGAGGGGAATTCGACGAAGAGGAGAAGACGGTAGCCTATATTCATTCAATTAAACACTGTTGTGTTAAATGCACCAAAAGAACTTCGTTGGGTGGGAGGTAAATAGGCCTCGATCTCACATAATCTCACACCTCAGACTGTAAGAGGGCTGAACCGTGAGTGTGTGTGTGCTCACATGCATATTTGTTTGTCTGTATGTGGAGGAGTCATCCCTGATACTGTTGCCAAGGAGACAGAGGAGTATCATGGTTTGCAGCCCATCGTCCTAATTTTAAAAGCTTAAGCAGGGAAGATTGTGGCTCTGAAAAAAAACAACACATGCAGGGACAGACGCTCTCATACTGCAAAGTGTGTGGAGCCTGTGAAGTAGCTACTGATCTGCGTTAGTACACATTACAAGGTGGGATTAAAAGACGTCTCTCATCAAGATCCATTGTGAGAAATCAAGGAAAATCCTGCATCTGTGCCCTGATCCAAATTCAAACCAAACTCTTCCTTCCCACCAAGTTCCCCGGTTGTCCCATCTGTAGTTTTTGCGTAATCGTGCTTACAAACAAGGTAATAAAAGCCAGATATAGCCCAGTTCAAACATCAGCCCCGCGACCTGCATACTTCTACTTCATCTGGTGTTCCCTGCTCGTCCTACTGTATATTGCATGCGGAGTGTGCAGACGGAGAGAGTGATGGAAACAGCACAATAAGAGCCAGACAGTCAGGAAAATAAAAAGCCCTGTGTAGCTGTATTGCATTCTGTTCTACTTTCCGGTTATTGTGAGTGTATAAATTGGTTTCTCTGCCTCGTCAACAGTGAATCTCCTCCTCAGCGGCCTGGCACTGAAGAGAAGCCCTGGATCTGTCTTTTCTTTCCTTTTTCATTCTTTTAGGTCAGTCAGTGTTTTGGGGAATGCATCTTTACACTTTTATGAAATGTTGGAGGAGCTTGTGGTTGTTTACTTATAACACAAGACCTGCAAACAACACTGAACGCTAAACGTCTTTCACCAAAATGTGTTTGTACCTAAGAAATGTGTCTTTAAAGAGCCTGGTGGTTTTCTGTGGGGAAAGTCAAAGAAGAAACCGTACGTGTCACCATGTCGACGTACGGAGCCCTGGAAGGGTCATGGATGGTGCAATATTCTTTATCTGAATATTTTACGTTACCTCACAACACATTGTGTTACCGTGCAATAGTTTCCTGTTCCCATCATGCAACATCACCATTTCCTTATCTCGTGCAGTTGTCCTCAATACAGTAACTTGCTCTGAATGAATCTGTTTTGGATTTCAGGTCAGTTGTTTCCTGTTTTACTTTAAGAGTACCTGCTTTACTTCCCGTCCTTGTCTGGTTTTCCACTGTTTGACTGTTTCAGAACCTTCTGGGGACACATTGGCCTGGAATAGTTTTCCTGCAGTGACACATCCTGATGGACAAAGTCTTCTGAGGATTAACTCATTATCTCAAACCAGCGTCTACTTTCGGGGGAAAGAAACACAGAGGCTTCCGCTCCATTTGTCATGCCATGTGGCTTAAGAATAGGTTCATGTTTAAAATTTCTAAAGTTAATTATTTTACAAATAACTTCAGGAATACCCTAAACTCCGGCTTTGGATTGAACAAAGTTGAAAAGATAACACTGAGACAGGACTGTGAATATTAATATTGATAATACGTTTTCCGTGATTCACTGTAAAATTATTATTATCGTAAAAAGGTTATAAGCATCGGAGCATAAAAGAACTTCTGTCTGGTCTACGGAAGATTTCCTTGATTTGGGTCATCAGCTTGTCCCTTACCGCTGTTGCCTAGCAACAGAGCTGCAGTTGGACACACCAAGAAAGTTTCTTTCGATCTAGCTGTGGAGCCATTGACTTTTCCTTGCACTCACAGAGGTGAAGTAAATCACTCTCTGGCCTGCTGCACTCCTGACGGGAGCAAGACGCAACCCAGGCAGTGCGGAGCGTGTCTGCTGGATAAAGCTGTGTGGCTGAGGGTAATGGTTTGTGAGCAGGTAATTGAGCGCGCTGGCCTCGTCCCGGTGCCAACTCTGCGGTAAAAGAAGAGCGAAGAGAGCATCACACAAACATGTGCCCACAAACAGATATGTGTGGACCAATGCAAAACACAAGCAGGCTGAGGAAATAAAGCATCCACCCGGAGGAATCACGCAGTGTGTGCCTCCCTGCGGGTTTAGTTAATGCTCATCACTTTTCCAATTTCTCATCGCACCACTGTCCACATTAATATTTTCTGCAACCACACTGCTGGGAAATCCTGCTCGAAATACATTCAAAGGGAACAATTAAATGCCAAGAAATAAAAAAGCTTCTTAATGTAAAGATTTTAAATATGATTTAAAGGATTTTAAGTATCTAAATAACTGCTGAAATGTTGTTAATCCCTTTTCATTCATTTAGTTCAAAAACAAAAATGTTACTGTGATACCAGTTAAACCTACGGTATTTAACTTTGGCTATGAGGGGTCTCTCCATCAAAACATTAGCAAAAGACATAGTTTGATGACGTCTTGACGCAGTGTGGGATCATGGGAGTTTTGGGGGTTTTGATAACGTACAAAAGTTAACAAAATGCATAATGCAGATCTAGTTGTTTTATCGAATAATTTTCACTTATTATATCATAAATGGAAATTTGTTGTCTACAAGGTTTGCCCCAGACCAGTGAAGAGAAGTGGCGTGCGACAAACTGGGTAACTTTTGTTTATAGTTACATTTAATCCCATTCAACTCGTCAAAATACGATACTACCCTGTCCTGCTTTCTGCTTCTTTCACTAAGCAACTGATAGTCCAGAAATAACTCATCAACAATGATTCGGGATCGTCCAGCATGAGCCTGAAATGTAATTCTATAGCTGCATTAAGAGATAAACATACCGACAGCACAGTTAAAGTTTCAAAACAATTTTAGAAGCTGGAGAAGAACTTGAGCGAACTGAGCCCTGTGTTGTTTTATTGGTATGTGAGATGTGTTTGCCAGGCTCGCTGCTTAGATACGTTTTTGCCATTTATATAATGCTGAGCCCAGAAGGGAAACCCGGCCTGTGGCAAAAGGAAGTCGGAGAATGTGAAACGAGCATCAAACAGCTGGAGAGTGGATGAAAATAAACGGCATGATTGATATCGATATAAAAAAACAGAGAAGGTATTTCCATACTGTGCAGGAGCAAAAGAAAGAGCTTATCATTGTTGACAACATTGTGTGGAATTTACTTCTGCACTACTAATCTCTTTTGATAACCGAAAAAAGGCAAAAGTATAGACAAACATGTTGCTATGGGTGAGGTGACGCTGATAATGAATAAGGCCCGGCATGCCCTGGGAATCAGGCTAATGAGCTGGCGGCGGCGCTCTCCTAAATGTCTACAGGGAGTGGCTCACAAGGACGGCACAGCAGGCGGTAGCAGGGGAGAGGAGATAACCTTTCCTGGTGAAGGCCCGAGAGCGAGGCTGATCCCTTCAAAATAAAAGAAAGACAGCTTAACCTTCATTTGTCGGGGGGGGGGGGGGGGGGGGGTTTCACTTGCCTAATTCACTTACAGATGCTCATACCTGGGAACCGGCCAGTGCTCCCAGTCTACTCGTGCCACTGGCCGCTGCCTGATCCCCAGGGTTTCAATTTTCGAGATGAGGTCGGTTGTTTTTTTTCTCATGGGATAATCAAAATCTGATTTAATTTTGTATCCAGATTTAAACCTTTTGTGCTAAATAAATTTGTAATGATGGTAAACCCGCTCACAAATGGCTTTTTATTTATTTTGTGGTCTGCCAAGTTGCTGCCAGAGGTTACGCATGGGCTGGGAAACAAGCTCAGAGATGCTGAGTGACGAACGATCTGTTGCTTCATACTTGCAATGCGGATTCGGACTAATGCTGTGTGTTTAAAGGATTCCATGGTGCCGACTCAGTTTAATATGTTTCGTGCATGGGGGCATGCCAAAGGAAGTTGGCAAGCCAAGGCCAGTTTGGAAAAGACTTCCTGAGAACAGGAGCCACAACAAGGGAAAGAAATCAAGTTTATTTATTACCAGAGAGGAGATTTAAACAATAACCAAGGGAGTTGCTTTGATGACATGGCAGCCTCAGATTTGCTTGAAAATGTTGCATCCCATGTGAGAGCTTAGGCACGCACCAGTCTTTCTATGTATAAGTCATCCGCTCTTAATATCTGTAATACTTGGTGCTTTAGCAAAGAAGGCTGGCACGCGATCAGAACAGGAGCGGCTGTGGGTTGTCACACTTGTCCTGTTGAGCAGCCGTTTCATTTTGATCATATACGTACCAATGAAAAAAAGGGAATATTTCAGGTGACATATATATATATATCTATATATATATAGATATATATATATTCAAGCCATATCACCAGATAATAATGTCATTTCAAAGTATAAATATAATTACAAACTGGCTTTACACTATATACTATATAAGGCCATGTTTACAAACACATCCTGTGCATTACAACCAACTGTAATGTTACTTCTTACGTTTAATATTTATTTTAGCCCATTTTGCATCACCTTTTTTACTTGTATATACATTTTAGAAACTGTTTGAACTATACTTAATTATTTTATATAATGTCTTTTCTGCCTGTTGTTGTTTCTGTATGTCTCCATCTTTTCTTTAACCTACTTACTCATATGTTTACGTGTTCAAAATAACTCAGTGGGCCACGTCTCAGTGACTGAACCGAATGGGATGCTGTGCAAATGATTAACAATTCAACACAAACACTGTGCGATAATAAATCAACTGTGTGGGTAAATGTTGATCGTTTGCACCTCATCAATAAATTGCTGAAGTGAATGGAGGGCTTCAGCATCCATCATCGCTGGGTTCAGTGGCTGAGAAGTGGTGCAACGAACTGAGAACTCTGACCTCCGCTTGCAGACGGCCTGAAGCGCAGCAGATTCTTTCTCAGATAATATGTGTATGTTTGTTTTTCTTTGCTCAGCTTTGTTGCCCTCGTTTTTCTTTTCGTCCATGTGCATCTCCCTGAACATTGTTATTGGCACTGACTGTGTCCTGTGTATGTGGTGGAGTTCACAGAGAGACACTAGTGTCTGCACAAACATGTAAACCCTCATCTGGCAATAAACCAATCGGCCAATCATGGAGCAGGAGTGCAATGCATAAAACACACACACAGATAACAGTTTGCGCATCTACCCTTATTAGGATTTTGCATCAACTTCCATTCATTCCTTGTGGACAGCCTGACCAAAACATTACCATGACCAATTCATGCCTCACTGCCTAAACTTACCCAACCAATCACATGTTAACCCTTAAACTTAACCAGGAGCCCAGTTATGACATTCTGCCTCATTAGGACAGGACTCTGGTCCCCACGAGTTCTACTGGCTATGAAAGGTCAGTGTTTAAAGAGGTAAGAAAAACGATTGCAGACACACACACACACGCTCACATGGTGTAAACAGCACAGTGTGTCGGAGCAGAACATCTTACTCGACCGTACAATGTTTACAGTCAATTCAAAGCTTAACCAACAGACAAGCAGCCAAATACAGCAGCAGCAGCAGCATCCACTACCCTCCTGAAGCATGTGTGTGCTGATGAACTATGAGCATCATATTTCCAATAACAGATTAGAAATGACAAACTACTGTCATCAAGTAACAGAAAAGGAAAAGCTGCAGCATGTCAGCGATGAAATGCCATTGGTGGGTTCTCTGTTTTCGGGGTACCTGACCTCTGCATGTGTCCTGACAGCCAACTAAAGTTTTTGGGAGAAGCTCCCGCTAATCTCTTCGTGGATGTCTCAGCAGGCCAAGACAAAGACCTAGGAATGCTGTGGAGGCAGGGAAGGGACTTTTGGCACAACCCTCACCTGCTTCCAACATGCGATGAGCAAGGAAAACATCTGATGAGGTAGAAACTCCAGCATCGCTCGTACAAAGAGCAACTTATTGACTGTAAGTCCAACACGTTTTGGCTCGAAGGCCCAATGAACAAGGAAAAAGCTAAAAGATCCTGCTGAACTCTCCTCATATCTGCAATTTTTCACCTATTGCACACACCCACTGTTTGTTAACTCATCCGTGCTCTCAGATTGACACGTCTCTGACTCCAGTGACATAAGTCATGTCATAAAACAAGTAATAAAAACCCTGATGAACCAAAGGAAGTTCAACTAAAGTTTAAGCACTTAATCTAAGTATAAGTATCTCTTAATGTGCACTATAATACCGCGGCTTGTGGCTTAACTGCTGATTTTGTGCACAAATATAACGTTTTCTTCTCTAAAGCAAACATTCATGTCTGCAACATGTACCTGCACATTTTACTGTATTTCTGTCTGTATGATAGTCTCAGCCCCTGAAGGATAGTGGATAATAATTCATATTTAAGAACTCAAAATACATACTACTAATACCACATATACAATATACAATTTACTGACCATCAAAAGTTTAAATTTCCGCTTTTTATAGATTAAAAGTGGTTGATTAAAATGAAACTGTATGACAAATATCGTTATTAGACCTACTAATGAGTTAACATAAAAATCACAACACGTGCATTGCATTTAATATGTAATGTTAGATGACTGCAGCCTGATCAATACCCTAATAAATAACCTACTGATCTTTTGATGACAAGAAATGAGTAATGAATGACAAATGTCTTCAGTTTTTATAGTTATAGTTTTTTAAACTGTCAAAAAATTGTTGTATTTTATTCCCTCTACCTGTTTCCTTCTCTCTGTCAAACTTTTATGTCAAGAAACGAATCCAACCTGCTCACCTGTACCGGCCTCCTCGCCTCCTTCCTCCGGTGACTCTCCGTGTTTCTCATGCTCCCGATGAAGTGGAGACATGGAATGGGATTTACCCAAAAAAATAATAGAAAACAGGTCCGATCTGCACGAGCTGCTGATGAGTGACACCGGGCTAGAAAGAGAGATAGAGAGGGGGAGAGAGGGGGGGGAGACAGAGAGAGAGAGAGACAGAGAGACAGAGAGAGAGAGAGAGAGAGAGAGAGAGAGAGAGAGAGAGAGAGAGAGAGAGAGAGAGAGAGAGAGACAGAGACAGAGAGAGAGGGGATCGGTGCTGCCATCCTGTGGCTGCATGACGCAATGGGATTAGTTGAGTGGTTGGGGCCAAAAACATGCTGTGACAAAGGATTGTCTGACCTCAACCGGGTCAGTGAACTAAAAATAAACCAATTGAGCTGAATTATATAGAATCAACCTAAAGGCAGACTGTGTACTACTGGCTTTACACTATATACTATATAAGGCCATGTTTACAAACACATCCTGTGCATTACAACCAACTGTAATGTTACTTCTTACGTTTAATATTTATTTTAGCCCATTTTGCATCACCTTTTTTACTTGTATATACATTTTAGAAACTGTTTGAACTATACTTAATTATTTTATATAATGTCTTTTCTGCCTGTTGTTGTTTCTGTATGTCTCCATCTTTTCTTTAACCTACTTACTCATATGTTTACGTGTTCAAAATAACTCACGTCTCAGTGACTGAACCGAATGGGATGCTGTGCAAATGATTAACAATTCAACACAAACACTGTGCGATAATAAATCAACTGTGTGGGTAAATGTTGATCGTTTGCACCTCATCCTCTTTATCAATATCATTCCACTCGCTAAAAATGTTTTTATTTTATACATACTGGTTGTATCATATCTGAAGAAAGGCACAGTTGTGCTGTTCCTCTTTTTTATGATGAGTCTCTGTATGTCTTTTACTTGTTTGTAGGTTTGTGAGTTGAATAAAAAAAATAAAACATTGGTTGAGTACACGGTTGATTGGTAACGATAATTTCCCGACGTGTGAGAACGCATCGCTGTCCAGTGAGCCCTTCAGGTAACCTCGGAGAAAACGGTGACAACGATGAGCGCGGTGATCAGAGGTCGATTCCCCCGCAGCCTCTCGGATCAAACGGATCAACAGTCGGGCCAGATGAGGGTTTAGTCCGAGTCTGGACCTGGACTCGGTCTTAGTCAAGTTCACAGCCGCGGTTGCTCTCGAGCTGTGAGTCAAAGTGTTTGACGAATTTGCGTCATCGGCGCCTAGAATGTCCAAACTACCAGGAAATGCAGGTGTTTCGTTGCTGGGCGACAAGTCCCTGGAGTTCTACCGGGACCCGGTGAGCTTCTACCGGCAGCGGGTCGACAAGCACCGGGGCCGAGTGTTCCAGGGCCGCCTGCTCAACAGACCCACCGTGTTCATCTGCTCCGCGGGGGGGATGAGGGAGCTGCTGTGTGGTATGTCGGACAGGTGTGTGCGCGTGCGTGTGTTACAGGTGTGCAGGGTTAACCCTAGTCCGGGTCCCGTTGGCACGGGTACGCAGAGACAGTTTCCTAGTCTCGTTCTGCTCCGAGGCTAAAGAACAAAAAGCTGGATGAGCTCCACATGGAGTAAACTTCAGTCCGGCTTCAGAGGGACGTGTCATGGGAGAGACTCGTGATGACAAAGAGGCAGAAGGAAGGAAACAAGCAGCTTTCATCGAGTTTTAATGTAGAATCATTGTGTTCCTGCAGGTTCCAGAGACACTAATGTAATAAATATAAGCTTTGTGAAAACATTAGTCCCATTAATGCCAGGATAAACATATTAAGAGGCTACTGAAGATTTATAGAGGAGTTAAAAAGGGCCTTGAATAGAAAATGACATGAGTTCATACATGAAATAACTCGACATGATGTAATCCTATTAAAAGTTAGTACCAGTCGATAGAATTGTAAATATGCCAAACTTTTTATTAATGCGTATATATGTGTGTGTTTATGTAATCAAGTTATTTGGTTTATTTCAGAGAAATCCAACGTGTTCCTGAAGGATCCCACTGACTTGATGACCAACATGTACGGTGACACCCTTGTCACCACTAATGGTAAAGACACACACACACACACAGAAGAGCGTCCAATCTACCTCTAAGACGATGTTACAGCATCAAGGCTTCAACAAACAAGACACCTGAAGATGTCACTTTGGACTTTGGGTAATTTTTCATATTTGCATCTGTGTGTTTCAGGTGAAGAGGCTTGTCTTCTCCGTCTGTCCCTCACCAGCCTGTTTACAGGAAGCTGTTTGAAATCGTCAAGTGATTATATCAGCAGGTAGGGAAACAGGGTTTCAGCGTTAGATCACATTATTTACAGCTTTTTCCAAAGCTCAATAGCGTTCGGTGTGGAGTATGGGGATTTAATGCTGGACTAACTTGTGGATGTTGCTCATGTTGTTGTTATAATATACATAGTTAAGCAAAATCTCACAAAAAATGTAAATTCTCCCTTGTATTTACTTAAAATAAGAAAATTGTGTGTTTTTCTTTTCTCATTCTCACCACAGTGTATGTGTGCGCTGTCTGAAGGACCTCTCTCTCAGGTAACACTGAAAATCACGTGTTTACTAGTTTAGGAGCATTTAATTCATGTCATTTATATTAAAGACTCAATATTTTAGGAGAGTAAAAGTAATGTGTGAAACTAATCAATGCGTCCGATGCATGTGTGTATGTGTAGTGGGCAGCCAGAGTGTGTGTACTCGGTCTTCAAGCGTCTGGGGACGGAGTTGGTTTTGGGCCTTTTTCTGAACGTAAGAGCGGAGGAGCAGCCGGAGCTGTTCCAAGAAATCATGGAGCTCTGCACCGTGCACTGGCACGGTAAGAGACACAGATACAGCACTTTGGTATTGTGAGACACTTGCTCTCTTTCTTTTGCAGACTCATTTAGTAAGTCAGCGTTCTTGTTTTGCAATACAGCATTGCATGATTTACCAGTTCCCTTTTTTAGTGTGTGAGTGTTTCTTTCTGTCATTGTTTGTTTCCTCTGCACCCACAGGTCTGATCTCTGCCCCTGTGAACGTGAAGGTTCCTCTGTGGTCGTCGGGGTTCTCCACCGCTCTGGACGCCAGAGACAAACTCATGGACATCATCAAAGACAAACTGGAGAATGACACACAGGGGTTAGATTCCTCCACCTGTAGAAACACATTTATAACTTTTTTAAAAAAACATTTAAAGTTTGCTGAACATAGGAACCTAGGATCGCAGCTACTGACTCGTCCTTTACCTTCTTATTCAGCTTGTTTGAATCCAAAATAGGCAGAACTTTGCTTATCTCCTGATCTTCTGCAGTTGTCAGACACATGGCTGCTAAACAAATACAGTGACGTTATCTTCTGAAATTCTCTCTCCCTCTGATCCTCTCTAGTTTTGTCGGCTCTCTCGGCTCTTTGCCGCTGCCCGACTCCAGCGCTGCCTCCCAGCATCTCCTGCTCTTCATCTCAGCTCTGATCCCCAAAGCTTTTGCGTCGCTGCTCACCTCCTTCACACTGGCACTCAGTGGAAACGAGCAGGTACACAAACACAGGGCAAAGTGCACAAAGTGTTGATACAGCTGAAAATATTGATCTTTAATACATAGAAATCTTGTGAACATTAACACACAAACAGGACTTTTTAGCTCTTTTGATTTGAGAAGAATTAGCTCATTGCGTTATAGATCAACCCCAAATAAAAAGCCTTTGACCGACCTCTATAATAACTACGTGCCCTAACTTAAGAATTGCCCAGAGCTTCTTGTTTTACTTTAAATCAACAAATAGAAATCTTTTCTCTTCTGAATTTCAGGAGGAGAAACGTCGGCGAGCGAGAGAAGAACCCGACTACCTGCACAACGTACTGTTGGAGGTGCAGAGACTCTGGCCTCCTTTCATCGGTGGACGCAGAATTGCTGATCAGGTAGGACATGAACACTTTCCATTGGTTTTCATATGGCACCTTGTTCTGCTGAGCACTGCCACCACTGTAAATGTCAGTGCATCACGAAGTGTGGGTGAGTTGAGGATTTATTTGTACTCATCTCCTCTAGATGGCGACAGATTACTTGAGGTGAAAGTCTCTTCTGCTGCGAGGTCCTCCCTTGTGGGTGTAGTACACTCTGAGACCTACAGGGGGTGGACAGGATCTTTCTATAATTTTAGTACTGCTGTAAATACCAGTTTGTGGATCTTACACAGTCATTTTGAGTATTTCTCATGAAGCTGTCAGGGTAGATGTCCTGAAACAACCCATTTTATTTATGGTAAATAAGATATTTGCTTTTGCGAAACCGTTGGCGACTTTGTACTGAAATAAAATGCAAAACACTTTTGTTCCACACTAGGTTCTGCTGGTGTCGGGGCCACAACAATATTGATTGATGTGTTTCCTGTTTGGCTGTGAGAGGAAGCGCGATATGTGTCATTCCACTGTTTGGTGTTATGTACTTTCCTATCCAGGATTCTCTAAGAGATTCATTTCTCTCTTATTTTGCCCTTTGTTGTCAGTGAGTCCTATTTCACTGTGTGTGATCTTCAACATAGCTCTGACTATCATTAACTCCTAACTAACATTAACCAGTGCTGCTATATTTGTTAATTATTTTTTTTCTTTGTGCACTGTCAGTCATTAAAATAGTTTCTGTTGTTCTATATTCTGGTTTGACATTAGAACTGTCAACCAATAATCCTGTCTCCTCTCTGGCCGGCTGCATTTTTCCGAGGTTAAAAGCGTTCGGAGCATCTCGGCCTCCTCCCCCAAACTGGCTGTTTTATCATTGTGACCTCATCCACCAGGCTTATGCAACAGCCCAATCAGAGGCATTGATCCATCTCCGGGATTGACTCGCTCCGCTCCGCCGGAAGGAAGGAAGGAAGGGAGGTAGAGAGGGAGGGAGCCGGAGGTTGGTGGTGGTGGTGGTGGTGGTGGTGGGGGGGGGGGGGGGGGGGGGGGTGATGCGTGCTGGTGACGCTGTGAAGCCGAATCATTTGACACTTCTGGGAAACACACCAGTACATTTTGATTCCCTAAGGCGTTTCGATGGGACACGGGTTCATGACGTGCAAGGTCAAAGAAAATGACCTGAACCTAAACAACCCTAAAAAAACCACTACTAAGTACAAAAGAAAGAGTAAAGTCCTGGGTCGGGACTGATAAGAGTTAATAAGATGTTTATGCGCAGGTAGGTGTTTACGAAAAGAGAAAGATTATTAGTATTCACAATCAGGTGGAAAAAGTATCAGCTCCATCAAGTGGAACAAAGATATGCAGCAGCTGTAGCAGCCTGATTGTGTTCGGAGCAGGTCGGAGGGAGGATGAACGCACGTCTCTCCGGGAGAACTGAGAGAAAGAAGGAGGATTTGTGTAAGATTTTCCACTCCAGCAGAGAGAGGCAGGGAGAGAAAAGGAGAGCGAGGGTGGAGCAAAGAGAAACAGTGATCATGTTCTCTGGGAGTCCATTAGTGCAGCTACTAATGGATGTAGTGAAAAAGGTGAATTAAAAGGGCAACAATTGGGTAAGTGGGCTTTTTGCCCCAAGGAAACTTGGTTTAAAGGGGAGTTCAAGGAGAACATGAGGGTTAAAAATGTCTCTGATTCATTTAGGTTCAAAAGGTTATTTTAGCGTGTTCTTACAATGCTGGTATTACAGTGTACGATAGAAAAGCTTATATTACACTTATTATATTAACACAGAGGACAGTGAATGTTACAGTAAGTGGTGTAATTTAAGTCACAGAAAAAAGAGGGTGTGGTTCTAGGTTTAGGTTGATATTTATTTTTCTTGCATCAAATTAATATTTTCCATTTTCCATCTGAAGTATTTGACATTCTGTTCCTTTGCTTTCATGCACTATCACTACACAATGTTAATACTGTGATGTCACCTTCTCTCTCTCGTTGTGTACAGGACTCCACCCTGGCAGGGTTTCACGTCCCAAAGGGCCACGGCGCAATCTACATCAGCCACGGCGTCCACCGTGACCCGGAGATGTTCCAGCAGCCGAACGACTTCCTGCCAGAGAGGTGGAGCGCCAGGTGAAGACGCTAAATATTTAGTCTAGTTATTTATTTTTCTACACATCGGACGTTGAGGACTTTAAAGTGAAGTTATTGATCTGCTCGTCTTTCCTTGAAACATTTTTGAAAATGTCCTCTGTTCCTTTATCTGCATCCACCCAGACATGAGAAGATTGAAATAGCCTAAAATGACACAGAGAGACGCGCAGGTTTGATTCTTTTTGTAAATAGCAGACCAGTAATCTACTTTGTCTGGGGTCTAGACTGCAGAAAGCTCTTTGGTTCTGTGTTGGGAAATCACGCTGTACATACATACGCCTACATCGTTACTCTGGCAACCAATGCAGATAGATTAACAGCGCCTGAGAGCTCAAATCTGACCTGATCGCTCTCACACACACACACACAGGCATCAAGATCGACACATACGTGGCGTCTGAATACGACTGTAGATGCACAAAGAGACAGAGGAAGACAAACAATCTCTGGCTCAACAACATCCTTCACACGCATCCTTCACCGGCTGTCTGATACCTGCCGCAGTAAAATGAAACCTGATCGGCCTCCCTCCCTGACGGAGGTCAGTCGACTGTTTTCCTGTTCACCCTCTTCCTCCATTCACCCGTTTTATTCTCATTCATGCTCTTTCATTCAGGCGACAGAGGCAGAGAGGGGGGGAACTGTGAATGTATGTATATATGTATGTAGGTAGCTGCTGCCATGGAAACCGGTCACCTGACACAGTCTTTACCAATTCTGTGTGTGTGTGTGTGTGTGTGTGCAGTATGGGGGAGAATGGTGCCCCGTGGGGAGGGATGGGATACAGAAAAATCAGTCATAGAAGATCCCATCGTGTTTTTTTTCTTCAGCACATGAGTATGGCTCTCAGAACAAAAACAGGAAACTCCCTTTTTTAAATTTGGGGTTTCCCTTTTTACCCATTAAATAGAATTACTATTATGAAACCCCTTTTAGTGGCACTTTGCTGATTTACAAATTGAAACCAGTGGAGATAGATGAAAATTATGAGTTAATAAAATCTGTTTAAACAGTTTCCCTGGATGTATTACTCTCTTTTTCCTGACTTAAAAAAAACTAAAACATGATCACACTGTTCTGTTTACTCTTTTAGTAATTTATTTAATTTCAAGCTATTTTTAAACGTCAAGAAATGTAATTTAGCACAAGTAAATTATTGTATTCCCATTTAATTTTTCCTGCAGCATTAGCACACACTGGGATTTGTATTCTGAGCTCATCTTATCGTAAGAAACAAAGATCTTCTTTAGATAAGATGTTACAGCCTGAAAACACAAGGAACATTGTGTTTTCATTCAGTAGCAATAGAATAAAGAACAAAAACTAAAAGATACATATACCATAAAATAATAAATATAACATATATTTATAAAAAAATATTTACTTGACATTTTCTTTTGATGATCTACGTTTACGGAGTGTGATACACATTTTGAAATGGCTGTCTTTTTAAATTCACTGGTGTGTGTAAAGGGAGCAGAGCACTCAACTGGAAAACAATAAATCTATGAATGAATGGACAGGTAGCTGCTTCCATGGTAACTGGCCACCTCACACCCGCTTTTACCAATGGGGATTCCCCCTGCGGTGTGTGTGTGTGTGTGTGTGTGTGTGTGTGTGTGTGTGTGTGTGTGTGTGTGTGTGTGTGTGTGTGTGTGTGTGTGTGTGTGTGTGTGTGTGTGTGTGTGTGTGTGTGTGTGTGTGTGTGTGTGTGTGTGTGTGTGTGTGTGTGTGTGTGTGTGTGTGTACACATCGTGCTCTGCAGGATGGGCTGGGGTAAAAGAATGAGTCAGAGGAAGATCTAGAAAATGAGTCATAAAAATAAACAGATATATCAATAGGAAAGTTTGTGTTTTACTATACATTCATAAAAAAAAAAAACACATTCTGAGCATTAAAGGATAAATCTGGTAATATGATATATTTGTCACCAAATCCTATTCAAGAGCGACAATGAACTGATGCAACCGTTTATTGTTGTTTGTGTCGCCAAAGCCGAAGCTTATTCCTCTGAGCCACAGAGTGAATCTCCATTTGTGTGGAGAAATGTTAGAGATGAGCCTTTACTACGAACCAGTCTTGCTGCCGTAAATACTCACTCGAGCTCAAAGTCTGCAGCTAGTAAATTGAATTGAATCACGAATCGATACAGAAAACTGCAGCTGCTTTAGGAACAAATGACATGTCTCTGTATAGATACACAAGTAGAGAATATATGTTTGTGACCCTTAAGGTTGAGTAGACGTTCATTTTTCTGCGAGTAATAACAGAGCCATCTATGCTCTTAAAGAAAAGTCTCTCTCTCTCTCTCTCTCTCTCTCTCTGTGTTTAATGAATCTCCTCTTCCGTCCTGCTTCTTCCTCGGCCTCTCCATCTGCCAGTCTTCCCGGAGACACTTTTTTTCCTGTGAGCCTCGATAGTTGCCTGGCTCCTCTCCCTCGCCACCTGGCTGTTTAATTTAACGACTGCGGTCCTGTTACATAACAAGCCCACCTGCAATAACTACAGTTTAACCACATCGTCTGTTTGTGCACACACACCCTGCATGTGTGTTTCTGTATTGTCAGCTTGTGTGTGTGTGTGCGTGAGAGTTTGTGTGTGTGTGTTTTTCCAGTTGGAAGCAAATAGTGAAGATAGCAAGTTAACATCCTGTCGGCCAAACGCCACACAGGCCCTGGCTGTAGATAAATGGGTCCAACAGATAAAAGTCAGAGCTACTGCAGCAGGTTGTGTTGCTAGTTTTAGATCAATCTGAAAGAAGTACTGACTGTTTGCTCAGCCTGTTTTTTAATAATGTATTTACTGTAAAAGAGCAGGATTTGACATCTTTTCACATCTTTAATTCAGCCGCCATTGTTTTTGTTTCAGTTTTATTTAAATTTTTTTATGTCAACCAGCTAAATTTCAGTTATTTCTGTTAGTCTACTGGAGGAGCCTGGGATCGAACCACCAACCCTCTAGTTAGAGGACAACCCGGTGTACCTCCTGAGCCACAGCTGCACCACGTTCATTACTGTCTGTAGAGACCTAACTATCCAGGAAGACACTTCCCCTGTTTGAATCCCCAAAACAAATCTGAGTTGAACAACTAATCTATTTAAAAGCACTGGAGCAGTTATTTTGTCGTCTCTCGCTCAAATAAAACCAGTTCCATCATTTTGGATTTGAAACAACTTTGTTGCGTTCAGGTCAATTTGTTGCTTTTCTTAACTCCAGACATTTGTAGTCTTTGCTCCATTTCTTCTTCTGTGACTGTTGAATAACGGCGATCTAAAGACGCCTGGTGCTCGTCTTAAACCGTTTATATTTGAGATAATTAAAACATTTTCCGCCATGGGACGACCGGAAACATGTCAGTATGGTATCAGAGAATCTTTCTGACTCCTCTCTGTGAAACCCTAATGGGTAATTTCATTAAATACATCAATGTATTCAGAGTTTCATTACACTTTATGGAAGAAGAAATGATTATACTACACAACGGAGATTATACAGTTGTGATTCACATCCTATCCGCTCAGCATATTTGATTTAACCTTATGCTGGACTGCTTCCTAAGTCTCTCTCTCTCTGTGTGTCACAGTATTACAAGACTGCATTATGCACTTCAAGTCTCACTGTTTCAGGATGAGACTAATAGTACATTAAACCATTAGACAGATGCTGCAGAGAACACTAATATTCTCCCTCTCTCCGTGTCTGTAACTCACACACACTGGACGCAGACTATACACACCGCTAATGCTTCCTGTTTGCCTTTAATCAGAGCTCAGGTTTCAGGAAGACAGGATGCATTAGCGGTGGGAGGGGAGAGATGGTCTGTATCAGCAGGCTGTTGACAAACCTGAGCCGACCTTTATCTCCTCATCTTAAATAGGTTTTGAGAAGAAAAGAAGCGTCATCCTCTCAAGAGTCCAGGTGATTTGCCTCTTGATCCGCAAAAGAGAAAATTGTCATTTAATTGGTAAAGAGAGGTCGGAGCTCAAACTGGTAACATGGGTACCACGTTTAAGCAGAATTCGACTAAACAGACAAACGTGTACATCTGCAGAGATTACATTTTCAATGTAAAGTGCAATAGCTTTGAAAGAAATACAGAATAGAAAATGCAGTAAGTTAATTCCCAACAAATTCGGGTTCTTAGGCCTTTGAGCAAAAGGTAAACATTTGCAACAGTCATGAAGAACCTGTTTTCCCTTGTGATGGCCGACATGGTCGGGGGTTGTGGCCTTCCTGTGCTGCATTTCCTTCAGATCGTAAAGTCATGATGAGAGAAGTCCTGAAATGATGTCAAAAACATTTGAAATCAGAACTTAGAAGACTATGGACTGTTTTTAACTATTGACTCTACCAATCAAAAAGTTGTTTTTGATTAGTATAGTATCTTAAATGTCAATTATAGTAAATATCTTATTGAAGAATGCGAATTGATAAAAAGACACATTTTAAAACACACAAAGGGATATGAGTGGTTTGCCTATAAAGTATTTGTCCGGAGATAAGAGTAAGTCTTTACCTGGTAGTCCTTGATGAGTTCTTCTCTAGACTTTCCAAGTTACTCCATTAAGCAGCGGATGATGACGTCTCTTCTACCTTTTGATATGTTGCTGTTCGACAGACAGAACATCATATAAGTGCATATACATTCACAATGGATAAAGAGCGAGCACTGGTGAAGCAAGCTACAAATGTAGAAAGTGAGCGTTTTATGATTTAATGCAGTACATCCCTTTAATATTTTTTCAAATGTGGTCTTACATTTTAATTAAATTCAATTCGATTTTATTTGTATAGCATCAAATCATAATAAACATGATCTCAAGGGTCTTTACATAGAAGGTAGAGATGGAATAATGGTGGGGAAGCTTATACAAATATTTAACTTTGACCAAGTGTCACCAGTTATCCATCCATCCATCCATCCATGTACACGAGCCCAACATAAGATTATCATCACATGAATTTTAGACAATACCTGCCTGAGTGAGTCCAGCATAGAACTTGTTTTCGTGCGAGCCACCCTGTCCTTTGTCCGAAAAACCAGTGTCCAATGTTGACCAAATGGTTTGCTGGAGAGGAATCGTTGTGATCCTTCTCTTTGTTCTAAAACAAAAAGGTTAACACACACAACATAATTAACCACCATGCTAAAACAATACCACACTTCTCTCAGTTTGAAATGTTGAGCAGCAACATTAACTGCTGCTTTCATAATTAACATACAGTTTTAATGACTGTTCCAACTTACTAAGATAAATGTAATGTAATGAAACACAACAATATACATTTTGACAAACAGAAGATAAATAGCTTACACCATTGGGACCCCTTCTTCAGCAACTGAAACCATGTCCACACAAATGAGCTGGTGTGTGTCCAGAAAAGCAGCACATGTGCCAGAATGATAATAGCTAGCAAGCTAAGCTAATGCTAGCAAAGTAGTCTGTGGCCTACTCACTTTGCTAGCAAGCTAAGCTAATGCTAGCAAAGTAGTCTGTGGCCTACTCACACACTGACTTTAGCAGATGAGCTAACATGAATGTACAAAGTAAATTAAGCATAAAACCTACCCCAGTGGCTTCACATCCACGAACTGTCTCATCAAATGAGGTATAAAATCATCCAGGTGCTGTCTGTCCTCCTGGGTCAGTGCTGTCTGTCCTCGTGGGTCAGGTGCTGTCTGTCCTCCTGGGTCAGGTGCTGTCTGTCCTCCTGGGTCAGTGCTGCCTGTCCTCCTGGGTCAGGTGCTGTCTGTCCTCCTGGGTCAGGTGCTGTCTGTCCTCCTGGGTCAGGTGCTGTCTGTCCTCCTGGGTCAGTACTGTCTGTCCTCCTGGGTCAGGTGCTGCTGCTCTGGTGTCTCAGGTATTGTGTGAAAGGAGCACTGACTGTCCTCTGACGTCACTGGCTGAGCAGGAAGAGGGTTTTTGAATTTCACTCAGTTACCAAAGTAAACTTGACTTCATTGTGTGGGGTCGTGCAGTCAATACAGAAGGGTAGTTAATATTACTTGGCATGAATGCTAAAAATTACTTATCAAAATGATGATTCATAATTACTAACAAACTTCAAGTAGCAGATTAAATAACACAGCGTTTTGAAGTAAAAGCCCTTCAATAATATTGTATTGTAGAATTTAAACAAAAAAGCCACGTAAACATTACAGGGCCAAAAAATTTTTTTCTCGGTGTGGTGAAAAAAAGCACTTTTAGTGGACATGTCATGGACTGTTGCAGTTGTCCCATGAGTAAGATTCATTCACAATAAGACATGAGTGGAGAAACGTACCCCCCATCTTGCACGATGTGAACGTTTCTATGAGCAACAAGTAAATCAGTGAAGAAATTACTAGACAAACAAACCCACTGTTGCACTGTGCTCCAGAAGAAGGGACTTTGGTAAATTATTGAACAGCCACCTCTTTCTTCTGGTTAAGATTTTCTCGATGCCAGATTTGATCACATCTGCATTTATTCACATACATTGATGAACAAGGGTCACTGTTCACTGGCCACCCTTCATGTCCTGTCACTGGTTGTGAGGCCGTGTTTGAGTGACGTCCACCCATCATGTCATCGTCATCCGATCTTCATATGATGTCACCTCTGATGATCATTCTGTGGAAAACAAACGCCTCCTTTGACAGTTTTGTTTGAGATGTGCTGAACGGCAGCATGAAGGGCTCATTATCCTGCTGAGCCAGCGACTCTGAATGGAATCCAGTCCTGTTGAACAATGCTGGCTTGAGTGCTCCGATTTAAAGAAAGGAAAGACAAGCACAAGTGTTTTTTACCCCCTGATTTATTTGCACATATATGCATTTTTTAAAATACCATGTCGCTGTGTTTATTGTCTGTGCAGGAACGCAGGTCAGGAGCATTTCCTGTGCTCCTTCGGCAGCGGGCCCAGGAACTGCATTGGATCCAAGCTTGCGGACGTCTTCCTCAAGGTGACTCTGCTCATAACACTGACATTTTAGGGATTAAGCATAACTTTATTATAAATAACTATATATTAAAAAGAAAACACGTACAACCTAATATATGGAACTTTAATTGACATGTTCACACAATGTAAACATGAATGCACCTCTTTTCTGCATATATCAGCAAACTTAAACCCCAATATTGATACGACTGTGAAACTTCTAAATTGGCTGATAAATGTAAGAATAATTATGGCTAACTAACAGACTGTGGTTGTTCTTTGTTTATGATATTTTGAGTCTGAGTTCGGAGGTTTTGAAGCTTAAATAGCTCAGTGAATTAAATAAGAGAGAACGAAAGAGCAGAGATGGAGAGGTGAACCATCCCCCAACCGTTCAGTAAATAGAACACTGCTCATGGGAATGATCAAATGCTTGGCCGTGTGTGTGTGTGTGTGTGTGTGTGTGTGTGTGTGTGTGTGTGTGTGTGTGTGTGTGTGTGTGTGTGTGTGTGTGTGTGTGTGTGTGTGTGTGTGTGTGTGTGTGTGTGTGTTTGAAAGAGATATCAGACGAAAAATGTCCAGGTACAGTTTGTCCTGTTTAAAGCACCTGCTCTTCCCCATGGTGACATTCACCATAGCCACCATCGCATATCCCATGAGACACGTATACACACACACACACACACACATCCTATAGACGACACCGGAACAAGACAGGTGTGCTGCAGGTGTTGCAACAGGAAGGAGGGAGATTTATTTCCCATGCAGGGGTATTCTCTCTGGAAACAGTTGTGTGTACTGTATGTACAAGTGTTGACACTGGGGAGTCCAGGGCTATTTCCAACGTGAAAACAACCTCTGTGACCCAGTTTACCCAGTGGCGCTTCACAGTTATAACAAGAAGTGTGGGGATGATTTTCAGTAGTTGCAGATTAATCAATTGTAGTAGCTTAAAAGTTCTGTTTTATAACCCTCTGTCTTATTCTAACAACCAGAAGCTGGTTTGTGAAATAATGTAAATACCTTAGGATTGAAACCAAAACCAAACAATAGCTCCACTAACACCATGTTTTGCATGGAAATCGGTTCAGTAGTTTCGGAGTAATCCTGCTGACGGTCAAACAAACCCAGATGAAAACAACCTCCCTGGTGGAGGTAATGAAATCAGCTTTTCTTCTGACGTCAGGAGTTCCTCGGTAAAAGTCGATCTCTAAAGAACCGCAGCACACACATTGACTGACGTCACAACGTACAGGAAGTGTGCACACTATCCATCACACTGGTGGGGTTTATTTTACACTGATGATGCACACGTTGAACCTCATTCCTCACTGTAACCTGCTCTGCTACGGCTAAAATACCAGACTGATTGGTTCTTTAAAGTGTGTCGGATTGGTTCTCAGCAGGCCAACCACTCTCGCATGCCACCACACACACACACACACACACACACACACACACACACACACACACACACACACACACACACACACACACACACACACACACAGACACACACACATAGAAGGTGTGACCAGAGTAAAAAGTAGACCGCATGGCTCTAGGTCAGAGATGTGACTCATTGCCTCCTCGATTCATCCCTCCCCCCTCTCTCCTTCCTCCCTACCCCCACCCTAATCATCCTTCCCCCATCCTCCCTCCCTGCTTCATCCATCCTGCTCCTCCCCCTCCATCAGGCAAATCTTCATTCATAAAGTGGAGGGAGGTGGGGCAACCGGTGGATGAGTCTAGTCAGATCAGTGGCCGAGTATCAGCCAATAAGAGATACTGGCTATGGAATTACCAGCCATGCAGATCTGAGTGCAGCCATAGAATGAAGATGAGGTTTCTTTTGTCGCGGGGGGGGGGGCATAGTTGAGCTTTTACATAAAAATAAGACAGAAAACTGGGGATGTGTTGATGCAAAATAAGAATTGCCGACAGAAAACTCTGCTGGATGGTGTTCCAGCGACTAAATTGAAAATTGATCATCGACGTTCAGTTGTTTTTGTGCAAAACTGTCGCATATACATCGACGACATGACAGCTCCCCCCGAAAGTGAAGCCAAAGCATCTTGATTGCCATCTGGTGGCTGACTGCAGTACAGGTCCCACCTCCTCCATGTTAATGGTTGGACATGGATCAAATTAAAAAGTACACGTCAAATGAATTTTTCTCAAAGAAATATATTTGAACTTGAGAGGCGACGTTAATGTCTCCAATTTGTACCCAATGTTCACTTTCAGCTTGGCTGCTAAAAGGTGCTGCGTTGCTTTGCCGTTTCCAAATGTGAAAAAAAAAAAAAAATCATACAAGCAAAGTGTTATGGAAGCTGTAGCTTTGCAAGTTGGAGAGTTATTCAGCGTTGGCGGATGCTCTTGCTCTGCCAAGTGCCTTCTAGTCTCAACATTTCGTTTTAGCTCTGCAGTAAAAAGAAAAAGTGCAGCCCACACTGCTCTTAAATCTGTAGCGTCAATAAGTGAGTTCAGTAAAAAATACCACATGAATCAGGGTTGTTGTTGTTTTGTGTGCCGCCCCATGCAGGAAGCCTGCGTGTACCTGTTAACGCACTACGACTGGCGTTTGGACCCTCCATCACAGGACCTCGAATACAAATGGCTGCCTGTGTCTCGCCCCGCCAACCCCCCCACCATGTCTTTCGCCCGACTGGATCAGACCAGATCTGACAAAGAGTGACACCAGCTAAGGGATGCACAGCATATTTAGTGACGTTACCAGTTGATAGATTTGAAAAAAAACAAAACAACAACATGTAGGCTCTAAAGAAATCTGAGATAATATCCGAACACACTGAGAGGGAAGCCGTCAAACTGAGAGGCTTTCCCCCCGCTGCGTATAATACAGTAATCTTCCTGGGGGAAGCCGAGGAGTGTGTTGGTTTCACTCTGCCAGTTCCTCTGCAGCTGTCTTTGATGAATCTGCACCAGAAAGTCAATGACTCATTCTTCCTTTGTTAAATATGACAACGCTAGACGATGTATTTTTTTTTTTCTTTTTCTCTTATCCCATATTTTTCAGCATAAAAAAGATCACGACACACAAATCTCTTCGGCTCATTCGATTTAACTGCAGCAACTTGTCTCATATGTCAGGCTTCGCTTCAAGGTTGAGCTGATATATATTCAAATTGTATTCATTTGTTTTTACCTGTTTTTAATTCAAATTGATAAATCTCCATAGCTGCAGTTTTAATAATGTAGAAGTCAGTGTTTCAACTAAATAAATCCACACACGTGCACACACACGTGCACACACACGTGCACACACAAACACAAAGGTAAGCCCTCAGATTCCATCACTGACGGCAAACCTGCCTGCCCCCCCTCCTCCTAGCAACCACCACTGCTTAGCAACAGTTCGTCATACCGACACTGACTTGTCCTCCCTTTAGTATGCAAGTCTGTCTCTCGCTCTCACTCAACACGCACACACACTAACCTGGTTATTTTTGAATGCGTTCAGTCGGCAGTGATACGCACGCCATCTGCATCACATGTAAATGATGCCAGGAGGCTTGTCAGGGCACATGCCTGCATTTTAAATAATTTTTGGAGACTTGGAATGATTTTCAGCACTTGAATCGTGGACCACACCAGCCTTACTTTAATGTCTAATTTATTCATATGAAAGTGTAGCAGTAATAATGATATTGTTTATGTTTGTATCTGTTCCATAGAGATGCTGTAAGCGTTAAAACGTTTGTAACATCATGTGATGCTTTTGAGACAGAAATCTCGACCTCCTTGCTGCATTGTTGTTTTATCCGCCTGTGTTTAAAGTAAAAACAAATTTCAAATATCGTTGATGTCCTCTGATTACTTTCAATAAGACAAATCATCCTAAGTTCACCCTAATATATATATATATATATATATATATATTAAATTAATATTCTACAGTAAAACCAGATATAATAATATATTCAAATGAAATAAAATATCAAACAAAAGACAAAGAGTCTTTCTATGTGGTGTTTGCATGTTTTCTCTGTGTGGGTTTTCTCCAGTTACTCCCGCCTCCTCCCACAGTCCACAGACATTCTGAGTGACGTTAGATTAATTGTAGACTGTAAATTGTCCGTAGGTGTGAGGGTGAATTATTGTTTGTCTCTGTACGTTGTCCCTGCGATACACTGGTCGCCATTTTCCAGCCGATGTGAATAAGTCCTGGTGTGTAACATGTATAAAATGTGAGCTATGCTGTTAATGCTGTCTGCAGTCTGTATAATCAGCTGTAGGTCTGTGTCTCAGAGACGCCTTTGTCCTGCACAGAGCTGCTCAACAAACCCACTGTTCTCTCTGCTGCTGTGGCCGAGGGGGTAGAGCGGTCGTCCTCTAACCAGAAGGTTAGTTCGATCCCAGTCTTCCCTATCTGCATGGACACGTGTCCCTGGGCAAGATACTGAACCTCAAATTGCCCCTCATAGTAACATGCTGCCCACAGATGCACTGTATGAATGTGTGTGTGAATGGGTGAAAAATTGTAATCTATAGCACTGGTCTTCTAGACTAAAGATCAGACCATTCAAATACAGACCATCTCTCACTCTCTCACACACACACACACACACACACACACTCTGATACACACTGAACTCTGCTGCAGGCTTCCATATTTCTCTGTTACACTCTCACATACTCTCGGAGACATAAATCACGTAGAATCTAACAGAAAATGGGGTCCTTGTGAGCCGAGTGCTATGACTCACTGCTCTCCCCACACTTGTCCATTAGCGGACGCTGCTACTCGCAACAGTTTTGGACAGGCGAGAACAACTTGCTCTGAATCGTCCTCATGCCCAAGAACAAACAACTCTCGTTCCATTTATTTCATTGTTTCGTCTCATTTTCTCTTTTGTAGCAATTTCATTATCGTCTTTTTTTCGGTTTCACTCCTCCGACCAAGTTCAAATCGATGAGAGGACACTGGCAGGCTGAACATTTAAAGAACCACCCTCAAGTCATACATAGCACAAATGTATTCTGTTATTGTAGTGAAGCAAAAGAAAACCCTTATCTGTGAAGTCAGGCATCAACATTCTGAAACTTCAACTGTCAAAAGGTTAACGGTTGGAAACATGCAGAATATGCCGGAACTACTGGATTTCTGTTTGTGCACACGTTGCACCCAAAACACTGATCTGATTTAGACACGTCGTCTGCTGCAGGACCCGTGAAGTCACCTGACGGACAGATCAGCATTTCATGCTGCACACGTGTTGCGTTCCACTCTAAACCGACTATGTGTGCTTGTCCTTCACATTTTAAAAACATCATTTCAAAAATCACCTGACAGCGTGTCCTTCAAACAATGCCCCAGTGAATTTGCTCTGGTGAATGTGCATCTATTCATTCATACATTTTCTTCCCCGCTTGCCCGAGCAGCCGGCTAAGCAGGGTGTTCCTGGCGTCCCTCTTCCAGCTCCACAGAGGGATCCCGTGGCGTTCCCAGGGCAGATGGGAAATATAATCCCTCCAGTGAGGGATTATACTTGGTCTTCCCCCGTGGGTCCCTAGGCCATTAAACCTCCAAGTGAAGGTGCATGGCATTTTAATGATTTTCAACAATATGAGGAGCAGAGGTGGTTTTGATACGTCTGTGAAAGGCTCCTATTGGCAGATTCCTTCAGTGAACCCATAAATCGGTCAGAGTGTAGAAGAAAGGGAAACACTCACTCCATGTGGGGTTGTCCAGGCTCAAGAGAAAAAGTAAATCATGTCAGTCGCCCTCTGACACACACACGTGTCTAACAGGAGGCAGGACAATGTATCCAGATGGCAGAACAAAGCCTGGGGTCAGTTTTAATGAGCAGAGCTAATTACCACATGACTGTCCTGTCCGTCCACTCCCAGTGGACTGTTGGCCTTTAACAGGGTATACAACAGGAAGTACAGGCAGGAAAACCGACACACATGCAGGGAGACACACAGACACTCGTCACTGTAGACACGAGTGGGTAAGTAAGCACATCTGTATTTAGAGATCGCTTTTCAAAAAGCAGAAAGGTGATTTGAAAGGTGCAAATAAAACCACACAATGAGAAGCATGTTGATAAATAATTCAATTAAGAATGAGCTAAACTTGTGAAAAGAATAAAAAAGGAGAGAAACAAAGGCGTCTGAGGAAAGTGAAACCTTCAGATGGAATTCACAGCCTTTAACTGTATAAAAAGATGGACGACATGACAGCAACTCAAAAAACAAAATCATCTGAATCGTCCCCTGGCCATCTTATAGGTCGTAAACGCTTCCACCTCCTTGTTAGCAGATGGGACATAAGTGGGATAAACTAAAAACGTATGTTTCCGGTAACTTTGGTTTTAATTTGTTATTTGATGTTATAAAACTAGATGGAAAGTCATGACTGACAGCTGAGACTGAGAACCAAATTACTTCAAAAAGGAAAGATGGTGGCACACCTGGTGCCACCATCCTCAAGTCATCCATCTTTATTTTTACAGTCTCTGGATAGAGCAGAAAGAATATTTTTTAAATCAATTCCTTACTTTTTCTGCTTTGGCCTATTCTAACTCTTAGCGTGAGTAACTGTTCCACTTTGCTGTGGTTGGATAATTCCTGTTTCCTTCATATCAGCTGTTTTCATGTCTACAACAGTTGGACCATTCTGCAGTTGAATTCCTGCAGCGATCCCCAGACCTCACAAAACCACAGAGACACACATCCACTCAGATAAACACACAATCCGACAATGCAGCAGCACGCGCTCGTGTTGCTTACTACAGTGTTTGTCTGTGCTCAGACAGGCAGGAAGGAAGGAGCCATTAGTCACCGAGGTGCCATCACGCACTGTTTAATTGTCTCATTCATCTTCCCTCTTGCTGCCGAACGGCACGCCGCCGCTCAGGTTCACCGGGGGAAACCCTCGGCAGTAGAGCACGCCGTCAAATGTAAGTGTGTGAGGCAGAAAATGGGCCTGTATCTCCTGATGTAACTGCCTCAGACAGAAGTTGCAGAAGTGGTCAGTTATAGTTGTCGGTTTCGGTCGCTCAGCTCCACAGAATATTTAATGAACCTCCTGGGACTTGTCGAGGAAGCTGACGGATGTGCGGACGCGGCTTCGAATCTGTAGTCGTTTCCTCGGTTGTCAGCACTGATGGAACCAGCGAGGGAAAGTCTTCATGAGAGAATCTGACTTGAATCTAAAATGAAATAAGAATAAAAACAAGGAAGAGTACGACTTGCATTCATTACCGAAATAAGAAAGGTCAAATATTTTCTTCCTACTTCTTTAAGCCATTAATTTGTTTGTGTTTATTTTGTTTAGTGATACATAAGTTGACTAAGAGCCATGCTGCTCTGTGAGTCACACAGCGGAGGGGACCACCCTGAAGGACACGTCAGTTTACTGTTATTTACTTTTACCGCAGAAAAAACAATCTTCCTGGCATAAAGTACAGGGGAATATATTGATCAGTATTCCTTTAAATCCTGAAGTGAAATTATGATTTGTATGGGGTTTTCCCAGGGGATATTTAATCTCCTAATAGCTCTTCTTTTTATTTCTGTAATCCTTTTTTGTATGTATGAATTATCTCACATTTTCATAGCTGAGCTGTTTGTAATGTTGCTGATCAGCGTCTTCTTGCAGCATGAAAACATGGATATGTGGGTGTTTAGCCTCCAGTGTGGGTGAAAGAAAACCTGATATCACACCGTTCTCACTTTCCCTCTGAAAACACTGTAAATATAGACTGATAACTGTAAAATAAATAAATAAATCTCTAATGTTCTTGATTCAGAAAACATTACATCAAACCCTCAATTAATAAACAAACCAACAGAAGTGCTTCTTTTATTCCTCTTCAATGCTTGATCGTCACCGAGCTTCTGACACCAAAATAACTCATCAGCTCGTTATGCACAGGCTATTTCAGGAGCATCTGTCATCAACATGTGATTCTCAATATAACTTTAACATTCAAATCAAATGCCGTTCCATTATGTTTCAATTGTATGCGGGGGGGGGGGGGGGGGGGGGGGGGGCGACAGGGGAATCAGATGAGTGGCTGAGTACAGTTGAGTAAATGCCTCCCTCCCTCGATGACATACTCTCACTCTGACTTGCAAACACTCTCAACCACTCGTCCTCCTCTTCTGTCTCTCGCACCGTGTCGCTGCCCTCATTCCTCCTCTCCTGTGTGCGGCCATTCCTTTTCAAACATCACGGAACAACACTTGAACTGTTTTTAGCTGCTCGGCTAGTGGCTCCATCCCCGGTGACGTCCACTTGGAGAGAGGAAGAGGTGGAAGGGGAGGATGGATGGAGGGAATGAGAGGAGGAGGGAAGTTAAATGAAAAGTTCAGCCACAGTCAGAATCTAAAGGATGACATTTAGCTGTGTTTTGGACTGAACCTCGCTAAGCAATGAATCTGAACTGCATCTTTAAAGTAGAACTGTTGCATATGAGACTAGAATGTTATTTTTCATCAAGATCCATGAATTGTTCTTTTGTGAAAAATGTGAAGGAAAGTGGAAAAAATAGGGTAAAATTCTGGAAACTTTTTGTGAGGAGATTTTTAAACATATTTGTTGATTTCTTAGAGAATAATTCATGGACCTGATGGAAAATCAGGCACATTTAAGGGAGATATATATAATACAAATCTGGATGTAGGGAGACGGTTGGGCCTTAATAACCTGAATATTTGGAAATGGTTTCTCCGATTCAACACATACAAAACAAATATCATAAACTTCGTCCCGATCGTACAGACCTCCGCAGGCACACAGCGAGCGAGCTGCTGAACCAGGCCACCATCCAGACCCGCTGCATTCTTCAAGCCTGAATCGGTGCCGTTTGCTCGGTGTCACAAAGCTCAGTGAACAGTATGTTTATCCTCAGCTGTTCGGAAGGCTGGCTTTCCAACACACTGAGATATAAACACGACAATAGCAGGTCTGTTTCCTTTTCAGCTTTAGCCGTGCTCACATAGTTTGAATTAGGAGATCAGGCCACTTCTGTAATAGTCCCGCTTCCCACTCCTGACCGTTATATATACACAGTGATCCGCTCATTCATGCAAACTGATCAGGTAACTCCAGAGCCAATTCCAGTTGGTATAGTTTTTGATACAAGGAACTCAGAGATTTTTGGGTTAAAGTCTTGCATCACTTTCATAGTGTGCTGCAATGTCTGCAATCAAAACTTTTTCTTTGATCCAAGCCGTTGATTTTTGGGCAATGAACTCGAATCGCCACTGCGCAGGCTCTGGTTCCAAATGCACAATATGGCGGCGCTCTTATCTGGGATATATTGGTTTAAATTTCCAGATAGTGGGAGGAAGTGGAGACATATCGTCCATCTTTACGTACAGTCCATCCACTCACCCAATGATTAGCTGGGATTGTCCACAGCCCCTCTGTGTGACCTTCACGGGATAAAGCGGTGTAGATATTGGATGGAATGATGGATGGATGGATTGTATTTTACAATTGCTAAATATATATATATAAAAACTGTCCACTTTAGATTTTTCAATGATGGATAATGATAATGATAGGACTGAGGCTGTAGGAATCTGTTCTGCAGTGAATCATCACAATGGTTATAGAGTGTTGACTCACTTCAATGCTTCATCCTTGAATCCTCCACGCTGCGGGGTTTTTTTTTCCTCAGAACTTCTCCCAGTGGGAGTGTAGGAGGGGAATGTTTGTCTTTGCACAATTAGAGAAGATAACAGCAGTTAGAACATCGGGAGCTACAGCAAAACTCTCCCAGTCCCGACACTTTCGACATGAGAGAAAAAACTGAAAAACACATCTCAAGAAAGCGAAGAATGGATTCTGTGCTTGGCTGATGGACTGAGTAGGAGTTGGACTGTCAGTTGCAGCACTCTCTCTCCCAAGTGTCTTATCCGCCTCCTCCTGGGTTTAGATTGTTTCAGGATCTGAAGATGTAAAAAAGCTATTAAAAGACTGCCCACTATAGTGTCTTCCTGAATGTGATAAACAAAGTGTACTTGAAGTGCAGAGCAGGATGGGTAATATTCCCGAGCAGCAGACAACAACTGATACACGTGACCCAAACTATCATCTAATGGTTCCTGGAAACCATTAAAGTGCAATGTTGAGATGAATGTGTGACAGACTGAGGATGTTATTCATGGGAACTAATTTGAACAAGGAGGCATTTCCCCTGCAGCGAGCACGGGGCCATCCCCTATTAGTGGGAAATATTTGATATGGATAAAAAATAAAGTCGCTCAAATGATCCGTGGAGAATTTCGTCTGGGTTTCAAAATTGCATAACATCCTGTATATAACAGCTCAACTCTCCTGTAAATATTGTTCAAAAGTCGCTCTTTACCAAGGGCTGGTTATTTATAGATGGTGTGTTCAAGCAAAGGGCATTGCTTGCAGCATAAACAGATAATGGGTATCCATGGCAAAGTCAATGTGGATAATGCAGTGCACTTTAAAAGGTCCAGTAAATGTGACTCAACCCTCACTTCTGGAACATAATGATATTTCGCGGTCGGGAGATATTATGGCAGAGAAGAGGACGTTGGTACTGTTGGATTAAACGGAACGAGAGCGTGATTCTAAGTCGATGTGTCGTCCCTGTAACCTGTGACAGCAAAGAGCAGTTTGACCTTTATTTACTGAGCAGGGGCGCCGACACTGGGGGAACACTGGGTCAGGAATTAGGCCCCAAAACTAACCTTTAAATAAAAGGTAATGCTGGAATAATTTGCCAAAACCCACATAGATTATTGCAGGAATCCTTATAAAGTATTTGCAAGTCACATAAAAGCTTTTTATTTTTATTTTCCTTAACATAGAGGTCAAAAACTGTTTTCCTTCCCTCACAATAGTCCAAATAATTCAATTTATCCGAATAAAATGTCTAACTGATAGATTAGAACATTGATAGCCTGTCTGATAAATATGAAACTATCACCACAGCAAAGCTAGCTTAGTTTTTCACTTGTCTTCTGAAGCAGGAGGCGAGAGCTCAGCTAACGTTGCGACACACAGTATTTAGTGTGATTCAGCCAAGTTGTGCTGCGGAAGAATGTTATCACACCTCGAGTCTCGACTTTCATTTTGTGCCACGAGCGAACACAGAGGGGGAGAGGAAGGGAAATGTTTCAGTTGTGTTGTGTAACTTTAGCCATGTTGGCTGTCAACCAATTGAGCAATTGACTCATGGCTATACACTCCCGCATGCACACACACACACACACACACACACACACACACACACACACACACACACACACACACACACACACACACACGCTCGGAGAGAGGAAATTCAATCACTTAAATGTGACCATGTCACATTAACAAGGACACTCCACTTCCTGTTGTTTCACCCCCACTCGTCTCTTGCCCCCCCCCCCCCCCCGTCAGTACCCCAATCACTGTTCAGCTGCCCTTCATGTTGTTTTCTGGGAAAATAGACTGAGCTGATGTAGTCCTGCAACACGAGTTCAGTCTGGTTTCTCTTTTGCACTTGCATGCTGTGAAAGTACTGTCGTGCATATCTGGTCTGTCTACAGTCCCAGTCATATGTGGCCGCTCGTTGCCGTAGTAACCACAGTTCCTGGCTCTGTCACAGTTTCTCAAACAAAAAAACATGACAGATGGATGACGTCAACGTGCATCTCAAGTCGGAGGCACCTCTGCCACACTGGAGTGACTGTGTATGTGTGTCTGTGGTGTGCGTGTGTCTGTGTGCGTGTGTCTGTGTCAGCAACAGTCAAATATACCATTTTTGCATCCAGATTCACAGCTCCAGTGTAAAGATGACTAACAAACTGCAGACTGTGTGTGTTTGTGTGCAGATGGAGAGGGTTTCAGTCTGTTTCCTGTCTGTAATCCCTCTGTCTGTTCTGCTTTTACCACAAACACACACACAGACAAAAACACACATTGTGCTTTATTCCTGTCTGCATTTGACCTGTCTTCATTCATATAGTCATTCATTCACAAACACTGAGAGGAGCTGAGCCACTAATGAAAATCAATAAATAAAATAAAAACTAGTAAAACTATGGTATATGTTTTCTCTGAATTGATTGTATAACTGTCTGATCTACTACTAAATCGTGTAACAATTACATTTACTATGACTGTTACTGTTATTATGTTTACACTTATAAAAATAGCCCATGTCCTACATGGTTTTTTAAAGCGTTTTGCCTGCATTTGACACAGAACTGATATCCTCCCAGTCACAGCAAAGGCAGCTGGTCAACAAAAGTTGGCAGAGAAATCAATTCGTTCCAGTGGATTGAGTAAATCTGTGAACATTTCTCACAGTCATGTTCAACTTTGCATTCACAGTGATGCTGTTGACCAATATTGCTTGAACCTGTCTCAACGGTGCTGACCTTTGGGTCCAAAATGAATTTCGGATGTTGCACCACCCACTTAAAACAAGAGAGGAGTTTTGCAGACACTCCGGAGACAGAGGTCAATGGCACAGATGTATTTTAAATGGATCTCAAGCTTGTTTTTGTCTTGTTTATGACTAGGTTGGTTAGCAACAAAATGCCACGAGAGGCTAATTTCACGTCAGATATGCAGAAAAGGACAGAGCCTTCTATCCGTACTCTGCAATCATTTCACCCAAATTGGTGGAAGTTCTCTGAAAGCTTCTGAAAGACGTGTGCGAAATTGACAAAGTGGAGCAGTACCATAGGGAATCAGGAGGGGGCAGTGTAGCTAATAGTTCAAGCAAGACGCCCACATGACATTGTTACATCGTTTAAAACAGACGTATCTCCTTTTATACGTGAATTAGCCTTAAGGGCCCAGAAAATAGATGGAAAATCAGATGGTTTGAAAACTAAAACAATCTCTATCCAGACGAGAGATGTAGCTCCATATCCGATGTCTGTCCATACTAATAAACGGAGAAAACGCACATCACAGGGCCGTTCACGGACAAGTTAGCGATTAACTTGACCACTGCAGTAACTAGCCCTGCGCTACATTATCAATCTTTAATGATTCTTCACAGACATGCAGACGTAATCTGCTGTGCCAGTGTCTGTTGTGTCTGAATGTTAACAGTAAACTATCTAAACTGCTGCTTAGCACTGTTTCATGTCAACACATCCTCCAAATATGAGTGTTTACCTTCACCTTTCTCTGTGGCATCCGCGCTCTCAGTGATGCCCCCAGCACCAGCATGTGGACGTTACCCAGAACACCAGATATAGATATATATATATATATATATATTTTAAAAACAAGTATTCTGGACTCGTGCCCGGGCTATGAGGCAGTATTTATGACAGGAAGGTACTTTTAGCTTCCTCCAGGCTATGATCATGAATTCTCTCTTGTTCTCATTAAGTCAAACAATATTTGTATTAGCTGTGTAATTTGAAAAAGTTTGAACGTTGTAGACTTAACAGAAGTGTTTGGACGCACCCATGTCCCTGGGTTACGGATGAAATATGAATAGTTTTGAATATGATCCCACTGGTTCATCATGTGCTGCTTTGACTATTCAAAACACACAGTGAGATTTGAATGAGGAAGAAGTGTGTTTTCTTTGAGTGTGTGACAGAAAGATAGAACAAATTTACTTCAGGGTTAAAGTTAACAGGGTATCATGTCGAAGCAATTTTCCATAACAAGCAAAGACGTCCTTTATGTGATGCTCAGTTTGTTCGTTTTTTGTGCCCATTGGAAACTGTTTTGGCTTTTTCTCATTGGTTTCTGTGGGGAGGTGATGGATGCCTTTGTGTTTGGAGCTTGCAGCCTACGAGCCGACCGCTAACAGCACTGCAGAGTAACGTCAAATCATTTTGGATTAATTTACCTTCTCACCAAGAGTTTAATAAAAGAAATAGAGACCTCTCTCTCTCATCTGTGCGTAAACTCTGCAACTTTGTATGAAGTCTAGATTCTGATGCTACAAAGCCAACTTTAGCATTAACAGCTGTTTACTTATCTTTCGATTTCAGCATCCAATTTTTTTTTTTTTCTTGCAACACCAAAGTTAGGTAACCTCAGTTCATCTGTGCTAGTCTTTCTTAACTTCTGACGTTAGCGTGTTGTTTAGCCCGTCCTGAAGTAGCGCTCTTTTATAACCTCTTGTCTTTTAAATGCAACAGTAAAGTGGCCAGTGACCATCACTACCACCTGCAAGAAACCACATTCACTAACAGAGAAAACCTCAGTATGACACCTTTAAACTACAACTTCAACATTACCTTTAACCCTCTTTTTATATTATAGATAAGTAGTAATACTAATAGTGTGTGTTGTCAGAAGGGTTATCAGGGAAGTGTTTACACTCGGCTGAGCAGGAAGGAAGCAACTCAACGACCAAATAAAGAGCCTGCAATTCACATTCACATTCACGGTGATGAGTGGAAGTAAACAGGCAATAAGGCACGTGGGTGCGTGCTGGCAGCTTCAGGATCGGTAGGTGAGCATGTGAGAGCTCGACAAGATGAAGGGCTTCAGTGCAATGACCCTGTGTGTGTGTGTGTGTGTGTGTGTGTGTGTGTGTGTGTGTGTGTGTGTTGAAAGTTGAACCGCTGAAACAGGGATAAGCTGCTATTGACCTGTAGCTTTATTACTTATTAACCCAGACAGTCTCAACAAACGGCTCAGTACAAACATGGCATCGCCTCAAAACTCCCAAACTCTATTTTTAAAAAGTTGGCAGAAAAAACAAAGCTGTCGTCTGCCGACACATTAAAAACAGATTTGTAAACTCAAACCTATAAAACATACAAAATAGTTAAAATATTGCCTTGGAAATAAAGTAAAAAGTAGGAATCCAAACCGGATAACAAAAGCAAAACACTGCATATATTCCAGTAATGCATAAATCCAGGCTTACATTAATATATGTTAGGAATGTTCGATTTTTTTATATCACAAAAAGTAAAATAATGATCTTATAAGGACTCATTTCTTCATTGTAAGATGTACAACATGAGAAATGATAGATCTGTGACAGCTCTTACCACGTTCTCTTCTTACCCTGTCGCTCATCCCTCACCCTCTTTGTCTCTCTACCTTTTTGTTCAGCTTATTTCTCTCTCCTCTGTGTCCTTACAACATCCCTGTGTCCTCCTTTTTCTCTGCCATATATTCATTCTTCTGTTTTAACTAACTCTCTCTCTCTCTCTCTCTCTCGACAACACACTCACGTAAACACACGACAAACGACACAAACTCATTCATGAAAACGTAGCTGCACTCAGTCGGGGTTTAACCACTGGATTATGGGATTAGTGAGCAGGCCAGATTTAGAGTGTGTATACACGTGCCTCACAAACGCTTGCGCGCACTCGTCCCACACACTCCTCTGCATGTGTGTTGTTGTTTTAAGATATTTTGCTGTTCACCATTTCTCCTTGTGGACCACTACTGCTTACACGCCACAACTACATTGCACATACTGCTCTGTCAAAGGAGTGTAGGTTGACATTTTAGGAAACTGCACACGTGTGCTTTCTTACTGAGGGATTGTTAACGAATACTCATGTCTGAATATGAAGATAGAGCCTGGAGAACGTTACCCTAGTTTACACAAGTTGACATTTGAGATAAATAACATGCTATTAGCATTTATGTAGTGACTCTACACCAAAGCCATTGGGAGCAATTGGTGTTAGTGTTTAGCTCAAGGACACTTCACTGTAGCCATGACCACCAATCCTGTGATAGACACCCTGCTGTCGTCGACTTCACGTCTCTGGACCCGTCTCGTCGTCAGCTGCCACTTTGCTGTTTTGCTATTTCTTTTAATTTGTATGTTTTTTTTTTTACGTATTGTACAAATTGGTCTGACTCGATCGTGGGGCCTTTTAAAGTCCATATGCGAAAAATATTAATATTTCCTTTTAATTTCATGCCTATAATAAAAATGGAGAGAGAGGATTGATTAGGGTGAGAGAGGTCAACAAAAGAAGGAGTGGGGGATGGGGGGGGGGGGGGTGGAGTGAGGAGGGAGAGATATTTACCATCTCCGACATGAGCGAACCCCTCTCTCTCTTTTACTCTCTCTCTCTTTCACGCTCAGGCGCTGTGTTGACGGATGACGACATGCGGGCGAGGGATGTGAGGATGGATGAATGGATGGACAGGGGAGAGCAGAGAGGGGGGAAGGAGGGAAGGAGGGTAGGGATGACATCAGTGCAGAGTCTCTCCCCAGCCAATCCACTTGCAGACCCCCACCCCCCCCCCCCACCCACCCCTGCCTGCTGCCTCCGCCTCCCCACACCTCTCCCTTGTTGCTACGGCAGCAGCATCATCCCGCCTGTACGAGGCTTTGTTTGGGGTCGGTAGTAATGCAGAGTGGTGTGTGTGTGTGTGTGTGTGTGTGTGTGTGTGTGTGTGTGTGTGTGTGTGTGTGTGTGTGTGTGTGTGTGTGTGTGTGTGTTGTCGAAGGCTGTGATCCAGCATGAGAAATCATCTCGTCTTTCTTTTTTCTTACTCGATCATCACACCCCACCCCCTGTGCTTCCTCTCATCACTCCATCCTCTTCCTTCCCTGTTTTTCTCTCACTGTCTCGTGTGTATATACATTTAAATAAGTGGATGAATGGATAGTTGTACACATTTCCTCTCTACATGTTTGGTATTTACATACATTTGCGTCTAGACTATAGAATATACGCTTTAATTTTTTTTTTGCATATGCCAGACAGAAAACACGACATAAATACTCAAGTGTGCACGAGTTCAAGCTGGTGGGAAACAAGCAGCTTCTGATCCCGATCGTCTGCTTACGAGTGTCATTTCAACATGGCTGTCAGATCGCACTTGTTCTACATGAGTTACATCTTGGAGGAGTCATTAAAAATAAATCAAGCGCACAGCATTTGAGTTGAGCACCGAACGAAAGCCTCACAAACACAAATCCTCGTGCACATGCATTGTTTCCCCCCTGTGCTCACGTGCACACGTTTTCCCCCTCTCGAACCCATTCATAGTCAATGCATCTGTGAACGATACAAAAAAATGATGTGTTTTTATGGTCTGTTTATCTGCAGGTCTCTCTCAGCTCCGCCTGTTTCTGCAGTTCTGTTGCGTTTTCCTTCTCTCATCTGCTGCTGCCGTGCTGCTCTCTATCCTCCCGTAACCATGGAAACGAGATCAACATGCAAATACCTGAGCACGCTCGCTAAGGCTGCGTGCGATAGAAGATGCAAATTACATTTCCGCTTGCAGGTTTGCACGCCCACAGATGCACACTGATACGTATACATACGCAGATTTATGGATGTCTAGTCCAGTAGATCTCTCTCTCCGCACAAAGATACTGAAATCATCCATCTCTAAGAAACTAGGCATTTTCCCCATCAAGGATTAAAACTAAAATAATCTTGTTGTTTACTTTATTTTCAAAGCCAAGTAAAATGTATTATATTGAAGATGTGATATGACTTTAAAGCTGCATCGGTTGATTTTTGGCCACTAGAGGACAGAGATACATTTCACTGTCAGATACGCTACTATAGCTAAACGTTAGCATTCATTTTTCAAATCCATTTCTGTTACGTTTATTTCTGAGCTAGCTAGCATTTTATATGTATTAATTGAATCAGCAACACACGTGTTAACGTTCCCACTGACATTTAGCTAGGCCGCCCCCTGGGTACAAAACCCAACTAACCCCTGGTGGTGGGTTTGAAGATCGCAGCGAGACTGAAAACACAATCGCCTACTTTTGTGTGAAAGACACAAAACCTAAAAGTTGAAAGACTGAAAAAGTTTAAAAGCTAAATTTGTGGTTTCATCATGTGCAATTAATCTTTTCTTGTTAAATATACGTTCATTCACTTTTACCATGGACATATTCATTAAGGAAGGTGTAAATTCTTAATTAAAGGCAAATAAAGACAGTAAACAAACAGTTGATGATTTTCATTATACCATGTTTGTCCACAAATAGATGAAACAAAGATAACGATAGGATATTACGCTCTGGGCTTTTTTAATTCTGGTTTAGGAAAAGGTGTAATAAAAAAACATTCTCGCACCATTTTGTACATTTGTACACTTACATATATATATTAAATATAAATTATATGTATACTATACTTTATTTCATTGTACCTGAGAATAAGATATTTGAAACTTTAAACTTATGCCTCTTTTAAAAGCCTTTATTTCATGATTACTTCTATTGATGATTTATGGAGTCTTCGCTTCACGGGGTCTCATCTTCATCACCTCCCGTTTTCATTGATGTCTGTTTCTTTTTTCTTTTTTATGAATGAACATCAGGGGAGGAGACGGGACGGGCAACTGGACGCTTCGCGATTGGCTGCCATCAGCTGACGTCACCTCCGGCGTGACGCGACGCAGCCATTCATTTAAAAAAAACAAAAACCCCCAGAAAAATAAAGAGAAGCAGTCCGGAGCAGAACCAGTCAGTAGAGAGACGGAGCCGAGGTGTGCGGGAGCGTGCGTGATGAGCGGTGCGGTGACAGCGATGCGCGGATAGAAGGGATCCGTGCACACACACACACACACACAGAGAGAGAGAGAGAGAGAGAGAGAGAGAGAGAGAGAGAGAGAAAGAGAGAGAGAGATCACAGCTGCAGCTGCCTGACATCATGGAGGACCTGTGCGAGATGGACTGCACGGTGCTCAAGCGGCTCCTGAAGGACGACAGCGCCAAGTGCCTGCTGCTGGACTGCCGCTCCTTCCTCGCCTTCAGCGCGGGACACATCCGCGGCGCCGTCAACGCGCGCTGCAACACGATCGTGCGCCGCCGGGCGAAGGGCTCCGCGCTCAGCCTGGACCAGATCCTGGCCGGGGACGAGGAGGTGCGCGGCCGCCTGCGCTCCGGGATGTACTCCGCCGTGGTGCTGTACGACGAGAGGACGCCGGACGCGGACACGGTGAAGGAGGACAGCACCGTGACGCTGGTGCTGAACGCGCTGTGCGGGGACTCGTCCGCCACAGACACGTACCTGCTGAAAGGTACAGTATGCTCATTAAACCTGTAAATGTCCGCTTGAGGGATTTCATTCGAATGTTGTTGTTGTGCACTGGTTTATTTTGGGATATTCCACAAAGAAAATGTCCAAACGTCATTATAATCAGACAGAAAACTAATTATAATGATTCACAAATACTTGATTTCATTCATGGAAACCGCAATAACATTCTGAAACACCAATCTACAATATAACAAGTCATTTAAATATACGTGGGTCCTCTAATATTGTTTAATTCTTCCTTTTGAATAAGCAAAATTAATATAACATTTATATTAATAGCAGCAGCTGCAAACCTACTTGGAGGATTTTGATGTTTATGTTGTTGATTTATTCTTAAATTGAGTCTTTAAGGAACAGAGACAATAAAAATAGTAAACAAATTGACAGCTTTGTTTCTATTAACCACAATGTTGGTCACTGCTCATTTTATTTAGTACCTTTTGACCAACATAATCAATATTGTTTTATTGACTGATTATTGTTTCTGTGAAGCAGATATTTGAATATCCTGCTGCCAGCACCTGCTCTATTTTTATGCATGTTGTTCGTTTACAAATCCCTCACTCACACACACACACAGACACACACAGACACGCACAGACACACAAACCAATGCCTCTGTGCTGAGTGAATGAGGTAATGCTGATGCATGGAAGCCACTTCTAACCGGAGGGGACTCACAGGACACACATGGTCGTTCTAGAAAGCGTCCAGCTCCAGTAAATAACCGATGGGAAGCAGTAAAATCTGAAATAAGCACTGGATGTTTTTTTTTTTCTCACCACCAGACTATATTTAGACTGCAGGGAATCTGAAAGAGCAAAGCTGCTGCGAGCTGTGGCGCATTCGTTTTTTGTGCATCCTAATGACGCAGGCGCCTTGAAGCACAGGAGGACATGTGTGTAGCTTAGAACGATGACATATCCACGGTTAATCTGGTTTGATTCCCCGAGGTGCTGGGAGCAGTGGTCAGCCTGCAGATGTATATGTATTTTTTTTGTTTTAAAACGCAAAGGGATGATGAAATAGTTTCCACAGCACAGAGCAGGTCAGAGGTTGGTTGAATGGACTTTATGTGGGATGCAGGGGAGAATATCCTGGTGCAGATGTGGGAATGCTCATGTGAGTCAAGGCCTCTTTTGTCGTGTGTTTATATTTTTACGCCACAAATATGAAATGTGTGTTTCTATAATGTTCCTGCAGCGTCTGTCTCTCATCTTATCCTAAATATCATTATGTCTCTTTTTTCCCCCCCAGGCGGATACGACCGGTTTTTCGCAGAGTACCCAGAGTTTTGTCTAAAGACCAAATCCTTACCGTCCCTCAGCAGCCAGTCCAGCGTCGACTCGTCCTGCTCGTCCTGTGGGACGCCTCATCACGACCAGGTAAAGAGAAACACAATGTGCAGAACCACCTGGACTCGCACTCTTTTACCCGTGTTTGTTTGTTCTAGTGTCAAACTGATGTAGGTCAGTTTCTGGGTGAATGCAGCCGGTTGTTGAAACTACAAACAATGAGCGTTTTCATTTATTAAATAACCACTAATGCCTGAAAAACTGTATCGAATTGACTCAATTAGACTAAAAATAATCACGTTTTTATCATATTTAACAGAAAAGCGAGAAAATATTGGGATTTTGTTTTCATAATTTTATTTCTACCTGATCCAACTAATTGATTCATCGACTGTTTGGTCTTTTTATCCTGTAAAACTTGCTTGAGTTTCTCACACTGACACTGAACAAACCCTGGAGGCTGTTTGCTTCTCAACCGTTCACGTTGCCTCCTCCGTACAACCTCCACCGGTCTCACCAGTCCCTCGGGCCAAATGATTAAATTCATAATTTTGTCTGATGGCGTTTCACCTCTGCTTCACCTCTCTTGTCACTTCCTGTGACCTCAGCTGCCGAGGGATCTGCTGCTCGAGCCGGCAGATTTCTTTTTTTACGCAATGCTCAAAGTCACATGCGGTGTGGGGGTTTAATTCCCAGCGGAATGCACGAGGAGCGAGACGAGGACAAGCCGGTCTTTGTTTGTTTGTTCTTTGAAGAAAAAACACGTCTCGTTGGTCTCGGCCGCGCTGTCAGGTGGAGCTTTAATTCGAGGAATTAGTTCCTGCTGGAGTATTGATACGATGGAGTGGGTTAAAAAAAAAAAACTAGTCTCTCTTGTATTTTTCCCTCTCACCCCTCCGCGCCCCCCCCCCCCCTTCACATTATACCTCTTAGCGGTATCGATCATTTCCTGCCGCTGTGTCAGTAGCGAGGTCGTCAGCGGCGGTGACATAAACAGAAACAGCCCTCGTCAATAGGCCTCACTACCGGTATAGACCGGCAGCAGCCTGACCTCTCAGACCCAGTGAAAGGAAAAACAATACTCAGAATCAGAATATGATGAGAGATCTGGTTCACACACGCAAACGTACATCGGCCCTCCAAATATGGTCACTTGTTTTTAAATAAAAGAACAAGATGGTGGAGGGTGGTTACAGTGATGATGGTCTGACGTAGGGTTAAATGACTATTTTTAACCCAAAAACTGCGAAACCCAGAAGGCTAAACACGTACTCACATTTTTTTCGCGCTCGTCCAGACGCTTCCTTTTTCTATTATGAGTGTGTGTAACAATCCGTCATGTACTTGATGTACTAGGTCATAGTACCGGGCCTGAGTGACTTGCTGAGAAAATGTTGCAATGGGGCGTGATTTTAAAAAAGTCCGTTTCCTTATGAATACATGAGTTGATGATAACAAACAGCAGGAACACACAATGCTCATATTTCCCGTTGAGCTCTGTGACTGTTTCTCGCCGGTCACTTGATCAGCTACAGTGGGTCGTGCTTCCGTAGGTGGAAATAACTCGGCTCGAGATGAAGACTAACAAAGTAAATGGTCTGAATCAAATGACTCTGCATTAATTACCCAGATAATAAGCCACCCCTGTCTGATGAGGAGCGCGGGTAATGTGATTAACAAAGTATTTAAGGGAGGGTCATGCTCGCGCTGGAGTCATCCGGCCTCGGCTGTTGCTGCTGCTCGCTGACACACTGAACTCTTTGTCTTTATCGTGTGAGCTGCTTTTTCATTAAAGCACATTTCCGCTGGCTCTCTTAACGACTGACTCAATTAAGCAATAAAGACATAATTCCTTAATTAATCATCACCCTCCCATCTGTCCTCTATCCAGGGCGGCCCGGTCGAGATCCTCCCGTTCCTCTACCTTGGCAGCGCCCTCCACGCCTCAAAGAAGGAGGTCCTGGACGCCATAGGAATCTCCGCCCTGCTGAACGTGTCGGCCGACTGTCCCAACCACTTTGAGGGGGCGTACCAGTACAAGTGCATCCCCGTGCAGGACAACCATAAAGAGGACATCAGCTGCTGGTTCCTGGAGGCCATCGAGTTCATAGGTCAGTGAGTTTACGGGGCGGGGGGTTTCAGGTCACATTTCGTTTTTTGGTTTTGTACAAACAATATGTATGTCTTTGTTTGATAATTTTCACCAAAACTGCTGAACCGATTTCAACGAGATTTTGTGGAGGGGTGGGACATGAACCAAGGACCAACTCATTAATGTTTGGTTCAGATCTGGATCAGGGGGCGGATGCAGGATATTTTTTTGTCTTTCTCTAACATTGCGTCTTTTAACCTTTTCCTTGATGTCTCAGAGAATAATTAATTGATCTCGAAAAAAATCAGGCTTGTTAAGAGGACTAATTTAAATTTCATTAAAAATCTACTTGTAGTAATGATATAAAATGAAGAGCTACAATAACAATTATTTTCATTAAAGACTAATCTGCGGTTCTAGAGCCAAAGGTGATGAGAAAACATTGATTTTGCAGATCTAAACGTTCAATATATTTGTTAAAGATCAATCTAATCACCTGTCAATCAGACAGTGTGGGCTGTGCTGTGCTCTCTTCCCCCTGGATTTTCTGTCGATGGCGTCTGAGTTGCAGCCACAGTGGCTCATGTTCGTCTTAACGTTCCTCTTCCTCTATTTAATCTCAAACTGACCAGAAATGCAAAGCGCTTTTTCTTCTCGTCTGGAGCCCGACAATTATTCAGAGAGCCGCCGTGGAAAAGCTTTCAGGCCGGTGATGACAAATCTGACGAATTATTTTTTTCCCCGAGTAGCAACTCACATCTCGGCAGACTTTACAGAGATAAAGAACCAAAACAAAAAGATCAACAACCAGATTCTAATGAATTTAAAAATGCCAAAAAATATTCCAATCAATAATTTCTCTGCAGCATGATTTCAGAAATGTTTTTGTGAGTAAGATATAAGCAAGCAAATATCCATGCTCTGTGTAGACGTGTGTGGTTTCTGCGCTGCGTGCGTACTCTGGTGTGTGTGTGTGTGTGTGTGTGGGTGTGGGTACTGGTATGCGTCATAGTTAGCTGCTGTGGGACCAGAGTCTGACTCATCCGCTGTTAACGGGTGAACAGACACTGGTGGTGGAGTCACCTGAGATCAGTGTGTGTGATCACTAGTGTGTGTGTGTGTGTGTGTGTGTGAGATGAGTGAGAGATGAGTGAGAGGCATCTGAAAAAAGACGTACAAAGAGAGTGAGCAATGGTTGGGGGGGGAGGTGTCTGTCGCCCATCAGGCGTCTGTGTGTTCAGAGAAATGGCAGCAAACATTCTTCGGTCTTGTAGAATTCTGCTCCTGTGCAAGAAACGTTCATGTAGTGAAGTAGTGAAGTACTCAAAGCTGCAATATTGTATTTAATAAAGCGGCAGTGGTTGAAAATTAAATTAAAGCCATCAACATGGAAATAAAAAGCAATCAATGAAGTTTCTCCATTATCTCCTTCGTACTGGCAGATTCTAATTTCCTGCAGTGGGCCACACAGGCTCCAGGACATTAGCAGCAGCGTTTGACTCATTATCCGATCCCAGGATGTTCAGAACATTTATTTACTGTAAACGCTTTCATCAAACCATTAACCAAATCTGGTTACTCACACTAACAAAGTAACAGTGTGTGTGTCTGAAAGAGGCAGAGACGTAAATAGGACATGAGGAGGAAGTGTGAAAGACGGGGCCTGCTGATGATTTATTTTTTGCACGTCTCAGTTTAATGTGATTTGCTGCGTTCTCACTTTGAGGTTAGTTTACTGATCCGAGTGCGCAGCGAGAGGAAGGAAGGCAGGAGAGTGTGGAGGAGAGGAAACGACAAGGGTCTGAGGCAAAGCGTCACTGAACATCTGCTGTGTTTAGAAGAACTTATTTTCATGGCTCCACATTTTTTTGAATCAAGAATTATTCTCTGAGAAAATAAAATTTACCAGTTCACTTCGCGATGTTAAAGAAAGTGAAAAATAAAAGTCGTGCGTCTGGATTCATGGCAATCTGTTCAGTAGTTGTTCTGTATTCAGCTGATGGAAAATAACAAATGCGCAGGGGTGAAAACTCTCGGAGGTTTTACCACAAACAAAATGTTTTATAATTCAAATGATGTTTGGATATTTGGAGGTTGTTTTTATTTAATTTCTTAAAGAAATGTACTGTTCATGGAAACATCTGACCTTTGACCTCCCTCTCTTCTCAGACTCAGTGCGTGACTCCAGTGGGCGAGTGCTGATCCACTGTCAGGCGGGCATCTCCCGCTCCGCCACCATCTGCCTGGCCTACCTGATGAAGAGGAAGCGCGTGCGTCTCGACGAAGCCTTCGAGTTTGTGCGCCGGCGCCGCAGCATCATCTCCCCCAACTTCAGCTTCATGGGCCAGCTGCTGCAGTTCGAGTCCCAGCTCCTCGCCACCTCCTGTGCCGCCGAGGCGGCCGCCACCGCGAGCCCGCTCCTCGGACCCAAGTCGTCGACGGCCGCCACCTCGACAGCTGCTACGCCCACGTCGCCGTTCATTTTCAACTTCCCAGTCTCTGTGGTGAACCCCGCCTACCTGCACCACAGCCCGCTCACGACCTCGCCCGGCTGCTGATGGACAGCCGATCGCGGCCGCGCCCCCTGCCCCCCCTCCCACAGACTATCTGAGCACAAACTGGGCCGGTATTGGCTGAGAGAGCCGTACGTACATGCTTCCAGGGGCAGGGGGGGGGGGGAAGCGTCACGGTGCCTGAGTCAAAACTCAAAAGACAGAACTTTTCTAACGTCCAGAAACCAGCCAACGCTCCTTCCGCCTCAACACGAGATTTCTTCACACTGACCAAAAATGGACTTGGCTTTTAACGCTTGTTACAGTGACAGGGTTCGGACGGAGTGTTGGACTGAGACGTCCTCTTCCTCGAAAACAACATGACAACACGCACAGAGACACACTGACGCACACACACTGACACGGAGAGGCAGCGAACACTCTTTCTTCCTCTCTCTGACTCACACACACACACACACACACACACACACACGTTCATGACTACCAAGTGAATAAGCTCAGTATGAAGGCAGGCTGTGTTGCTATGGAGACGACAGGTCTTTAGGAGAGGAGATGGACACAGGAAGGAAGGAGGAATTTTAAGCACCCGCTCCTTCCCCTCCTGAGGGTGTCCCTCCTGTCGCCGGACAAAAAGAGATGGATGGAAAAAACAGGGAAGGAGACGGTGATAGAAAGCAGGAGGCTCTTCAGTGACAGGTGCTCTGCCGGCAATCCAACCGGAGCTTCCTGTCTTTCATACGTCCTCTTCCTCTCTCCCCCCCCCCCAGCCTGTCATCTCCCTTTCATCCTTTTATATTCCTCCCTCCTTTCCTCCTCCTCCTCCTCATCTCTCCCTCTCATCCTCGCCGCCTCTCCTCCGCTCTTCATCGTCTTCACTGAAGAGGCTAAATAAATAAAACAAGATGCCAAATAAAGGCCGGGGCCCTTGTAAATGGACTGGGAAACCCCTCCGCAGGCACCTCTAGGAAACTCCCATTTTTCTACATCGCATAAACATTTAGTTTTGAATGAAAGGGCTGAAAGGAAAAAGGTCACGAGGAGATGTGACGTGACCGAGACGTTCTCATCGATTTTCCTTTTTATAGATCAGAGGGCGACTTTCAGAGCACACTGACCCTGGACGTCACATAAAGGACGAAGCTGGAGGCTTTGTATCTTTTAACTCGTTATAAATCACCTATTTATTACTCATCATTTTCCAAAACATACGAAACTTAAAAAAACCCGGTGATTTCAGTTCCTCTAGCAACTTTTATTTATTGGATGCTTTGGATAATGGGTTTTTGATAATGAGCTAAAATGTGCACCACCGGGAACTGCTCCTTTTTAAGATGTTTGTGCCTTGTACATAAAGGTATTCTATGGATTTAGGCGTCCCTGGTTTTGCCCGGGACATTTATTTTTTAGATTGCTGAATGTTAGTCACAAACGTAATCTCAAGCATTTCAGCAGCAGCGCAGTTCAGGCTCTGATTCCCTCCACAGAGCAAAAAGCTTCCCTCCTCATCTTCACACACACAGAATATACTGTAGACGTTAAAGGAAAATCACGAGGATTAGACAGAAACGGCATTCGTGAAGAACTCAGGTTACTTTCAAACACGATACAGAAACAGTCCTGCAAACATTTTGGGTTCTTAATCATTAAAAAACAGATACACTGACATTTTTACCTTGAGAAAATGGGATTGCAATACTTATACACACTATATCTCTTAATGTTTTAGTGTTTTGCCTCACGAAAAACAAGTTCGACAATGATTTTAAGCTTTGACCTTTTGAGGCCATAACCCAATAACAGAAAACGTTTGTCTTATTAATTGTGTATCTGTACAACATATAGACTGTAAACAAAGATGGACGACGTGTTTCCATTTCCTCCCACTATCCAGAAATGAAGCCAAAATATCCCAGATACGAAACGCTGCCATCTTGCTCATTTTGGAGCCAGATTCTGCGTAGTAGCGTTCAGGGGTTCAAGTTCTGCCGATAGACGTGCTCGACCAATCGTGTAACCAGCCACCAGGGGGCGATATATATATATTTTGGCTTCACTTTTAGGGAGCTGTCACGTCGTCCATCTTTATAGACAGTTTGTGGTTAAAAAAAGTCAAGCAGCCATATCCCTTCTCTATTGTCCTCAGTTCTCTCCATAAACAGCGGTGACGTTTTACGACATCAGGTCAAATCTTCACGATGCCACAGATCGAGACAATGTTTGTATTTCTCCTGCTTTTCGTACCAGGCTAAGCTCTGCGCTCCGTACTAGACATCCAAAGGCACAAAGTCCCACCGCGGGTTACTTTTATACCCGAGTCCTGACGTATGCACAAAACACACACACGTACGTACACACACACACATACACAAACAGGGTTTCAAAGAAAACAAACCTTTCCTTTCTGTTTTTGAAGATTGTCGGCACCTATCTCTGTAGCACTTTGAAGTGATGCAATACTGTATTTATAATTTATGAGTGATTTACACATCATGGTGATGTTAGACTGACTAGACTTTGCATAAAGACATTTTGTCCTCGTAGAGAGAAAGAAAGAGAGAAGCGAGCCAATCAGTGAAAAACGCAATACTTTGTACACATGCGTGTGGTCTGTACACGTCCGTCCGCCTCTCTGTGTTAGTCTCTCTGTCTGTTTACCCATCATGGCAATATCAATCCTCCGCTCGGACATTTATATATAAAAAAGAACTTTCCCTCGATTTTATTGTGGAATGAATGATCTGTGCATTTATTTATTACTGAAGATCCACTGTTGAATAAACAATGTTCTTAATTAAGTCATGTGTGTTTTTTCTTTGTGTGGAAATGAGCAAATATACAAACATAATATTACACAGGTTATCTGTGAGGAGATATATTAACGTGAACTTTATGATCATCAGTAATGAATCACCTCACCATAACAACCTTGCATCATAGATGGCATTCTGGGTAATGCAGGAATTTAGGAAAACAATTTTTACTTCATACGTTGTTAAAGGTTCTTTTTTAAAAAACCTTAAATCACAATCTTTTACTAAAACTACTTCATTAATTTGTCTAAGTGTAGACGAAGCAGGTTTAGTGAATGTGGGTTCAAGGAAAAACTCTGAATTACCCATCTAATCACAGCTTGATGAAATAATAGTGTTAAATAGTAATAATAATAAATAATAGTGTTAAAGCACAGTGGGGTTTTTTTTTACGCTCATGTCCAGTCTAAGGTAATTCAGTATAATGTCAGCAGGACAGTGACTGCATTTGCAAAACTTGTTTCCTCATGGATTTGAAAACAGATTTTAGGTTTAAGAAATAAAAAAGCATGTGAGGCATCATAGTATATATATGTAGGTAAACATATAAAAGGCTGTGAGCATTTCATACGATCATTAAATCGGTTAAAAACAAATCTATTCAAAATTAAGTCCTTCAAAAGCAAGAGTAGTCCTGCAGCACCACCCAGCGGGGATAACATGTAACTGTTCTCAAGAGGTCTGTTTCATGTAAGTTTATGAAAGATTGAAAACATAGAAATATCATAATATATCGTCTTCCACCCTGGACAGTGAGAGATTTATCGGGATTAAAAGCATATTAATAAACCAGACTTCTAAGGTTGGCATCACAATTTGCCCCAACAGCTGGAAGTCCTCAGAAAATAGCAGTAACAGATATAAACATCAACATTAGGGTTTTTTTCTTCATAACTCTGGGTAATGTGGATAATCTTGTTTGGATTTGATTTATTTCAGATTAGTTTGAAAACTAATCATAACTGAAAATGTATTGAAAGTTACATCCCAGTGACTTTAGAGCACAGGGCTTTCGACCTTAGAGTCCAGGGTTACGAGTCAATCAGGTCTAACTCTCAGTGGGTTGAGGAATTTACCCCACACCCCTCGATTCGGTTACCTGTCTCACGTGGACTGTGTAGCTCAGTCAGTAAAGCATCAGGCTTTCAACCTAAGGGTTGCCGGTTTAAGACTAAGTGAAGGCAAGTAACTCTTAACTTAATCATCTATTGTTCACCAGCACCTGTGGGCAATAACCCAATATGGTGGTTTCCTGCATCTTTAACCATCTGACATAATAGCAGAACCCTAATTGTAACCCTAACCCCCCAACCCTAACCCTGTGGGGCAGTGCATTGCCTTTGGCTCCCCATTTCAGCTGCCCAGTCTTTGGATGAAGCAGGAGAAGTCATCGAGATGCATCAACAAATCCTAAACCTAGCTGCAACCCCAACCCTAACTTACCAAGGTCGTAGAAACTCGTAGATGGTACCAACAGATCGGGTAGAGCCTACTGCCGAGTCTCTACGACATTCACCAACCCTAACCCTAACTCTAACCCTAGTCGCGGTTAGGGTTAGGGTTGCAATTAGGGTTAAGGTAGCTAAACTTGAGCTGTTTTCAGGGCGACGTGGTCTGTCTCCTCCGTCAGATCAGCTGCCTCCACACTGGCCTTGTTGATGATCCTGTTTAATCACCATCTTAATTAACCATCCAGATGAACCACGGAGCTTCTCTCCTTTTAAATTGGCCGAGCTGCTGAAACAATGTCACCCTCGTGGTCGTTAATCTCTTTGCACAAACAGAAAATCAATGCGACGCTACAGGAAACAGGTTGAACTGGAGTTGCCTCCATTATCTCAAGACAAGAAGATAAATCTCCTCGTGTGGAGGTGAATCCTCTTGTTCAGTCTGAAAAGTCCAGTGATCAGAACATGTGGTAGTTTGAGGGTGAATTAGTGGAGTGGAAGCTCAGGTGACAAGAAAGAGAAGCTTAACCATATCTAATATAATGTCCTGCATTTAGCAAAAGAGCCACATGCTGCCAATAACCTGAAGAAAAACAAAGACGCCACTTCAAGTTCTTTTATTAAGGATTTTTCGTCTGTACAAGAGTTTCTCTGCTTTACGAGTTCGCAGCTCTGTGCAACCGTCTGTACAACAGCGGGTCAAACGAAACCCATGAGAAAAATGTGGTCGTCAAACTTGTGGCTTTTGGTAGAAGGCAGGTCAGAACGTGAGCGATGGATCGATCCAACACGCACTCGCACACACACACTCTCTTACAATCCCTATTTACAAAGATGGCCTGCCTGGCTCTCGATAGATGAGCAGAGACCAGCGAAAAACACGATTCAAATATTTATCGTCACATAAAAAAAAGTCTTTGAAAAGTCTTTCAAAGAAGAAGAAGAAAAAAAAAAGAAGAAACATAAACTGGAAATTGTCCATAAAAGACCCGTTAATGGGCCCAGCTGGAGTTAGTGTATATACAGTCTCATTTAAAACAACATAAATCAAACGGTGCCGTCGACCTCTGAAGGGGTCGACGGCATAAACGCCACCTGTGAAGCTTCATCTGAAACCTCTTTCACAGATTCAGGAGGTGACGCAGGGAAATGTTAAACTCTCCCTTCGAGCGACGAAGAAAGTTTTTTTGAAAACTCTGATCAGAGTTTTTGTAAATTGAGATTAAACAGTGTGTGAAATGTCAGATAAAACCTCCTTTACACGGGGATTAATATATGTACACTGTGTTGTGTCCCAGTGCTGCGGCGCTTTCATTTTCCCTTTGAAAAACTTCTCGCCGTTACAATATCATTTCAAGCTTATTAGTTTTTCCTCATTCCTGCTGTAGTCATCACTTGTTCCGTTTCGTTTTTTTCTGTTTTAATTAATTTCCTTTTCCCACTTCCTCCCCCTCGATGAATCGCATTATAGTTTGTTGACACGTGCGCGCTGCAGAAATCGTTTCTCTTATCATTCATTGCTGTTGGGATGAACTGTTGATATCCAACGTGTGGGCTGGAGGGGAAAAAAAGCCGATGTTTAAAACGTCACAGTTTAAAAAGTAGATTGATTTAAAAAAAAAAAAAAAAGGTTTTAGTTAATTTGTTTGAGCGTTAGCGGGAAACAAAGAGTTTAAGCTCTGAGTTCTAACGAGGATTGGATTTTAGTTTGTTCAGGCTCAGACCGACGCCATCTTCACCTTCCCGCTTGAAAGTGCAAATCAGCTGGAATCTTGAGTCCGAGCGGCAGAAACTGTAAAAGCAGAGCAGCTTGTGTCGGCCGAGAGTCGAGATGTTTGTTGTGTTGTGTTCAAATTAAAACCCAGATCCTCTCGCTGCTCGTCTGACAAGCAGATAGCAAATAAAAACGAGCTTTCTTTCTGCTACTGTTTGATTCGGGGTAAACTCCGTCATGAGTTTCCAAAACGAATTCAAGGCAAAGTTCGAAGACATGTAAGGCCACTTTCATTTTCCATTCCCCCGTCGTCTGAAGGAATTCAAGACCTTTGACTTGCTCTGACGTGATCGACATGAAGGAAATGACAGTCGTGCGTGGTCCCGTGTAACGTACAGTGTCGTTAGGATACAAATAATACAGATAAATAATAAAACATGGTCAGAGTCATTAAAAAACAGGTGAGACGTACAGTACATATAGTGTGAGGAGTTAGTTCATCTCGTTTCGATGGATCCATTATTTTCAACGTCAGTAAATCTTCTGGTTATGTAAAAAATATTCGCGACAGATCTCACTTCACATTTTTCTTAATGTTTGAGGAGTGTAACAGAATAAAGAAAAAAAAGAAAAACACACAAATAAGTAGTACTGTGTGGAAATTGACCTCAACATAAACGCCTTCCTAAAAAAAAAAAAAATACACTGGATGTACTGAAGACTGCGAGCCCACAGTTCTTCTGTGCCACCACTGGGCGGCGCTGACACTTCCAGGTAGAGAGGAGAGGCAGCAGGTTCATGTAAACAACAACAACAGACGTTAGAACACATGAAGCAGGAGAGAATGTTGGAGCAGCACGAGACCATTTTCAGATCTACACTCTGAGGAGCCAAACTTTGTAAATAATGTTCGGTAATAACTGTAAAACCAAAGCGCTCCCTCCTGAGGAGTGTCGGTCACTTTCTTTTGGGGCCTCGTGTCGTAAATCTAACGAAGAGGAGATGTTCATGTCTGTAGTTACAACAGTGTCACTATCTGGTCCCTTGTGGTCGACCTGGGGTTTGTTCTACGAAGCAGGATTTGTGGTTATCGAGGTAACTTCAGGTTTAAGTTACACATGTTGTTGACTTGTGTTCTTACAACATCCCAAACGTTTCCGACTCAGCGGATTCTGTTCAAGGTCTCGGGAGTTTTGACTTTAATGGCGTCGTCTCTTTACTCTTGACTTTCCTCATCTCTGCTTTAACTTAACTTTTTCCTTCCACTCTTTGTTTTGCTCTCTTGTAACAGATCAGGATTATTCTTTTGCCGTTTGCTGAGTGACATGAATAAAACTTTACTACTTTGACCTCGTCTGTGAACATGACTTGCTCCCGAGTCACGTCAGGTAGATTTTAATCAGTAACGGTGGCGAAGACGACAGCTCCAGTTGCTTCACGACGTCATCAAACTAAGTCTTTCGCTGTAGTTTAAATTGAGAGACCCCCGAGTGGCCGAAATGACGTATTATACATGTCATACTGTACGAGGTAAATCACTATGTTGAACTTGCTTCGTAGGACAGGCCCCTGGTTCTGGTTCAAGAAGTTTGGTCTTTTTTTTTAAACTGAGCTAAAAACAAGCAGCAACCGCCATGTTGGTATTAAACTAAGATAAACTTTGAAAATCTCTGTATTTTCACGCAAATTAAAACATTTGTTCCATCAAGGAGAAATTAAGGCAGATTGACAGGTGTCAGGTGTGACACACTGGTTGCTGCTCGCTCGTGTGGTAGTAATGCCCGTGTTTCTCCTCAGTGTGTGTGTGTGTGTGTGTGTGTGTGTGTGTGTGTGTGTGTGTGTGTGTGTGTGTGTGTGTGTGTGTGTGTGTGTGTGTGTGTGTGTGTGTGTGTGTGTGTGTGTGTGTGTGTGTGTGTGTGTGTGTGTGTGTGTGTGTGTGTGTGTGTGTGTGTGTGTGTGTGTGTGTGTGTGCAGGAGATGGTCCTGGTAGTGAAGTGCAGTGGAGACTCAACAGACAAACACTGAGGTCTCCTGTTTGCTGTCTGCTTATTGACTTCTGGGCGTTTGTCCACAGTAATCTCTTTTACTTCCCCCGCGCTCACGCTCACTGCATCGCTTGCTCCGTGTTTAGAGCGGGAAGCGATGCGAGCGAACACAGGAGGAGTGTTTCTTGTGCACACGAGCCACGTTGGTTAAAAAAAATGAAAAAAAAATGCGAGGAGCCGGCGCAGAGCTTCTCTTCTCTCAGCACAACGATCTCTGTTTGTGGAAGTGGCCTCGAGGTGTTGTTTTGTTGCGGTGGATGATGCACAAAAGCCGAACGAGGACACGGTAACAACACAACACATTTAGAAACTGGGGGTAGAATACGTGGAGCGTTGCAAAGGTGCAAAATCAGAGATGTCGATTTTGCTTCGGACTGTGTCCCGTTGTAATTGCTCTCTTTAATTGTTTATAGGATCGAGCCACCGGGCGAAAAATTAAAAAATTAGCTCACTGGTACATTTCCAGAAGCATTGATCAAACCATTTGCATTTTCTCCTGCAAGATTAGATCCAATTAATTACAGAACGCGATGGATTTTTCGCCGTCAGCTTGACTGTGCATGTATCATATCCCCCAAACTCACAGACTGCCTCCTCATCCTCTTTTTCCTCCCTCCGTTTTGACAAGTGCACGTCTGTTTTCCGAGGATCGTCCGCCTGGTCCGACGCTCGCCCACGTCAAGTTCAGCTCTGGAGACTTTGAAACACCTGCTAGTTCAGTTCTAGTCCCTTGAGAACGAGCGTTTAGTCCACTGCCCTCTGGCGTCTCTGGATCCAGCTGCCACTGTGTTTTAGGACTTCTGCTCAGCTGTGGCAGAAGGCGTGGCCGGACTCTCTGGCTTCACGATCTGGTAGGTGATCAAGTACTCCGGGTACGCCTGGAAAACAAAAAGTCCAAGTAGTCATGGAAATGTGTGTGTGTGTGTGTGTGTGTGTGTGTGTGTGTGTGTGTGTGTGTGTGTGTGTGTGTGTGTGTGCTCACACCGACCTGTTCCCCTCTGTAGATGACGTACTCTGCATACGCCAGTCCGTTGACGCTGGGTCGACCAATCACAGAGTGGTGTCCCGGGGGAGCGTGGGCCATCTTCATGGCACTGAACTGCAGGAAGGACTTCCCCAGTGTCACTCTGCAGAACAACATCTGCCTGAGAACACACAGATCAGCGGCGTCAATGGTCAAGTCACATAAATGGAGATCAGACGTCAAAATGTATTTGTTTTACTTGTAACAGTTACAATATTGAATATGTTTATATCGATTTGATTTTCTTTGTACATCCTCCTCTTCTGCACGGTTGGATGGAAGTTGTTGAGTAAAAACAAATGTCCACAGGGGCAGAGAAAATCAACTTGACCCAGTAACGCGTCTCACCTGTGACACACGTAGCAGGATCGGTCTTTGTGGGTGGGACATCCCGTTCCGCCACCTATCCCGTACACGTACTGATTGCTTTTGGAGGAGTTCTCCGCAAAGTAGATGCCGGCGCCAAACATGCCGCCGATGTAGGCGTGGCGCTCGTCAAAGCCCTTATGGATGATGGCGTTGATGAAGGGAGAACCTGACAGGATGAAAAAACAATATGAGTAAACACATTTTTCCCCCTCTGGGTTCTAAACAATCTTTCTTTTCGGAACTGTCGAGAAAATTAGAGCGATGTAGACTCTACAGTGTTTGAAGTACAGAAACAGAAGTTGGCTGCAGAGGTTTGTGTTCTGAATGAGCCTTGAGGTTGAAAGGGGACATGGAGGATTAATGCGATTCGCTCAAGCTTTGCCGCTGGGCCGCGAGAGTAGAAAACGTCGCCGGGCGAAGCCGAGTTCATCTCAGAACATATTAACGGTTGAATCTGGAGGCAGAAGACTAAGCTGTGTATTTACTTGTGTCGACTAAGAGGAAGTGACTGAAGCTGCAGGGGAGACGTGATCAAAACGTAATGAGGAGGAAAACTGTCACTGGATTGGACAAACACTACTTTGTCCCACGACAAGAATCTCCAACCTGGAAATAATCAGATTTTGCTGCAGTTTTACGGATCAGAAAAAAACAAATCCAGTCTCCTGCGACTCTGCTTTTCTGAATTCACAAACAGATTGCAATGTTTGTCCCATCATCTTTTGCTTCTTCCCCCTGAAATCACATTTCCAGCAATGATATAAACAAAGTAATGAACCCGGTGCTACTTTTTTAACTAGACTGTCAGTCAGCAGAGCAGAAGCCCAACAGAGCCCAACAGTTCAATTCAATTAAACTCTTCAAAAACTCACAGATATCAGTCCACTAAAGATGAATGAATACATTTCCAGGAAATCTGTGAAAATGTCTAAAACATTAGTGATGAATATAAAATTCTGGATCTGCCCCTTTGCAATTTAATAGGTTCTTTCTTGGCCAATGTCCCTTCACCAAGTTTTATGGAAAAATGTTCAGTAGTATCTGGTATTGGTTTCATCACGTGTTTTTTATTTACCATGAAAGAGCATGCGCTCGTTGTGGTGGTTGTGATTCTCGTCTGCGATTTCCTTCTGTCTGTGTGCATATCGCTCCCGTAGCTTCTTGTTCACCACCTTCTGAATCTGCAGGCAGAGAATGAGAAGTGTCAAAATCAAGTAGACAAACAATTGTGTCAATTAGGATCCAGCTCTTCCTTTTTGGTTATTGTGGTGGAATAATGTAATAACCTACAGTGAAAACTCGTGCACTACCCTCTGAAGTGCACAGTGAGCTTGGTGATTGCACAGGAGAACACGTTGCCCCCTCGATTGCACGAGAGACGTCTTCATTCCATGTGCGATCACAGGATGTGAGGTTAGAAATGTGCAAATGGTAGTATGTGACTTTTAAGCTCGGGAGAAGTCATGGGAGTGGTCACGCATGAATAATGTACTGCACACCACACTACTATTATACTACTCATGAATATTGCACTATACTATGAACTATGAAAATAACAGGATATTGATCTTCGGTGCATCTTTGTTCTGCAGATGACTGTTGTCCGAACGCCAACTCCTCTTTGAGCTTCTTTACGCAACCACATGATTAAAAGAGAAAAAAGGGACGAACCTTAATGATGTTGTAGCGGCTGAAGACTCCGCCTGCATTGCCTCCATCGCGGTGTTCTCTGATGGTGCTTTGCAGCTGAGGAGGAAAAACACAGAAGACAATCAAACACATGAGAAGCTTTTTAAAAGTTTCCTTATACGTTGCTCGTGGAATGTGATCGATGCCGTTCTCTGAGTCCATTTTCACCTCAGCTACTCGTCCAGTGACCAACTCCATCTTGAGTATCTACCGGGAATCTACCAGTGTAGATTTAAGAATGTATGGATTACTGAAGCCGTGTTGTCAGTGATAAAGTGAAGCGGCGGCTCAGCGGTCAGACGAGTTACCTCGGCGACGCCTGAGGGAAGTTTGGAAGCGATGCGACTGCAGAAGTGAAGTGTCTGCAGTGATAAAGAAAAGTGCAGCAGCTGGATCCATGAAATGACAGCAGCCATCTGAGGAAACGTGGATGACCGTGTTTCACAGAACGACTTTACCTCCCTAAATAATTGAAATCCCCGGTGTGCACAGGTCAACGCAGTTAACTTGTGTTTCCTGGAAAGACGTCATGTGTCATTTTTCACTATCTCAACTAAAACTTACAGTTTAAATTACCTGTTAAATTTCTGATGTTCCTCATTAATTTCAAACTCATTCACACTCATATCTGCTGTCGCCTTCCATTACTTTGATATACAGGAGCAGAGCGGTGGCACTAATATGAAGCCGCTCTGCACAGAGTGTTGTCGTGCTGCAGGGACACCAACTTAACTTAAATTTCATTCAGGTGCTAAGGAGAAGGAGTAACCACCATCGACTGAGTGTTAGTAGTATCTATGTACGGTGTTTTGGTGCAACTGAAGTCGTGTTTGCGTACCTCCTCCTCCACAGACTGGAACTCCTTGTCGTCCGTTGCCAGGTCGATCAGCACGGTGCCCTGGCTGGAGCAGTGGAACGTCAGGTATGGATTTCCACCTGCAAACGCACAAACACAGACACACACACACACACACACAGTGAGGGTGAGTCTGACGCCACTGATCTAATCATAGTAAAAACACGTGTGGTGGATTTGTCGGATAAGCATGTTAACACTTTACAACATTTACTCAGAAATTTCCTGTTTATTCGCACAAGAGTTTGATGTTAAAGCTCAACACGTAATTCTAAATGTTCTTTAAACTAAGTGCAGTGGTGTTATCTTTTCCAAAGGAACACTTGTGACCTTGTTGGCCTCCCAGCAGCCTCTCGATGCCCTTGATGAGTTTGTGTCTGTGACCGTAAGCGTTGATGCCGATCTCCTTCAGCTCCTCGTGACCCATGTCTGCCAACACGTCCAGAGAGATCTGCTCATAAGCAACAGACGAGTGTCGTGAATCGTAATAAACACAAATATAAAATGTAACTGTATAACTCACACAATAAAATACATCAGTTTAACGGTGACAACTGCAGGTCGGGTTGACAGCTGATTTTCAGAATTGCCAACAATCAATAATGAGTTCAATGATCTAAACCATATTGCAGAAGCAAATATTCATGAGAGAAAGACGGAGGCAGCTCGAGGAAAAGGTCAACGAACAGATGAGTGTAATCGAGCCGTTGATATGCAAATGGATGATGGTGTAGCTTGTTCAGGGAGAACGGAGATGAGATGGCACCACATTTTTCAAAACTCCTGTGTTTTGTTTCAGAAATCACAGCAACGAGATGAATTCTTGCTTTTTATTTACTTCTACAGAAGCCTGCTTCGTCTCTCTATCAGTTTATATCACACCCAATGTGAAGCGGTCACCTAAAAGAAGGTCACACACTACACGATGTTTCACCAGCACCAATACCCACTGGGTATGTCCGGTCACCCATCCTGCGCTCTGACTGGCTGTAGTTGTCGCTGACTCATCCTGATATTTAGGCTGCTGGAGATTTAATCAGAGGAGGTTACGTGTTGGCGAGACTCTCGAATTGTCTTTGAAGAGTTGAACTCTTAAGAGTTCACACATAGCGACTGGAAACTGTCAAACGAACGCGATTTGGATCTGACCTGAGGCTTTTTTCAAGCTCCAAAGCTCGTCATTGACTGGAAAATCGGACTAAAAGCAGTGTAGTGTGAACTTGGCATAAACATCCAGACAATTCAGAGACAACCACAGCCAATCAGAGCGCACGACGGGGTGAGCAGATGGTCTGGGGTTTTTCCTACTTTTTTTTATTTTATTTATTTATTTATTTTTTTTTTACACATGATGAGTAAAAGTTTGGTTTTATAATAAAAAAATTAAATGGACAATGTAATGATGTAATGTCAGTGAAATAATAGTTGTTCCTTGTTAAATCTCTTCTTGTTAATGTTATTCTGAAATTTATAAAGATCTTTATTATTAACACACTTATTGACTCTCACCTCCACGTCACTTCATCTGAATATTAATGAAGACTCGTTTCCCTTTAGGGGGAACGACATTAACTGTAACACATTCACACACACAGGTTATTGCTTCCACTCTCCCATCTATGCTCAGCCTTTTTGCCAGCTGTCACCTTTCAGTTTCTCTATTTCTGTCTCTCTATTTTCTCCTCTTTCTGTCGCCCCATGCGTTTTTCCCGACTCTCTCCGTCGTTCTGTTATTCTCCGTCTCCCCCCCCCCCCACGTCTCTCTTTTTGACCTCTCTCTGACTGCATCACGTCACTGTCTCTTCTCTGTGCCGCGCTGGCAAACTGAAAAAATCAACTATTGCTAATGAATAACTGACAGGTGAAATAAAGGAAAAAAAAAAAGGCAGGAGATTAAAACCTTTGAATAATTTCAGGCTGAAAAATATGACAACGTTGGATATTTAAGTGGGATCATTAACTGTTTCACTTAGATTTCACTTGTAATTTGAAGCTCTTTGTGTGTGTGTGTGTGTGTGTGTGTGTGTGTGTGTGTGTGTGTGTGTGTGTGTGTGTGTGTGTGTGTGTGTGTGTGTGTGTGTGTGTGTGTGTGTGTGTGTGTGTGTGTGTGTGTGTGTGTGTGTGTGTGTGTGTGTGTGTGTGTGTGTGTGTGTGTGTGTGTGTGTGTGTGTGTGTGTGTGTGTGTGTGTGTGTGTGTGTGTGTGTGTGTGTGTGTGTGTGTGTGTGTGTGTGTGTGTGTGTGTGTGTGTGTGTGTGTGTGTGTGTGTGTGTGTGTGTGTGTGTGTGTGTGTGTGTGTGTGTGTGTGTGTGTGTGTGTGTGTGTGTGTGTGTGTGTGTGTGTGTGTGTGTGTGTGTGTGTGTGTGTGTGTGTGTGTGTGTGTGTGTGTGTGTGTGTGTGTGTGTGTGTGTGTGTGTGTGTGTGTGTGTGTGTGTGTGTGTGTACGTACCTGTTCCCGTTGGAAGGTGTCTCGGAGGTGTTCCAGCCCCAGGCTCTTTAAGAACTGGTTGATGGTCATGTCGAGCAGACCTGCACAGACACACATATGTCAGCAGGTTTGTCAGAGGAGCCCAGATCTGTTTACACATGTTAACAACATCCACAACTTCTCAGAGGGAGTTTACTAAATTTGGAGACGACATCTGTGTGCACGTACTTTCTCCTTCCTTTCTGTCCGACCCACATGCTCCATCTGCAGGACCGGTGGCCCCGCCCGCTGTGATGTCCCCAAGGGGTGTGGTCAGGTTGTCCAGGCTGCTGGCGGCGGACAGGCAGGATGGGGATGGCGAGGGAGAGATGACCACGCCCCCTGCTGCACCGTTGCTCGCCACAGTCGCACTCACCTGAGAGAGACAATATTTAATGTGAGGTTTAATTTGACAAGTAAAACATTTCACCAACACAAACACTGCTTACTTATTTAAGTGTTTTTACAGTGCACAATCCTTCACTATCTAAACAGCTATTTCAACTTTTATTTCAAAATCTCTAAATGACACTTGAACTGCTGCGACTTTCAGTGTTTACGAGTAAATATTTATCAGCAGCTTTCTCCTCTGACAGTTCAAATGCTGTTTGTTCAAACAGGAATAAATGTGTCCACCACAGAACAGGTTGCAGCTGAACGCTCTCTGTCTCTGCACTCGTATAAAAGTGTGACTTACCACGGTGGCCTGTGGTTTCAAACAGCTCGGCAGAGCGTCTGGTGGCATGGCATCGATCAGCAATGCTCTGATATCATCCGCCTGCACCGGAGAAACAGACAGAAAGACGGGACGTAAGGTTAAACTACTAATTTAATGTTTGAATGTACTTTGTATCACAATATCTTTAACACATAAAAGCAGATTTTAATTGTAGATAACTCTGATAAGTCATGTGCTACATTTGGTAACTAGAAGGGTGATCGGACAGTGCATATCTCAACAGAGACTAACGCCCTATATATTGCCATGTTAGGGAGAAAGTGGTACCAGTTAACAGTAGCTTTCTGCACCAGCTGCAAATGGGACTGGGACGACTGGCTGATGCCCAAATAGAGAGCAGTGAGAAAATTAAGGCATTTGATTTGAGACGATCTTCAGATCATTAAAAGAGAGGACAGCTCTTAGCTGGAAATAACTGCTCTTCACTTCCTGAGCCCATCACCTGCAGTGAAGTGCTGTTTTCTGGGTAAAACTCAAACTGCAGTGGCAAGGAAACACTATGAGGAAGCCTCATTAGGGACCAAGGAGTTAGGAGGCCGCCTGCACCACCATCTACATTTTATATGAGGAAACGTGGGCCAGTACTGAAAGAGATATGTGAGAAAATCGGTCCGTACTGTCGCCAGGTCCAGCGGTGTCTGTCCCTCCTGGTTCTTCATGGTGGGATCGGCTCCGTGCGCCAGCAGCAGGGCGCAGAGCTGAGTCCGTCCTTTCTGGGCCGCTTCGTGAAGGGGGGTGAACGCCCACTTGTCTGTGGCGTTGACGCATGTGTTGTGCTTGATCAGCAGGGCGGCGATGTCCACGTGCTAGACGAGAGAAAGAGGAGGAAGAGCGCGGAGGTGTCAGATGAGAGGAGGGATAAAAGACAACAAATTTAAAAGCACTTAACGAGAGCAAATGCGTGAATAAATCCTGGAAACATAGTGATCAGAAGAAATGTTATATGTTAAATCCTGTGGAACAGAATTTATGTGAATTATTAACACTGTCAGGATCCTTGTCTTCCCGCCGGTCCTTCTGTTCCTTCTTTTCCTGTTCCCCTCCCTCATCGTCTGTCTCCAGCTCTCGCCTCAGCATCAAACACAACGTAGCTGGTTTCAGGGTAACAGTGGGAGATGCTACACTCTGTATATGCGTGTGTGTGTGTGTGTGTGTCCAATATGCAGAGCTCATTAAGTTTTCATTCAAACATGTGTTTTACTCTTTCAGTAGCAGCGTGCTGTCTAGTAGAAGCAGTATGTGACTCTGCAGATGACAAAAGACTCCAGAGGAAGGAAAAATCACAGGCTCTTCTTCAGAGATGTGTAATAGTAAATAATAATAGTCATTTAAACATTTAAATGGGTAAAAAGAGTGGAAATAAGTAAAATATCTAAAGTCAAACATCAGAAAATCTGCAGGTGTTTCCTGAGCTGTGAAAAGCAAAACGCTGTAAAGCACCAGTTCTTCAAATCCAATCCCTATTAACATGGATGTAAGTTACAAAATAAAACTCTGTCACATGCATCACATGATATGGATTCAATGGAGAAAGATGCCCAAAGGTATTCACTGATAAACAAATACAATAATATAATTCAATAAATAAACTCGATCAGTGGTTAATAGTGAATTATTTAGTTTTATGTGTGTCTTACCCCGTATGAAGCAGCGTTGTGTAAAGGTATCAGCCCTCCTTTGTCCTGTGCGTTAACATCGGCTCCATGTTCCAACAGATACTCTGCTACCTCAAGGTTGTTGTATCCGGCTGCAGATCAGATCAGTGTGGGTTGTGTGGAAAACCCAGCAGGTCATAAAGGAAGACAATGGAGGAGAAGCAGAGGCCGACACAGAGAGGGAAAGAGGAGAAAACAAAAAGAAATGGAGTCAGGCAGTGACAGAGAAATTAACAAGAGAGAGATAGAGACACATGTCAGCCTACATCTGCTGCTGCAGCGTGTAATCATCTTTTCCTTTTACAACCCAGTGCGTCCAGGCAGAGGGTGTGTGGGTGTGTTTCTAAGTGGTCAGATCCATGAAATAAAAGACCTTCAAAGTGTTTTTCAGCCGTTCCTCAGCTATAAAAGTGTCATCCTCTAATTAAGATATATACGTTATCACGATACAAGGCTCAGTCTGGTCTAGAAAGTCTATAAATAGAGTCTAAAAATGGACGAAGGCAAAATCGATTGAGTGTCCAGAGGAGGATGAAGAAGACAGGAAGTAGTCTATGTTTTTGAATGTCCTCTTCAGTCTGGGTTCAGCTCTTAGTTTGACAGCCTTTTACTATGTCTACTATGTTAAACACTGTGTGGATTCCATGCAAATTTTTCAATAACAGATTTGAGCCAGATCAATTTTCAGATGAGTTCAGTATCAGGATCATGTCCTCCTCCTCCTCCTCCTCCTCCTCCTCCTCCTCCTCCTCCTCCTCCTCCTCCTCCTCCTCCTCCTCCTCCTCCTCCTCACTCACCAAAAGAAGAGATTTCTCACGGTAGAGATTCACTGCCTCAGACAGGAGGTCCCAGACATATTTTAGGATATCAGCGGGACAGTTGAGGTCCTGCTGAGGATGTTAAAGCTACTTCTGAGGAGGCAGGAGATCACACTAGGCTGCTATTGACCCAGAGCGGTGTGTGTCTGAGGTAAGTTGTTGTGCCGGAGTGCACAGTGATCGGCTGATGACTCTATTTGTGGTGCAAAAGTTCAGACGTCCACATCAATCACACGATAGTTAGGACCTGAAGTTCAGATGAGTTATCTGTGAGCTAAACCTTCAGCACATGATTGTCAGAAATGTTTTCATCAAAAATTATTGACAACTCTCTGAGTTGTCCAAGCCTGCTTGTCTACGATCAAAGTGATTCTGCCCTCTTGACTCACTCCCTGTCTGTAAGTGTTCGTTGCCTTGTTCTTGGCACAGCACTCGAGCTAAAATCCCAAGAGGTCGGCTCCTGCCTAAACACTGGAGCCAGAGTGATTGGCACCAGCAAATATGCCATCTCCACTAGTCGCTCAAATCCTGCAGACTTCAGTCAAACAGTATCTGAAAGCCTTCTTGCTTTATCCCTCATTTGAATGTGTCTGCTAAGTGAGCTTTACATAATCAGAGAGGTGTTGGCGGCTGCGGCTCAGGGGGCAGAGCGGCTCGACCAGTCGCTATGTCAATGTGGCCTGGGGCAGGACACCGAACCCCAAATCGCTCCTGACGGCTGTGCTGACAGCGTGTGAATCAGGTGCGATAGAGAAACTGCTGCGTGAATGTGACACTTGTGCTGATTTCAGACAAGCACTGAAGTCTCGACATTTTCCTAAAATTTTCAGAAATTTTCTGTTGATGACATTTCAAACACGCGACAGACGCAAAACTGGAATGATACAAATATCGCAGGATGAATAAGAGGAGCAATACACAAAGAAGAGGTTGACGAAGATGTTAACTTGGAAAGGCAACGAGATTCGAGATCTTTAGGTGATTAAGGGCCGATGCCAGTGTTCTTCATATATAAAAGGCAAACTCCAGCTTCAGGGTCAAAGGTTTCTAGTGTTTTTTATGCCTAGAAAAGACTAATTTACCATTAACTTACTAAAATGAGCTGTTAATAAGTGGCTGTGTGTCTGCGGCTTTGTCGTTCCTCGTGTACACTACCTGCCAGGTGCAGCGGGGTGGAGTTGCGTCCCTGCGTATCCCGACAGTTGATATTGTCAGGGCTGCACAACTTCTGCACCCTGGCCAAACAGCCTTTCTTAGCGGCGTCCAGCAGGGCGGCGTCTCCCCGGAGCAGGTCCTGGATGTCGGTGTCTCCGTCCTTAACCAGGTCCAGAGGCGTGTTCCCGTCCCGGTTCTTCTTGGTGGGGTCGGCTCCGTGCTGGAGAGACGAGGCCAGAATGGAGGAGATGGAGACAGAGTTAATAAGAAAAAAAAGGGCGGTGTGTCAGTGCACATCTATAATTGAGTCAGTGTTCACAGAGGTCAATCCGGCTTAAAGTTCTTTTCTGTGAAATGTCAAAGTCAAAAAGCAAAAAATTTGACAAACCACAAATGTCAGCACAGAACATACGCTACCCATAACTCACAGTCCTCAAAATCCCTCATCCTTCAAATCCCAGTGAGGGGATTTTCAAGACGATGACAAGCAACGAGCGAGGAGAGGATGAAGGTAAATCACCAGAGAGGAGAAGAGAGGGAGAAACAAAGGGAGGTGGAGAGGTGAGGACGGGACATCCAGTGAAGTGGAAAACACAGACCACCCTGGAGAGCGGAGCGGGGAAGCAGACATTTCTATCACTCAACTGTCTCCTAGGTTACGGTTTAACTTGTCGTTTCATTGTAAGTTTTGAAATTCGCTCATTAAAATTGGATGTCGTGGGACCGGGGTCTCCTTGTTATCCACTGCTGGCCTGGAAAAGCCCGAGATACCTCTCTCACGGCTGTGTGGATAGTTTCTTTGAACAAATCCACGTTCATGTTATTCAGTCCTACTTCTCTATTTCTTATCTCCTTACTGATGTTTACCTGTAATAGATTCACAAAATTAGAATAGAAATAACCGGGGACATTACCATATAAATAAAATGTTTACATATAAATAAAAGTTTTCTTACACCTCTACTGAATTCAGTCTACACTGATTCACCGCGACATTAATACAGGTACCTTATTTTAATGGTGTTCACTCTGAACCATCAGTGATGTGATGTATCTATTTTTTCTCATTTTGTGATTTTAACCATTGCGTTAAAATAGCCACTGCCCTAAAACCAGTTAGCTGCTTTAATGTGGTGGCTGATTTTTCCATTTGCAGCTCGAGAGGGAATCAAAAGAAAAAACACAAGAAGAGCCGAGTATTCAGCCACTGTGACGGAGCACAGAAAAATAAGATGCCACATACACAAGGAGTTCAGATTCCATCAAGAAAAGCTCCAAACAAGATGTCACCTTGTCTGATTGACAGCCAGTCTCTCACAAAATGATGACGAAGGGCATTTCCTCCAGCGAGGCCCAACAGTCCCCCTAAGGAACCACATGTAAATCCATGAGATCCGGATTATTATTTGGATCTGCACCACATGGCACACACTCGGGCGGCTCGAGTGTTTTTTGCGTAGCCCTGCTTACAAACAAACGTATACAAAAAACAACGGAGATATAACCTCCTTGGTCGGAAGTTAAGACTAATATGCTTTTTGTATTTCTGACACGATCCTTCCTGAGCCCCGGGAGCGAAAGCTGCAGAGTTTTATTCTCAGCACAAATAAAAGGGACAACAGAGGAATGACAACAAACAGACGGAGACAAAGGGAAAACCTCCTGCCGGACTCTGGAATAGTTTATTCAGAACGAGAGAGAGAACAGTTACATCCCCGGGCCGTGGCAGATTAACACCAAAGTGCAGGAACACTCTGTTCTGTCTCTGTGCACGTGTGTGTCTGCGTTTAAAAGGGGAAACAAGGACACTGCCATGTCTACACAACTGAAATTTGCCACATTGAGAACTTGAAATCGATCAGAGTGTCCACTTGCACGAATCGATCTTCTGTGTGCGTTTGTAAACCGCTGAGAGTCGGAACCAATCATCGGATCAGTGAACGTGAGGCTGAGCTGCTGTGACTCAAAACGACTGTTTCGATGGCACAGATTCATCTTGAAACACAAAGACACAGAGTTTTCATCTGATTTATTCATGAGCTGCTGCATATGGATACGGTTCGGCCGATGGCAACAGCCATTAACAGCCCTTCCAACAACAAAGAACAACAGCTTCCAGGCCTGTAAAAGGAAAAAAAAACAAAAAAAACACGACTCCATCGCTGAGGATGAACAATTCCCACGATGCCACGCTAACCTTATGTCGGATGAACACAAACAAAAGCTGCTGAGGCAGATGGTGTCCCTGGATATGGACTGAACTAAAGAGCTGACCAGCCACAGTGGCCCTGACTGACTCATGTTAGCGACTACAAACGAGTGACAATAGAAAGCACAAAGAGTCTTAATAAAGTTAGCGGAGTCGATTCAGCACGACATCCCCGGTGCTTCCAGTGTGCGCCTCTGGGAAATCCCTCACAACCACAGCAGCCAGCGCAGGTTAGCTCCTCTGCTCTGTGACACGGAGCCCAATCAGACGGGGGGAAGCAGCCTTTTCCCCAGAGCTGACACTTTCCTAAACGCTGCCCACTCCCTTCGACCGTGACTGTTGTCCAAGCAACTCTGCTGCACCATTCAGACCCCCTGCATCATCACTGTTTACTCTGTTATCACCAGCACAACCTTGTCAACCTGACCTTGTCAATCCCATAATAAGTTCTCTAGCTTTTTTTATTGTTTTAAATGCAGCAAAAGACTGTTTACTGCAAAACATTCAGGGGCGGAGCAACGGGTACGCAAAGAAGTTTAGAGTTTTGGTTGAAGGCTAGAATGTCTCTGATGAACCATGTGCTTCTTGATGTAAGGCCCCCGCCAGGTTCCTTTTGCATGGGGCCCCCAAAGTCCCTTGAAACACGCCTGCTGTGAGACATAACCTTTAAATGTCTCAATTGTCCTTGAACAAACGACTTTTTGCAGTGACTTTTGTATTTACTCTTTTATTATATTTTGATTTTGTAAGTATTTAATTGAATTGAATCTTACTGTGCAACGACATTTACTCTAAATCATCACATGAAGCAGCTGAGTCCCTACTGTTGATGTGTGTAGGGTTTTAGTTTGAGACTAAGTGGGAGTGAGGACATTTTGGCTGGTCCTTGCATTCTATGACAAGGTTGTTTAAGGTCTAAAACCAGGTTTAAGGCTAATGGGTAGAATAGGGATAAGATTAAGGTTATAGGAGAAGGTTAGCGGGTTGGAGAATGCATTATGTCAATTTATGTCCTTATAAAGACAGAAGCACAAACCCTGTGTGTGGGTGTGTATGTGTCCTTTGTGAATTCACCAGTGCCGATCTAACATTAATTTATTCAGGCCCATATGGCAGCAACACAGTGGTGATGTAACCTTGTCTGGAGGTGTTTATGACTGAAAAACCAAAAACACATCCAGCTGTAAAACTAAAACATTTTCACACGACTCATTTAGAGAGAGGCGACGATCAGAAACCTGTCTTATTGACTGAATTCTCTCTTGTGATTGGTGAACATTCTTGTAAATACTGTCCACTGAAACTGTGTAGAAGGGGATACAGTTCTATATTTACAGAAGGTTTTAAAGCTTCCAGTTGACCAAGACATAGGTCATATAGAGGTGGCTGCAGACACTGAAAGCCTACCAATGTCTACAAAATAAAATGTATAAACTGTATTTGAGCATGAGTTGATTTCATCTAAGATTCATGTTAATACCCAGATGATTAAACAACACTTGGGTACTGAGAGCGAGTAACTTTTAAGAAAGAAACGTGCAGGTCTGACCTTGAGCAGCAGTTTGCAGATCTCGTATTTGCCCTTGGCGGCAGCTTCGTGGAGCGGCGTGAACTTCCACAGGTCGGCCACGTTGACCGAGGCTCCATGTCTGACCAGCAGCTCGGCCACCTCGTAGTGGCCGTACGAACAGGCGTTATGGAGGGGAACCAGGCCACTGCGAAAGAGACAAGACCAGTTAAACAAACACAGATTCACACTTGTGTTTCTAATATTTATTTTTACGTTGTCTCATAACTTAAAGTATCGCACCCTTTGTCCTTGGCGTGCACGTCGGCTCCATGGTGCAGGAGGTACTCCACCACTGACACTCTGTTGTATCCAGCAGCAAAGTGAAGGGGAGTCGAGTGTCGTCCCTCCAGATCTCTGCAGTTCACATTCTGAGCCGTGCACAGTGACTGAAGAGACGGAGAAAGAGATAAAGAAGGAAAATATTAAAGTCTGTTTGAAATGGCTTTCCACGGGACCGGTATCTATGTGTTTGTGTAATTTGGTGCCACTTGTCTGAATATAAGGGGACTGGTGGAGGTATTGAGTGCCAGTCTAGTTTAATGGTATTTACGGATGATGCAGAGATTGTTTTGGAAAGACAGAACTAGTTTGTATCTTTGACCCGTCGCCTGCAGAGACCATTGTTCCAACAGTCACAGTCTGAACCTCCTCGACGTTTGAGCAGTTGACAGGAATCCTCCCAGAAAATGTGCAAAAAAAGTGGTTGTTTTTTTTTTAAACGTCAATCAGTGCACGTACGTGTCTGCGCCTCAGGTATAAAAATAAAAGACTGACAGAAAGCCCGACCAGACATGATTGTCTGGTCTGCTCAGATTCCTCACCAACCTGCCAAAGCCTCACACTTCACACGCTGACAGATCCTCTTCATGTGGATAACCATACCTTGTCCGTCTCCACGGGTGAAAGACACGCAGCTACCGCTCAAAATACTCTGTCAAATACTTCACCGAACGTTACCAGGTCCTGACAATTAGTGGGTGGTTTTTTATCCGAGGTATATTACAGCGCATCGCTAACACCTACCCTTTGAACATGAGTGGGCCCATCGGAAATCAAACCGAGATCAAACTAAAACTAACTGTGGCGGTGCAACGAGCCGCATGAGACGGCTGGGATCAGAATGCTATGGTCGGAAACCTGTTGAGATGGGAAATGTGGCCTTTAATAAGAAAACGATTGGCAATTTTCCTTTATCAAAAATCCATGTGACTAAAAATACAAAGACACAATGAGAAAAGATTTGCTTTACATAGAACAATATCCAACTGGCATTTCATGAAAGTCAATACGACCGGGACCCCATAAGAGCAGCAGGAGCAGTGAAAAGGTCACGACATGTTGTTCCATTTTAATTTGAAAATACTGTTGGCGTACGTTCAAGTTTTCTGGGGTAAGTTCACCAGAGACACGATTTACCGATTTTCTTTTTTACAGATTTGAAGACAGCTTACTGACACTTTTATCTAATCCTTATCTCAACCTAATTCCCCTGTGAGCTCAACAGGAGTCAAATGTTCAGGTATTTAAGGTTTGATAATAATCCTTTCCATTTTCATTTTTCTGGATAAGAATCCACATTATTTCCAAACCTTAATGAGCCAATTAAAGAAGATTTCTGCTCACTCAAGAGCCAATTACTTCCTGGGACTGGTGTCAATACACACGCGGAGGCCACTGAGATCGTGTTCTTTTTCTAAAATGTCACTTTCCATTTTTCAAATTAAGGCAAAATTGATTTTTTAACTGTAACCATGTAACATCGACCCCCGTATCATACAAAAATATGATATGGAGTTAGGGTTAGAAAGAAATTGGTTTTGGTTTGTTTGTAATATTATATTAATTTGTTTGTGATTGTGTTTTCTTTATAGTAATCTATAATAAAGTTTATGGTTTAACTGTAAAATATCAAGGCTCAAATACATTCCTTTGTCATAAGGGTTTAATAACGACATCTTCGGATTTATTGACATACCAGTTGATATATTAATATATATTAATTGATATATAAATTTTTACTCCACAACATCACCCAGTTAATAAATGTGAAACAATCAAATCACCTTGACAGTGTCCAGGTCTCCAGCTTTAGCAGCTTCCAGAAGTCTGTAGTCCACATCTGAGTTTCTCACCGGGACGTTCTCTGCACAGCAGAACGAGGAGAAACGTGGATTAGAAATACTTTTCCTCCACAGCTGCTGCAGGTAAATGTCACATGCGGAATCTGCCATTGTTCAATTCACCTTCAAAAACTGCAGATTTGTAATGATGGTGTAAACGACACGAGAGACGTGTTTTAAGAAGGAGGAAATTCAACAGATTTGTTAGAAAATCAAAGATACACACAAAGGGTTTGGTGAGAAACGCTGAATGTAAACATTACTTGGGTTTGTTTCCAATATTCTGTGGAATTTTATTCCGTCTTAAAAAAAACCAATCTGCACCTATCTGAAGTCAGAAAATATCAATATTGACCTTTACAGAACAATCCCAGTTAATCTCACTGTTGCCAGCGAGTGCATAGCAACCAAAACCCAGCACCTACGTACACATCTGCACACCAGCCGCACGCCCACACACAGACACTAACACACACACACACACACACACACACACACAAAAAGGTTGGTGTACCGTTGAGTATTTGCTGAACGGCTTCATTTCCCATTTGAGCAGCAGTGAAACCCTGCAGCGACACCAGCGAGGCGTCGGCCCCGTATCCTAGCAACAGCCTGCAGGTCTGAAGATGGCCTGCCAGCGCTGCGCGGTGCAACGCCGTCTGACCCAGCGTGTCCAAGGCGTTCACCTGCAAACACAAATACCTTTGTAAGATGATTCTTGAAAGGAAGCTTCAGTTGCTGCGTTTGTTCCCTAAACTGCTTCACTTCACACCGGCCGTATCTACACTTAAGTTCCACTACAGTCTTTCCAGGCAACCATTCAATATATCAGAAGCTTTGATTTCTTTCAAAATCCAATCCAAACTTTTATATTAAAAAAATCTAGAAGGTCGCTCTGGAAGCACATACCTCCAACTTTACTTTACATGATTCTATATCCCGCATAACATATGAAAATCCCACCATGTTAAAGAGACTGGCAGGAGTTTTTGAATATATAAAAACAAAAAACTCTTTGGTGGAGCTCATATTCGTTAACACAAGATGTTTAAGAATAAACATGTCTACATGTGTGTAAACTTTCAGAATGCCTTGTGACAGCCTCAGTACAAATATTCAACAAAATGTGCCCTGGTCGATGTTGTTTACTTATAACATTGTAGAAACTGTCGTGTTTAGTAATTAAATCACACATGGTTAAGTTTTATGATTATAATTAACCTTCAGTCACACTACATGAAATGTAATATTGAGATATTGACGTTCTGTATATCATGATGCATTAAATCTTAAGGAAAAATCTATTCAGAAAATGGAATATTTGTTTTCATCCAATCCCAACAAATTACCTCATAAATCACGCTTCATCATATCGACGCAAAAACATTATTTACATTCATTGTTGTCATAAAGAACTCCCGATCGTGGATTTACAACATCACCCACAACATGAGGCCTGATAGTTCAAACCAGACCCAGGAACAGCAAACAGATCACATGTAGTTGGTGTTCGTACAGGGTGAGAACATTTCTTCACATTTGTTCCACATGCCGGATTTACCTTAGCGCCGTGTTTCTGTAGCACCTCCATGATATCATTGTGAGCGCGCTCCGCAGCCACATGGAGAGGAGTCATGAAACTGCAGAGGGAGGGAGAGGGTGGATTTGTCTTCATTTCAGATTTAAAATAAACAATTATTAAAAATGTGTTCATCTTTGTTACGGACGGAATTCAAACTTCTGCTGAACCATTACAAATACAGCTTCGGTCTAACAGTACTGGAATCAGCTGGAACGTCATAATATTCTCATTGTTCTGTTTGCATCCATGTGTAAATAATGATCTCGGGTTGTGTGACAACAACACTCACTCTTTATTCTTCTCATTAACATTGGCACCTTTCCTCAGCAGCAGCTCCGTCACCTGCTTCCTTTTGGGGTGAGGTGACGCCACTGCACAATGCTAACACACACACACACACAGAGAGAGAGAGAGAGAGAGAGAGACAGAACCATAAGTCTTTGTATCTCTGCAGGTGTGTGTATCTGCGTGTTTGTGTGTTTTGTCTTACTAATGCAGTCTCGTGTGTGTGAGGGTGTTTAAAGTTGATGATCTCCAGCGCCAGCGTCTTCTTGGCCTTGGCCATGTCGGCTTCTCGTGCAGCTTGAAGTAGCGAGTGGCCCTTGAACTCATCTGAGCGCACACACACACACAAAAACACTCGGTGAGATTTCCTTGACATCCTTCCTAGATTACTTCAAAGTTGTCCCCCCCCCCCCCCCCCCAGCAACACATGCAACAGTGTGTGTGCGGGAGCGGAAACAAGTGATTATCCCCCTGAGGACGGAAAAATTGCAAACAACAAACTACTTTGCTGCAGAAGCGTTTGAGGCAGCATAAAAGAGGAGTCTGTTCGAGTCGGAGCAACAGCATTCATGCATTTATAATCAGACATTTAGACAAATGGTAAGAGCAGCACAGATGTCACATCATCTGGGAAATGTGGTCGAGAGAGAAAAGAGAATCAACAACACGACAAAAAAGCGCTGGTAAATTGGAAACAGACGCAGCCTCTGCAGTTTATTCCATATGAGAGAGTTGAAGTCATTTTTCATCCCAGTTAGTGAAGCACCCACAGTGGCACCAGAACGTGTGGGGTTCGTGACCCCTGTAAATGATGTGTGATCCCATTTTTACAGGTTAAAACCTTATGAGAGATATTTTGTGCAAAACAAAGCAGGGAATTATTTTCAGCTGGTTTGGGATCACGACTACAAACAACTAGCGTGACACTTGTAAACCAACCTACACCACAACCTCTAAAGCTCATTCATTATTAACCTTCTCATTTGTTTCATCATTCATCAAAGTGAAGAGTTATATGCTGTGATGACTATTTCTAAGTAAGCACTAACTGACCTTGAAGCTGGTTGCCAGGCAACCTCACAGCAAGAAAATCTAAAAATCACATTGCCTAAAACGTCACACTTTACCTTTAAAAAAGCCACCATTGTACTTGGCTCAGTCGAATGTCAAAGCGGTAACATTCAACGTCTTTCAATTTTGAGATCTGACTTAAATCATCAACATCATTCTTACCATCAACAAAAAAAACATGTTTTCCACCTCAGTATTCAACCTGAATAAAAGGCTTAATGTCAGGGAAAGTATTTTTCATTCTGTAGCTCAGCTTCTACCTGAGAAGCTTCCCGGCAGAGACAAGGATTTATCTTGTTTGCTTTGACTCTGGCTGCAGACGTGAAGAGAGAATACTGGGGTTCTGAGAGAATGTTTTACTTATACTGCTCGGTTTAACTGACGTCTATTTAATTAATATGTCACACAGACCCAAATGCTCAATTCAATTATTTCATGCATGACGATGGAAAAGTTTTGCATCTCAAAAAGCAACTCTTGAGAGAGAATATCAATAAAGTTGATATGTCCTGAGATGAAAATACATCTCGAGCAGATGTGAATCAACTTGAAATAAAAATAAAACAGAGGTGCCAGCTGCTGATGTGCCGAGGTCTAAATCTGCTTGACAATATTAAATTAACCGTACAGAATATTTTCTTTGAAAGAAGAACAAACAACTGCAGGGTACATGCTTATTTGCACTGTATTATGTTTGGTTGCTTTCATTGGTTGCTGAACCATTCACCTGCATCCAGAGTCTCACTGTGGTCTTGGAAAACTGTTCCAAAACCATTTGCAAATGTGAACTGGTCTGGCGAAGGCAAGCTCCTGTTATGATGAGCAACTGTAAGAAGGAAACTCGGCCAGGGTGACAAAACACCAAAAACAACCGTCAGTGACATCACAGCCAACCTCCACAGTTCAAAGAAAAATAACAATGTTTTAAAGCTGCTCTTTTTCTTCTGTGGTGTTTTAAACAAATGCAACTGTACAATTAACTTAATATCAGCATCAGTCGAGATTTCATTTTAATCTGCTCAAGATGCTGGCATCTGTTTCTCTTCACACCAATAATTCCTTGTTTTCTGCTCCAGAAAAAACAACAAGAGTAGAGATTTCCATATTTAACTTATCTTAATGCTCAGATAAACTGAAATCAACTGTTCCAAACATGACTGGTGCAAACACTCCCTTCCTAAAACAACCTATCAGCACAAAGATACTTTTAGCAGAGCTCTACTGTGCAGCTGCAGTTTGTGTAAGTGCCACACTCACATGTGAGTCTCTCCTTCAGCTCGGGAGTGGGCGCCATGTCCACAGAGCTCTTGCTGTGGCAGTTGAGCAGGGTCGGGTCGGCCCCGTGGCTCAGCAGCAGCGAGCAGACCTCCACCCGGTTTTTAGACGCCGCTTCGTGGAGCGGGGTGAACTGCCACAGATCCATGGCGTTAACACACGCTCCGTGCTGGAAGGAAACAACAGGATCAGTGGAGAAGGAAGTGACAGGGAGGAAACGGAGCACAGGCTGCAATGTGGAGAGCTATGAAGTATGAAGGAATAAGGCAGTCGTTGTTTGTTTGTACCTTCAGCAGAAGTTCCGTAACTTCATAGTGTCCATAGGAGCAGGCATTATGTAGAGGCACCAGACCGCTGGAAGAGTCCAACACAAAGGAACGTTTTTATGATCCACATATCAATTATTAATTCAAACCACATTCTTTACTTCTCCACTCAATTTGTATGTCTTCTGAGGTCCAATAGAGAAGTTTGTAAAAAGATTAAAAGAGCCTGAGAATGTGAGCATCTCATATAATACAAAACCATCTGATAATTCATTTCAAAGTCAGAAATGTTAATCGCATTGTGACACTTGATTAAAAAGTCTGTGAATGTCCGTCAGAACAAAATTACTTCAGCAGGTGAATGGTGAATCCAATTTATTCAACAAGCAGTTTTCGATGGGGAACTGAGGATACATTTGAAAACCTTATCGGATTGGTTGGCATGTTTTTCCTGTTTGAAAATGACCGGAGCCAATCAGAACGCTGCAAGTTGATATTAGCCAAATTAAAAAGACTTTGTTTTATATCAAATACATTTCTATATAATTGAATAATATTTTTTCCTTTTCCTTAAAACTCTTTCGTTCCTTTATTTTGCTTTCGTGTACGTACCCCTTGTCCTTGGCGTGGACATCTGCTCCGTGCTGTAGTAACAGCTGAACTATCCTCACCCTGTTGTATCCTGCTGCCAGGTGGAGTGGGGTGGACTGCAGAGACACAGATAGAGAAAAAAGAAATTAAATGTCAGCCCATATGTTCTTTCTGCGGCGTGACAAGCCACCGCCATGATTTCATTATCATCAGTCCTGTATACAAAGAGTGTGTTGAGAAAACACACAGGTTTTTTCGCTGAGCACATTTCTTTAAGGCAGGACTTTTCCACAGGGGGAATGGGCTTTTCCACTCCTGAATCAGTCTACGGTGACAAAGACCGACTATATCTCCTCTATAAAAGTGATGAAAAGCCGCAGTTATGGATGTTTTATGATGTGTCTGAGATGCAGTGTTTCCTCTATACGCTCTTCCTCCCGAGCCTGGAGTGACACCCAGACGGGAGGAGGAGTGGGCGGGAATGTTCCCATCATTCAGTCACATTCAAATTGATCAACAGAGATTTAAAGTATGATTAGGACTGTGGATTAAGTCATGCACATGCAGCAGGAAGATATGAAACTACGCACCATGAGCGAACAAGCTCGACATTTGCTTTCTTTTTTTAAGTTGCATTAACTACATTAAATGCCTGAATTTAGGCTAAGTAGAGTCCAGACAAAGTTATTTGGGCAGTTACACGCTTGTTCTCCAGGCTCTGAGCTTCAACGCATTCAGTTTGAAACAAAAACAATGCAGTGTTACATCAAAGTGCCAAGTCTCAGCTTTAATTTGAGTGGGTTTACATCAGTATAGACAGAACTGTGTGGGAGATGTGGCCCTTTTAACACATAGTCCCTGAAAGTTTAGAGTATGAACTGACAATGAAAGAGACAACGGGTCCAAGCCAAGAGCAGAATTACTTTAGAACATTTACAATTCGGGCATCTGTTAAAAGGGCCATATCTCCCACACAGCTCTTTATACGTCTACGTAAACCTACATAAATTAAAGCTGAGAATTGGCACTTTAATGCAGTAGACATCGATTTAGTTCAAACTGAAAATGCTGAAGCACAGAAACTGAATCACAAATAAAGTTGTAGCTGTCCATGTCTGTATTTTAGACGGGCTGAACCACAAATATTCCTCTTTGACACTTAGTACAATTCCAGTAAATCCAATACTTTGCAATGCATCTATAAAAAGGAAATTCATGGCCTCGTGGCAAATGATGCAACAACTTTTCAAAATGTCACAGATCCAATCATTTTGGACCTCTATTATATAATGTTTTAATGAATGTCAAACAAATATCAAAAGTGGCTGCAACTATGGGTTTTCTGAGAATTTAGCTCCATGCGTTCGGATGAGATCTTGAAAGATGTTTCATCTTTTGTGATGTGCTCCCTCAGCTGAGGGAGAAGCAGCAGCGAAGCGGAGAGGCGGATGGTTCCACAGATGGTTCACTCGTACAGGATGTGACAATGTCGTTGCAAGGAGCAGAACACGGCACACGAGTTAGTCATAACCCTTGTTTCATTTTATGCAGCGTCGTTCTGGGTCTGTGTTCTTGTTACTGCAAATTGCTGCGAATATAAATAAACAGGGTAAAAAACACTGAGGCGTTAATCAGGTCCTTAAATGATTGCTACCAGTGAGTCATCTTCTCACACACTCTCACACACACTCTCTCACACACACACACACACACACACACACACACACACACACACTCTCACACTCACACACACACACACACGTGCTGCTGCATCACTATGTTGTTGCCGGGGTCAGACTAGTTTAAGCTCCACCTCCTCAATCTGTGAACATGTATATTTATGTGTGTGCATGCTTATGTGTACATATGTGTGTGTGTGTGTGTGACAACTGCCTCAATAAGTCTTGTATTGAATTCTCCTCAGCAGCCACAGACCAGTCACAGTAATAATCACAAGAATCACCCATTTATCTAGTATCTGACCCGTCGTGCATCCTCCAACTCTTCCCCGCTGCAGCCGGTTGTTTTCCTAAAGCTCTGAACTGCCATTTTACGAAGCACAGCTGCAGGTTTTTTCATTAGTTTTTACTACACCCTCGGCCTTATAATGAGTTCCTTTTTAATTCATGCTCTTTAAATAAGAACAACCGTGCAGCAGCAGCGGAACAGCGAAGGGAGATGAAGGTTTTCACATGTGCTCATCTTTACACAGGCACAATAATTCTGCTGGTGACAAAACGCGCGGCGGAGGTCAAACGAGGCTGTTTACACAAGTGCCTGAAATGACAAACCCCCCCAGTGTATTCCAGTTTACACAACAGAAATTGTATTTACTGTACAGAGAAATGTGGAGATGAGAAAAACACTATCAGTCAGTTTTACTCAAGTTTCCTTATTTAGATTTATGGCACTGTCACTCCATGTTATACTTATGTATCCCATATATTGCTATTGTCAAGATAAGCTAGGCTAATTGGAAATAACGCGGTTTGCATGCAAGTCAAACTACACACATTAGCCCCATCTCATTGGCCTATATGGAATTTGCTGTATAAATAAAGTTTATTACTGTAATTATTGTTGTTGTATTATATCTTTAGAGGTATTTAGCCAAGCGCTGATTATCCAATTAATTAATTAGCAATTGAGATACAAACTGTGTCTCAATTCAGGGGCAGGATCCCTCCGAAGCCGTATTTGTAGACTAATTATGTCACAGCGCAGAGACTTCACTGTCCCAATTTCGAAGGCTCAAATGCGGCCGACAAATGTGTCCCTCCACCCCCCCGAGCAATGGAGGCTCCATCGGATCCTTCCTGGCACAACATATCGCATGATTCATTGTGCTTCAGTAAGTGACAAACTGTTTTTCAAGAAGGTAATGGTCGGCAAAAAGCGAGGCAAAAAACGTCAGAAGAATTTATTTTTAAATGTAAGTACACAACCGAAAAGCTAAAAAGGTACACATCAACCGAGGACCATTTTTGTCCATAGATTTGTTGCTAGGCGATGGCTGTAAGGGCAGAGTTATGTAGACTGGGTCCTCTGAAGGAATCGGCTGCTGAATTAAGACACAGCTATAATGTGTATATTTGTGAATTTAAGAGGTGTTATTAAAAATGCAATTTGCACTTTTGAAAAGAGCCTCACCAGTTACATCCAGACTTTACGCTGAGATAAGCTAACCATCGCTAGCTTTGTATGTAGCACACAAACATGAAAAGAATATTGATCCTTTCATCTAACTCTTGGCAAAACCTAGTAGGAGCAGATGATTAATTAATCCCTTAAAGTGTAGGATTGTTTATTTTCCTCACTTCTAAGTATTTCCTGAGTGTCTGTTGATTAAATCCAGTTTTTAGATTGATTTAGTTGATGTTTGGTACCTGACCCGTACCTGTTTATTTCCCTCTGTCCCTAATGTCCTCTAAGACTTGATGAAATATGTCACCCTGGAGTGAAACCTGGTGGACTATATTTCAAACAGATGCAATCGGCACTTAAACAAGCAGACTGAGAGTGAACAATGGCAATAAAGAAGAAAGAAAATACTCTGTTGTGTTTTAATCATCTAAAAGCTTTCTTTGCGGACCAGGGGGAGAGTGAGGAGGGGAAGAGGGGAGGAGGAAGATGAAAGAGGGGAATATGGGAGGAAAACGAATGAAGCAGGAAGCGACGAGTGATGCGGAGGGTACGTTCAAGCTCGGATGGAAAAAATACTAATCTTGTTTTCCCTTGGTGGCATTTATCTTTTTTTAATTTATCCCTCTCCTCTCAATGGAAATATATATTTGCAAATTCAAAGAGTCGACTAGATTTTTGCTTATTTGATCATCAAACATCGAAGACAATCGTCAATATCTAAAATGCAAATTGCACATTTTGGATTTAACACACCATTTGAAAACACATGGGGTGTGTAATCTGCCTCTGTGTTATTCCCGTCTTTGTTTCCATTTTTCTTTAACCTCTCTCTCTCTCTCTCTCTCTCTCTCTCTCTCTCTCTCTCTCTCTCTCTCTCTCTCTCTCTCTCTCTCTCTCTCTCTCTCTCTCCTCTTTACGACTCTGTCAAGTTGTTCCCATGACAACGGTGACTGCTAGCTGTCAGCAGTTGCCATAGCAATGAGACATGATCTATCTGGGAGGGTGAATGGAAACATTTGGACCATTTTGTCTGGTATTGTGTGTGTGCGTGCTTGTGTGCATGTATGTTATTCCTAAGCTTTCCCGTGCAGGTTGCAGACCTGCTTCACTCTTATCAACACAAGTCTGTGAACTGCACTGAAGCTTTAGTGTTGTACATCGCCCGAATAAAAGTCTCTGTCAAATGAGTCGCGTAAATGTGAGAACACAACACTGCAAAAATGTCCAAGCAAATCATTTAACCATTGAGCAGAAGTTTTAGGTTGTTGTTGTGCTGCCCCCTCAAAAAAACTCACTCTTTTGATTGATCATTGATTTTAATTATTATTTTAATAAGTTTACTGTTGTATGTGGTATTTTTGAAAGGTAGGTATGTGAAATGAATGTAATTTGTTCTCTGCTGCAAGCCAAGTTCATTTATACAATCTATTATACCAAAGACTTCAGCGTAAATACGTAAACACGATCTTCACAACAATTTACAATCTTATTTTTTGGCAGGGAACATCGTGGAAGACACCCAGTGTAATAAATAGCTGTCTGTACCTGCACTGAAACAAAATATATAAACCTTTCACACACTGTGGCGTAGATGTGATCTGCAGCGTGGGTTTGAGCATTAATCAGTAAATGAACGCACCCTGAGGTCATAAATATCTTCACCTGTGAGAGATGCTGTGGAGATTCTGCACAATCAATCCGCCGGTGGACAGACGACTTACATCTTACAGAATACATCTTGTAGAAACGACACACGCTCATCTAATTGCTATGTACTAGAGTGTCTTATTGACAAATTGTAATGTAGTGTAATGATACTGAGCTTATTAAACAGTAAATGAGGTTCTCTGCCAGAAGATAGGATCTACGCTACAGAGTGTTTCAGGAAATGTGTAAGAATCAAACTAAAGCAAATTCACTGGGTTGTTTCCGGCTGTATTTCAAAATAAAACCAAATCATGCCCGAATTTTAACACCAGGATGAATCAGTCCAAACATTCTCTACTCCAATGTTCAAATTTAAACAAATCTTACACTACATTCTATAATGTGTGTTTACACTTTAAAATGAGGTTGAAGAGAGGGTCAGTAAGTTAAATATAAAATAATTGATTATTAACTTCGTTAAAAACACAGAAAATTAAAGTAGAGTAAAAATAAAAACTTGACATCAAATCTAATGGTCTTTTAGCTGCAGGTGGACGCACCGGAAATCATGAGCAATGTCAGAAGGCTGCATCTATGAACTTAATTGCAAATCTACAGGCTATTCCTCTGCGTAGCACACACACACACACACACACACACACACACACACACACACACACACACACACACACACACACACACACACACACACACACACACACACACACACACACACACACACACACACACACACACACACACACACACACACACAGCTATCACCTGTCTATCTGCTCTGCCTCCTGACTAAAAATTGAGTTGAGGGCTCGATGGAAAGTTTGAAGCCCACTGGCTCAAAAAGTACAACTTCAGGATAACGCTGCTTGAAAATAACAGACAAGTGTCCTGCTCGAGTCAGTGTTATGTTTAAACTGTCAGTCACATCCTAGAAGCAGGAAAAGTACTTTCAAATCAAAATGTCATATCCAATCGCCAAATGATTTTATGTTACATCCAACGTCAATGCTTTTAAAATTACTTCTTGCAATATCTGAGCATGAGTGTGTAAGTGTTTTAACTGGGAACCACAGATTGTGACACCCGATTCCTAATGATGAAGTATCAGCGAAACCCGCAAGCTGCAACTGCATATACGTCTTCCTCAGACAGTATCACGCCATGGGCCTACATGCACGTAAGAGGTTAAATTTGTCACTGCCAAAACTTTATTAAAACTTTTCCATACCCTATTTGTCATCTGCCATCTGAACGGTTAACAAATGCCTCTGGATATTTTCCTTCTGTGTTTCAGAGGAGCCGAAGTGTATTATCTCTCAGTCAGGGCGTGGGGTTACATTTACAAACACAGAAAAATGCCGCTCTGAAAATCCCCCCCCCCCCCTCTGGCTCAATTCACAGTCTTTCAGCCTTGTGCGAGTTCAGCTGGATTTGTAAACTTCAGCAAACTTTTGCCGAGACAAGAGCCACGATGGCCTCGATTCTGATCTGCCAACACACCAGGATCAGAGGGACACCTACAGAGGAGGAGAGTTTCCAGGCAAGCTGACACATTTCCAATACGGATCGAGACAACAGCACTAGGATAAAAAAATAAAAAAACCTCTTTCAGTTGTAGAGTCGAAGCTCAGGAAATAGCCGTCCTTGAATTTCAACATTATTTCGACTTAAATAAAAGCATTGGAGTGAATAAACGTTTACGTTTTCACAAATTGCAAGAGAAATGACCCATGGGAATGCAAATCAATGTTTCTTTTCATCTGGAGCCATTTACAAAACAAAAACAAATGTTGAAAATATGGCACATCCGCTAGTTTCCTGTTTTTATTTGAGGAGCATCACAGTCTCCTCGTCGCCCCACACTGATCTGTGTTCATCCGCAACTATCTTTTGTCTTCAGGTGATTGAGTTTCATCCATTTCTTCTTTTTAAGCCTAAATTATTGACCAAGTCAAACTATTTTTTGACTGTGTCTCATTAACGTTACCATGTTGTCAGTGTCAGGGTTTCACAGCACAGTGCGAGTCCGAGCCAGAGTAAAAAACTAACCAGTCCCCAGCCACTTTCTCAACGTCAAATATCTCCAAGTCTATTCCTGAAAAGTTCCCTTACAGAGATACATGTTTTTTTCAGGAGATAAGAATGGCGAGCGCTGCCAGTTGGCGTGGGGCTCCCAGCACGATGAGATCGCATAATCAACATTTAAACAAGGCTTCAATGAAAGACTTTCCCTTTCTCGTTTCTCTCCCTCTGTGAATCTGAATCTCGCTCTTGCTCTCCACTTGTCGGTTTCTTTGATGTCGGCGCCAGCTAGGACACGAGTATGTGCAGCGATTCTCACTGGTGAAATATAGATCTGAAAATTCACAATATTCATAAATACCCTCATACATAACAAATGCAAACACACGTTCACAACAGATGGAGCTCAACAGAGTCCAAAACATGAAAACGAAAACAAAACATGAGTCTCCAGCACAGCTATGTAAAAGGAATGGTGGAAATTAAAAAAAGGGGGGGAAACTTGTGTATGCAGTGAGAGGAAGTAATGCCTGCAGGAGTGTGTATGTGCAAGTCGGTCCATGATGTGCAGGATGTTTGAAGACTAGTTTGCATTTTAGACAGTTTAAATGAGGAGGTTTTGGCCGTTCCTCACTTTCAAACGTATGTTTCAAAGGGTTGACTGTTGTTTGATTCAAATTAGTTTAAATGCATTATCATAATTAAGGCTGAAAAATGCAGTATATCGATCCATTAGTGTCCCCACGACCACTGTGTGTAGTGTGCTTGTTTGTGAGCGTGCATCCATGCATGTGTGTGTCTAAATGTGTGTGTGGGAGTAAGCGGTAGGTTTCAATAGAGGCAGCTAGAAAAACACTCTCCACTCAGATGTGCTAACAATATCCCACTCTGATGGGCCCTCAATCATTTGATCATCACACACACACACACACACACACACACACACACACACACACACACACACACACACACACACACACACACACACACACACACACACACACACACACACACACACACACACACACACACACACGATGCTGTTACACTGCTGGTACTGCCTGTAACACAGTCGGGGGGGTTCGCATATTTTTGGACCGACTATGTCGATCTCTCCATCTTGTTTGCTCCCCCTCTGTCCTCCTGAGTGTGAGCTGTGTACAAGCTGAGCGTTTTAATTCACCGAGCGGCGTTTGCAATCAGCGCTTATGCTCCAGATCCATTTGCACATGTGCTTGCGTCGGGGTGTGTGTGTGTGTGTGTGTGTGTGTGTGTGTGTGTGTGTGTGTGTGTGTGAGAGAGAGAGAGAGAGGGTGAGACGGAGAGCTTGTGTCACTTCTAATTAAAATCAAAGAGAGGAGAAAAGGGAGGAGGGGAGTGGAGAGAGACAGCGAGAGAGAGGGAAGTGGCTCTTGTTTAAGTTTAGGAGAAGCATCATCATCATTATTATCAAACACTAAGATTCTGCTGTGCTCGGTTTTCGCTGTAATCATCTGTGTCTCATAACGATTTTCTCTGAGAATCGTCTGAGAGAACAAAACATGAGGTGAACACTTGAGAAAGTTGTATATTAATTACTATTTGAGGTTTTGACCGAGTACGCATTTGTTATTGTTGAATTATTGACGATCTGCATGATGTTTGTGTTGTAATTTGTATGTGTATATTTTAACAAGCACTTTCTGCACTCTGTATTCCTAAACTTTCCATCGTACTAATTTGCTTTCGATGATGACAAGCGGGAAAGTTTTCACTCTCTCTCAATTTCCCTTAATATCTGTAGTTATTAGGCAGAAGTTGCTCGATAATTTCTGTTAGCAGTGGGAAAGTAAATCCCCATCACCCCATTAAATTATTCAAAGAGCATAACGAGGATAAAACTGCACTGGTGTGAAAATATATTCCATCTACTGTGCATGGCTGCTCTCAGTCTGAGTGTCTGTGTAGCATTTTAAATACAGACGTGTGCAGGAAAGGGTCATTTCAGAAAATGTCTTGAGCACAACATTTATATTCTGGCCGTGGCTGCATTCATTTAATTATGAAGCATTAAATTTCAGTGGTCCTCGAGGATCTCTCGTGTTTGTCCCCTGCATCTCTAAAGAATTTCAAATTACACGGTTTTCCCTCGGGGTACCACATCCCCGGCAGGCCACCTGTGCGGATAATAGCTGGAGGATGTTCCTTCAAAATTACAGCTACAGTGGCGATGGATACGAGCTGCAGCTAAGCATTGTCGGCAACACTGAAGTACCCATAATTATAGGAAAGAGCCTCTTCAAGACTGTTAACAGCATTTGTATGACGAAGATAAAGGCTCCTTGGTTTTCACAGCAGTTGTCATAGAAACCAATAAAATACAGCAAGGTCTGCTTGAATGACCAATAAGTTAACAGCCTACAATAAATAACCTGCTCATGATATCTTCTAGAGATGTCCTCCACCTCTCGACAGATGGGATTGTAAATCAAGTCTTACGTTTACGTGACAACCTCAATGCTCTTCCACTCTGACGAGAGTTTGGAATAAAACCCCCGAGGGGCACAGAGGAGAGCTCAAAAGAGACCCCCAAACCTATTTGTAAAATTGTCCGCGCACAGTGGGGTGCTTGGATCTCAGGGAAAAACGGGGTCAGCCTCAAGATATATACGTAAACGAAAACAAACGGCGCCTTCTAGTCCAAACTCTGGGTTCATTTCGTCCTTACTTGTTCGAGTCTTCTGAAAGCTTGTGGCGTAAGTTTTAAAAGTTGGTAAGTTGGACGACCGTTGTTGGCCTTGACTCGACCCCCGTGGATGTGCTGGTTAACAACCATGCCAACGTAGAGGACGCATGGAAGTTTGTGGAGAAGAGACGGTTAAATCATTTGAAACAGATGCATCTCTCCATACCTACGGGAGAATGACGATAGAATATACAACAACTAGAGAAGAGGCTGTTTTTCCTTATAGTCTTTCATCCAAACCACTAATCAGTCACAATCCAGACAAATACTGCTGCGACTCAACCTGAGGACTCAAGACTCCCCAAGGAAGCACGAAGGGATGCTGCTGCCACAAAATAATTTCAATTAAAGTGAACAGGATGTAGTGCAGCACTTTTCTCTGTTGGCCAATGTAGTGTAGGTTCTACCCAACATTTCATTTAGCACGCCTGGCAACTTTTTTAGATGCTCTAAAGTCTCACTCCGCACTCTGCAATCTAATGAGAGCAGGATTAACTTGCACATGCAACATAATCTGACCGATACGACAATGTTCGAGCGGGTATGGCACACAGGTAATTGCCATCAGGTGACACACTTCACATAATGCAGACGTGACAGCACAAGAAGGGGAAAAAAGCTGTTAATTGTGCTCATTCTAGTTCACTGAGCCTCTTTCATTATGTTCAGCTTTGTGTATCATACGGCCGGAAATGAACCCACACTTGAGTGGCTCTTAATTAACCAGGTTTTCCTTCTTCTCACCCATGGAACTGTTCCAATCATTCATTCCAATCACATTTAACTGAGTTTCCATTTGACCAAATGTCATGGCGAGTAACGATGCCCAGGAAAATGTATGAAGACGTATTTTGTATACAACGGGGGGGGGGGGACGTGTTTTTGTCCCAGCGTGAATCACGTGACCTGCAATTCATCATGAGGCCTACAACACCTCACAGCCCAGTGCGGCTTCTGTGGGGAGTGGAATCGAGCGTTAGTTATCTTCATTGTGTGCTCGCGGTTTCTGGTTATCACTTGAAGGAGCTCTTAGGCAAAATTATCCACTTGTGTGAGAGAGAACAAATCCACTGCCAAATAAACCCACACGTTTCTCTCTCTGTGTGGAACTTCAAATCACAGGGCCTGATAACGTTTTATCCAAATTAAGTGATTATTCTAAGTGCACAAACACAGTATTTTCAGCAGACAGATTTTAACATCTAAGATTACTCTGTTTTTGTCTGTGTTCTTTTTACTCATTTGAAGGGTTTTTGACTGAAGTGTGAAACCAAAACTCGAGTTTTCATTTTAAAACTAACGGCGTCTCCATCCACATGAACATTTTTGCTCTGCATCAGGAATAATCCCCAGAGAAGTAAGATGAGGAATTTATTTCCTTGGATATGAAGATGAGGTGTAACTGAGAATAAATGTTTATAAAGTTTTGCCTTCGCTGCTGGCAGTCACGTCAGGAACGATAACAACCAATCAGGATAAGGATGCCGGTGTTTTCGTATCCAAACGTCTCTGTTTTTGCACGTCCATACTACAACACAGCTTCAGGGTTTTTAAAGGAAAATGGGGCCAGCAGCATCTCAACACTTGTCAGTTTTAGGCTCTTGAAATAATCATAATCAATTGCTTGTGTTGTAAAGTGTAAAGAACTGTGTCATTTGTGCACAATCACTGACCGCATCTGCTTTTTGATAACTGTCATCTGCTTCTTCCGCCATTCTAAACAAATTCATCTGGAAACAGTCAACTGAAAAAGAGCATCTCCACATTTTCTGTTTTCCTCTATGAACTGACAAAAGCAGAAATAACAACAACAACAGGCTCATTATTTGCTATCTCCCTCTTTATTTGTTCCCAGGGACTGTAAAAACAGCCGTCCCCGAGTCTGACGTTGTTTTGCTTGATGCTATGCACAGCCATTGTTCAGCTCGAGTGCTAATATATTTACTGAAGGGCTTATGTCTCTGTCTCTTCATTTTAATGAGCAAAAAACCAAGACAGGCTGCTGCTGCCTGCCAGAGAGAGATCAGACTATTGGAGACAACTAAAGTGAAAGCTGCCAATAACAGGGTTAGTTTCAGCTTCCCGAGTAAATAAATAACATCGTAAAGCACTTTTTGGATGGTTTTGTAACTCTCTTTCTTGAGGTAAGGTGAGGTGCTCGGAATTCCAAGAGGCGAGGAGCATGCAGAATGAAGGACACAACCTATAAATCTGGCTACGAGAGCAGAGCGTGTTTGCGTACAGCACATTAACAACGCCGTCGGCCCTTAATGCTAAAAGCTCTCGGATCTTGTTTGCTTTCCAGGTTAAAGTTTCTGTGGCATCCTCGACATATGGCTCCTCTTTTTAATCCTGACAAACGTGTTAGAAACATCATTAACACTTGCAGTCTTTCGCTCACAGTGAATTTTCCAGCTGTTCTCTCACGTGGACTCACTCTTACATTTTATTAGGGCGCTGAGAGGAAAAGTTCGAGGAAAATGACCCGAGAAACTGACTTCAGTGCATGTTGATAGCAGCTATACAGAAAAAACAAGTGTGTGTGGGTGTGTGTGCATGTGTGCGTGCATGTGGTTGTGTCTTGCCCTTACCTTGCGTCCGTCGCTCGCATGGCAGTTGACGTTCAGCGGCGTGAGCAAAGCCATTAGCTTCTCCTCATTCCCACTCCTGCAAAAGTACACACATGTAAAAAACACACACATCACACATAGGAAACGTCCACCACCGTAGAGGATTAGCGCTGTTGCTCAGCAGGAGAGAGCGAGGGGGAGAAAATGAGGGAGAATGAGATAAGAAGCTTGAGACCGAAGGGGAAAGACTGAGACTTTTTCATCTGCGCAAACAGGCTGACATAAAGAAATGTTTGGCGAACGGATGAAAGAATGTGTGTTTTCTTGCAAACCTGACAACAACAAACTACAGAGGATCTGATGGAGAAGAGCGTTAAGTGTAGCTCCAGAGGAGTTAAGATTTTGTTTATGTTGTTGATCTGTGTTTCCTGCTTTCTCAGGCTTGCTGCCCTGGCATTGGATGACCAGCGGGAAGTGTTGCTAAGGCAGGAACCAAACCAGCCATCATCCCCATGACAGCCGTAAAGGAAGAAGCTGTCTAATGGAGAGAAAGGGATTATTCTTCTCCTCTTCCATGTTCCCCTCCTCTCTCTCCTTTTTTTGCTTTTGTGTTTTTCTGTGTCCTTCCTTCTGTTTGTATCTAAAATGTGTATTCACATCCTCTCCCTCTCTCCATTTTAACTCTCCACCCCTCCTCTCATGCTCTCGGGTTTTCCTCCAACCGTCCAGCCACCGTTATCTGCTGTCTATCGTTTGCCAGACTGTCCATCTTTCCCCTTGTCTCCACCTTCCCATCCCCTGCTCAGCATCTTTCTTTCAGGCCGCTTGTGCTCTGCTCGTCAACTCCCACTGCTTGTACCAGAAACAAGAGAGCCTTCATTTTGACAACATTCTGAGGATTTATTAGGGGAGGAGAATTGCATGTGTGTTTCCCAATGAATGTATGTTAGGGCTGTCACTTTTGTATTTGAAATTTGTATATTTATTTAAATGTGAGGGGTGGGAGTTCATATTTGAGCTGTAATGACCTAAAAATATACAGTCTAGAAGAACATCAGACCCTCTGAAGTAGTTGTGAGCCTTGTGATGCAGCATCAGCTCTCTATCAGCCTTGTTAAGTTAAGTTGTTTTGCTACGAAATATTCATCAAAGCCTTACTGACAATTACTCAGGTGAAAAGACAGAAAGAAAACATTAAGAGTAACAGTTAGCCTAGCTTAGCATGGTGGCTCCAAGTGGGAGAGAAAGTGTATAACGTCTTGTTTGCGTTTAACTTGCATTTAAAAAGACGCTAAGCTGAACAGTTTACCATTAGTTTCATTGTGAATGCTCTGCAGGTAGGATTTCGAATAAATAATCTGCGGCGGCTCAGAAAGGACGGCGCTCGCAAACACGCCTGCTTATCATTTTAAATACGTGAACAGGAAACAAACAAGCATCTCTGCGAGTCCTGCTTCTTACATCTTATCCCAAAGCCTTCCAAATCACTTAAGCTGCATGTTAAATCAATATTATGCAACTATTTTACCTTGAAACAACCCTAACCCTTCAAAAATCTTTTTGATGGTACACTGACTTGTAATCGGGAGAGCGTTGCCTCTTTCGTTCCCACTCCTCCGCCCTGTTCATGCACTATTTAACTTTGGCGAGTGGGTATGATCTTCCACAAGAGGTGCCCGACTGAATGATAGTCAGCGGCTTAAACTGCCTGAATCTGGCCAAGTGATTAAGTTCAACAGCAATACCACTAATACCCATCAGTTAAAACGACTTAGAGGTAATTAAAAAAGCACCATTCAGCTCTGGTATTCAGTGAGGGAAACTTAAAATATCAAGAATTTCAAAATTTTGGTTCTAACAGCAACAGAACTTCTGTTTGAATATATACTTTTACCAAAGCGTTTTAGCATCTTTCAGCTCATTGTTTTGGTTTAATGACGCACTGCAACTGTTTTGATTCACTCCTTCAATCCTCAAATCATGTTTTTCCAGACAAAGCAGGCTGCTCCTTACAACTAAATCGCTCTGACAAACCCACTGTGCGCTACCTGCCCATCGCCAACAGGCAAGACAAACTAAATAAGGGACTAGCTCGAGAAAAAGGTGCAACATTTAGCAGCTCAACAGCCAAAGACAATAATATCCTGTAAGCCATGTGTTGGAGTTATTTAACCAAACACAACACTAAAAAGTGTGAAAATTACAGTAATATACGAATCTGACAAAATGACATTGGTGATGAACCCGCCAGTGGCTCAGCTGTGAGAACAGCACACTGGGTTCACAGTCCACCCTTAAACAGCCCGCTGACCCCATAATACACTGGGGTACTGCGATGCTATAGGCCAGCTGCTTCCTTGTGTATAAGAGAGGCAGAGAGGAGGGGGGGGGGCGCTGTTGAGGCATTGAGTGCTCAGCCACCCACACACATCCCAAATGAAAGCTAGGTGTTTCCGCATGCAAGAGGCAAAACACACGGAAACACACACACACACACACACGCTGCCTACATGCACTGCCTGTAACCATGAAATGCCTCCAAAATGTGCGTCCCTGGCCCACGTGTACTGAGTTTTTTGGATCTGAAACACCTGTCTAGTGTGGGAGATGAGAGCAAACCTGTGTTTGTGTGTGTGTGTGTGATGGAGGGAAAGAAAGAACCAGTGATAAACAGTATTCCACAGGGAGAGAAAGTGGAAAACAAGTTGGGAGAAACATTGGAGGATGGAATTGAAACGAGAAAGAAAAAAGGCAAGGAGAAGAACAAATAGAAGGAAATAATGCAAATAAAAGGGAAGGAGGAAGAAGGGAAGGTTAGTAAAATCATTACAAGGAAAGGAATGGAGGAGGCAGGATAGGAGATAATGAGAGAAATGAAAGAAAACAGATAATAACATAAGAAAAAAAAATACAGAAAACAAGAGAGGAGGGGATGACTCAAGAAGAGGAAACAAGGGTGAAAATATGAGGGAGGAAAAGACAGGAAATGAGGAGCTCAGAGGGAAGAGAGGAAGAAGAAAAACAAGAGAGGATGATAAGGAAACAAGGACCGGAAACAGAGAACATAAGTGGATCAGCGAAGAGAGGAAGGGGAGGATAGGAAAACAAGAGGGAAGGGGTAAGGATGGGAAACGAGGGAAACGAGGGAAAATAGAAAAACAAAATGAGAGGAAATGAGATGATGCGCGAGAGGAAAGGAGACGAGTAGAAAAGAGGGGAGGGGAAAGGAAAGGAAAACAAGAGAAGAGAAGTAAGCAAAGGAAGCGAGAGATGAGAGAGAAGAACAGGTGAACATGCAAGAGGAAAAAGAACAGAGGAGAAGAGAACATGAAAGGATGACACAAAGCAGAGAAAGCAAGAGGAAAACAAAGAGTGTGGTACTCACCTCGCCGCCTCCAGCAGCTCATCCTTCTTGTATTCACCTAGATGGTTAGAGAAGATCACAGAGTCAGACAGCTGGCCGCTAACGCACAGCGACCACACACAGACACACATGATCGAGCGGCGACAACAATCACACAAACATACACACAAATACGGTAAGAGAGATTGTGTTTTCTCTCTCCCCCCCCCCCCACCCTCAAATAGACAGATCCTTCCTCTCTTTCCTCCCCCCTCTCTGCCATTCTCACTCAGTGCGCACCCCTCTGGCTCCGGTTGCCGTGACGATGTGTTGCCGGCAGCGACCACAGCATGTTCATTGTTTGGGGCGACGAGCGGCGGACCGACACGCGCTCTCTGCCTCTACCCGTTGGTGTGTTCGCGCATCTCTCTCTTCTCTCGCTCGCCTCCCGTCTCCTGGCAGTCGCTCATATTGCTAACCATCTTCCCTCGTCCTCCATCATCATCTCTCTCTCTCTCTCTCTCTCTCTCTCTCTCTCTCTCTCTCTCTCTCTCTCTCTCTCTCTCTCTCTCTCTCTCTCTCTCTCTCTCTCTCTTCCTTTATTCCCTGTGGACTCAGGAGGCGCAGTTACCATAAAAAAAAAGAACCCACAACAGAAATAAACAAACCCCTCCCCCTACCTCCCACTCCCTCTCCATCTCTCTCCCCCTCTCTTGGCCCTGCCCCCATGTTACTACAGTCATAACACACACCCACCTTTACATATATGTCTAATCTGACATGGGTGGAGGAAACACAAGCCCCTTTGGGATCTGTAACATTGCTGGAGTTGTTGGTTGCTGTTTGGTTTTCAAGCAGCAAGGTCTTGATCTACGACAGTCACTTTTAAATTGATAAAATATGAGCGATATCAAGATCCTGATTTGTCAGCTGTGGTTATCAAATTTATACCTGTGTCAAGGAGGCTATGTTGAAGTTCCTGTATTTTTCAGTCTACTGCTTTCACCCGTGTCTGTTGGATTACGCGAAAAACTACAGGACGGATTTCCATGAAACTTGGTGGAAATATGATCCAAAGACCTCGTTACATTTCGACGTGGATCTGGTGCAGATCCGGGATTTTTGAATGATTTTTCTTTAACACTGCAAGACTTTTTTTTAACTTTGTCATCAATTTCCCAGGGGAAAATTCGTGGATCCAAGATGAAAAAAACAGCCTGTAGCGCTCCACCGTCTCTGCTGTTTCAAACACTCAAATAGGCAGATTTTACAATATCAAAAGGCTTTTTTAAAACTCTCCCTTTATAAACACAGAGGACAAAAGAAAAGGCTGCTCATGAGCTTTAAGAAAAATAAGTAAATTGTATATTGATTATTATATTATAAAACATATACTATAAATAGAACAAGACTTTGATAAAATTATGTTATATTATATTAATATAAATTATATTATATATTAATTATATTCAGGAAGAAGGCTTTTATTGTGAAGCAGCTATAATTGCTATATTGAGTTAGTGGAACCAAGTCAGCAAAGTTACTCTTCAATAAAACTGTGGTAACATAATACTGATGCATTCTATCATATTTGGGAGAATAGGCACGAGATGTTAAGACGTCGAGCTGCAGGTGACAGGCTCTTACTGCAGAAAAACAGCCATGACAGGGTCCGACCTCGGAGGATTACCTTTCGCGACTTCTACTGACAAGTGACTTGAGGGCAAATTCAGACACGAAAACGAATGTGGAAAGAATTGCCGGCGCATTTATGCAACGTAGTTGGTCTCTGAATGGGGGCAAGAGAGAAAGGCAGGTATAAAATTGAAATAGGAAAATTAAAAGCAAAAAAAAAAAAAAATCAAAGGGAGACGAAAAGGTAAATGTGATACAGATAAATGGAAAGAGGATGAGGAGGATAGGCTGCGTGCGCGCGGAGCAGACGGAGGGGTGGGGTAGGGTGAGGAGCGAAGAAGAAAGGTTACAGTGATGGAAAAGGGGGGAGGAGGGAGGAACAAAGGATTTGCAGATGAAAGAGAGGAGGGATGATTAGGGATCTGGAAACTGACATGCATGGATTTGACACAGTATAATTGGTGTTAGGGAGGCCAAGGCGGAACCGTCAGAGGAAGGAGGAAGGCAGTGACGGAGAGGGGCAGAGTGAGGCAAGGAGACAGAAAAACATGAATACAATGGGGAAGGAGAAAATCGTACAGGAAGAGATCAAGAAAAAAAGAATTAGATGCTGTAGTTCTGAACCCATTGATGTGCTCAGACAGAATCATTTTTCCGTTAATCACCTGACAGTCAGAGTTATTACAGGCCGCCTGCATTACATTATCATAAATACGATTAAAATCATTATCGTCATCAACCTTTAATTGCTTGCTCGGCATAGTGCTATTTTTCAAAGTTAATATGTCTTCATGCCGGCACTTTTTACTGGACTACATCTCCCACAGTTTCAGCCGCATAAAATACATCCAGTTGTGATATGACTTTCGGGATTGATCCTCCTTCTAATTTTTACACAATTAATTCTAAAGTGAAATTGTTTTCCCCCGCAGAGAAAATGGGAAAAAGTTAGGAGTAAAAGCTCAATCCCACTTCTACTCTGCCTCCTTGAAGTCTCACAAGGCTGTTTCAAACGAAAACGAAGAGACTCACCAAAGTCAACAATACCTGGAAAGTCCCGAGAAACCAAACAGAACAACCGGGCAACCACGTCTGCAAAGTCCTTCCCAAAATTAAGACTGTTTCCAAAAAGAGAGCTTGAGAGAGGTTCAATCCTTAACTCCTTTCAAATCTTGGGCGTGGACATCAAACGGTTCGATGGGGAAAGTTGTTCGGAGGTGCAGAAGGCAGACGGTGAGAGTGTTGTCGAAACCTATATGACAATCCAACAAGCAGCAGCCCAGGTCTTAATTTACTGACTCACTATTGAGTAAACAGTCTGTTATAGAGGAAGTAGAGAACAAACCATTGAGAGAGTGATTCTGCACAGAGCCACCAAGTGTCTACCAGGTGACACTGTAGCAACCAACCTGGACACAAGAGTATTGATCGATAATCTAGAGGCTGCTTAGAAATGCAGAAAACAACAACTAAAATAAAGTAATAACCAGCCTATGAAACTGCTTCATTTAATGGGCGACAGTGTGTGTTTGTTTTTGATGATACCTCCTGCAGTCACAGTGTTTCTTTAATATATGGAAAAGATACCAGGCCTTAAAAAATGATTTCTTCTTTCCTTATGAATGAACTATGAGTCCATGTCATTACGGCTGCTGCCAGAATATAGTAATGTGTTAACACAAACCCTACCTGGCCGCGACTGGCTCATTAAAGAGAATGAATGTTGGTGATGATAACAGACAGGGATAAAACAAACTACACAAAGAATGTGGGGCCTAACTCTGTGTGTGTGTGTGTGTGTGTGTGTGTGTGTGTGTGTGTGTGTGTGTGTGTGTGTGTGTGTGTGTGTGTGTGTGTGTGTGTGTGTGTGTGTGTGCGTCATAGACAATCCTGCTGACTCCGAACAGAAGAGACAAGGGCAGGTTAAAGCTCTGGACAAGCTTGCTGCCCCCTGAATGATGATATTATGTGCAAGTGTATGTGTGTGTGTGTGTGTGTGTGTGTGTGTGTGTGTGTGTGTGTGTGTGTGTGTGTGTGTGTGTGTGTGTGTGTGTGTGTGTGTGTGTGAGACACTGACTTGGCAGAATGCACTGGACACCGCCGATCACTGCTTGAATTCAAATTGTTGTATAATTAAAAGCATGCATTGAAATGAATACGAATGCCTGTGCGTGCATGCATGCATGTGTGTGTGTGTGTGGTTGTATAGATGCATGTGCATGTACATGAGTGTGAATCGAGGGGTCATGACCAGATGTGGACGAGTCAATGTCAAACAGATGCAGAACTGTGACTTGACCAAGCAGCAATGACAAAGTATACTGAGTATTTTGAGTATACTGTGTTTGTGTTTGTGTTTTAAGTGGTTGTACAAGCCAACATGACGCTGACCGATGCTGACTGGGCCGTGAGTCGCCTCAGTGCCCAGCTGTCCCCATGTTTGTGTTTGTGTGTGTGTGTATGTTGGTGTGCGTTTGAATCAAATATCATTTATTTTGGAAGCAGTTTATCTGCATGTTATACAACAACTGGCTGGGAGTCAGGAGTTTGAGCGATCCACTTCTAACCTCAGCAATGTCCCAACTGCTGAGGTTGTGAGTATATCAGTGTGCATTGAGACCAATCAAAAGGAAAGGGGGGGGGGGGGGTAATAATAAATGGTAGGTGAACAGAAATTATAAAAGGGTGTTTGGGTCGTTTTTCTGGCTGGCTCAGCTAACTTCACACACACCAACCGCTTACACTGTGTGATTAATTGCCTCACACTGTGCACTAAAGAGAACTGCTAAGGATTAATTGTGTGTTTTAGCCACTCACCACCACCCCATGCTATACAGAGTCAGAGAGGACGTGTGGGGGCTTGTGTTGGTAGAATATTGAACATTTGTACGTTTACGGGGGGTTTCAGACATGCACTGAACTCCGCAAGTCCTCCGTACTTTCTCCAGAGGAGGTGAATGAGCGAAAAAACTAAAAGAAAACACATCATGTACATCATACACGTAGAAGACACCGGCGCAGATGTCTAGAGAGTTTGTGGCGATCTATACATCTCACCTGGATAATGCCGAGGATTTGTTGCTGTTGTGATGTTTATCTGTGCAGAGAACCTCCCGCTGTGTTGTGCACGTGTGAAAAAAAAGACTGCGGGTAAACTCCGTAGTAGCCAACTCTCCGGACTTTACCCGCAGGTCATGTCTGAAAACGGCTCCAGATAGCGATAAAAAAAACAACAGAAAAAAAAAATGCTAATGTGTGATGGTATCAGGAAGCTGCTTAGCATGCCTGAAAAGACCCAACACATAAACAAACTTCTTTGTTACAGCGATACAAAGGATATACGCTTCTCCTCTCAGGAGCAAAAAATAAATAAACAAATTTAACGTCGCCATAAAATGAATATGGATAAGATTAGATCATGACGTGTTTGTCCTGAGCGAGCCACACAAACAGAGGAGTCACGCAACAGCAGAGGAGAAACAAAACAGATCCCAGTCAGCTCATTCCTCTACATCAGTCCGCCAAACACACAGGCCGGCCCAGGCTGCTCGACACAATGACTCATGACAGATAATGGGAACATATTACTGCAGCGTTCAACAGATATGCTCCAACTTTAATCAGACTCATTTTCACGCGGCTTATTCTCCAAGTGTGTTTGCTAATAAACATCATAAATCACACTCTCAAATTTCTCGAGTGTGAAACCACCAACTTCCTGAAGATAAGCAGCTTCATTGAGTCATTTTGTGATCGTCAGTGATGAACAAAGATTTGCTTCTATTTGTGTGACACATTTCAAGCACAGATTCACAAACCCAGGAGGAACGGATTAGTGTGAGCGAGCAACCTTTCTTGCTTGTATAAATTTTAGTAGCCAAATTCTGTCCGTCCACTCTGGCCCAGTGACCAACTGCCTTCACTGACTTACTCTGTGTTGTGAAGCTGTGCAGCCATGTGGCAAACTAGGCAATTTCAGCTGCAGGAAAACGACTCAAAGGGGGGGGGGGGGTGAGGTAACACACGCTGTCATGGGTCACTGTTAACATCACATATACTTGCATTTGTTTACTGGAGACTTAACCTAACCCCTTAACCTGACCCCGACCATACCAAGAATGTAGTCCCCATAATTTACCTAGAACAGAAACAAACACACAGAATTGTTTTTTACGTCTCTTGCTGGGTTGTTTTATTTTTGTAGGCATTAGGAAAGCAAAACAGAATCATTGTGTATCTGTGTTTGTGTGTCTGGAGAAAAATAGGGTTTGGGATCATTCATCACTGGGGGCCAATTGAACAGCAGTCATGGTAATCAATGAGCACGTCACTGATAAGGAAAAGAGAGCTACACACTTGGCCATGCCGCCGCAGGAATTCTCACACACACACACAAGATCTCCTATGTTCCTGCAGCATCAGGACGGAGGCTTCAGAGCAGCTACAGCAGCTCTTTGTCGTCATGATTAGGATGTTAACGTACACAATGATCAGAGCTGCCCCCTCCTCCAGTTTCTTTGCATTCACTCGATGTTGCATCAGATCATCTCTCTGTTCGTCTGCCAGCAAAGACAGTCAGCATCCTCTTCCTTTTCTCCCTCGCTCTCTCTCTCTCTCTCCTCTCACTCTTTTTATATGTTCTCTTCTTCTACCTCCATCCAATTCCTTTGCTTTCTCTTCCCCCGCCCCTCATTCATCCATCCACTCTCCCCCAACCCTCCCTCGTTTTCTTAAATCTCCCATCATTTTCCACAAGCCGATGTGACACGAGAGCACGCCGGCTAATTTTCTGCTGTGGTAAAGCTGCTTGCTTCAAAGCAGCAATTCATTTTTTCTCTTTATTTACAATAGAGAGGAAGTGCTTGCTGAGAGCAGGTCTTCAACACCCAGCATGGCAGGAACACATCTTTTAATGGAAACACTCATGCACACGCAATTTCTGTTAAAAGTATACCTTCTCAAGTACAAACTGTTTATTTTAATATTCAAATAAGGGAAAAAAGCTTCTGTTAAAACTGCTAGATTGAAAAGTAGCGGAGGATGGACACAAGCCCTTGTTGATTCTGAAAGATGAAAAACCTGTGTGGCAGCGAAAAATTCCGATTAGTACTAGTTCCAGTTATGGCAGGATGACAGGGAGACCATAAGAAAATGACGGAAAGCCATTTTATTCTTAGTGGATTATTTTTTCCTTGTCCCTCTTATATCAGCACATCCTTGCTGCCACCGTTTCTTTAGCGATGACAGCCTATTACTGCCGTCACTAACTCAGTCCTGAGGATGAAAAGCTGACTGTGACAAAATGACAGGGGACAGTTCTAACAAAGGCAACTTAACTCAAAGTTGTTTAATTCCTCTTCAAGTTCTCTACACCCCTGCCTTCGTGACAGACTGTAGATGACGGAGATCCAATACACAACTGGACATGCAGCTGAAGACTTGCACCACAAAGGGAAGATATATTGTCATGGTTGTAGCAGTCAAGAAGTCGGGGGGGTTTCTTGAAATAACTACCAAGTATACCAAAACACCAACCGATGTAAAACTACCTCAAAGAGACGCAAAATAAAGTTCAATATGATCCTAGGATGGCACAAGATGACAACAGAATGATGTAAAAGGCTACACATGGATGCAATAGGACAACACAAAGAGACACAAAGCAACAACAAAGATAAAAGAGATGGCTACAAAGAGACAAGCACAAGAACACACAAAACTGCCACAAAGCAACACAACAGAGACAGAAATGAGTGCAAAGACAAAGCACCTGCATGTGAAAACCATCACCTCTAGACACGAAATGACCACAGTGTGACATGAAACAGCTGCAAACAACCTGGCGAGGTTTGTTGTGTGTCTTCCAGTCAGGCTGTTTTGCTTCCATGGAGAAAGGGTGGGGAGGCTTTCACCTGTCTGTGTCCAGGGGCCCGCCATCTGATAATCGATCCACGACATAAACTCCAGTCTTTAGATCTTTCTAAATCCATCTGTGTGGCCAAAGGTTGTCCGCTCAGGTCATTATGTTAAGACGAATGCTTTCTTTACTCAGGATATTGATTAACATCTAATGCCGAGATAAATGTTCAAATGTACTTTGAGGAATTCATAAGATGGTGAAATTGATTTTTGAGGGGCAACTGGGCTGTTGCTTTAGTAACAGTAATAGGATTTATCATGGACATAATGAGTTTGTATAAACACATTTATCAATTTATTTGGCGTCGCCACTTTGAAAAGTTCTTCCTCTATATTATGTCGTTTCTATGGATTTGAGCAAACTCAAAAAATGTCTGCAGAGTCTGTCCACTAATCTGTATCATAAATCCTTTGGTCTATTGTTACGGTCGACAGCAGAAACCCGGACCCTTACTTATCTGTCGATCAGCAAGAGTCTGGTAAAAAGGTTACACAGATATTGCCTTGGACTGTGTGACCCACACTGAGTGTGTCTGTGGATGCCTTTCCATCAAAAGAATAAATGAGAAAGAAGGATCAAAAGCTATCTTAACCACGGCAGTGGCGGTAGCCTTATTTTATTTCTACCCCCTCAGATCAGATCAAATTATACAGCGACCAGAGTTACCGCCTTCACCGACAGTCCAGGTGCAGGAAATATGGTCACAATCTCCCCTTCTGTTACTGAGTTATGGTTTTGAACAGTGGCCAGAAAAGTGTTATTGCTGAACATTAAGTCAGAGTGAAGTTGTCATCTCATTATTTTATCTCACTAGAAATTTGTGATAATTGCCATAATTAGAACATGGATTCTTGGGTTATGGCAAAAAGGTCACTGTGACCTTGACCACCATGTTCCAATCAGATTATTTGAGTCCAAGTAGACATAGATCTATTGCTATTACCCCCCCCCGGCTTTCCTGATATATCGCATTCACAAGAATGGGATGGCCATGAGTTGACAGTGACCTGATCTATGACCACCGAAATCTAATCAGTTCATCCTGAAGTTAAAGCTTGATACAAAGAAAATCCCTCAAAGTGTTCCTGAGACATTGCTTTCACGGAAACTGGATAGACTGATGGACAGGCGAGCCAAACGCATAATGCCTACGGTAGCAGAAAATTGAAGTCTGGTTCTGTCAATACCAATCTAGAGCAAACATCTTGAGATATCACATGTATTGTACAAGGGACGACACTGATGTGACAATGAGTGATTTGAAAGAGCAGCAGTAGCATGAATGACAACAAGACACAACATCACAGGCTATGTTTTAGTGTGCACTCGTATACATACGTACACAAGAGAACTCCTACAATGAAAATATATACCGTTTCATAATGCTGAGTAATCCAAGATGAGGTCAAGAAAAGGGAAGCACAATCAAAAGAAGGCGATCAAACAGCTTCATAGCAAAGGGCCGACAATGATTTTCCATGATACGGACAATTTGCAGAGAAATCTCATACCGGATGCCAAATTGGTTAAACCTCCGTCTGGAGGATACTGAGCCTAAAGCAAACAGCAGGCTGACAATTCGTTTGAACAAACAACAAGACATGTTGTCCTAATCTAACTCTGCTTGTGGCACTTGTGCTGCAATGAGGTCGTGTTGGTATCAAATATGACACAGACTAAATATGCTGGACAAAAAGTGAACACTCCTGTCGAAGAAGTAGGTCTTCGTAGGCCAGAGAGGCCGAATTTGTGTGAGTAAGATTTAAAATAACAGGGCCAAAGTAATAAGCTAGTGTGTGTGTCGGTGTGTGTGTGTGTTGACTACAGTCCAGAGTAGAGAATTGATCTCTCTGAAGCTCAGAAGCAGCTAGTCTGTGAATAACAATCAGAGGTAATTAATAGCAGCTAATGGACTCTCTTCTCACTCTCACTTCTCTTCTGTCTCTATGTATTCCCCTCAGTCTTACTCGCTCTTTTTTATTATGCAGGAATAATACATACAGGAATGAATAATAATTCTTTTCCTTCCTTCTTTATTAAAGTCCCCAAGCTATTGGCACTCGGAGAGACATTTCAGACTTCCGTAACTCAAGTAGGTTTACCGCAAGTAAATTTATGCATTGTGCACTGAAGACAAACAACTAAAATCAAAGATAAGATAAGATAATGGTGAGAACAATCTACCACTGGTATAACACTTTCATTATTAGCTGATACTCTGCATAATACCAGCTGCATAATGCAACGCCCGCACTCTCCTAAAGTGGGTTTCCAAACCTTTGTCACCTGCCTCACTTCAAACAAAGCAGCAGAGAATATTTCCGCCTGCTTGTTTTTTCGAAAAAAAATAGGTTGAAATTTGCAGAAAAACTGTCCACAAGCTAGTTCTTTATTTGCGCAGTCAGGCTTAAAATATGTTGTTAAAAGATTAACGATGTATTTGCAGTGACAAGATATCAAGCAAAAACGCCAAACATTTGCTCACTGCAGCTTCTCAGCGAGTCTCAGTGTAAATTGAGTAACTTTGGCTTTGGTCGAACAAAACAAGCAATTTGAAGATGTCCTTTAAGGCTGACACTTTATCAAGTTCGAATGACTTTGACATGACACCCAATTAGTTCAAATGTATTCAAACTCGTCGAAGGGTGTGGCAGTTGCACGGTAAGTCGACAAACAGCCTTATGTTCGTAACTTAGCCGTGAATAACACAACACACACATACGCCTTTTCTCAGAAGGTGTCATGACCCTCCTGGCTTTCCTCCATTTTCGTGACAAAACAACGTAACATTACTGCTAAACTAGGACATAACTCCACATATTCCTGTCATCTCCTTCCATTTTTCATGCTCCATTATAATAAAAGTAATAAAAATACTTTGTCCAGCACTTTCAGTCCTAACACAATATGCTACTTTCCGCCTTTGTGGGGTAAGTGCACTGTTAGCTAGTCATGTCCTCCTCCCCCTCAATGGCTCCGAGTACAAACCCACACACCTGTCACTCACTCGAATCGAGCCAGAGGTTGAAGCAACAATATGCAGAGTGGAAACAGTTTCCTCTTCTACAGGTAGTTTTCAATATTTTTTGGTATATAAAAATGAATTAATAAAGATGTCCTTCTTTTTTGAGACATAAAACAAACAAAACTGTGAAAGTGTGAGACCAAAATATGCAGATGAATATCACTAATTGCAGCTTAAAACCAAAGACAATTAAAGAGAACCACATAAATTGCATTACATGACATTAAAAAAGCTTTTTAAAAAGTATTTAAATGAAGCTCATTGGACAAAAAGCCTTAGTCTGGATGATAGTTGATAACTTTTTGCCGTGATGATTGCCAACCTTCACCTGATCAAACTTAAACAGGGTTAAGAACCATTTTTCAGGGTTGTATGAGGTCTGCGATGCGCCAGAGACCAATGTAAGACTTATGTTACTGACAGAGATTTAAAGAGGCTGAGGCAGAGTGAGACATTTCAAGTGAGGAGAAAGAGAATAGATGACAAATGTCAAAGGGTGAAAGATGCCAAGTCTGATTGTTACAGTGCTTGAAATGGATTGGGAGACAGCAGGGGGCAAGAGGACAAAAGAGTACAGATGACGAGTCAAAGGAAAGGAGAGTGACACCAAGGCTGGCTGAGGTGAGGATGAGGAGTAAATCGGGTACGTGCTGTACTTGCAAGCTCATTAAACAGCGGCGTAATTGATGAGCGAAGAGGGATGGGCAATGGAGAGATGAGGGAAGAAGAGAAATAGTCGTCAAGGACAGACACAACTTGATGAAAGAGTCCTAATCACTGGTTTCCGGCCAGAGACTGAGATCAATCACCGATGACGGCAAAGACAGATGCACAGAAAACTCCTTGTGGTGAACCTTTCGTTTTTTAGGTTAGCTCTTCAGGGGCTTTTCACATCATTACTGCATGATTATCTCAATTACCTATCCGCAGTCTGCTAAAGGGATACTTCAGGTTTTTGATAACCCTCACACGTCGGAGCAGGGGCCTTGGCTGTTGGGTCAACGTGGATTATTAACGACAACTGGGTTCATGACTGGGGATTTGGGCCTTGAACGACTTTTGTGAGAACATCTGTTTCTTGGACATTTGTGAGCAAAAGTCCAGACAGTTTCCCGGAAATTTTCAGGAGGGACTTGGTGAGACATTTTAGCCGGCCCCAGTAAAACGTCCAGAAAATGTCCAAGTGAGCCCATGCAAGAGAATTTAAAGAGGTGTCATACATGTAGAAGACAATAAGTCAAAAGTCCGACACCGGTGTAGATGTGCAGTAAACAAAAACAAGTGATTTCTGAAGCAGAGGTTATACATATCATGTCCTGCCCACTGCATTTTCAACTCAAATGCTACTTTCCGTCTGAATTTTTTCCGGACATTTTCTTCTTGTTATGAATGAGTCAGATCCTCACAACCTCCTACTGCATTTTTCAAATGTAAAAGTCAAACTCAGGAAAATGTCCAAACTCACATGTCCCTGTCATTTTCTGCAATTAATGTCATTATTGCAGCAGAAACTACAATGGCCACTGTGCACTGTGAATTCCGTGTCCATCAAAACTCTATACCTGTAAATGAGCGCACTGTGCATAACTCACTTTATAGGCCAGGCTAAATTTATATTCTCATTCAGCTGGTGATGGAGAGCAGTAGCTCGAGGTTGTGCTGAAAGTGCTCGATCGCAAATGCAAATTTTGTTTAGCATTCCTCAACAGTTGACACGGGAATATAAATCAGGTCGAAACGTACCGGCCTCGCTCCAACATCTGATAAAGGCTGTGCACTGCAGGCCGTTCAAATTCAGGCCCCTGGAGCCACTGACCATTTAGAGATAGGCTAATCTCACAGCAAATCTGCCCATGCCCTCCTCTGTAACTTGATAAGGAACAATACAATTAACTTCCCACGCCCCAATAGAGAAAGTTGCTTGCTTCCTGTACTTAATTGCTTATTTGTTGTGTGACTGATAATGCTATGCAAATTTGGATAGGCTGTAATAGATTTATCCCGTCCAATGCAAAAGCATAATGTGTCCGATAACACGCCCAGCCAATAATACTTCATCACATACAGCATCTATCCTTACTAACTCACTGCACTTCTGCCAATTAACTTGATAAAAGATTCTGCACAGGCTTTTTTTAACCCACAATCCACAATGTGGGTAATGAATTTGTGCATGTGAGTCTGCCCCCTGGTGTGGTGTAGTGGTGTATTGTGTTTGCAACAGAGTACAGCAACAGTCTACAGGATTTCATGGTTGTGTTTGTAAAGAGGCATATCCAGGGAGAAACTGAACAAAGAACATTAAAGACAATCAACACCACTTTGCCGTGTTCTTACGTTTATGTTCATTATAATCAGGACAAGGAACTACACGATGTAGTTTAACAAAACACTAAAACAAACTCAATGTATACATTAGATCAGTGCGACAGGAGTTTGAAGATGGGTTTGAAAAAAAAGAGAGAAAGAAACCCTCTGCTTTTCCCTGTCACATCCCAACTAACAAGGGAACAGAGTCATTTCTGGGAGCAGTTTTCTGGATGTGGCAGAGCACTAGAGCTAATTTATGGGTCAATATAAACTTCCATCACCACAGACTGAAGCTGAAAGCTGTGCTGGCATGCGGCAGAAATGAGGAAAAGAGCCGAACCTCTAAATCGTAGACACAGAACATATAGGCCAGGGAGGAAAAGGATTAACTCGTGTAAAATGAAGGTATATGTGCAGAAACACACATGTAATTACTTCTCAAAGGGTTTATCCTGCAGCAAATTCTATCACACCGATACAAAAGCCTCACATACGCAGTAATAAAAGTGATAACTGCATGAACTGCATGAACTGCATCACTTGAGACTGTCTTTACACCAGTATAATCACTCCAGGGTGGCGCTGGGTGAGTGACAATGTGACAGGAGGATAGTTTAGGGTAATTAGCGCTGGCAGTTAAGAGCATAATTCATGTTTCTAGCAAGACGAATTTCTCAGTGCAGAACGGCCACTGCAGGAGAAAGAGACCAGTGATGGAGGGTAGAGTCAGGGAGTCGGTGTTATGGAAGAACTAGTTTCCCTGATAACCGATGATTTTCACCTGAATGCATCAGTGGGTGCACGTGTGAAAGAACTGATGCTGAAAACAGGGAGAGAACATTTAGTGTTGTCCTTTTCATTAAAATGTGTGGAATATGTACCTTCTAATGGGGTTTTTGCACATTTCAGTGAGGTGTCCTGGCACTGAAATGATTTAATGAGTCATCTAATCAGTTACGCCATTAGCCACACTGAGTCATTACATACTATACACACAGACACACACATTTGTTTTGAAGTGTGCCGTGTTTTATTTTCGAACACATATAAACCGAGGGTAATTAAAGTACTACTCTGCTAACTCTTTTGGTTTTACTGCTCGTAAACCGCACAGCCATGACAACTACACTGTAAAACATGCAACGTGTCTGATACAGGGACGGGGGTGAAGGGGCTAACTGCATCACATGCGGCAGCGTTCAATAATCCTGGCCCCGAACAGCCCTCATTTCAATTCCGGCTGCCGAGGACAATAATTTTTCACGGGGCGGCTGCGGTAAAAGTTCCCCCCTGGTGTTTTGACACGACACAGCTCCTCGCTGTGGTATCTCGAGGTTCATCTCGTTCGCCACGGAGGCCAAACAAAAAATAATTGATGATGTAACGCAGTGTAAACACAGAAGTGGTGCTGGCAAATCTGATTTAGTGCCAACCTCGATACTGAGGGAGCGAGACAGTGAGAGACGGTGAACATGGATATTTGAATTTATAATTTTTTCTTTACTCACCCTGTACTACTAAATAAAAACAAAAATTTACTTCAATAAGAGCCATGAAAAAGATTCAACCTCAGCACACACACAAGCAATATGGCACCAAGATGTTCATCAAGGGTGTGAAGATTAAAAGTGCTGACATAACATTTAACACAATCACACTGAAATAAAAACGTTTCCAAGTTGGGATAAACAGAAAAAAAGTAATTATGTTAAAGCACACGCTTTTAATTAGCTTCTCATTTAAAGGCAAACACGAGCAGTACCAGTTGTTCTTCTGCCAACGAGCAGTTGTAATGAGTCCTGCTTCCTTTAACAGCTCGTACCAATAAAAGAACCAGTAAATTATTGTAGTCTCACACACTTTTAGCATCCTATGTTGACCACTAGAGCTGGTGTCCTAGTGTTTTATTGAGAGGAAACATATAAAACAAAAATGGGGACCAAGTAATTTGGTGGAAAGAAAATTATTGAAGCTTTAAATTAAAGTAGAGTTCAGTGACTTAAGTTAACAAGGTCAAGCTCTGGCCTTTAAAATCCAACACCAGTTAAACCCAAGTGGGACGACGTCGACAATGATCAATGAGGCCACAGTCTGATTCTAAACCTGCCTGTTTGAAATGGTTTGCTGGTCCTGTGGTGATGTCGGCTGCAGCTTTCTTTGTGAAACTGTAAAAAGTAACCTGCAGTAATTGAGCTGCGGCAAGTGACGACCTGCTGCTAGACTCAGTCCCCAGAACCCTGAGGCTGCACCACCGCTGCTGCACAAAGAGTTGATCACCTGTTTATTTAAAGTTCAGTGAAGCTCGAGGATGCAGAGAAGCAGTTGTTGTGAACGCGACATTGTCCTGATTGACAACGTCACGTATGCCGATGATGCCAGCTGCCACCGCTACCGAGCGCTTGTCGCCTGTCTATTCAAAGTTTATTAATATTGAACGTATTGTGTGTCTAAATCGCACCACATTCAATATTTGTATTTCTTTGAGCCCTAAAAACAATACACGGTTCTCGAGATATGCAAGCCACAGACAAACAGATTTCTGGAAATATTAGATTGCTCTGAATAAACACTGCTCAGTAAAGGTCTTATGTCTCATTGTTTAGGTTATTACTCGAGTGAAGGAAGGAGGTAAAAAAAGGGAAGCAAGGAAGGAAAAATCCAACAGAGAGCGGTTGTTTATTGAGTAGCTGATCAATGAGTTCAGCCTCAGCCAGAAAAGGAGGCAGAATGGAAAAGAATGCAGAACAAAGAAAATGTGATGTAGTGACCAGTGTGTGTTCAGGGCAGGAGGAGAATAACGAGCGTGGTGAGCAGCGCTGCCTTGCAAAATAACAGGGTGATAGACGGACAGAAAGAAGGTGGCAGTGCCTGCAGCCTTTCACACAATGAAGGAACCTATGTGGGCTTGAGAGTTGTGGACGAAATGTGAGCATTTAAGACAGCAGAGTAAAAAGACAGAAGGAGACGGAAGGAGCACACTAGAAACTGACAACAGCAGGGACGTAAACAAACACAAGCAGTCTGCAACAGCATTCAGTCCACAGATAGTAAAACACAAAGAAACACAGACATGTGAAATGTGCGTGCGGCCGGAGACGGACAGATACGGCGGCGGGAAACTGACCTGTGAGCACGGCCTTGGCGGAGGGTTCAGCCAGGTCCAGGGCAGACTTGCCGTCGGTGTTGCGGATGTTGGGATCGGCTCCGTGCTGCAGTAACACTGAACAACAACAGGGCAGACACAGACAGTAGCTGAGCTCCTGAACTGACATACAAACTCCCCGACACACACCTCCTCCCAGTCCTCCTCCACCTGCGGCGCCTCCTCCTCCTCCTGCTGCTGCCGCCACTGAACCACATCCTGCTCCGTAAACTGCTCTTCCTGGACCCTTTTCTCCCCCTCGCTCTTCTCCTGCTATCCCCCCTGTTCCTCCTCCTCTTGTTCTATCTCCTGGCTCTCCTGGCAGCCCCTCTGCAAGTCCTGCTTCACATTTCTCTCCTCCTCCGGCTGCTCCTCCTCTGTTGCTAGCGCTGCTCCCTTGGCTGCTCCTGGCTGCCCCTGCCCTGCGAGCCATGCTGCTGATGTAAACAGACATGTCACAACAAGAGCAGCGAAAACGCTACACCAGACCACAGCGCAAGGGAAACAAGAGGACCTTACAAAAGGGCTACGCGACAGGCTAAAAGGCACATCCCACTTCCATGGATGATGGAAGGACGGCTGTGGTTAAGCCGAGGAAATAAATAAAAGGGAGAGAGGAAAGGAGAGACAAGGGGCTACAGCTAATCCAGGGAGCAACAGCAGCAGCAGCAGCAGCAGCAGCAGCAGCAGCAGCGGCGGTGGCGGCAACGAGACGGGCAGGCAGTGCGAGCGGAGAGACTCTCGCCTCTCCGACTGACTGAACGATGCAGCGGAGAGCAAGATGAGTGAGGAGAGGAGGGGAGAAGGTTGGGATGGGGTGGGTGAGAGTCAGACAGGGTGGGAGTAGCGGAGGGCTAAAAGAGGGGAGGGAGAGCAAAACAAGAGAGAGGCAGAGAGCGAGAGAGAGAGAGAGAGAGAGAGAGAGAGAGCCGGGAGGAGATGAGAGGAGAGGAGCCTCATGTGACTACCAAACAGGTATGAGCTGAATTACAAACTCTGCCTGAGCTCATTTTTTTTCTGTAAATTAGCTCTTTCCAGGGCACTAATGTCACTGCTCCGCCTGCCCTCCTCTCCGCCTCACACCCCGCTGTTGTGACAGGCGAGCCGGTCCCGCTGCACATGCCCTTTGACTCCTGTCTGCTTCAAACCCACCCTGCTGAGACACAGCAGGGACGATAACCCGCCGTGCATGTGCACCTGTGCCAGCGCTGACGCACACGTTTATCACCCACTCAACAAAAATATGATTGAGCGCTGCACCAATCCCTCACACATAAAATCGAGCAATCACTCCATCTCACACACACACACATATACGTGTTATGATACCCAGAAGTGAGAGAATATGAGATCTGCCTACAGAGGGAATCGTCAGTTTCTGCTGCAAACTCGACTCAAAAATCGTTCACATTCCTTTCAGGCCAGTCTGAGCTGTTTCTGATTATTTTGGAAAAGGCTTGTCTATAGGTTTTGTTGAACCCCCCCCCCCCCCCGTCCATTTATTTATATGTTTGCTTGCGTTTTCAGCAGGATTATGCAAAAACTACATTTTCATGAAACTTGATGGGAAATGGGCCAAGAAATAACTCATTAAGTTTTGGAGCCGATTTGGACAAAGGGTGTTTTTGTTTTTTTTTTCACTTTCTTTTACTTTGCAAGACGATTCATGGATCTTGATGAAAACATCCAACATGTTTTAGGAACTCATACGTGTGCAATTTAGTGCAGCTATTGTAGTCTCCGTAGTAATTTTCAACAATCCTTTAAACGAAAGCTCAATAAAAAGCAATACTAGAATGGCAGTAGAGCTCATACCTCCATTATAACAGTCCCCTTAATAATAATCCATTAGTTATTCCCTGGGAAATCAGTTAAAATGTCAAAACAACATCCTTCCTGTAATGTTAAAGAAATGTGATTAAAAATTCCTAGATCAGCACCGAAATGGGTTCTTCTCTGAATTATAATTTAACTGTCTGTTTTCTCAACCTTTAAATGATTTGACATTTATCGTAATAATCATTGATATAGACTGTGGTTAAAATCGTCTGCCTTATACTCGTCTCATCTGATTAAACTAAATCCCTTTTTTGCGAGGATTAGTTTCCAGGACAATGTCCATGACCACACAGTAAATGACCAGGTTTATTTCAGCCCTCTCATCTGTGTGTGTACTTTTTTTAAGTGTTCAAGCTAAATAGGGAATAAAACTAAAATGATTACATCATGGCAACAAAGTGCAGCTGAAGAATGAAAGCAGCAGAAAGCAGCAGTCAAACTGGAGGCAGGTGCATCACAGATGTGAAAAGAAACAAGTTCGGCTTTTACTGGGTCTAAATTTACATTTTGATCTATTTGTTTGGTGACATTTCTGCACAAGTCAACATTTAGGCAAAGAGCTTGAGGTGCTGATAAAAGTCAAAACTCCAACTTCCATAATAAAGATAAAGAACTCTGTGTGCAGTTTGCAACAACACAGACTGAAATCTCATGGCAACATCTGTTTGCATGAAACACCCACGACTAATAATGTAAAGCAGGTTTTTTATATGCCATGTGGTGCTCAAACTATCATTTATTCATGAGTCATACTGACAGAAAAAAGACATTTCCTGCTTTCCCATTTTTTTCAACACAAGAAGGTAGGAAAAAATGGTAGAAATCTGCAATTTCTCATTTGAGAGAATATTGAAACGCCAATATTTCTTGTCTCCCTGACATTTCATAGAGCAGATCCATCCATCCATTAGCTATATTGGTGATCCGTTGAGGGTCAGAGAGCAGATGACTAATGAACGAACCCTGGCTCCTCCTAATCAATGGTTCCGATGTCTGTGACAAAGAATTTCAGAGCAGTGTCAAGTCTTAGCAGCTTGTGGTCATAATGATGACCAGTGAAATTAAAGTGAGGAGAACTGAGGACACAGTTAAACTGTCAAACTCAGGGCCAATAGAAATTGCTGCCTCGGGATTTTCCATGATCTTCTTTTCCCAACTTTGTTGATTAGATTTTCTTTGGACCTTGAGCTTGGAGAGATGCAGGTCAAGTACTTTTCAGTCAAGAGCGTCCGTCACACTGAGCTGCAGTTACAGACAAATCAGAGCTGTTCTGACTCTCATTTAGCCGACAAATCTCGAAACCTGGCAGGACGACAGCCCACCAGACCTCCGTCCAATAAACAAGCCATCGGGGGGGGGGGGGGGGGGGGGGGGGGGGGGGGGATGACATGCGTTGCTTGAGACTGCAGGAAATGTTCACCAAACATTTAGGTCAGTTTTTCTGCTCTGGTTCGCGCAAAACAAAATATACCCAGCCTGTGATTAAACTGTTTTTAATCTGGCTTTTATGCTTTTTGCTTTTATTAAACTTCCATGCAATATTCTGATTCATAATTTTAAATTGGGTTATTACTTGAAAAGGTTTAAAGGTTCCTAGTGTTCAGAAGAAAACACAACTTTCCTCGTACTAGTGTACTATGCTGCAGCTCCTCTTTTCAGCCTCTGTTTGAAACTAAAAAAATAAGCCCAAGTTTTCTCTAACTTTGCAGAACTTTTCTACACAGAAACCTTACATAACACTAGAGGGAAGAGAAACTGAAAAAGCATCACACATCTGCGTTAATGGCGTCTGAATGATTTCACCTTAAACAAACTGCTCAGGCACTGGACTCATCTGGCAGCTCTTTAAAAACCTTTATGCACTGGGTTTGCACAGCTGAGTACTCAAAGGAAATCATTACGTCAATTCCCTTGTTAAATCTGTGCTTTTGATTCATGCAGAGCTGATCAAAATAGATATTGAAAAAATGAAAAAAGAAACAGAACTGAACACGACGTGAACTCTAAACTGAGAACAGTATTTTTAAGTCATATTTCATTACGCAGGCAAAACACACTCAAGCGACATTATCTTGGACCATTCCCCACAGTTTACCATATGTTTCCAGGCTTTCCCTACATCCCAGGCAGCTGCTGGTGTCTGATCATTTCAGGATACTATGAAAATGAAACTTACAGACACATAAAACTTGATAATCTGCATTATGTTTCGTCAGTGTTCTTATAATAATGCAGAGAATGGCAGTACCCTTATTGCTGCACATCCAGGGCTGGAAAATGATAAGTGGAAATGTGTATTGCAGTTTCTCTTTGTGCCAGAGGGCAGCAAAAGAAGTACGGGAGCAATGGAGGTGTCAGCTTTTCAAATTATCCCGCAAATTGGAAATGTGACCTGAAAATATTTACCTTTTGAACCGCGAGAATAAAAACTTATTTATCATCTTCGTGCATCACAAAATGTTATTAAACACTATCTTCTGAAAGTGGAAGCGCTGCGACATGACAGCGCTCAGTCGTGCTCACTGCTCCGGACCAATCAGAGCTCGTCTAGTGTCCTTCACCGTAACACTGTTAAAGGAGTAAATTAAATGTGGCCTAAAAGCAATTAGCGAAAGGCTTTGGAAAAGCAAGCACATCCTCTGCATGACCTCGTCCCTCCACAGCCTGGTCACTGTGACTCGGAGAAAAAACAACTTCATGCAAGAACAGTTTCATTTTCTTGTCCTACATGTCACCTTTTTCTGGGAGGTTCGTTCGTACGAGTGTTCAAGGTCAGATTCACCAAAGCTTGTTACAGTTTGATGAATGGCCTTAAATCAACGGCTCTTATGGCTCCACTGCATTTGTGCTCAAAACAGAGGAGCTTCATGAAAACATGATCAAGTCCGTGTTAGTTACAGCTGCTAACAATGTGACACAAATATAGAGAATTGACAATTAAGTTCGATTCTAATTAAAAACATTATTCTAAGGTAAAGCGATCCATGATTGTGATAGACGAAGTGCAGAGATAATATTAAAATGTATAAAATTGGGTTTAGGTTTCATCATATTATCATTTCTAGATCCAATCAACAAGTGTTTTTTGATTTCATTACCGGTAAAATTCTCTTCTGTCTCTTTTATGAGAAACCTTAAATCATATCTTTTCATACAAGCGCTCCATTGTTAGGTTATAACAAGCTGGTACGGAGCTAAAATCAAGTGTGGTTAGTCAGGATTAATCTGAATGACTTATGAACCTGCAAATGTTTCATCATAGATACTGAATTAAGGGAGCAGTGTGTGGGATTTAGGGGAATATCTTAGCTAAAAAACTATTAATGCACATCATGCAGCTTCAGAAGTTATCTAATCCTACATTTCTATGTCATTCAAAATTATTGACTAATCAATCAACTGCTCTGAGCCTCGACAACGAGATCAAATTTGTGCAGATTGATCATCGGAGATAAAATCACTGACGCAACTTCTCCTCCCTCTCGCTGTCAGCACTCGGAACACGGTGACACTGACTGTCAGTGCAGCCTTTCGTTAGTATTTTTATTATTATAACTCCTACTGAGCAGAACTTTTCCATTAAGATCATAACGATTACAACACAACCCGAGTGCTCAGACTTTCAGGTTTTCATGCTGAGGTGCATCTTGTCTACTTCAGGGATCAGTGCCTTGTTCTTCGGTTCATGTTTCTAAGATTTACTGCTGCTGCTGCTGCTGCTGCTGCTCTTTCTGAACTCGAGCCTGTGGTGTTTGTTTCACTTTTTAAATTAAAACTACGTTGGTGGCTGCTCATATATTGTGGAACAAACAAATCAATGCTCTTCTGTCCCCTGTGTGGGCCGAAGAATAAGCACCAACACAGTGATTGCAAATATACGTTATTTGCTGCTTTATGCTTAATGGTAAATAACAGCATAGTTGGTGGTATGTTATTGTTTCTAAAGATTACTTTGTGATTATACAGAACTCTGGGATGAGACTCTGGAGGAGTGGTGGGGGCGGAGGCATTTAAAACAAAAAGGTACACGCAAATACAAACTTGAATTTAATATCTAACAATTAGCAAAAGTATTATAGCCGCAGGTAATAAAACAACAAGGAGGAAGCAATGACATTCACTGCACCAGCAGGACGTAGGTTTTCTGTTTTTGTTCTCGTCACAACTCAGACCAATTCATTCTTACCGGGACAATAGAAAAACAAACCTTTACAAACAAACCATGTGCAAGATAAAGATATTTAAAACACACAATACACACGTTTACTTGGTCCACAATAGTTTTCGTGCATGTTTTTGTGTACTTACCGATGCAGACGTCTATCTTGCCTTTGATGGAGGCTTCGTGTAGCGGCGTGTAGTTCCAGTTGTCTCGAGAGTTGGGATCGGCGCCCTGACACAGCAACAAGGACACCACCTGAAAACAACATATACAGAACATTCAACCCTTTTTATTCTGTACAAATTATTATTATTATTATTATAATATTCATTTGTATCTACTGTTTATTATGTAAGTTTTCCTATCAGCAAACATAAATCCACAATAAATCGATATGTCTGAAATCATGGATTATGTTGGTCAGGCTCTAGCTTGAACTTCATACATGCCAGTGCTGATCTTTTATTAGAGTTGAGAGTTAATTCTTTTAGATTGAGGAATATAAACCTTCTATTAAAAAAAAAAAAGTACAATTTGACAACCTATAGGAGACAATGCTTAAAGCTGCTTCCTGATTTAAAGAGTGGAAGATCTGATTTAAGTATACAAATACAGACTTTCAAATCCTAATGCATACATTCAGTTTTCCAGGTTCAAAGTGCTTGACAACCTCACGCAACGCATCTCACCCTAACTCATGAACATGATTTACTCCAGGCAACAAATCATTCCCTAACTTTTAAGAGCTTAATCGTTGCGGTTTCAGCTGAAACCTTCCACACGCAGAGACTCGAAGCCTGACTTTTCTCTGCCTGCCACCCACCACACTTTTGGTTAAAGTGAAATCAAACACAAGACAAACAACAACTTTGAGCGGTTTCAGTTTGGACACAGTGCTTTTACTCCCATCACAATGCTAATCATCACTGTGATCATACAGCAGCATCAGCGCAGCACTTCTGTGACGACGTTGCAAAGTGCTCTCCTACAAAGCCTCTAAAAGCCTTTAACGCAACTGAAACTGTAAACACTCAACCCATCGTTGTGGTTAATGGTCAGGAGGACGGGGAGGGAAAAAAAACAAGCTTCAGCACATCTGTCACGGATAATCCAGAACATCATCAGCAGCGAGGGGATGACAAGAATCTCAAATTAATTTTCTGCTTTTCTCATTGTGATCTGTGGGGATGAATGTGCGCTTTGTATTTTTTGGGAAAGGCAGAAACTCGACAACAGCACACGTGCATGTTTACACAGGCTGTATAATATTTAGCTTTCCCTCTGGCTTTGTCGAAATCACAACAGCACAGTGGAAAAGCGGCGACACAATATAATCCATCCTGAAAATAATACAAATGACAGAAACAACACAAACAGATCAGCCGGAAAATGTTCCCGTGCTCAGTCTCACCTCAGAGTGACCAAAAGAGCAGGCGTTGTGGAGCGGGATCAGACCGCCGTCATCCCTCGTGTGCACGTTAGCGCCTGTTTGAAGTAAGTGGTCCACCACGTCTCTCCGCCCGAAACCTGACACGCGAGGAAGAGAGCAGGAGATGAAATAACATTCAAAATAAGCTTTCATTTACCGCATTGTTATGGATTTTTATTCTGTTCATTGTCTGTCGTCTTTTACTTCTGAGAACTTTTTAGCTTTGTCATTTGGTTCCTTTTTCCAAGAATCAATTAATATTTCATATCATAAAGTACATATTTGTCTTGTGAAGCATGAGTCACAGCTGTTTGTGAAAGTTGAGAAGATGTGACGCTTCACTACAGAGAGAATCTGTTCTTGTTCAAGCTGCTGAGGACTAAAAAGAGAGAGCTGTAAAGCAGCCGGGTGTCTGTTTTTCATCTTTTCGTCTTCGCTGTTGACAGAATTAAAAAGAGTCAAGTGTGGAAGAGAAGAGTTGAACTGCTCTTTTCATATCCATTTGCATGTGGCAAAAATGAAATGCACTCCATTTTAATAGGTGTGCTGGCTCATGTTACACCATAGCCAATGTTTAAATATGACGTCAAATTCACAAATACGTCTGAGTTGTTGCATGACTGCTTCGTCATACAAATTGATATTACTGACGTTGGCATGAATAAAGATTTTAAAGACTATTCTTCTAAGCAAGCATAATATTTTCTCTTTTGGCAAAAGGAACATCAACACAGAAGGTGTGACATGTCTCCTCTGGTTAAGATATCTATATGTAGAATGGAGTATTGTCTGTTTTCAAACCTTATCAGAATACACATGAATTTAGAAAAGTCAGTGGGCCCTATCTTATTTTAAATTACAAATCTTATAACATATAATATAAGAGATAGTGGGGATGAAAACAAACTTAAAAAGGACACGTCAGTCCCCTGTCTGTTTTAAATATGTTCGCATTTTAAGTTGCACAGATTTTTATCAAAATTTCCAAACACTAAACAAATGCAAATCATCTTTCAGCACCAGTAACTCAAGTTGTGCAGTGCATGTGTGCATGTGTGTGTGTCTTTGTGAACTTTATTAATGGGAAGTTGTGTTTACACAAGGCAGGAATGCAATAGATGCTCTGTTTACACTGATTTACACAAATTTGAAAAGTTGTCATTTTATTTGTGCCCTGTTTTAATAAAGTATTCTACTGACTCAGTGTCATCCTGACAAACTACTTGAATGCATATGAACACTTCTGGTGAGTGGCTCCAGTGTTTGTTAGCTTCTTTCTGGTCACTCCAGTCCCTGAACGCATCACCCAGCTGCACAGCCTGTCTGCAAATTACTTTTTATTTAGTTGAAAATGTGACTTTTTGGTCATTATTACCTGCTGCGAAATGCAGAGGAGTGGATTTACGTCCCGCCATGTCTTTAGCGTTCACATTCAACACGTCCACGAGCTTCTTCACCCGGGAAACATCCCCGTTCCGACAGGCTTCAAACAGCTCCCTGAAGGCACCGTTAGCTCCTCCACCGCCGCCGCTGCTGCTGCTGCTGCTGCTGCTTCCCGGGTTACCGCCGCCCGACTCGGGCGTGGAGGCCGGGCTGCTCCCGGTACCCTCGGTGGAGGTCGGGGAGCTAGCGCTGCTGCTGCTGCCGCTGGTTGTGCTGCTGCTGGCGGTGAGGGCCAGAGATGGAGAGGCGCTGTTGTTGTTGGTAGCGGTGGTGGTGGTGCTAGTTGTGGGAGAGGCCGGGTCTGCCTCACCGTCAGGCGGGCTCTCCATCAATCCGTCCCGGGGAGGAAGCGGGGCGGCATCGTCGACGGGTGCCGGAGGAGAGCCAGGAGGGCTGCCGGGGCCAGAGGAGCCGCGCGGCGGGGAGGACAGCAGGGAATTCGCCTGTTGCTGCTGCTGAGAGGAGCGACGAGGCGTCGCCATTTTCACAACACAACAGTCCCCACTAGCAACAAAACACTGGTGACAACTTCCTGTCGAGGAAACACAACTTCCGCCTTCACTGGTTCACACTTTATCAAACTTCATCATATTCATTTATATATTTTTTACATTCAAGGAAGATTATTTGAGATTTTAGGAAAAATACAAAAGAGATTCAGAGGAAAACTTGAAAATACGAGGCTGGGGTTCACCTTCACGAAAACGAAATATCTGTACCTATATGGATTTATTGATGTATTAATTGTATATCTCTTTCATGTTATGCTGTTGCTCTATAATGAAACAAAAAGCTAAACAGACACTTGATAGACATAAAGAAAATGTTGTGCATTTTTAGGATTTCCCATTCATCTACATTTTCTGTCATTTGTAGCTTTTACGTCACATTCAGTTGAACAATACAGCAAAATGTGTATAAATGAATAAGACAGAGACTGATTATAATCGAGGGATCAATACAATTTAAATCGATTATGACGTAATTGATGAGCTGATGAGTGTAAACCGGCCTGGCTCTAAACAATAGCGCCATCTAGAGGAGATGATTGGTAATGAAGAAACTACCTGGGCTTTCTTCAGACTGAGCATGAAAACCATGACTGTCCCTCAACTGATGAAACCAACACATATGACAAATTACATAGTTTACGTCGTACAAATATACAACAATAGTTTTAACTTTACACTATGTGTGTTTTGGCAAATGTTACATGGCAATGGGCATTATAGATACATTATACACATTATAGACATACAAACTATACGATAGAAGTAGTAGAGTACAGACATGTGACCCACTGGTAAATAATTTAATTCCAATAATTTCCAATAATACAATACAAATTAATCATTCGTATCCCTATGTAATCATATAAATAACATTTTACAATTATTGTTGACTAATACAGCTGCTTTTAATGGTGTGTTTTTAATCCATGAGCCTAAAATATATTTTATATTTATTCAATCAAATATCTGGGTAGGTTTTATAAGGAAGGTGTGTTTATGTGACTGACAGATGACTCTGTCTGAAGGTATGTTAGTTACCACACTGGTTTGGTTCCACTTTACGTTTCCTCCTTCGCTCCATTGAAGTTGCATCCTGTTTCGTAATTCAAAATTTTCTGCCCTCAGTAGGAATCCAAGCTACAAATATCTATTCAGAAATCCAAGGGCTGCAGATTACATCTCTACACACATGTGACAGAAAAATATTCCAGTTATTTTTTTATTTTTTTTTAACGGAACAAAACTAAAACTATTATCGAATAAATTATAGGATTGGAAATTTGTCTGAGCTTGTGTGTGTATGTGTGTGATAGACTCTATTTCACTTGGTGGCTTTACACTTGCAACGCTCACAGCCTCTGTTGCTATTTATAAGCATATGTATGTCTACGCTACCAGTTTCTTAATGAAGGTTCAATTTCATACTTTGCTGATCACATGCTGCGCACAATCTATTCTCATACACTGGTTGACAATCAGAACTAAAGAACAGGTACTGCTTGAGGGATCAGTCCCTGTGTGTCAGTGTTGTATCCATGAACTGTAACCACAAATTACAGCATCTTGTAAATGCATTCTGCACTGAAATGTGATGTGAGCTGTTCCAGGACAAATTTAGCCACGTATACATGCATCATTGTTGTGATGCTCAGAAACAAAACCTGGAACAGAGATTAATAAAAATCGAATCAAGACTGAAAAACCTGCCAACTTTCAGCCGGTCAGCTGATCACATGTTGTTTTTTTTAAAAGATTGTGGTGTCAGAGGATGAATAAGCAAAGTTCTGCCTGGTCGGTTGGTCGACATTCCTCCTCCAACGGATCTTAGTGTTACAGAGTTTAAACTTGGCCTGAAGACCAATCATCACCACAAAAGAAAATTAGCAATGATTCTATGTCTTTAACTTCTACAACTACTGAGGCTGTAGATGCAAGCGTCACACAACGAGTATACAAATCAACGTCTCATCTTTTCCCATTAAAAAAAGCAATTCACTGTTTGTTATTTTTCAAACGAAGGTCCAAGGTGTGTCTTGTTCATCAATCACAAAATGCCACAGTGGTGTAAAATCTGGGAGGAGAAGTGGCCAGTTTAAAATTAAATAGCTCTTTGGGCCTCTCATAGACTTAGAAAAGTGAACCACTTCCCCTGTGAGGTTGATGAAGATGACGGTAGTGTGCAAGGCTCGATGATGTCCTGTAAGTTGTTCACTTTTAGGGTTTTGAACTGAACTAAGTGTGTGTGAATGGTTCATATTGGAAACAAAAACAAAGAGAAACATAGCAACGGTTAGATGTGACATAAGAAGAGAACAGAGGAAGAGGCAGGACGGCCTTTGAGCTGTTGTCAATGGATTCCTGCAGAACTACATTCTTATCGAAAACAGTTCCCACACAATTACAGTTTGAAATCTCTCAGTCCGGCTTGCTCTTCTAAACTAAACCCTGATTATAACAGAAGTTCTCCAAAATAGATAAAAAGGTTTCTCCTGAGCCGAGGCCCCAGTAAGAGTCTGCTGAGGTACCAGTCTCTTTGCTTCAGTCTCATTCTGGTTTCATTGTGTTAATCGCAAACCTGTTGTCAAAGATTAACCACTAACGTTAATCAAAAGCTGGAAATCCAAAACTATAGGGTAACTGCTGTAAAATATGTATTTGCTTTATTAACCCGGAAGAAACTTTGTTTGTTTGTCTGCTTAAAAAAATACTGCACAGATTTCCTTGAAACTTTGTGGAAAGGTCGGGTATTTTCCACCATTTTTACTGAATTCTCAGAGAGTAAGTCGTGAATCTTGATGAAATTATGAGACATGGGATTTTTGAGGGTGTGCGATTTGAGGCAGATCCATATCAAACTCTTGATCTGGTGAATTGTAAAGCGGTGTTTCATAAGGGGAGTGTTGGGCCTTGTTGTGTCTAGTTTGGGTTAAAGAGTTATTTAAGGTAAACCAGACTAATTTAAAAGTAAAAAAAACAACTTGTGTGAGTTACATAAATGGGAATAAATATATAATGGCTTGTTTTGAAACTTGAGCAGGCGGATGTTGTTCTTGTTCCTCATCACTCATCAGACATTTGCATCATAAAAGTCTCGTCGAAACCCCCCCCCCCCCCCCCCCCCCGGAGGATGAGACAGCCTGTGTCCTATCTGGCGCACAGGTGAGGCAGGAGCCCCGCCCACCGCCGGGTTTCAGTCCGACTTGTTTTTAAGAGCAGCTGTTGAAGTTGTCAAAACTCGGGCACTTCTCTCAAAGTTACTACTCCTTGTTTTGGACTCAGAGCGAACGACAGCAAGCAGCAGCCATGCCGAGGCGATCAGCGCAGGAGTGGGTCCGCTTGTCCCTGCGCACACCGGGCATCCTGATCTTCGGGATGGTCCTGGTTCCCTGCGGCTGGGTGCTGAACCTCACCGCCACCGTGGCCCCCAACTGGAGGACCCTCCACGCACTCCCCAACGCCCCGGAGAGCGAGTACATCGAGCAGGGCATCTGGGACATCTGCAAGACCACCACGTCCTCCGTGAGGCCGGAGTGCAACCAGCAGGACACCGAGTACTTCAAAAACCAGATCATCGAGGTGGCGCAGGGGCTGATGATCGCCTCCCTGGTCGTGACCCTGATCGGCCTGGCCGTGGCCATCCCGGGGGTCCGCTGCTGGAAACCCGAACCCAACTGGACGGTGGCCGGCATGGGTGGACTGCTCTTCTTCCTCGCGGGCGTCATGACCATCATCCCCATCGCCTGGTACACCCACATCCTCAATGAAGTCACCACATTGTCCCCGACCATCGACGTGCGCGTCGGCTACTGCATCATCCTGGGCTACATCGGCGGGATATTCGAAATTCTGGGCGGCTTCGTCATGTTCATCGGCATCTGTCGCTGCTGCGGCGGAAAGAACCGAGGCGAGAGGCGGATCGAGGACGTCATGGGCCCGCAGTTCCGCCAGAAGCCGCCGCCGAGACCAGTCATCGTGCCGAGCCTGAACCGTCCCGGCCGGAGCAACGCCAGCAGCAGCGTGCCTTACTCCAGGGACTCCATGGACGATGATGTGTCCTTCCCCCGGGCCAAGAGCCCCGCACCCCGGGTAGAAAACAGCTCGTACGGCGGCAGACCCTATGATGCTGACTTGTGAGGAGCACATCTGGGCTCACACATCTGGGCTCACACATCTGGGCTCACAAAGAGGGTAAAACAACCCGAGGAGGGACACGAGAGAAGGAACTGAGAGTGGACATTATTCCAGGAAGAAGTCACGGGAAAATGACTTTACAATCCACCATCTATGTTATAAATAGCCTATTAATATTCAGGAGTATCACTTTTAAGTCACCATCGTTGTCTGGTGTGAAACCATTGGCGATGAATATTTTTATCCAGAGATCAAACACCTTAAATATAGTTCAAACATATGTAAACTCACTATTACACGAACGAAGGAGATGGAATTAAAACAGACCCCAGAGTATTAAAGTGTTTGATGGCATTTGTGTATTATAAGAATAATGTGTTTAATGTTTAATAAGGGGTCAAGGCTACAGATTAGAGTCATTCTAAGCGTTTACATCATTACACTCGTGTGCCTCTAGCTGTGCTGTAGAATGATGTAGTAGAGGATCGTAAGAATATTACAGCGGAAAGAGATTAAGTCTGGAACGTGGAGGATTCTCTACGATTAACTTCTGTTAGTGAATCGCGAAGGGAAGATCTGATTTGCCTCGTCTGGCTTTTTACATTCTGCAAATGATGCTGAACTCCATTTGTAAATATTTCTCTGAGGAAAAAATGTTTTTCTCCCTGTGTTCACTGCCTAATGCAACTTCCTTTTTTAATGTAAATACTGTGTTCTTAATGCACTTTACTACTATGGCTCATAGAAGGATGGGCCACCTGTTGAGAAGCATCCGGAGCTGATCAACATTGTCCCACCGTGCGTGGCTCTGTGACACAAGTGCAGTTTATTAAACACTCACTGTGAATAAGACACAACCTGGTCTCATTATTTTATAACTTAACTGTATTTATTTTGCTTGTTTGAGTGGCGGGAAGGGTGCAAAGCAAACTTATCAAAGGTTTCACTGCAGAAATAAGTGTAAAAACATTATATTTTTTAGAGATTAGACAACTAAAAGTACCTTAATTGAAATACATATGGATTGAGGCCTCTTGTGCTGCAGGGAGAGTCAGCTTGGAGACATTTAAAGTGGATGAAGCGTCTTTAATGTTACAGACAGAAAGATCCAATGCTGCCTTTTAATGCAGGAATCTTGAACATTCATACATTTTCCATCACACCTGCAAAGATTCCTGCATGAAAGTCGTTATGAGCTCTATTCAAACACACATACAGCCAGACGTCACTTTTCAACCATGTTTGTTTTTCTTTCCTTGCCATCCAGTTGGCTCGGTCTTAACCTCATGAGTATACACACAATGCAGCCTGACCGGTTTAAGAGCAACTCGTCCAGCAGCATTGCTTCTAGTGTGTAAACTGGCTTAACGTCTCATCACAAGGCTACACTGTACTGAACAATCCTTCCATGACTGTGAGTCATTGTAGTTGAAGTCGACCCCAGAATGACGAAGCAGTTGTCCCTACACGACGTGGAAGACGCTACAACCAATGACAGTTGATGTAAATGAAGATTAAGGCTCTTTTAAAGCTGATGTTAGTTTTTCATTCTCTCTGAGGCTCAGACTCAGAGCAAACGCAGACCGTGTCATGCGAAGGTATCGGCTCAAACAGATGGAAATAAAGTATGAGCTAAGGTAGACATGCTGATAATTACCTTGAATATTAAACAAGCAGAGGAGAGATATGTGGGTTGGAGCAATTTGATTCAAAGTTTCCAAACTGGTACGTCTGACAAATACTCTGAGTAATGACAGTTTAACTTCTGTTGGTCACAGTGACAGAGCCAATGTCCTATTATAACAGTTTCAATATAGATAAGCCATTTTGACCAAAGTGAGACTTATTTCGGTGATGCTTCAAAATACATTTTCTTTTTTTAATTTACCTTGTTTAAAGTTTAAAAGTGAATTCCAGTGAAACATCCTGCTGATGGAGCAAGAAGGATCCTCTTTATTCAAAAAAAGGGATTCCTCTGATACTGCATGAGAGTTTTATTCTGGAAGAGTTTTGTATTGTCCACTTCCTGTGACTTGGAAGACGATGAGTGACATTAGTCTTCCGATGCTCCAGAGTTATTTCATGTTTTCAGCCTTCTGGTGATAATGAATGAGTAAGAACAGCAAATTTAAACACAGGAGAAACTATTGGAGTAAGTCAGGTACTGTCTATACATTATTTATAATATTAGTCTAAATGAATCCTTTACTCTCATGTTAATGATGAAACACTGTGGCCAAGACAGAGACTGCTCATACTGCAGGTGGGGTTGGAAAATATGTTGTGTTTAGGGTGTGACAAACTATAAATAACCTTGTTATTCTCTTCCTACCCACATCAACTCTGGAACACATTTTTATTACATTCCTCCACCCTCAGACGTGTATAGTTCATCGTGTCCAAACTGTCTATTATTCCCAGTGGTTTTAAAAAAAAAAAAACATGTTTAAAACCAGCAGTTTTACTTTAATAATTGACCATGTCAACATGCCACCAACTTTCCATAATATCACTGAGCTCCTCCTGCAAAACAAACATGCAAAGATGGGTCATTAATCAGAAAACAGGCGTCAACGTGGTTTCACCATCAGGGCAGATCCCTCCTCTTCCTTGTTGAAACAGATACATGTCGTCTTGTATAAAATTAGCAGAGTCTGTTTTCACTGTTAATACACATTGACACCTCAGAGCAGATCACTGGAACAACTGAATAATGATTTTTAAATGGATTTGGCAGAATTAAGTCACAATAAGTGGCATTCTGAGGAGACGAGTCATACACAGAGCAGTGAAAATCACTGGGTGAACAAAAACACTGACTTCCCAAATTAAGTTTTGTTTGTCTAACCTGACAAAAAAATGAACCAAATGTCTTCATGTCAGTAAGTGAATTTATTTATATACAACAGTAGTTATATATAAATCACTGGCTTGTTGCTTACATTGTATTTGAAAGCTGGAGACCATACAAGTGTATGAGTTTTATGTTGAAAATAAAACACAGCTGTCTTAAAATTCAGTGCTGCCTTAAATAATAAAAAAATATACATGTGAAGTAAAGCAAAAGAAAAGGTAACAACAGCAGGTAAATTGATAAAGAAATAAGTTTTACAACAGAGTTATTGTAGCTTGCTCCACATTTGCAAAGTTAGTTCTATACAGAAGGATTAAAAAATGTCATACAAAGATAAATATACAGCATCAGTAGGCATATAAAGGAACTAAAAATATCAGTACAAACTATTTATAACAAACAAATGAGCCCAAAAAGCAGTCCTGTGTTAATCTGTGAAACATTTATGGCACGAGAGGAATTTTAAAATGAAGCAGAACAGGATCTGAGAAGGTGTGTGCACACGTTGTGGTTTCTGTTGGTAAGTAACGTGTTTTCTGTGGTTGAAATAAATAAAAAGCACAGTCTTCTCTCTCGGTCAGTTCACGTTATAAACATGTTTTTGTCAGGATCAGAGATGTAATCTGCTGGGACAGTCAGGTCTCTACCTTCAGAATCAGTCGCCAGGTGTTGTGTGCAGTAATAGAAACATAAATCATCAGTTATCTTTTGCCTTCTGAGCCAAATTATAATATTCTCCTCATTGTTGCACAAAAAAAAAAAAGAGGCACATATCGAAACTCATTATCATCTTTGTTCTTTTGTCCATCCGAGTCTTCACTTCAGAGAAAGAAGCTTGTAGTTAAAAAAGTCACGAAAACATTAATTCAGTCAGTGGTGCACAAAATAATACAACACCAAACAGCACAACAATCAAGTCACTACGGCCACTGATTAGCGGTGATTCTGAAACATCCACAGATGAATGGAGGACACTAGTGTCAGATAAATTGGCGAGTGATAATAAAATCAGGAACTTGTTTTAAGTTTTAAGACTATAGACATGTTGCATTTTTGTAATTTTCAGTCACAGCTCAAGACAAAAACTGTCCAAATAACAAATTTATGAAAAAATCTATAACAATGAGTTTACAGTGTAACCAGGGTGTCGCTCGCAGACTGAACCATCAGTCGAGTCTCTTACTCAGTAAAAGTTCAGTTTATCAGTTCAGTGTTGGAGTTTCTGGTTTAAGTCCCACAGCTGTGGTAAGGAGTCAGACATTGTGCCAGACGTGTGTATCTGAGTCCTACTTGAACAAACTGGACTGCGAAGCCCTCGTGGTTGACCTGCATGAGAATAAGAGAATGATTACTTTCATGTGTGACAGTAAAGTTTAATAAATACAATTTCTCACATTTAGACTCAGAGACAGAGATTTTAAGGTGGAAGTAATTTGTGACTTAAAGGTAGAGCCTGTGGAATATTTGACCACTAGTAGCGCTGTTGAGCAATGTTGGGTTTCCTTTGTTTCCTGTCTGGTGATTGTGCACATAAAATATGAATCCTCACAAGCAGCCAATTCACACCCCGATTGTTGGCGGTGGAAACATGCACACAAATGTAGAAATGTGCAAATGAAAATATAAATTGATTTACAAATAGATGGGGAAAAAACACTGAATGAATAAATACATTTTGTTGATATACAGACTGATACCTTAAATAGCTGAAGCAGTTTGTTGTTATGAAGTGTATTAAACCCAAAAAAGTAAGTCCATCATTTGATTTGCAGATGACACACTTTCCCCAAATGTTCAATAACCAATACATAATGAATAATTCCAGTGAGTTCCTTACCTCAGATTAAAGGAGATTCTTTACACAACAATGTCATACCCAAATTTCTTTGCAGCTTTTCTCCTGTTGACGACACGGCAAAAACAAACTGTAAATTTCCAAATATTTTCTTACCAGTTACATGGTATTGTGTTGACCACAGGAGGTGAACCATGTTTGTGTGTTTTGTCTATTTGCACACGTCTTCGGAGTTTGATGGGTGTTGTGCTCTCATGCAGTCACCGGAACTTTATCATATTTACTTACCTTGTAAAAGTAGATAATGTAAAAAAATAAAATAAAATCACATGTTAAATGTTAAATCTAAAATGTGAATGTTGATATATATGTGGTGAAACTAAATATTTAGCTTATGTGCGAAATCACACAGTCAGAGGACGTACCAAAATAAAACCTCTACCTATCTTCCTTGGGTTAGGTCTAGACTCAAATCCTGCGTGTGATTTATCATTTAATTAAGTTTTAATATTTCCAAAAAGGCCTTTTTATAAATATTATTTTGAGAAACTGACCGTATAATAATATAAACCTAAGTGATTTAATTCTTGTCTAAAAATATCAACACTTCAAGTGATATAATAAGAGTCCTATGACCGAGCTCGTATCAGCCATGAGTTTGATAGATAAATAAAGTTTACTTTATTCATCCCCATGGGAAAATTAAAATATCCAGTAGCTCACACAAAGACACAAATAAGACAAGGAGAAACAATCGGATTGTAAAAATAAATAGAGATGAAGAGTTCAAATTATAAAAAGCTAAAAAAAGTCACCTTCTTTATCATTGTGTAAATACATTACTATATCCTGAAGCTTCAGTACCTGCGATTCTTCTTCTGAAGTTGCCGGAGCTTTGCGATGATGAAAGCCAGGATCACGACGCCAATGATGACGGCCAGCACACTCAGGGTCAGAGGGACGCTCAACGCCCCGTTCACCGTGTCCTCGCAGGACTCGCCCTTGTAGCCCAGGTCACAGTCACACAACAGGTTGACCCCCCCACCCGGAGGTGGCACGCAGGCACCGTGGCTGTTGCACTGTGTCTCTCCGCAGGTGGGCAGGTTGAGGTCGATGCCTCGGGGGGCAGGGAGGAGGGATGCAAGGGTGGTCATGGCGGGAAGGAGGGAGACTATGTGGGGGGAATGGAATGAGAACAGGAGAGAAGCTGAATGGAGGAGACACACCCTGAAACACAATAGATACACACGGCACAGAGAGGACACTCTCACTGGGAGCTGTGTGTTACTCACTGGTCTAATGGACGACTCTCAGGCCTGCTCACACTGATCTTGTTAAATCTGATTTGAGAGCAGTGAAAACAAATCTTTTAATGTGGGAAAGATTAAAATAAAGACAAATCTGAGCTTTTACCACAGACAAGTGCGACTTCTCTCCCTTGTCAACTAATTTGATTCATTACAAAGTCTATTTATTTTATCTTGTGTTTGTATGTATACATTCATGTTACATTCGAGTAAATGGGGCTAGAGTTCCCTGTGTTTCTAGTTCTACAAGAATAATATCTATCTCTCTAAGCTGCAGGATGTTGTGCACATACTGCAAACTAACATTTAAAACTTCAGTCATAATTACAGTACTGTGTGCAGTGAGGAATGTGGTAACCATAATGTTACTGGGACAGTTGGTGATTCAAAGCCTGATGAGAACTGATGTTTCCCACCACAGAGTCTGAGGAAGTAGAATGTTCATTGTGTTTTTAAATTAAGAATAAACTCCAATGAGATTATATGTAGAAATTCAGGCTTCGTCAAATACAGACACATTTACTGTCATACTTTTCACATTAAATCAACAACAATGAAACCAGATACTGTGTGGACACAGTTGAAGTCGTGTTCCAAGGAAATTGTAATATCCACAGAGCTGCTTGACCTGTAGTGACTTGCCCTCAAGAGATATTTTACTTTTAAATCCTCACATACAAATGACTCAAAACAGGACCAGCCTGCAGGCACACAGTATTTTAATCAATTATTCCATATTTGGCCGATAGACAAAATAGGATTTATCCATTTATTTATTTAACTTTCTTCCCACATGAGAAACACAGATCATTATTTGTCCCATTATCTCCAGATGTGCACGTTTCCTTTATCTGCAGCGACAACACACAGACTGACTCAGGTAGTTTTACATGTGGTTGGCTTTGATTAAGGTAAATGTTCACAGATGATTCAGGTGAACACGAAACACAGAGTCAAGGTGTGTGTTGAACAGAGAAGTGCACATTGACTAATATGATGGAAAGATTAGAACAAAACCTGACAAGGTTTTTCATTTCCTCAGTAAAACGTGTTCTAACAGCAGTATGAGTCTCGGCAACGCAGGATAACTGATAAATAGCCTTTAAGTGGCGGCGTTGAAGTTTTCCGGCCTCTAAAAGCATCTCGTTCTTCAGGTTCCCAGATTACAGGGGGGGAAAGTAGCGACAAAATGAAAACCATCTACTCACATGAGCAAAGAATGCAGCCCAGACGTCCTGAAACGAAGGTGGTGGAGATTTAGGTCTTGGTTGTAGCGTTCTCTGGGTCTGTGTGTGTTAGTGTGTGTGTGTGTGTGTGGGTCTGCCCCTCTAAAGAATTTAAAGTTCCTCTTCCTCTGAGGGAATCAGTCACAAAAGGAAGGCAGGATGAGGAAGAAAGCTGAGACCTCAGAATACCTGCCCCCTCCTTTCCATAAACACACACACACACACAAATCACCTCCTCCTTCTCCTGCTTTATGTTTCATAGGGCTTAAGCCAAACACTCACGGCTGCTGCACACCTTCATGGAGCAACCTCACATTTCATAAGGTGTGCGCTCGTGACCAATCATCTGCTTCAGGGTAATCTCTGACTCATGTTTAAGGCTCTGGCAGCCCTGCATGGGAAAAACAAACTTCATGTGTGTGGCACCTCTCAGGCTCACGTGACACCAGGATTAACCCCAACTCAAACGACAGGAAACACATTTAATGAGCGGAAATGTTAAATGTGGTCTTGGTTTGATCATAATAAACACGTCTTCCCTCTAAGCTGCAACTGGACGATAAGTAACGTGCATGTTCTCTCACACAGACACGGACACACGCCCTGACCTGAGGACGACAACGCTGAAAAGCAGAGGGTGTGGGGCGAGACAAACAGGGGGATGGAGAAGAGAAGGCAAGTTGGAACAGGACGCAGCTCACAGGAGGGACGTGCCTGTGCAGCATGCAGCAGATCATACTGTTAGAAAAATCCTTGTGTTTCGTGATGGATTCATTCTGGCTGTTGGGAAATACACTCTGTGCAAAGAGAGGACATTTCTAAAAGGAATCCTACTGAACAGCTGAAAGTTGTCAAAGTGCAGGTCCTAACTTTGGTAGTTATCTTGAGGAGGGTGCTGGGTAAAAGAGCTGTGGGGCCCTACATTGAAACCAAGCCACCCATATCCAAAAAGAAGCACCATAAATGATAAGTCTTCAACCAAACCTCTAAAACTACACGGCCTTTAGCAGAAGGTTAGTGGCATGGGGCCTCGTTAGTTGTTCCAGATTCCTTTACGGTGGTTCTCACACTTTGCATTGTGTGGATCAGCTGTTCTCTGAGGCCTGAGGTAATTGCCCACTTTACCTGTTTCAACTGCCTGTGTCTGTTTACCAGGCTTATGTGATTGTTGAAGCAGCAGCACGGTGATCAGGTGAATGTTCGATTAGCATTTATTTTACTTGTGATTTTGTTCTACTTTCTCTTGTGGCCAACGTCCTTTGAGTCAAATGCCTTGTCGGATGTTTTATTTTTACTTGTTAAGCACTTTGTCTTAACATTTTCTGCTGTTTCTACTTAACAGAATCTGTTCTTCTAGAGTTTCCACAGACGAGTGCCTGTGATGTGCGATTGGCCATCAGATACAAGAATCATAATTAAGAGATCACTCGATTTTTAAGAGAACATATTATTTCCACTCAGTTTCACTTTGTCGGCCTCGTACTGCTCATGGTGTGATACCAGATCAAGTCTGGCTGAAAAACAAGTGGAAGTAAATGAACAAGGAAGCCTTTAACGCTGAATGTTTCTAAATTAGAAATCGGAGGGGAAGAGGAACCAGAACAACACAAGGAAGTTTTTGGTTGAAACTGGTATCAGCTTATGAAAAAGGCCACAAAGTCACAGTCAAACTGACCTGAGAGAAGAAAAAGAACCTGTTACTACAACGTGAACGGGTTCACTGGTGAGATGTAGAAGTCAAAACCGAGTCTGGTTAATTATACGTTTGATTTATTACAATACAGTCGGCATCAGCATGTTGAAATCCAGGACCAGATATGACTTGTGACATCTGAACAAATGTAAAAGATGCAGATGATTATTTAGGTTTGAGTGTCTTCAACATAAACACTGGGTTCTTGGTGTCGTCTGGGGATTCCAGCTCCTGAGGAGGAAGAACAGAGCAGACATTTTTCCACTTTATATAAACTGAATGGAAATAATCAAATCTTCCAAACTAATGAAGACGTACTCAACATTTACTTGGAGTTAAAATTAGAATAAGTAGTAAAATCTTAAGACACTTTCTCTAAAAATACATGTAAATTTGTGTAAATGTAAGTTACATTAATCGTAAATGTGTTAATTAAACCATACTCATGGTTTATATTCTTAAATAACTTCAGGAACATATCTGCTCAGGCATGTACGTGTTTTTACCTCAGATTCAGAATCGTAGTTTTCACACGGCAGACCCATGTTGGCCATCAGAGTTTCCTTCTCAATGGATCTGCTCCTGATGGACGCCCAGGCTCTCCTGACGAATCCAAGGCATACAGGTCAAATACTTAGTTTAAACACAGGTCATTGAGTTTGGTAGCACAAAATACTCTTTGGGTTTAATTCCAACACCTCAGCAACTGACTTCTGTGTTAAATCAGTGAAATCAGTGACTGCAGTAGAAGAGCAGAGCACGTACCAACGCCATAACTCCCTTTAAATTGAATCGATACTTTAGCTCGATACTCCTCTGGCCACCACTTACGTTCAAAGTGAATCTCTCTGCTCAGGGGAAAAGAAAACAACCTGTCATCTTTACCTTTTTGCAAAGATAAAAGCAGCCGCCATCAACAAGGCCACGAGGCAGAAGACGCCGAGGATGACCACCCCGTGATGGTGTCCACCTTCCGTCTCCTGGCAAAACTCTCCGTTGTACCCGGCCGAACACTCACAGCGAGCGACTTCACCCTCTGTGACGCAGTGACCTTGACCGTGGCAGCGCTGGGGATCACAGTCTTTAACTTCAAGAGCGGTTTTGTGTTTTGGGATGTTTGGATGAGGAGGGTTAGACTCATGATGACGGCCATCACCGGCTGTGCTCCCGAAATTGTTTGTGTCTGGACCTGAGGAGAAAGTCAGTGTTGAGGATTAAAACACCAAGAAAAGCCACATATCACTGAAAATATGCAGCTCTCATCTATGAATATATTGTACATGTGATTTGATATAAGACCTAATTATTTCTCAATAATGTAAACTATTCATGACCAAATAAGGAAAAAAACAAATAAGCATCTTTAAGTATTATTCATTAAAAGGAAAACATGTTTTTTAGGGTCTATAACAATTTAGCAAATAAACAGATTCCTATGTGCTGGGTTTTTATCTTCTAGGCAAGAAAAATGCTGCTGTACTTCATAACGTTTAAAAACCACTCACAGTCCTGTTCGTCAGACTGGTCCTGACAGTCCACGCGTCCGTCACAGAACCTGCTGCTGCTGATACACTTGGTTCCATCAAAGCAGGACCGCTCTCCGTCGGGGCAGTCGTGAAGGCGGGCACAGGAAGTGGCGCCGACGCTGTAGAAGTCCTCACCGCATTTACACGTGCGACCTCCAGGAAAGGCCAGACACAGATGGGCACACCGGCCGTTGCTGTCGGAGCAGCCATTTGTTCCTGGAAGAGATGGAGAACGTCCAAATTAAAACTGTGATGTCTGAGAGGAAGTTGAGTCATGGATTTTGATATGATTAAATAAAATAATTCATAGATAATTAACTTGATATTTGCAGCCTTTTTCTCACTTGATATAACAGAGGGACCACTTTATTTGGAGCCACGTTCTTTAAAGTATGTCACTGGTCTTAAAGTGTCCATAGCCTTTATATTTTCTATTCGTCGCTACCTCGTTTTGTTTACACCTCCTTAGTAGCTACATAAAGTTCTAACAATATTATACAACAGGTCATCCACTAAATCTGTCTTTGAATTGCTGCAAACACAAATCAGGGCCTTCAGGCTGTGTACAAACTACAACACTGCACTCAGGCAGTGGAATGACAGCTCATAGACTGTGGCAACGCCCAGGTTAAGAGGAAAAAGGTGTGACAATTTGTCAGTGGACAATTGGCTATTGTGAAAGAGCATCTGGCTTCAGCGTGTGAGCAACTGAAGACTGATGTGGCAAGGATTTCTTATTCACGTGTGCTTCTGGACGATTGTCATTTTGTTGACGAGCTCGACATCTTAATTACTACAGTAAAGTCTCAGAGTTTTAGTATCCAATCAGATTCACAGTATTTGTTCAGCTACTCATGTTAATGTCCAAACTGAGGCTTCACTTCTGTTTCAGCTGAGTCTTTGCAAAATGTGAAAAACTGGCGCTAAATAATTTAAGACACTTTAATTGGTGATTTCAATCGTTATGAGACTTTATAAAGATTTTATAAGAAATGGCTTTAACATCTGAAACTTAATGAAAACATGGATAACAAAGATTTGAGAAGCATCCTCACACACAAACTGCTCTCCATTACAGCAGCAGGATGTTGGTTAACGTATGAGAGCAGCTTTGCTTTGAATACATTTATACCCCAAGTGTGTGTCACAGGTCAAGAGAAGAATCAGGAGGGAACAGTGAGTGTGTGTGTTCAAGCTCCATTCATTGTCCGTCTTTCCCACTGCAGCGGAAAACTGTAACAGGCGTCTGATCTCATGTCTCCCTGCAGCTATCACATCCCTCTAGCTTCTATTCAACTCAAGCCGAGTCTAAGAGAGTCTTTTCATTCTGCCCCGGGGTGTCCAATAACACTTTAGCTGCTTTCTCCAACAAAGTTGAGGTGAAAAGCTTTGTGACGATGATGATGATGACTAACAAACTGGTCCGGCAGGTTTCTGCTTTAGAAATCCAAGTGCTGCACGGCCTGTTGGTGAGGATGACAGACCTGCGCAGTAAAGAGGAATGATGCATCACCGTACAAGTCACATCCACCCAGTCACAAAATCAGCCATCAGGGGCAGTGTGGGGTTCTTCTCGGGGGCAAAGGACACTTGGGAATGTGGACTGGGGAACAAACTACCGACCTCCTGGTTAGTGGTCAACCCTCTCCACCTCCTGAGCCACAGTCAGCCCCGACACACACTCTCAATCAATCGTCATGACGTTTCACTACTCACCAGAAAAATGAGCCCTTGTTTAAACATCAGTCTGATAACTATCTATAACAACAAAAGTAAAAAATAGACTTTGTTTGGTCCACGTCCCATCCACCAGGACAAGGCAGAGTTTATGAGCTACACTGCAGCCAGCCACCAGGGGGCGATCGAGATCCTTTTGCTTCTTTTTTCTGTCCAACCAGATCCTGGTAAATCAAACTCGATGGCTGATTGCAACATACCGTGTTAAAGCTGCATGCTGTGACTCAGCATCACTGGAGAAGCTTTAAACACGAGTGTTTCTCATCTGCATCAGCTCCACAGTGAGGACGGAGCCCGACAGTTCTCTTTGTGTTACTGCACACTAAAGCAAATGTAACCACACTCTGGTGAATGCCAAACTTAAACTGGATTTTGTACATGTTGTATGTTGAAAGTTAAATATTTCCAACCTCTCATTCTTGCCTCTCATCAACATTATGACATCGTCTTGCTTGCGATATCGACATACAAGCATGTAAATTTGTGCAGTCATGCTCCTTTATATAGAAGTCACAGAAAATGCATTTGTATCCATGAAATGTTTCCATCTCGATTTGGTTTCTCGTCCTTTTTTCTGCTAATGTTCTCATGTCGCCCACAAACTGCAGCGGCGAGCATTTCACTGGCAGAACAAAAAGAAACCAGATTCTATCACTCCGCTCCTTTGCTCTCTGTTCTGATTAAACTCCAGTTTTAAAAACTCTGAACTTTTATTAAGTGTTTGAGCTCAGCTGGATTCAGCCCAAAGCCGTTTCCACTCATCTTTGTCATATGAGTCAGTGTCTGGATCCTTTTTTTTTTTCTTCCCCTTTCAATTTATCTCATACTGCCAATTTTAAATGATTGTTGTTTTATCCTGTTGAATTTTAGCTTAACTTGCTGATATATAACATTTGATTTGCTTATATTTCGATAAAGGAGGCACACTTTGCAGAAACCTACCAGACTGGGTGTCGTTGCTGAAGGCCTTCACCTCCACCAGACTCGTCTTGGTCTCAAACCACAGCTGTTTAGGCTGAAGTCCGTCACTGAACCACAGTTTGGTCACATCTGTAAACGGTCGAAAAGTAAAAGTAAAGATGTTAAATCAACCAACATTAAAAATTCTGTTTAGTGCAGTGCAGAATTCAGGAGGAAATATTTAACGCGCTTTCATTAGCCAGTGAATTTCAGGATTTGACAGGAAGGACAGGTCTGAGGGAGAGAAGACAAAGTACCAGCGATTCAAAGTGGAAGCGTTTGAAGACAGAGCAGATTGCTAATAATTACTTGGCTGCATAATTCAGTGCTACATTAGTCTGTGAAGACATCTGCTGCCTGAAGGGAGAAAGAGACAAACGAAGTGAAGGTGAGAAATTTAACTCGAGGAGCAGGACCGAGAGAAGACACCGAGCCCCGAGCAGCAGCACATCCGACAGTGAAAGTAAATACATTAACAAACAAAAAGTAGCCCAACCTTTGTCCAGAGTGATCCAGAGGAGGAAGTTCTCGGTTTGTGTGAAGGAGATGAGCAGACCTGGTCCAGTTTTATACTGTTTATAACCTGATCCATCCACTCCGATAGAGCTGATCACCCCCTCGCCTGAGAGAAATTAGACTCAACAATCATTCCAGGGTTTCTACAGGATCCAAAAATGTTAAAATAACAATTTTTTGGGACAAAATGAATGAAATCTAAGACGCATGCTTGCTACCAAATGCTCAAATGAACGAAACACACAATATTTTTATGTATTTATGACTTTTTAAGAACCTGCAGAAACCTGCATTGTCTCATCAAGTTCATGAGATTTATTGTAACTGCTTACCCACGTCAGCCCAGTAGATCATGGATCCTTCATGAGAGAAGACCAGCGAGGTGGGGATGAGCGACTCCCTCCACAGCACCGCTTTGTCCCGGCCGTCCATCCAGGCGCAGTTCACCTTTGTCTGGCTCTTTTCATCGGACGCAACTATCGCTGTGTAGCAAAGTCGTCCCGAGGGGGGGTGCAGAGCGATGGACGTTGTTCCCTGAAAGGAAATACATGATTTATATTATATTTAGCGAAGGAAAGAGTTTATCAGCACCTTAAAAAGTCAAACTATGACAAAGAGTTGGTATCAATACTTTAGGGTTCATAAATTATTAACAAATGCAAAAATTTCTTAAAATCGAATGATCCAAACTAAGATTTACATTAAATTGTGTTGTAATTGTTGTAATTTTATGGAGGACAGTCGACAGAAGACGGCCGGCCTCACCTTCAGTGATCCCTGCAGCAGAGAGGTGGTATAGCCGTTGTGGCGGGAGGTCACGTGGAGGTCAGGCCTGTTGGTGCTGCTCCAGTAGAGGTTAGAGGTCACCCAGTCGACCGCCAGAGCTGTGACTGAATCCTCCTTCAGCTTCAGGATTTGTCCAGGAGGTGTCAGCCCCTGCCTGGAGCCGCTCAGTTTCAGCACGTCCACAGTTCCTTGTCCTGCATCAGCCACGTACAGAGAGAACTCGTGGATGGACACGTCCAGGCCTGATGCCTCTGTTACTCCAGGAAGAGGCAAAACTCGACTGGTTGGCATTTTTTTAAGAGCAACGCCTTCTTTTTGCAGGGTGTGCAGGTAAATCTAGTCGAGTAGTAGTAAGAGGAAAAAGAAAAAAGGGGGAAACAGTTTAGCAGAAGAAAACCAAGTTTTAAGTTACAAATTAAAGACGTGCACAACCAGAAAGGAGAGATCTCTGGTCTAGTCTCCACACTGAGGTGATTCACCTGATAGACTGTGGTGGGGGACAAAAGCAGCATGAAAGACGACACCATCGGCAGAGAGCAGGTGATCTTGTCCTTGGAGAGCAGCAGCCCCTTTGGGCATCGACAAACTGCCGTGAGCCCCCTCACCACTGGAGCTCCTGGTGCGCCAGACTGGCCTCTTTCTGCAGGAGCCAGCAGGCAGAGGTGGGAGCAATGGAGAAGATCACAGGGGCTGGGTGTGACCGGCTGGGACAGGGCATGCATCAGCTGGGGGAGAGGAAACATGCATATGTAAAAACTGATTTCTTTCTAGGAACCTCTCAGAATTTCACAGTTATTGCCGACATCATTAGAATCCAAATACTCACCTTCAGTCCAAATGGTTGTCCGGGTCTCTTCAGGAGAACTTTCTGATCTTTGCCAGTGTTCTTATCAGCCGAGCGGATCGTTCTCCTCTTCGTGTCGGACCAGAACAATCTGTCGTTGAAGACCCCGACAGAGAAAGGGCTTGGAGTTTCAGCTAACTGCAGAATCTAGCGAGAGAAGGACAATGTCATTTAATAATGAAGCTGGGAGATGAGCTGCAAATATAATATCTGTAGTGTAAAATGGCCCCTGCAGGATTTGAGGTTCACCATTAAAGTTTCACTTTACCTTGACCTGGTCTCCGTCCAGGGAGGCCGAGCCGATGCAACGCAGCTTCTCATCGGCCCAGTAAACCCTGTCGTCCAGGAGGTCATAGGCCAAACTGACAGGCCAGCTCAGCCCCTGACTCACCACCACCTTCCTCTGTGAACCATCCATACCAGACTGCTCGATCTGAGGGGTGCTGCCGATCTCGGACCACAGCATCAGCCTGGAATTATGAAAGATCTAGGGTCGTAAAAATAAACTGATTTTCTATAATTTCATCTACAACCTAACTGAGCATCCTACCCTCTGTGTGGCAGTAACACCAGTGAGCTCGGCTGCTCCAGATCTTCTCCCAGAACCACAGTGTAGTCCTGAGATCTCACCGCCGTGTTGCTGAGCTTCACGGCCAGAATCTGGCCGACGAGTCCGTCCACCCAGTACAGGTTCTTACCGACCCAGTCCACGGCGATAAAATCCGACTTCACTCCTGCAACAGAACAATGTGGTGGGACACTTTCATTACAAATGTTTACAGAGCTTTTAATTCTGACTTGTCACAGCAGGAAAAGCACGATTGCACACAACGCCAGCACCAAGGCACTGACTTATATCAAATGTGGTGTCCCTGTGTCAGTCGTACCTTTGATAAGTGTTCCTTTGTTATTGGAGCCATTCATGTCAGTCCAGCGGATGCTCTGATAGTCGGGGCTCAGCCAGTAAACTCTCTGCCGCGCCCAGTCGTAATCCAGCGAGAAGACCGGCCGACTGGCGAAGGAGAGAAGACGCAAGGTGCTGCTGTGGACTCCCAGGAGTAACAGCTCCGACTGCACAGGACGCCAGGAGCAAAGGTTCATCTGGAGACGGAGACGTGATAAAAATGATGCCATGAAAATAGCTGTCATTTGATTTGAACTTTGCTTGAGTAATCCATCAAATTCATTTCAATATTTTCATTTTGTTTAAGCAGAATTAAGAGATCGTTTTGGTGCATGATAGGATCCGATTTCAAAGATTTCCCTGTCAAAGATCTAAGTCTGCAAAAGGCACAAGGTGTAGTGCACTTCAGAATACAAAAGCACAACTATTGAGATCTTGGTTCATGAAGCCATCTTTACCCTTGGTCTTGCAGCTTTTGTTGTCAGGCTCCAGGAAGAAACCAGGGTTGCAGTCACAGACATAAGACCCACGGGTGTTGCGGCAGTTGTGTTTGCAAACAGCGTGGGGCGCTATGTAGCACTCGTCAATGTCCGCACAGGACACGCCGCTGGACTGTAGCGTGAAACCTGCAGCGCAGTAACACCTCTGCAAAAGTGAGGGGAAATGCATTTTTCAAGCCAAGCAGGAATAAGGTTGTCGTAGAGTCATGAAATTCAGCTCAAAGCGATGGAAACAATCAGAAACACTGACCGCTCCGTTAGGGGTGCTGACACAGCCGTGTTCACACCGAGGAGCTGACGGGCTGGAGCAGTTGCGTTGAGCACACCCTGCGCCCTCGTCTGACCTGTCGGCACAGTTGGTGAAGCCGTTACACACCAGGCCAGGGTCCGTACACTCTCCACTGCCACACTGGTAAAGTGGAGAGGGGCAGCTTCTCTGGCGGCCTGTAGAAGGAGAAGTAGAATGAAACACATTTTACTACTAAAGGTATTTCTTCACGTTCTTTTTCCTGTTTTATTAACAAAGCACAAAATGAAACAGAAGGAAAGAACACATGCCCCCAGTTGCAGCTGAGCAGGAATCATCTGAGAATAAACATGCTCACATTTGTTTTCGTCCGCTCCATTGTGACAGTCATTTTTCCCATCACACTTCCAGGACAGAGGGATGCACTGGCTGCTGTCTCCGCACTGCCACTGGTATTCCCTGCACGTTTCTGCCGGTGTCACACAGTTCTGGACACAAATGAGGAGACAAAGTTAAAAGCAATGATTTGTATTAGGACATTATCCGTCCATCCTTACCTTCTCGTCTGAGCCGTCTTCGCAGTCGTTCTCGCCATCACAGAGCCACTCTTTCTGCAGGCACTCGTGGCTGTGCAGGCATCGGAGGTGTGCCGGGCAGCGCGGGGGTCTGGTGCAGTCCATCTCATCGGAGCGATCGCTGCAGTCGGCATATCCGTCACACCTCAGGGCCTCAGACACACACTGCCCGCTGGCGCAGCGATACTGGTTAATCGCACAGGCCACCAGACCTAGAAAAAGGGGAAAGAAATATGGAAATCATCTGATAACGGCAGACGGGATTTCTGCGAGTCTGGACCCGGGCTGTGTAATGTTCAAAATCTCATACCACACTTTTCCTCATCCGACCCATCAGCGCAGTCTCTCTCGCCGTCACACAGGAAGGTCTTGGGTATACAGCGAGTGTTGTTGTCACAGCGCTGATGGCAGCCCGCAATCATCTTGGAACAGTCCATTTCATCAGACCGGTCCTGGCAGTTGTACTCCCCGTCGCACACCTGCCCCAGTGGGATGCAGCTCTTCCCGTGAGAACACTGGAACTCACCTGGAGGAAGAGCGAATAAACGTCTCAACTGTCGTCCTTAAAATGTCAACAATCTGTCAAATATGTCACTCACCGACACAAACAGACCTTCTTTGCATTCAACAGCACATCCTTCTTCGTCTGACCCGTCGTGGCAGTCTCTCTCTCCGTCGCACACGTGGCTGTACATGACACAGTCCAGGCCGTCTTTACACGGCTTGAAACCTTTCAAGCACTTCAGAGGTGCTGATTTGTCGTTGAGCACATTGGAGGCTGGGCAGAGGGAAAGTTATGAGTTTAACACATTATGATATTAGATCATAACCACATTAGGTGAGATTATTTTCGTGGGATTATCAAACTATGCAAATTTAGAGTCGTTAGATTGGAGTTGAAGCTGTAATGTGGCTAAATGGCTAGTGACGTGTTGCCCAGTGGTTTCTATGATGCCTTCTAGTTGGTTTAAATGTGGTTCTGTAAGGTGTCATGTTACTAGATGCTGGTTGGCAAAGTGTATTTTAGCTGCGTCTCAATGCAGGGGCTGCATCCTTCAGAGGCTCTGTCCCTGAGCAACAGAGGCTCTGACGGATGGATCCTGCTCAGGCCAACCTGATCCCAGGATTCATTGCACGTCTGTGACAAACCACTTTTCAAAGAGATAATGGCAGCAGCAAGAGACGAGACCAAAACATATGAGGTTTACACTTTTAAATGCAAGTGTCTGGCTTCAACTGGACTGAACCTCTAACAAGGGGCAAATAAAACTTCATCATGTCCCGCTGCCGGCTCTGTTGCTAGGCAACAGTGATAAGGGTGGGACAAGCTGGTGATAAGAATTACAGAAATCCTCCATCGACCAGACAAGTCTCTTGAGTTCGGCCTTCATGTCCTTTGGAGGTGGCCCCTGAACTGGGATACAGCTAGAAACCAAGCGGTTGCCAGGACATAGCTATGGTGTCCTGCCTAGGAGGCTATGGGGTATAATTTGGTTGTCATGGGGACTGTAGGTCAAAGTGTGGAGATACTAGGGTGCAAGCAAATAGTGTGAATTGCCCATTGATAACAACAGATGATTCAAATGTTCTTGCAATTTATCAACTGCTTGTACACGTTATTGTTGAAGTGTATTTTTCTTGTTTTCTTACAGGGACCTTCTGACCGACACTGCATCTCATCAGAGCCGTCGGGACAGTGGGAACGTCCGTCGCACACTTCCACCTTGGAGACGCACTTTCTCCGGTCGCTGCACAGGAAGTCATCTGATGTGCAGGGGGAAAATAGTCAATCCTTACCATTAGTTCGCTGGGTGGAGTAGAGTGCAGCTACTTTTGCTTTGCAGACTCAGACTCACCTCTGTTTTTACACTGGAACACACAGTTCTTCTCATCAAATCCATCAGGGCAGTCTCGTCGTGCATCACACAGCTGATTTTGAGTGATGCACATCGATGAACCGGGGCAGAGGACTGAAGGTGCGACGCAAGCCGACTTGAGATTGCGGAGAGGAGGCTCAGTAGTGGTCGCAGGGTCAGCAGTGGTCGCAGGGTCTGGAGACGTGAGAACAAAATGATAAACTGATGAACACGTTTCACAGGGTTCAGCACTTACAGGCAGGACTGTCTTTTAGCAAATAAAGTTAGTTTCCACTTCATACCTTCGCAGCCCTCCTCATCGGTGCCATCCACACAGTCTCTCTCTCCGTCGCACAGGAACTTCTTTGGGATGCAGCGCTGGCCGTCGGGACAGCGATACTCGCAGCTCTTGGTTTGTTCCTGGCAGTCGAGCTCATCAGACTGGTCCTGACACTGAGATATCCCGTCACACACCTGAGCCGCAGGGATGCACATCTTCCCGTGGGAACACTGGAACTCATCTGGGGTGGAGGACGAATTGAATGAAACAGCATTACAGCTAATCCTCATTTAAAGGACAGTGTGTTTAGAAAGGCCGGGCTTCATCTTAACTTCTTCACAACTTTAGTGATTAGATTGTTGACGTGATAATATTGTGTTTTTGGGGTAAAGAAAAACTAGAATCATCAACCCGAGTGTGTGCCTCCACCAACCTGTGAGGTCCATGTGACCTTGACCTTTAAACCAGTCCAACTGAATGTTTGTGCCAAATTTGAAATGATTCATTCTGAGGCATTCTTAGTGAAACCACCTTGTTTACAGGTTTCCGGACATCCTCGTTCATCGGATCCATCCACACAGTCCTTCTCTCCATCACACAAGTGGCTGTATAGAACACACTTTGCGCCGTCGTTACACAGCCTCGAGCCCTTACGGCACTTCAGGACATTGGTCCGAGACGCAGGAGGAGACTCGCTCGGACAGTCGAGCTCGTCTGAGCCGTCGTAACAGTGAGCGCGACCGTCACAAACCAGATCCTTTAAGATGCAGCTCCTGCGGTCCTTGCAGAGAATCTGAGCTGGGAATGTAAGAATGTAAAAATGAACATTATGCAAAAGAATCAGTCTAACAAAACCTCCTTCTCCAGTAGGATTTGGGTCGACTCACTCGTGTAAGGGCATCTTGTCAAACAGTTCTCATCAGATCCATCAGGACAGTCTCTCTTTCCATCACACATCTGTGTTGGTTTGATGCATAAAGAAGAACCTGGACACAGAACTGAGGGACTGGTGCAGGGTGGTTTGGTTGGAGGCTCAGTAGACGGTACCACAGGAGTATGAGACCTAGTTTTATGATTTTCTGCATTAGCGGCATTGTGTGCAGCATCTAGAAAGGTTAGAACAAGAGATTACGTTCAGAGTCTCTTTAAGATAACATTTATTTGTTTTTGCGATATAAGATCAGCAAACTCACCACATTGTTCTTCATCTGATCCGTCTCTACAGTCTCTCTCTCCATCACAAACGTGAGTAAAGAGAACACATTCGGTCTCGTCTCTGCAATGTCTGGAGCCCACGTGACACTTCAGGACGTTTACACGAGGTGCAGGAGCAGCTACGGCCGCACAGGCGACCTCGTCCGAGCCGTCGTGACAATGAGAGCGACCGTCACAGACCAGACTCCTTGGGACGCAGCTCCGACGGTCTTTGCAGCGGAAGTCGGCTGCGGAGGGAAAAAAATCGTATCAGATTTGCTCTGTGTACTTTAAAGAATAACTTGAGATGTTATAATAGTTCAAACCGGTACTCTGCGATGTCTGCTGGAAAAAATAACTTCAAGATAAAAATGAAGTTGTTGAATTTCCCGGTTTGGTTCAGGTTTAAGAATATAAACTGTTCCTAAAAGTGCTCATTCCATCATCTTCAACCTGATCACTTACTCTTGTAGGGACATCGTTTCACACAGTTCTCATCAGATGCATCAGGACAGTCTCTCTTTCCATCACACATCTGTGTTGGTTTGATGCATAAAGAAGAACCTGGACACAGAACTGAGGGACTGGTGCAGGGTGGTTTGGTTGGAGGCTCAGTAGATGGTACCACTGGTGCACGAGACCTAGATTTGTGATTTTCTTCAAGATCGGCATTGTGTGCAGCATCTACAGATATTAGAACAAGTGTAAGAGTTATTTGTAATTTTAACAATTGAGTTTGCTGCAGCCTTTGCATAAAAACTCACCACATTGTTCTTCATCTGATCCGTCTCTGCAGTCTTTCTCTCCATCACAAACGTGACTAAAGAGAACACATTCGGTCTCGTCTCTGCAAAGTCTGGAGCCCACGCGACACTTCAGGACATTTGTACGCGTTGCAGGAGCAGCTATGGCCGCACAGGCGACCTCGTCCGAGCCGTCGTGACAATGAGAGCGACCGTCACAGACCAGAATCTTTGGGATGCAGCTCCGACGGTCTTTGCAGCGGAAATCATCTGCAAGAAAATAGTCAGGAATATATGAAGGTTTCCAACTTTCAGGACTTCGTAAAAATAACTTTTGAAACCATGAAAATACAAAACATTAAGATTGAACGGACTGCAGCGTACTCATTGAAGGGCAGCTCTTCACACAGGTCTTTTCGTCAAAGCCGTCAGGACAGTCTTCACGGCCGTCGCAGAACTGTCTGGGAGAAATGCAGAGCTGAACAGAAGGACAGAGCACGGACGGGCTGCTGCAGGGTGGCACAGTCAGAGCAGGAGATGTGGTGGATGAGGCGATAGCAGGTCTGGTTGGAGTTGCATCTTGAAAATAAAGAATCATAGTAAAATTTCGACAAACTAAACAAAAACCTTGACTGAAAATACCCAGAGAATTTTGTCTTAGTGACACCCACCACATCCCATCTCGTCTGATCCGTCCTTACAGTCGACCTCTCCGTCACACACGTGGTTATATGAAACACACTCTGTGCCGTCCTTGCACAGCTTCCAGCCCACACGACACTTCAGGACTTTTGGCCGACTTGCAGGAGGAGCCACGGTCGGACAGTCGACTTCGTCCGAGCCATCGCGACAATGGGCGTGACCGTCGCAAGCGAGATCCCTGGCGATGCAATTGCTGTTGTCCTTGCACTTGAAATCCCCTAAAATGAACAGTTAAAAGAAAATTACACAAACTAGGGATACTGAGAATAAGTCCAAGTTTAGATTTGTATCATTACCTTTAGATGGACATGTGGTGACGCAGAATTCCTCGTCGTCTCCTTCGGGACAGTCCTGTTTACCGTCACAAAGCTGAGCTTGTGAGAGGCAGACTGATGAGTGTCTGCACAGCACGGACGGTTCCCCGCAGGCTGAAGAACTTGGCACTGTGGAAAGTTGTGTTAATGAGAATAATTAAGATTAAAATGTCTGTCTTGCATAGCGGCCTGACTGTCCCTAACCCTCCAAGCCAATTGGGATTCAGCATCACCTGAAACTTTAACAGAAAATCTAAAGTGACAAAAAAAGTTCCTCAAGTCTCGGTCAAGATGATTGACAATAATATCAAATGTAGTTAACAGCATGTTTGTGAATATCATTTCTTCTGCTGTGAAATTAACCTGTTTGAACGTCTCCAAGTGCAGAGATGACTTGGACCACCTGACCCCTCACTGCGATGTTCTGGAGGGACCTCCCTTCACGCCGATCCCACAGAGTCATGCCATCATCAGAGAGCGACAACAGGAAGGGCTCGCAGGCGCCGACAACTGAGCCGGAAATGTTCCATCGTCTTCCAGCCTGGTGGCTCCGCACCTGCAGCAAACTCATGGCTGTGAGGCCTGAAAAAAAATATAAAAAAGGAACGACAAATAAAACTCATCAGTAGAGAAGCATAGAAAAATGAAGATTTGCTTTTAGATACTGTTCATTTTATGTCGGTGCCTCTGGTTTGTATGATTCAACGATTGAATAATTTTAATTTCTTGCATTATGAGACTGTCGCATGTTTTAAATAGTACCCATGTTCAGGGACAGTTAACTGGCACATTATCAGGAATGTTTAACGTCTACAATCACTGGCAAATAAATCAACAAATATAAAATAAAAGAAAAAGATTGTCTATCGTGGAAATATAATTGTGTCATAACAAAACAAATATCAAATCACACTGAATATGGAATAGCCGACCTGAGCTTTCTGAGTTCCACAGCAGACTATTGGCCCTGAGGTCGAAGGCCATGTTCCCTCTGACTCCTCCAGCCAACTGCAGCAGCTCTTTGGCTTTGCCTCCCATCTCGCTCATGCTGAAGATGCGGTCGTCCTCCAGCCAGATGACGCCACCTCTCAGCCAGTCCAGATAAAACTCCCGGATGTTCCTCTCTGTGCGGTACAGCTGCTGCGGGAGACCACCACCAGCTGCGGTGGTGCCCAAGCTGTTTTGGTCACAGGACACCCAGTAAAGACTCTCCTTCCTCTGGTCTACTTTTATATGACAGACTGAAAAGAGTAAAACAGGAAGACAAGTCAATATGCTGATAGGATTGAAACTAACTTGCATTGATCAACAAACTGTTTAAAGCATTATTTTGCCCCATCAATATCATTAACATTCATGTCGGTACCAGTCGAGGGAAAACCAAACACACACCTGGCAAAGGAGCTGGCACCACCTCGGTCCTGACCTGCGTCAGACTGGTGCGTTGGATGTGGCCGGTGTTGTTGGCCCAGTACAACCAGTCTCTGTACCAGTCCACATCAAACGACAGGATCCCGTCATCGGTGCTAAACAGCAGCTTATCAGACGACACTTTCTCTTTGAACTCCAACAGGTTGATGTTGGTACTGGTGGCGTAAAGAAATCTTGGATCTGTGGAACCAAAAGAGATTTTAATGACTCCCACATCCTTTTCAGCTTATCACAGGAGGGCAGCTAATCAAAATCTGTTTCATTAATATATTGAAATGGCTCCAATTCCCTGAAATCTAAAGAGAAAGGTGCCTTTACAAATGTCCTTTTATTTGATCTGTTAAAGCAATGGAGAAATTAAAAACTGTATAATTGGTCCTTTAAAAGATGCATTAAATGATCATAACTCAATAAATTTGTATAATTAACCTACATTGACATGACCCATCAAGCAGCAGCATTTTGAAGTCTGGACAGGTGCAGCTGAATCCGGCTGGGTTTCCTTTAGTTAACTGGCAGAGGTGACACAGAGTCTTCACACAGGCAGAGGAGCCTGATGGAGGATAAGATGACATATTTAAAAAGTTTGATAAACATAACATCGTACAAAAAGTAAAAATACCAGTGTAAAAAATACCTTGAGGCTGCTGGAGCTCATGGAAAACAGTCAACAGAGGCAGATCATCTTTCCAGAGAAACCTCTTCTGGTTGTGATGGTTCTGTGGAGCCTGCCACAGCCCTTTGACGTCGACCCAGTAGAACAAACCCTCAAAAACCGCCAGGCTGAGAGGCACTCGCTTGGGGAACATCCCGGTGAAGGAGAAACGACCCGTCCCGTCCACCTTCACCGTCTCTATGGACTGAATGTTGATGTTAGTCCAAACATTTGTGGCAGAAATACATCAAGTCATCAACAGGAAGGAAGTCAAACTGCGTTTCTTTCAGTAACTCACCCTCTTGAAGTCGCTGATCCAGTACAGTCTCCTGGCCTCCACGTCGGCTGTGAGGCTGTGAGCAGACTGAGCGGTGACCACCGTCAGAGTGTTTCTATCTGATCCATCCATCCACGATTTCTCTATCGTCACCCGCTCACCTGGGCTGCCATTAATCCAGAACATCAAGCTGGGAGACGGACAGAATTTAAATATCAACCAATAAATATGCATCATCAGAGTCTGTAAAATCAAACATTTGAAGACAATTGTGAAAGTAACAAATTTCCCATTGAAATAAGAGGAACAAAACTATAAAAACAGTTAAAGATTAAATTTAAATCAATGATACCTTTCCACAGGTAGAAGCACCAGATCTGACGGGCTGATGTTCTTTCTCATCAGAGTCATGTAACTGTCCCCATCAGCTGCCTGCATGTAGATGGCCTCCATCTTCTGATTGGTCCAGTAAAGGTTTCCATTCAGCCAATCACAAGCCAGACTCTTTATTCCAGGCTCTCCTGTTTAAAAATTAGGGACATTTTTTGCAATAGAGATGATTTGGCTTCACTTACAGGATGCTGTCACGTCATCCATCTTTAAATACAGTCTAAGGTCACAACTGGTCATTTAAAGTAGACATGGCCAAAAGGACAAGGAACAACTGGACCAACAAAAGATGCTTTAACTTTTCAATATTCAAAGTTAATCTACGATATTAATGTTTTCACAATCCCATTCATCCCAATCCACTGACCAGTGTAGGTCGTCCAGCTGCGACGTCCATCACTTTTAAAGATGCTGCCGCGCCCGTCGGCCCAGAAGTACCAGCCCCGGGCCACGTCAAACGTCATGGCCACTGGGTCGATCACCGCGGTCATGACAACTTCAAACTGTTGAGACTTCACGTTCAACAGTCCGATAGATCTCCTCTGCATGGTCAGCAGCCGGGTGGTGTTACCTGGACAGTTAGGAACAAGGGGGGACATTTGTACTGGAGGAAGTTTGACCAGGTCTCATGTTTGATCTCAGAGTTTCTCTTTTTTCCCCCAGGAGCTCAGTCACATCAACAGCTTATTAACATTTCACTGATCTTGTGTCAAAGTGCAACGTTTGTTCTCGGGTTTGATCTTTTCCTCAGAGCGAAACTAGATCCGGAGAAGATTTACATTAAGCTCATGACTGACTGACACTTAACCAGCGTTTGATTTGTCCTTACATGTCGTAATCATCCAGACTAGTAGGACTCAGTGTTTTCTCTGGTTCAATGAAGACATTTGTTGTTAAAAACAAAACGGTCACAATATGCGTGACGATTATTTGAATCTAGATTCCGTTGGGGGAGTCATTAAGGAAACTCGGTCCTCATTACCTGTTGCTACACATACAGAGTTTCCATTCAGTCTGAAGCCGTCTCTGCAGTGGCAGTAGTAGGATCCGATGGTGTTCGTGCAGTGATGCATGCAGGGAGAAAAAGGTAACGCACATTCATCCACATCTGGGGACGGAGAGAGGGTTGAAGCGTCAAGAGAAAGAGTTGTTCATTAAAAAAAAAGAGACTTGAGATACAGCTGCAGAAGAGACACTGGTGGAAAACGTCTTCTGAAAACTCCAGGACGCAGAGGACACAGCGTTTTTATAATTTAACCCTTCCTATAAATTACCCCTGTAAAGTCAATATTGTATCATTTCCATCCTCCACACACCTTCACAGACCGCTCCATTGGCTGAGAGCTGATATCCAACCCGACAGGCACACAGAGCGCCCCAGGGCTCGTCGACACACATGTGGTTACAGCCGCCGTTGTTCATCGAGCAGATACGACCTGTAGACAATCGTCACAGGAATCCATTACATTACGTCACATTTCTTCAGATCAATAAACGTAATCAGAAGCAAAGTTTTTCCCATTATTGTAACGCATGTAAATCTGTGTCAAACCTACCGCAGGTTATGGGCTCATCGCTTCCATCTAAGCAGTGAACCTGTCCGTCACACCTCTCTTCAGGAGATAGACACGTCCCGTCAGGACACCGCACGCTGCCCTCGACACACACACCTGGAAAAGGGACAAACGTGTTTTACCACGTCACCTGGTTGTGTCTTACACATCTTGAAACTTCTGGAAAGTCTGGAGGTTCTCTTGACATTTGCATTCTCACATACTGCCCCTGTGGGAAAAGTTATCTGAAGTGCATGTCAAAGTTTATGTATCTAAATATCCAGAGAAAGAAGATATCATTAATATCCACATTGCTAGAGTAGATTCCACTAGATATCCTTCAAAATAAATCAAACTTCACTCTGAAGTCTGGTGCAGTCACACAGGTTCTGCCTTGTGTGTTCCACCTGCTCCTCTTCCTCACCGCAGTCCTTTTCCTCAGAGTTGTCCACGCAGTCGTTCAGCCCGTTGCAGCGCTGCTCTTTGGGGACACACAAGCGGTTCCGACAGGTCCAGTCCGAGTCCAGACAACCGTCTGCGGCCGTACAGTTCTCCTCGTCAGAGCCGGTGGGACACTGGCTCTGTCCGTCACAACGGGCCGAAGAATCCACGCAGCCGACAGAGTCCAAGCAAGGAAACTGGCCTGGCGGACACAGAGGGGAGCCTGGGGCCGCTGGAGGGAAGACAACGAGACACCATGAAGGCAAATGCACAAAAGAGGGAAAAGGGAATTCTTTAAATATATTTAAATTTTAACCGTTGCTGCTTCCATGAAAAGTTGCTAAATATTAAAACTCTTTAAAACACAAGTTGGACTATGTATTATATTATTATTTTCTAGAAGACCAGGAAGTTTACCCACCAGCACAATCCATTTCATCAGATCCATCCCGACAGTCTCCTTCTCCATCACATTTCCATTTATCAGGGATACAGCTTCCATCATCACAAAGCCACTGGTCTTGACGGCATCCCAGTAACTGGCCTAAACAGAGAAAGTAAAAATAATAAAATAAAATAGAAGATTACAAAATAGGTCACTGATCTAAGTTTGTCAAAGTGGGAGTAGGCTTAGGGTCTTAAAATCGTTTTATTTTAAATGTTCCATAGGCCAGTTCAAGTCTTTTATCCACTTTTGATAACTTAATTTAAATCTGGAACAAAGACAGGCAGGTTTGTGTTTGTCTGTAGAACTGACATCAGTCAAGATCACAGGAACGTGCACAGGATTTATTCACTTCAATGTAAAAGTGCCTGACTTGAATTATAACAAGCTCATATAGACCTGATCATTGTTTTACCCTTTGTGTTTTGAAGTCTGCAATATAAAGAAAATGTATTATTATTTTAATTAGCACTGGTATAACCTACATATCAATCGTTTTACTTTATTCCTGTTTGTTGTAGTACAAAATCAAACAGACTTAACATTATCAGAGTGAGATTACTGTAAATTCAAGTAAACATTTCAAAAGGTAAGAAATAAACAAGCAGATTGAAATCCAGCTTTAAATGTATGAACAGATTTCCTAAGACTCAGCTGTGTCACATTTTGACCTGAGCGTGGCCTCCCACATTTATCAACCTCATTCTGTCCCATCAGAAAGTTGGCTTCAGCTCCAAATGTTACTTAACCCAGCTCCAGCCTCTGATGCACTTTAAAATGAACTTTATTGATATCTTGGGCACGTTGTCAGGTGCTCATTTTAGGTTAAATGACCTCAAGCTTCACCTTTAAGCAACTTGACCTCATCTTAAGAGGAGCACAGACACACAGCTTCCATTCACTTCACTGTGAACCGCCTGACTTGAGCTTTAACTCCAACAAAGCTCAAACGGACCAGAACACCGAACCCGGTGGGATCTGGAGCGACGCCATGTTGCCTCCTCCTTGTTTACCTCGTTGCTGCGTTCTTACCGCGACAATGAGCAAGTTTGCGCACGAATACACGCGCAGACTTTGGACGAACATTTCAAAAGAAGCCCCGCGTGTTCCATCGGGTGGTTACCTGCTGAGAGTCTCAGAGTTGGCAGAAACACCAGGCAGAGCAGGAGGTGAGAGTCCATGTCGACCCGAGGCTCTCAGCGACAAACAGTCCCACCTGAGGGGACACGTTTTAATCAGCCCGCAGGTGCGCGTGACGCCACGCACATGTCAACACAACGGCAACGTTCATTCTGTAGCAAATTCAACTTCATCCAATCCACTTTGAATCGCTCCATACTGCATGTGTTACTTTATGTTGGTTTACCTTGTATTTGCTAATTTGATATTGTATGCTTATTGATGCCATTAAATCCACCTTCAGTCATATTCGAGGCTCCTCGGTTCACTTGTTATTCCAGAGCTCACTGTGTAGTTCGGTGTTGCGCATCTGGATAGATTGTTTTCACTTTTACGCACGAAGCGAAATTGTTATAGTTGTTATAATCCCAGTTTATGTATCTGTAATATATTCAAAACCAGGCCCTACACAGTTCGTGGTTCGTGAACTTATTCCCAGAGTAGTAGTTCTGATCTATTTGAATCATTTCCTGAAATGTAGCTCTGCCTTTTGTTTCTATTGCACTTAAACATACTGACAATCACACAAAATACAAGACATCGCACTTAAAATACTGACGTTTTATTTGAGTCATTCACTATAAAGTCACTTTACATTGTAAAGCCTAATGTTTTTCCAATCGCCCAGGAGCTCCAGGTCATAGTTAGAATCTAACGTTTGTCTGATGAAATGAGAACAAAGACGTTTCAAAGAGCAGAATGATTTTAATACTAATGGCTCATCCCGTTCTTCGCACAGGGATCAAAGCTCCGAAGTTCACCCGCAGCTCTCTGTTCTTTTCTTCCAGAGTCAAGTGTCCAGTTTGTTGTGTGAACGAGCAGCGATCATCTGGCTGATATATCTGACGTCATCCGCGTCCCTTTCATGCTGCTGTCAATCATCAGTGTACATGACACATGCAGGAACTCTTTTCATTGGAGCTTTTCACAACTGTTCATTCATACAAGCCTTCGTCCAAAGATCATAGAGAAGATACTGATATTTAAAACACTATCTTATTTTCTAATCTCTTATTATTGATGTTTTTTTATTGAAAATCATTTATCTCCAGTTCAGTTCAATTTTTATTGTAAATATTTAGAATTCAGTTCATAAGTAATATATATATATATATATTTAAGTAGCACTGAGATAACGAACCTATAATACCTAATAATAAGGACATATTAGATTTGTATTCATGGTTTATGGTTTTATTCTTGTTTATATCTTATCTTATCTTATCTTATCTTATCCTTTGTAAAGCACATTGTAAATGTTTTAATGAGGCTGATTCATAAAATCTATATGTAGCACAGAGATAACCGACCGATTAACAACTTAAAGATTTTATTCTTGTTTGTGTTGTTACTTTTGTAAAGCACTTTGTAAAAGTTTTATAATATATTGAATAATATATAATTAGCACTGATATATTAAATAATACCAAATAATAATCACATTTTATTAGATTTGTATTCAGGATTTATGGCTTTAGTGTTGTTTGTATCCTTTTGTAAAGTTTTTTGTAAATATTATAAAAGGTCCTGCTTAAATAAAGTTTATAATAATAATACTATTCATATTTAGGCTAATACGCACTAAGAATATACTTATAAGGATTTAATTGTATTTATTGTTGCTTTTATCCATGTGTAAGGTGCTTATACACAGTTTCCTATTGTTATTATCATTTTTATATTCTAGTCTATACAGACTCAACATGTCAGTGTGAGGTTACTGCAGATTCCTTTATGGTTTTCCACGGAAACAAGAGGAAATAACAAACAGTAGAATTAGTTTTAAAAGTATGAATGAGTTGCATCAGACTCATTCGTGTCTCATATTGACCTGAACGTGGACTCCCTTCATTTCTCCTCCTTCAGTTCTCACAACAGATCACCACCAGAAAGTCCTTTCTGATTAACTCCCGTGTTACGTCCCAATTAATCACTGCGCAGTTGTGCAGCTCGTAATCTCCTTAACGGATGTGATTGTCAGGGCTTCTTATCAAAGGGATCTTTAATGTACAGAACGGCCACTGGACCCTTCGCGGGTTTCACACCTTCCTCACTACAAAGGCCAATTGGTTTCGATACACAACGTTAAAGGTGTGTGATCTGCCCCGTGGATCACACACGCCCTCCATCCATCCAGCTTGACAGATGTGTTCAAAGGACGTCAGGGGGCAGAGGGGCGTGTGCCTATAAAGCCTGAGTCTCTGGATCCCATCAGCACCATTCGGCTTCTACCTGAGGAGGAGACAACACCACATCTGGAACTATGAGGGCTCCCGCTGTGGATTTCTCTTTTGCGCTTTTTCTCCTCCTGGTGGATTTGGTTGTGGCTCAGCCCGACGCACTGCTCCGGGGCACGGGCTCCAGACACACGGTGCGGCGGCAGCAGAGCACCAGGCTGCCCCTCTACATGATGCAGCTCTACCGGACCATGCTGACCGACGACCGCCACGCCGGGATACCGGCTGCCAGCATCGTGAGCAGGGCGGAGGACAACCTCGGTCTGCACGACTCCGACTCCGTGGTCAGCCTCGTCGCTAAAAGTAAGTGTTCATCATAACTTAAATAATCATATTCTCTGAAATTAGCTTGTTATTCTGGCTGTGCGTAACAGTATGAGACAGTGCGTAAATGAAACAGGGAGCTACTCATTCACATTATGCAAAATATACAGTCGTAGTCCTTCAAGTTAATTTCTTATGTTCTTTAGAAAGTGAATATGTTAATTTATTTCCCTGCCCTTAATCCAATCATTTCTTTAATCAAACTCTTCTTGATCAATGTATTTTTATGCAAACCCCAACTGGGAATAAAAGCTGTGCTGTTTATAAAAGCTGGGATGTCATGGTCATCACATGATGAATAAGAAATGTGATGTAAATTCAGTGCCTTCTGTTCTGAAAGTTGTGAATAATGTTGACTAACTTTCTTCACCGTTCTGTTTTTCAGGTTGTCATCAGATTGGCAAGAGGTGGTCTGTCACTTTTGACCTTTCCTCCATGTCTGCAAGTGAAGAAGTCCAGCTGGCCGAGCTTCGCATCCGCCTGCCGGACTTCGTCGAGTCTTCCCGAGCCTCAGTGGACATCTACCACTGCTCTGAGAGGCACTGCCCAGAGAGCAGGCAGCTCCTTGGCCACCTCCGAGCTCATCCCAGTTCGATGGTCTCCCCTTCCTCCTGGAAGCTGTTCAACATGACGGAGATGCTCCGCCGCTGGCTGCAGGGGGAGCGCTCAGCACAAAGGATGGAGGATGAGGCTGAGGTGGGAGAGCAAGAGGGAATCCAGCATCCTACAGCTGACCGGGTCATGATGGCGGTCTTCTCCAGGCAGAACACCAACAGCCAGCGAATGCCGACGCTCATCCGCACGGCAGAGCACTCCAAGTACGTCAGCCTGGACAGGGAGCAAGTGACTCCCAGCTCGAGCTCCGGGACGAGCAGCCTCAGGGCCAAGAGGCACCATCACACCCATCAGCAGAGACGTAGACTACCCAGGGCCGCTCATGCTCACAAGTCCACAGTGGAGGAGAAGGAGAAGGGTCCTCTCTGCAGGAAGGTGGACATGTTGGTGGACTTTAAGAAGATCGGCTGGAGCGAGTGGATCGTTTATCCAAAACGCTACAACGCATTTCGCTGTGAGGGGAGCTGTCCTACTCCAGTCGACGAGACCTTCACCTCAACCAACCATGCATACATGCAGGTAAGACACACTTCTTTCATTGTGCTGCATCTGCAACACTTAATTCAATGATACACCAATGCTCTACTTGGATGGATTTGTTCTAATCAGCCATTTTCTTCTCTTTCCTTATCCAGAGCCTCCTGAAGCTTCACCACCCAGACAAGGTGGCGTGTGTGTCGTGTGTGCCAACACGCCTGGCGCCGCTCTCCATGTTGTACTACGAGAACGGGAAGATGATCATGAGGCATCACGAGAACATGGTGGTGGAGGAGTGCGGCTGCCACTGAGCAAAAGAATCGGACACCCCCCTTTTTAAAAAAGCTTTTAGAGAAAGACAGGACTTTGGCTACAGGCCCGGAGGATTTTACAGATCTGAGCTACTCAGACGCACAAAGTGGATGAACTGTACGTCCACAGGCACTTTACAGACAAGTCCAGTTTGACACTGGGACAGAGGCTGCTGCTGGGATGCAGGACATTAAAGAAGGGAACTATTGTTTCTGCTGGACGATGCTCTATAAACTATGGGTATTACAAATAGTATTATACGTTTGAAGTATATTATGTAGAAGATTAGGTGACCAGTTGTGCGATGGATTGTAAGAGTTGATCCTGATCCACAGAAGCACAAGACGGTCACAGACTGAAGCACTGTAGAGAACTCAGCTGGACACGGGAGGACTTATGTAGAGAGCTGTTGAAGGACTGACGTTTTTAATGCCATAGAAATGACAACATGCAGATGTCAGAATGTAAAGCGCTTTAACTTTATTTGGGTCACATTGATCCATTTGTGTGTTTGCTATGTACAGTAATACAATAAATTATTTCTTATGAAAAAAGTGTGTCATGGTTTTATTTACAGTATTTATACAAGGGTTTGAATTAAGTTGTTAGACAGATGCTTATTGTTTTCATACAGATTTAAAAGGGTATTTTGACAGATGAAGGTGACCCGGCTGGTATAAATCACCACAAAATATATTACAACCACTTTATGAAGTCAGGTCTGAACCTCAAAATCATAGAGAAACCAAGAAGGTCCACCAATGACGAAACATTGTGTTTAGTCAGTTGTACGTTGGGTTGTAAAATGTAAATGAAGTGGATTTATAAAGTCATTCACACTGACATTTACACAGCACCACTATATCTCCATCACACATCGAGGACGGAGCAGCCGTCTGGGGATATTGGGGTTCGTTGTCCTGCCTAGGACACTTTGGCAAGTTTGACTGGAGGAGCCGGGGATCAAACCACCGAAACTCTGGTTAACGGACGACACGCTCTACCTGAAGTTTGTTTGTGTCCATTCAAATGCAACTGAACGTATGTAACAGACCTCTATAGAGGCTGTGTGCAGTTCCCTTTAAGTCTGTGCGTTGGCTAAAGGCATCGAGCTACGACCAATCAGCATCCTTGCTGTGGTCACGTCTTAGTTGTGACAGAGGGATGGGAAAGTTTGTTCACCACAATAGAGACTCAGGCTGGAGGTGAATAAGTTCGTCTCATGATCCACTAGAGGGCGCTCACTATAAGCTCGTCCTTTTGCATGCTCTCTTAATGAAGGACACCAGCAGCTCCAATTTGAGAAGTTAGTTTAAAAAACAAAAAGTTTGTAAAAAAACCTGGCCAAAGTACAGTCAATAAATTCATTTTTTATTTCTTTAACATTAAACATTTAAAGACATAATTTTTTCAATCATTAAATGAGTTAAATCACATAAAAAAACATGGTTTAATTTTAACGGAACACTGAGATACATGCGACTTAAATACGTCACAGGTCGACTTCCATCTTGTTTGTTCACTTTGAACAAGCAGTGTTGTTTTATACAGTTTTACACATGTAAGGTTTTAAAAAAAACATTGATTTCAGAAGAAATCTGAAAGAGGATTAAACAGCTTCTTTATCCCCGTAAATAAAAACAATCCTCGTCTCTCTCTTCAGATGTCCATTTCAAACTGGTCATCTTCTCCTGGAAAAGAGAAAAACCATCACAGTTACAGAGAGAAATGCAGAAAACACGTATCATCATCATCATCATCATCATCATCATCATCATCATCATCATCATCATCGTCTTTTACGTCTCAGACCTGCGCTGTCCTCTGTGTGCAGGCTTTGGTCGGTGTTGCTGTTCGGTGTCGGTTTGGGCGGCTTCGTGTCGGGGGAGTTGTTGGGTTTGAGCGGACTCGTGACGCCGGGGATGTCGGGCAGCTTGGGAGGCGTCCGAGTCAGAGGAGACGTCCGACACTGCAGGAGGAACTTCCTGTCGTAGATGATTCTGGTGCCTGCAGGGGGCAGCAGCAAAGGAAAGTTTGCTCAGTGCTAATCGTTCCTTAATGTTTTTGGTTTGCTGAACAAAAAGTGTAGAGAAACAAAAATACCATATTGTACATTTAGTTTCATGAAAAAACAGTTTGTTCAGGATAATCTACCACAGCAGATAACTGTGATAAACACTCAAACATATATTCTGTTAACCTTGACATTAAAACACATGTAACTAATTTAAAAAAGATAAAATAAGAAAAAAAATGTCATTCTGTAATAAACAACAGCACTGTATTCAGGAGACCTTCTACATCCAGGCATCAGGCTCCAGTAATGCCCTGTTATAGTGGTTGTCCAGTGTGTCCTCACTCTATACATGTCCACACATGTCCACACGTCCATTACCACTGTCCCACCTTGTTTTTTCACATCCGTATCAGTGACGTCAACAAACCTTCAGTGACCCAATTCGGTTTATTTCAGGTTAAAACTGATCCCAGATGGATGAGTTGCAGGACACAGTATCAGTCGAGATCAACATGTGCACTTTAGTATGAAAGTTCTCACAACTCGAGCGGTGAAAACATTCTCTTCTTTACTTTAATCACCATACAGAGATTTCCCACGGCCTCCGGCGTGTGGACGTCTGAGTGTGACTCTGGAGAAATGGGTCAAACAACAGAGTGTGACGACCAGAGTGAAACTGGGACTGAGAAAAAAAAAAGATTGTCAGCGCATCTGCGAATAAAATGAATTGTTGTTTCTAACTATTAAGTATGGAGGCTGCCATGTTTTTTACAGAAGCCCAAACCAAACACATTTGAGTTTTTATGACAACTGAAGCTAACACAGGTTCTCTCTCATGTTTGGAAGCTGAGGGTGAGCGGAGGGGTGTTCAGGTGCAACATGCAACTTCACCACTAGATGTCACTAAATTCCACACACTGAACCTTTATAACTTTCATTTTACAGAACAAACAATGCAGAAAAAGGCTTCAGCTGGAGGTAAAAAAACGTAGTTTATTCTCTTTTATCATTATTATTATTTTTTAGATGTTTACAATGATCAATGCAGCATTTACAAAGATGTTTATCATGCAGTAAAGATGCCAACATCTTATGTAAAAAGATGTATTATTGTTGTCTTGATTCAAGTTCTATTTGCTTTTTGAATTTATAGTTATTTATAATAAGGTTTATGGATAAACTGTAAAATATCAAGACTCAATTTAATTTCTTTGTCAGATGGGTTTGATAAAGAAATCTTAAGAATGATTGCCAATCAGATAAATTGGCATTGGAAATCTTTGTACTCCCTAATGTCACTATCGACCCTCACAGATCCATATCAGCTGGGCTCTGATATAAATTCATCTTTTATGTGATTTAGTTTGATCTTAATCCACAACAGTGGTTGGTTGTGAGAGTGTGGTCCTTTCTAGCAACTACCACTTTCCCATGTAAAAATATTTTGCACTTGATAATATATAAAGTCAATTATCTGGTCCAGTGACGTGTTGTCGCCCACATCTCGTAAACATGTTGCTGCAACTCAACAACAGCGTGTGGTAATAACAAGACTATAAATAGGATACGAGTGAGTACAGTTCTATATTTGACCACACAGTCGGTGATTGTGTAATAACACACAGCTACGGGACGATGACATCAGGAACCTAATGTGTGACATTAAGCTTTCAGCATAAACACATGAAATATAAATGAAATGACCTTGAAATTAAGAAATCTGATCACGTGCGACTTCTCTACCGGTTTAAATTATGGAGAAGATGAAAGTAATTCATTCTTGAATGAACAGAGCTTCAGATTGAACAAATGTATTTGTAAATTGAATATGTACAAATAAAACACGTGCGCCTGCACAGTCACTTTACATATGAGGTGCAAATAAAAGATCTGTGCAATTTGCATGTAGGAAAATGATGTTATTGAAAGTTTACATTGTGCAGGGTTTGGGTGCAGAGACCTGCTCTTGTTCTATAAAACATCCACTGAGAAACACGACACAACCGTGCATCAGATCTAATATCTGCTTCTTAAAAGTGTCACATCCAAATCCTTTTTCAAATCAAAAAGAGGAAGAGGAACTGTTTCCAATGTATGTGTTGTTAAGAATAAAAATCCCAGATGAAGTTTTTAAATTTACAATATTAACATATAACGACACCTGCTGTGCAGAAGGGTGGTCCTGACTGCGAGGTTCTAATATTAAATATCAAATATTAAGGTTCTGTGGGATCACATTAAAAACAGATCCACCAGTTGACTGTTTGTCTGCAGACCAACATGGTGTAAGTGGAAATTCTCACATCTTGTAAAAGTATTAGTTTGATTTAAAGAAGCCACGGACTGAGCCCGATGATAGAAGATTCATTAACATTTGTAAAACCCCTTCCCTCTGACATCGTGACATTGACCCGCTCCCCGAGCTTTACCTCCAGGCGTGGTGCTGAACAGGGTCCCCCCGGGGGTCGTGGAGTAGTCCAGCGGCATGTGGGCAGCATCGTGGATCGCGACCCGCCGGACCGCGGGGATCGCCCGGCTGGTGGTCGTGTGTCCTCCCGCTGACATGTCTCTCAGCTCCGGGTCGGTTGTGCAGGATGCTGAGGAAGTTTCCTTGAGGCTCCACGTGGAGAGAAATGCCAAAACAACCCGGGGACTTCCTGCTCCAGAGCACGTGGAGCGGACGGCCGTGATTGGCTGAGAGCAGGGGGCGGCGCAGGAGCTGGGAGTTGTAGTTCTCTTCCGGGTCTGATGACTACAGATACAGGAAAAACAAGGATCACACTGAAGAATGAATTTAAACATGTGCTGGAATAATCATGTCACATGTTTATCATACATATATATATATATATATATATATATATATACAAAAACATCGTCCCTGTGTTTCCTCTGTTCTCTGCCTCCCTCTTTAATTTCATATTGATTTTAATAATCTACTCCCAAGGCCTCAAATGACCTTTTACCTAAATAACTTTCAGATTTATTGACCATGTTTCAAACACTGATATCAGCAGATTACACATCTCACCTCCTAACAAAGGGTTAATCAAGCTTTTACTATCAGAGCCACCACAGTATAAAACCCAATGAACCGAGGCAGAGAACATTTCTATTTGTAAATACTTTTACAAATACACCCCTTATATTGGCATATTATTTACTACCTTATCTGTTTCTATCTTTGTCTTATTCTCGTCTTCGTTGGTAAGAAAAGGTTTATCATTATTATAAATCAGTTTTTACATAACTACAAACAAATCAGCAGAATTAGAGGACAACTTAAAATGATTATTATGAGGATGATGGGCACAACTTTATCTTATGGCCCTGAACTCCATATAAAGGCACAAAGATATGTAAAAGTACATTCATATCAAGTATCCCTAAAGTTAAGCTGTATTAAATACAATGTTAAAATGCCATATTAACTTTTACCAAAGTTAATTCCCATCTGAACACATAACACATGAGAAGTGGGGCATTTTATTCTCATTAGCATATTTTTTTAGCTTATATTAAAATTGAAGAGGTACATCTGCATTATTAAAGAAAATAAACACATTAATAAACCTTTAAATAAATTCTGCGAACCAACAACTAGACCCGAAACAACTGTTATATGAAATAAATTGTTATTTTCATCGATTTTTTGTTCTATTTTCTTTTTTACACCAATAAATAGTTTTTAGTGAATCAGTGAAATCAGACACACGTGTTCTTTGTCACATCTTTGTTTATTAAGTCTTGTAAATGGTTTGAGCTGGTGTACAGGGTAAGATGATCTATACATATCGTCATGTCAGAAGGACTCTGATTTGAAAGGCTTGTATACATATTCACGTTTATTTCTCCTCCTTCCAGGACAATACAAAAGAAAAGAAAACAAGTGGTCATAGCTACAAAGCCTCTACATTCCCCATGATCATGGGCGTTGGCCTAGTCTAGATAATGCCTAAAGAACATCCATAACAACTCTATGAGGGTGCATAGCATTCTAATTAAATATATTTTGTCATATATTTATACACATATTTTCATAAAAACATATTTTTTTTTGTGCATGTGCGCGGTTGCATTCCTTAGGATAGAGTAATATGATATTGCGTTTACATTGTCATGTATCCATTCTAAAGGAGTATAGGTGATCTTCTATTCTTCGCAACAGTTAAAATTTTACAATACTCTTTTTTAAAATACGTCGTCGTAGGTTACACGTCCTCTCGAGTCACATGCCTGGTAAAAATCCTCACTCTTCTATACCCTCTGATCCAACCAGGTGTAAAACCAAGCACCACACACACACACACACACACACACACACACACACACACACACACACACAGTCTCACACAGTCACACACACACGTATCATGGGATCCATACAACAAAAACATGGTGGAGTTAATTCATCATAGTGCAGAGGATCACTAATCACTTCACCCGCAAATTCAAACGAGTGATAATTTACATCAATTAGCTTTATACATATTTTTTCTTAGAGGACTTTTTATATGATTTTGAAATCGCTCGACATCTGGTCTTTTAGCTGTAACATGAACAAGAGGATAACGACTCTGTGGCGACACCTGTGGTTAGTGGTGGTAATAACAAGTGGGTGTGAACATACCCTAGAGGTTTGGTTTGGAATGACGGGTATTAGCCACCGCAGGAGCTTTAAGTCTAAACTGTTGTTTTTAACAGTTAAGTTATATTTTCTGATATTTGTACTTCTCTACATCCTCGTCGTCTTCGTGTGCATTTTGTGATAAAAGCATCAAATTTGCTACACTTATTGCAAAAGGCATTCCCCAAAGAATTAAGCTGTTGAGCCACCATGGATTTTCCATTTGTAGGGTTTGCCACCATATTAGACTTGTCTACGCAACTTTGCATTTTAAATTTTCATGCTAATCATGGCTTTAATTTTCAATGACTTGCATGTATTATCCCCACTGTTATAAAAGTGTGAGAACCTACAACAAACTGAAGACTGATATGATTCACGGGGGGAAATCTAAGAAAGCAAAGAAATTGAATGTTGTCTTGCACGTTACATGAGATGTTTCTGTAAATTTTGTGTCATTAAATATATGAATAATAGGGTTTAATCCAAAATGAAAATGATTAAGACAGTAAAAGACCAATAGAATAAAGTAGAGTGCATCAATTTAGTGATTGAGGGATAAATAAACTATAACATCAGTCAGAATTGGTCTTGACTCTGTGAGAACAGTTGATTCTTTTAGGTAAAAACAAATGTAACTCGACGAAAACACTTTACGATCCGTGTTTTCCTCATCAGACAGAAAACTGCACAAATGGAAGATTTCTACATTGTCTTGTTTAAATGGGAGAAATGGTTCACTGACACTAAAACGTTTGGTTCCTATTTTTTTTTTTAAATGAATTTGGATGATCACAACAAACGTCAGTTCTCAGCAGGAGCTGAGCAGTAGACAAGGAGGGGTCTCCACACACAGGTTTGCATGTACAGGGCACAGAGACGTGGTTACTGACCACACACTCAGTACTCTGTGTACTTTTTGGTATTTGAATCGAATAACTCTCACATACACACCCACACAAACTCGCATTCAAACCATCCCTCTTCAAACCCCTTCCCACGCGTCCCTGCTCCGCTAAAACACGGCCGAAACAACAGAGTCTGACCCCGAAACGCTCCCGTCGTGTCCCACAGTCTCTGAGAGGAGGACGCAGAACCTAAAAAACAAAAACCTCTTGATTCTGACCAAGCAGAACTGAAAACCTGAGTGGAGGAACAGTGGAAAATGTGTGATATGTAATAAACGTGTGCTCTATCAGATGAGGCGTGGAAAATACGTGCATTCACGTGATGTGTGTTCAATCATTCGGTGTCTCAGTCACTCAGGCTACAGTAGCGTTTACAGTACTCATGAGATAAATATTGGGATTTTTTAATTCCAGGAAATGTGTGCTACTATGATGTGACCCCTTCATCGCGCTGCCTTCGGGTTCTGCATAAAGTGAGTGACCAGCAGAGATGAAGGGAACAAAAAGTGGGACATTTTTATATACGTGAAACACAGAAAAAGACAATGCAGTTGGTGGTTTCCACCTTATCGGCAGCAGCAGACTCTCTCAGGTTGCGTGACGTCGACATGTCCTGGTTTATATATTTTTGCTACGTTAGGTGCTGAAAAACAAACAAATCCTGCTCAGGCCTCCACGTTCCCACACTGCTACAGCTGAGTCCTCTGATCTTGCGTCAGCGCGCCCTCTCGGACTCTGTCACATCAAGGTCGACGGGCTGGTCAGCTACAGCGCGGCTGTCCGGTGCCAAATTCCGGTCCTGTTTGTCCAGATGTTTCCTGTCTTTACTGACGATTTCAGTATCACATCCGTCATGTACACGTACACGGCCTTGGTGTCCATCTTCTGCGTCTTCGCCGTCCAGTTTTATTGCTGTGGCATACTCCAGAAACTATCCGACACTCTGACCAGGCGAAAATCATTTAATCCTAATAATGTGTTTCTCATTATGTGGGAACATATGCATGTGTGCTTTTCCTTTGTTTGTGTGTATGTGAATGTTTTTGTGTCTTCACAGTCTGGGGTCAGTGGTAATAGGACGATCACAGTGCTACCTGTCTATGCTCGTTGCACAGTTCCGTTCACAATCACATGCCGCAGCAGCACGATGCCGTTGCACATTAAATCCTTCAAAGCACCAAATCCTCTCAACCTCCATGTTTTCTTTTTTCTCTCTCAATCACCCACTTTCTACTGAGAGGTCGACAGTGAGGTGCTACAGCCACTGCAGAGAAAACAAGGAGCACACAGAGATTCGAAGATGAGATGGAGGAGCCGCTGATGGAGACGCCTGTGATTTTACTGCATATCGATTGAGGCTACTGATTAAGAAGGTGGATGGAAGAAAAGGGGAGGGACCTTTGTGTTGTGGAGCTGCTGCACAGTACAATCAAGCAACCAACCCCCTTCCCCAAAGAAAACATTCCCGTCGTCTGAGAACGTGAAAACACGAGGGGGGGAGGGGGGGTGGGGGTGAGCGAGAGATTCAGTTCTGCACTGAAGTCAAAACAATGCTGCGAAACTGAGGTGGATCAGACACGTCCCAAAGAAACGGCCGACAAGAAGCAAGGAGAGAGCCGTCAGCTACACGCAGACAGGAACACGCACGAGCAGGGGGCGGCGGCACAGCGGCTTTCTCATTCCAGCACTGAGCGCGCCAGTGACATCACAGGGGGCAAAGAAGCCAATCATGGGGCGGGGCTCAGCGCCAAGCAAGGAACACATGCGTCAGAGAAGAAATACACGCACACGTACGCACACATACACATACCGACACATGTCCACGTAGCATAGAGTGCATATATCACATTGAGAGTAATTGGGGAAAGGGTCCGGTGGGAGAAGCGTCGGTCGGCTCAGCGGAGGCGGAGCTGTTTACAGAACCATCCTGTGAGGGACTTTTTTTTTGGCTGCAGTGTTATTGTACTCAACTCGCTGACACAAGCAATCCAGTCGGGGGGGGGGGGGGGGGGGGAGTTAGGTCCTTAAAACGGCCCGAGACCCAACGCGTGGGCCAGCCCCCCCGAACCTTGTACCCCTTCAGTTTGTAGATAATGACAGTTCAAAAGGTCAAAGGGCATGCACCAGCAGTCATCATGCGATTACAGTTCACAGGAAGCACTTTTTTGTTGCTTTTTTTTTTTTCCTCGGTTATTTTACTGACATTTATGTTTTTTTGTAGAAAAGAAGAAGAAGAAGAATCATCATGCCTTAGTCTAGTTGACTTTTTCTTTACAAATCTTATAAAACTACAAGTTGAACTCCTCTTTTTTTTCCTCTCTCTCTCTCTCTCCTCTTCTTTTTTCTTTTGTGATTTTCCAGGTTCACACCTTGAGGATGGTTCTTGTGTTTGTCTTTTTGTAGTTTGCACTTCTCAGTCTTTGTCTTCCTCTCCTCGTTTGCTCATTTCCATCTGCGCTCGGGTTGTGTTTTTTTGGAGGATGTTTTGGCAGTGGCTTTCCTGTCCTGGAAAACAGAGACACGCCATCAACACAAAGAAGAAACACACAGGCGGGATGACTCTGGCTGAATAAAAGAAACTTATGCAGAAATCAAGGACTATAATTTAAGGGTCTTTCACACCTACATTGTTTGGTTTGGACCTTTTGACTTTTCGGTTTGGTCCGAACCAAAATAATAGGTGTGAAAGGTGCCTTGGACCACGGTCTAGACCAACGCACCATAATTTAGTCAGGACTGAACCCTTAATTGGATATTTAGACCTTTTGGGCCAATTGCAGGAAGTTGAGTAGTTGTCACCTCCGACAATATAATGCTTGAACAACAAGGACGTTCATTTTGCTTGTATGATACCTTATTTAAATTTCAATGGCAACAAATCTAAGACATCCACCTTGGTTCAGACCGGGGTCCAGACTTTCAGGTGTGAAAACGCCCTCAAACATAAACTGAACAGAACGTGAGAGACTATCAGGCTCTAACAGGATCCACTATGTTACCATAGCAGCATCTATCCAAGCACTGGGATGCACAAGTGCTTGTTGTGTGTCCCGTACCTGGAGGACCGGGTAGTATGTTTATTTCAGTGTTTAACTCTCCGCAGACTGGTGCGCTGCACTGACTGAGAACCCTTTCTCACATCCACCCCCACCTGGAGCAAGGAGGGCGGGAGGAGGGAAGGAAACAACACTTGGACCAGTTAAGTGCTGAAGCCTCTGCATGTGACCAGAGCAGGAAACTAACCTTTCTGTCCACCAGGCAACATTTCACCAGCCCTCACGGTTTCACATACAGAAAATTATCAGCCAATCACTTTCCCAAAGCACAAAGTTTAACATATTAAACCAGAAATTTCTGTTAATACACATTATTTTTTCAAGATTTGGAGTTTTTAAATAATATGAATATTTGTATCTCTGGATTATTTCGTCATAGTTTCGGCTGATTGGGAACAAGTACTTTCAATCATCATTTGGCTGGTGGCTGAAGTTAATTTCCCACCCTTCACAGTAAAATGCTGTGTGCTTCAGTTTGGGTGTGAATATTTTGAGTGTAAATGATGAAAACACAACCTACTTACTTTTCTAGCGAGCCCATGTCCGGGCTGATCAGCAAACTGAACCTCAGCAGCATAATCCTCTTTCTCCTCCTTCTGCGCAGAAATAACACAATTTGAACATTATATTAAATATTAAAACGTCACGTTTGTATTGATGCCCCAATAAATAGTTTGCAATCAGAGTGGTAAATAAAACCAAAAAGTGTCTGTCATGGCCATAAGCTGTAGATAAAGATGGACAACATGAACGCTCCCAAAGAGTGAAGCCAAAAGGTCTCCATGGCCACCTTGTGGCTGGCTGGGGTATAGGTAATAATCCACGCAGTCCCAATGCCCGGATCGCTACTGAGCAGACTCTGGCTCCAAATGAGCAAGATGGCGCCGTTAGATTGATTTCTGGATATTGGGAGGAAGTGGAGACACGTCGTCCATCGATATTTACAGTTTATTCCCCATGTGTTGCACCACACAACACATCAATCTGGTTCGATTCTGTGACTTCATCAAAATTATTATTTTTGATGACTGTTGTTAAATGGTCGTGAGCGAAAAAAAAAAAATCGAATTGAATGACCATGTTCCCCATCCGTTAATTCAAATGAGATAAAAGGGATGGAGAAAAAGATGTTCCCTCTCCGGGCACAGGAAGCGGCGGCTGGTTGGCGAAGCAACCTGACCTGGACCCGCCTCTCCTCCTGTCCCCAAGTGTGTTGGCCCGCCTCCTGGTGAGAGAAGCCCAGCCCCTTGTCAAAGGGCTGCGTGCCCTGCAGGAGGCGCCCACGCAGCACATGAGAGTAACCCGTGTCACACACCGGAGTCAGCAGAGCCTCCTGGGCCACGCGCACGCTGACGTCCCGTCCCGACGTCACTGAGCCGACCCAGCCCTGCAGCGAATCCTTGTCTGGTAAATAGGGTTGAAATGCTCCGCCTCCGACCATCCTGGAGAGAAACGTGCAAATAAAGAACGTAAAGGAACATGTGGAGTAAATATGTTAATGACCATTTAGCTTCCATCAGTGACTTGTGTTTGACCTCAGTCAAAGCCGACATACCGGTTGTCTCCATTGTGCTCGTTGCCCCGACTCAGTCCCGACACCTCACACCGCTGGGCGTACACCTGCTGGCCTGCAACAACAGAAATCCCTTCCACTGAACCCAGCCTTTCACCTCCTCCCTTTGCTCCTCCTCCTGCCGCCAGGGCCTCCCCTCTCCTCCCATCCGACCTCTGACCTCCCAGCTGGCCATTTAGGTTGACCTTGGGTACGGCGCCACTGGCCCTGACCCTGTCCCTTTCTGTCAGTGCACTCGCTGGCTCCTGTGGCGCCTCCTCCTCCTCAACCTCCCCTTCCTCATCATCCTCCTCCTCCTCCTCCAGCTCCATGATGGAGCCACTGGCCCCGCTGGCTCCACTGCTCGGGCGACCCAAGCTGTAGGGGAGGGACAGCGTGGCGCCCTCCGAGTCGTCAGCCCGACTGCTGCCGTCGAGCGATGAGTCCTCCACTGTAACCAGAGAGGGGCTGACCCCTGCTGGCCACACCTGAACATCTGACATCTCCATTAATGTGTCTTCCTCTGTGGTGGCTATGGGGGCACACTCGAGGCTGGACACTTCCTGCCAGTAGGGCTCCACTCCCAGTGGGGAGGGCAGGTTGTACATCATGGAGGCCGGGGACAGAAGCTCCTCCTGCACCAGCATGTAACCTGGAGGGAAGACAGGGCGAGACAAAAGAAAGACTAACACCACGCAGGCACAGCCAGGGAGCGGTCGGGGGGTTGGGGGGTGGAGGGTCGACTGTTTCTCCAACTTATACAAGTGAGTGAGCGTCAGGGAAACAGTGTGGCTCAGCCCTGTCCCAATATACTGCACCAGGAAGTAATGGAGGCTCGGTTTTTATTAGAGCCCGATCCATTTAGCTTTAAAACCTGAAATGAGCCTTTCACAGACACATCAGTATCAGCTTTTATGTTTATGAATTCATTTTACAGAATAAATAAAATTGTAAAAAGTTGTACATTTATGTTTAAATTACACATAAATATATAGAATATATACCAAAGTATCTTTGGTTGTATTTCTTACTCTTTCTTCATTATATTTATAGATTTCTTATCGTAACGTTTACTGCTAAGTTTTTAAATATTAAGCCTGATTACATTTCTTTGTCATTAGGGTCTGATAACAGGAGTCACTAAATATTTATATCATCCGATATATTGGTTTCAGAAATCTTTTACTTTTGGCATCTGCCTCCAAAAACCCACACCAGTCGGGCTCTAGTTTTTTCAAGCATCTTAAAGTTATGATTACTTATTTAGGAATCAGATATTCTTCAACCTATTACATTCAGTGTGAGTAAGTCACACAGATCTGACTCCAAGACCCCAATTAAATAAAAGGGGTAGAGCAGAATAATGTTCTTGTCGAGCAACAAAACATAATTTTTCATCTTCCTTCATCTTTCTACTGTTCCATTGTCGAATTGATGTTAAACAAAACAAACTCTTAGGGCTGTTCTCCTTCTCATTTGGGTTTTAAGTAACAGCCGGCTCAGGTTATGGACATTGGGACACAGCAGTAAGAGTGAGGTGGGGGATAAAGGGGCTTTGGTTTGTCATCCACTGTGAGTTAGGTGACCGATGCTCTAGTTTGCCTCCATGTAAGGAAGTGAGTGTAGAGAACAAACATTGTGTTACTTGATAAGAGGACGAAAGAACAGGTGAGAGTTGTGTATCTATTGTGGGGTTAGAACGATATAGATTTAATGTAGAAGTGTGACCTTCGACATCTCAGTGAAAATATGTCATTTAGATTTTAAAAGGCTGTCATATGTTTCAGCTGTTTCACAATTACTACGACAACTACTACATTTTAAAGGGTATACTGCATATTTGTACATACCAACACTGTTTTTTTATTTAAATGAAAATGTCTCTATCATCGTTCTAACCCCTGTTAGACGTCTCTGGGTGGGAGTCAGCAGCATGTTGCAGATTCTGTGGAGGAAAATGCAAGTTACTGTTGCTCTCACATTCTCCTGCAGCTGCGCATCAGATTCATGCTTTTGTTTGTCTGCATCCCAAGTTCACTGTGCACACACACTGTTCTACACACACACACACACACACAGACGCAGACACTTTAGACTAAATGTTCTATTTTTATGTGGTTTTATAATTGATTTGCATCTAATAATGGAAGTTGGTCTCCATTTTCACACTAAACTGATCTAAATGATCCTGATCTAAGTGTGTATTACTTCTCTGTTAGGGAAGAATTTATAGGATGATGGAATTTCATAGAATAAATGATAATTCTATTTTATCCATCAATGTTTAAACATTGAAGTACTTAACAACAGTTATTGTTTTACTACGGTTTTACGAAGAAGTTGTTGAATGTTAAAAAACTATGAGAGGACACAAGGACACACAAACACACATCATATGTTTAGGCTTTTTCTAATATTATTTGTAAGATTCATTTCTTGGCAGATTAATCATGTGATGTATTAATGTGATTCACATTCATATCAGTGTTTTTACTTAATGTCATTTATGTTTCATCTTTTGATACCTGGATCTCAATGGTTGCCTTCGAATGAATTACAGATTTAAAGGTAATAATTTGATGGAGTGGCAGTTTGATTAAAAATCTATTATTTGAGTTTAAGATTAAACCTTGTTTGAAGACAAATAATGTTTATGAATGAATTAAAATGTTAATTAAATGTTGATTAAATGTTTTTACTAAGTCGTTGCATCAGTTACTTTGGATGAATAGTGTTCAGTGATATCGAACAGTAAAGGAGTATTTCACCCAACGTTTACAGTAAGATGTTTTCACCTGTGTAGTGAAGTCCTGCAGAAAATGTTTCAGTTAAGCAGCGAGAATCAAAGTAATAGATTCAAATGACAAAAATCTGAAATCATAGTGTAGAGCAGTTTTTTCTTTGCTTTAAAAATGCAATGTGATTGGTAGTAACACTATATTGACAAAAACCTTCATGTTCTGGTGACATTCACTGGATTTTAAAAGCTGTGATATACAAACACAATAGAAAAATAGAAAGTAACAAAAAACTAATATTCTCACCACATCTCAAGCTAAAAACTGAAACTTATTCTCATGGGCTCTATAACATCTTTGGAGGTGTTAAAAATAACAATAATGGGAGAAACACTTTTTTACTGTGTCAGTATCTGTCTCTTAGAGTTTATGGACCATAGTGCGGGTAAGCGTGTGTGTGTGAGTGAGTGCGTGTGTGCGTGTGTGTGTGTGTTTCTGGGATGGTAAGGGGCCATGGATGATGGGAGGGGGCGCCAGAATGAGGTGATCAGGGAGGAATGAGTCAGAATTAGGATGAGAGTTAGAATGAGTCAGATGAAACTGGGTTAGCCTTTCCCTTCACTCCTGCTTTTTAAACATAAACACACAAACACACACATACACACACATAAGTGTCAAAGGCACAGGATGTAGTGAAGCACAAATACACTCCACAGATTGTCATGGTACAAGAAAATAAACACAACACACTGCACACCACGCTACTCACTTTGCCACTGTACTCACACACACATATACACACACAATACTGCATTCATATTACAATAAAAAATGAGGACACACACTCTTATCTCACAGGTGACGCTTAAATGTACAGAAATAATCACACACAAACACACACCTCACAGCGTTAACCCTGCTGGCAAATAACGTTCAGACAATGTCAACAATGAGTTTGTCGTCAGACTTGGGCAAAACATTTAATGAAAATCATTTTAGGGGCTTCGTGGAGTACAGATTTGTAATATTATTTTTATTATATTATATTTTCATATTTTGCCCATGAATGAAGGACACAATGTCAGAGCAACATTGGACGTTGAACGTTATGCGCCACGCAGCGGATTATGTGTTACAGCATTTAGCATGAAATAAAAAAACACACACTATTTATTGTACAAGAAAAGAAAACATTGGTTTGTTAATATAGCATTTAAAAACAAGACTGAAATACACCCATTGAACAGAGAAAACATTTTACACTGTGAAATAAACGTCATACATTGAACGCATGCCATGCACATAAAGATGTCATAATCAAAAACAGCAAACTTTATTTGGTTCCAGAAACTGCACACTCACACATTTTAAATACTTCTAGGGTAAAAACTAAATAAAATATTCGTACACATAGATAGAATGATTTCCTTGGCTTTCTATGAGATAACAATATTATTTTACTGCAGCCTAGGTCTGAAACACACACTCACACACACTCACACACACACACACACACACACACACACACACACACACACACACACACACAAACAGACATTGTAACAGCAAAGCATGCGGCATGCACATGCACAAACTGTAGTACACACACAGAGCTGGACTGAGAGAGGAGGAGAAGGTCCACGCTCTGACTGAACGAGGGAGGAGCGCGGGGAAATAAGATGACAAGAGAGGAGGAGGCCCAGAGGTCAACATGAGGTCATATGAGGTCAGAGGTCGGAGAGGAAGAGCTGTGAGGAAGAAGAGCAGGAGGAGGAGGGGGAAGAGGAGGAGGAGGAGCAGGGCGGCTGGGCAGCAGATATGACATGTCATAGGTTCAGAGAGAGAGAGAGAGACTGAGAGGAGGACAGAGAGGGAGACTGCCCCGAGGAAAAGACACAATTTCAAGGTCGCGAGAGCATCGCACTTGTGGAACAACGTCTGCCGTCAGTGTGGGTGAAATTCTGTCTTTTTCTCAGGGAAAGAAAGAAAGAGAGAGAGACAGAAAGAACGAGGGAGGAGTAGAAACAAGGTATGAAGGCCCAGAGAACACTATCATCTGTGTACCAGTGTTACTTTTGACTAGTGTATCCATCCCAGGCACACACACACATACACACACTCACACACAGATATCACACAGACAAACACCCACGTATAATCTGAACAAACATCCGTCATTTAAAAAGAGGAAAATTAAGTGTTTGGCCTTAAATGTCTTAAAAACCCTGTCAGTTAGAGTGAACGGGAGTTTTCCTCATTTCTCATATTAAGCAAGAAGAATAAGAACCATCATGTTCAGGGCTCAAATATGAGGTGTGAAAGACAAATGACTTGTGCCCTTAGTGCATGCTGCAAAAGGCCGGGTTCATGGTGGGAGAATGACACCATTCGTCAGACCTTGAAAAACATGGCTTGAGTTTCATCATCATCATCATCATTATCAGCGTCATTTTGACATGAGCAGCAAACCACCATGCAGCCCGAGCTCCCTTCAACTTACCCCTTCTGAAAAACGGGGGTCTAATAACTCGAGGCTTGTGCACTAGGCGCGGCGGCCTTGTGTCCGTGATCTCTTGTGGAGCAACAGAGACAATAATGAAATGGCTGTTACCCAGACTCCAGGCAAACAGGGTCTCAAATCTTTCATTGTGATGTCTTAAACTAACTGTCATATGTCAGCACATCTGTGAGTTGGATTTATTTACATGCTAACTCAAGATAGACGTGAGGAATAATTGACACAGAGACAGAATTATGGTGGTTTTATATGAAATAATGTCACCAAGCACCAAATAATTCCTATAAAACTCTTCATTTCTGATCATTACAGATTATAAAGAGACAATGAGCTGAACATTTGTCTCACGGGGAATATGCTGAATATTTAATCCATATTTATTTCATCTCTTCTCACTCAAAATATCTTTAAAGGAGACACATTATGCTCATATTCAGGTTCATTGTATAAATTTGGGTTATTAAGGTTCACATGTTAACATGAGACACTTTCCTCATAGTGTCCATTGCTGCAGCTCCACTAAAGGAAAAGAAACACTGAAGAAGCATCATGTGTCTCCTTTAACAAACTTTGGAAGACTTCACTTTACTTTAAAACAAGTAGATTCCTAACACAGTATAGAAAAAAAGTCATGATCTAGACTTAGTGATTGCTTTAAGGTTAAAAATACATTAAATCACTTCTTAAAGAGCGTCGCACATATTGTTTAAATACAGCTGCCTGAATATTCACTGCTGAATATATTGATTTGAGCTTTGTGAGTCTTATGTGCAGGATGCGTTTGTGTGTCTTACCATTACTGACGCTGGGCGACAGCAGAGTGGAGTCGCGGTCGCTGAGTCGACAGGCGCCCTCGTCCAGAGAGCAAGGCGCTGACGGCTGGGCCTGTCCCTCCAGGGACGTCACGATATCCGCACGGTCGATGTTCCTCAGGGCGGTGTACAGGCTCTCCACTGAGAGGGGAAACACATTGGTGGTAGGAGACGGAGAAACAGGCAAAACAACAGAAGAAGAGACGAGAGACAAACACACAAAGAAAGTCAGGAAAGATGGGTGATTATTGAACAGTCAAAAAACAGATTCACTTCTGTGTTGCAACCGAGATAATATCTCTGACTTGCAGCTGCTCATATGCACTGTTAATTTAGTTCTACATTATTACATTATTCATGCAGCTGAAAAGTCATTTCTCAGAGAGGTACGGTTGTGTTGGACTCACTCTTGGCCCTTTTGCCTTCTCTGCCCGCCCACAGGTTGAGCAAGGCAGAGCTCTGGTCCAGCAGGGAATTGGGATTCTCCACACGGATCCTGTTGATGTCGTCCGTGCCGAACTGCAGCTCTCGTGCCAACTCTGCCAAGAGAACAGACGAGCGGATTAATAGAAACCTCTATCTAATAATTCTCTGTGTGTGGAACGCATTCCGAGAACATCTTATTGGTTTCACACTCGGCACGAATATTGTTCTGGGCTCAGGGAAGTGCAGTGTTGAATTTGGTGGGATTTGATCATGAAATACACAAATATTAATAAAATTTGACCAGAGCCAGTCCTTTACTTGCTGCAACCAGCATCACCACAGGCCGTGCAAAGAGAAAACACGGCTGTAATAAGTGACTGACCTGCCCAACTCAAGCCGAGCTGCTCAGATATGATGTTAATTTTGATCTCGGTCCTCTCCATGGCATTCACTGTGGCTACAGAGAAAGAAAAACAGAAAATATAAGAATCTGTGTCCCCAGAAAAATGTAACTGAGGAGACTCAAGCGCTGACTCCCTCAGTCCAGCTGATATCTAAGTGACTGTAGTTTTCTGGTAAAATGATGTGTGAAGGTTGTCATGAGTGATTTAGACTTAATTGATTAATCATATCAACTTCCACCAACTTTCTATGTTGTGTAATTCAAATTCTTCTTCTTTTTTTTGTGTCCTTTGCCTAAAATACTTGCTATTACATTTGTTCATAGCAAAACTTACCTCGACAAAAGCTTTGCTCTGTTGAAGGAAATTAGCAGAACGCACAACAATGTTTTTTTTTTGTCCACATGATCCTCGGGGCCGTGTGGGAAAGGGGGGCCGGTGAGAATTTGGGGGTTCATTCAGGTGCTAGTCTCACCAGTCAGAGTAGCATTCAGAAACCGTTACAGAGGGACTGAGGTGCAATGTAGCAGCGCTGTGTATTTGATAGACAGAAAAGGCCTTTTCCCCTTCAATCCCACCCACTGTCGGCACCAGTTAAACCAACCACAACGGCCATCTTGGCTCATTTGCCCCAGGCCAGTGTCAGGGCTCCTCTGTCTAGCTCCACTGCGAGGTCCTGCCCATTTCCGCTGCTAAGCTACAGGTGCTGATGCTAACGGTGTCTGCTGCCATGCCATTGGAAATCGCAGTGGAGAAACCAGCGCCATGCAAAACCAACCACGGGGGTCATTCATCTGTTGTCATAGCTACCAGGACACTGAGGGAAAATAAGAGGCTAATTTGCCAAGTGCCCTGGAGCCATTTTGGGTCATGTTGGGGGGGGGGGGTGGGGAGATTGCTGCTCAACTTTTGGTCGCACATTCAATATACGATTTGCTCTGACCGCAGCGCAAAGAACTCTGGGTCATACTGTAGAGCAGTGCATTGCATCCAAGGCTCAGTCTGTGCCATGCGTGCACACGAGACATATAGGGGGGGGGGGGGGGGGGGTGGGAAGAGTAGGGAGCAGAGGGTTGTGGGTAGAAAACAGGGCAGTGCAACATTCAGTGCCCGTCTCCGCTGTGTTTGTGTCAGGAGAGGGCTGAGGGACAGGCAGAGAAACACTCACCCACACCCGGCTCGTTCAGAGCACTGTAGCGCTCCCTCAGGGCGAGAGGGGTTAAGGTCCTCCTGCGCTCCTCACTCCCAACAACCTGAAATTAGATAATAACAGCAAAATCACATTATACTCACATTGTTACTTTTGTCTGGCATGTAGTACTTCTGTACCCTTTTGATAAATAATGAAAATAATACATGACAAATATCCCCTGTTTCAAATACTGAACATTCTCCATAAATAATGAGGAGAAGTCTTTTAAACATCTTTCGAAAAACTTTATAAAGACTGCCAGTTCTTACCTTGACACAAGGTGGCATGGTTATGTTAAGGTTACACAGAACGTGCTGCGTGTCCTCGTACTTGGTGCACTTCCGCAGAAAGGATAAAAAGCCAGCGGCCTCCTTGTTGCTGTCTCTGACCTGAGATCAGGAAAACACAGAAGGAGAGAGGACGAGAGAGAAATAGAGAAGAAGCGGAAGGACGCACAGAAGTCAGACACAGAAAAGACGGAGAATATCGAGAGAGAAAATAGTGGGGACAGGAGAGAAAGCAGATAGAGGAGTAGAAGAGAGATGAGAACAATAAGAAGTAAGCAAAGAGAGATGGAGCAAAGAGGAAGGGAAAGACGTGACAGATTAAGAGACAGGACACATGAGAAAGAAACAGAGCAAGAGTGAGAAAGAGGAGGGACAAAAGAAGACAGATCAAAAAAGGTATTAGATCCCTCCACAGTGTCTGGGGCATGTGGCGGAGTAACATGGGACGAGAAGCAGGGGGAAAAAGGGATGGAAGCAGTCCACAGGCAGGCGAGAGGGAGAGATTTACCTGCACATTTACCTGGACGTCTGTCAGACCAGACAGTTACAGAGTGACCGTGAGAGAGAGAAAGAGAGACAGTGAGACAGACACATACAGACAGGCAAGGCCGCAAAGATAGGAAGGCAGGCAAAGAAAGTAAGGGCGTCACAGGACATGCAAACGATTACCCGAGTGAGTCGACAGGTAGATAGGCAAGTTGTTTGTTGCGCCATAATTAAAAGATAATAATCAAAGAATTGATCTGATGAGGAAATGTGTCTCACTGACAGACGGACATGGACAGAAAGACGGGGAAAAAATCGATGAGGTACCAAATAAAACAAATGAGCAAACTAGGCAAAAATTACAGAAATATGTTTACAAGACATACATGAAGAGGCACGTACATACACACGCACTGATAGGCTGAAGATACATCTGCTGTATTCTAGGCGTGTACTGTGCATGTTACTGGAGAAACACAGAACTCAGACTCTATGGAAATTCTGGATTTGTATCCCGCAAAGAAAAAGTCACGACGACCCTGGAGGAGGTAAGTTCTGTTACTTCTGAGATCATATCTGAAGAAGAGCGATCGCTGCGGTGTTGTGGATTTTGTGAGGCCTTGGATGTGTGTGCTCCTACACTGCCCCTACTGTTCATGTGTGTATCGCATCTTGCGGCCATTTCTGGGGACGTGCACAACCGATGCACCAAACGGACACATGATACACGAGGAAGTCAGGATGTGCGCACGTATGCGTAGTTAGAAGCACGTGTATCTCCGGCCATACAGTGCAAGAGAAGGGTATTTAAATAACAAAAAAAGCAAGAGAGAAGGAGAGATTTTTATAGGGAATCATCCATATCCAAAGGGAAACACTTTGCATTAAAATAAGACACAATTATTATCTTTTTTTGAAAAATAATGATTTGACAAACCACAAGGATGAAGAAAAAAAGACATCAAGTTATGCAACATATCACAATATATTGAATTATCAATAACATTTATTGTATATTATTTTATTCCATTTAAAGATCTTAAACATAGACAGTGTTACACATTTGTTTCAGGTGTGGTGTGAGATTCCTGTGGTGCAGAGGGAACACAGCGCTGTGCTCGGAATCTCAACTTTTACATGCTAATGGTGAGACGAGCTGAAAAGTGTAGATCACAGTGAAAAGCACACGGACACGTGGAAAAAAAAACACCTTATGAACAGGTTGTCTCAGTGATCAGCAGGTGGGGAGGGAAACCGACTAACAGGACACACTGAACCCGACAACACGACGAACCACAACACTGTATGAGTAGTGAGTGATAGAAAAAGGCAGGCGAATGACCAGTGAGACAGAGACAGACCTTGACAGAGACGGGCAGCCTGTTGTCCCTGAAGGCCTGGAAGCTGAAGCTGCGGGGCTGCTGCGTGGCCTTCCTGATGGGCACGAGGTTCCCAGAACACTCGAGGTGCAGCGGCATGCCCTCCATCAGCTGTGGAGAGCGCGAGAAAACGTTAAGGGTCACAAGATGAATCAGTTTTGAAGCAGCCACACCTAAACTTATACATGATATAAATCATTCAATAGAAACAAGCGCTAACTGCTCAAAACCCACGTTTATCTCCGCAACACCTTTCCCTTTCTCTGCAGTTTAACTGTGCTCCTGTACTGACCTCGATATCTCGACTGCGGGCCACTTCGCTGAAGTTTTCATGCAGCTCCAGCGTCTTGTCCATCTTGTCATCCGTCATGCAGTAACAGCGCAGACGTCCCTCCCGCGCTTCGTTCATTTTGGCGAAAATGACAAACTTGGCCATGTACGGCACGGACATTAACTCCCGGTACAGCAGGTTGGCAAAGGTCACGGCCTCTGCTGTGCGAGGACAGTCTGCCAGCCAGAACCTGGAAGAAAGAGGCAGAAGAGAAAAAGACAGATAGAAGATGGATCATTATGCAGATGTGGGCTGAGGAGCAGAGAAGAGACGCTGACGGGTCATAAATTCGCCCCGGCTCCTGTTGAGGGGCTCACCTTGCAGACACGTTGGTGGTAAAGTTGGCACAGTTATGAGCGTACATCAGCTTTGTGGTTCCAGTGATGTCCTCCCACTGAGCTGGTGCAGTTCCACCTGAGGCACAACAAACACACTGTCATTCATGCCCCAGTAAACAAGGTGTCAAGATGCTGGAATACACTTGTTATATACATTTTATATAAAAGAAATCATTAATGCAGAGATATTAGGTAAACGTCTTGTACCAATGACACTGCAGAGGAGACGCAAGCTGGTGGTATCACCCTCCCCTGCATCCCGAGCACTCTCCCTCCAGGACGGTGGCAGTGGGATGCGCAACCCGATTGGTCGGTGGAATTTGCGTCGCCGCGGTTCGATGGTCACCACCGGGCTGAAGGTCGCCTGGTTGCCAAGATGCCGTGTCAGCAGTTCGTCAGGGATTGGCTGCGCCTGAAGTGGAAGTGGCGAGTGAAAAAGGTTGTTGAGCAGGAAGATGCCAAAAAGACAGGGGAAAAAAAAGAATATGGAGCCGAACAAAAGGCGGGGGTGTAAATTTGTTAATTGAGATACAAACAACAGAAGCAGAAACACGATATAACGGCTGAGGCACAGTTTAAGTGATGCAGGAGCATAGAGAACAGGCAGGAAACAGAAACAAGGAGAGGATACGACAGGAAAATAGAACAGGACATGTGCTGTAGACTGAAAAACATCAAACTCGCAAACATACTCACGCATGCAACCAATTCATATTTCACACTTGACCCAGCTCAGATCAGTGCATCAGCTTGGTCAGTGTGGCTCACAACTTAAATCAGGGAACTGAGGAGTGATGGATGGCTGGATAAAAGGAAAACATAAACAGAGCAGCATAAGGCATAAAGCAAAACTCATGCACTTTCCTGAAATAACATCAGTGCAAATCAGTGCTTTGACGGACAACGTAAACAGCAGCATACACCCCAAAAACAACAAAAAAAGTGAAATGTGGAGCCCGTGATCCGTCATAATCTTTCTGTCGTGGAGCTCAAAGCCGAGTGGAGGTGAAGTGTGAAAAGAGATCGTCAGCAGGAGCGTGGGCCAAGTCCCCATATGTGTGTCTGTGGAGGTCTGGATGAGTGACCGTAGGCCGCACATTCGCCAAAAAGGCTCCTGCTGCAAATGCTAATTTAGAAACGCTGCAGTGTGGCAGCACAGGCTGAGACGATCATCAGGTCAGGGAGAGGATTATATCAAATGTATGATATTGTCATCTAATATCATTTACTAATTTAAAGACCCTGAAAACACACAGGGGTCAAATGTTTTCTCTCGTAGATGCAACAACTCATAACGCGATTCACAGACGTCCTTAAAAGATCAAGATTGATAATAACAAGAGAACAGATAATCTGTCGGCAGTCAGCAATGCAGGTTATACATCAAGTCCATACTCTGGGTCAATTGTCAAACAGAACATCAACTTCAGGATTTGAAATCTGTCAAATCTCCACTAAAAACAAAAAGAGCTGCTGGTAAACGTGTTGGCACAGATCACCGAGTCACAGCCTGAGAATCAGCTGTTCAATAATTCAAACATCTGTCCTCAGTGATTCTTAAAAAGCACCAGATTGTCTCTGTTGTATAAACAGTGCAGCAATTAAGAAAGATGTGGATCTGAATGTGTTTTCAATTCTGCTCTTCCCTCTCCGCTCCACTCCATCCCTCCTTTCTTATATCCTTCTATAGTCTGAACTGCTCTGCTTACCTGCAGTCCCAGCCTCACTCTTTTGGTGACGGCCGTCTCGGGGAAGATGGCGTCGACGTGGGGCACCAGCTTACTGGTGAGCCGGCCGCCCTCCGGTCCGATCAGGTCGCTCTCCTGCTGAATGCGGGAGACCACGGCGAAGTAGAGCGGGAAGTCCGTGGAGATGATGCGACGGATTCTCTTCTTGTCCAGCTCGTCGTGACTTTCCAAGTCTACAGATGGTGAGGAGTGAAGACGAGGAGAGAGAAAGAAAGGACAGGTGAGGGACAGTTTACCTCTGTGCCACTACTGGCACTAGTTTCCTACAAATAAGCATCCTCACCCTGTGCCCTTGTTCTGCAACTGCAGGGTCACACACCAAGACTAAAACTAACTTATCTGCAGCCGTGCAAGATCTCACAGAGAGTGGAATCCATCATCGTCACACTGACCTTCATCCATGCCATTCAGAATAGTTTCCAACACCTCGTCGCCATAGCGATTGCGATGCTCCTTCCAGACAGAGCCGTTCTCGCTGCGCAGGACCACAAGCTCCCGGTCCCCTCGGCCCAGGGAGGCAAAGTGTGGGATCTCCACGATTACAGGCCTGCGGAAGAAACAACAACATAAATAAATCATAAAGTGAAGTGATATGAAAATGGAATTGTAGCCTTGGTTTAGGAAAATAATACATTATTAAATATCAAATTTAGTTTTCTTCTGTTATTGTTGATATCACCGTCATGTAGTCTCTGCATGAGATGTACACACGCATCAATGTCCACTAGATGGCACAATGACAAAGCTCATTAATATTACAGTAAGGTACAACAATTAATTGACGTAACTATGACAACTTTAAAACTATTTGTATAAGACATTTAAAGAAAATGTAAATGTTTTTGTAGGATCCTGAGAATTTTTTTAAACCAGAAGACAAATGTTACAGATTTTTAATTTCATCTTAAATTCTAATGTCATCAACAAACTACACTTCTCTAACTTGACTTTAAAGCTGACCATCAAATTGAACTACAGAGCTAACCCACCCCAGGAACTGCATACTGGACGGTCCCAGGGAGATGATGCGGCTCGCGAGCCCCTCCCCTTCCACCAGTGGAGGAGGCGTGGTCAGTTTCTGTGGTTTGACCAGACGACACGTGATGCGCGTGGGCGCGGCGCAGGTCCGAGGCGGGATGATGACCCTGAGGCCGTGGTGTCTGCTGCCTCGCATGGAGCCTCCCCGAGCATCCACCATAAAACTCACCAGGAAGCTGAAGGTCACACAGGGTCATGGTTCTTAACGCATTTATCATTAAATAACACATTCGATAAGACAGGAACATAAAATTTAACAACCATGCTGGGTTTTCCTGGGAGAATCTCTTCCCCCTGAATGATACACAAAATGATCAGTTATTTGTGTATTGTTGGTAGCGGTGTTTTGACTTTATGATTGAATGCAGAGCGATTCATAGAGAAGACACCGATGCAATGTGTTGATTCTCTTTTCATTTGAGTTGTCTGAGTAGGACAGGGGAGGGCGGGCTGTCTAGAGAGGCCATGAAGTGCAGCCAGAATGACAGGAGAAGACTTTTTAAAAAAGAAAGACGCATGCTGTTTGATCCTCCATTAGACAGGCAGCTTCAAACAAGTGTGTGTGTGTCTGCTGACTCACTGTGCTTTGAATAAATGATGACTAAGCACTGCAGACTAAATAAATTCACATCATGCTGGATTAACCTCATGGAGCTTGTCGTTAATGACTTAATTACAGATGTTTTACGCATCAACAGCATAAACGTAGTGAAACAGGGAACGGAAAAAAACTGTTCATGTTCCTCAACACCCATCATCGATATATACTGTCTAACTTATAACGCACATCCTGGGTGGGATTTAATAAAACAGTTCCTTTGCCGATAGCAGATTTCTGGGTTTTGACAATCCTGCGGAAAAGGGATTAGATGGAGGGAGGATATCTATATTTTAGTTTGGGTCACTGATCTCACCGAGTCTTGGAAATCTTGTCTTTATGATAAGAAATACAGCCTCAATAAATAACACAAGTGTTTTAGATGGTGATGGTGAATATCCACGTTTGAAGGTCTTCTCCACAAGTCACAGTGAGATCGAACATGAGGATTAAACATTAGCGAAATGTTTTATTAGCTCACCCCGTGTGAATGGGGCTGGCCACGGGGCTGACATTGTCTGAGGTCTCTGTAGCGGGACTGCTCGGGATGAGAGAGTCGTCATCGTACTCCTTTGGCAGCGGGACGGGAGTGTGCTGAGGTCGGAGAGGGAGGAAATAACAAAGACGGGGCAGAAAATATTTGAGAGGCGGTAAAACAACCATGACGGAGGAGATTAAGACAGAGAAGAGTGGGAGGGAATGACAGAGCAGACAGAGAGAAGAAAGGAGGGAGAGAAAAGATAGAGCATGATGAACAGAAGCAATAAGATAACACATAAAAAATATATGTAATGTACATGGTACGGCTAAACCTACCTGATCCAACATAACAGTCTCTGGCGACACACAAGGGATTCTGGGTATAGCAGGAGAATACGGCCTGTGGCAGAGGAAGAGAAGATAATGTAAGACAAGAGAAAATGGATGGCTTCAATTCTATAATAGAAATTCTAATAACACTATTGTATCTCATGCTGCTGCAGACAAAGATAAATTATGTATATGCCGTTCAACAACTCGAATAATGACATCTTCATTATGTTATTCTTCCACTTGTGGGTATCATGCACGTTATATATCACCCTGTGCACGTCGACTTACGTGGTTCCCATGCCTCCCTCAAAGTCTCTCAGAGTCTTCTTCGGCGAGAGGAAGTCATCGTCCTGGTCCTTGAAGTCATCAAGCTTCAGGTAGCGAGCTCCGTCCATCCCAAGCAACTCGTCCCCTGTGGGCCACATGAAGAGTTAAGGGACTGATAATAAAAAAACAGGTTGCAAAGAACACATGAAGAATCAAGAGAGAAAAAGGACAAGACCAGGGGATTGCAGGGCAAAATGATGCTGAGCTCAACTCTCAAGTTCTTCCACTCGGTCGTAAAATGTGAGGATCTTAAACTAATCTGCCAAAAGGATTTAGTTTCCCCCCTCAGTGGATTTTTATATCGTTCGAGAGGGACAGTATTTTGAACTGCGGCAGACCTCTCAGCTTGGATCAAAAATAATGCCACTTCAATTCAATTCTGCGTACGTGGAAGCAGTAACTGCTACACCACCATAACTCCCATCCCTCCACCTTCACGACGCCACAGACAAATGGTCACAAAGCGATTTCCGATAAACAGTTAGTCCAAGCACACCGAGCAACATCTAGAGCGAATGGAAACCAAAGGAGTGAAAGAAGAAGTTTGGTAAAAAAAGACAGTGAATATTAATGCAGTTGAGGACACTGCATGGACGGCAGTGAGCAAGCATTAAAGATGAAATCACATGTGGAGATGGTTGTTTCTGTGTAGGAGAAAACACCTCAATTAATAAAGGAATAATAGATATTGAAATAATACGTTCAAAAACACCTTAAAACAGCTTTTTACAGATTAATTAGCACAAGTTGGTAAATAAAAAAATAGCAACACAAAGAAGAGATTCAAAATTAAGTTTTCATGTGAAAATCCTGTCAAATTTTGATTTAATTCTGAATTTCTTAAAAGCAAAAAGACGGCGGCGTTAACATTAATTGTGTTTTGTTTACAGTAGCAAGTCCCAGCTGGGTCACAGCGTGTGTGTAATCAGCTTATTGATTAATTAGGCTGTGAAAAGCAGGAGTAACTGCGACGCTGAATTGGAAAGAAGCCGTTTGTCTTTTAAATTGCAGAAATGCTGGAGCTCTGTCAATTATGAAGCCATGGACAGATAACGCTGGTAACAAGGAAACTGTTGTGACTACATGCTGATGAGAAACAGACACATTTCTATTAAACAAATCTCTGAGCAAGAGAATAACGATAGAGGAGACAAAGACAGAGAGGAAAGCAAACAGTGCCGGAGTCGAGAGCAGAGACTCAGGGGAACTGAGTAAAAAGACAATTAGTGACGCACAGAGAAAATGAGGAAAAAGTACAACTGCAATGACGGCACAAGTTCACTAGCCACCGGACCCAACAAGGTAGAGATACAGACACAATCCTACCTAACGTTAGCTGGGCAACCCCTACAAAACAAATGGGAAAGGGGCGTTATAAACAGTCATGTACACGTCTGAATTCATTGATATGCCAATGTACCTCCCAAACATTCTTCCTCTACCAAAATCAGAGTCAGAGCTGAAAATGAATGATCGAAGCTGTGCAAGCAAATCGGATAACCTACCTTCATCCTCTGAGACATCCAGTATCTCATCCACTGTCTCAGGAAAACTCATCCGATGCTTCTCTGTGGTGATCTGTGAAGAGCAGAAGCAGAGAACGGTGGAGAGTGAAAACAAGATTCAAACTCAAGTTCCAAGCAGTTGGTGGAGCTGAACCTGATCAAGACAAGGGAATTGTTTCGATTGAACATCTGAGTCATGGTGTGTCAAGGCTACTTCTTTTGTGCACAGGTGTAACCATGTGAACCAGGGATGATGTGTTTGCTCACCGCAGAGACGGACTCCTCGGTAACCAGCTTCAACACGTCAATGACGGAGATGTAACCGAGCCGCTTGGCAATGCCCAGGGGAGACGTCCCGTTCTGTACAGAGATGGATGAGAACCATCACACACAATATTTCAACAATACAAATAATGATAATACAGCTAATGTCAAAATGTGATAAAACTTTTAACAGTAGAGGGAATAAACATATAGAACATTAAATAATTGAATGACAAACAATTGCTATAGAAGAAAAAGCTAAACTGATGTTAACCCACAACACTGTTTGAATGTGTGAGACCAAAAAGTAGGAATCATCTCAGTGGGAAGTCGTCACGTTGCTTATTTGTTTTCATCTCATCTATCGGACACGTGTTTATGTTGAGAGGGAGGTTATCACAGGAGAATGGGGGTCAGGTTTTCCATTAAGCGTCTCACCGAGGTGATCTCATTCGGCTGGGCTCCGTGTTTCAACAGCAGGGTGACGATATCGGTGTGGCCTTGCTGAGCCGCCTGGTGTAGAGGGGTGTAGCCCATCTGGAGGAGTAAAGATGGAGGTGGTCAAACAAAACAAGACACAGAGAAAGCAGCGATTCAATCTATGGTTTTGGCGCCTGACGCTAACACCAGTGTCGCCCCTGACATTCGGCTCATACTGGTGATTACTGGTGGGTAAACAAACAAGTAAACAACAGGGTTACAGTTCTTACGTATGTATATATAGTACACGTGAGGAAACAGATGTGTTACCCTCGTCTTGCTGTTCACATGAGCCTGCTGCTGCAGGAGGAACTTCACCATCTTGATGTTGCCATAGTGACAGGCCACATGAAGGGGTGTGTAGCCCATCTGAGACGAGGAGAGAGAGAGAGCATGTGAAAGCATGTGTGAATCGTAATAGAGGCAAATGTCTTAAGATATTAATACATTCTATCTAATTGTGTGTACACTAAACATGGTATTTATAGTCATTAATCTATTTAATTAAGAAACCAGAGAATATCATCCTGTGATTAACATGAGTAATGTGAAATAAATCAACTCAGTGACATAAACTTCCTTTTATTTTATATTTTTAGCGGTGGAAGTGGTGGAGCTTACCCGGGAAGCAGCGTAAACGGACGCTCCCTCTTTCACCAACGTGTCAGCGATGCCCACGTGACCCTCCTGAGCCACGAGGTGCAGAGGGGTCAGTCCATTCTGAAAGACAGAAGGAATTTAACGAGGAGATGACAATAATGCCAATTTTTTTCTACTAATGCATTTGGATCCATTCTACTATCCATACCTTGTTTCCCAGATTCACGTTGGCCTGTTTGGCGATGAGCAGAGCCACGATGTCAGGCCGTCCCTCCTGTGAGGCCAGGTGCAGGGGCGTGATGCCTTGGAGGGACTCGGAATTGGGTGAAGCCCCGTTCTGCAGCAGACAACTGGCCACCTCCATCTGGTTCTGCTTGGCGGCTATGTGCAGGGGAGTGTAGCCGTTCTGCAGAGAAAGGACAAACAAGCACAGAGTGGGCATCGCCTGTCTTAACATTCTTCTGGTCTAATTTCAGATTAAAACTTGAATCCTGTTTTGAGAGAGAGTGTTTCAGAGAACCAAGATTGTCACTGTGTTGTGTTTAAGCACCACACACTCGTTTTCAACCTGTTTTGGTTATTTGTGTCAGCAATGGGTTAGCATGCCGCCATGTGTGAGCACATCGGACACACGTATGCGAGCGTCTTACTCGAGCTGTGCTGTGTGCAGATCCTCCCTTGCTGACCAGAAGTCTCACAACATCCAGGTTGTTGTGATGGACGGCCACATGAAGGGGTGCCAGACCGTTCTGTTAAACACACATACGAATACACAGATGTGCACATATATAAACCAACAGACACACACGGAGACAAGAAAACAGCACAGAAACACATTTATATATGAGACACATACCACGATACTCTATCAATCAGCTCATTCTCTATGAGGTCGCTCTTTCTGGCTGGATTGATCGTCACAGCCTTGTAAAAAGTGCGTCATTGTTTTTGAGGAGAGATGTGAACTAAATAGAGCACAGACGGTCTCACCTTGCCGGCTGCGTTTGGGTTGGCTCCTCTCTCCAGAAGGAGTTCTGCCACGTCCACCTTTCCGTACTTCGAGGCCACATGGAGGGGAGTGAAGCCCTTCTGCTCAAAAGAGAGAAAGACAGACACGTTGACCAAACATCCAACAGCTTAAGGCAGAAATACTGTTGCACTAACTGAGCATTCATCCAGATGCAGCGGAATTTTTGTAATTTGGCTTCTGCTCTACCTTTGTCATCTTGATTTGCTGCGCTCCAGCATCCAGCAGTATTCGAATGGTGTGCACGTGTCCTTCACGAGCAGCGATGTGTAAGGGAGTGTGGCCCGCAGATGTAGCTGAGTCGGGGTTTGAGCTGTGCTCAAGCAGCAGCTTGACGAGCTCCTTGTGGCCCATACGGGCGGCACAGTGTAGAGGCGTCTGATCGTCCTGGACCCAGACAAGAAGGAGGGAGAGGCCAAACAGGATGCAGGAAAATCACTATTAACTAGGTTTCTATTGATTTTGCACTTGAAGTGTTTAGGTTTTCTGACAGACCTCCTCTAGAAATACTTGACAGTTCATACCTTAGCCTTCGCGTCCACCTGCGCTGAATTCTGCAGCAGAAACTGAGCGACTTCACAGTGTCCTGCTCTGGAGGCCATGTGCAGGGGAGTCTCCACTTTCTGGTGGAGGTAAACACACACAACCACACTCAATCTACAGAGTACAATGTAATTTGTATGTATGTAGACTTTCAGGTTACTGTATATTTGTGAGATGTCCATGTTATTCTAACTTGTAAAGAGAAACATGTTTTTTATGGTTATTTATTGTCAGTTTTTTTTAACTTTAAGATCAAGGTTAAATATCTTTTTTGTTTAGTATAAAACAAATTCACCTATAAATCCACCTTGCTCATCCGAGGGGCCATGGTTCAGATCAGTCTATTCATTTCAGTAATCCAGACATAATTAGAAGCTCATTCTACAATTTAATTTTTAACGACACTGACTTCACGTGGTGGTGAAAAAGAAACTATGGCTAATTGTTTTATTAATGACCCATACAATTAATCTTCTCCTGTAATTAAGTATTTCAATCAGCATGGAATTCAATCTTTCTTAAGAATGTGAAGTGAGGACATTTTGTAAAACTCAACACGAATAACTCAAACTGTTAATTTGATCAACTGGCAATATTGGAAAGTTGCAAAAAATTAATAGATTGTTTAATTTGGGGAAAGAAAACCGTCTCTCACCACATTGGAAGCATTAGGTGAAGCTCCTCTTTGGAGCAGGTTCTTCACGATGTTCAGATGACCCATGAAAGCTGCTACATGAAGAGGAGTGAGACCAGACTGCACAAACACAGACAGAGAAGAGCATCGCGGCTCAATATAAATCCACTACCGAGACCTCAGAGGACATTCTCTAGTTCTTAAGCCACTTCTGACTGACTGGCAGTCAAAACCTTAAATGCCATCTGACAGGGGAGTGGAGGAATTTGAAAATACAGCAGGGATTTATGAAGCAATGAAGGTTTAGGGTCCTTGGACTTGTCTCCTTTGTGGCCGCGTCGCCTCACCTCTGTGACAGCTTCTAAGGAGGCAGAGTGCTTCAGCAGCAGGTCCATGGACCGCATGTGGTTCTTCTTGCAAGCAATGTGGAGAGGTGTGAAGCCATTCTGGAAAAACAGAGAACAAGGTTCACAACTAGACATGTGTACGGTCCAGAGGCCTTTTCGATCAAAAGACAAATAAAGCTTACAGGTTTTCTGCTGTAGGTTCTAAAGGTTGAGATTATATTGTGTGCATTTCACAACTGTATCCATACAGTGATGGTGAATGTTAAACGTGGCAATACAAAGATTCAAAGATAATCTGTACTTTCTACTACTAGTCCTGAATGATGAAAGTCGTTTAATAATCTGTATAGTCTTAAAAAAACAAGACATTCAAAGTAAATAACTGCTGTATTTAACAATACAAAGCTCACAAAAATACTTTAACCTGTTGTAAAGAGTGACTAAAACTTTTTTTGAGTTTCAAAGTCATGTGAAAATGAGCCGTTAGTCACCAGAGCACGTGAATTGGCTTTGGCCCCCTTGTCCAGTAGGACTTTGGCCATGCGGTGGTGACCACAGTGGGCTGCTACATGAAGAGGGGTTAAATGGTCCAGCGTGATGTCATCAATCTCGGCGCTGTATTGCAGCAGCTGTCTGACACAGTCCATGTGGTCCCCCTGAGCTGACATGTGGATGGGGGACAGACCATTCTGCAGGAGATGGAGGAAGGTGGAGAGGAGATGGAGATAGATTAACTCACTGTGCATGAATCATCCTGATTGTAGCTCAGGAAAGCAGAGTCCTCAGAGGTATGATAATCAATCCATGGTTGACAAGAGCTTAAATTAAGCAAACTATAAATATGAGATTCAGTCAAAGTCAGTATTTAACCGGAAACCTTGATGATCGATGCAGATTACAAAGCTTCCAAGGATAGATTACGTATTTCATTACAGTCATCTACCTTGGTTTTAGCCTGGATGGGAGCACCGTGTTCCAGCAGGAGCTCAATAATGCGGACATGACCATTCCTGGCTGCACAGTGGAGAGGAGTCAGCTCATCCTTCAAAGAGACGGAGAGGGAGACTCATTGGAAAAGTGTTTAACGGTATAAGGGACAGATATGAGCACATTAGCAGGAGGGAGGATAACGGATGAGGGGAAACAGAGGCGTTGAGCATCCAAACTGACCAAATGCTTTAATCTACCTTTGTTGTGGCATCAATCTGTGCTCCTCTGTCCAGCAGCAGTCTGACCATCATCACGTTTCCCCTCCTGGCAGCTATATGAAGGGGTGTGATGCCATTCTAGGGAAGCAGCAGGACAAAACAAGTTAGTATTTGTCACCATTTGTGAGTCCAGATTATTTGGAAATATAACAAAAGTACTGTATAATAGAAACTGTTAAAACAACTACATGTATAGGGGGGAATACACCTGTAAATATTCCCGTTTCCTCAGTTTCATTTTTGACCTTGTGGCTCAGGTGAACTGACCTTGGGTGTGAAGTTTACGTTGGCTCCTCTGTTCAGCAGCAGCTGGGCTACGCTCATGTTCTCATAGTGGGCTGCGATATGGAGAGGTGTGAAACCAGTCTACAGAGGAAGAGACGTGATGGGAGAGGAGAGTGTAAAGACAGTCTATTTATACCACTATTAAAATGCAAGGTTAGACATGACACAGATTACAAGATTATAGAGTTCGGGCATTTTTACTGAGTGTTAATTCATTCTGATATTCTATTGATTCATAAACACAAAAGCCCAGTTTTTTTTATTCCTTCTGCACATTCAACATTTTTCCTGATCTTGGTTGATTGTGTTATCACATTAAATCTTGACACCAGTACATATAAAAAGTTGGTGCATACCTTGCTGAGTACATCCGCATTGGGATCATTCTGCAGGAGAACTGCGGCGGTCCGCGTGTCGTCGTTTCGAGCGGCGATGTGCAGTGCGGGGAGCCGGACTTTGCCCTTGGTGCCGTAGTTGATGAGCAGCGCCACAACGTTTTCATGGCCCTGCTGGAGGGCGACGGCCAGTGGAGTGAAGCCATCCTGAGACGAGAGAGGATGAGGGAAAGAGATTGAGAAATAGTGGACGAGCAAAAACAGGGCATAAAAGGAGGAAGAGGAGAGAAAGTAAAGGAATGGTGAAGAGGTGAATAAGAAACCATGCAGAACAATGTATTCTTGAGCTGATACAATGAAAGATCTAATGTCCTGTTGCTCGGTTATTCTTTAACCCGACATTAATAAAAGGTCAAATATGTATTTTTATGGAAAATATGCTAAAACAACCATTAACCATCTCATTAACAACAAATGACCTGTGTGAAAGAAACAAGCAGCAGATTGTCACTTTCCTAAACTGTGCTTTTCTGTCACATTTGATATAAAACAGATACCAATGATGTGTAAGGATCTAATTACGGGGAAACCTCACAATCCAACAGGCAGTTTGAAGGGACACGTACCTCGGTCGGGAGACTCTGATTGGCTCCGTTCTCGAGCAGGAACTTGACGACCTCTAAGTGATTCTCCTGCGCTGCCATGTAGAGGGGACTGAACCCTTTCTGCTCGGGCACAAATTCATTATGTAGAGTTTCAAATACACAAACACAACATAATATGAACATTTAGGACAACACACACACAAACATATCTGCATACATACACAGATTTAAAGACTCACCTGTCCTGGAAGAATACATATTTAACTTGTGTTTATCTTTACAAGGACACACACCCGTACAGTACAGAGACTCACCCTCACAGATAATGTATGTAAATATATGGACAACTCTGTAGCAGATGCGTCACAAACACACACACACACACACTTTCTCACAGCTCGTGGTGACTCACGTGTGACTGGGCATTAACGTTGGCACCATAGTTGACGAGCTCAGCCACCACTTTCTCCTGCCCCGCCAGCGCTGCAATATGGAGAGCAGTGTTCCCTTTCTGGAGGTCACACACACAACACACAACACAAACACACACACAGAAACCACACAAGGTTAGAGAACAATATACAGTGAATGACAGGAAAACAATAGGAACCTAATGGCCTCAATCTCTACTCGAGAACATGACTCAGACCCGTGTCTAGTGTTTTGTTTTTTGGCCAGTATGTTAAAAGAAATTGTGAATTTTATTTGTAGTCATGTTCTATTTTTATTATTCAGCTCATTTTGAAACAAAACTAACTTTTTTTACAGAAATACTCCGATAGACATAGAACCTGACATGAGTTTGATAAAGCGGTTGAAATGTTCGTGGTTACACGTGTTAAGTGCTAATTTCCCCATTGTGGGACTAATAAAGGATTATCTTATCTTATCTTAGCTCATGGATGCTACCTGCGGTTGAACTGAACTAGTCCACGAGTTAAACTAAAGCTTAGAAAGGTGCTTCACTCAGTTCAGTTCAGTTCAGAATGAAATACTTCAGAGAACAAGCACACAGAGAGAACAAAGTACCTTGGTGGTGGCTTCCAGCTCAATGCCAGCGTGGAGCAGCGACAGAACCATTTTGACGTGACCTTCTTTAGAAGCCAGGTGTAACCCGTTGAGACCATTCTTAAAGAGGCAACAGAGGGATTTAGTCACATTGAAACTGGAAGAGACATAAGGATACGACACTCTGAAGTATTGAAATGTTAGTGTAATGAATAAAGTATTTCCTAACCTTTCATAAACACCAACATTTGCTTATGAACATCATCAAAACTCCCAACTTAATATTCCCTCTGTTCTGAATGCAACCAAAGAACTTGTGGGATTTTTAATAAGGATGAAGAGAAGCGGAACACGCTGTATCTTGCAGTCTCACGGTCCCATGAGCAAGTGCAACATATGCACATTTTGTCCAGCTGAGCGGAACATCACTCGTCTAGTTACTGTATCTCTAGAATTAACAGATAAAGCCACAGCAGGAGGACTCAGTTCTGACAGAATTAACAACCTGTGAATGGGGGGGGGGGGGAGGAGAGGCTGGCAGATAACTGCTCCATCTCAGTGGTCCGTTTATCTGTCTGATTGTCTGTCTGTCTGAGTCTGAGCTGCACAAACCGCCAGCTGTTACCAATCTGGCCGCCAGGAGGCTCCACGTTCCGTTCAAAACCACTCTCAGGCTTCCCATCATACTGCAGTGTCACTCAACTCAAAGGGGGGGACACAGCATCACTGCGAGCATGCACGGAGGGATGGGAAACACTCTGCACAGGCAAAGTGAGAACATCTACACTTCTTTCGGTTTCCTTTTCAACAGAGAAATATCAGCAGGGACAGAGCGAGAGGGGACAGCAGGGACGGAGCGAGAGGAAGCAACGTGAGCCTGCAGGTTTTCAGATGTAGGAAGGATGGGTTTGTGCTGCAGAATCACATAAATCACCAAATACAAACACCATCTCTGCCCTTGCCTCAGTCCCCATTAACAACTGGAGGGAAATTAATCACATGAGAAAATCACAAGTTGAGCCTTTAGCAACACAACTGGAAAAAGGTACGAATGCAATGCAATTATCTTGGGGCATATCAATAATAATTATGCAGATGATTATAATCGTAATACCAAGGTGATAACAGCCCTTTGAACATTGTGCAAAATGTTCTGTTTTTTGACTCAGCAGTCGTTTGTCTTCTCTTCTCATCTATCTGTGAGTGTGTGTGTGTCTGTCTGTGTGTGTGTGTATAAATAGTGCAACACACACACTGTGGGAGACAGGCGTTCATTCTTTATGCCCAGACTTCCTCTTCACCAGCACATTTATTCTTTAACCCACATACTGACAAGGTTAATGAGTGCAATTTACACAAACACACACATAGAAAGACACACACACATGGTCATGATGCAACTGGATGTAAGAGAGGAGACAGTGAAGCCGCTCATTAAAAGGAACAATAATCTTTTTTACTTGATTAGGGTTTAAGGGTATAAGGAGGTGTCTTTTATTTTACCTTAGATTGAGAAGAATACTGGGACATTACTGCACATGGTGTTTTCAAATATTCCTCCATAAAGACTAAACTTTGCACAGTCTCTTCTTTCCCCTGTTACCAACCATTCTCCATTAAACCTGATTCATAAGCTGTAAACTTTGTGATTTTACTTTCCAATTAAATTCTTCTTTCCGTGTTTATGATTTCCTTCCACAGAAAGAACGAGACACTCATTCTCTAAACTAATTATTATTCCAGTCCAACAGCACATATTCTGATTAGGTTGAGAACAATCTGATGACGGGTTAGAGGTAATTTGCCAAACATCTGGGCGAAGAATCTGAAACTCTTACGGTCTCAGCAAAAAGCCCATATATATATATATATATATACAATACCACAGACAGGCGTGCCTCTCGAGGTGAAATATTTCATGCTCAGAACAATGGGTAGCCAGAAGGCAATGCGCAAAGGAACCAGTAAAACCAGACAAATTTACTACAACCAATATGCTGCCGCTGGGCATGAGTGAATGGACTGCAGGGTGGTTTCCAGGAAAACAGCACATAAAGTGGAAAGAATTTCAGCTCTACTATAAAATAAACATGATCTAGACCAGCACCGGTGGAAATCCCTCCAGACTAACATTACTAACTCAAGCAGTAACATGCTCCTGCCTTGGTTCAGCAGTGATCTTTACTGTGTATTAACAATTTAATGTTTCTCTATTAATAGTCACGACTGCTGTAGCTTTTGACCCCTCAAGAGAACAAGCACAGACTCCAGACACTGGTTTTCCATGTCAGTTAAAGGACCAATATCAACGTCCTGACAGAAACAGTACAAACATGTTAATATATCGGAATTTAAAATCAAGGTATTACTGGTGCTGAATGATTTAGAAGTCAGCTTAATGTCCTGCAGACACAAGCACAGTAAGGAGAGAGACCTCCAGACTCAAACGTTGAGAGGCCTTTTCTCCACGAGACACCATGTGGCAATAAATCAAGAAGATGGGAGGAGACAACAGCTGAAGACAAGGTCCCGTTCCACAATCACATTTAATTCTACACAAAGTCTGCTACGTCGTGATTCGTTTTCTTCTCCGGACCTGAAGTGAACCCTCGCCACAATTTAATTTGTTTAGTTAAATGGAATCTGTGAATGGGATCTTGCTGCCACTGACACACAAACATTGATCTCTGGATAGGGAGCCGATCGAATCTATCTCACTTGATTAGATATGTTGATGTCGAGTCCGTTCTTGAGGTGATCATGAGCCTTGTCCAGGTTCCCTGAACGAGCTGCACGCAGGAAGCTGGTGGATGCATCCGCCTGCAATGGACAAAGAGGAGTGTTATGAAAAAGGAAAGAGGCGATTGTTTACAGATTAATACCTCGTGCTCTTTAGCGCAAATAAATAATAAATATACAGCAGCTCCTCCAACATTATCCACTAGTCCTTGACATCAGGATGCACTCAAAGCCCCAGTCAGGTTACAAACTGCTTTTCAATCCCTTGTGAAATACAACAATCAGTTAAAGGCGAGACACACGAAGTAGGAAATACAATACTCCATTCATCTGCTCACCTGCCCTCTGTCAGAGGCTAAAAATGTCAGAGCGGTTGCAGTTGAGCTTCGCCCACACTCTGCGTTTGGCAGGCCTTCATAGCCGAGCACACTTCGCCACGAGCTCCGCTGCCTGCCTGCCTGATCTCAGAGGGAACGCGCCTGTGGCTGGTGTGTGTGTGTGTGTGTCAGTGTTTGTACGCCCACCTCTGTATTAATTCATCAGCCAACAGTGTAATGCAGCTGACCTGCACAATGAGATGCTTCCAATGCCCTGAAGAGGTATTCTCTCTCTCTCTCTCTCTCCCTCTCTCCCTCTCTCTCTCTCTCTCCCTCCTCTTGACCCAGCCCCTCTCCACCCCTGTCCCCGGCAGAGTTACGGATCTGTTTGAGCTGTTACTCTCAAGTGGCTTAATTATCCCGAATTGCTGAAAGACACGCATGCCCTTTACAAATCACTGAGACTTTTTTTTTTTCTCCTCCCGTCATATCTGTGCTGATGCTGGTGATTGACACACTGCTTTGGATTTGATCAAACACACAAACTAGATTTGCTTAACTATCAACAGTCTTATTTCCCCCAACTTTATTTATATCTTTGCTGTTTTTCATGTCCATTCTCTCCAATAGTTTTCTGTTCCGACTCCTTTTTATTAAAATATCAGAATTCACCCCTCAAATGAGCTTCTTTGACATTTTGTTGTCTAACTCTCAATTCAAACCAGGAAGCTCTGTTAATTATTACCTGTGCGAAACACATTATGATTTCATCCCTGTCCATTATGTGTTAGTTGGCTTGTTTGTTTCTTTGTCTGATTTTCCACACAACTTGGAGGAAGGGAGGGATCCAGTAGCTTTTCTTTTCCACTTTCTTTCTTCTTTTTTATAAAATATTAATCAATTTCCCAGGGAATAATTTATGCTTCTTCATGAAGAAATGGATATCTAGGGGCCTGACATCAGTGTGTGTGTGCAATCTGGATCTTTTCGATTTAAAAACGGTTTCATACAGGGATTGGATTTTAAAGTTTTGCTGCGTACAAAGTATTTTTTTCACTTTCATTCACATTGTGATGTGGGGCCCTTGGCGAAAGTATGCGCTCTACTGAGTACCATTATATTATTACTTCCTTAAATAGACCCCAGGCGTCTGGATATTTCCCAAATCTCCTGTATACTAAAAATATTTGGCTTCGCTTGAAATCCAAACAGTCTCCTTTGTTTGATGTGTTTGCGAGCTGTGCCTCTATTGTTCCATTGCTAAGTGGCGGAGTGACTATGTGATCTATTCTCCATCTCAACCTGGGCTTTGAACATGAGAGCTAGACATTACTCAGCGCAAGAGAACTGAGGGACAGGACTTCAAACAGCCTCTGACAGGAGCCTCTGCAGATTCGCATCCTAAAGCGTCGGTACTGTATGTTTTTAGCTGCCTGTCCCACTATGAATATTTCAAAAGGAGGAAACTGGCATTTGAAAACATGCATGAATCCACCATTTCTAATATCACAGTTAACCTTTTGTTTTTCTTCTTCTCCACCTGCATCCCTCCTCCTCCTCCTTCTCCTCATTCCCCAGGACTCCACACCTCCCTGCTTCATGAACCAGATTTCTATGTGCATCCATCATCTGGAATATGAGCTTGTTAATGAGTGTGTGTGTATATATATTAATTCAACAACAACATGAGTCATGAGCTGACCATATTTTGCAGAAAATGGCAAAATCTGGCGCCACCACCCTCCACAAACTCATTCTGGTGTTCATGTTGCTGTGAGGCCGGAATCCAATTTCCTCACTACCTTTTACTATTCATCCATACAGCACAGATCGGTGCCTCAGACCCTGGCAGTTCATTACTACTTTATTTGTAATTATAAGGTCAAATACACAAAATAATGATTGTTACTGAGACCCCTTCACAATGCACGAATCAGTCGTTCATCTGCCGTTCACCTGCCTGTAAATCAGATTTTCCTTTACCTGCTACCCGCTACCATCATTACCCTCAGTAGAGATGATTCTCATCTAACTGTACTGGAGAAGTCAATCCTAAATCAATACGATAAAAGAAGTAAGAAAAACAGTTTTCAGGGACATTCAAATAAGTAACAGCAACACACAACCACCACCAGTCAGTCTAACAAGTTATTTAAAAGAATAATATATTTTAAAATCTGACTTTAATCCCAAAAAACAGCCTTGTTACTTTATCTCATTTCAAATGAAATACTCATAACCTCTTCTGAGTCAGTAATGCTGCGTAGAGGGAAACCCATTTCACATCAGCCAACGTCAGTGGAAATATTCATGGGTCGACTTATTAAAGCTGAGGTCTTTTTATTTATTTTTTGGCAATGCCTTAAGAAACCCTGCAGCAGCAGCTGATGAGGACACACAGCTTAAGTGTTGAAGAAATAAGTAGAGTGTAAACAAGTGTAACAGCAGCATATTTACGCCGTTTGGTAAAGAGCCACATTCCTCAGGCTCGGGTCAACGTCTCAGAGGCCACAACTCAGTCAGCGCTGACCCGCATGAGCCGAGGAGACAACACACACCTGGCCGAGACAGCTGGAGCAGACAGTGAATGGCAGAGACACACAAGCAGCATGTACAGTGGTTTAAATGAGGCACCGCATCATCAGGTCCTTGAAGATTTGGTCACACAATCTTTAAAACCAGTCAGAATTTATGGAGTATGATCCCAGTTTTGACTTGCAGGTCAATAATCACTCATGGCTTTGATAAAGTATGACATATACAGAAGCCCATGCACCAAGTGGTAATGATTATCCATAGACCTTACAGATGTGAGCTTTACTCACATCTGTAAGGTCTAACACTGGCTCATGAGCTGGGAATATGCTGGATGTGAAATTGTGACATGCACACAGTATTGTATTAATGTTTGTGTGTGTGTGTGTGTGTGTGTGTGTGTGTGTGTGTGTGTGTGTGTGTGTGTGTGTGTTGTAATTTAAGATTCGCTCATCCTTGTGCTTCGTGTTTCAACCTCTCCTTCCTGTGTGTTGAAAATCGGACTTGAATATTCTCACAGTTAAACACGCATACAACCTCATGCTGAGCCAAAAATAGATTGGTTTTCAACAAAAAAAAACTCGACATGACTGAAGCCAGAAGAGGCTGAGACGTCTGATATTAATACTGAGCGAGAAGATACTGAATCTAAACTGCCATAGGCACAATCACATCAGTTTTCTGTGCTTTTCTTCAATTGGCACCAACGTTTTTAAACACGCGCACACACACAAGCATTAAATACCAACTTTTAATATATTAAAAAGACAAACAAATGAGCAAGAGCAAGTGAAATAAAGTATTTTTATAGAAACCAGTCTCACAAGATGAGTAACACCTCATTCCTAAAAAGGAGAACTGAGTCACACACTTAATATGAGCCGTTATATAAACAAGCTGCTGCTGGTGTGAACTTTACAAGTATAATGTGACAGCGTCAGCAGACACGTTTACATGGACACCAAAGTTAACCCATGTTAACCGAGGGTTAAGGGTCAGGGTTAGTATTCCGACCTTAGTCACATAATAATGTTTAGTTCAGTTACTAACATGCTTTATGACACATGCCCCGGATTTTAAAGTAAACAAGATGTAATATTGATGTGAGTCATATCAGAATATTCCCTGCGACATGGGATAAACGTCGCAATCAAAATAATGTCCTATTCAGAATAAGATCAGTAGTTCGAACATGGAACATAGTGAATGATCTGAGAAAGTGATTTAAGTTTTCAGAGGGATTTATATCAGAATGTGTCAGGAGTGATTTCATTGTCCTCTCGCGTCTGTCTCCCCAACTCTACTGTTTTCTGTGATAAACAGTCGTGATCTTGGGAGGAGTTGAGATGAGATACAGACATTCGATCCCCCGGTATCACAGACTGTGTGTGCTGCAGGAGTTTGATGGCTTTCTGTACTGTGGGTCTTCTCTGACAGAAGTCATTGACAGAAAGTTGCGTACGTGTACTTATTGTAGTGACAGCTCCTGTCACTTCAGATTTTTAAAGGAGTCCTTGTGTCACTTCAAGTTGAGACTTCTCGTCACGTTTCAACATGCATCTCGTCACCTGCTACTTCTATACTGCAACTACTCACATGGAGAGAGTGTGTTTAAGGAATTGGCAGAAACCAGCATTTTGCCTTAGGAACTCTTCTTATATTGACATGGTTTGGTTTATTAGATATAATTCTCTTCTGTGAGCACCTCTTTTACTATTTTCTACAAAATGTTCTACTTAATTTATCTGCATTCATATTCATAATAAGATATATGTTAATACAGATTAGTCAAAATGCATCTGGACCCAAAACACTTTGTTTTGAGAGAAGAACTGTGATTGAAGAAACCAGTCAGACTGGGTGTTCTTCTGGTTCCCAGGTCCCTGTCTACACCAGAAGCACCAAGATACTGGTCGTAGCCCCAAGAGGCTAATTGCTAATCAGACTATTGCCGATGGGCTCCAAGATTGCTAAAGCCTAAGTGTTATAGGGGTTAGGGTCATCTGCTCTATAAAAACAATGAGAAGGACACAGAGAATGAAGGTTTCTAAATATCCTGGTCCATCACTCCAGGTAGATGGAGAAACTCGACGAAGTAGCAGTGGCTGGAAAATCAAGGACGAGATTTAAAGTGATGCCGGAGCTGAAGCAGCATATTTGGAATATTATGATGAATACTGGTGGACAGTGAGTCGCAAATTATAAGTGTGGATGGAAAAATTGTGGCCATTTGTCACTGTGAGCATGAACAAGAAACCCAATTCACATCCATCGCTAAAAACAAATGCATATGGAGACAAATTACCTACAAACACACACATGCGCACAAACCAGAACTAAAAATAGCCGCACACACGCCACAGTATGTTAGCACTGGCACCAACAAGGAGGGAGATGGATCACAGTAACGAATCCTCATGGGTTTTAACAAAGACACGCTTCTATTACAAAAGACAGAATCCCAGCAAACTCGTACATACATGAGACAGAGGCAGACATGAACTATAACGATGCAGAGTCTCACAGTCCAGGGTAAGATTTCCACATAAAGCCAAGATACACAATGATTCGCAGGCTTCCGACAGCAGGAAACAGAAGAAGAAGCCTCGCAGGCCTCGACAGTGACAGTTGTGAGTGCAACTAGCAGAGCAAATACTAATGTGCGTGCACGACAAAAGAGAAAAACCTGATTTGGAGAGTCAATAGAGAAACACGCAAAACACAAGATAAAGCAAAGCTACATTTTGCACGCCATGTTTTATCCACAGCATCTCAGTTCCAGGAGTGCTCATGATTTTATTATCAACCCCAAATCCAGGGTGTGTTGTCGATGACGTCCTCTGTCACACATACACAGAGTTTAGGACTCTAAACATGGCAGCATCACCGGGCTGTGCCACAGAGGGACACATTAAAACAAGGCACCTTATTTATCACTTCCAATATAACTGGCACCATTTCTTCTTTCCCACTTTGTTCAATGGTTCTCTGAAACATTCCCCAATTCCCTCGACTTAGGTCTGTAAGAGTAAAGCCCGGTAGCAAGAACGCCCAGAGTTAATGAAAGATACTGATCAGTTTAACAACATAAACGATTTACTGTTATATCCCACATACGGTAATTTAGAGGTCATAAGAAATAAATCACCTCATTTTGACCAGTGTAGAAAATACATTGCAGTTATTAGATGCCCCATCTCATTAACTTTTGATCACACCCCAGTAAGTGAGAAAAGATAAAGGGTATCATTTATTTTTAGATAAATAAATAAGCAGTAAGTCCAGGAGTGAAAATGTTGCAATGAAAAAATCAATAATTTCCCACAGTTTTATTCTAATGTAATAATTGGTATTTCATTGGTATCCCATGATTAGTATTTCAGATAATAAATATGATAGACAGGTAAATAATTGAAGAAAACGGAAAAAAATATAAAATTAGATGAGATCAATTTAAAAGCATGTCTCTGCCGGGCAAGATGAAGTCATAGCGTGGGAAATGAAAAATCAATGGAGCCCAGCTCAGGCTCTACAGAGTGGGAGTTGATTCAGTATTGATGGATGGATAGGTGGCAGGAGTCTGTGAGAGTGAGATGGCACAACAAAAATAACATAAGCACAGAACCTGCACATGCTAAATAACAACAGCTACACAATTCAAATATCATAGATGTATACCCACATGCAGGGAGCGCACATTTTTTATTTAAAGATTGCTATTTGATAGTCGACATCTATTTTCCATTGGCTGAATTGTTTTGAAATCTTTGTGTCATAAAAGTCAAGACTTAAGACCTAATTAAAAATAAATGGGTTGTTAAGATGCACTTTTGCAGTGTGACTCTTTGAAGCTCTCCAGTTTGCACCCAGAAAGACTTTTTAACAAATCTTTTTTGACTAACAAAAAGACTAACAAATAGTGAGACGTCAGACGATCTCACATGAAAGTTAATCAACTGCACAAAGCTTTCGTAACAAGAGAGATTAATTAAAGACGGTTACGATGCTGGCTCTAAATCCTCACAGTAAGAAGAGGACTACAGGACGTACAGCATGTACTTCGAAATCATACAATCATCGAGTACATCTACCGTTCAAATAGTTTTGCAAATCCAGATATACCACAAGTATCTGCAGGCGAGCTACTGCTAACAGCTAATATTCAAGTTTGTATATTCGTGTTCCTGCATCTTCTCCTTACAGCTAAATTCTGTGCAACCAGCTGCTGCTCAGTCTGAAGCCTAATTTGCTCTTTATCTTGAAAAAAGATTAAACGAGCACAGTAAAACCCAAATTCCTCCACACTGGTGAAACAATGAGACACATTAACAACAAGGATCTTCCCCTCGTCTTCTCCGTCCCTGCACTAAAACAGAGCATCTGAAATATGCATAGCCTCTGTCAGGCCAATGCCGCTGCAACCCATTACAATCAAAGCATGCTTTTCCTTATTTCGGTACATATGTCTTGATGTCTCGCTCGGTGCACATCGCACTCACGCACTCACAAGTTAATACTGGGGCTGTTTCTATGTGTTATGTATGTCTTCAGAGAAATATTAAAACACAATATACAAGAATACACAGAAATGATCAAGAAAAGGGACCGTACACAACTATATGCACACACACTGTTCATAAACACATTGTGCACATGTACAGTGTACGATGTTTAAGGATACCTGCCTATGCCAACTGATAATAATAACTATAATAATTCAAATAATTCAAAAAGCAGTAACAAGGTGCTTTATCAGTTCAAATGAACAATTGAAGTGAACAATATAAGATCACACATTGGAGCAGAAATATAAGAATAAAAATGTTACAGATAAGAAAATTCTGTAAACTTCAAATGGCATAAAACAATCAAAAATTATTCAAATAGTCGGTAAGACCAGAGCTAGCATAAAATAAAAATGAATAAAGTTCCCTCTTCTACTCTATAATTTATCATTTTTAAACTTAAGTTTCATTGTTTAAACCCACATTATCTACTGTCTGTTTCGAATAATCACCCTTCACACCCTTTAATTCACCCCTCTGCCTTTACGGAACATGTTATGCCTGTTTCTTCCTCTTCATGGTTTCTTATTCCATCTTATACTACGGTAAAAATCTGCATTTCCGCCTAAAGCAGAAAAATTAAGAGACAAGAGAGAAACAGAGTAAAGAACAACAGTGAGACGGCAAAGCGACCCTGAACTCCTGAATTCATAAGCACTTGCTCAACTACACATCATATCCACTCATTCCTCATCATTACTCCTTCAGCATCTCTCTCTCATCCTCACCCTCACGACTCTTGCAGCTTTGTGCAACCTTCCTCTCTCTCTTTTCATAACCTTTCAATATTTATGAGCACTGCAGAAATGCTACTGGCAAAGCATGCTGGGTAGAGCTGTCCCTCAGAGTCAGCTCCTGACGTCATCACTCTGTGCTGGCATTCTGGGCTCCCAGCCCCGAACCGGTACCCGAACAAAAGTCAAGTTCCCTGCCAGCAACGACCCATATCTGAAAATGTATTTTAATACCAGACAGGAAATTAGGGTCCCATCAGGGAATTGAGCCATAAACTACAGTAAAAACACTTGCATCTGAATTATTAAAGGCTGGGTATATGTGAGTGTCAGGTGTTGGTCACTGTATCACAATATCCAGCAAGAGAAACTGCTTTAAATAATTCATGTTGCAGTCAGATGCCATAAAAAAGAAATTAAAATAAACGGTCAAGTACAAACAAATTCTGTTGCGGAAACAACATGAGGTGGAAGGAAGAGATTTAGTTCAATTACACTAACTTTAATGGTAGCTCAGTTAAATTAAGTGATACAACACCAGGGTGTAGAACTGGAGGGAATTTAAAGGAAATATCATAAATAATATTGATTATAGACGTCATTTTCCTCTTTTAACATTCCAAAAATATCAACAAAGAAAAAGGTTCTATTATGGTAGGAGATCATTTTATGACAACACATTTTTGAGTAAATGGATTGAAGTAAATGGATAAAAGCCCTTCAGGAAAAGAGAAACAGCTCATAAATGCTTCATAAAGACGCACAAAAACTGTAAAGACAGAAAAAAGGGGGGAGAAGTAAAAAATGAAGTTAAAAATATGAGGAAGACGAGGAGACACGGAGAAGCTGGGAGCCACAATGTCTGAAAGTCATGTGTGCATAACTAATGCACAGCACTCAGCCGCACATGGTCAGCGACTGCGCTGCACTATAAGGCCAATATACAATCACTGGTGACAGGAGGGAGCAATCAGCAGAGGGAGGAGCTAGGGTGATGGATGGGAAGTAAGAGGAAGACAGGAAGGACATATAGAAGAGAGCAAGCTGGGGGGGGGGGGGTGATAGTCCAAATAAAGGATGGCATAAAGGCCATAAAAGGGTAATGAGGGAAATAATGAGCGAGAGGAAAAGGGGGAGAGGAGAGAGGTGTGTGGAGAAGGGAGGAAAGGGGGGAAGGGGAATGCAAGGAAAGGAAGCTAAGAAGGATTACTGAGGTCTCGAGAAACATGTGCACCTCAATATTAAAGCTGATACATTAAATAAGCTGTTTCTACATGCTGAATGGATTATTTCCATACTGACACTAATGTAATGCAGAGAATTTGGCTTTGAACCTCACGTCTTTATGCATTTTCTATCCTCAGGTCTGTTTTTAAGGTGGATGACATTTCAAACGATCTGTTTTGGTGGTTGTAAGCTTCAGAGTGGTTAAAGGGCCAAAGCTGGAATGATTCCATTAGCGTGGACATGACTTTTACAGTGATATGGAGAGGTAGAGGTCAGGTGCAAGAGAGAAAGACGGAGCAAGGAGGAGGGGGAAGTGAAAGTGAGCTGCGAGAGAAGTCACGTGTCAAACTATATGTGTGTGTGATGGAGAGAGATAGATGTCTAAGAGGAAGTAATCCTTGTGCGATTTGCTTTGTACTTCTACCCCCCCCCCCCCCCCCCACCCACGGGAAGAGGTCAGAGGTCATAGTCAGATACAGAGAGGGAGCTTTGAGGCCAGAGAGGATGCGGCGTCCTGCTCGGAGACACTGAAGCGAGGTCAGTCATTCCTGATAATCAAGTCGGGTGGGTGGGGACGGGTCTCCCCCAGCTTGTACTGTACGAGTCAACACACTCCCACCTGATAGCATCTGACAGTGCAATGATTCAGCGGCTCTATATGTCTATTTCATAGACTGGAGACTGGGAACCTCTGGAACATATTTTATAAGGCCCGCAAGGCAATTTGATGTGGTTGCCAAGAAAAGCCATAAACAGAAAATAGGCTAGTTTATCTTCCCCTACCAGAAAATAAGCTAATAGCAGAATAATGTTTTTCAGGTGTAACCCTTTCTATCAGGGTGAACAAAACATGTGTTCCCTTTCATTGTTCAGGCCAAAAGCAGCTGTGAGTAGCAGCATCATCACTACCATCATCCGACATCTGAAGAAGCATTTCCGAGCGTTGCATCAGTAACGTTTTGGCCCTTGAAGGATGTTGTCAGAAACGAAATGGCCGGTGATTCCCTGCCCTTGACATGGAGACGTGCCGTATAAATCTTTGTGTCAGTGTTGAGATCCGGATTCAGGAGCAAAGCCGCCAGTAATTTAATTCAGCGACTTCTCTCTTTTTCTCGTCTCCTCCTTCACATCCCCTCAATAGACAGACACACATTACAAGTGCACTTATTTACACACATAAACACACACACTAAGAGGAGTCCGCACACAAATGGGAAATAAAAAGCTTCTCCGCTGGGTTTCCCCATGTGGATGACACAGTGTTGTAATATTTCTCATTTCAGCCCCCCCACCCCCCCTCGTCCATCCGTCACCTGTTCGTTTAGAGGTGAACTCAGGTCAAAGCTGTGTCCGCTGCCTTTGCCTTTGGGCAGTGGGAGAGTATATTTACTCCATGTTTGAACAATTAAAGCTTATTTTACTGCATACAAAAATATCTTACTCTTATATTATTGTAATGCATTTATCCTTTTTATTTATCGTTTAAACATCTTTAAACTAATGCACAACATTTTAGTGATAAAATGTTAGCTTACTAAGGACTAAGCATGAGTAGATGAGTATTTTGCAGCAACACATTTATAGTTCATTGTTTAATTTTTGATATAGTGTCAATTATTAATGTGTTTCGGCATTACTGTAGGAATTGGGTTATGTCATTACTGCATAAATATACAATAGAAGCCGTGTTTGTAGAGGAGGGTCGTTCAAGCTCACATCTGTAAACGTTACTACATGAAACTCCTGAGACCTCCGCCCATTAGGATGCTCTCTCTGCCACGTTGTTTTAACACATTTAACATGACTGATTCATCAAAATCTGTGCAGCTATAAGAGGATGTAGGCGACATGTAAGAACAGAACCACAGATGTGTGTGTTCAACTCCACCACGCAACAGTATAGTATAATAGACATGATGCTGAATGATATGTGAGAAGTTTAATAAATTCACTTAGTCTGGCAAATAGATGGTATCAAAGCAATGCTGTTACAATAATCAAGTAATAAATAGAGAGACAGAAAAAAGAAGCTTTGAACATTTTTAGAACATCTCAATGATTTTGTTTAAAAAGAAAACAGAAAATGTAGCGGAGAACAATGAGGCTGCATAATTACACTGAGGAAAAAAAGTTATTTCTTAATATATTATTACCTCTGCCAAGGAGGTTATTGGTTCTTTATGGTTAAATTTGGCATATACACACCAAATCATTACTATGAACAAACAAAACCACAGCTGTATTAGATACCATGAAAGTAAATCAACTACAGAACTCAACATGGAAGTGACTATAAGGTCACTGCAGAGTGACTCATGTGACGTGGTTGGATGTTGGATGTCAGAGGATCTGTGATTGTGTCCCGGGAGGGAGAGATGGACGACATGAGAGGCATGGGGGTGTGGTGAGGGGGGTGCAGAGGCTGCTGCGCTATCATGACGTTGACTGACTGACTCCCAAATCACCCGTGTCATGAATTAGAACTGTAGAGGGCTCTGGAGCTGACACGTATAACTCACACATGCACGTGGACAAAAATGCAGAAGAAAGCGCGCCGTCGCAACGTGCGTGCAGATGCACGTGCACCCACAACTGTGCAGATGTACAGATTTACACTGGCACATTTCAATGCAAACACACGATTCATGTGCAGACTGTCATATCAGAGTGAACAGACACACTGTAACGTGCTCCATCATCTTCAGTCCCGCTGCCAACAGGCGGTCACAGAAGCCGACATATGCTCCTCACTGCAGGATGTAAAGACTCCAGCACACACAAGAGCGCACGTGTCAGCTGACTGCTTGCAGCATGCCGCACATGCAACAACACTGAAATCACTGTACATCCAAAACCCACTCAACAGGTTATTGCATTCACCACTCTGCTGGCTTATTCTCCTTAAATGGACACATTCCCCCCATGTCCTGGTGTACATGTATTTGTGTGAGACACTCAAAATGTTAAATGTTTTCATTGTGCTTATATGAGATGTTACAAATGCCCTGAAAGCTTGCACCTCCTCCAATGGGGAGGGAAATCCCTTCAATATCAGGAGGACAGAAACCAGATGTGAACAGGTAGTTGTACCCAAAACATACCATGTAGGTTTATATCTGCTAATTAAGTTGCTTTTTTGATTGGATGGTATTAATATCTCCAGAAATATGACGTGTTCGCATATCGGTGTGAGTCTGTGCATACATGCGGCAGCTCCAAGTTCAGACATGAGCATGGTGAGATGTCTGTGTTGGTGACAGCAGGACATCACTAATCACCCTGTGGTCGTAGAGTCATACCAGTAAGCCACATGCTGAGGGAGGGATGGAGACACCGAGCGGCCGATGGAGGGTGAGGGAGGAAAAGTCACAGAGGACGAGCAGAAAATGCAGAGGAAGTCAAGATCGAAGGAGGGCACGGCTTCTGAGTTCACATCCACCACTATAACTGTTAGGATCACTACTGCTTCTAAAAATAGCAATGATGCAGCAATAACATTAAGGGTATCAGCACCGGGCTCTCTCTCGCTGGCACAAGGTATTTGAAAGATAATAATAGAATGAAACGCAGTGAAGATGACATCAAATTAAAATAAATCATTTTAAGAAGAAGAATCATCAACTATGAACCCAAAACGGCAAAAGAAAGGCAAATAACCTCAACGTGCCACAACAGGAGAGTAATGGATTTACCCTCAGCCACAAATTTGCTGTTGCTGGTCTGATGGATTTCACAGGAAGGCGACTACTCCTGAAGCCGGTCGATAGAGCCAACTCCTGTGACTCAGCATTCTACGCAGGTTTACAGGGGTCGCCTTAGCCCAGGAGGAGCCATTCGTCAATGGGACAAACGCTTGATGCCAGGGTCAGACCTGAAGCACAAGGTCCCGTAAGGGTTAACACATCGCACGCGCCAATTTGAAGCTGCAACAATTGTGGCTTGTCGTCGTCGCCCCCCCCCACCCCCCCCCCCCCCACCCCCGAGGCCAGCCAAATATAATTTTCCATAAAGTCCAGATTAGAAAAAGCGAGTCACTGAGCGATGCAGAGAGGAAACTAGAGGAAGTGGAATACTAAAGGAATTCTGATCTAAAGTCATTAACATATTGACTCAGGGGGTCGAAGGCAAAGGCAGATGGTAAAACGATCACAGTGACATAAACACACAGAAGATGTGAGACTCTCGAATCCTGCCGGGACGAATCCATCTCACAAGACAGCTAAATTACTCCGAGGTACGGCAACCATGAAACCTACAGCTGTTTGACGAGTAGGAACCTTGCGTCGTCAAAGCAACAGCTTTTCACTTTCACTGATTTGTCACCAACAACAAGAAGAGAGTGCAAACTGTTTCACCTTCAGTTTTAGGCAACATAAATTCACTATCTGCATTATCAACCTTTTCTCTGAAGCACAAGCTTGATGTCCCAATGAGAAGTGTCTGAGCTCTTTCCAAAGCTCATGCTATAATAAACCTGATGCACCAGGGAGAGCTAAAAATATGGACACGACAAGCTGACACACTGCAGCATAAAGCGGCACTTCATCCAGTGTGCCATCAATCACACTCATCATTTACCAGCTTGTCACCTGTGACGTGGAACGATCGTGTGATATTCATACGCAGGTACATACATGTACAACATATCTACACATAAACCTTGTACGTCAGCCACATGAATACGACATTTTAATATATGGAGTCCAGTTTGGGATGTTTGGGATGAAATTGCTGCGATTTCTAAAAATAAAAGTCGATTATTTAAAGCTCTATTCAGAATGGAGTTTCTTTTTGTGACACCTTTAAAAGATAAATCAGCTTAGAGGTGAATCAACCGTATGTATCAAACAAAATATAAAACTAATTTATATTTCACATCAAAGAGTGAAAAAAGCCTGAGATGGAGATAACTATTCTTTGGGAAAGATTTCCCCATGGGGACAATAAAGTATATTTGATTTGATTTGATTTAATCGTGAGATGTGAGACATGAGGGAAAATACACTGGAGCCTGAACAAGGAGGATTTTTGCAGTTAATGCAGATAACAAAAACTCCCTGATACTTCTGTTTGAAACCTAATGACAAAGAAATGTAATAAGAACGATATTTTACAGTTTACCAATAACTTTATTAGAAATAGCTATAAATAAGAAAACACTAACGCAACCATATAAATATCTACAAAAGACAGAACACCGACTGTAGCAGATCTCTTGGAGGAGTAAAAGATTAAAAAGAGAACTCAAAGAAAAATCTTTAAAGTGAGATAAAGCTGATGCACCATTTTTGCAGGAGTTTTTGTTTTTCACTCTCATTTTGGACAATGCAAATTACAGGGCAGTTAAGAGTAATCAATCACTCTGGGCTTCTCTGCATGCTCCAGTGAGCTCGGTGTCTGGAATTCTGATGACGCCTCAGCTTGTTAAGCCACAGGATTAAGGTGGTGTTTTTTTAGTATGCATGCTATGTGCATTTTTGAGAGAAGGTGCATCCGCTCTCACCTTGGCCTCCCTTGAGGGACAACTGGTGCAGAGCCAGCAGCGCACACAGCCTGTCACCCTGTCAGTCAGTCAAACCTCTAAAAGAGCTGAGTCAGACTCTCTGCTTCATTACAACCGGGCCACGATCCACAAATATTTAGTATGAGTCATACATGTGAGACGGGGAAGGACAATGTAGAAACTCCAGTGTGGGTTGAAGGGAAGGATGTTGCAGTGATCCACGTGTGATACTGCAGCCTCCTGTCGTCATGTCATCATGTCCGACGGCTGGTTTGACTCAGGACAGGAGCACTGGTGTGAATGAATCATACACTGGGTGATACAGTAACAGCAGTGAAAGACTGTGCTGATGAGATAATTTCTCGCCGTCTGTAGTTTAGTCACTGGCTCCGCTCCATGCTCTTGTAACTTCGGTAACAGACGCCAACAGGAAGTAAACAAAGCGGAGGCGAGGACGCCGAGCCAAAGACGATTTTCCGAGGGAGGAGATGAAACTCTGAATCCTCCCTTCTATCGTTTTATGATTAAGTCCTGCGATGGGTATGCAAATAGGACAAGTGAAGAGCCATATTGCCTCTCCGTCTGTTCCTGTGTGACTCGATATCATCTAAATACAAGAATTGTATTTTCATGACTCACAGGATATTCTGGCAAAACACTGTCAACATTTTATTATCCTGCAGCTCTGCTAATGGATGGCTTTCCCATGGATGATTTGTGCTACCTGATTGTTTACTGGAGTTACCATAACAGACAAAACACATTGTGATGCTTGGGCATGGCTCAGCGATGACAGGTCATGTTGCAGGAAAACACTGAAATAAAGGAAATTGAGTTGAAGAGAGACAAACAGATTTAGCATCATCTGTCTTCCTGAATTTGAAAGTGGAAATGTTTAACTTGTTCCCAGCCTGCTATTCCACACTCGTCATGTATCAATGCTAGATCAGTGGATTTAGGAAAGTATCATCTTGGTATTAGGGAAGAGTTTCAGGGTCGGATGGAGAGATGGATGATTGCAGGAAGGTGAAAAGAGAGGAGAAGGGGAAACGGCAAACAGCATGCACTAGGTTTTGCCATATACAGGTATTGCAGGGTGAAGGAATGAGGTTTTCCTGGAGATGGATGACGTCTTAAGCTCAAGGATTTATTGTCAACACTTGATGTATCAGTGAGACATTTGGCGGATCAAGTCAAATTTTCACATACGCTATTCTGGATATAATCAGAAACATGGAATTAAGTCAACAAAGCTACACAATGAGCATTTGCTTCTACCATATAAAGAAATTTGAAGCAGCGAGTGAAAAGAAGAGCTACGAACCCAAGGAAATAATCGACTGGAGTTGATAATGGAGAAGAAGAGGTCGAGGGAGATACTGAGGGGGAGGGAAAGAGGTAAGCAGTGAGACAAAAAGCCAGCTGATGGACGAATGCACCGAGGGCACAGTGAGGGAACAAACAGTCGCTTCCCTTTTGCCGTCTTCCACCTAGATTTTAAAATTGAATTAGCAATGAAGTATTTATACAAGTGGGTTTTCCAACTCAATGCCTCCGTACAGACGACAGCAGACGAGGACAGTGCAGGGAAACCTACAGCGCTGGTGATAGCTACCATTCATCTTTTTGTTTTTTTCTACATACGAGTCGTACGTTCACAGCCAGAAATGCTATGTCATACCTACAGGGTGAAGAGGAATGTCGAGGAGGGTGGGGAGGGTGTGTGGGGGGGGGGGGGGGGGGGGGGGGGATGACTGGAGGATGTGGAGTCGACTGAGGAGAACCACTCAGTCTGGAGTTCTCGCTGTCACCCTGAGCTGTCGTGCTCCCAGCCCGGCTGCCATCAATGAGTGCTGATGCAAGCTCCGTCGGATCAGACAGTGTGAAGTGATATCAGTGAATGAATGGCAGCTGGTCTTGGCAAGGTTGCTTGGAAACCAGCATTCTGTTGTTTTCATTCGTTTTCGAGACGTGAAATCCGACAACTGTTTAGAGTAAGTTTTCCTCTAGATGATTAGTTATTGAGCGAGTGAAGAAGTTCCATCACGCAGCAATAACCAATGACATGACACCCCTGCTCATCATGGGGAACGTGCACACAAAGATGCATGCGTACGACTAAGCTGATGGGTGGTTTATAATAATATGCATGATTAGTTAATACGGTATCGGTTGGAAATATGTTGTGAGAAAACAAAAGAAATGAATAAACATCTCTCTCAGACAGGGCAATTATATCAAATTGCATTTGATTATATATGTGCGGTTCTGCATAATATTACCATAAAACTCAAATTCATCTTTGTTCAAGGCCCAACATCAATCTCAAGTCTGTCTGGAGCGAGTGACGAATACATATTTGCACCACAAATGTGTCTTCGCCACTACAGACCAACACCAGCAAACAATAAAACCACCACAGTATGAAAACAACGATTTTTGATCAAGCCCTGCGTCCATTAGCCAGAACACATAAACTGTAGAACGTGTTTAGGCCAGCAGAGGAAAGTGATGGAGTCAGGGTGTGCTTGAGAGCGGCTGCTCCAGTGCATTAGGGCTCCTGCAGGCCACATGATCTGGGCAGACCTTGAGGAGCACTAATTCCATTACATAATGCCCAACTCCTGCTCAAAGTGTGTGTGTGTGTGTGTGTGTGTGTGTGTGTGTGTGTGTGTGTGTGTGTGTGTGTGTGTGTGTGTGTGTGTGTGTGTGCACTCGTTGTCTGCGTATCAGTGCGTGTGGCATCGTGCCAGTCTGTATCACTTTCACTCTTCCGCTAATGATTCTTCAGAATTAGCAGTGCTCACATACTGACTTTGCAAATGACCCTCAACGTCAAATGCATCATTAGCACTAGGTGCAGTAAACGCTGCATGTAGGTCAATTACGTAAATGGGACGTGTTTTTGTGACTGTTGTATATTTTAGATTGTCCCTTTTTGATATGAAGTGCAGCTACTTGGGATGCAAGACGTAACTCGGAAATATCTGAAATACAGTGGCTGTGTGAGTCATCTTTTCTTATTGATGTAGTCTCATCAGAGCTGCTGTGAGTTGAAATGAAATTCGGCATCCACATGATTGAGAGTGGAGCCAACACATCACGCCCCCCTCCAGCATTTTGTTTCTGGTTGACTTTCTGTGCAGCAGGTTTTCATCTCCGGGCTGAGGCTCACCCTCGTCCATCTCTCCACCCCTCCCTTCATCATCCCGCCACGTGCTGTGACACACCGTAATCACCATGGCAACATCAGTCACTTCAGACCGCCTGCCCACTGACCCCAGGGTCGTGATAAACTTTGCCAAAAAAGATTTACAGCTTCATGCCGCCTGTCCTTGCTAACAATGGTGATGGATGCTCTGATTAGCACGCTAGCATATGAGCTGTTACTCTTGGGGAACTCAACGACTGCGTGTTGAACGGGCCATCAGCACATTGACTCTCTGACCACAACAGGGTTCAACAGCTGCTGCTCGCTGAAGTATAAAACGCCGACTCATGGTTCAAATGCATCAGGCCTGAACCTGAACTTTCTAAAAGCCACAACACTTGATCAACACTAACAGATAAACATTTTGTGAAGATCTGGTCTTCAACCTACAATTACTCTGCTAAAAGCTTTGGTACGATAGGGTATGTCCGGTTCTTACTGTCCTATCATAACAGGCAAAATGATAGGACAGTATCATTAAAAAGCAGTACTAAGGCAAAATATCTAAATCGTGGAATTGGGAAACTTGTTTTTTCAGAGATTTATCAATGGAAAACTCAATCAAGGAAACCGAAACTTTTTTGTTTCAAAGCTACATTTCCTTTGGGATCAATAAAGTGTCTGGATGTCTGCATATTTATGAAAATTGGCAGATTTTATTATTATATATTTTTTGTATATATGAACTAAATCATTTGTCATGTAGACATTAGCCTAAATAAAACAATTTTGTTTGTCTATGCATGTGTAGATATTTGTAGAATATAACATGAACATTTCGTAAAAAATTACATTCACAGGCCTATTCTTTCAAGCTATTATGTATGGTCCATTTCCTGATTCTTATCGAAGGTGCCTGACATAGACATGCTTATATGAAGTGAATTTGATCTCCAGACAAAATATGTGAGTCGAGTCCCAGATAAGCCCTGGTGAGGTCTGATAAACATCGGCCATCATGCCTCTTTTATGGAATCTTCCTGTGTTGTCTGAGCAGGTACAGATCTGGGGCAACGTCAGATACATGATCGGAGCAGGTGCTCGGCTCGCACACAGTTGTGGTGTGTGTGCTGGATGCATGTCCAGCTCTGGTCTCAGATGCAGTGTAATCCAAGGCTGACAGGTAAATATAGCCTGTGACTGCTTCGGGCTGGGCTGAGTGCTGCTCCTTTCTGCTCTGCTTGACCTTGGCTCATCCTGCCCTCCCGTTCCTCAGCGGGGATGAAAAGGCACTGGTCCATATGACCTTGCGGCCAATTACTGTAGCTTTTGTCTATTTTCAATGACTAATTCAATGTAAAGGCTCTCGCCATACCTTGCACATCCTAACAAAGTATAAAAGAGGTTTTTATCACATGAAAAAGATTAGGTTATACGTATAGCAGCAGAAATAACAATTTGATAATATTGGGTTAAATAACTGAAAAACCACATATTACGCAAACATTCACCTTTTAAGCTCTGAACAGCTTTAAGGTATTTTTAGCCTTTTATCCTGTTTGAGGCCATTTGTTATTTTTTTGTATAATTTGAGTCATCGGGAAACAAAGACACCACTGCACCTGAATGACAGACAAAGCTAAGCAGCTTCAAATGGTTTTATTTTTTCTGAACCTTGTGTCCAAACACAACCCCAGTCAGACAATTTCTTTGATTGCTGGCAAGTGCACCAAAAAAATCAAGAATGCGTACATATACTAGCCAATGTGACTGACTCAATCCAAATGTTGCTTCAAACCTTTTGTACAAGCACAACCCGACTCGTGGGGTCCAGACAGGTACTACTCTAATCTACGCAGGCAAACACGTTAGCCATAACCAGTCATGTTTATCTGACACCTTTGTTCAGTGTTCTCTGGTCACTAGCAACAAAAAGAAATTAGAAATGTGGCTTTAGACAAAAAACTAAAAATCAGTAACAAATATATAATCACATACTGTACCCAAACTTAATGGCTAATTCCACAGGAAGACACAGGTTAACATCCAAAAAAGCACAGATGACGCTCACACAAATTAGCCCCTTGGATTCTAGGACACTTCCTAAAGAGCTCCAGTCCCATGTGCGCACGTAAACATGCTCATTTCCTCCTCCTCCTCCCCACACAAATACACAGTGTATGAAAGTATTATTTTCAAACCTCCTCTTCCTTTGAATCTGGGACAACATGCAACACGATTTAAATTGGGCAGAATTGCATCTTTGTGCACAACATCTCCAACAACTTGACACCTGGTTTGCAAAGAAACTGAAACTATCAAAAGACAGCAGCTGACCAGGGTTCCCTGTGTGAAATGTAAAGGTTTGTTTGAGCAGCAGAATCGTATGTTTTCTTGTGTCATCATCTGGGTTTCTTGTAGATTTATATTGTCTAACCTGAGGCCAATGCTCTTGCAGTTCAGTCGTCAGAGGAGTTATGGGTGATTTTTCAGAGAGGGAAACTCCCTTCACCTTTGGGCTGTGAACTGTAGTGACACAAATTACCCAAATGATCTATTAATTTTCACCCAAAGCTCTGGAATATAAAAATAGCAAAATGAGGATAATCTTTTTTCTTGTCTATCATTTATACTATCCGTTCTCTATTACCCCTTATCCTCTGAGGGTCATGGACATTTTACAATCTCCAATTAACCGAACCTCAGTCTGCATCTCTTTGGACTAAGGGAGAAAGCTGTAGTACCCGGAGACAACCCTCAAAGACACAGGGGAGAATATGCAACCTCCACAGAGAAAGACCAAGCTGGGATTCAAGCCTTCTTCCTGTGAGGCGGGAGCAGCGCTGCACCAATGTGCCGCCCGATATCATCTTTAATTACCAACGTTAGGCATCACTGAAAACAACTTCTGATGTCATCATCCTGTATGTTGTTGTGTGTGGAGACAAGAGGCAGTGAAAGAGGGAGAGACACAGAGTTTTGACTAATTAGGCCCAAGTATCCATAAGGTTGCATAAAAGTGGAGTGAGATACCCTGAAGCCCTGTTTTTGTTTCACTCACAGACACACAAACTGTGTGCACACAGCGAGAGCACCCACTGTCCATTAGCAGATGATTGGATCCATTGTATTAAGTGCAGGCCTGAAGGAAACGGGACAACGTGCAGTGCCCAAGAGCCTCACGCAGAGCTCCTCCAGTAAAAGCCTTCATGTCCCAGATTAGTCGCTCTCATCGGTTACAAGGAACTGACAATGAACTCAAACAATCTTTATGGCAATTTGATGTTCTGCCTCAATCACGTCATTCCATTCTTCTTTCCTTATCTTATCACAGCCATGGAAGAGTGAAGCTTATTTAAAGGATGTTATTATTAGTATGAGTCTCATGCCAGCTGACTGCGGCCCAAGAGAAGGTTTGGTTTCCAACTCATTTAGTGGTTTCCGACAATGGCCAAAAAAACCTGATCAGGACATTTATAATTCATGGCTGCAGAAATCTACGACCATCCTGAGCCTGTTGTGACATGCTGCCGGTAAACATACGGCAGGGATCAATAAACATACTGACCAAAGCAAAGCTAGCGAGATAGATAATGATCGAGTGATCCATATTGATAAGGTTACAGCCCGCGGGTCAAGAATACATACTGTCAATGTGGCCAAACATTTGACTCCACACTTTATTGACAATGCATTGGATTTAGCTGGATTTCAAACTGCCTGGTGATTTTATTACCTTGTGGTAAAGAGCAACTAAACTGTAGCTAGTCTGTGGACTGAGTAGAAAAATATGAATGTTGATTCACATTGAATTTGCACATAGAAGTGTATTTGCACTTATGTTATTTCCTGTCAGATGTAATCAGTGCTTCCCTCACACAGCACGCACCCCGTTGCAAAAAAACTAGCATTTAGCACACAAACGTACTTCAGTATATCATACTTCCGTCTGCCTATCTGACATTTCAACTCTTGTTCTTCTCTTAATAGTCAACCTTTTCATTTTCCAGATATACGACAAATGCTAGAAGAAGCTGACAAAGGTCGTGGATCTATTCCAAACCAACTGTCGGACTCGTAACATGCACCTGAGACAGCAGAGCTAGCAGAGTGGCCCTGCACTTTCCCTCCTGTAACTAGATTACTGTCCAGCCGATCCACAGTTATCACAGGATCTCTGTTGGCACTGCAGTGGATGACCTTTGTGCGATGGGAGTAGAGCAGAGAGATGCCACATTGCCAAGTTTGATTTACATTGAAGGAAGCTAATTAACATCCTCAGGACATTAAGACCTGCCTGTGCCTCCTCAGTCTTTGACTTGCTCCCTCGCTCCATCTGGACCCATAGTCCACAGGAGGAAATGTTGAATGTTCAAGGTTTGTTCATGACCTGCCTAATTTTGCTATAGAACATTGATGCAAACATCTTGCACAGCTAGTATTCCTACCTGCAGCTAATAAAAAGAAATAATAATCTTGGCATCTGGTGTGAGTGGAGTGACTGAAGTTGGTTTACTGGCTTAATTTCAATCGTATTAACACTACAAGACAAAATATGAATCCTGGTAACATTAATAAATCAGATTTTCTCCAATTTCTTCCATCAGTTCTCATCTCAGTGTGTTTCAAATTTCATTTTTTCAAAAAGTTAGTTTTTTGCTTTTAATCATAGCTACTGATACTGGGTTACTGTAGCCACAACTTTACATGCATACATCACGTTTTCAACAGTTTTCTAGTTTCTATCAATGAAAAGTAAATCTGCACAACACGCTGACACCCTCAGCAAACAACAATCTACATAATCAGTTTTTCGCTGAACATTAACTAAAGAGAAAAGAAATTACACCCCACGAGCAGTGAGCAGCCCCAGCTCCCTCTGCAGATTCCATTTATGTTTGTACTCTGCCTCTTTCCCTTTGTCTTTTTGACAAACCCTCTTCCTCTTTGTTTTACATGCACACACACGTTGTACAATCTCCACATCGTGATGTTGAAAATTGCATATTTTTTTTTTAATCCATACGTTGTTTAATCTGTTCAACAAGTACCTTTCACAAATTGTTCTGTGCTGCCAAGCGTGCGTGCACGGAAGCGCAACCCCAAAAAATCTGCACCCAAAGGCAGAGCCAGAGCAGGAGCGTGAAGAAGAGAGTGAAACGCAGGGGTGACTGGGAGCTGTAATGCTCACAGGAAGATTATCTGCATGTCTAGTTAGTGACAATTCCTTTAAATATTCACTTAGTGCACGATTAATATTACTGGCAACAAATACTGTTATTTATAATATAACTAGCATAGATGTCTCCAATGGACAACCCATGCAGAATGCAACCAAACACATACACAGATGGGTTATTATTAGGGTGTACCTCCATCTTACCCCTCCATTTTATATCTACCCCAATGAAAAAAAAGCTGTAATATGGGGGAACCACCGAATCTAACACCAACACCGTTTTGTAGAAAAGAGAGGATGCAGGGCATATCAATGAGGATGTGATTACATGCATACAAATACGTGTACGTGCAGTGCACTGAACTTGCATTGCATTAAAATGAATGAGCTGCAGCCATGTAATAGCGCTTCTCATGTAAAAGGAAAAAGGAATCTGTTATTCAATCAACAACTTCCACATTACAGAAATCATCATTTTCATCATCAGCCTCATTTTCCATCCCCTGTAGCTGAATATCAGATGGAGCGCAAGCACAACCTGCACCAGAGCATATGTGCCTGACTGGTTAGCCTGCACGCACGCACACACCAGCTGAGGCTGCCAGACCAAATGTGGGATTATAAATGTGTAACTGCAGCCTTGCCAATCACGCACAATAGATGAGACTTGTAGAGAGAAAGACAGGTAGAGGTGGGGAAAGACGGATGTGAGAAACCCCATCACCTTCCATGTCTCATGAGACAGCCAGCCATACCTTGCGCCTGCGGTCCCTGGATCGATTCCTCTTTTTTAACTTTTCCTCCTCCTTCTCCCTCTGCTCCTGGGCGGCGGCCTCTGCAAGGTCCTTGGTCTTGCGGAGCTGCTTGGCGGCTTGTGCCATGGTGCCGCTGCTACTGCTGCTGCTGCTGCTGCTCCAGTCGCCGTCGTTCCAGCCCTCCTCCGGCTTGCACTACCTCCAGTCGTCCCCTGCTTGCTCCTCCCGTGTCCCCCAAGCCCCGTCACTTACTAACTCCTCTCTGGTGGCCACCACATCATGTGTGTGTGTAAGGCGAGAGGTGGGAACCTCTGTGTCTGGATACTGGTGTGTGTATGTGGGTGATGTTGATGCTACAGCAGCCACAAGACATTCTCCAGCAGCCACACAGAAGGATGCTACAGCTAGGGGTGCTGATGCTGATGCTGATGCTGGTGCCTGTGTCGCGGCTGCTACTCATCCAGTCAGCTTGCACTGCGCCGAATTGCCTTCCCCTCCCCCTTCTTCCTATCCTACCTTCCTCCCTTCTCTCCTCTCTCCTCCCTCTCTCTCCCTCTGCTTGCACAGACCTGTCACGCAGTCCCGTGTTCAGCACAGTGGGAATCCTGCAGCAGCGCTCCTTCTTTCAATCTGTCCAACGTGCTCCCCTCTGCTGCTGCTCCGCTTCTTTCTCCACAGTTTTCCTCTCTGCTCAAGGTTTTTCTCTCACAATAGGTGTTGTTGCGTCTTGCATAACTGAGGTACAATAGAAGAGGGCGCCAGAGCTGCGGAATGCCTTCAAATAGGATTTTTTTCTCCTCACGTCTTCCCTCCCTCTGACCATGGCTTTTCCATGGTACCTCCCTCCTGGAGACAGATGGGGAGAGAGAACAGTGGTGAGAGAGATGGAAGGGCGTAAGATGGAAATGAATATCCTGATCCTAATATACAGTCACTGAGTGTGTGTGTAAAATGTGTGGAGACATGGTGCCATACATTAACACCTAAACCCCACCACCCCCACCCCCACTTCCCCTCACGTTTCAGTGTCAGAAGCAGACAGGGAGCAAAAAAACATCAACATGAATGGTTCATAAAAACTGCATGTCCTCTGCCTCCCCTTCCATTCCGCTGCTTTCCCTTTTCCCCATCACATGAGGAGGGCATCATGGACGTTTCCTCAGCGGACAGTACAATTCATAGACAAACAAAGCAAAGGACAGTGATTGGTCCGTGGATTGATATATCGGAAGACAAACTCCTGCAAAACTCGTGATAGTATTTCCATTTAATCTCTGAAAATATTTCAACTCAATTGTTAGAAACACAGAAAAGAAAGTAAATCTGTTTTCTAATCAAACATCCTCATCGTACACACACTGTATTGTTATTCATATTCTCTGGAGCCCACTGTTCATCATATCCACCTTAAATGACATTATTCTCGTGTATCTCTCTCTCTCTCTCTCTCTCTCTCTCTCCCTCCCACCTCTGCAACTTCATCTTTCTGCAGAATGGTGCTGCAACATAGCGTGCCCTCTACAAAGAGACCATGTGACAAGAGGAACTATGACATGTTATATTCATAGATGCCATCTGCTGAGCGATCAACACCAGATAATACAAAGCCAAAAGACCTGACGTGAAAATCAATACTGTGGCCACGTGTGGATATTCAAAATCAGATACTCTCGCGATGATAGGCGTATTTCTAAGGGTATTTTCTACCAACTTTTAGTGTTTTTGTGCTTTAACAACTAATTTTTGTGGGTTACATGTTTCACTGTGAATTCATTTGAGCGACATCGTCTGCATCGTCTTGTGCCTAATGGATCCATTAAGCTGGAGGTCGTAAACAAAATTACGCCACAACCTCTGGATTTGCCAGAAGGAGCTGAGCTCTCATGGAACAGCTGTAAATATGACCAGAAGAGTTATTCCAAAGTCCACATTGAAATCACCCTCAGGAGATGCATGTTTACATTCTTCAAGGCTGTATGTGCACAGCGTATAGACTACTGCACATGGGATCTGATCGATGCTCCCATAGCGTTGGTCAAATTATCTCCTGCGGGCACAAATCTTTTAGACGAGCGGTCACTTAGACACTTAAATGAATGAAGCTCAATTGAGTCATCAGTCTGGTGTATGGACGTCTCCGTGCTGCCATATTAAATCAACTTTTGCCAGGAGAGAGGTCATGGCTCTAAATTGTTGTTAAATCATTTTGTATAATTGTTTTCTCATGTGTCCCTTTGCCTGTGTGCCACGGTGCTGCTGATTCAGTCACGATTTGATTAAAAGCATGCCACTATGACAGATGTCACAGTTAGTTAGGCTACTGTTAGCATAAAGGTTATATTTTACTTTATAAATCTTATTACTCTTATCTCTGTACCTCACAGTTTATGTCCAGACCTGTTCACATTAGCTTCAAAGTTTTCGAAGCCATTTTTTCCTCTGCATCTATACACGCATCAAACATAATGCAGTTAAGTAGCTGGCTAGCACTTAGCATGTGCTGCTAATGGGGTCGTTCCATTTAACCTCGGACGTTACAAATGGAACACCACCGCAAGTTGGAATTCCAGCTGGGAAGGTCGAAGGAACCTCACCACCCGTGACTTTGAAATTCAAGATGCCCCCTCCATTTTAGCTCCATTATTTAGTGTATAGCTTGAGAAGCATAACTCGGGCTAGCTTAAATTTAGCTATCATTTTTATATGCGTAGTTTAGCTAAAGCTGGGTAACAACTTCTATTGTTTTGGTTAAATTAAATACTGGCGATATTTATCTATTTGTTATTTTTTAGTCAGCGTGTATTGAAAAAAGCTAATGAATGAACGCAATGCAGATAAATGAGCTGAATTAAATAGTTTATAGCATAATTCTTACCTTGTTCAACGTGATCGTAGCTCATAGTCATTGCTTTACATTGTGTTGTATTATGTGAGGTTCATTTTGTGCCCAATTAATGTTGAACTTACTGGAGCCAGTCTGGTGCAAATCTATGAATCTCAATAACTCAGGGTTGTGCTCGCTGCCTCTGAACACTGATCAGTAGCTTTATTATGTTATAATCTATATTTGTGTACTCAAAACCCAAAATCGATAAATCTGACATCAATAAATAACCTGTAACAACGCATATAAACCCATGCTGGGTTTGACTTTGCAGGCAGGACATTATAAATGTGTGGACAGTGTAGTGAGTGATGAAGAACATTTCAGTCACAAGAGAGATGAAGCGCCGCAGCAGATGGAGCTGAGATCTGTCACTGATGAAAACAGCACTGGGGCTTATTTGTCCGGCTCCTGAGCCAAACTGAGCCGAGCTAAATATGGAAAATGATGAAGCAGGGACGTGAAAACAGGTAAAAGGGAGATAACGGCAAGAGATGAGTGCAGAACGAAGGAGTGATGTCAGAGAGGGTCATAGGTCAAAGTAGTCCAATCAATTTGCTTTAGGTTAATGCAGATCTGTGACACGGGTTTAACCTTGTGACATTGACCTTGTATAGCCCATATTCACACATCACAGTTTGTCTCTGTGAGGCTTAACAAGGTGTGGCAGCCTCTCTTCTTAACCCTCAATAAGAGTAAAGAAACACTACCCTCACCACTTACTTCACAATAATCACCAGGCAATATTAAAATAATAGAATAATGCGTTCATTTCTAAGAACTTAAAAAATTGATGAGGGATAAATTAAAGGCTGCTCGAAGATCTTTGGGCAAGTTGTTGCATATTTGATAAGTACAACAGATAAAGGCAGCGCTCCCAGTTTTTTTCTCTTCGGAGAATATTTAGTTTGCTGTACAAGATTCTCAAGGATGCTGCACGACCATGACTAAATAATTCATCACCTTCTACGACAGGGCTGCAAAAATTTAATCTAAAAACAAACCGGGCAGCAGTGAAGTGGCTGCAGGAGCGAATGAGTTACGGCTCACTCTTATTTTTTTTTAGTTGCCCAAGTTGAATCAATCAATCGACATACGGTGCAGCATGAAGTGTGATATTTATTGCCAGGGTGTCGTGCTTTACATTCCTGAGAGGATTAGACTGTTCTCAGCAGATGGTGATTCATGAGCGTGCAGAGATTTACAAAGTGCATTTAAAGCCAAACAGTTTAAACCACGTTGTGTTCACTGTGTTATACTGCCATCCGGTGGCAGAGGATTATTGTTGCAACTATCGAAGCTTATTGTTGCACCCCCCCCCCCCACACACACACACACACACACACACACACACAGAGAGATTATTATTGGTTACTCTATTTGATTAGATTTTTGTATTGTTTTATTTTATTATATTTCTATATAACACATACATGTTAATATATTTTTTCTTCTGTATCTTCTTTCTCTGCATTTTTGTTATTACAAATAGTAATACATGCTCTACATATGTGTGTTTCATGCTTTTGCAGTAAAACATTAATGTGTCACCTGCCATCTGGCCTGACTCCAGAGCAGACTCTACATCCGCTGCTCTTTGCCCTTGACGATGACTTGCACTTCCCTCAGCACACTCTGGGTCTCAGCCAGTTCTGCTGTGTCCAATCTAAAGTCTCTGGTCATCTCTGACTATAGGAAGAGAAGGTTGACGGTAAATTGAAGGACGCGTCCTTCTCGTCCCCTTGACGGGATGTTTTCATGTGATGTTCTCAGAATAGATACCATCAGTCATTAAACATTAAACTGTGTATTAATTAGGGACTCTGATAGGAATTGGATGGGGATCATATTAAGAGTCGAAGTGGAAATATCCTTTTGTGTGTGTGTGTGTGTGTGTGTGTGTGTGCGTGTGTGTGTGTGTGCAACTCTATCAGCAGTATCAAGTCATTACAATAACCTTCATTGGACCCCACATCCTGGAATTGAACAAATATTATCTAGATTAAATGAACAGTGCATCATTTCCTTGTTCAGATATCAACCTCACATTGTCCTAGTAAGTTTCCTAACCCTTGCTAATTTATTTTTCAAAACTACCATTACTGCTGCTGCTCCTCTGCTGCCAGTATCACTTCTAGTTGTTCTATTACCAGTATTGGGCCACAACTCACACACTTACACACTTGCAACTGTAGGTGGCAGCACAGTTTCAACAAATGGATCTGCCACACAGCTTTGAGGAGAAAGTATTTGCTAAATACTCTTGTACACACGTTGGCAGATGTTTTTTTTCTGCACCTCGTTTTCTTTGCTTGTTTAAAACTGCAGAAATACACATCTCATTAAGCAGCCTCAGCATAAGAAATAAGCTCTGGTATGACACTTTAAAGATTGTACTGTGGGTTATAAACAATGCTCAGCAGAGTACAAAAGACATATGGTTGTGTAGGAGCACAAACGAACAAGGAAACAAAAAAAAAGCATTTGAATTTAATCAGCAGTTCAGCTACTGCACCGCCGGACAATGGGATGTTCTTTTTTTTCCTCACTCTGAGATATTAAATACAACTGTGGGCCCAGAAACGAACTGCAACATATGAACAGAAATGTAAAAAAATAAAGATTCTGTGACTTGAAGTTAAATTCATGTTTTTATTATAACAAACTGAAGGGGTAATGTGAACACATTGTGTTGACATACAGGACTATCGTACGTCTTCTTGAAACAACTCCTCCAGAAACAAATTCTTTCATTTCATGGAGGTTTTATAAAAAATAAAGATGTAAAGTGAGATGAGACGTGCTGGTCACTTTTACTGATTGGCAATTAGAGTTGAATCCCTGTTTGAGAATTTTTCTAATTAGCAAGTATCTTTCCACCGATATACATGCATGTGTGTGATACATGTAATCTCATAACTGATCTCAGAATCCTTCAAGTTGAGTCAAGGGCATCTTAACCAGCACGCTCGTTTGCAGCCGTATAACTAGTCACCACTCAAAGTATAATGCACATTGATGAATCTGGATTGAGCCAGATTTCTAAGGTGAGGTTTCTAAGGGAAAATATAACCTGTTGAAAATGGTGTTTTATATGAAGCCCCCCTGGTGACATGACCTGGCTCTATAGTTTTAAAGTTTATTTTAAATCTATACTTGCAGTATTTATTTCGCTGTAACCATTGAAAGTGCAGGTCTGTCCTGCTCCCCCCTCCATTTAGAACGGAGCCTGGTTTTGTTAGCCCGAAGCAACTGTCCCAAGATGGCTGCCGAGTGGCGAGACCTTCCTCTGAGGACTTTGCTTCCACTTCAATATCGTTCTAATTGAAGTCTATTTTTGGCTTGAGCTGGTCAAGCACACCTCCCTCTGGCTGGTGTAGGCACCTCCTTATCTGGACAGACACAGGCCAGCTGTATGTTTAATGTTGCAGGCTCCTGGCTATATATTAAACATAGATGCAATCAATGTCATGTTAAAGTGTATTTTAAACACTTTAAAACTTGCTAAGTTCAAAAACCTTTAGATCGTATTCTTGCGACGACTCCTGCATATTTGAACCGATCATAAAAATGAAATCACCCAGATAAAATTTGATTGATTGATTTATGACGGCACAATGAAATGTGGCTTTGGGGGAAAAAAGGCTCTGAATTTCGGTGTTATGTTTTTTAATGTCACGCTGAGTGTGACCGCTCGTCCATTAGGACCTATCGATCATCAGAACTGGGCGTTCGAGAGACACTCTGTGAGAATCAAAGTGCTTGGGGGGGGGACGCACTTGGCCGACACCCAAAAATTATCTCAGAGTCACCCCGGTGGAAGCCAAGACGCCACGATACTGCAGACCAGCTTCCTGTCAAGAAGAGGAATAATGCAAACTTTCTCTCTTTACGCCTGAAATGCTGATGAGGGGACGAGCACACGCGGCGATTCTGCATCGCTTATAATAGTCTCCTTTTTCATCGTCAAAGCGGTTTCAGTTAGCACCTGATGATCGTGCAACTTGCATATTTATCAGCTTTTAAACAGTTATTGGATCCCCCCCCCCCCCCCCCCCCCCCCCCCCGCGCCCTTAACTGACACCTCCCGTGGTCGTACCAAGCTCCTGTCATTGAGCGTGTGGGTAAAAATGATGAAGCAGGTCAAGAGGTGTTGATTAACTCTTACAAATCACCGGTGAATCCAGCACTGGACTAGTTTGTCTCCTTCTCTCTGGAGCTAGAGTCTTTATTTTCCTTCTCCCCCTCGTCCTGCTGCCGGGAAACTTGCTGACCTCTGAGGCTTGGATTACCTGACAGGGCCTGAGAGAGCAGCTCAGATGCACTTTGAGGACCCGGCCCGCGCTGCCTCCGATCAATGCTCATTGACTCTTGTCTTTTTTATTTATTTATTTATTTATTTTTACAAGAGTTACATTACAGTAAATGTGTTCGCTTTGCAGTGGCTCGGCAAACTGCAGCGGCAAACACGTTGTTCCATAGATTAGGAAGTACAGATCCATTCCTGTCCATGTGGCCGCTCAGCGGATGACAGTGTCATTCTTTAATGCAGCTGTGATTTACAGTTTGTGTCATAGGATGATCCAACATGACGTAGCGTGATGGGAAAGGACACGATGTCATGTAATGTGGTTTAATATATGGTGGATATGACACCAACACACCCACTAAGCTACAGAGGCACGGGGCCCCCAACTCAAGTGGAGCCAGTGTAGACGTCTATATTCAGCGTGGTTTAGGTGATATATCGAGAAAAGCTCAAATTTCGCATTCGAGCCCATAACATGAAACATTCATGCATCATCCTCTACACAGCTTATCAGTTGAGGGTCACCTAAGCCCATCACCAGTTTAAATAGGGTTTAAGTGTTTATTAGCTTATAGTCAATTTAAATAAGAATTAATAAAGTTTTTTATTTGTCCCACACAATAAATTATAAACATATTATGTTAAGCTCAGTCAAAATCTGTCTTATGGAGTCATCTTACTTTTTTGTTTTCATAATAATCTTATATTTTAAAACATATTGGACAACATGTGGGTCTTGTACAAGGATGTCCTGATGAAAGGAGACTGAGTTCCCCTTGAAGGAGCGTGAAGGACACAACACTATTTATGACAAACCTTTGAACAGTGGCCTGATGGAGACGGGGACGAGGACAGGAACAAAAAAAAAATCTATAAACTGGATGAGATGAATAACTCTGTCCTCGACTAGATTTCATAGAGGAGGTTGGGTGAGAGGAAGATGTTGTAAAAGCTTTCACCTTCTCTGCTCACATGCTTGAGAATGAAAATGTGAAACATCCCATAGTGACAATGCTAAAACAGAAGTTTAGTCCATGTGATTTCTATTGATTTACTTTTTATCGTCTTCTTTTGAGCGGCTGCAACAAGTCAATTTCCTCTGTGGAGATTAGTCTTTTATTAAATTACTCCCAGAGGTTCAGCACCGAGTTGCTCGACAGGTTTCATCAGTTTAAAACTTTTTCTGCGATAAAAAAAAAGTAAATTGCTTGAGCCATTAGTCATTAATGTTAATAAGGTCTCAGAGAAATATTTTAAAAAACATCCCACACTGTGAAGTTTGAGCAAATTACACTCATTTAGACGACGTATGTGTGAGAGACTGTTTGGGGTCATTTAGTTGGCCGACATCGCAGAGGACAAGGGAGGACGGAGAAATATAAATCTAGATCTTTGTCTGCTGCAGTGTTTTTTCCAACGGTGAAATTTGCTGCTATTAATAAGTTAAATACACCAGAGAAAGAGAGAGAGAGAGAGAGAGAGAGAGAGAGAGAGAGAGAGAGAGAGAGAGAGAGAGAGAGAGAGAGAGAGACAGAGAGAGACAGAGAGAGACAGAGAGAGGCAGGAGGATTCCTACCTTCCTCAACACAGGTTTTTCACATTACAACATATTTATTGACTGAACATCTGCAACAAGCTGTGGATCCGGGCTCCTCCTCTGTTTATAGAACAGTGCAGCATTAAGGTCTGAGAGGCACAGAAACTCACGTCCTGTCCCGTTGCCCCCCCTCGCTGCCACACTGCAGAGAGACAGAGGCAAAGAGACAGAGACAGAGACAGAGAGAGAGAGAGAGACGGAGGGAGGGAGAAAGAGGCGAGGGGGTTCAGATGAAGAGAGGGAGGAGGTTTGTGGGAAACAGCGAAGTGAGCTGCACTGCAGCAACTGGGCGTTGGCTGAGCAGGAGGCAGAAAAAGGTCGGATGAAAAGGAAACAGGATGATTGGTGCAGGGGAAGTGGATCAGGTTGATTTTAGTTTGAAATTTAGACAGAAAATATAGATTTGGTTTGTTTGAACAAGATAGTTTTTTTTCTCAGATGACTTGGAAATTCCAGGTTAGTCTGGAACTATATAGGGTTTAGGATCAAGGTTATCTTTGAGGTTATTAATTCACCAGAGGAAAGTAACTAAGTGCATCTAAACAAAGGATTTAAGCACAAACTCAAGGTATTTTTATTTGTTGCTTCTTTATACTTTTTACTCCACTTTATTTGACAGTGAAACTTACTCTGAGTGACATTATCAATTAAACTTTATTATTAGTAATAATAAATTAATTAATAATAAATCCTATAGCTGAAAATGTAATTAATAATGTGTGACTTTCTTCTTGTAATAGACATATTTTACACTGTGGTATTTCTTAAGGATATATACAGTATTTCCTCCACTATAAGTTATAATAATGACTTATATAATTAGTTAAGGTTTGCATTTGTATAGACCTAAGTGTTTATTTCAAATACAAGTTTTAAGGGACAAAAACAAATGTGTCTTCATTGAGAAAACCAGTTTAAAACTATGACAAAAACATGTGGCTGTGCATTATCAGGAAAACCAGGGTATGATTGGAGTTGTGATTTGGGGTTAGTGAACTACAACTGTGTATTTATATATATATATATATATATATATATATAAATATATAATATGCAGTGGGGTCTGGGTCGTGGGAAATTGTGAATGGGAAAGTGGTGCATTGAAATATCAACAGTTTTCATTTTTTCCCTCTCTTATGTCATCTGCTGCTGTTTATTCTTCTCCTCTGTTCATATCATCAGTCAGAGCTTTAGTGATGCTTCTAACTTCTAACTGAAAAAAGGAATTCAGACAGAAGTTCACGATCTGCTGCGTCATTTCTACTTTTACGTTTTAACAGCTGCTCTGTTTCTGCGTCAAATGAATCACAGATCATTAAACTTCCGATAATGGACATTAATTCTTCATATGCAAACGTTTCTGCGTTCGATGCTGCAGTACTGATCAATCATCACCAGCAGATCCTGAAAAGCTGCTCCGATTCCATTTCATACCATGCATGTGTATGTACAGGCCTGCAAGTCAACAGAGGACAGAAACCAATCACACACACAGAGCAATATATATATATATATACAGCCATAATGTGCAAGACGCTCCCTTATCACCCAACCCACCTCAAGACAGGCAATATAATGTTTAACGCTGTAAGCATTTTCTTTACCGTCCTCTCTACACAGGCCCGTCTCCATCTTTCTGCTCTTACCTCGGCTGTCCTGCTACTTATATCTCCATTTCTGATTTTCTCTCTGTATACCTCTCTTTCTTCATCCCTTTTTTTTCCTGTTTTCTTTCTTTATTTCTTTCCCTCTTCCTCTCCGGGCCAGGGAAATGTGCTGTGTCTGCAGGGGTGGGGTGGGGGGGGGGTTCTTTGGTGCAGGAGACTGGGAGTAATTGATAATGGTGCCGCTTGCTGCCCTTGCTATCAAGAGAGCTGTGTTTGCTTTTAAAGGAAGCGAGACGGAAAGAAAGAAAGAGGGAGCACAAGTCAAGAGAGAGGGATAAAAAGCAGAAAGTCACAAGTCAAAGGCGGACATAAAGAAAGAGAGAGAGATATTGAAGAGAGCCAGAGGGGAAGACAGTTTAGTGGGAGAGGACTTTGTACCTTTCACAAACTTGTTCTGTGTTGGCCTCTTACTTTTTGGAGTCATGTTCCCTTTTCTAACATGACTCCATTCTTCCATTATCCTTTAAGGGTCTTCAGACTGTGGGAAGATGCTGGAGTACTACGAGAAAACACAAAGCATGAAAACTCCACACAGAAACACCAAACCGGGATTTGAACCAAGGACTCTCAAGCTAAGACAGTGCTAACCACTGCGCTGACATGCCGCCCTAACCAGAGTCCATCTTAGTCTTTGCGCAGAAGAAAAGTTTTGTCAGTCAGCTACCTGTTGTGCTACCAACTCAACCATTGGCTCTTTTCCATTTCCGATTATTCCATGAAAGCCTCCATTAGTTTTTTGTGGGACTTGACCCCGAATCCTTATATTTCCTACAAATTTAATCTGTCCTGCATTACAAAAGTGAGCAGCAGCGATTATATGTTTACATTTTCAATACTTCTTACATTTGTACCTTCATTGTAGCAGACATCACAGCGCAACGATACCAAACACAGGAAACCTGATGTGTGATATTTAATACTTCAGTGAAACTCGGTGCATAAACTGTTTCTTTTTATATCTTGCCAAGTCGCTCTGGGGAAAGATACGATTTTGAAGTTCAGCTCGAGCTGAAACAAAAGGAATCACATTTCCATCCCTCCCCTGTGTGTGTGTGTGTGTGTGTGTGTGTGTGTGTGTGTGTGCGCGCGCTGTTGCTGATGCAGTTATTTACAATTCAGGGTTTTCCAGCATTGGTGCCCGACTGCGTCAGACCCGCCTCACCACTGAATGTGCCACTTAAATATTGATGAGGTCTCCAGGCTCTCTGTGGTAATGATAATGTCAGAAACACTGTGGTATACAACTACAATAACAGGCATGGGGAGAATGTTAACACCTATACTGGTGAGGCACAAGCTTTTACAGCAGCACACATGCAGGTAGGAGGAAGTTCATGCACGTGTAACTAACAGGGCGTGGCTCACCCATGGTGGCTCTGGGCGTAAAACGGGTCGTCCACTGACCAAAAAATCAATAGTTTCATCTCCGACTCCTCCAGTCCACACGCCAAGTTGTCCTTTTGAAAGATACTGAACCCCAAATTGCCCCTGATGGATTTTTCATGTCACATATGCACAACCACATATGTACAAATGCCTACATTACCGTATTTTCCGCACTATAGGGCGCACTGGATTATAAGGCGCACTGTCAATGAATGGTCTATTTTCGATCTTTTTTCATATAACTTTATTAAACGTGTTCACAACAACTCTCCACATTGTTCGTCATTATCCGAGTCAGAGTCAGTGTCGTTGCTGTTACCTGGCAGTTCAGTGATGATTCCGGCCTTCGTGAAAGCTCGGACCACAGTTGAGACTGATACCTTAGCCCAGGCATCCACGGTCCATTGGCAGATAGTAGCGTAAGTCGCCCGGCGCTGTCTCCCTGTCTTGGTGAATGTGTGTTCGCCTTCTGTCATCCACTGCTCCCACGCAGCTCGCAGTATAACTTTGAACGCCCTGTTGACACCAACATCTAGCGGCTGGAGTTCTTTAGTTAATCCACACTGTAATGTTATGGTGAAGCACAGTGTGTATTACTCCGCGACGCTCCTGACTACGGTAGCCGTAATGCTATGAGCGGTGCGGCTCTGTAGTTTACCAAAGTCGTACTAAAACATTTTGACAGAGCGCCGTGTACCACACAAAATCGCTTCGAGGTCAGTAAGCACAACCACAATGAATCCATATATAAGGCGCTCCGGATTATAAGGCGCACTGTCGTTTTTTGAGAGAATTAAAGGCTTTTAAGTGCGCCTTATAGTGCGGAAAATACGGTACACTGAAATGCACGAGGCTCTAAGGTACAGTATATACACCTTAGAGTTAGTCATACCTTATGAACATGTTGGGTGTTCATATTATATTTGAATATTATAAATATTTGAGTGTGTTCGCCTCAGTTCCTCAAAGACACTCATTCAAACTTCTGTTTAAGTCGGGAGAAAAACAACAACACATGTTCGGGACAAAAATAGGGAGCTGCAAAAAAAAACTGTAGAGACCCTAGAGAAGAAACTTCCTGCTCGCCGCACACAAGGGAACACCTGCCCCTCCTAAAATACAAAAACACCCCACCACACACACACACACACACACACACACACACACACACACACACACACACACACACACACACACACACACACCAGATCCTGTCGTTCCCCGGCCTCGCCCTCTCTCTTCAGAGGAAATGAGATATGCTGATGAAGCTGCTGCACCTCTCCTCGATGAACACGAACCGTTTTGCCACTTTTTGAGACATCAAAGCGAGTCAGGAAAACTCTGGGAGAAGCCTGTGATATTTCATCTTTGTTTTACATGCGCTTCTTCCTCGTGGAGTATATGTGCTCAAAACTTGTGCGATGGGATGTGTGAATCTTTTGTGCCTCTGATACCAAATCCCACTTTTCCCCCTGGAGCTCAGACGATTAACTTTCGGTTCTTTTTATGTTTCCGAGAAGGAACTCTCTCAAACAACTTTTTGCATAATAACTAGTGATGGTTCTAGGATTTTTCTTAATCAGGGGCCGAAAAGGGGCCACAATTTACACAGAGAGGCCAATTATATGTCCAACATCAATGCACTGATTCAGAAAGATGCACATTAAAGTTCTTCCTTGTTTACTGTTCTAGTAAGTTAGAAATCCAACAATTTGACAATATATCACACAAGAAAGTCCCTCATGGATGCTCGACTTCAGTTTCAGGGGGGGGGTGCTAATATATTGCAAACTCATAAAGCATTTGAAGAACCTTCACAGGAAAGAGCACAAATTCAGGCAGAGAGGAAAAAGGACGAATCACAGCAGCAAACTTTGGAAACCACTGAGACAAAGACATAGACAAACCCAAAGCAAGAAGGAGAACCAACGCACTTGTTGCATTCATATTTCTACACAACAAAGAGCCCAGGTAAAGTTTGTCTGGTCGCAAAAACACATGCAAAACTGCCCTCCACAAACTGTGAGGAGGGGAACACATTTCATTCAAACATGCGTTATATGAAAAGTTATTTTCTAAATGCACAGGTATCGAAACTGAATCGGCCAATACGCAAAGACATCAGGAAGGGACAAATAATATCGGATCATCCTTAATTAAAAACATCTTTATTGTAAATAGCCCCGTTAGTGCACGAACATGACGTTTGTGTGCAGTTGAGTGCAGTTTTCTGCAGCCTGTCTCAATCTCATGAAATATGCAGACTTGACCTCAGTAATTGACGTTCACCAGCCGGGGTTTGCGTGACTCCTTAGTTTCTTTTTCCAAACCAGGGAGACGGTTTATTCAACCGTGACGCTACTACTCTGCCTCTCAGCCCGTCTGGCTCACGGCACAGTTTGCAGCAGGAGAGAGAGAGAGAGAGAGAGAGAGGTTAGTGGATTACAGGAGAAAGAAAAGAAAATGTCATGCTTTGCTTTTTCCCCCCCTAATTACATCAATATGGCAGTTGATGTCTTATTTATATACAGTATATGTGACAGTTACTTTCATAAAGGGATCATCCCTAGTATTACCTCAATGTACACTGTTAGTGTGATATAAAGTATATGATAATAAAACCTGAGAGAAAGTCCACTCTATCTCTTGATCTGCCAAAAACCTAATGGCCACACTGTCTATTGACCTTCTCCATACTTATATTACAGTAGCATCTAAAAACTGCATTTTCAGTGCAATCACAGTCTATTTTACAATGAATAAATAAGTTGTTAAAATACTTTTCAACAAATGAAGTAGTATAAATCTGTCTTTTCTCTTAATCTTGTGTTATTGTGGAAAGGCAATGACTGCTTTCTAATCATTTTTCGATTTTTGTTTTCCCTGCAGGGAAATCTAGTCAACAGTAAAGCACAGAGACGTAAAATAAATAAAAAAGAAATGTAGTTTAATTTAAGCCATTTAAATGTGCAAATCACCCCTTGAAACAAATGCAGAGTGCAGAGCTCACACCACAGGAACAGGAGTGGTTGTGAGATTAGGGGAAAAGAGAGGGCGACTGCAGAGTGTGTTCATTTTTTAAAATAAAAAATGGGAAGCACTAACTTCAGGGATTTTCACATAAAAGCAACGATGAGGCACAAAAGCTGATGCAAGGATCCAACAACCATGACTCATCTGCGTTAAGGAAACACCCTCCCTCCCTCCGTCCTGTCCTTTTATTCCTCCTACATATCCCTCCTTTCCTTTAATGCATCTCTGCATCTAGTTTCTTTATAGACTGAGCAAGCACAGCGAGTACATGTAGTAAATTCTGCAGAAACAAGCAGAAACAGTTTTATTTACTATGTAGTGTCAGATAGTGAAGAAGAGCCGACATGCGCAGCAGAGCTTAGGGTAATAGAAAGAAGTGGAAAAATATACTTAAATACATAACGGTACAACCGACAGAATTTGATGAGGTTTTCTTTGCATATTTTCACACCTGCTGTTGTAGATAGTGACTGTTGTATTAGAGGTATTAAGAGGGGGGATAAAGAGCATTAGGTTAAATTCACTAAATACAGATTTTTTGAATTAATTCTGCACCAAATTGCACACACTCATACATTTCAGACCCGTAAACATGTCTTTTATTCATCAAGGTCCGTAAGTTCATCTCTGAGAAATCACAAATGTTAAGAAACACCCTGTCCCACAATAAAAAAAGAAAGTAGAAAACTATTCCTGGATCTGCCCCCTGATCCAGATCCGCACCAACATTTCATGGGTCCTTTCCCGACCCATAATGCATCCTTCCACCAAGTTTCATGGTGTTGTCCCGTATCCATCCATTGATTCACAATTCATGGGGAGCATTAGTGAAATAAATGTTCCACACACTTTTACTGTATATCTCATGTGCAATGAGAGAGTCCCACACACACACACACTCCGGGAGGCAGTCACTGATTTGAGAGATTACAAACTGTCTCAGAATACTAAGTGCTACTTAGCAGGATTGGCTGCAGGCGCCCCACACTGGTGCCGTGTTAGTGAACCTATTACTGTAAGAAAATAAATGTAGCCGTTGTTAACCTCCTGTCGTTCTTTGAATCACAATCACTTTAATCGCAAAGCCCCAAAAACCAACTTTGAAACGTTGGTGGTTGTGGTTGTGCTGCAGGAGACATGCACAAGGAGCTCAAACACAGAGTAAACCTCAATGCAACCCTGAAATACTGACAATAGAATATAGGCTACAGTACATATAACAAGTACACACACTTAGGTGTACAGTATATGGACCACGTTCCTTTAAACTCCTGTTTGACATCTAAATGTCCGCAGATTATTACAACAATAGGGAAATTAGGCAGGACATTTTCAAGGACAAGAGAAGATGACCTGAAGCTCTAGCCACCACCAAAATATAGTTTTTGTGTTTCTGTGTTTCTGTGCCGAATGAAATCTTAGAAAGACCAGCGTTGACTTTGCTCTGTATTCAACAGAAATCACCACCACTTTACCCAGACGTTAGAAATGGCAGAGGCAGATCGGAAAACAGTTGCATGAGTCATTCAAGAGGGAATACCAAATTCTGTGGTTCAGATAAAAGGACCTGTTGATATAGACTGTAACCCCCTTCCCACACACACACACCACACCACACACACCTTTCTAAACCTCAGTGCTCGCTTCACCCTCTTTCTCCTCTCTCTCTCTCTCTCTCCCCTTCTCTTTGTCTCCCCTCCCTCCTCTGTCCCCTCCCTCCTCTGTCCCTCCCTCCTTCGGCTCCATCAGGATTCTGCAGCTCAGCCTCTGCAGCATGACTCCACTTTCCTCGCTGCGCCTCAGTCTGCCTCTCCAGCAGCTCGCTGACAGGACCCAGAGAAATACTGTAATGGCCTGAAATAACCAGAGGGCTGAGGCAGACCTACAGCACACATACGCACTCTGCTCCACAAACACATATGGCACAGCACCGCGGTTTTTAGACCCAGACAGTTTAATTCAGTCTTGACTCAGTCATTAGGCCTTTAAGAGACTGTAATAGTGTAAATAAACAACACAACAAGCAGCTGTTCCGCTGCAGCTTTTTTAGATAAATGTCCTCCAGCACCTCATCAACAGGCATTGCCCCTGAACCGCTTGTTAAATTGTGTTTTTGTGCCTCGGCTTGTCTTTATGCTTCACACTGAGCTGCCCGAGTCACGGCTGAAATACAGTGTTTCAATGATTTATGAGCATATAAAGAGTTGACGACAGCCACAAAAGAAGGGCACCAAACTGTGCTCGTCCTCATGTGGAAAGAAGCTGCATGGCGTCTGATTAATTGCCTCGAGTGATGTTCGGTTCGAAGACAACAAAACTGAATATGAAATAAATCTGGGGGTGTGGAGTCGGAGGGATGTGACCAAACCTGTGTAGGCTGCTCTTCATCCCAGCGTGACGTGAGCAGCTTCAGAATCTTTTGTATAAGGTTTTGTTTAGTCTCATGTGACCAATATCTCTCTTTTTTTTTACATCTAAGCTGAATTATTAAACGCCTGCTTAGATGCTTTCTACTTTTTTTACCTATTGAATATTATATATGCTGCAGATTCCCTCCTCTTGTTTTAACGTTTTCGCTTTAAAGTATCCGCTATGAAACGTTATTTTAAAACCTTGAATGGAATCTGCAGTGCCGTTCGTGACACACACAGAAACACACACTGTGCAAAAGCTGATGACTCATCACGCTGATGGATTCCGCTGAGTCATGCAAGTCAAACGGAGACAAAAAGGGTTTAACAGTGTCTTTCAATGACATAAACAAAAACGATAAAATTCTGTTTACATCCAAATTTGTCATTTAACTTTTGTGCTTTTTTTTTATCTGCAGCCGTATGTGATGAAATGACTCTTTCAAAGAGTTTAGCATCTGTTTCGTGTCCTGCATCCTGATGAGGAATCGTCTCTTTAACAGACTCAAGGCTCGAGCTGACCAATCCAGAGTGTCACCCCGCCTCTTCCAATGTTGGCTGGGATTGGCTCCACCCACTTTTGACCCTCAAAGGTCAAGCAGAATACAAAATGGATGGACGGACGGACGGACGAACATATCATCAAGCAACTTTTGCAAATATAATTTCCGAATTCTCAAATTTAAAACTCTGGTTCCTTCCCCCTTTGTCCGCCGCGCTAGAGCAATAACTGGAGTAATAAAACTCGCACTGAGGTAATTTCCTGAGGCTCAGGTAGCGAATAGACGATTCCACAGAGGGTGCAACATTAAAACGTCTAAAAGATGATGGAAGGGTACAGAGACATAAAACGAGAGACGGTGAATCTGCGTCTGTGAGACAGCAGAGGAGGGAGGAGGGTTGCAGAGGAAGAGGGTGATGAGTGACTCTGCAGATTAGAAACATGATGTCAGACCACTGTAGGTGATCCAGGGTATCAGGGATGGGTGGCAGGAATCTCTGGGATTTGAACATGTGCTTTTGTGACAGGAGTGACTCAGATACATGATATTTACATGTGAAATTGGAAATGTTTGTTTCGCTGATTGTCGAGAAGAGAGAGCAAAGGAATCGCAGGTGGGCGGAGACACAGATAGACGAGAAAACCGTCCTGAATTCACTGACCTGAATGTCCTTACACACAGATGCTCACGAATCTGGGGATGCAGCCTCTTCCTGATGACTATAGATCATGTACATGACTCAGGTACTTTGCAACATAAAAGTGTCGGCACTAAACGGACCTGAAGGCCGCCCCACCTAGTACTTATATTGTTTTCCCTCTGTATAAAAATCCTGATAACTGCCAGGTCGCGGAGCCTGAGTCAGATTTTGTGGAAACACACTCTGATGGGATAATTAAATAGGGGTCTCACAGTGGGCTAATTTGGTTTAATCTGTTTGTCCTCCGCTGATCACTCACTCCCTCCTCCAGATGAGCAAAGCTGCTGACTTCAGCTTAAAAAGATTTAACTCGGGGCCTTGTGGGCGTGAGTGAGAATAAGAGGGAAGATGACACTAATCTGCTGTGTTCCTGTCGTGTGTGTGTGTGCGTGCGTGACAGCTGCGTCAACACCACATGGGATTCTTCTTCTTGTTGTTTTCCGAATGACCCTGAAGAGCAGCTTCCTGCACGATGCAGCTTTTATTTGCAAACTGTAACATGTGCAAACAAATTAAAAAAGAAAATCAATATACGCTGACACTGGACAGGAGCTCATATCGCAACGGGGCAGAGCACAAACATGCTGAAGGAAATACTTACATACACACAGTGAACAGTCCACGTGTACTGAGGAAGCATTGCGGCTGTATTGTTAGAGCGGTAAAAGCATAGGCTAAAGATTAACTTCAAGATCCCATTCTAGGGATCTTTTGATATATGTCAAAGCCTTTTCATTGCTTATTTCACTGGTTTTATGCAGAAGTGCAACCTGTTTCAAATCTGTCTTTGATCAGTGATACTTTGGTGTCTGGAACAGGTTTTTGTCTCAGTTCTTCAATGGGAAATTAATAAATTTAGTACTAACCTTAAGAATGGACAGTGAAAACTTATCGGAAGCAATATGTAATACTTGTAAAATATGAAGAGACAAAGCTAGTACTGAGGCTTCCGTGCAATACTTAAAAGCTGAAGGTCAAGGTCATGCTAACCATACTGCTGGCTGTCGTATGATCACAGGCGTGTAGTATGTTGAACACATAGTAGAAAGTTCTCAGGGTACGTGATGGTGGAGGCTGCATTATGATATCATCATAATTTACAACATGAATAAAGAGTCTGATTAGAGTCGAAATGATTCATCTTTACTGGAAACAACAACATAAATCACTGGTTAACCAGCACAGAAATAAGTGTGTGTTTGTTTGTGTGTGCATTGTAAGCAAACAGATTTATGCTACACTCCTGCACTTTGTTTATTATACATTCTGTTGCAAGTTTATTAGAAGGCGACAGTTTCGAACTAATGTTGACGTTTTTACTGAAAGCTTGAAGCGGCTCCTGCTGACGAAGCACCGCCTGAAAGATATTCCTGATCTTCACATAAGAGCAAATGATCAATGTGTTTCTGCATCTTCAACTATTGTTTTCCCACTGACTCCCATTAATAATTTGTGCACATAAATCTATCACTGAATGACCAACGTTTTTTCCTCTTGACACTCTGCCACGCTCAGTGCACGTGCATTCTCATGGCATGTATATGTTTGTGTTTGAAGTGCATGTGAAGTAACACAGCTACGTCTTGGGCGTTTGCCAGGTATTTCCCCATGTGTCAGGAGAATGTGGCACAGTTTTACTTCTGTGATTACTTAACTGTGCACACGCCATGGAGGGTCACCCATAAGATGCTGTATCTGAGAGGGAGAGAGAGAGAGGGGGAGAGAGAGAGAGAGAGAGAGAGAGAGAGAGAGAGAGAGCTACTGATGCATTGCAGATAAACTGCAGATCCTGGTGTAACCCCTCCCTCTCTCTCCTCCCATGCAACCCGCCCCCCCAGACCTCCCACCACCATCACCCCATACAGCCATCTACAGCCTGTCACGCCCTGCGTTACCTCACCATCTCCTCCTCTTAACCTTACAACTCTCACAGATCCGTCTCCAGAGCCAACAGAGCTGTTTGCCCTTTTGCAGAATACTGCAGTCTTAGGTTTTAAGCACCATCACAATGGCTCAGGCGGCAAATAACATGTTTCTGCGGCTGCTTCAAATGTGAAGATGTTGCACTTTCCGGCAAAGAAATGTATGAGACGATTGTGCTTTTGCTACTTTTACTGTTGGACTCTTCAGACTGATGATCCCTGCTGCCACTTACAAGCCACATCACGTTTAATGGCCTCTTTTCTTTCCCCTTAAACAGCTTTAAGTTTGGTTAAAAAACAACTTATTCTGCAGTCTATTAACAGATACGTATTTCAGTTAGATTATCAACAGTTTCCATTTGAAGACAAAACTAATTAAAAGCCAAAGACTAACGACATTGGCATCTAACTAGCTACCACCCGATCCTGGATTTGCTCCACAATGTAATGGGTTCTTCCTTGGGCCATGCTCCACCATTTCAAAAGGTTTAATGGAAATCGGTTCAGTAGTTTTTGAGTCATCCTGCCAGCAGACAGTAGAGAAACAAACAAATGGCAATGAAAACATCCCCCTTTGCCTTAATCTCAATTATTGATTGAGGCAACAATTAGACACACATCAGACTTTAAATACATGAGTGAAGCCCCCTCCCAATAAAAACACAATTAATGAACATTTCAATAACATTTTTGCTGAGAAGTCTCCAGTAGTTTTTGATTCATGGAGCTTTTGATTCAAAGAACCTGAATACTAACCTTTCTTCTTCAATAGGAACTAATGGGACGCCCCTTTTTCACCAGCATGTGCATCAGCAGAGCCTCTGAGGAAAACCACTGGGAAAAATGTCAATCAATGTAAATCAATATACAACAAACCTCAAGCTGGAGCTGAACATGCAATAATCTAAATCCTGCACAGACAAGGCTCTGAAGTGCAAACATGTGCACAAACGGATACACACACCCTTGCACAAAGTGTGTGACGTAGCAAAATGTTGAAAACCAAAGACAAATGTGTTTTTTGCAGTAGCTTTGAAACTAACACATTTTCTGTAAACTTTACTGTGTAATTCTGTAACACGTCATCATGCCCAATAAACTGTAAGCCCTCAGGTGTATCCACAGTCTATAGGTGTGATGGTGCATCAAGACTTTGCTACACAACATGATTATTTACCGTGTGATGCACACCTCCATCACTTCTGCTCATGGTCAACTGAAGGTAAAAGATACCAGAGGCGGATACTAACGTTACGGAGAGAGAAACCAAGAGGAGGAGGGAGGGAGAGAATGAGACAGCAGGAAGGAGGCTGGGGAGCAATGGAAAGAATAGAACACGATACATGTATAAGGAAAAGAAAGAAGAAAGAAACACACACATGCACACACAGACACACATACACAACAGTTTGCTTCCCACTTTGTTGCACCAGTTTTCACTGTTTCCTGTTTCAACATGACAATGGTCCCTGTGCACAAACCAATAAAGAACAGTTTTCCCAGTTTGCAGCAAAACGTTACCTTATCTCCATCCAAGACTTTCAGGATGAACTGGAACACCCACTGTGAGCAAAGCCTCAGTGTTGGAACTACTTTAATGATCCTGCAGCTGGATTCTTAAATCATGTTTAAAAAAAAACACAGACGACTGTTGCAGCAGCAGAAAACTAAAGCCTACATATTTTGTATATAATTAAGTATCCAACAGTTACATGTGGCTAAACTAAATACAGCATATGAAAATGATGTGTAGCATTTAGAATATTGACACCACTCATGACACGGATCATTAATCTTCCAGTTTACACACACACACACACACACACACACACAGTGGGCAGAGCCGCATCAATGAAAACTGTAATTAAGGTCGATGCCTCCCTCTCTATTTGAATGTCCTTTCCTCTCCACTGGTTCACGTCGTTCTCTGTTTCCGCTCATGAATAAATGTGGGCGACAGAAGCGTAACTTGCCGCCATGTTTGGTTGTGCGGCACATTACAGGACGCTCAGGAAGACAAATTCAGGGCCTTTAGATAAGCTGCAAAAGAAGATGCTTTTCACATAATATGCTTATAGTGAGAGACAACATAAGAAAGTCTCTATTTCAATTACATGTGATGGGTGTATATATATTTGCCTGACTCCAGTATGGACTCACTAGGAATACGAATTACTACGAATTGAAAAAAAAAGCAAATCCAAACCTAAACCACGTTAAAAAGTCATGAGAGTTGGTGTGACTGTGAGTGTTAATGGTTGTTTGTCTCTGGCCCTGCAAAATGTTGGTGACCAGTCCGGGTTGTAGCTCCGCCTCTCGCCCAATGTCAGCTGGGATCGGCGACCCTCAAAGGATGAGCGGTATCTAAAAAGGAGGACTAGAAATCTGAAACCTTGTCTTTTGCCCTCATAACCTTGTCAGTGTATTCAATATTGAAGGGTATATATAGTTTACAGATTTCATATATCATTTATATAAATATAAATTTAGCATAACGCTGTTGAAAAAGCAACGGTGCTAATGATATGTGCAACTCAACGATGTTTCAGCTAAATCAAGGTCATGTTATCCTTTTAGTCCCTGAATCAGCATAAATAACAACATGCCTCTGCAGTATGTGACCTCAGGACGCCAGTGTCTTGACCCCATTCAATCACACTCTCATCAACTCTGTAGACTCTGCAGGTTGGAGGCCGGTGGCAGACTCACTGGGGGTTTACTGGGATGGGCTCGTCTGGCTGCTGGAGCCTGTTTGTGCTGCAGTGCCACTTGACAGTGCTCCAACCCTTCTGCAGTGCACTGGAGCTCAACTCCGGTGTTGAACGCCCATCCCATGCACACACCCTCGTTCGGTCGTGTACATCGCGCCACCCTCGTCCTCATAGGGGACGTCCAAAAAAGCACCCAGCGAACGGCCCAGCAACGAAATGAAATCGTCTGACATCCTGAAAAGAGACGTGAGGCAGTGGTCAAGGGCACGGTCACTGCAACGAGCGAGGAGACTGTGGAATGCGGCATCTGGAATGTTATCGTTTACATTTACAATTCATAGTAGTGATTAAAATAGGCAGATCGTCATTGTGACCATCTCTCCCTCCCCCCCTCCCTCTCTCTCTCTCTCTCTCTCTCTCTCCCTCCCTCCCTCCCTCTCTCTCTCTCTCTCTCCTCTCTCTCAGTCTGTCTTTCTGTCTCTGGAGCGATCTAAAATTGGCCTGATGCATTAGCTCTGCTCGTCTGAGGCTCGCAGTGGAAAGCCGATGAAAAGCAGGAACAAGGAAATGTGATTTATAGCGAACGCCCCAAGTGAAAAGTTTGCATGCTCTCATTTCGAGATCCATAACAAGCACCATTTTATAGGCGACAACTTTCAAACATAGTCCTATAAATGTCTCCTGATTTAGATTTAGCTTAGCGCCCTTTGTTCTGAACATTCACCTGAAATGAACCAGGACTTACATGGCTGCACCATAAGCGTGTTGATTGCTACAGAGTTAAATACACTAAGTGAAGCATCCTCAGAAAGCACTGATGCTGCTGTTTTTGCTGCATTAGCTCCAGTGATTGTTAATCATTTCTCATTGATCGGCGTGACCTGCGATTAGACTGAAGCACGGTGGTTGGTAGGCGATCAATAAAAGTCGGTGAGACCCAAATCACCAGACCAGGGTTGTCTCCCATTGAAGTGTCTTCCATTCAAATTAGGAATATGCCTTTAAATTTGATCAATCAAGTGTTTCTGTAAATGTTTCATTGCAATGCTCTGCAGGTGAAAACATCCAAATGTAGAGAGTACTAACTACCCTCCTCACAGCTGGATGAACACTGGCGAGGTGTGTGAGTCAGTAACAGTAGTGGTGTCAATGTGGATGTGTTTGACCAATAAGCCTCATGGGCCATGACTTCAGGGGACACTACATTGACAAACATTTCCTGGAGACTTAACTAACCTTAACCATAAGTAGCTACTTTCAGTACTCTAACCCTAAACCTAAACCTAAACCTGTCCTAATCCTAATCCTAATCCTAAAAGTAAACTAATCGTAAAGCACGTCTTCACCTTAAAATGTTATGATTTATGTTATGCAATTTACGATGGACTTGTAATTTGTCAACATAAGGAAGGCACATCCCCATAACATATTTAGGTCCCCACAACATGAGTAATACCTCGACCCCCCCACACACACCCTCACATACACACACACACACAGGAAAAACCTAGTTTTCTGTCCATGGTGCTGAAATGACTGCACCAATTCAGCAGTGACTGATCACTCATCTAAATTCAAATTAGAATGATTCTTCAAGGTGAATGTATCTCAATCAATCAATTTATCTATCTATCTATCTATCTATCTATCTATCTATCTATCTATCTATCTATCTATCTATCTATCTATCTATCTATCTATCTATCTATCTATCTATCTATCTATCTATCTATCTATCCATACATCCATCTATCTATCTATCTATCTATCTATCTATCTATCTATCTATCTATCTATCTATCTATCTATCTATCTATCTATCTATCTATCTATCTATCTATCTATCTATCTATCTATCATACATCATCTATCTACTATCTATCTATCTATCTATCTATCTATCTATCTATCTATCTATCTATCTATCTATCTATCTATCTATCTATCTATCTATCTATCTATCTATCTATCTATCTATCTATCTATCTATCTATCTATATCGCTATCCATCTAAAGTTGGAGACATGCATCCTCCAGCCCACGTGGCTCAGAGTGAGCTGGACCTCGGCCCATTAGCAGCAGCCTGAGGGGGACGCGCCCTCCCCTCCCCTCCCCTTCCCTCCCCTCCCTCCCTCCCTCCCATCAATGGACGGGACTAAAGTGCTTGGACTCTCCCTGTCAGTGGTTGAGCCTGAGCTATAAAAGGGGCAGACAGAGTAGGTCTAAGTCGCTGAAGGAGCCATACACCCCTCACCTACATACTCTCTCATACACCCACCTCCTCCTGGACGGCCCCCCTCTCATTCCTTCGCACATCCCCTCCGGTAGTCTGACCGGATGAGTTACCCGGTGGACACGATAGGAAGCCCTTTCAGAAGAGCTATGGATACTAGGACGAGCAACTACGGCTACAGCCGCTCCGGCACCCCCTCCAGCGGCTTCCGCTCCCAGTCCTGGTCCCGAGCGAGCCCCGGCTCCACCGTGGCCGCGTCTTACAAGAGGAGCGTGAACATGCCGGTGTCCCGCGGTTACAGCTCCACGGTGCTCAGCTCCGCCGACAGCGGTGATTACAACCAGACCTCCATGCTGAACGGAGACTACAAGCGATCTAACGAGAAAGAGCAACTCCAGGGGCTCAACGACCGCTTCGTTGTTTACATTGACAAGGTGCATTACCTGGAGCAGCAGAACCAGCAGATCGAGGCGGAGATCCAGGCGCTGCGGCAGAAGCAGGTGTCTCGCTCCCAGCTGGGAGACCTGTACGACGAGGAGCTGCAGGAGCTGCGCTCCGTGCTGGAGCAGATCCACCATGACAAGGCGCAGATTCAGATCGACACCGACCACATCGAAGAGGACATCCATCGGCTCAGGGACCGCTTCGACGAAGAGGCGCGCATCCGGGAGGAGACTGAGGCCATCATCCGCGTCCTGAAGAAGGACATGGGCGACTCGGAGTTGGTGAAGTCCGAGTTGGAGAAGAAAGTTCAGTCGCTGCAGGATGAGATCGCCTTCATCCGCAACAACCACGAAGAGGAGGTGAGCGACTTGATCGCGCAGGTCGAGGCTTCTCATGTGACCATGGAGAGGAAGGACCTGCAGAAGACGGACATCACCGAGGCTCTGCGGGAGATCCGCTGCGAGCTGGAGGGTCACTCCAACCAGAACCTGCAGCAGGTGGAAAACTGGTTCATGTGCCGCTACTCCAAGCTCACCGACGCTGCTGAGCAGAACAAGGACGCCATCAAGTCCGCCAGAGACGAGATCTCCGACTACCGCCGCCAGCTGCAGTCCAAGACGGTGGAGTTGGAATCCGTGCGCGGGACGAGAGACTCGCTGGAGCGGCAGCTGAACGACATCGAGGACCGTCACAACAGCGACCTGTCCAGTCTGCAGGTAAGGAGCCACACGGCCGTGCGTAAAGCGCGTGAACCGGCTTTAGTTTGATCAAACTTTTACATTTAATTTGTGCTTTTTTCAAACTTAATAATCAGGGATTGTGCTGACATAAAGATACAGAGAATTGATAGAGAGAATTAACGTGCACAACACGTATTCATTTCTATCTTGGTGACGGAGTTTTAATTTGAGGCACTCAAACACAGCAAAGTTCGTGATTTTCTCACATTTCTGCATCATAGTTGAGTGTTTGTGAAACATTTTCTGCTGCGTAATTGTCAGGAGACGCTATAGGGAGGGAGAGACTGCAGCAAACTCTGCAGTCTCTCTCTCTCTCTCACCCCCTCTCTCTCTCTCTCTCTCTCTCTCTCTCTCTCTCTGTCTCTCTCTCTCTCTCTACCTCTCTCTCTCTGTTTTGCTGAGTCAGAGGTAAGGGTGGATGCTTTCATTGGCTCTGTCCTTGGATCTCATCACTGACATTTTGAAGCGTGGGTGTGTGGGTGTGCAGTGAACAAGTGTGGAGGTTGCCCTTGAACACACATCTCTCGAATCCTGTATTGCGTCAGAATATATTAAATCAACAGCAGAGGTGAATGCAGATGAAATAACTTACAACAAAAAGGGATGATGATACAATCGAGTTTCATTATTAAGGCAAGGACACTCAGGGAAGAAGGTTTATATTAAAGTCTATATAAAAGTCTTTCCATGCACAGTGAACAATCTGCACGACCTTTGTCCGGCGCATGATTTTGATGCATTTAATCAACCATGCATTGTTTTTGCTCCGTGTTTCCCCAGGAGACGATTCACCAGCTGGATAATGAGCTCAAGAGCACCAAGTGGGAGATGGCTCGTCACCTGCGTGAGTACCAGGACCTCCTCAATGTCAAGATGGCCCTGGACATTGAGATTGCTGCATACAGGTATTTACTGATCTACATCTGACATGTGAGGCGCAGTTTAGAAATAACATTTATGGACATTTTACGGAATCTCTTCTCTTCCTCCTATCAGGAAACTCCTCGAGGGTGAGGAGACCCACTTCAGCACTTTCCCTTATCGCCAGACGATCACTCCCGCCAAAATCTCCAAGCCCAAATCGGAAACCTCCAAGCTGAAGGTGCAGCACAAGTTTGTGGAGGAAATCATCGAGGAGACCAGGGTGGAGGATGACAAGTCCGACCTGGACGAGGCCCTGGCTGAGATAGCACAGGAGCTGTCGGCCACGCTCGGAGGGGGAGGAGAGGATGAGGAGGATGAAGAGGAGAAGGATGGTGGAGAGAATAAGGAAGCAGAGGGTCAGGAGGAAGAGGGTGAAGAAGATGGAGGAGAGGTAGGACAGGAGGAGGAAGTTATTAGCGCCACTGAAGCTAAAGTAAGCTCCAGCGCACCCGCTAAGGGGGAAGAGGATGAGGAAGAGGAAGATGAGGCAAAGGGTGGCGATGAGGACGAAGAGGGAGAAGGTGGAGAAGAAGGAGAGAAGGAAGAAGAAGGTGAAGGAGAGGATGATGGAGAAAAGGGGGATGATGCAGAAGGAGAAGCTGCAGGAGAGGGGGAAGAGGATGAGGAAGAGGTTGAGGAGACAGTTCTGTGCTCCAAAGCTCCTGAGTCAAAATCCTCTCCCGACAAAGAGAAGGCTGTAGAGAAGGAAAGCAGCGGAGGAGAGGAAGAAGCAGCAGAGGAAGCTGGTGCTGAAGATGAGGGTGGTGATCAGGATGATGACAAAGCATCCAAAAGCGGAGACGAGAAAGAGGAAAAAGAGGATTCAGAAAAAAGCAAAAAGGAAGACGAGAAGAAGGTAAAAGATGAGAAAGCAGATGACAAGTCAGAAAAAGAGGTAGCCAAGGCAGAAGCTCCGAAAACAGAAGCTGCAAAACCTGAGGCCAAGAAGGAAGAGGTGGCCAAAACAGTGGCATCGAAACCTGTATCCCTAAAGCCTGAATCCCCCAAGTCTGAATCCCCCAAACCCCAGTCTCCTAAATCTGAGTCTCCCAAGCCTGCATCTCCTAAGTCTGAGTCTCCCAAGGCAGGCTCACCGAAGGCCGGATCTCCCAAACCTGGTTCCCCAAAACCTCAGTCCCCAAAAGCTGAATCTCCAAAAGCTGAATCCCCAAAAGCTGAATCCCCAAAAGCTGACTCTCCAAAAGCTGAATCTCCAAAAGCTGAATCCCCAAAAGCTGAATCTCCAAAAGCTGAATCCCCAAAAGCTGAATCCCCAAAAGTTGAATCTCCAAAAGCTGAATCCCCAAAAGCTGAATCTCCAAAAGCTGAATCCCCAAAAGTTGAATCTCCAAAAGCTGAATCCCCAAAAGCTGAATCTCCAAAAGCTGAATCCCCAAAAGTTGAATCTCCAAAAGCTGAATCCCCAAAAGCTGAATCCCCAAAAGCTGAATCTCCAAAAGCTGAATCCCCAAAAGCTGAATCCCCAAAGACCGAGAATCCTGACTCTCCTAAGCCTGCTGAAGAGAAATCCGAGAAAAAGAGCGACTCAGCAGAAGACAAGAAGGTAGAAAAGACGGATGTTGCCATGAACGGCGACTTGGACAAGAGCCCAGAAGAGGAAGAAAAGAAGGACGAGGGCAAGGAAGACGACGTGCTCGCTAACGGCATGGACGAGAGCCTCGGTAAGGATGACGCCAGCCAGAAGGTGGTGATCACCAAGACCGTGGAGACCATCACCACCGGCGAGGACGGCTCCAAGCACGTCACCAAGTCCGTCACCGTGACCGAGACGGTGAAGGAGGTAGAAGAGATGGTGCAGGAGACGGTGGTGGCCACCAAGAAGACGGAGAAGCACTCCACTCAGTCGGTCAAGGAGGTCACCGAGGGCAACTGAGCAGAAGGCCCAGACGGCTGACTCTCGGCGGGATGAGGAGGCGTCAGAGGTTCAGGGGGGGAGGGGACGCGAAGACAAGCAATCAACCCACAACTAACATAACAAAGAAAAATCATACAGCTAGAGCGATGTAATAAAGATAACAACTCTCAATCATACGAAAAACTAAATCATAGAGAGAAGCCAAAACCTCCGACGCAACAAGTTTCAAAAATGCATGTTGAGTGAAAGCTTTAAAACGGGCTTCGCTGCTGATGCGGTCAGAAGCAGATGACTGAGACATTTTATCCTCTTTTCGTTTTTCCTCTTTCCTTTCCGCGGGTTACGGGGGAGCTCACAGGTGGGAGGGAGGGGGGGTCTCTGCATGCTAGCTCAGGGGGGGGGAGTACGTTCCTCTCTTATCTGTATGTATGGTAGAAATACACTGTAAAAATGAGTAGATATATATGTAAAAGGGATACATGCGATGTTGGATGGCAGAGCGAGAGATATATTATTCAAGATTTTCGAGGAGGGGGGGCGACTGCCAGCAGGGAGGGTCCCGGACGTAGACACGCGCTTTACTGAAGAAGCCTTACATGACACACGAAGACACCAACTGAGCCAATGAGACACTAACAACAAACACACGACGCGTGGCGAGAAACACGAGACCATATACATTCAGTAACTGAAGCTTAACGAACCTGAAGAAACTCTTAGCCTTAAACATGCTTTTTATCAGTGTCTGTTATGTTTACCTGAGTGCAACTGAAAAATTAAATATAAATATATGTAGAAATATATATATTTAAGTGTAAATGCGCAGATACATGCATTGTTGTATGCATATAGGATGGACTTGAATTTAAATACAGAAATAAATGAGGTGCTACTGTTTGCAATCCCATGACTTTACTCATCATGAACGATTTCCCAGCAGCATTTGCTCAATAAATGTCATAACGAATTAAAGAAAAGTTGTCTTGTCATATTGTATCATTCTCTATTCTTTATTACTGCATGCACATGTGTCTACTATGTCAAGTATAGATGGTTTTCAGATCAACGTATAGCAACATGAGCTTTACATGTATGGGTATAATTTACAAACAAATTAAATCTTAGACTATTTTCTAATAAATCAACTATATAGTTAATACATTTACATATTTTAACTACAATAGATGACTTGTAATATTTTAATAATATTAAATGTTCAAAATGTTCTCATATCAAATAAATACAGCAAACACCTTCATAGAGCCTTAAGAGCTTTACATCAAATTCAGATCCAGAGGAAGTGGCCACATTAATATTTGAGATTAATCAGTGATTAATATCCAGACAAAATTATAATTTGGAGAAAAGCAGGTCATAATTTAATCATTTTGTTGATAACTTTAACTATTAAAATTGTTAGCCTTAATTTATCCCAGAAAATGTCTTTAATTAAATATTATCAATAATTTCTCACAACATTTTTAGTGCTTAATTTTGGAGAGTCACAGAACCTGGAGATTTATTTCATTACTTTTCTGTTATTAAATTTATAGTTGACTTATGCTCTGCTGAACATTTTAAATGCAATATGATTTATCATATACAGTATGTGGATCGTTTGGCTTCGTGTCAGCAGCGACATTAAGTAATGACAACAGATGTTAAAACTGCAAAGAATCTATATTGTAAATGTTTCAAACCCACCACCAGGGTATCACATCCACAGACTGTATATAAAGATGGACGACATGACAGATCCCCGAAAGTGAAGCCATAACATCTTGATTGCCCCCTGGTGGTGGGCTACAAAGGTCATCAGTCATCGGTCATGTTAGTTTAAAGGACATGGACTAAACTAAAAAGTCAAAGTCCACATCAAATAGGGGTATCATAATTGGGTCCATGCATTGGCAACAACATGATCACTACAGCGCACACTCTGACTCCTTTTGATATCCAAAATGTAAGATGGTGGCACCTGTATCCAGGGAATTTTTACGTTGGCCCTGAGAGCTCAACGCAGTGCAACACATGCAACACATGCAAGTAGACAAAACACAAGCAAAGTAAGAAAACATCTTCATCAATTTAACAACACAACATAACACATTCCAGAAACGTGCTGCAATTACAGAAACGCGCAGCAATTACAGAAAACAACAACGGAAGAGTTTCCAGGGGACAACTAAAAGTGATGGACACGTCCGGTTGTTTAATTGTGTGTATTTCGTTGTATTTCGTATTTTTGAATTGGCAGGCTAATAGTAAGCAAAAGTCAACGCTCGGTTAACATTAGACATCTGCAGTAATATCTGAATCATGCGATCACAATGTTAAAATAAACCATTTAACAACTCCAAACTGCGGCAACAACCGGATGTGTCCATGACCTTTAGTTGTCCCCTGGAAACACTTCCGTTGTCGTTTTCTGTAATTGCAGCGCGGTTTCTGTAATGTGTTGTGTTGTGCGTAATGTGTTGTGTTGTGTTGTCAAATTGATGAAGATGTTTTCTTACTTTGCTCGTGTTTTGTCTACTTGCATGTGTTTTCTTAAGTTGCACTGCGTTGAGCTCTCAGGGCCATCGTATATTTTGGCTTCACTTCTGGATATTGGGAGGAAGTAGAGATGCATCATCCACCTTCATACATAGTCTTTATGGTGATACCTATTTTTTTACTAATATCTACAAATATCAACAAACTACTGATAAAATATTGTTATGTAGCCTCACTAACTTTGCTGAGTCATTCTGCTGACTTCTGTGTAGCGTTTACAATCATCCTGTCATTACCTCTTGTGGCCACAATGGCCGCTGTTGAATTACAATCAAAGGTCAAGCATGAGTTTGTTAATATAAGGTCACCAGGGCTGAGGAGTTTCTTTTATTCCCCATAATTCACATGAGCTAGTTGTGTAAAATGTTTGGGGTTAGGGTTAGGGTTATTTGTTTATTATGTGTTTTAGGAGCCTATGAGTCATTTACATATTTCTGTATATATTAATGTATGAATCCCCATAGTTTTGGTTTTACTTCATCCCTCATATGATAACATTTACATTTTATTTTAATATGTATCATCTACGTGTATGTTTGTTTTTCTACAAAAATGTTTTAAAATATCCGAAAAGCAGAAAAACATAACTCTAGGTAAAGTATCTTTAATTAGTTTTTTATTTTTTTGGTCCATCGTGATACGCTAGATGTGCATCAGAAGCACAATTAGACAAGATAACTGGTTACGCAGCAATGTCATGTATCAGTTTGCTAACATTAGCTCAAATGAACCAGCATCAGCTACATGTTGCAGCACCACCTAGTGGTTTGAACTCAGTATGCACGTATGAGGTGGATTTTATTGCTTTTAAATGCTGTTTTTCAGTTCTAGGAGGAGATATTGTGTTTTTTATTTATTTAAAAGCTACATCAACACATTTTTGGTAAAAACTAATCTGAAAAGAACAGCAGATTAGCAATTAGCTACATTTATATTCAAATACTCACAGGAATGTCAGAGAAACAAAAGCAACTCTGTAAATCAGGACTTGTACTTCAGTCAAATTCAGGGACACACATATGACTTTGAGAAGTGTTTATTGAACCAACAGGAAGTCACACACTTTACTCTCCATATACAGGACATGTGCACACAGACATTAATGGACTAGTCTGGACATTTGCAGGCAGATAACCTTGATTTGCTGCTTTGAATGGAGTGTTTAGATGAGCCGGTTTGAGAGGATAGCGCTGAGGCCTGGTTATCGAGCTGTGGCTTTTGCACGCGGACAGTTCTGACGGAGGTTTACTGACACTACTGGTTTACTTCTTCTCTTTTGTGCTCTTTTCTTCTGCCACTTTTTCCTTTTTGACGTCAGCTTTGTCGTCTGTTTTGGGAGCAGCTGCTTTGTCTTCCTTCTTGGCATCGGATTTCTCTTCTTTCTCTTCTTTCTCTTCTTTCTCTTCGCTCTTCTTTGCTTCTTCCTTCTCTTCCTTCTCTTCCTTCTCTTCTTCCTTCTCTTCTTCCTTCTCTTCTTTCACTTCTTCTTTTGCATCCTGCTCTTTGTCATCGGCTTCGTCGGCTTTTTCCTCCTCTTGTGCTTCTTCTTTAACTTCAGTCTCCTCTCCGTCTTCTTTGTTGTTTGTCTCCCCCTCTTCTTCAGCAGCGTCAGTCACCTCCTCCTCATCACCACCTGTATCAATAGATAACTTCATTAATTGTCATTGTGACCCTTAATTGCAATTAAGACATATGAAAAAGATTCACTAACCCTTTTCTTCACCCTTAGCCTCTTCGTCTCCTTCCGTAGCCTCCTCCTCATCTTCTTTCTTTTGATCTCCTTCCTCCTCTCCTCCCTCTTCTTTTTCCTCATCTTTCTCCTCTCCTCCTTCTTCTTCCTTCTCTGCCTCCTCTTCCTCCTTTACCTCCTCCTCTGCTGCCTCCTCCTCCTCTTCCTCCTCCTCGGCGGGTGGGCTGGCCTCAGCTTGCTGGGCGTGGCTGGCAGAGATGATCCCCTCAGTGGTGCTGAAGCTGGAGCTGAGCAGGCGCGATGTCATCAGGTAGGAGGGGCCTGAGCTCAGGCTGGAGAGGAGGGGTCGGGAGTAGGAGGGCGCAGACAAAGAGTGGCCGTAGAAAGAGGACACACCCCCGGCAACTCCTACGCTGAAGCGGGATTCCTCGCCTTCCAGCAGCTTCCTGTATATTTAAATGAGTCAATTAGCAGCCATTTGTTTACACTTCTAACTGTAAAATAACATTTCTGGTGATGATCCCAGACATTGTTTACTTAGATAAAAATGGCCTATATTTACTTTTGCCATGCGTTATCATAATTTATCAATAAAAGTAAAAATGTAGTAGCTTTGCTAGAATTTGCTGATGCACTATTTACATAAATGATTCATATTTTCACCTTGAATGACCTTGTGAATACCTAAAACCTTAAGTTCACGATTCCTCATATAATCAGTAAAATAAACTCTTGGATGTCTTTGGCTTCTCACCTGTATGCAGCAATCTCGATGTCCAGCGCCATCTTGACATTCAGAAGGTCCTGGTAATCCTTCAGGTAGCGTGCCATTTCCTGTTTGGTGCCCCTCAGCTCGCCTTCCAAATGTCCAATGGTGTCCTAAAATGAAGAAAGTAAAGACACAACAACATAAAACATGCAACATGATGAAATGAAAACCTTGAATGAAGAATCTGAATGATTAATGACATGTCATAGTGGCACTGCTGACCTGCATGGAATTTATCTCAGCACTCTGCTTCTCCTCCATCTCGTGCAGCTGTCTCTCCAGGGATCCGTTGAGGCCTCTGCATGCGTCGATCTCCAGCAGCCGGGCCTGGAGCTGGCGTCGGTACTCTCCTGCTTCATCCTTGGAGCTCCTCACGGCGTCACTGTGCTGGGCCACAGTTTCACTCAGGGAGCCTACCTTCCCTCTGAACCACTCCTCGGCTGCCTGCATGTTCCTCGCCGCCAGCCTCTCGTACTGGGACCTGATATCCCGGAGAGCCCCGGAGAGATCTGGAGTGGCGGCCTCAGACTCGACGGCCACCTGGACGCCCAGCTGGACTTGGGACTGCAGCTCGGCCACCTCACCTTCGTGAATTCTCTTGAGGAAGGCCAGCTCCTGCAGCAGAGTTTCGATGCTCTTCTCCAGCTCAGCCTTAGCTAAAGCAGCCTGGTCGGCCTCACGTCGGGTCTCCATCAGCCTGCCCTCGGCCTCTTCACGAGCCAGAACTTCCTCCTCATATCGACCCTGCAGGGCGCTCAGAGTTTGCTCCAGTCGCTCTCTCTGGCCCAGGACAGCCTGCTGCTCTGCCCTGGCCTCATCCATTGCTGCTCTCAGGGTGCGGGCCTCCTGCTCATACAGTGCTCTCAGGCGGGAGGGCTCAGAGTGCCTCTGCCTCAGGAGCAGCAGCTCTGCCTCCAGAGCACGGTTCTGCTGCTCCAGGTCACGCACTCGGTCAATGAAGCCGGCAAAGCGGTCGTTGAGCTCCTGCAGCTGGCCGCGCTCTTGGGTGCGCACGGTACGAAAATCAGAGCTGACCTGGGACGCCTGGCTGAGCTCCAGCTCCAGGGACGAGGCCATTGAGGAGGAGGAGAGCAGCCCCCGGCCGGGAGAGGAGTACTGCAGACGGGAGGAGGACAGCGGGGAGGCATGGGAGCTGTAGACGGAGTGGGTTCTCCCTCTGGTCGCCACACGAGGGGGAGCCTCGACATACCAGCGTCTATATGACGAGGTGGGATAGTAGGGGTCATATCCGATGCTACTCATGGCTGAGTGGTGGGAGCACTGGCTGCTCTCCCTCTCCTCTGTGTGTGTGTGTGTGTGTGGAGATGTACGCAGGGCTCAGGTTTAAGCCACAACTGCTCTCTGCTGCAGCAGCCCGTGCTTTTATACTGGGACACCGAGCTCTGACGCAAGCGCTTTCCCCCAACTCTGACAATGCAGGCTCAATAGTCTTACACTGCAACAGCAAGGACTGAGACAGAGAGGAACCATGGGAAGGAGCAAAGGAGGTAAACGAGAAGGAGAGAGGGAAAGAAGGGAAGAAAGATGTTTATATATTATATATCTGCAAAACTTCAGGTTTCTGTTTGTGTTTTCTTTGGCATTGACAATTCTAATGCAGAAAAGAGTTTCATTATTATATATTATTTTTATTATATCGGTTCAAAAACTGTTTAGCAGAGTTTGTTTGTGCAATAGAAACATAAATGAATATAAAAACAATAGATCATGTCACCAGTTTTAATACAGAACTTGAGCCTGGAACATAACAACAGTAAAACTACAAATAACTTTAATGCATTATTTTATTTATCATATCGAGAAGAAACATGGGTGAGACGTGTGTTTATTGTGCTGTATCGTCACTGCAGGAGAGCGAGAGGGAGAGGAGAGTTGGTTTTTACAGCCATGACACAGCATCTGTCCTTGTGGTGGAGAGTGGATGTGCAGCCATAACCTCAAAAGACCTGCAGTGACACAATCCCACCCAAACACTAAGTGTACACTAAGAGTATCTGTGACAGTCAATAAGTTCTGCTGTGGAAATTGTTACTCTGATAAAATGTTTACTTTACACTTTCAGCTTTGTATTATATGATAGTATATGATTTGGGGGATAACTGAAGGATTACACTTTATTCTAGTCATATGTTTTCCATATTTATCTATTTGACTGTAATGTGTCAACTTGTCTTGTATGTGTAACACTACTTAATAAACACACAAAACCACAACACTTAGGATGTAACAGCTGAGTGTGTGTGTGTGTGTGTGTGTGTGTGTGTGTGTGTGTGCAGGTGCAGAGGCTCAGTGAAATTTATGTCGGGAGATTTGTTTTGCTCTTGAGCCCCATGCATAAATGAATGTATATTGCAGTGCTTTGCAGCAATACCTGTGTGTGTGTGTGTTTGAGTGTGTGCAAGAAGTGTGAATGTCTTTGTGTGTGTGTGTGTGTGTGTGTGTGTGTGTGTGTGTGTGTGTGTGTGTGTGTGTGTGTGTGTGTGAGTGTGTGTGTGTGTATGCATGACCTGCTCCAGTAATTTACCTCTTCAGCACAAAGCCCCCTCCCTCAGTACTTAGTGTTGTGGGAGGTGGGGGGGGGTACTTCAGTGGGAGCTGCATGGGCCTCTGCTGCAGGCTGAGTCATCGTAACACTTGTGATCACACAATCTCCCCCGTGGACACTTCTCCCGGCCGAACAGCAGCCTGACAATCTGCACCGGGGTGATTTTTTTTTTTTCTTCAGCGGATTAGATTCTTACAGGACCTGGGGAAATGAAACAGAGAAGCTAACTTGTCTTCCCACACAAATTCACTCACTTCGAGTTCCATTTTCTAAGTGGCTGCTGGTCTCTGTGAAGACAACTCAGCATCAGCCCGAGTATCAAATTAATATATAATATATAACTTGTAGGATCACAGCTAAACCGATGACAGCATCACACAACTGAGGAAAATAAGTAAATTTCAAGTTTGCACCTCAATAGACAATTGTCTTCTTGGTGATGATATTAATGATTTCGTTTTATTTATGTTTTTAAAGTATTTATGAGGATTTAAAAAATGCATTAATCACTTTTTAGGACAAGGGGGCAGAAAAAAACCCCAAAATAAACCAGACACAAAATGAACACGTCACATTAATGATCCACAAACTCACGATGCTTAAACTGATAGATGTTGAACATACAGGATGAACATACCTGGTTTATCTGAGGGATATAATTAGCATCATACAGTAGATGGGCCTTAAAACCAAAACATTGATCTAAAACAAGCTAAAGGCCTCCAAACAGCCGCAGACCTCAGAATTAAATTGTGTTTTCATATTTATCTTATGTACAACAATGGGCCAGACACTGTGTTCAGTGTTTATTTTTAGTACAACACAATAGCCCTTGATCATACGACGCAGGTCTGGATTTCCATTAGAATTATTACCGGGGACTATTGGATTTCTCCTTATTTCTATTTCTGGACCATAATTTGATTGAAAGGGACAATAGTTATTGACAGCTCAGCTTTGACTCTGTGGCTCAGTTTCCAACCTTCATCAGCACTTTTCTCTCCTCTGTAAGTTTCACAGAGCTGACACTTCTCAACACTTCATTTCAAGAAGGATACTACAGAATATTTTTGTCTCAGCTGGATACAGCATTTTCAGTGGGAGGAACAAGAGTCTGAATCATTAAGTAAAATATAATTATGATGTAGTGCAACTGAAAAATACCACATGCATGTACCATATATACCACTGATACAACTAATAACATTACAAACATGCACAGAGCTCAATATAACATTTTCTTACTTCAAGTTTTTATTTCCAAGATGCTTTTCTTTAATGAAAATAAATACTTTTCATCAATCATACTGACCACAGCCTGAAATGTTGCATGGCACTCAAAACTTGTTAGAATGATACTACAGCCCCCCCTACAGGTGACATACAGAAATAACACTTTAAGAATTGCTCTGTGTAGTAACGTACAACATATATACGTACAACATGAAACGTACAACATATATATATATATTATTGATATGATGACCACTGAGGAGCCAGGACGTAGTTCAAAGATCTCTGGAGAGGTTTTAGATCGTGATGATGAGAAGAAGCTTCATGATGTTTTCTAAAAACGTTTGTTTCTGAACACTGGGGACACCTGCTGGTCAATGACAACATGGGACAGGGACCACAACGTGTGCTACATGGTGCATTAACATTCATAAACACAACAGCATCATCAAATAAAACCTTAATTTTCAAAATTGATGGTCAGTTTTATTTCTCAATGAAATAGTTAATTTATCTTTAAGTCTTTTCATATAAGGTAATGGATGATTGTGTCCAATGAAAGCTTCAACATTTACAACTGATCAGTTTTTAGAACAGGAGACAGTTAACATGCTTTTTAGTGTTTTTCCTGCACAGAGGACAGTGATGGTCTTTTCTAAGACTAGAGAAAAAGGGTAAAATCAGCTTTAAGGGCTGGACAGAGCCTGTGGATGTGCTGGTGTAACATGAGAGGGAAAACTATATTCGTTTTAATCTAGAAACAGTATCTGCTCCTTTTGAACAAGCACAGGTAGAATGAATATTTGTAATGGAAGTAGGAGACGTTTGAGCAGCTGCAGTGTTGTGTTGCTGTCACTTGCACATGTACAGTAAGAGGAAGCAGATGAGTGCACACTGTCCACAGCTGTCAACTGTGTTTTGGCAACATGAGGATTTTCCCTGATGCTGTCATGAAACAGATCAAACCTGCAGGGACCACAAAGTCTTTGTTATTTCACATAATGAAATACCCTGTGCACATATACGTGGTATTTTCTAAACATGAGCTCCACTTCACCTATCTGAGACTGAGTCCAGTTGCCTCTTTGCAACCAACGCTGATCTTTACACTTTTGTTCCACAGACCTCAGTTTAAAAGTCATGTTGCTATTTTGGCCTAATGTCTGACCTCTGGCCTTCGAGACCAGCACATGTCCCACCAGCTCACCAGGCCTCTGCCGCGACTGGCTGCTCCTGCATGTCCGTCAGTGCAGGAGTGTCGCTCACAGGTGGAAAATAAAGAAGGCCTGTCCCCTGTTCACTGCCACTAACCAGGCTGCTATAAAAGGAGGCTGGTATGCTGGTTTGGCCTCACTGTTGTCGTCCAGTGTGTGTGTGTGCACAACTTAGAAGGGCTGAGGGCACTGTCTCTGGGTTAACTCAGGAGAATCACTGTAAGCATGACTGCTGTGCATCGTTTGGTTATCGTGCGCCACGGCGAGAGCGTCTGGAACCAGGAGAACCGCTTCTGCGGCTGGTTCGATGCCGACCTCAGCGAGAAGGGTATGGAGGAGGCCAAGCGCGGGGCCCAGGCCATCAAGGACGCGGGCCTCAAGTTTGATGTGTGCTACACCTCCGTGCTGAAGCGTGCCGTCAAGACCCTGTGGACCATCATGGAGGGCACGGACCAGATGTGGCTGCCGGTGATCCGCACCTGGCGTCTGAACGAACGCCACTACGGAGGCCTCACCGGTCTCAACAAGGCTGAGACGGCTGAGAAGCACGGCGAGGAGCAGGTGAAGATCTGGCGCCGTTCGTTTGACATCCCACCTCCACCCATGGACAAGGACCACTCTTACAGCAAAATCATCAGTGAGGTAAGACAACTGTAACCTAAGGAAATGAGGTGTTTACTAACGAAGAAACAATACATTAGCATGACTTTTCTCTTTAACTAACAGTTCCCTAAAGATACTGTTCTTTCATTTTGAATAACACAAATTTCCAAATCAATCTACTCTGCCGACAGTTATGTAACAACTCTCATTCTGCTCCTGTCACCACCTCCAGTCCCGGCGCTACAAGGGCTTGAAGCCCGGCGAGCTGCCCATGTGCGAGTCGCTGAAGGACACCATCGCCCGCGCTCTGCCTTTCTGGAACGACGTCATCGCTCCCGAAATTAAAGCTGGGAAGAACGTTATCATCGCTGCCCATGGCAACAGTCTCCGTGGCATCGTCAAGCACTTAGAGGGTGAGCATTGCAGAGTCAGCCACTGCAGCGGGTGGACGCAAAAACAATACAGGACAACGAAGAGGAAAGTGGTGCAGTGAGAGGTAGATGTGGAAGATTTCAGTTTTACAATAGATTGAAATGCATTTGCATACAAGGCCAGGGAAGAAACACACACTCACACACACACACACACACACACACACACACACACACACACACACACACACACACACACACTCAGAGAGAGTTGTGGATTACAGGGAGTATAAATAGCCTGCAGGGACTCTAGCACTCCTGCTCAGGGACAGGGGAGAGGGTCATGAGCCTGGTTCCCGTTACAGTCACGACCTTTATGTAGAAAGGTTAAACTTTTTCCAGGAGTGGCCAGACGAGGATAAGTTGTACAAACCCAAGAGTGTCGGATAGAAAACCTGCCCTGCTGACTAGTTTTGTTACGTAAGACTGTTGTCCTTCCCGTAAGCCTTTGGGCTCCAGACACTTTTATACCGTATCAGTTACATTGCCGCGGTTCCATCTGCTGATCTGCATGTCTGCCGGTGTTTCTAGATATGTCCGATGCGGCCATCATGGAGCTCAACCTGCCCACGGGAATCCCAATCGTGTATGAGCTGGACGCGGCCCTGAAGCCCGTGAAGCCCATGGCTTTCCTCGGCGATGAGGAAACCGTAAAGAAGGCCATGGAGGCCGTGGCCGCTCAGGGTAAAGCCAAGAAATAAACCTGCTTTCGCGAGGAGGCAGAAAAAGAGACTCGTCCCTCCCTCCACCCTTCGTCTGTCAACCTTTCCTCTTCCACTCATCCATCCTTGTAGCCCATTCCAACAGGAGGATTGATTAATGGTTCTTTTGGAGACGGGCCATTTTCAGCACCTCAGCCTTGTTTGTTTAATCGACAGACGGAGGGATGACCTGTCAATCAACGCAGGCAGCCTGGCCTCACACTAAGCCCTTTTAAATTGTGGCATAGCCCTATTTTGTGGGCCCCACCGCGCTGGCACAACCAATAAAGAAACCATATTTTTACGTATAGGCCTGTGTCTGTTTGATTTCGTTATGCTTCTGATCGTGTCTTTCGTGAGATGACATTATCATCCTTGTTTCTTACACCTATTCTTTCCCATTTGGAAATGAGTGGTTTCAGCAAAGTGCAAAAGGTGCTGTGAAATCTAATCCAGGAGGAGGAGGAGGAGGAGGAGGAGGAGAGAGAGAGAGAGAGAGAGAGAGTCAATGGGTTCATCTTGGCAGTTTTCCCATGATGCAGGAGAGTTTTGTCCCCAACGCTCTGCTCTGGTCAGATCACAATGACAAACAAACAGTCATTTTAAGCAGGTAGCATGAGTGTTACCAGCAGAGATGGATCGTGAATTAGAGGAAAAACCTACATAAGTTACTGGAGGATTATAATGAATGTATAAATTATTGTACATATCAATACAAGGGATGTTTTCCTGGCACAGTTCGGCTCCAGAGGAAACATCACTGCAAATCAATACATGATGAAACACTTGCATCATGTTGTTTCCCTGTCTATGGTTAGGAGAGGTCATTCAGGGTCACATGATGGGTTGATGAATATGAAAGGATTAATTTGACCTTTCCAATCACCAGATCACCACCGAGTCTATCACCAGAGGGCAACTCGGATCCTTCACTGGATTTTCACACTTCAAAAAAAGGTCTTTAGAGTTTTACCACAGAATTTTGGTTTAGTGCTTAGTTAATGTCACTAAATAGTTAATAGTTTTGTGCTATTAGATCATTTTAGCACTAAAATTGAGTGCTACTAGTTAATGGTACTAAATAGTGAATAGTGTAGCACTACTAGTTAATGTTAGCATGCCAATGTTGACTAATGACACAACTGAGATGGAGGTAAATGTGAATTCTCCAATGGATGATGATGGTTTATGAAAAGTGAAAGATACAGCAGATTTAATTCAGGTTTGGCATTAGTTTATCACCACATAGAGAATTACCAACATTACACTTCTAAAACACCACATCACACAAAAAGACCAGCAGGACTGCAAAGTAGTTTATCACCAGGGTTCGGAGTCACATCTGATGTTGTGATGCCACCTCCTGGCCACTAAGAGCAGCACAAGCTGTTTGTGAGTGAGTTAGAGTTAAAACAAAACAGTTTGATTATCATAATGGAAATCGGGCAAATCCTGGGTCTGTAAACATGTAACAACAAATAACATTATTATTGTTTTTGCTGTTGTACAAAACGAAGTCCCCTCTGCTGCATTCGTCCTTTCAGACGTCCACAGGCAGGGTCACAAGCAGAGGTTCAACCACAGCCTCTGCATTTTCATTTTACAGGTGATTATTAAAGCATTTAAAAATTCAAAGTAACTGTTACTTTTAAAAAAATAACAGTTTCCTAAACACATCTTAGAAAAGAGGCATCGGAGGCAGCAGACAGGAAATGAGGTGATTATTGTTCCATCGGGCCGGGGCTTTGATGTTGATCGGCACGTTTGATGCAGTTGATGTTCAAACGGGTTCCGGAGCTCAGTCATGGTCCAGGTCTGAGGTGTTCTGATCAGCTGCAGTTTGGGCAGTGGTTTGCCTCCTGAAGGGTTTGAAGAAGCCTGGCAGAGATGCTATCTTATATGGGTTCTTCTTGTACGTGACCGCTTTACCGGTTTCTGCTGTGGATGCGTCTACGTACTCTGCAGCACTCGTCACGTTCTTCTCTATGTTGTTGATCAAATCCCCCTGATGGAAGAAAAGTGTCTGATTTTGCTTGCATGCCAGTGTTTATCAGCGTATCCAAATGAAGCGGCCGTCTTACCTGAATTTCCAGCAGCATGGCCGTGTCAGTAAATATCTCATGCAGGTCTTTGATGCTGGACTCAAGGCAGACGATATCCTGGTGCCGAGATTCAATCTCGCTCAGAGCCTCGCTGGAAATCCGCCTGTCGGTGTTGATCTGCGAAAGGAAACAAAAACATGCACCACTTGTTTTCCAACAAAATCTAAACTCAAGTATGCATTGCTAACTATTGAATATAGACATTTAATGTGCAGAGAGCTTAATGAAATTCCACCAACGTCAGATATGAAGATGGTGAGACTGTCCCGGTGCAGCATCACCTCCAGCTCCTCGTCTGTCGTCACTCGATCCACTGACAGAAACAAAGGTTGAGGGAAATGTACAGGTTAGATTAACAGTCAACATAAATGCATCACTTTAAACAGGAGTGTGCAGGTTTACGCCACGGTTTTATACATGAGCATGAGCATGCGTTTTTAATGTTCGCCACAGGACGGCGGGATTAAACCCCTCTACTGTTCTCCATTGGCAATTTCTCTGAACCAAAATCAACTATACTGCTGCTGTAAACTACTACTTGTGAGTGTGTGTAGCCTGAAGGTAAAACCAACACCCGGAGAGAGGACGCACAACACAGCCGCACAAAAGGATCCATGTGCATGAACACAAAACATCCACACCACCACAAGAGTTGTTGCTTGTTAAGATCCCGGTGTTCAGCAGAACAAGTGTTTATGTTTCGGTTCCATTTTGCTTGTTTTTTGGAAACTCACCGATCTCCAGTTGTCTCTGAATCTGGGCCTTGCATTTCTCTCTGAAGGACATCTGGGAGTTGTGGTAGCCGCGCATGACCTCTGCAAACCTCCGGGTCAGATGTGAGTGCTGGTGGGAGGGAGTCAGTAGAATCGTCCAGCAGATTATCGATCAATTTACAAGGAGTCAGTTTAGTTATCATGTGCACAGGCTGTTGTCTGTAGTGATTGTGTATGTGTGTGTGTAAAGGAACACACTTTGTTTTCCGAGGGATGCATTCACATATAATGAAGAGTTAATCATCCTCCTGCATCGGATTTATTTAACGAAATAAAGTCGTAACAAACCTGGTTCTTCTCTATTCGCTGGATCACAGACGGTCTTCTAACGTTCTTCTCCACGGGCAGGTTTTTCTGCATAGCTAAGAGACAGAAATGAAAAATAAAAGTGTTAAAGTCAGCTGGTGAAAGCTGTGATTGTTTCTTCATTTACAAATACAGGTGACGTAGTAGCATGGGGTGCAGTTCCCTTCCTCCTCTGTCCATTTGCAAGTTAAATCTTGTGTTACCAACTAAACCGTCCCCGGAATTGAGGAAGTGGAACCTGCTGTAGTTCCTCCTCACTGACACAAATGAGTGACTATATACAGCCACATAATAAACACATTTATCGTCTTATATCTCAGATACAATATGAGACAAATCAACAAGAGCATATGATTAAAAAAAAAAGGAACTCACACTTTAACTTGGCTCGGACCGTGTTGGCGTTCTTCTTGATCTCAGTGTTCAGCAGCTCCAGCCTTTGTTTGTTCGCTGAACACGACAAAATATATTCACTTCATGGAAATAGAATGAGTAGGTGGCTTTTATCTAATTCATGAATTTAACAATGATTTAATAATGGCAGCTTTGTCAGCTTTGTTAAAGTCACATTATTATTTATTTTAACTAAATAAATTAAAATAAGATTAGAATATTAAAACCAGCGATGCGTTGCGCCTCCTCACCATGCTACACGATGCCTGAGCAATACATTGATGTACACTGAATTTTTGCTGAATAGCTGAATAGTAAAAATTGTATTCTAGTTAATTATTGACATTGATTTTAATCTCCCCTGGTGGACAACGTTCACAATAACATTGTGTGTGTGTGTGTGTGTGTGTGTGTGTGTCTCCTCTACGTTATCCACCATTTGTTGGAGATGGTTTTATTGACAGATATTGTCGGGTTAGTGTCTGGGAGCATGTTTGTATATATCGCCTCCCACACAGAGCACATACATATATGTCCTATGTTATATGTTGACATGTAAATTGCCAACACACGTGGTTCTGTATGAGGTCTACTTTCCTACACATGGCCCAGAGGAGTAACGTGTCACCACAGGCCTGTTTGTTTCTGTTTGTCTTTGCAGAGACTGTTTGCCCTGAAGGAGGAGACCGATCTCTGAAATCCTCTGCACAACAGTGACGGCATCACATTTCCACATTTCCACTCACGGCCGTGGGGAGAAAAAAAACTACACAAAAACAACACAAAGAGCAAAGATGATCGTCTGCACTCACTCTGGTCTTGGTTTGCAGGGGAGAGGACGACACCGTGGCTCCTCTGCACCTCCTCTGCTTGACAGGAGATTTTGTCAATGAGGCTTCTCACCTCCCCCACCTAAACACACACACACACACACACACACACACACACACACACACACACACACACACACACACACACACACACACACACACACACACAGGCTTGTAAACAAACAGTAGCTGCACTCTCACAATTGTAAATAACAGGGAGAAAAGCAAACCCATGCAAGCTGTGGGGAGTTTACCTTTTTGAAGTAATCCTCCATGTTGCCTTTGCTCTCGGTTGTTTCAGTCATATCATCCCTGCTGATAATACAAATTATTATTTTTTTAACCACTGCAGCAAATTAAACAACACAACATAACACAGAAATAAGTCGCTGCTGACGTTACAGCCGTTTTCCTCTGCAGCCACCGAGGTGAAGTCTTTAAAAACATGTTCTAAACTTCTAAATCAATTCCGTGTGTTCAGCCACATTATTACTACGATTATGATTATTATAACATCATCAGAGAGAAGTAAGACAAACCCTAACGGACATTGTTTCCCTGTAGTTTCGCTCTGTGGACGATCAGACTCCACCTGTTCCTGCAGCCTGTGTCTTTGTCCTCCGCGCACCTGTAGGACAAGGAGCGCGGGCACGCAGGCGCGTTACCCGGAAGAGCCACACAACCCGTATCCATTACAACCACAACACCTGAGTGTGAGTTAAAACTGCAGCTACACGCAGAGGACTACTACTAATAAAATAACATAACATAACATAACAGGTAATAATAAGGGGGTAATAATAATAACAATAATATTTAAAAGAAAACCTAAAACGCTTGTCTCTTCTTTACTTTTAACTAGATCCTGCACTTTTAGAAGTTTTTATCACACTTTGAGCTGCACTTCTTGTATGAAAGGTGCTATACAAATAAAGGTTATTCTTATTATTATACTTTTACCACGATTCAATAATATGGGCTCATGAATACGTTGATATCATTAGTAAAACCCTTGTTTACTATTTCATGTCAGAATGCTGTGGAAAAGCTCTTGGTTCAGTTTCCTTCTTTGTTGTTCAGGGGTCAATGTTCGTGGAAAAAAGTATTTCAGTAATTGAAGTTCTACTTTAGAACCACAGAGATGAACTGAGGCTGTGTCCTGATTGTGATGGGTCTCAAGGGCTTTTAATGTGACCTAGGTACTGAGTATATCTATCAGGATGAATCCACGATGTGATAGGACTTGTTCCTGTGTCTGATGCTTTGTCTCTTCGTACAAGTGGAAATGAGTTTGTGCTTGTTGAAGTGTGAGGATCGCTGCGTCCGCCGCCTCGGACCATAAAACCTGCAGAGAAATAAATCACAGATCCTTCAGAGACCTGCAGCGCGGCCTTTTCACATGACTGACACACACGGCGAGACCTTCACTCTCTCATTAGGAGTGTTGCTTTTCATGAATAATGCAGCGGGCGCCTGTGGGTGCTAAATGTCTTCTCTGTTTCTCGGTGCACGGTGAAATCCACAGAAATGTTTTACCCGGGGTCATGAGTCAAGCAGGCTTCGGTTATTGTGTCATTTTTTCAAGAGAAAGTTTGCGGTTCTGTGTTATTTTGAATTTGAAGTGTTTGCTAAAGCCTGGGTGATGTCCTGAAGGCAGATGGATCCTCGCAGTTACCAGGGTGTGGCAGGATGTTTGCTCAGGCAATAATCTCACCGTCAAACACCTGTTCATTCACTTCTGCTTTTCTTTATGATGTGTATGATCATAAAAATCCCAAATGAGTCCAAACAGGAAGCAAGTGTAAAGAAAGTGATAAAGTTAAATGTCTCAAAACTTAGTAGAGAACATTTTTTATTACCTTCCGCCATAGAGGCCAGTTAGTTTGTTTGTCTATTATTTAGCAGGATTCATTATTGCATATAAACGAAATTAAGCAAAGCCCCAATTTGAGTGTTTCATTGCTATTTAGGAGGCAGCACTGCATGAATTGCTATAGAAATTATGACAAGTACGACCCTTCCTTTGTATACACTGGAAGGTTTTTACTTTTCTAAGAGGAGATCAGAACACAGAACTGATTCCTGTGTGATATCTTGGCCCCTGTATGCTTCTCTTCAGGCTCATTTTGAGGCTGTGATATACTTGATATGAAATACATTCAATTTCATATAGATTTTTTAAATTTGATGTATTTCTCTCTCTCTGCCACTAGAGGTAGCTTTAACATTATTATCGGTAAATAGAGAAGTGCTTGCTCTCTTTGGCCACTAAGATATAAGAAGAAGAAGAAGAAGAAGAAGAAGAAGAAGAAGAAGAAGAAGAAGAAGAAGAAGAAGAAGAAGAAGAAGAAGAAATATATATATATATATAATATAAACAAATAGATAGATATGATGATCAATACCTGAATCAGTTACAATGGACTTTTCTAAAGGAGATTCACGTTTAATAATAAATAACCAATATCTTCGAGACAACAGAGATATTTTACTTTACCTCCACTTTCTTGAGAAATGCTCTGGCACAGAATCAGGTAGTTTACTTTGTCGCGTCTGAGTCAGCAAAGGAGACTATAGAGCAATTTTGTGGAGTAATATATATATATATCATTTTTATATTGTGATGCTGATGCTGTATGAGCCAACATTTATACAGTTATTCTACCCTTTATGAATAAAAAAGGTGCAGGGGGAATAAAACAAAGAAGTGGCATAATGAGTTTTAGACAACTCGGGCTAACGTGTGCACAGCGGCTGACACAGGAGATTCTGTTGTTTTTGGCCGGACATTAAAAAAGCTGCAAATTGCTGCAGTTATCAGTGTGTCCAGTCCACACTCAAGTTAGAAACAGAGGTAGCAGCCAAGGCTCTGTGCCAGCAGGCGTGTGCCAGCAGCCTCCACGTCTCTGTGGGAGGAACAGGGACGATGGAGCCTGAGATGCTGGTAACGCTGGTGGGACTGGGACAATCTCAGGTAGTGTCACCGTGAATTAGCTCAGACAGTGGAGAGTGATTGTCTGGGAACAAAGAGCTGAGATAAAATCAATGTTGATAATAATATACAGAGTATATGATATATTTTTAGCGCTCCTTGTAGTTGTAATAGTTTAAAATCAAGTGTTACCAATACAATCAAATTAAATAAAACAAAACCACCACAAGAGGAGAAGCGCACGTTTATTACCCACAACCAGAAGTGGCCCCGGAGGGAATTTGACCTCTCAACCTTCCTGCCATGACCCACCAGTGGAGAAGTACGGGCCCACACTTTTTCTTGTTAACAGTTTTCAATGAAAATCAATAATGCATGCTCGCTGGCAGGCTCGGCAGTGCTTAGCAGTGATTTCTCGGACGGGTACACTCAGGAGTCGGCAGGCAGGCAGCTGGGAAGCAATTTTGCCACATTGCTGATGATGAGTCCCCAGCGAAGCATCCAGCTGTTGGTGTGTGTGTGTGTGTGTGTGTGTGTGTGTGTGTGTGTGTGTGTCAGGTTCCTCCCTGTGTAATCTTGTCAAAGCAGGAATGGTTAGAATTAACATACACGGATCAGGTATGACTATCACCTGGAAATATAATATTGAGTGTAATGTTGAATTATTCATGGGATAATAAACGTGCTAGTGTTTACACCAGACTTTAAACAGGCCTCTGGGAGGATTTGAATATGTCTCCCTCTTTGACACACACACACACACACCCCTCACTTATATTCCTGCACCAATACAACTATTTTTAAATGAGCAAATTTCATTATCTATTCAAAACGCCATCAGGAGACATGTGTGGTGACTTTGTTTGTGGCAGGTGTTAACTGGGAAGTGAATTTAAGGCGCCCTACACGTGAAGCAGCTAATTAACCAGGCGGGCAGGGGTACGAGGTTTACACTCAGTTCAGTCCGGCTTAATTGCCTTTTTATATTTCATGATTAAAAGCTGGACGTGGTAATAGCCGTGTAACGTGCGGTGGGGGGGGGGGGGGGGGGGGGGGGGGGGGGGTAGAGCAACTGCACCAAATGAATTACTGTAAACGGAGAAGCCTTCAAATGGTGAATCTCATGAATCAGGGTTGTTTGTGATGATGTGGTGTAATATATGTTTATATCTGTGACCTCTAGCATCATGGTGCACAAAGTTCTTTCCGTCCACATCAGCAATGTCGTGCAACCTGTTGCAGCTGCGATGCAAATGAGAACTGGATAAATCTGCTTTCTGTAACGTGGATCTCTCTCTGTGCTCGTTACACGTCAGAGAGGAAACAGGAAACATGAAGCAAAGGTTTGATCTTCTTCACAGGAAAGAAGAAATGTCAACACGGTGCAGGAAAATGAGGTGATTCTCTTTCAATTTTCTTCCAAGAATAAATGTCTAAATCTGGTATTTTCAAACCAGATATATCTATAATACGTCAGGTTTCACAGTTCTACACGTGTTAAATAAAGTCCATATACAGTCAGTCAGACAACATTCTGGAAGTTTTCACTGACTGTTGTGTTTGACCTGTTTCATGAAGCAGAACCACGAAGGAGCCATTTCACACTTTTTCTCTATAAAAAAATATTGATTATTGCTGCTTTGAGTAAAAGAGGAGCGACTGTGACGAAAATTAAACTGGACAAAATGGAAATTCCTCTGCGTCATCAAACAGGATATCGGCCTGGCATCGATTTAAACACCAGACTTTGTTGGACGGTCGCGAGCGTATTAAATTTCACCACACATACATCCATTATCGCCTGATGACATAAATAAAACAAAACTATTTTATTGCCGCTAATGCTAAACAGCTCTACCCTTGGGAGTCCTTCACAGGAGCACAACACTCTTCATTAACTCCTCTATCACCCTCCTAATTGTGGGTTCTGTGGATTAAATTGTGAGCACGGCGACGCACAAAATCACTGACACGGCGGAATTTGACGATGCACACACACACACACACACACATGCAAGAGTCAAGTTCTGGTTCCAGAGGAGCCCCAAGAAGCTTTGTCTCTCCTTCAGGCCAACTAGATCGCCTCATACATGGTCGACAGACTGACAGGAGCATTTCGAGGGACTTTGGGGCCCCGAGCAACACAAAGCAAACAGCAAAGATAAAGTGCAAACTCCCAGAGACATCATACACACATATTTCGACATTCTAGTCTTCAACCAAACATCTAAAACTCTGAAACTCTGAAACTTTTGGCAGAAAGCTCGTAGCATGTGGCCTCATCGGGGCATTTTAACCACAGTGTTGCTGCATAATCGATGATGGAATTTAAGGGAAATTGTTGTTGCTGGTGGACTAAGATAACTAGCCTTTCCCTGGGGCCCCCTGTCAGTTCGGGGCCCCAGGGAATGGCCTGCTTTGTTGCAGTGCTCCTGTAGACAGACTACTACTAACAACTGTGAGTCTCCTCTCTGTCTTTTCTAACCCATAAATGTGACACTAACATTTTCTTAACTTAACCGAGGAACTCTTCAAGCTGCACTGCTGCTCATTAAGTTAGGATCTATTTTAGTTTCACCACCTCCACCAAGGAGATTCAGAAATATGTAGAAATTTCCCTGGATCGTAGATGTTGATAAAATAAATCAGACTCTGGGAATGATATTTATGAGTGTGTCCAATTTGGTGCAGATCCAAGTAAAAATGCGGATGTAGTGAATTTAAATGTGGTTTCGTGAGGGGGCTGTTGGACCTTGGTGGAGATATGCGCTCTACTGAGTGCCATTCCAGTTCGGAGACTGACTCAGCTGAAAAGAAGAATCTCTTTTCCATGTGCAGTTTCGGCTGATAGATAACTTCCCTTAAAATCCGCCTAAGGTCAAGTTACTCATATCCTGTCGAAGGGGGAAATAAAATGTAAATTTGACGAGCGAGACCGCATCACAGGATCTATGTGTCACAATTATCCTGTGATGATGTCAACAGCAAAATGAATCATTGAGGTAAAATGCCACAAAGTAAAATTCAGATATGAAGAGCCTTGGTATTTACCTGTCAGATAAAGACGAAAGTTGTTTTCATCTATTTCACTGGCAGTTTTCTCAAACTTTCCGTATTTGTTATGGTTGAAAAGACTCATGGAAAAGGATGTCTACACATGAAACAGCAATTAAAACAATTTTCTTATTTTAAAACCACATACTGAGGCATAAAGCAACTTTACTTCTGTTTAAGTATTTCCAAGTGTTTTTGTACGACACTGCAGGTATCACATGGCGACAGGAAGGTGCGTTGGCTCGCTTCGACTTTGACTGTGTTGTCAGTGTTTTCTCTCGGGCGATGTGGCTCCACAGTTTCATTAACTTTTATAACAAGCTGCCAGCACCATTTATGTAAATGGATCTTGATTTCATTTTTAGCATAAAAACTGCAGCCACTTTTTTGTGCATTAATCAATGAAGGGACACTCTAGAAAAGCTCCTCTCCCTCTGAGTGCACCATGAATATAATAATAATGATAATGATGATAATAATAGCAATCAGAGGCTTCAAGTGACATTTTAGCTGCAGAACAAACCTGGAGGGATGATGATGATGAAGGATATGAAGAGGAATGAAACAGTTTTCCTGGGGCCCCCAAAGTCTCTTGAAACACCCCTGCATTTGTTACTGTATGTTTAAACACATATATTTACTTATTTTAAAGCCGAGTTTTCACAGGTTAAAGTAGCTACAGTTTAAAAAAAATCAGGAGTCAATTATTCATGGAGAGATTTGAGTTGTAAATCCCAGTGTGACAGACGAACACACCCGACGGGTTTAAACTTCCACAGACATACTGGCCTTTAATCGTATTATTGATTAAGAAACGTATTGGATGACTGGCATCAACCTCGAACAGGTGCTGTTGCACAACTGCCTGATAGACAGCCTTCATATCCGTGTTAGTCACAAGCTGCTGGATTTAAAGCAACATCTGTCGTTTTCATTGGCGGCTACGTGATCAAAATAAAGCACAAACTTTCTAGACTGACTGACACCGACGAGCCGAGTTCCCAGCAGATGATCCTCAATCCATCAGAAGGGATGCGAGGTGAGACTTGAACTCTAGGTGGCAGTCCTGTGTGAGGAGCCATGCCCCCTCTGACATAAAACATTTGTATTTCCAGTCTAACCAACACTAATTACTGTAATTGCAATTGTTTACTTTTGTTATGTGATGCTGATTGAAACTGAGCCGAGACCCATCACACTTTCATTGTCTTCACTCCCACAGCGTCCTGCAGAATGTTAAACACGCCGGATCGTTTCAGTCTCCACGATGTGACCCTGTCGCAGGTAACCTTGGAACAACACAACGCCTGAAGTGATCCTCTGTAATGACCTGGGAGGGGAGAGGGGCTAATTTCGGTTTCCAGTCCTTCTCTCTGTTTTTCACCTCGTGGCGAGGATTGGCCTCTAATGTTGATTCATGATTCTTATCCATATCTGCCTCCCCCACCTTTTTGGCTTCGGGGCTTCCTAAAATGGAAATAACGTCCAATCACTGTCAAGCGTCTGATTCCTCACTTCCTACTGGCTGACATATACCTCTAATATAATACATCATAACAACCGACTGCCTCTTTTAATGATTTCTGCTTCTCCTTTGTCTCATGGCTGTGGCTCAGGAGGTGAGAGGGTCGTCCACTAATCGGAGGGTGGTTGATTCAATCCCCATCTCCTCCAGTACCATTACCCATCAACCCATTTCGTTCATTTCATTCAAATCTTAATTCATCCTGATGAGGATGTAGATTTTGTTAGATTTTGTATTTATGTTGTGTGAAATGAACAAATATAAAGAAAAAAATACATTTAAGGTTGTTTTATTTACAACAATGTCGAGTGAGCAAACATTGTCAAAGCTTAAATTTAAATATGTAAAGAGAATTCACATATATATACATACATATAGATGAAAGTGACAATTATTTAAAGACATAACAGTATTATTTTGTCTGTATCATCGCAGAGGCAGAAAGTAGCTGGACAAAGGGAAACTGTTCACCAACTCCTCTTACAACCGGTGATGTGAAAGCACCGGGAGGAAATCTCACTGAAGTGTCTCAACGTTTTTTGCCACCCACTTGTGGCAGCGCGTGAACCTCCAAGGTCTGGCGCTGGTGTGGGTCGCCCACCCCCCCCCCCCCCGCGCCTTTGTCATTCTTCAACGCACATGTCCTCTTGATGAATGGCGAGGGCAGAGGGGAGGTTAAGTGAAGATGAAGCAGATATAACACTCATTTGTATTCCATTCATCCAGCTCTCATGCAGACATCGGCATTCAAATAGAAAAAAATTCTCACTTTTAGTATGTAGAGGAGCGTACTCCAGCTCCCACACGCTTGAGGAAGGGTTGGTGGTTTTGAAGAATAATGTCAGGACAAAAGCCTCAGAGGCAATAATACGAACAATCGACTCCACACATCTGCTTTATTTACGAGAGCTTTAACTTTAGTTTCAAACTACTGGATGAATCAATAACGGAGGACTGACGTGTAAAGAGCCACACTGCTATAAAAGCCCAATGATCTGTTCACCAGGCTATAAGAGCAGAAGATACTAATTAAGTAACTTCCTCTAAATTAAAACACTAAGTAAACACAATTTAAACGATGACTCATCTGTGACGACCACAGTCTAATCTGTGACAATGATTCAAGTTCCATTTGGGTTTGGGTTCTTCAGGCTCATTTTATTTTCTTCTGTTGTGTTTGGAGGTTTTATTGTTTTGAAGGCGTGAGAATTGGTGACTGGCTGCTTATCATAGACTGTATATGGATGTATATGTGGGTGGCTGTGGCTTATGGGAGAGAGCTGGTCGTCAACTAACCAGAAGGTCGGCAGTTCGATCCCCTTCCATCCAAGTCCATGTGACGAAGTAAGAATCTGGATCCAGGACCGGCAAGTGGAGTTGACAAGCATTTATGTTTTCATTTTTCTTTGACCTCCATGATGCATGAAATTCACAGTGTATATAAATAATGTAATATAAACAGTGAAGTCCATCGTACTGCTCCCAGCCTTAATTCTTCCTGCAGGTAGGTGGCATCAAGGAGCAGAAACCCACGGTGTCACTGATTTGCAGCAGAGTCTGGTAATATTCAGGCTGCGCGTCTAGGAGGAAGAATTAAAGCCAGTGAGACTCTTCTGCTGACTTTAGAGTAAACCAGCTTTGTTGGGAGACAGGACTTTGAACCTGTTTACAATCCAATTTCCCTGCAGTCGTTGTGAGTTAGAGAAAGTGTCAGCACAATTCAAACAGAGAAAGTTTCAGAAGAAGAAAAACCTCTCTCTGTCGTTGGGGGAAGTCTGTGAACATAGAAGAAATTCAACACTGGGTTCGTATTCAATGAAATTCTGTCAGAAACATTGTTCAGAAGAATGTTAAGAATCTTTTCCGTATCAGCAGGATGCTTCTCTTTCAAAAGCTGCTACAAATCACAATGCAGCGGAAACTAGAGTAGAACATATGTCTGCCAACACTTGGTTAACTCCAGGGAATGATGATGATGGTATGTGATAGTATTAAAGGTTCAGTGTGTAGAGTTTAGTGACATCTAGTGGTGAAGTTGCATGTTGCAGCTGAATACCCCTCACCTCACCCTCTCCTTCCAAACATGAGAGAGAACCTTTTGTGGCCTTTTCCCACTTTGGGCTACTGTAAAAAACATGGTGGCCTCCGTAGAGAGGACCTGCTCCAGATGTAATATAAAGTATTTAAATATAAAGAGCACATTCTAGGTTAAAAAAACAACAATTTGCACAATTTAGATGAAACACACTAGTAAAAACATCAGTAAGATCATTTTATATTTCTGCCAATAGATCCCTTTCACCTAAATCTTAAACACTGGACCTTTAAACAAGCCCAGGGCCACATGCTCTTCCCCCCTATGAAGGGTGGTTGAAGTAGGTCACCTTTTATGGCCCTACTTTGTGACCTACCTACTGGTTAGTAAACCTCAGTCATTGCTCCGGCTGCTCTTCTTGCCTGGATATTGTTCTGTGTCTTCCCAGAGTCAAATCAAAACGGGCAGCGGCATTGTCGCCCATCATGTCGGACTCAAACGAGCGAATTCCGAACAGCGGGAGACAGACGAGAGTTCGTACAGGGAGAGAAACAATCAGGAGAGCACTGAAGGGAGACAGCAGTCAGTAACACAAACATTTACTGAGGGATTACTGAAGTAAGCCACAGCGTACACACACACACACGTACAGTCATCCACACACACATGCACCCACACTCGAACCGTATCACTCAAGAGGATGGATTCTGACAAGCATGTCTGTAGCCTCTTAACTCCTCCGAAATCTGCTAATAAGTGGAAATGAAGACTTGATTGAAAAATAACTAACCTAAACTTGCTCTAATTGTGTGACACGCTTGAGATTTCAGAAGAAAGAAGCAGAAATGTCCCTGCAGCTCTGGCTCTTGTTCCACGTTATGTAACCTAGGTACAGTCACAGACACTGTAGAGCCGCTTTGCCAGCTCCTCTCTCCGCTGAGTCGAGTGCGCCCTGTCCAATCCCAGCTCAGGGATTCTTCCTTCAACTAACCAGCCCCTCAGTAAGACGGAGCGCGTTGCTTATCACGGTGCTGCCACTGCAAACATCACCCCCCCCCCCCCCCCCTCCGGCATCCCCTCTCCTCTCCACCGAGCTCCTATTACACTCCGACGCTTTGTCACGATACAGCAGGATCCTGCTCAGAGGTGATAGTGGACGTCATAAAGTGCCAAGCGTCTGCTGGTTCCGGCTTCTCAAATGTGACAATTTGCAGCTTTTCCCTGTTGTGTCTCATTGTAAATTGGGGATCTTCGGCTGTGGAACGGCTGTTCTGCCAAAATGAGCCAGTTGAAGGCGTCTTTTTTTGGGCTCCCGGGGAAAAAGAAAAAGATTGTTCTCCGTTCACTTTTGACATTTCATAGGCGGAACTGTTACTTTAATTGCTTAATGTTCGGTAGATGAAAATATCAAGGTGTCATCTTCAATTTGGACGTACATTTTGTGAGTCGTATTTTAGTCCACGACTGTTGCAAAATTCAAACGTTTCCCCCTGTTTAGGGATCTGGAGACTCTTTCGTTCTTTTTGTCTTATCACGTCTGGAACTTTGCGATTCTCTTTACATGAGAGCTTGGCTCTGACATTGCCTGCAGCAATTTCCCCACAAAAATAGAGCCACTATGCAGGATCCTGCCTCGCGCCAGGATGAGAGACCATATTTCCCCCAACCTCACTTTACTTCAGTGCGAAGTGCAAAGTGAAATAAATCATCTCGGGAAAAACACAGGCAGAAGAGTGGAACTGAGGGTTACAAAGAGAGAGATCAGAGTTAAGTCCTGCTGTTGGAAAATGCTCACTAACTCTGCTATTGTCAGAGGTGTGAATAAAAAACCCAAGGCAGTGATGAATGTGAAATGAAAATTGTGTTTGTGTCTTTCCACTGTCCCTGTTCTTCCCCACAGTCGTGGTAATCGGCTGATTAAAGAGCAGATGAGCCTCCATTAGCAGCTTAAGGTGTTGACTGATGGTGGTTCTGACAATAGAGCTCGATACGTGGGTCAAAACGGCTTAAATCAATACATACAAATATAATTATAATGTGTTTTCTAGTGTTATATATCACTTTGGATCTATAAAACAATCATTTTACCAATTTGCTTTTAATGACAAGTAAATTGCACTGATTAACTAACGGGTCAGGGCAGAGCTCATAAAATGTTGGAGTGGATTCCGATAAGGGACATTGATCTAGATGAAATAAATAAAGGCAATAGTTAAGTCACCTCAAGAGTTGGATATATATTTAGACCTGATATGAGGAGACATTAGCGAAGTTTGAGTTTTGATTGGTTTTCTTTTCCCTCAGGGGGGAGAGAAGAGGTTGGGTGTCGACCCCCCTGCTCCATTTCTATGAGTGTCCCTGAATGCAGGTCTAATAGAAGCAAGAGAAGATAGTCACCTCACAGGCTGAGTGCACAATTCCATCCAGATGTTCTCTCTGTTGAGCCGTGGCACCGTCAAACCACACGGAAATTGAAAAGGTGGAATGCCGATTCCGCACAACCCCAAATTTCTGAAGCTTCTCCAAAAAAAAAAAAAAAAGACTTTGAAGGTGACGTTTTTATGTTGGGAGGACATTTCTAAGATTGTCCACTTTGTCCGAGGGACAGTGAGACTTAAACCCCCTCCTAATTAGAGCCTCACCGTTTTTTGGCAAAGTGAAAAATCCATGGGTCAACACCTCTCAGTGTGGAAGCCGGAAAGAAAAATTTAGATGACAGTCATTTGTCCTCAGCTCTGCTTGTGAGATCCATAGTGCAGTGGCCCCATGCAAGGTTTATGGAGCTCAGCAGCATCTATTTGCTGATGCAAACAGGCACCAACCTGCAGACGTGACCTGCGTTCATCCGGTTGCAGGTTTATTGCTTCCTACTTGTTCCTGTACTTTCATGAAGGTCAGGATTAATGGAAATCTATGGCTGAAGCACAAATGGGTCACGTCTTTGCCTGAAGTCACAACAGCAACTGTTAATCTGTGTCATAATGTTTTTCCCGTTCCTGTCTTTAAAAATCCTTTGAAAGATTCTTGTAATTCAGCTGAATCCACCTTTGGTTCTTTTTATGTCAAAAATGCCTGTGGAGAATTGGACATGAGATATTTGCATAATTTAATATAACTATAATAGGGCTGTGGGTTAAATGGTAAATGAGCTGCATTTATACACCAGTTTCTTTAATGACCACAAAAAAACTACAATATAAAAAAACAAAATACACATACACTCATTCTCATAGTTCTTACTTCTATATACATTTATAATAATCTGACTATTGACCTTATTCTGGCTTACTCTGGTTAATGTTGGAATGTTGGTGTCATGTTAACTTTTCGATTTACACACAGCAAGGCCATTGGGTATTGAACCACCAATTGTATGTATGGATCAGAGATTAGGCAAAACCCAATGATGACATTAATTAACCAAATAAGAATCCAGATGGATTATCCTGGATTAAAAAAACTAAACAAACCCTTTTGTTTTCAAGTTCAATTTCATGAATTGATTAAAAAGTTTGGTGACGTCTCACTCGAGTGACTTTTTGTTCATGTGGAAGTGTATGTTCGGTTGGGTGCTGACGAGTGTGTGTGTGTGTGTGTGTGTGTGTGTGAGTGGCATTGTGTGATTAATGGATTAGGGGTGGTGCTGTCATATTAGATTATAGGAGTGAGAAGCTTCACTGCTTCATCTCATAGATCATATCAGAACAAACCTCTCACATTCCTGCCAATTTTCTGCCCCAGTGCAAGTGCATCTCGAAGCTGGAAAGTAAAGCATGTAAAGTGTGTGTGTGTGTGTATGTGTGTGCGTTTGTGTGTTTTGTATTACTTGAGCATGCAACGTACAGGCCAACACAACTATTGTGTCAGGGTGCGACCACTTTTTAGGCATCAGACTCATAAATCATGCCAAAGCCTCTTCTAGTGAAATCATGTGGACATTGAAACAGCTCCAGTTGAGGAAATACCCACCCCACATCGCCAGCAGGTCACTTCTTCTTGACCAGGACTCATAGGTGGCTACCAAATGGCTGCCATGGCTAAAAAACAATGGAAACCACTTCCTATTGATCTTCAGTCTCTGTAGACGCCTTCGAAAAAAAGCTAAAAATCAATTGTCTAGTTTTCCTACTGTTTCTATGTGTGTAACTCCTTTGTCTGATTCTTGTGTTGAGTAATTTGTACAACTGTACTTTTGTTCTGTGAAAGGTGCTGTATTGAATGATCTTTACTCAACTTTCTCCCTTTGAAATGCTGAACAAATGCTGCAAACTATTGGGAAACAAAATTGCCAAACCTTCTCCTGCATGAGCTGTCGCTGCAGAAACAATATCTGACGATGTTAAAGTGTTGTTTTATCTATTTGGAAACATCAGGGATTAACGTTGGATTTTGTTGTAGCCCTTTGATTCTCTGAGGTGCAACTGGAATTCTTGTTTCCTGTGTTTGAGTTGTGTGCTCAGAAAAAAGTCACAGTTTTTTCCTTGTATGAAAAGCTGTTGCATTTTCTGATTTATTCATTGTTTTATGAAAGGTTAGTTTCTGTGAAATCCCACAAAACGTCTTTCCTGAGATTCTCCGTTATTCTTCTCACTCAGGATGAGAAACGAATAAGTTGTCATCTTCTGCTGCCGGCTGTCTTGGTTTTTTTAACAGCTGTCACTTCAAATCCGACTACCAGGGGCCTGTGGATCAGTTTTTGACTTGCGTCGTACCACTGCTCTGCTGGTCCATCCATCCATTCATTGTATTCTGCTTCTCTGACATCAGGTTGCAGAGGCAGCAACCTAAACAGGGTGTTCCAGACATACCAGTCCTGTGAAAATCCAATCCTGTGTCACCCTCTACGCGTGACCACTGAGGTAAAACTGCCACCTGCACCCCAGCAGTCGATGTGGTAATACATGGCAACACCTTTGTAAAACCTGAATTCCTATGTGCGAGGGTGTCGAGAGGGTGTTTGTGCATAGACAAGAAATCATTTCCCCACTTCCCCTGTGTGTAGTGAGCAGGGGAAAGCAGAGAGGTTATATTTGCAAATAGAACATGATAGAAAAAGAAAGAAAAACATGTAGCTTCCCCCGGAGCCATGCAGTGCTTGCTGGTCTTGAAGTCGACAGGTGTATAAGAAAGTCTATGGCTGCTATATCAAACACCATTCATCATCCGCTTCCTGTCTGTCCTCGTCTGGGGGCTGTACAAGAAAATCCATATGTGCATGTTTGAATATGAAGGACTGAGAGTGCGGAGGAGAACCGACAGATAATCGTGTAACTGATTACTTGTTCATAATCGAGTGGCACTCAGCAGAGCGCGCACCTCACACACTCATAGATATACAGAAAGATATCAGTACCCTATATCTGCCAGATTTATCTTTTCCAAGATAAATGAATATATATATTTTTTAAATCGATCTTGCACCTCCCCCCCCCCCCCCCTCCCCTGACCCTCAAAGGATAAGCAGTGTAGATAATGGAAAGGAAAAAGTCACATAGAGAAAACACAGAAGAAGAGTTGATTGTACTTTCATCAGAGTTCTGGCTACTTACCTACTCCCTCCTGGTATTGAGCTATTTACAGGAAAGACAATCTGTCTCTAATCCTCAGTCAATACATTGTCTTGTGTAGAAATGTCATTCAAAGCTGATGTTTGTTATCATGTCAATATGTGCACATGGTGGCATTTTCCACAGCGACACCATTATATACTGTGAAACTGCTGGTGCACGTGTCTGTGCATGTGTCCATGTGTCTGTGCATGTGTCTGTCCATGTCCTACACTTATATTGTTCATGGCATTATAGAAATTAACGCACTTATAGGACGGGGACACCGAGTCAGCGTGTCTCATTATTTACTCATTTCACAGCGAATAAAAAAAAACAATCATTGAAATAATTGGCGGAGAAAAGAGGATTGGATGAAAACTATACAGCCCAATGTGTCATACATGTTATACTGGGACACGGGTGAGGAGTCAAGCGTCGCTGTATCGTTTGTTGCCATGACGACGAAGGTGCAGTGCGTCGTGACTCACTGTATTAAGTTGTTTTAGTTGCAGAATGTAAAATCTAATTATATCTGGATTGAATAAAATATTAAACTGTGTCTGGACTCTGTTTACACTCATATGGATGGAATACAAAGTGTGATGAGCTTTGAACTGAAATCAAGCAACACCCCGATGTTTACAAATGAACGTGATGCTCTGATCGTCACTGTTGCTCCGGCTGTTGCTGGAAATCCCTGGAGACGGATGACACGCTTCTCTCCGGGTCCCTCTGATGTTCCGGGGCTGGATCTCTGCTGGGCGCCCACTGCCAACTTTCTTCTCCTCTACATAAACCCACAGGCTGTAAGCAACGACAACAGCGATCTAAAAACACACCGCTCATATTCCAGTGGAGCGTGAACTAAATTTCCTGGATTCACCCTCTGAGAGTTCCAGTTGTCCTCACGATAACTGTCAGTTTGACTGAACTGATTTCTCATGCAGATCAGGGTGAAGATATGAGGGAGCAAAACTGACTCAGTTTTGTTATAATTAACTTTTGGATTATTTATTTTACTTCTATATATTAACCACTTAACAGAATTAATCACCACACGTGCCTGCAGAGGGCGCTGTTGCTCATTAAAAGTCACATAGTGTTGCTTTAAATATTCAGCTGTCAAGGTTCAAAATTACAACAATGCACTCTTATCTCAATCTTTTACCCCCCGTTGTTAAAAGGTACATTGCAGCACATGTAAAAACTTGTCTCGTTGTTTTTGAGCAATTCAATGACTGTCTAGAGCAGTAACATGTTATACAGAGACCGAGCAGACTCCCTCCTCCCTCCTCACAGAGATCACTGCCTGATTTCGATATAATGACGGGCTGCAGTTCTTTGTTTATCATCCTTACATGAATTGACAAGGCCTTGGCATTGCTCTGTTTCCCTGCTCTCTCCCTAACCTGGACAGATTTGCTGAACACCAGCAGACAGGGTTTGTTACTGTCGCTTCAATCTGCTTGTCGTGTGCCGTGGAGTTAAATGGAGATTCACGAGTACTTGCGCAACCATGAGGAGTAGGGGAGGACTTCATATTGGATCTCCTGTAGGTTAAAAACAACTACAACAGTCAAATGGCTTATTATGTTGACTTTTTGGACTTTTTGGACTCTTTGTTACTCTTCTGGTCAAATTTACCCGAACATTATTGGGGTTTAAGAGCAAAATAGAAATAAAAGTTTCATTTGTTTTTGTTTGGCTATAATAAAGACTTGGGTGGCAAACTCAGGCCCTTACAGACTCCTGTGTCATCTGGGATTGGCCCCCTGCGAGACTCAAAGTCCCTTTGTCCCTTCATCACAATGGGGTATAGAGTGTAGAGAAATGAATGTAAATTATTTTAGCGTAACTAGGGACCACAGGGGTTTGAATACTTTCTGACTGCTGTACAGCTCCTATGATTAATGACATTGTAACGGTCCTGTGAGATCAGGCCTGTTGCCTGTCATGAAGCCTCATTATATTCTCCTAACAATGCACACGGACCATTTGTATGCAGAGTGCGCACACGTGGGTGACAACATTCATGAAAGGGACTCACGCAGCTTCAGGATGAGTTTCGTGGTCAAGAAACTCAGTTTGGATTTGTCTGTGACTTCATGTGTAAAAAGCTTTTTGTGTTTGCGTCTCCACACTGAGATGCAGCCATGGGAAACGCAATCTTCGTGTTCTGTTTAGAAATGTAATTACTGATATTTTTCACAGTCGTCCAATAACACGACATTTCCAACAATATTACTTGTTTTCAGTAAATGGTTTCCATCATTTCCCAGCGCTGTTCTCACCTCTCCCTGTCTTCCACATCTGGCTCTTCTAATTCTTTATTCAGCAGCCGGTTCCCTCCTCTCGTCCAGCTTCTGAGACCAGGTGTCAATCACAGCGAATAGTACAGCAGCTGGACATAAAGCCGCCATAAGCCATCTGTTATATTTACATTCAGAGTCTATTGTTTAAAAACTGTGTGCACATAATTCGTCACTGTTATCATCAATTAGTCCTCCTGTACTGCAGAGGGGATAATCAGTATTCTGTCCTCGCACGTATCCTTGTCACTGACGTCTCCTGCTCACCATGTGGAAGAAAGATGATGTGGTGGAACAAACTTTGTTTGAGTTATGCAAAACCAAGAACAATATTCAAATGAGCACATATTGTATTTTACTGCTATTACTTTTATAAAATGTTTCTGAAATGTTTGTGGAAAACACTGTTACAGGCCCGGGGCAACACACACACACACAGACACACACACACACACACACACACACACACACACACACACACACACACACACACACACACACACACACACACACACACACACACACACACACACACACACAGCAAATCGTTCTTTTCTTGCCGGAGAAACGTGATACAAGTCAAAATGTTTTTAATTAATCAACAACTGCTACCTAATCTCTAAACACAGATTACTGGGGGATTGTTCAAATCTTTAATTACATTTTGCTCTTAAAGATGTTAGTTACTAAGGCTTAGGAGCAACTCTGCACAATATAAAGTTTTAAAGTTATTAAAGTCTGTTGCAGGGATATAATTAAAAAAAGAGCAAATAGGCTCTAAAATCAATTTAAGATAAACAAGGGATTGGGTCAGAACCAAATTACATATCAAAAGTTCCAAGCCTCGTGTTCATTTAAAGTGAAAAGATAAACTAACTTTTCAGTTGTGCATGCAGTTCATATCTTGCACTGCATTTGTCAGATAAACAGTAGTGAGACAGGAGAGGGAGCTCTTGCTAGGAGCAAAGTAAAAAGGCTCATACCGCTAACATTTCCAAGTTCCCTGATTCTTACAATACTGCAGTACATATAGTATTCTGGTGGTTATTTAGAGAAAGAATACTACAGACACCAATGTGATGGAAGGACCAGTCCCACTACCCTCCCACACCTGAGTCCAGCCCAATCTTTTTCAGCCAATTCCCCTTCACCATATTTCTACACCTAGCAATATCAGTTATCAGTTATCAATGTCAGTTAGCTCAGTTGGTCAGAGTGTGGCGCTAATAATGCCAAGGTCATGGGTTCAAGCCCCATACGGGACATTTCTTAACTCTAATTATTCCAGATGAAGTTTATTACTTCATTTACAGTATCTATGACATGTTCTCTTGGTTATCAGAAGGTTGAGATAACAACAACCAGTTAACTCTACTGGAAATAATATAGGAGGCAGCGCAGCAATCCCAATATGGGTGGAGGTGTGTCAGCCTCATCATGAGATTGACACCAGTTGGGAGACGTGTTGCATTAGCACCTCCCATCACTGAGTTTTTGTCTGCTGTTGGCGTAACAAGGCTCAGAGAATGAAGAGCAAGATCGGGACATCGCCAGAAAGAAGACGCCACCGATAAGCTCACCTCACCAAAGCTCGCCTCAATGCATGAACGGGCAACCACACCTTGGAAGGCTTGGACTATCTTCACACCATCGAATCCCCAGAGGTGTGTTGCTGTGACAAATGGCAAAACAAAAAAAGACACTGAGTAAATTAACACCAGCTCAAAGTCGGGCAGTGAAAACTAAAGCCATCAGTGCAAAAAGTGTTTCTTATCCCAGCCTGCATTGTGACTGAGTGGCGATGAGATGGGAGCCGAGACTCTTTGTCCACCTGCATTTCATCTCCCAGCGTCGGATCATTTAGATGTAGTTTGTAGCAGATAGAGACAGAGACACAAACACCTCTCTGTTCATTTTCTTTTTTAGATAAGCAGCCGTACGTGAAACGTCATGTGCTTTCTGAGAGAGCTTTTAAAGTTGCATTACACAGAGCATGTCACACAGGAGATGTTCACTTCAGGCTGCTTCTAACTTTAAACCATCCACTATATACTTATCTGGAAAAAAAATCTTCTCTTCCTCATTTTGTATTAAAGCAAATATTTGCATTCTCTGTGGTTTTAATTAGCGCTGTAATAATACCACACATTTAAATTATTGAATCTAACGTAGGATATTATAAACTACAAATGAATAACTCATACAGATTCATCTTTTCCTTCATTAATTATTCAGTTTTTTCCCCAGAGTAAAAAAAGCGAAAGGAGTCACACATCTTTGAATTCATGCCCTTCTCTCTCTCTCTGTCTTAATTTGTCTCCTCGTCTCTTTTCTCATCTCAGCCTCAATCTCAGATCCCGCTGTCGCTCTCCTGTTTGCTGTATTTCATCTGCACCTCTGCCCCCCCCCCCCCCGTTTGCGTTTGGTTGGTCAAAGGTAAAGATCGCTGCCTCGTGAAAACCTTATCGTAAGAACGGGGGAGGATTCATTTAGACTTGAAGATTAATTGATACAATTTCAGTGGTTAAAGGTCCCGGTGACCTCACATGAGTCTGAAAAACATTTGTCCAGGCTGAAAATGTACTGGTTGGCAGAGCCATACAACCCCGGGGCGTTCTTTCAGTTTCTCTACGTTCTCACTGAAAGTCCTTTGGTTTTGATGCTTTGATGCTCTCGTAACAGATAGAGACATTTCTTAAACGTGGACAAAACTTCTGTTTTCAACTTTTCATACAGGGAGGCCACATGTAGAGGAATTGCCTCCAAGACAAGTACAGGAATGATTTTAAAGAGAAAAACTATCTTCACACAGAAAAACAACATTGGGAGAGCAGTGCTTGAAGAAACTTTATAAAACTGTCAGTTCGAGGGAAAGAACATCTCACACAAAGCTTCTTTCTCCGTCTCATCTGAACACCAAGTGTTATGGAGCAGTTTGATGTCTTTTCCAGGTCTGTCTGTTTCATATCTCCACTGCAGCGTTTGGCTTTTGAAAAATGAAACTTACTGTAGATGTCAGATGTTAGAAATATAAAGAGGAAAGGCTGCCTGGAGTCTCCATCCCCCAAATCTCACACCCTACATCACCTCATATATGTTGCTGCTGCCTTTATTTACTGCATATGTGGGTGAGTGGATATGTGGATAGTCAAACTCACCAATATTTCATTTCATATTTTATTCCTCCAACTTTACAGCCCAGCTTCAGTTAATATACTTCGTAATGATACCAATTTATGTTTTCTTTTCTTCCGTATTTGAGACGTTTTATACAAATCCAATCCTCTTTCTTTTGTCCCTTGCTTCAAAATGCCAGTCTTATTAAAGTAGTTTGCATGTTCTACACAAGAGACCTTTATTATGCTGGGGGATGAGGAGGAACAGATGCAATAAAAAGGTAATATTCTGTGTTAAAATGTGTTTCCTTCTGAAACCTGTTTGTTCTCCCTCCATGCCGCAACTCTGAAAGCTTTGTGCAACAATTGTTATATTTAAACAAACTGTGTTGCTTGGATACAAGAGACACAACATGTCGTACTGCTCTTATTACAGGGTGCTTATTTTAGTTTCTAAACATCAGCATCACTCTCAGAGTTGCCTCAACCAAGAAACACAGACCTGAGCTGTTACACATGGAGGCCATGTTTAAATGATGTTTAAATGATAACAGTTCACCTGCCAGCAACGAGTGCTCCTAGTAATTTCCAGCTCAGTGTCATTATTAGCCATTAATCAACACGATGACGAACAACAACAACTCCAGTCGGGGGAAAACCCCACAATAAATTTGAAATGTTTATTTTACACTAGTATTTATACTTTACAGAAACACCGTTAACACAGAATAAACAGAAGTCACAGCCGAGCAGTGACACATCTGCTGTGTAAAAGGTCAAACTGGAGAATGATGGGTCTTCAAACCCTTGAGTTTACTAGAGTAGAAAGAACCATACATTGATTTCTTTAAAATAAACGTTTCAAAAGAGTCCAGAGAAGTTTCTCACTGAATTATTTTGGTTGGTGTGTAAATCGACGGGGGCATGTCCACGTGTCCTACCTTAATTACAAGAGGCAGGATTGAAGTAACTGTTCATGTTCTGGAAATCAGAATGGTGTAATTATTACCTATTAAAAACCCTTTTCCCTGTTAGCAAGTGTTGCTGGATAATTACCCGTCTGTTGAAGCTGAAGCTGGGTGCTTTGGGTTTCTTCCAAGAGGTGGATATCATAGCTGTCAGATGTTCCAGATATTTTGGGACTTTGAATTACAGCGCGGAGGCTGACGTTTCGTATTTTCCCCACTCGGCTGCTCATTATTGCTGTCGGAGGGCTGCATAATGTAAACATGACATAACAAGAGCGATAATGGTATAAATTCTGAAGAGAAACAACGGAACACAAAGGAGAGCTGCCAATCAAGCTCATCCACCCACTTCTGAGCGCAGGTCTAACCAGGCACACGGAGGAAAACACCTGTGTGGGTGAACCACCACTTATTATGAACATCACACACACGTGAAACACTGTTCTAGTTTGTAAGGAGCGATTTGTGCACAGAGTCACACTGAGTACACAGCAGGTCATGTGAGATTGAGGGGCGTGGGCCGGCTTTAAAAATGGACTGATTGTGCATGTTCATGTGGTGTCGGAGTAATCGGAGTACTTCCCGAGTGGGAAAATTCAAATCCACTTCAAGTCGGATCAAAAAGTGAGAGAGTCACTGAAAACTGTCACTTAGCATCATTTTCTAACGTGAATTTGTCAAATGTTTTGTCACTTTCAAACTGTACGTCCATTTCTCACGAGCGCCTAACACCATTGTTTTTTACCCGATACAGATGTTTTTATGATTAATCGTGAATACACAATAAGGAATCAGAGAGTGACGCCAATGCTGAAGGGCCTGAAACCTGTCTCTTGTAAGTAAGTCTTCTCCAATACAGCATGATGTTCATTCTGCAAATTACAGTGTCATTTAGAGTAAAGTAGACCGACTGTAGGCGATTAAGCCCTGGATACCGTGTGATTGACGGCCAGTATTGTCCAGTGGGTGTAGGAGCCAGGTGTAGGTGGGCGGGCAGTATCCTTGGTTACTTCTGGTTCCAAAAAACCACGATGACACTCGACAAAACGGCAAACAACAGTTCACAAATCGAACGGGTGACGTCAAGGTGGCTTGCAACTTGTTGAAAGGACAAAACATCACATATAGCTTCTGAGGTGGTTTATGGGTTCTTTTGTCCCTTTCAGAGATGATGCATGGGATTAACACACTGGCTGTGCACAGGACTTTCTGCACTGAGACAAATAGTGAGGCTTTTCATTGAAGTTGTATGGTAGATGCCGCTGTCATTAGTCGGTGGCTTGTATTGCAGCTTTTCTGTTTGTATTTCTTTGAGCTCAATGGCGCTGTACGTTGTTTGAAACGATGATAGTGACGTGTTTGTATAGAAAACATTTAAAAATCTAGATCTAATAAGCAACTGAATTTCTGTTGTTCAGCTCCAGAATTGTCTCTTTCAAATATACATCGGCGGCAACAGAAGAAAGTCATAAATCAGCCTCAGCTGCCATTTTGCCAGAGGGCAGATAAACTGTACCGAGAAGGAGCAGTGGATGAGAAAGAGGGGGCAGCATGTGAAGCACATGTTTTTACATGTGTTCTCTCACAGCTGCAGACTCCAACTACTGCTTCAACAACAACAACAACAACAACAACAGAGATCAAGACATCCACCGCCTCCTGGCATCCTCCTCTAGATTTCTGATTGTGAACCAAACATGGTTGGAAACATTTTCTCTCTCTGGACCATCTATCAGATCTCAGACTTATTAGGTGTCAGCTGCGGTGGCGCTTAATCATCACAGCCAGTCTTGTTTTCTTTGTGTCGTTTTTGAAAAATGAAAAATGGAGAAATGCAGACCTGACTTTATTCCAGGTGATTAATTCTGCCAATGCTGCTTATGCTAGGTTCAGGATTGGCTGAGTGATTGATTCCCCGTAGGCGGCAGCTACAGTATTTCCACCGCCATGTGTTTATCAACCCTTAATCACATCTGGACCAACACAAATACGCAAATAAATGGTACCTGGACGTCGGCAAAGAAGAACGAGATGTTTTAGTGCTTGGAGAATGTCCAACATGTCCAGCTGAGTGAATTGATGAAGCATTTGTGCCTGAATGTATACAAAATAATATGTCCACAGTTTGAGGAATGTGCTTGTTTTCTTTCTTGGGGGGGTGATTTGGAGTATCTGCATTAATGTCACTATCAATTCATTCAATGGGAGCAAGCTTAGCTTCATTGGTTTAGCGCTCGTATTGGCTTGACCTTGATACTGTCCATCACTACCGTGCAGACTCTGGTTCCCAAAGCGCATGAAGGTAGCAGCTGTATCCAGGATTTAATGGCTTCATTTTTATACAATGGGAAAAAAAGTGGAGATGTGTCGTCCATCTAAAGTCTTTCTTTCTTTCTTTCTTTCTTTCTTTCGTAAATCATGATATAGCAGGAAATAACAGATTAAATTCTTCTTAAAAGCTTCAATCAATAGTGTTGTTCAGAGTCCTCAGTGTTATATACGTCCTCTCCTACCTTTCTCTGTAGCCCAAAGCATGTACTACATCTGTTGCCCGTGGGTCCAGACAGAGCCTGGGGACTGTCCACACAAACACCATTATATCCTCCTTTACTTCTCCACTCGTCCTCCTCTCCTCTCATCCCCGTCTCTCTTCCTCTCACCTCTTCATCCCCCCCCCCCCCCCCCCCCCGTCTTATCTCCTCCCTCCAACCCGTCTCCAGCCCAGGTGGTGGACTGCAGAATTATATCCTCTTTACCGGCCTGTCTACATGACACCTTTGCAGCCTCCTGTGCCAATCCACACAAGTGATCATTTCTCCCTAACTGCAGGAGGAGGTGAAGGAGGAGGAGGAGGAGAGAGATGTGAAGCTTAATGCTCTCAATGTATCTCACATCTGAGATGCTCTCAAACAGAGGGGCAGGAGTCATTTGCATGCCACTTTCACAAAGCTGGGCAACACACAACTTACAGAATCTATTTGTATGACAAAGCATGAAAGAGAAAAATAATGGGAATTAAAGTGAAATTAAAATAGCCACATTGATTAATACATGGGTTGTTTTGCCCATGTCCCATCCACTGACATGGAGGAGGCAGGATTTATACTCTGTACGGATCGATGAACCAGATAAAAGAAAGTCAACCTGACCCCCATCTTATTATTCCGGCCCCTGAGCCCACAGGTTGATGTGAGACCGAGGGTCGAGGTCTAGATGTTTGTCAGTTCATTAAAGTAAAGACGGCCTCTCCTGAACACAGCAGCCGTCTCCTAATCGATACTCTGAACAGGTTCCTCATTGCAGCTCATATATGTATAATCAATTTACCACGGAGCATCACAGCTGAACTGCACCTCCACTGTTTTTACACTCCGGTGCAAAACAATCCTTCTTCACGCCCTGTCGCAGGGACTTGAACCAAAGTGGTAAATGAATTCTTGAGCTGAACGCTCCCAACAGCAGCTGCAGCTGTGCGGAGGCACCATATGCCGGCTGCTTTGTGCAAACAACATAATAGAGCGAGGGCATAAGACAATAAATCATTTTTCATGAGGTTAAAGTGATACTGAAGAAACGATATCTTTTGAGTGTCGAACACTTTACCTCCTGTCGGCCTAAATGGCGGCTGTAAAGGTGGTTGTTTGTGTTTCCTTCACTGCGCAAAGCTCGGTCACCTTGAGCTGAGTCGACTGCAGTCGAGTTTCACGGCGGGAAAACATGTCCACTGAGAAACCACTTCACCGACCGCCCGGATTGATGCTCATTATGCTGTGTTTACACAAATCACAGGTTTTCACCTCGCGAGCGACACGAGTAAACATGATATTTACTTGGATTCCTCCAGAAAAGAGTCATACTGCATTTCCATACCCTTACTTATTGAGTATGAACTGTGAAATATGATAAGTGTAAATTTAAGAGTGGTAGTCATATGTCATCGAATGAATAACGGTCCTGAACTTTATCATATCTCACTTTAAAACTTTTACTACAAACTAATTTTTTCTGCTGTTGGTCTAATTATTTTTTATGGATTTCAGTACTTCACGTCCTTAACTTGTAAATAAAATGTGATGTTGCCCGTCAACAGTGTCGTAGATTGGACCGATTGAACCAGTGGAAACTCTAAATCATCTGTTTTATGTTCTCAACCTTTTACTGTGTCCAATTTGGGTCATTTTATGTTGGGGTAAAGCGAAATCACTGACGTACGGTTGTTTAACAAATTATCGTGCCATGAAATCTGGTTCTGTCGTAAGTCATAAATGTTGAAGAGAATAAAACGGAATGATTGAAACACCCTCGGTCTTGTCCAGTGTGTAAAAAATATGATTCAGTCTCTGTCTGAGTCTGTTAAACTGCTTTTCCATTAGACTCCAACCAGTTTACGACAAAGGATCTTTTACTGGAAACTGGGCGTGGATCAGTTGCTGTATTTTCTCACTTTAGTACGAGAATATACAATCAGAGCAAATCTTCTAACAGCAACAATTTGTTTCCATGCTGCCTCTGCTCTATTTATCTGTTGTCTCTTTGAATTGCTTGTTTGACTTTGCTTTATTCTTTTTGTCCCTGTTTGTTCCTCATCACCCCCCCCCCCCCACCTTCTTTCTCCAAATTATGTTACTGGAAGACTTTACGCATTCATGCAAATAGAAATCAATAATGAAGCGAAAGCTGCACCGTGAGTACACTGCCTCCACCGTGACATTGTTTAAATTTCATAAAATAATAACATTTCCCGCCTCATTAAAAAGGGTGTCATTTAAAAGTGCAGCAGTCGGAAACAAACATTTGCCGTGATGAAGTAAATGTGGACCTGCAGCTCAGGGGGAGTGAACGTCTGCCCTTCATACACAGATGCATCTACACATCCTGAAGTGGTGGTCGGGGGAAAACGGGCTTTACTCAATTTAATCCTGCTAAGAGCTGCCGTCTCACAGCATTTCAATTCTTCACGGGGAAAAGGTTGATATAGTCAGGAGGATGTTCTGCTCATTACTGCAATGGTCCACGTTTTTCTCTTGAGCGTGAGGCCGGTATGAGTGAATGAATCAAGATGTTGAACCTGACTGAGTGGTGCTGGGAAGACGGACGGAGACCTAATGAGCAAGTGAGGAAATAAACCATTTAAACGTTAATGTTAAAATTTAGAGTTTCACGTCTAAGACCTGCTGCACACGAGGGGGATTCAACCCAACGACGACTGCAAGGGCTTTGGCCCAAATGATCCTGTTGTGAAGCCCAGACTTTCTCCAGAGTTTGCCTTTCACATATGAAGAACGCTGCAGGAGATTCTCGAGTCAGAGGGCGATGGCGCCTGTAGTCTGCCACCATGTTTGTTTTAATTCTGAAGTCACGTTTGATCACGCAAGTCTCTGCTCTCGGAAATCGTGCGTTTAAACACCAAGTGTGTGGTGCTGCGTCTCGACTTAAGTGATGTACTGATGTGCGCATTCTCACGATTTAAAAGATCTGGTTCCATCTGTCATTATGCCTGTGGTCTCCCCCACGTTTTTAAAAACAAGTTAAGATTTGTAAATCCTCTAGTTTGCAGCAGGGATTAGTTTCTTCATCAATAAGTTACTCTCTGGAAAAAGCAGCCTCCAGCGGCAAGAACCACAACCACAGTTTGGTGGAAAACTGGGCCTTGATCATAAATCACCCTCCGCTGCATCTGTGGCTCATTTTCACCCAGTGCTCCTTTAATTACGCTTCATTTGGAGACAACACACAGGGACTCGCTGGCTTGAGCCACAAAGACGCTGATAAGAGCTAAGTGCTGGATATCTCCGCTGATATTTAATCAGTGCATTGATCACTTGCTCATAATGAACACCTGAGATAAACTGCATGAACGCGCCAGCACAAAGGATCTAATATGCACCAGCCCTGCAAACACAATCCAGGTGGATAAGCAGGGTTTCATTAGGAGGGCCATTGATATTTATAGATTCATTTCACACATTGTTTAACCTGAGTTGGTGAAAAGGCTTCTCTCTTTGTGGAAGAGTCACTGGAGCCCGAAAGGTTCATTAAGCCCCTGACTAATCCCAGTAAATCCACCCTCACCAGAACTCTCTGATCTAAACTGTGTGAATTATCCCTAAATAAAAGTGACACCTGGAGCAGCAAGATGTTTGTCGACCTGTCACCAGCGTTTGCCAGATGGGAAGTGTTGAGGCATCGCACCAGAGGCTTAGAATGATCACATTTTGGGGAAAATGATCATATACGTGATCTGAGAAAACAAGAATAGGAAATAAAGAATAAATAATCACACAGCTGATGTCAAGACGTACAAAGTAGTTTAATCTAGACACATAAAAAAAAAACATGCCAATTGAACTGGGTTTAGTCATATGTACGAACTGAGATGTGCTCGATTTAAACGATGTCCACTGTTCAAATACTTCCGTAAGTGTGTATGACGCTCAAAGGTTTAAAGTTCACTCTTGAACTCATTTAGTTTCTGTTGTTGAGATCTAAATCATGTTACGCCAACGTAATGAGAATTCCTTGTTTTTGCTTTTAGTTTGTGATCCTGGCATCTCATCTAAGCCTCAACCTGGTAATTAATGATAGAAATGTGTGTTATTGTGGATATTTTGGTGCAATAAATACACTTTTGTGCAAATGTGACACATGCATTCTGAATATTTTTGGCATCTTTTACTCCTCTTGTCCTCAGTGAATTCCGACATGCTGTATCCTGCATGACAAGCAAATTCCAAAACATAATGCGCGGGGTTTGCATTTTTTCCCAGTAATGCTGCCATGTGTGGCAGGATGCAGGAGGTTAGAGATTTGACTGCTGAGACTTGGAGGATTTATATTTATCCCCTCGGAGGCAAATCTATCTAATGTGAAAGTTTAATCCTCTTAGAGACGCATTAACTGTGATCAAAGAAAGGACTTGAGCATTCAAACTTTTCCCCATGTCTGGTACCTCAACTCTCACCAGAAAGCATAAACCCACCAGCTGATTGTTTTATCCCTCCTCGAACCCGCCTCTGGACTTGTACTGTTCTAAACTGGCCTGTTTGCAATGGGCTGTTTGTTTGGCCTGTGGTGATGCTGGTTTGCAGCTTCTTTACTGAAACTGTTGAAGTGACTTGCAGTAATTGAGCTGCAGCGAGTAAAGACTCCATAAAATGTAATTAGTTCATGTATTATCTGCACACAAACGTGCTAATTGTTCCTTTTTGTGCTAAAATCTTATTAAGGTCTTTTTTCCCCCTTTAGCAAGATGCATCGATGGAGTCATCACACAGGATATTGGGTTCAGGCCTTTTAGCTGAATCCTCCAAGAAGACAATTACAGGGTTAATTTGAAAGGCTTTGATTGTGGCACTCTGTCACTGCTGAGGGCAAAACCTGCAGCCCTCAACTGGACTGGACATTCAAGGTATCTTAAGTGGGACGATGGAGAGTGAGACATTAACGATTCCGCCGGATGTCCGGCAAAGAAGCCTGATCTTTAAGGTTCGATACTCTTCTTATAAATGTACTGGACATTGATGATTCTGAAAGTTACATGCAGTATATGTACGTACGTGATGTTTCTCTTCTTTCATTGTAAACACTTCACAGACCTATGCTGGGTACAGTAGATAATTGCATTCATCACTTTCAATGAGTTACAGTTGACAGTAGAACAATCACAAGCTCTTAAAGGTCCGGTGTGTAAGATTTAGGTGAAAGGGATTTATTGGCAGAAATTTAACATAAAATAGTCCCAGTAATGTTTTCACTACTCTTTATTCATCTATATTGTACCAACTGTTGTTTTCTTTACCCGAGAATGAGCCTTTCTATTTAAATACTTTATATTTACATCAGGAGCAGGTCCTCTCCAGCGAGGCCGCCATGTTTTTGACAGTAGCGCCAACTGGACAAACTAAACACCTTTTGAGTTTTAATGACAACTGACGGCTACCACAGGTTCTCTCTCATGTTTGGAAGAGGAGGGTGAGGTGATGGGAGTTCAGCTGCAACATGCAACTTCACCACAAGGGAAATATCTTTCTTTGGGCCCTAGCCCCTTTAAAATAACAGAGAACTCTTGAATCTCACAAACTACTTACATGTATACTGTACACAAGTTCACTCCTCCTCATCGGACGTACACAAGCTGGGTGACTCAATCATATTACAGCATTTCACAGATGCACACAGAAGAGGATTGGACCTCGTTTGCAAACAGACGGTTACGCACATGCCAGCATGTATAATTAATAAATGGGCCTCTTTGTTGGTTATTCTCAGACTCAGAGGACGGCAGCAGAATGCCTTCCTGTTGCCAGGGACTTTCATCCAAATTGCGTCGGTGTGTTTGACGGAAAGCACATTTGCATTCAGACACTTATATGCGTGTCTGGGGGAAAACGTTTGGGAATTGCAAGGGCCAAATTTCAGTCAACTTGACGGCTGGTGTTGGTTCCTGTGTGTCACCGTGCACACTCAGGGGACGGCATCAAATACTCGTGTCTCCGCTCATCTCTAACTTGAAGACGGCTCCTCACCGGGGACGCCCGAACCTCCACATGTCGCAGCATCTTCTCCAGTCAGATATAATGACGGCTTCATGGTTTTAAATTGGCTTCCTCCCCTTTTAAAAGAAAGAAAGACAGAAGCTAATGGAAAGACTTAATTGCTGAGACATGTTTTGAGATTCCAAGCGAGGAAGGAGCGACAGTCAGTCGGGATCTCTGTGCCATTTAGCGTTAAAGCAGCTGATTTTCTTCCACACTGATCCCATTTAATTCTGGATTTACAGAACACTCTTCATCAGAGCTGCTGTAATAACTCACGTTCCATCTTGACATTTGAGATTCTATTCTTCTGTTTTGCTTCTGTACCTGTTTTTAATTTACAGTGAATTCCAGGAGCAACGAAGCCACCGAGACCTTCATTTAATCTCACTTTCGAGGGCAGTGGATTGCCAGCAAAATGCCAAGGGTCCAGCAGGGAGATGGAGTTCATGAATTTTTCATGCGCTCCCTAATGACGAGATGAGCGCTCAGTGGCTGGAGAGAGAAGTGGTGAACGTCGCTGCCAAAGAAAAACGTTGGGATTAACTCTTTAGCGTCACAGACTTTCACGTGAACTGTGAAGCAGTGTCACAGGCAGAAAGGACAGTGACATGTAGTTCTGCTGTCGTCCACTCTATATTTTCTCTCTGTGGTAATAAAGTCTAAAATAATTACTCTAAACTTAACAACCAGTATCTCTATGGGGCATCATACCTGCGTCCATTCAGCTGCACTGTATTTGTCCTTTAGCTGTAACATCAGACCTTTAACTTTTCTGTGAAGCCAATGCGGAAGTGGTTAAAATCTGTATTTGCTCAAATGACGAGCAGAGGGTAACCTCATTGGTTGCAAGTCTGTTTCTATATGACTACACTTCTCACTTGATTTATAGTCAGTAAATATTTTTCAAATGAGTTTATGGTCTCAATCACTCATAGTTATTCTCTCTGCATTTTAAAGTTCTCAAAAAACACAACAATTTTGAGATTCCCACATTCAGATGATATTTAGTTTGGTTTCAAATTACAAAATGCATCGGCCTCTCTCCTGTTTTATTGTATATAACAGTCATTTGTCAACGTTGACTGAACGTCAAATAAAAATGAAGGATGCTGATGTTTAATTTTTACCACACAGACACAAGAATGCATCCCTTGAAATGAATCGAATTTGACTGTGATCAAGTTGAAGACTTTGTGGGAACCATTCATCTTCTGTGACTGATAGAAAGTAGTTTTATTGCAAGCTCACAGAAAAAAAGGGAAAGGACTGCAACATGTGTTCGATAACTCTGACAGTGATGAAATGTCTAATTCTGGGTTCTGTGTCTGGTATTTTATGATTCCTATGAAATATTTAATCAAAAGTGTTCTGGTAAAAAACCTCCAGGCTACAAAAATGTCAGCCCATGTGGGAGCAACAAGGATATGTCGGCGGCTTGTATTGTAAAATAAAGTATCGCAGCATCCTCTGTTTAGTTCATATCAAGGACTTGATTCCTTTTAGATCCCGATGTTCAGACTCAACAGAAACACTCGGGTGAAGGTGGAATCCTGTGGTTCAGGTGTTTCTAGAGAAGGTCATTATCTATTTCTCTCGCTTGAAGTCTTGAAGAGGAATTTACGCTCTTCAAGAGATTGCATCACCTCTCTCTTCCCTCCAGGTAATGACGATGATTCATCACTGGAAGCGGAGAAGTAATGAATCATTGAGCTTTTTTCTTTTTTACGCAGATTTCGGTGAGGATCTTTTTTTTTTCAGAAAGCATCATCACAATAAAAATAAAAGTGCTGCATTGAAAGAGCTCCAGGAGCGGAATGAAGTAGTTCCTCGTCCACACTGGGAAGTGGCTATAAGTCTGAGCTCACTGTACTCTATGCTGATTGCGTCGCAGGATTTCTTTGGGGGTTATTTTTCGTTTTCCCTGTAGATTTTTCTTGCCGGCATCGTGCTCAGCAGTTTGTTTACAGCACCATCCAGCCCGGCTCGTCGTGAGTTGCATCATGGGTAGATAGCATCCTTGTACTGTCAGCCAAAGTCGTTTTTCCCGCGTGATAAATGGGTATGTTCTCGCCCGCTGCCCCTCTGCGAGCATTTGGCTTTTCCAAAAACTCCACACATGAACAATGTGTTGTATGTGATCCACTTCACAAGGCCTGTAATCATCGCTGCCTCTGTGAATTCTGTTCTGTGCACATCAGAGAAGTCTTGATTCAGCTCTGGGTTGTTGGATGATTGTAACGTTTGTGTCTGTATGTGTGAGGTCCTTTCAGCCAGTGCATTCAAAATGCTACACAAAGCAGTCGCATTTGTCTGCTATAAAATGTTGTCGCTGGTATCTCTGCAACCTAAACAGAAAATGTGTGATTTAGTCTTAAACACAAAGAGTGAATTTACCCCATAGTCCAGGTTAGATACATACACACATATAAATGCACCAAAAATGAACTGCATATAAAGATGCGCCCCCAAAAGTGAAGCCAAAGCTTTTTGTTCGCCCCCTGGTGGCTGACTGCAGTGCAGATCATAAATCCTGTCTCCTCCTTGTTAGTGTTTGGACCTGGACTAAACTTAAAGTCAAAACACATTAAATACGTGATAGGTTTGCAGCTCCACCCCCTGAAGGCTACAGAGCAGACAAAAGACAAAATGCACGTCGGAATTTATATCTGGGATAGTCCTGCTTCCTTTCTGGTTAGGTGGAGATGCGTCGTCCATCTTTATATACACATATATACACACGTTACTCCCGCCCTCAATCTCCCTTACTGAAATGCTTTACATTTTAGAGCAAGATAAATATTTTCCCATTGTCCTTCCCAACCTTAAATGTCACAGTTTCAATTGATCCCGTGTTCGTCTGTCTCGCCCGCCGGCGACCATCGCGGCCCGTGTCACCACAGAGGTCAGTCAACCTCAACCTCTGTCCGGGGGGGCCTCAGTTTGAAAATGACGAGGTCGACATCTCTCACTCTGCGTCTCTTCGGCTCCACCATTACCTGAACCCCTGCTCGTCACAAAGGAAGGTCGTTACAGGTTTTTCTTTTACAAAATTAACAAGCCATGGTCGTCGCACAGTGAGTCACCGAATCTTTGGCTGTTCAGATTCACATGTCACTCCCGTGGGTGAGGGCTGTAATCACGGTGTGAAATTCAAGTTTGAATGCTTTTTTTTTCTCCATTCACACATTTTACACTTTTACTTCTGTGATCGTGATCTCTCCTCTGAATCCCGTTGAGATGGCGAACGGACGGCAGCTACTTCCAGCCCAGTCCGTTTGCGTGGGAGAAAAAACAGAAAGAGAGATCTCATAGGAGGAGCTGATGAAATTAGTAATTCAACTGGATTTAGGCCATTTCCACTGGACCTTTAACTTGCACGGTTATTACTTTTAACAAGCCTGCTCATCTGTCGAGCTCAGGCTGGAAATCCGCGCCTCCTCTCCACTTTAGACGTATTCATAAGGGGTTGGACGGCATTGTTATGAAATGGAACCATTTCACATTACTGCGTTTCATTATTGTGTCGACATTCAATTACGACTCCCACCTGCGCTGCTCAGAAAGTCATTTATTTTTGACGGAGCAGGGAGAATGGAGGCCCGCAGTCTTAAAACGAGACATAAAATGAGCTCTTTTTAGTATCAGACAGTAGAACGACCAGCCATTGAGGCTGTTCCCTTTCTAATCCGACAGGCCCTTTTGTTCTCTGTGGTTACAGACTCATTTTACATCTTATATGGAGTGTGACACCTTTTTAATTTTCACTGTCGAGCCCTTTTCTTTTTTGTTTCTCTGCGACATCTGTCATTAAATCTTTTATCTCATTTTACATTCCGCCACCTTCCTACCACTGGAACTGTCACTGTTTATTTCTCTCAACATGTACTTTGGTAATTACAATAATCAAATTAAGCTTAGTTAATAATAATATCGCGCAGTGATGATTGCTCTGCTGAGTAAAATATGAGACATGTTATTTGGTTTTAAATTGGGTTAATTAAAAAGTCCATATTTCTATTTTCAGATTTAATTGACTATCTAATCATCAAAGTATCTTTTTGATGTGACTAGGAAATTAAGGAAGCATTTCAGAGTCATGTAAAATACTTCAAATATGTATTCTCTGCTCTGCAGGAAGAGCAGATAATTGGTAAAGGACAGAAAATAAAAACTCTGAGTATATATGCAGAGGCTATGCAGAGTACTCAGAAACTCCCTATTTATTCATTTAATTGCATCAGTGGTAAATAGCATTCTTGGACTTCAAGCCCAAATCACTGGTCACCGAGGTACAAAACTGATCCTGACATCCGCTGCTGGTGGCTAATATCTGCTGGTGGAAGGCAACTTCAACCTAGTGCAGAAGATACTGAAACGAACAAGGGGATATTCACCATCTTGCCCTTTGTTTTGAAATGTTGAGCCTGCAGTATTGTCAAGCGCAGTAAGTATCCATACAGAAAAATAGAAATGCTGTTTTTCAAGATCAGTAGGGAAAAGTTCGACTTCTCTCCGTGGGAGGATAAACTTCCCTCTGTGCCTGTGAGTTTTGGTGTCTGATTTTAGTTTGTTCTGTCTCCAGCTGACTGTGATGGAGCCCAAGACTGAAACATCCCCCCCGGGGGGTGTTATTCACCAGAGTGGAAGTCAAGGGGAGAAGGATTGAGGAGCCTCACAGGACGTGTGTGTGTGAGACCAGACTATAGTCAGGTCATTAAGGACATTACAGTGGACCGATTGATAACAGTGATGGTTTCTGTAATGTGCCATTTGTTATTCATCTAAGACATAATAATAATAATATTCAAATTCATCCAGCTGTGACATGTTGGGTTCAGCAGAGGAACAAGCCTCACACGTGCTCTTTTTGCAGCAGATCCTATTTATACAGCGCTCTGCTCGTCCCAGTAGCTGAAACTCCACTGAGGAAAAACCTCATTACCCAGAAATAACATTCATATAATGCTAATTTGTTTTGTTGATTACACTTTGAGGGGAACATAATTGACTGGATTATAGTCACTGGTAACTGTTTCCTCCCCCTTAGGAACAAAGTGCTGTTTTCTTGTTCTTCAGGTGGATGGGGGGGGGGGGGGGGGGGGGGGCAAAGTGCAGGACATGTGTCAAACTTCTGAAACACATATTTGGACCTTTAGATGTGTTTTGAACTTTTTTGGGGATCCTTTGTTTTTGACTAATTGTGTTTATGGCCTTTGACCTTGTTGTTCTGTTGTTGTTACTTTGAGTTCATTATTTCCTGTTTTATTTTGAAACCTCCTTCCTTATGTGTGTGTGTGTGTGTGTGTGTGTGTGTGTGTGTGTGTCTCTGACGTCACTTCCTGTCCTTATGTGGTTTCCCTCCACCTGACTACTTTCACCTGTTCTCCTCTGTTCAGTGTCAGTTAGTTTGAGAGTTTTCAGTGTTTTTCCTCGTGTGTTTAACCAACTTTAAAGATTTTGGACCTTCAGGTATTTGAGTATTTGGATTCTACAGATTCTACAGCCGACCTGCATTCACTGTGTTTATTACCTATACTGCAGCCAGCCAACAGGGGGCGATCCAGGTGATTTGGTGTCACTTTTGGGAGCTCACGGCCCAATGTCGTCATTAAGTTCAATAATTCAGTTTCTGTCTGGTTCTGTCTATTGTACATTCTGCACAATTACATAATAAATCTCTCTTCTACACTTAAATGTATTGTGCTTAACACAGAATATGTTTAGCCTCCATACTGTTAAAGTAAATTAGACTTCAAAACATCAATGAACATGTTGTTGTTGGGTGACACAAATGCTGCAGATAGAGTACGATGAAAACTTTCTCACCACCACCTGCACTAAAGTTATTTAGAACTCCAAAAAAGCATGTGCCAATTAATGCTGCGCGCAGCCTGCCGAAACAATCACCGGAATAAAGCTACGGCCATTAGCGCCTGCTGATCCATGAGTGTTTACGTTCTCATTACTGGCATCTATTCATCCCTGTGACAGCTGTGGAGGATGTTTACTGACCTGTGATGCGTCACAGAGAGGAAGCAATTGCTACCATTAAATTAGTCCTGGACGCTGAGGCTGCTTAATGTGTTTGATAGACAGTTGTGCATGTTCATAACGTCGGCTGCTAATTTCCCCAAAACTGTGAGAAGCTGTTTTGCTGTTGTTGTCATACTTTGTTTTCCCAGAGCTGTGATGAAGAGCTGCTTGTATTTTAAATTCATCTTGTGAAGTGAAAGGAACCTGAAAAAAAACCACTTATTTGCAGGTGTCATAATTCTGTCGCACTGACAATATTCTGTTACCAATGAGTCTTAATATCGTCTTGCGAGCTGATGTGAGGTTGGTAGATTCAGTTTTTAGAGTAACAGCCCGGCCCCATTTGGAGTTTTGTTTGAAGAGGATCATTCAACTAAAGCACGACGATAGAAAAAATACAAAAAGCAAAGATCATGACTTATGGTTTGCTTCACTTGCTGCTGTTTACCCCTTTTTATCTTCTGCTCCTCTTGTTTGGAGAAGTTTATGTTTTGTCCTTGAAGCGTTTTCCTTCATCTCTCCTCATCTGTCTGTCTCCTATGTGCACAGCAGACGAGTGTCAGTGACTCTTAATGTCTTGCACCAGCACCCGGTGGTGGTGGAGGGACTTGGTGAAGGAAATGGAAAAGCTTTTTACTTCTGCTTGTTTTCACGTCCCCATAATCGAAATATCTTTCCAGTCATGCAGCGAATAACTATAATAAATGTTCATGTCTTTTGTGGTGAAACTAATTTGTCTCCGTTTGGCTTGTGCTGCATATGTTAGTACAGCCTTCCCTCTGTGCTGCAGGTTCATGGAAGGTTCCCTGTAAATACATTTGCTTTACACTCTGTCACAAACCCGGTGTTCACAGTGTGCTCTATGTGGGCTACATCAGTGCATCCCACTCACTGCACAGAGCTGCACGGCGCATTGTTCCCAACTTCCCTCCTACACTCGGCTGCGTGTGCTCCACACTGCATCCGCAGCCAACACCAGCCTTGGGTCGAGAGCGACCGTTGGCAAATCTCACAAAGCTTTACATTCTCAGATGTCGTCACCCTCCCGCGAAATCAGAGAGGACATTATCCTGAAGCCGACAATCAGCTTCTAAACTCTACTTTAACATTTCGTTCAGTCGTATTTTTGGACTCGTAAAATGTTGCTTCGCTGAATGGTTTCCCAGGGACTTTACTTCAGACATTCATGTACGTCCTTTAGATCTGTGAACAGTTTTCTAACCAATCACTGAATAGAATCAATGAGATTTCAGCCTCTCGCCCACAAGAGGTGGCCTCTATAACCCCAATGTCGTTTAAAATGGATGAGACGTAGAGTTAGAAATTTGATGCCATTCTCGTGTTCATATACTGAATACCAAGAGCCAGTAAGAGATATAGATAAATCTTTAGCGATCCACACACCGGGGAAATTCGGTTGTTACAGCAGCAGGCAGGTCACAATGAGGTAGACCAGAGATACAAATATATAAAAAAGGCCAAAGAATAGCAGAAGAGTTTCTTGTTGACGACTTAAAATGGTTTAAACACTGGAAACGGTCTCATGTCTGACAACGCTGCCGTCAAAACCGCCACCAGAGGATGCCTCGCAATAAAATTGATCTGTGGGCCATATAACCTGTTTGCATAGATGAACTATGGGCTCATTTCTTACAGGACATATATTTCTCTAATCACACACAATGAGACCATTCATTACATGCACTGAAACATAAATAACCACATTAAACATGCTTTTCCTCATGTCCCATCAGCCCCAATAGAACTGTCACACTTAATTGCTGCTTTGAAAAGCCTGATCGTTTACTGGGAGGAGGGGGGGGGGGGGGGCTTTGAGTCTAATAACACATCTGCCCCCTCTGGAGCCCCAAATGTGCATCCAGATTGTTCGTAATGATTTTCTTCTAATTTGTCCTCGCGAACATAGCAGCAACTTCACTGCCAGACGGAACCAGATCGCCTCCCTCTTCCCTCCCCAAGCAATAAGTAGCAGCTCCTGTGACAACAATCGCTTCGCGCGCACGGCCCCTGGGTGACCACACGCTGCGCCTTCTGTCACCATTAACACGGCAGCAAAAATCCACAGCTCTGTGCGCTTCTCTTCTCATTACACCCTTTCTTAATACTGCACTTTATTGGCTTCAATCAGGAAAAGATTATTCTATTTATATTGTGCATTTTACCATCATTTATGACAATATTGCAAAACATGGAAAACCACTAATAACGTCTGATTGGACGGAAAAGCTGAATGTGTGCACACGGCTCTGCCCTGGTTTGTATATCTGACCATCTAATGTCAGCAATGTGTGTAACATGACATGTGCAAGATATTCTTTACGTCATAAAACCAAATATTACTATTTATATCTTATTCATTCTAGATTCTTTCTCTACATGATTACTTCCCCTTGTGCTACTTGCAGTTTTGAGTTTCCTCACCAGAGTATCACTCGAGGTAAAGTACATCTTATCTTTCTCTTTTTGTACCGTGACTCGAGCTGCATCTATGTCACACAACCCCACAGAGAAGAATGCACAGGATTTTGCAGGCTTATTAATGGCACCAGGGCATTTCAGACCAGAGTTTGCATTCACAATTGTGCTTGAACCCTCTGTTGGTTTGTGTGTGTGTGTGTGTGTGTGTGTGTGTGTGTGTGTGTTAAACCAGACCACAATATTTCCCTATAATCCAAAAACTGAAAACATCCATCATTTAGAGTCACTTAAACTCAAGATCGTGTGATAGTGTGGATGAAAGTAAATCTTTTTTCTGTGAACATTTTACTGATTAATGTTCAGTGTCGAGCAGCGACCCGCCGCTGACACTGGTAAAAGAAACCTCTGTTGACTGGTAGCAAACACATCCTCTTTAGCAATAGAAAATATAACTCAGTCACAATGACATTTTCTGCAGAACATGTTTGCAGTTGCAAAATTACATGTAGACAGTCATTTCAAGGAGACGGGGGTAGGTTTCATTTCTGCTGATATGAGGGGAAAGCTGTGAAAATGGTTTCACTCTGGATTGAAAAGTGGAGTAAATCCTCCATCTATTCCCAGACAGGAGCCAACAGGTGTGACTGTGCATCTTTTCCTCTGATTACACTCACTCTCAGCGGCGGCTTTTCATCATGAATACATATAGTTGAATATTTCAATTTTTGTTGACGTATAAACAGATGATTTCTGAGATGACCCAGCTCAAAGTGGTACAGATTTGTTGAATAATCCTGAGCTCATCATTTCTCGCTTTCCGCCGAAAGTTCAAAGGTTTTTCTTGCATATTCTGACAGCCTCGATGGATTAGATACTTTCTGCTCCTGCTCGCTGCTTCAAAGCTATGGTCGAAATCCAAATTCATGCAATTTATTATGTCATGGTAATGGCATATTAAGATGTAAATAGAGGTCGGGTCAAGGTTTGGTGACATAATTTAGCAGCATTGAGAATTCTGGGAAACCAGATACACAGACCCTGAAACGACGTGATTCTCTCATTTGACTTTCATCATGAATCAATGAGGCCAAACATCTTCCTGACTTTTAAAACACATTGTGGAACGCTGAGCATGAAAATGAGAAATACAGCAGCAGTCTAATATCACTGATTAAACGGGCAAATGCAGCAAAAATTTTAATTCTGTAAAATTGACGACAGTGAATTTAGCATTGTTGATCTTTCTGTATCGTTTATCATCATTGTATCATGGTCAAAATATGAATTTGATTATTTTTGCTGTTGAATATTATTATAAATGTCTGAACGTGAATAACAACTCAGTCGGGATTTCAGCTCTTAAAGGACAAACCATTTCAAATGTAACTTGATCAGTTTCACGGGGTTAAAACACCCCCCATGTGGGAATAGTACACAGCCAAACGGTGTCAAAGCAAACAGGCGTACATCTGTCATTCCTTTCAAAATCAATTCACGCCCCCAGACAACAGTTTTCACACCAGCAGAGTCGAGAAACCTGCAGCGTTCCCCCACCGCTCCAACCACAAATCATAAGAAACCTGCTGAATTACGTTGCCAGAAATGACATCAAGCGTGAAGAGCGCATGACCCTTGGTGAATGGGCTGATCAGAAATACATTTGTTTGACGAAACCTTCCTCAGTTTACTCCAGGGTTTACTTGTTCTGCGGTCCGGGGAAGCAACGCAACACCTATTACAAGTTTCATTTCATGCTCCCCTGTCTCCTTCTCTGTTTGTCCCTGTGTTCATCTGTGAAAAACACAGATAACGGACCCTGGACCAACACAATGAGACACAGCAAAACAACTTCTGTGTCTTCTTAAAACCACAATATCACCATTGAAAAAGAATGATTGAAATGTTTTGGGACTTTTCTAGCGTATGGTTTGGTTACATTTAGAGAATTAAACGACTTGCGAATGGTTGTGGTGACTGGTGAAAGAAAAGAAACCAGTGGTGACTGGTATCAGAAAGGAGGCAGGGTGTCATCTTGTTGTTTTTCATGTAGCCTATTCATTGCTTGAAAGAAGCTATGACTATGTAGAATAAAAAACCTGAGAACCAGCTGAAAGGTGAATATTCCTCACCATCCCCAGCTTCATATTTGAAGTCTTCTTATACCCGACAGTTTGGCATTACTCTTGAACTTGATTCTGGCAGTTTAAGCCGTACATAATCTATTATCTGCACTACTATCCAGCTCGGGCGGGAGATCAGACCCACTTTACTCACTAATGTGTACATAGGAGTGAAACAGTCTTCAGGGTTGGGGAGGGAGAATGAAAAAGGCTCCATTCTCCCTATTTCGAGTCAGTGTACCATGAAAATGTCTCTGAATCTGTTACTTTAAGGTAAAATCACGTTTGGTTGCTCAGAGGGTTTTTCATCTCCCTCGAGCTAAAGGGACGTTCAGACATGAACTTTAAATAAAAGATGTTCAAGGACAAATCACCAGAAAATCTCCACTTCCAGTTCGGTTGAATTTGTCAGCGTATCTGTCTGTCAGCTTTTGTCGAGGTATCCCTTAGTCATTGTTTCTAGTTTTCCCCAAAAGTTTTCTTCTGGTACTGGACTCTGGTCCTATTCAGACAGTTTTCACCTCCCTCCATCAATCCGTCCATTCTCTATAGTGCGTATCCTTGGAGGGTGTTTTCATCTCTTGGTCCTAAAACATCAGGAAGCTGCAGTTAAATGACAATTCCAGCCGTTGATAATGCTGTGGTAATGCTTAAAAAACAGTTTTAGAGGTTTAATAGAAGATCGTATCAGTTTGTGGTCGGTCCAGTGTTAAATGAAAGAATTTGGCAATAACATTACATGTGAGATTTCAGGACAGAGACATGCAGCAACCTTTTCTTTAAGAACCTGTCAGTGATCGGTTTGCACAAGCAGGGCCCCTCATGATAAATACAGATAATGTGGACCCCTGTGGCTTCACTCAGATAATGTGGGCTCCAGTGGAAAAATGGGTGCCTGGGTATCTGCTCACCAGTTTGAAATTTAATGTAAAAATATGAAACAACAGTTTTTGCAGTAAACAGCCGAGTTATAATCAGACTGAGATGTTTAATTAACAGGGATATAAGAAAAGTTGGGAGACCTGAAGGTCTTTTGTTATGCTTTCACTTATTTTCTTATCTTTAAATTAAAATTGTATTTAGTTTGCAATGGTCTGTGTGTGTGCATTCGTTTTTCTTACCTCTTTAGGACCTTGTCCAGCATAAACACTGAGCAGTAGACCCAATGGGGACTAAAGACCAGTCTTAATGAGGCCAAACATACTTTCTGGGGTCCTGGTTAAGGGTAAAAAAAGTTGACATTGGGATGTTGTACTGGTTGGGGTATCGGGGCTCGTTTGGGATTAAGCGCAAGCACGTGAAATGCCATTAAAAGCGTAACTAAGGGCTTTTAACTAAAAAGTTAAAAGTTTTGGGGCTAAAGGAACATGTTCTCAGGCACTGGTGAAGTGAGGTTGGGGTTAAAACTGAAATTGGGGGACAAATAGATGTAGTGAATTGGAGAGTGTGTTTTTTAGTTCTGTTTCTAAGAATCCCAGTGGTCTCTGTCACCTGGTTAAATGGATTTATTGACTCTGTCTCTCTCTTGCTGCCAGAAACTGATTAATCCTCAGAAACACTTAATAGGAAACTTCATCTAGGTTCATGTTGCAAAGTTATGAGGATAAACAGCCACTCAGACTAATTGGGGATTAATCATTTGAGCACGGTTAAATTTACGCATTTGGCAGAAGCTTCTACCGACAGCTGAGGAATCACACTCGAGCTTCGGTGCAGTCGGAGACCTTGGATTCAGCACCGAGCTCTAAATCTGTTCAATAAGACAAAGTGTGAGGAGCTCAGGTGAGGGAGTGCACGGTGAGTTAGCCATGTTGGAGTGTTAAAGGAGTTGGAGGAGGAGGCGGCGCTCTCAGGGGAGATGAGTCTATAAGAGGTTCTTGAAGATAAAATGGCTCGGACGGTATATGTGAGCACATATAACCATCCAAGCTTTCCCTTTTTCCTCATGTTTTTCCTGTTGTATCCCAAAGGATTCACCCATGCTCACTGAGTTTCCATGTAGAGAACTACACAGTGAGCTTATTGGCAAAATGTAAAGACTTGTGGACAGTATATGGGTCATTTTTACTGCATGCACCAGTAAGTAAGTCATAGTCCCTGCAGGGTGACTCAAGCCTCTGTACGTCAGTCTGTATATATTATACTGAGCATACTTTCCCACATGACTGAAGAGGAATTATTTAGTACCTTCTATAACTTTCTGTTCTTTTCAATCAAGGCTGAGTCACATCCGAGGCCTTTCATTCATTTCTTTTTATTCAGACATGCTATGATGATGGTGTTCTCATTCTGTCCTTTCATCCATCAGCCGTTTATCTTTCATTAAGCCCGAGTGCAATGCATGATGGTATGTTGGACACTTTAAGGACATAGGTGATGACACCATTTTTTTGTATCGTCAGTCGAAAAGTTTGTTAACCACAGGGGTGTAATGAGGCTGAAATGAGTGTTCATGTTTTTGCGTGTGTGACTGGTTGTAGGGTCCGTGGACTGGTAACTGTCACCGAGGTGGTTCAGGCTCCAAGAACAAGGTCTCCTGTTCATATTCCAATAAACACGATGATACAATCGGCTCTTTGGTGTCCAGATAGTATTTGTTGCTCTATTTTTTTTTTTCTCCTTTTATTGCGTTTATCTGAGATCTAATTACGCTCACGAGAATATAATATATCCGAAACGAGCCGGCAGTTCAGCTCCCCTTTGTTGCGGCGCAGCAGGGCGGGAGCTGATGAAGCGACTGGGCTGAAACAAGCTCTCACATCAAAGGCTCTGAGCTGAGCTCCATGCTGTGGCGGAGCTTCACGGCTTCTCTCACAGGAATATGCCGGCAAACAAAATTCCTAATTAGGTGCATAAAATGCCAATTGATTTAAGTGTTGTAAATCCTGTCTGGCCCGGCCTTCTCCCCAGCAGCAATTACACACCTGCAATTAAATGGCAGTTTGTAGCACTTCACAATCTCATCCAATTCCGAAGCCGACACTTTACCTGATCTTATGTTACATAAAATCAAAGCTTTTCGTGCTCTCACCTATTTCAAAGCCGGCGGTTTCCTCCGGCGGGACATAAACTTGTAATCTCAGTCAATGTGAATGGTTATTGTGGTCAATTCACCGCAGGCTTCTGATGGCTTGTCTGAATAGATTTTAAACTGCATCTTGGCTGAGGGGAGCGTTTGTGGCTGCAATCTGTTGTTAGACTGAAAAAGACTTGCACATTATATTAAATGAATGACATTTTGCTACTTCATTCACTGCCAATGTTCCAGTGCTGGAAGAAGTATTTAGATCCTTTGCTAAAGTAAATATACCAAAGCAACAATGTAAAACTATTTATTTACAAGAACAATTCCTGTATGAATATAAAGGTGGAATATGAGACGTGTAAGTATATTTGAACATCAAGCCTTTACCAAACAAGTTGTTGATGTTATCTATCTTTATCATCTTATTGTCATTAAACTGTTAAATGTCGTGGAGTTGTATGTATAAAGTATCACGAGATGGAAATGCTCAAGTACCTCACAATCATACTCATAGTGACCTTGAACAAATCTATGAAGTTACTTTCCGCCTGTAAATGGTTTTGCACTTAAACAGCACATTGAACAACCTGCTCCACCGGCTGAGTCACCGCCGCTGCTTACACCTGAGTCCTGCTGCAGACGTTTTGTTAAACCTGTCTTCTCCTGGTGCCTGTGACACGCTCAGCTCCCTGTGGCATGTCACTGTGCGAAGACTCGCTCTTTCATTACAAAGGCACAGCGAGGAATCGTCCTGCTGTTAGTTAAACACCAGCAGTTCCTGTCCCCACCTGGGCTGTGTGTTACTGTCACAGCGCCTGTAGTCTGCACAGTTCTGTTCCACTCGCACAATCCTATTACTCCTCGATATAACAGGTGGGATCCTCCTCACTGCTTTTGATTTACTAGTCTTAAAATATTGTAGCTGCAACAATGTCGATTTAAATCTGTAAAAGTGAACGACGAGACCTTTTCTTCAGCTTCATCTGATTCACTTTACATCCACCATGAAGGTTGTGTTTTCATCTGCGTTTGTTTGTGTATTAGCAGGATTACACAAGAAACTACAAAACCGAATTCAATGAAATTTTGTGGAGGGGTGGGGCATGACCCAAGTAAAGAACCAATTAAATCTTGGAGCAGTGGGTCTAAACAAAATGGGTGGATGAAGATTTTCTTTCAACATTTTTCAACATTTTAATAATACTTAATAATCATTTTCAATAATCCGCATCTTGTGAATTTAAACGTGTTTTCACAAGAGAACTCTTGTTGGAGGTATATTCTCTACTCAGTATACATTCTGCCATTTGTGTAATGGGAGGGATGGGGGCATGGGTGTGAAAATAGCACATTCAATTTGTGTGGGTGTGCATTGAGGGGAGATCCAGGAATTACTGAATGAATTGAGTGACATGTTAAAACCTCAACAAAACAGTTTTTAAGACATATTAAAAAAAATCAGGCTTTAGGTTTCTGTATTAAATCTAATCCATTCCTGGCATCACTTTTCCCTTTTGCCTGCTGCTTTGAAGAAGTGCTCGTTTCACTCGGGGTCCTCTGACACACTGTGTTCAGCCGGTCTTTGATGCCTGTTATATGACTGCAGCACACACTCAAACAAACAGCGGTCGGTCTCACCAGCTTCACGCCACAGCGCTGATTCATCTCCTCGCTGGGGCCGGCCATCAGCTGAGTTCCACCCACAGCGAGCCTTGATCACGGGACTCAATCCCCCGAGGGGCAGGCAAAAACATTTAAAAAATCATGCACGCACCTCCAGCAAAATACTTGAACTCTGAAACACCTTAATGAAAACTACAAACACGGCCGCAGAGGGGAGTTTGATTTGGTCGATGCTAAAGAGCACTCTGCAGGCACTCCAAGCTGCATGGGGAGGAATATGAGAGCTCTATATACTGATGGATGCATTATGTTGGTGTCATCAGGGGCGGTGCATGCTTTTATTTTCTTTGCTTGAACCAGTGTCAGTTCTAAATATGTCTGTTTTATTATGGGCTGTTCTCTGGGCCTGTGGTAATGCTGGTTGCAGCTTTCATTCAGACTTACTGAAGCCAAGACCTGCTGCAGAAAGAGCCGTTCAAGGGCTGGTGAACCTCGAGGAGCAGGAGAATCTGTGGCTGTTGGTCAGATTGTATGAATATTTAAAGTATGTCCAAATGTGACACCTCCTTTGGCTCATAACAACACACATGGGCAGATTATTAAATACCGTTGTCCCTGGTTCTCAATCGTGCACTCGAACACTGCACTCCTTTGATTTGTAAAAATGACTGTGTTGGTTCCCTTATTATGGTTAAATCCTTAATTATTCTAAGTAATGATTTATAATTTGAATTCAAATGGATTTCACATGAGACAGTACAGGACAATTAGCATCGCTAAACGTCTCTCAAAGTTTAGTTCACCCTCAGCGGTGTGTGTGCGGGCCGGGAGCCAGGAGCACTCGGTATAGGTTTCTTTTTCCCACAAAGGGGTTTCTACTTATCTGGTTCTCGCAGACAGGTTTTCAGTCGCAAGCGAGCCACTGATACGGGCAATGTGAAGGTACTTCATTGATGTGTTGCGATAGAGGCTTTGCTTTACCTTCTGCTGGCAGAGCAGTTTGCAAGTACAATGAAACCGGCGAAAGAAATTAAGTGAATTTCCCGGACAATCCTCCGTGCAAGTTGTAAGTGAGCGGGCACATATACGCAAAGTCAGTGAGGAGTGTGTTCTGCAGGATGTGTGGTACACATGTGCGCTACATAACTTTGCATTAATTGCTCTAAAATGAAATGTCAACGTGAATCTAAAATAATGTGCATCATCGTAATTTGTTTACGGGTTAATACGTATTATTCGGGTTGTAATATTTCTACTTAAAGTGTATTTGGATAATGGATTAATCTAAATTAAAGTACTTGTGATCATAATAATTAGTTCAGGAGGCATCGTAATTATGCCCCAGCAATGCACAGAGCCAGCAGTTGTGGGTCCTTGTTTATGTCGGATCTCCTCACCCTGTCCCCACGAGTGAGTCCAGACGCCCTGCGAAGGAAACTCTTCTCTTTTGCCTTCGTCAGCGATTTCATTTTTTTTTTTTCCAGACCTGTGAGCGTATGAACAACAACCCGAGGTGACATATTTTCAGTCCGACTCTGCGAGTGGTTCTGTTGCCACGATGTGTGATGACGCAACTAACTGAGAACTTTATCAGAAGATGACAAACAAAGACCATGTGTGTCAGTCCCAACTCGCAAAGGCTCCAGAAATATTTCAGTTATATGAACTTTTCTTTTCTCTTAACCAACTCGGATAAAGTGAGAGAGTACGCAGACATTTCCTACTGTCCAATCAGAGCAGACTCTTTATTAACGCTTAAAGAGAAATGTATTTCAGACAGAGGTTGAAAAGAGGAGCTGCAGAAATGGACATTAGCTTCTTTGTCACTTTTTGAATAATCTTTCTGCCGGGAATTAACTTCACAATGTGCTCTCGATCAAAATCTCTGAGCAGTGACATTTGGAAAAATAAGCTTTGATGAACTTTCATTGTGTCCAAGTGTGAATGCAATTCACAAGACCGGGAAACAAATTACTGTTTAAATAGTATAGATAATATCAGCAATGGAAGTTATTTTATATTTCTGATAGATTTGTGTTGACCCGATGTAATTTTGGACAAAAGCTTTTCGGTGCCTTGCTGAGAACAGCCTGCATTGGGCCAGAAGAACTGACTAATCTGGCAACGCAGCCTCTGCATCTGAAATAAACCACAGAAAATATGATGGAATATGAGAGCAGCAATTATATTAAGTTGTTTTTCATCTCTCCTGACAAACGCCCCTCAATATTATCTCAACAGGGGGCAAATTATTTAAAAGGAAATGCTTTTCCTGCCTTAATGTAAAAACACCAGGGAAACAACCATAGGGATGAACACTTTGCTTTCATTATCCAGAGCTATAACTGTTCACCTTTAATATACAAAATAACCTGTAATTGCCACGGGGGCGGTAGTGTTAAAATGAGGCATTGGCAAAACCCTGTGGCAGACATGCAAGAGCACTAATGGGTTGATAGATGAACCTGTCTGTTTATGGAATATAACACAATGACCTAATCTGAAGATCTTTTAAACATTTAATAGCAGGATCCACTTTTTAAGCCTCTTGGCGTTATGTTTTCGGGTCGTCCATGCGTCCGTCCCATGCTTTTGAATGTCTTCAAATTAGGTACAAACGTTCAGTTGGACTCAAAGATGAACCAATTCGATTCTGGTGGTCAAACGTCACCGTGAGCACCACAAGGGAATCTTTACAAACTTGGCACAAATCTTCACTTCGACTCACTGAGAAAACGAATAGATTTGGGTAGTCGAGTTCACTGTGGCCTCACTAAGTCTTTTTTTGGCCTCTTGATATTGATATCTCATGTCCGCGTTAGGGAATTTATGAAGTTTTGACTCAAGCATTGGATCAAAGGTCAATGTGACCTTATATGAGTCTGGGGAAAGAGATGATGTAGACTGAAACTGCACTGGTCGGCAGAGGCACACAACCGCAAAGCAGTTACTCCAGTGTGTTTGGAATTGAGTTGGATTTAGATTACGCCTTTTAGAAGTGAGTAAACCCTTTTCTCACCTGTTAGAATTTCTTCACGTCTCTCCATCACTTTACTCCAGGACTGCTGCTGAATCAGTTTCTCTTGATTCGCCATATTCTTTTTCTTCCTTTTTCTCCCTCCCCTCCTGCCTCCTGCCTCCTCTCTCCTCAACCCTTCGTTCCCTCTCTGGAAAAGTAAACAACATAATGTCGTGGGCATTCAGGTTATGAGGCATGAAGTTTACTCTAAAAACTTTAACGATCGAGCTTCCGTGAAGCAGCAGCTCCATAAACTCAATGGACTGAGATTTGGACCTAAACCGACCTCTGCTCAAAGAGGCTGATGATTGGATACACACGGAAATATTAAGTGAAAAGAACAATTCTCCATCTTCCTTACTAAATGTAAAAATATACACACAAAAAAAACATATCCCTGATCCATTTATTGTCTAATTGTAACAATAACACAGTATTATACGATTATCCTTCACCTGAATATAATCCCCAAAGTGACTGAACCAAAATGTGGCATAATTCTCTCGTGTTCCGCTGCTGTTAATGAAAACGTCCCATCAGGTCGTTTTTCCACACGGCACAACAAAACAACAAATGTGTGTGTTGGCGTCGGGTTTCCGAGTAAATCAGGAGACTGAATATGCAGCAGCTGCAACAAAAGAGCAAGAAGCAGGAAGCGGCTCCAGTGACCAAAACAAATTTCACTGATGGATGCCTTTCAGAGCCAGGGTCTTTGTCATCAACCGGCGCCGCTGCCTATCAGCTTCTGCAGAGCCGCTTTGTTTAGTCATCATAATCGTAAATATTTGCAGTCTTAAACACAAGCCTTCCCCGTTTCAAATTACATGGAAATCTCTCTGTCACGGCGGTGAGTTTTGAAAAGTCAGAAGAGTGCCACGTTGGGTTGACTTGGTCCTGGATCTGAACCAAAACGTGTGGCATTGTGAAGGACCTTTTTAAAAAATGATTTCACTGTACGTCCTCTGGAGGACAAACAACATGACGGCGTTCCCAGTTGTAGCCACGTCTTCCACGAATCTTCAACAACAACCACAACGATCACGTCAACGTCTGAGTTTGTCAGCTGAACATAAAGCGCCACATGACGCCACATACAGTGGTTAGCTCTGATCTGAATCTTTAATATATCATGTGTCTGAACAGTCAGATAAGAGACGAACCAGACGTCTGCTTGATTTAGATAACGACCTAAAAACTACGATGACGATCAGTTTGGACTGAATCACTGGATTATCGAGCCAACTGATAATAACTTGTTTGGAAAGTTTGAACTTGTGCTGGGGCTCGTCACAAAAACTCCTCCCTCGTGTCCGTCCTATTAATCCAAGTTTCCACTTTTATGAATTGGTTTGGATAGTTTTGGGCTGGCATGATTTTATAGAGTAAGCATCGAACTTCTCGCGCTGTAGCAGGACAGACTGGTGCCGATGCTGGTTTTGTGCTTCCTGTGTTGGCCACAGGGAGCAGTAGAGTATCAGTCTGACCATCAGTCAGGCCACAGATATAGATTACTGCATGTTCAGACATAGACAGATTTACTCCGTCATTTAGTTTTTCATTTCATTTGAACGTCACCCACAATTCCGTTAATGAATTAGTTAAAAGAACAGACTCAAAACACTGTGCAGCTTTAAAGGAGAGAGAGAGAGAGAGAAGGAAAATGAGTCTCACAATTTATATTCAGGATAATGATTATTGTAAGAAGGTCTCCCCCTGAGGTTCTGACATAAAACACAAAGCAATTGACTATATTGACTAAAAAGTGCAGTGTTCATGAGAGTGCAGGTGGAGAGAAATGAAGCCTTCAGAGCAATAAAATCCTTAACTGCAGGGTTTGTGTTACAGTGCACGGGGAATGCTAATGTTTGCTGCTGCTTATAACTGCAGGACAGTTTCAGACACTGGCGCACAAATCAGCAGAGTACGGCACCAATGAAACGAGCGTCCCTCAGGGGATCCGTCGCAGATGTTGCTTCATCAATCAAGGTTTTTCTTTACCTTCGATATAATCCTGTCGAAAACGTAGATTAGTCACAACATCGATTTAAAAAGAGGAAATACTGGGAGATTTAAAGATCCCAAATTTCATATTCACCCAATCAAAGTCTTATTTGAGGCTAAAATCTATCCTCGCCCTTAACAATACAACACCAAGACCGTAACAACAATAGATTATATAGTTTCTTTTTATGTTTATATCTTTTTCCTGTGTACATTTTTATAAAAGGCACAATGTTTCGTAATTTCACAGTTCATTCGATTGAATTAAACAGAGGTTCAAGTCTCGGGTAAGAAAATGCTTCTTCTGGAGGTTTTTTGAATTCTTGCACAGCTGTTGCTTTGTTGCAAATTCTTTAAAAACTATGTCGATATGTCGGCCAGAAGTTGGACTTATTCACCAGAGATATTTATCAGTCTCTTTAATATCTGCAGCCTCTGTCTGAGGTGGAACAGATCATGAAATGAATGTCGTTCCCTCGTGTGAAGACCGCTGCTGTCGATGACCTCAGAAGCAGATGGTCACTATGTCATTCTACCGCGTTCCCTCCCTTCCTTTGCGACCTACTTTTACTGTATCATCCCTTCCTCTCCCTTTAAAGTTTTATTACACTCCTTTGGTTTTTGGCTCAGCATCACTTCTTATATTTCTATTGCTGGAACACGCTGTCGTTTTCCCACATCCATGCACACAGGCACACATCTCCATAAAGTATTACAAGATCCGAGGCAGAGACATTAAAATCAAAGTTAAAAAGCAGAAACTTTTACAACAGCTAAACCAGAGCCTGCGGTTTCTTTAATTCGTTCCACGAGCCCAGTGTTAGAATGATGTCGAGCCAAGTGGGACAATTAAAAACAATCACGTGAAAAACTCAACAATGTGAAGATATGTGTGACACTTTATTGTCCATCACATAATATCACATCACAAGATTTGGTCTAAATCCCAAGCTACTTAAAAGCGGAAAACATGCCTGTTTCACATTAGAGTTTGATGACTTTCTTTGTAACTGTTCTCACTCTTGTGGTCGCCACTTTTGGGTCAATAAAACGGGACAAAACTCAAATGACACGAGTAACAGTTAGGAAACGAGGTTACGGGAGGCCGCAGCCTCTGCAGCCCTTTAATTAGTTTATTCGTGTCTAAATGCAGGCAGAAGATTTAAGAGGGCTCCCTTTGCTTGTTCTCTGACCTAAATGGAATAAATTGGACTGGGATTAGTTCTCGGCACAACACTCGCCATGTGATTGGTGAAAAATGATTCCTCCCGCAGGACGTTGTTCGAAGCCAAGACATGAAGAAGCCCAAAGGAAATGAGCCGTATCAGGACAGCAACTTCCATTTGTTTCTCTAATGACCCCAAATTACTTTGGTTTTCAGGTCAGATATTGCTCATATGCTTTTTTATTTTCGTGAATTGTTTCATTGTCATCTTGAAATAGTTTAAAACATAAGCATACTGTGTCCACCTCCACAGGTGTCTGGGTTAGGGTTGAAAAAGTCTCAGTTCAGGTGCTGCACATGTATTTTTCAGTGGAGACGCCTGTGCTGGAGTAGACCTTTTAAAGAAACAGTGTGTGTTCTACCTCCCTCCTGTCACTCACCGGCAAACACTTAGGCTTCCAATACAAATGGAAATGAAAGTACAAGTAGGTCCCCTGTGGAATACATTGATCAGAGGAGACTATAAAAGTATAAAATGTCGTACATGTGCTGGCATCTCATTTCCTTTGGTTATGTGCCATTTATGTGCAGACAGAAGCAAAGGAATGGGACTGATTTGTTTGAGTTGATGTTGTATGTTTGTCGGATGGTAATTTTATACAGCTCGCACACTTCTTTTCCATATACCTGCACCGTCATCTTTTAATGTGTTATTTTTTACATAAATCAGTGAGGAAACAATAGTGGAATGGTTATGTAAAACTAGCAGAGGAGTAATGGTTTCATTCTTTATCTTAAAGACAAGGAGTGAATTCTGATAGAAGGCTTGAAATTCTTGGTTCATAATATTTATGTCCAAAGCTTAATAGGATAATTTAAAATGGTAAAAAGAGCAAGGGGTATCTACGTTTTTAGAAGGCAGAGATTATGGCTAAAAGATTCAAAATTTGTTTTAAAAAGATTGTTGGTAAATTATTATTATGCCACATTTTCATTCGTGGTGTTTTTTCCCCCGCTAATTAATTTATGTTTAATTTTGTTAAATCATGACGGCAGCAATTTATTATGGCAACAGCAAACGTTCCAGATGCCAATTCATGTTAGATATTGTGTTTAGAATATGCAGCAAATCACAGAAACGCACATACTTTTACTTCACAACATTAACAATGACACATTTGGTTCCGATGCACAACAGTAACTCGACACGATGTTTCCACCTAAAAATTGCAAAAGTAATTCCTTGTACTTGCATTTTCTTCTGTTGAGTGACTGACCTATTCAGAGTCCGGGAGATGGACAACAAACCGATTTCCTGAAGTCAACCACACTCTAGTAGATATCGAGTTTATCCAGTTGATTTATTCATCGTTGGATGTGATCTACATAAGACTCATTTCTGTTTAAAGTCTATAAACGTAACGTCGGGTGACATTGCACTTTGTCATGCTGCAGAGATAAGTACCACGATGTCACTGGAACAACAAAATGTCCTTTTAATGCCGGAGGAGACAGAGAAGGAAGACGCTGGTTGCTCAGCGACGCCAAACACTTTCCTGCTGTTCCTGCTGAGGAACAAGAAAGAGGAAGAGGATGGAGAGGATATAGTTCAGTTTCCTTCCTGAGCATAGTGAAGGGTCCTCCTCCCCTGCAGCTCCAATGCACCTCATACCTTTTTGAAGGTCGCCTCATGGATGTATTTTGATGAGATTCGGAAGAAAAGAGAAACCGTTGCCAAACCAATCACCCAAACCAGATGTGGTAGTGTGTTTGCACAAGCATTATTACAAGAATCCATATGTGCGTCAGGGTGTTTCCTGCTCCTGAGATCCACGCGGCCTGTTCCCGCTGTACGGTAGCTGTGTGGTGCCGTGTTTCCTGGTATTTCCTGTGGTGCAGCTGGGTTGTGAGCGTTGTTGCTGTTTAATTGACTGCAGCTCTGTGTCCTACGACGCTCCGCTGCCGACAGAGAGGCCTGCTCCTTTGGGAGGAGTGTCATCTCCGCACAGGCAGCTTTGGCTTTGGCAGCCTGCCTGGACACAACTCAGCCAAGTAATGAACAGCGTTTAAAACCCATAGGCCAGCACATGCGAGCGCCCAAGAAAACAATTTATGAACACTGAAAAAGCAGTTTTTTGGGGATTCGCAGTGTTTTCTTGACACTTTTCTTTTTGTTTCAAACTCTTTATCTATGGATTTAATGAATGATGAAAGATCTGGGGCTACCTGGACTGTCTGATGAGTAACTGAATGCTAAAATAGGGAGAGTTGTTCTACCGGATTCATTACGCAGTCGAAGACAGAATCTCCTCCAACGAACTCTCCCTGTTCTGTGAGGTTGTCTCTTCCTGTCACCATCCATTCATTTACCAATTAGGATTCAAAGCCCAGGTTGGCTGTGCAACGCTGTTTCACTGTAACGATGCACATGCATTTTAGTAACCCGGAAAAAAATGTACTTGTTTACTTGTGGTACTTTCATTATCCAAAATGTAGTTAGATACTGTAAACATCAGATTCTTGGTTTATCAACTCTACCTGAATACTGAATAGTCAGATCAAACAAAACAAATGAAGTTGAATTAGTTTTTCTGTATTTGAACGATCAATATGTTTTTAAGTGAGTCTTCTTCCGAATGCAGCCACTGTGTTTTAAGGTTGTTGTAATTGCCACGGTGCCATCTTGATTGATGAGGGGGACAGTCGATAATCCTTCGGTGCAAGTCATTTAGCCGCTGCATATTAACAGAGGCTGTCAAAGCCAGCTAATTCAGGAGCGTTAAAATGGAGATGAGCGCTTGGCAGGACATCACTGATTGTCCCTGAGAATCTTTCTGCTGTTGGCAGGGATTATATTTGTGAGTGGGAGAGAAAGACGGCCGAGCTCAGCATCTTGATAGAGCCCCGTTCTGTTCGTATACATGTTCACGACTATAAATATGTTTGTCTTATTATTTTATAGGTTGAGTTGTCTGGCTTGATTTCTCAAAGAGTAAATAAATTCATGGATCTTGAAAAAACCTGGCTTGTTAAGGGGACTGTGAATTTACATGTGGTTTCATAAGGGGACTGTTGAGTCCTCTCTGCTGAGGTATGTGTTTTACCGAGTGCGATTCTAGTTTTTCGAGCAGTTCAATGAAAGAATGAAAGAAGATCAAGTCTGATTTTTGATTCTTGATGTACATGAAAGCTAATTTAGTCTTTTTTTAAAAGCTCTGATATTGGTTTTTAAACCTTTTTCTACTCAAGTTAGAGACTTGGGTTTCTTTAGGGGACTTTCTTTGCATGTTGTCAGGGCACAGCTGTTGGGTTTAGAGTAGTGCTGCTAGCGGTGGCATAAAATAATGGTTCTGTGACTGTAATCGAGGTAAAAGCTTGAAATACCTGTGATATTGATTTGAAGTCATATCGCCGAGCCCTTGGTTTAGAGTCTGTGTGCAGCAGACGAGAGCAGAATTCGTAGTCCAGGGACGCAGCCCTGCTGAATGAGGTGACCTCAAACAGATTATTTGCAGACAATGAGAAGTAGATCCTGGCAGCTTTGCCTCTTTTCTTTCCTCCTTTCTATCTCTCACATCCAACTCGTCTACAATGGCTCCTTATCAGTCCCTACACCTCATATCAGAGCGCGACACCCCGACTGGGTGATGATGATCTACCCCCACGCCCCTTGGTCGTACTATTACTTTCTGCTACACAATCATTTTTCCTTGTATGAATACTTCTCTGAACTCTGATTCCACCCGAAAACTTTAGTGCACAGATTGTCTTTTGCCCTCTCCTCGTCTCCTCTCCTCCTGTTTTCCAAACTCCAGGACACTTTTCCGTCTGGTTTTCGGCCACAAACTTTCAACGTGCCGGTTCCGACTTCAAACCTGCCTCTCCCTTCATTTTGTGTCATTATCTCTCCCCCAGCCCATTACACCAGAGCGGTAGCATCATCCTCCCGTTATCTCATCTGCTCGTGGCATTCTTCCCGGACACTTAATCTTGTGCTGTGTATCTTTGTCTTCATTTCTCAACTCTTTTTTTCCCCCTTCACCTTCTTTGTCGATTCGGCATCTTCTCTCTTCAATATCTCGTTTTTTTCGTAACACCTCTTTATTCTCTTTAATTATTACACTTCCCTCTTTCTTTTTCGTACTGTAGCTTGATGCTGAGTCACTGCAGAATGAGAAAGTGACAATGAGGAGGACAGACAATAGAGAGTGAAGATAAATACAGAGTATAACTTGTCTTCTTTTGAGATAGACAGGATTTGAACAGATGACCTTATCTTAAACACAGCAGTTTGAGTCCACAACACACTTTTGGAGTCTCAGGGGTAAACGGCGTCCACCAAACTTTTGGACAGGAGTGAAACATTACCTTCTTGGCAGAAATGAACATTACAGTTTAACCATACCCTGCATTAGATTAGTAAGAACTTTGGGGGAGATGCTGTAGCCCCTCTAACACAAAGTGCCCAATTACAGATGTTCAAAAGTCAATTGTTTCTAAATTGGATGTTGGATGTTTTGTGTAAATTGCTTTAACTCGGATCAGACAGTCGAGAATATTCCACCTCTTCCCACTGAAAACCCCTTGTTTGCTTTGGCTGTTCATTCATTGTCCTGCTGAATGAGAAAATGTCATCCAATGCATTCTGCTGCTTTTGGCTGGATCCGAGCACAGGAGGCTCCTGTTTACCTCTGCATTCACCCCGTTGCCTCTGTCAACAGTGAAATCATCAGTAACTGCCAGTGTGCCAGGTCCATTAGCAGCCATTCAGGTCCCGAGCGGAACAGAAAGCACCGGCATGTTTGACAGATGAGGTGGTGGCTTTGGATCATGAGCCGCTCAATTGTTTGTGTCCACACTTTGCGCCGTCCAGCATTGTGGTCGAGGTCGACTTGTTTCAGTCCAAAGTACTCTCAGATTTGTGTGTGTTTTTTGTGAAATGCAGCCTGGAGTTTCTGTCTTTTCAGGTTTACCAGGAGTTTGTGGTGAAGCATTGACGCAAAGCTGTCTGCCAACATCCAGGGAAGCATTTTCCACTTGCCGTGCTCTCTTTAGGGATATGCAAATGTTCTTCTGGTCATTTATTGGTCTTGTGTTCCTCTGTCTTCCAGGTCGTTTGCCGCTTTCTTGTGCAAACCAACTTTTGTATGGACCCAAACTGCTCATTTTGGAAGAACGACTACCTCTTGCAACTTTTATGAGTCTCGTTATTATCATCTTCACTTGTATTATGACCTGTTTTCTCCACATCTTGATACACAACTTATCCTCAAATAAAATGGCAACACTCAATCAACACTGAGGCCTATGTGAGTGCCGTTGTTCAGTAACTAACCACAGCTGTCACAAGTGTCCAATTCCTTTTAGACCCCTGTACCTTCGGAGCTCTGTGTTATAAGGGCTACATCTCCTACACAGTTCTTTCAAAATCCGTTAAACGTAGTGTCACACTCTGTTTCGTATTTCAGATTTAACGTGCTGAAGCATAGAGCCTGAAAAACAAATCGGTCTAATGGTTTGTCCATCCAATAGTTGTTGAGAAATTCAAAACCACAACTGTTGATGTGTTGAAGGAGCTAGAATAAAACGTTAGGGGGTCACTGAGGTGTTGATTCATCCTCCGTGAACCATGAATGTTGGGGAATAAAAAACTTTCAAGGCAAAACTCCATCATCCACCAGTTGTTGAGATATTTCAGTCTGAACCACAGTGAACCTTATTATTTCTCTGGAGACAAACTGCTGTCGTGGCTAAAATGCCAACAATAATTATTGGACTATGATGGGATATAAACTCCTAACAGTCCACACGCTTAATTTCCACCTTAAGTGACACAACACAACTCCTGCATTGCAGAATCCTCCAGTATAAACCTAATGTTGAAGGACACAGGGATGCACACGCAGCCACATTAACGTCTAAAGAGTTGCATCTCTTCTGCTGCACGTCTTCGCTGCCATGGAGAAATGTTGTTTCCAGGTTTGAAGCTGTGACTCCTGCAGAGGAGAAGTGTACGTGGGTCTGTTGGAATATTTCAGACGAGTACCCAAGTTCTGCAAATTGCAAATGTCTCTTTGCAGCTGTATAACAGCTATGAACGGTCAGATGAGGCCAACGCTTTTTGTTTAAGACACAGTCGGCAGCACTGCTTTTATATTTAGCCCCCACTCAGCATGATTATATTATTAACAGACGGAACATTCAGTCTATGCACTGCTGTTGTTAAGCTAAAGTATTATCGTCACTGAGAAAATGAATTAAAATAACATTTCAAACTTAAGATTGATTCCTTGCAAAGAAAAAAATAGTACATTGCATATAACTACAGTGATAACGTTTGAGTTTCTCTGGTTCAGGGAAACAGTTGCTATGGCACACGGGGATTAAATGAATCTCTACCCACTTGGTGATTTATTAGGTTCACCGAAATAAAACCAACACAGTATAATACAACAGCCCTGCAATAAATCCTCCCTCCACGACGATAATTGTAATGTTCAGGTTTTCAGGTTACACTGAGAAGTGCTCCTCATAATTTGTTTGCCTTAATTCTGCGACAGTGCCACAGCAGTTTGTTTCATAATGACCAGGAACAGGGAAGGATATTTATAAATCAAGATCACTGATGGAGTTTGACCCTCGTTATGAAATTAACACGGTGGAAGTATTTATCTGAATCACACGGAACGTGGCCGTGTTCAAAATGCTTTTATCTGCTGTGCTTTTATCTGCTGTCCTATAATTTAGAATTTCTGTATATAGGCATTAACACAGTGCTGTGATCTTCCTTATCTTATTTTTAACTTGCATCTACTGAAAACATGATCATCGCTACATGGGGTAAGTTATTCGTATTCTGACAGTGGTGCGCTCCGGTAATTAAAGTCACTAACGAAGGCCTGAAGCCTGCATTGTTCAGGATAACCTACAACATTGCTTTTTCTTTTTTTATAAATCAAAGCTGAGTACGTTTCTTTTTTCCTTTACTCTCTCTCTCTCTGCAGAAACAAGGTGATAAAGTAAAGGCATGAATAAATAAAGGCATTTTGCTTCAGCAGGAGTCTTTTTAAAGTATTTCAGATGATACGACTTTTATTTCTGCAGGTTATGTGTGTACAAACTCATATATCATACATATACTTTATGTAACACTGTGTAAATGTGTACCTTAAATCGGTTCATGGATATTTATACAAATGTTTTTTTGCTCCAAGAGCTTTTTACTTTTCGTGTGGCAGAGATCTGTCAATGTGTGTTTTGACAATTTTTTAATTAGTACGGAGCTTTGTGTGTGTGTGTGTGTGTGTGTGTGTGTGTGTGTGTGTGTGTGTGTGTGTGTGTGTGTGTGTGTGTGTGTGTGTGTGTGTGTTTCACCCATGAATTTCCAAGGAAGTTTTGCAGAATGAAAGTTTTACCAGACGAGAGGCAGTGAGGTTTGAATCCTACCTGAGAATTCTACATTCAAATTGCATTGGACTTGGTGAAGTTGGAGCAACAAATCTGGGTTTGAACCGAGATCACGATACATTCCCACAGAATCTTGTTACAATAATGTTTGTTGCACCTATAATTAAAAACTGTAGGGGCTCTTCCTTGATAAAGTAAATCATAAGATAATAACGGCTTAATAACATTCACAATATTAACATGTCAAATTTAATCAAACACTATCGCTTGTGCTTCAACAAAGCATAAATGAATCACTGATGTTTGCTGTATTAATGTTTAATGTGATCTGTGATGTGGACAGCTGGGAATAATTGGCTTTTTGTTGTCTTGTAATTTTTTTAGAGTTGGGTTTTAAATATTCAAGAGGACGTCTTAAAAGTATAAAGCTAATTTAACTATCATTTTGAGAGTCAAAGGTTGTAAAAGCTAGTCTGATAGAAGACTTAAAGATACCGTATTTAATATGGAGGAATCAGGGTTGATGGGTTTTCGAAACAAAGCCACTGAATTACTTTCCGACAGGGACTTGGAGCCAAGTGGACCAATTATTTTTTTTTATACCTTAATAATAGTTTAAAGAGAGGTCTCGTTACATTAGTCTGTCAAGTCTCACTTTGGGCTGGAGCACAGTCGATCTTGGGATTAGGGTTAAAGGAAAATCTGTCAAATATCTTCTTGAAGTTTCTAAAATGACCATGAGGAAAGGAGAAGCAGGAGGAGGGTTAATAACATGATGAATAGGAGCCTTGGTTTGTGACTCTTGCTAGTTATTAGCTCGGAGACGTGGTATAATGGGGCCTATATTTTTGTGCGCAGGCCATTTATCAGAGGGGATCTTTTGTTGGGGCTTAATTGTATTGGTTTTACAGGGAGCAGTAATATCAATGAGGAGAAGCAGACGTGATGGAAATCACTTAGTAGTCGAGCACTGCAGAGATTATCTCACACACACACACACACACACACACATCACATAAAGTGTTGAGTATGAGCTGAGAGCGTTTTTTAAATGCCGTGTATTTTCTCCTGGGAGTCTACAAATTAATGTAAGAGTGACACATCAAGAGATGGTGTCATCTACTTCCCAGCAACATTGTGTTTGGTTAGTGGCTTTTTTTAATCTTTGTTTTCGGGGGCTCATTTATTATCTTTATTATAAAACGCCGATGGAGAGATGACAAACAAGGGAGAGAGAGAAATGATGCTGATTATTGTTTACCGTCAGCGTCTTATTCCCTGAGAAACACAGAGGAGAAAATGGTTAATGCACTAATTTGGCTTCCAGCAAATGTAATTAGGCAACAGCACAATGACGGATGCATCATAACGATTGAGTGTTACTTTGGAAAACACATTGTAACAGAGTGAAAAAACGATCGCTCGATTTCCAAATGATTCACAGGTTAGGCCCACCCTCCTTACCTTAATTGTCCTTGTCTGGATTTTGATTGGAACCCACCTGTGGCTACACCCACAACCTGCACCCATTGGCCAGTACCTGCTGTCAATCACACGACCAGGCTTTTGTCTATTTCACCGCAAATGGGATCAATATTTCCTGTTTGCTGTTTATAAGAAGACTTAAAACTTCAGATTGAAGTCTATCACGTCTGCTTCTCCTCATTGATATTACTGCTCCCTGTAAAACCAAGACAATTAAGACCCTGAACTTTGTTTAGAAATGTTTACTGACGTTAAAAATTAAGTAAGAAATTGGGTCATTTTCTCATAGACTTCTATTGAAACATACTTCTTTTTGCAACCGTGAGACTCGGCTGTAGAAGTGAAAGTTGTTTGAGACGTTATTTGTGCTGCACTGACCGCGTGTCCAAACATGGACGTCTTTTCTAGACCAATCGATGGACCTGACAACAGCCTGCATGGTGTGAGATGCATCGTTGGACCAATCGGTTGGAAGTTCTAACCTTTATTCTATGAGACGCCTGACTGACCTAACTGTGGTAAGATCGTCTCTATTCATTGTAGACGATATATTCTACTTCACCCCTTCAGTGCTTGTATCTGCATTTATCGAGTGGGTCAGATCCAGAGAAAGCAAGTGTCAGGCACTCCCGCATTGGCTTTAAACTCTTCGTCTATTTTTATTCACATCCTACTGCTGAACTGTATTTGTGTTTGATGGTGAGATTAACTGTCCATCGTTAAGTCCAATAACGTTATACGAGCATTCGCTTTTTTTTAAGGTTTCTTCAACGTTTAGCTTTAAAAGCTTATAATTGGAATCTCTCAATTAAACTTCCCCCAAAAGATGAGTTTCCTCAAGAGAACCCCCATAGCTGTGTGAGATTTTTTGAACCAGTTGGAATCTCTCACAAAAGCTTAATTACCGAAGCTTAAACTGGGAAAAATGCACAAATGGAAGCGCTCGTTTTTAATGCAGCCATCTGTGGGTTATCTCACTTGCTGTAGCCACACTTTCCTCTGACATTAATTTCCTTTCAGACAGAAGTTCAGGCCAATTTGTCATTATCAGCGGGCTGTAATTATGCCCACTTTACACTGCCATTCTGATGATCCTTTGAGTCAATTCTGCAGATGGAGTCACTTAAGTACCGGGTTTTAAGAAACACAATCAACCAAAATCGAAAAACGAGGAAGCGGCCTCCTCTTTGGATCAATGAATCTCTATTTCTTTCTCGCTCCGTCCTCGTTGTTTATCTCTTTCCGTCACGCTTCTCTATCCATTGATCATCCTCTCCTCCTCCCGTCCGCCTGTCATTTCTTCTCCCTCTCTCTATTAGCAGCCTCAAGATTAAATAAACTCGGAGGCCTTTTTTCCACCCTGCTGGGAAAAACTTAAAGGGATTTTAATATCAGGACACATCGGCCTATATCTCTCCCCGTCGCTACAGTCACTTTGCTGCAGTGTCACAACAAGTGCACGGATACACGATAAGAAAAAAGGCAAGTGGCTCCACTTTGATTCACATAAGAGAACATGTGCATGTGTGAAAGGTAAACTGCGGGTAAACTTCGGAGCCAATTCTCCAGATTTTAGCCGCAGGTCTTGTCTGAAAACGGCTTTGGTCTCATTAAGATGTCATGTTTTTGTACGAGTCACCTTTTGGCTACTTCTGCTTCTAAGTCTATTTTTTTTTACCAGCCTCCATTTTACTTTACCTCATTTGTTTGGATGAAAAACTACTTTACCAAAAACATCTGCTTCCCTTGTCTCTGGCGAGCCGGGTCGTAACTCTACCTGCTCGCCAGATGTCTTCCCACATGCCCGTGTCTTTGTGCACGCTCTCACAGATGTGTCGGGTGACTTGCTAGCTCCCGTGTGACACCGTGGGTTTGTCGGCTGCTGAAACTCTGAGAAAGTTGCACTCGCTCTCGTGCTGTCCTCACAAATCAGCTGCAATTCAAGCCACAAACAAAAATGAGGAGAATCACTCTCATTAAAGCCAGTTCTCTTTCCTCCATTGGTAATTGGGAATAAGGCGTCAGGCATTCAAGCTCTACGTTTATTCTACTGTAGACAGTTGTGACATTTAAGATAAAGCAAAGGTTTTATAAATACATTTAACAATGGCTACACTCATGTAGAGTGTCAATTCTGCATTTTGAATAAGACCAAATCTATATCTAAATGTATTATACTCTTTCCAAGTATCACCCTATTCAGGGAGATACCAGTGTGCATGTGAATGTTCTGACAGAAGCAGAACAGATTAATTCGGTCATTACTTTTTTATTCCTTTTGAGTCACTTTTCAATGATTACTTTTGTATTTGAACAGAAATTGTCCCTAGTTGTCACATTGAGGGGAGAAAATAACCTAAACATGTTTTTGTGTTGCTCTGTGTTCCAGCACTTCTCATCCAGAGAGGCTAATTCTGCTTGTGAAACAATACCAACAGGAAACAACTCCATCTTTAGTCACATAGAAAAACAGCTTCTCTTCTTCCCCATCGACCCTGCTGTGACGAAAACGATGAATTCAGAGTAGAAACCTTTCGGTCTCTTCTTTGGATGATTGTTCTACTTTTGGCTAAATAAGATCCAGATGGTTTCACATTCTCCAAATCTCACTAAGTCACAAAGTATATTTTGAATCCTGGTGAAAATGAATGTGTTTTATTAAACAAGAAGGACACAAATAATGACCCTAGAATGGAAGTGAGTAGATTTCATACCCAACCATTGAAATTCACTAGATCCAGGTTTTTATTTGGATCTGCACCAAATTGTTCACACTCATAAATATCAGTCTCCTAAACATGTCTGATCCTGATTTTTCATCAAGATCCATGTATTTCTGAGAAATCAACAAAAATGTTGCAATATTAAAAAGAAAGAAAGCTATTTATGGATCCACTGCTAAATGTACAGGCTTGTTCTGAACGTCATGGCTCATCTGTCCACAAAAGTCCAATTAAATAAGTTTTGTAGTTTTTGTGTAATCCTGCTATCAATCAAACAAACAACTTTCCTGGTGGAGGTAATGAATGTGTTGTTCTATGTCTTATTTCATTAATTTTCTCAAAGAAGACTGAGGATGCGAGGAAGATAAAAAAAAGAAACCGGCGCTCAGGCTGCAGTGTGTTCATTCATTTGTCGAGCTGAAGCGAGAAGCATCGACCAGACGGCTCAGTGCTGCGATCGCTCAACGAGCCGGGCATCGGCTCAGTGGGACTTTTTATTTTTTTGCTTTATTCCCAAACAATAGGGAGGCTCTCCCTCTCGGAAACCAGGTATTTTATTGTTAAAAATTAACTCGGCGCCTCAGAGGGAGGAAATAAATGTGGTTGTGTATTTATGCAGCGACAGAAAAATCCATCCGTTCTCCTATTGGCTATGTGCTGCTCACTCAGCGCCCAGCATGCACTGATTACATGGCAGAGTGCATCCTGAATAGATCTATCACAGGGCTTCAATCATATAAAGACATAGAACTGAGAGAAACTTTTTAAAACTTATCAAATCTACTCAGTGAATCATTCGTTGATTCAACACCTACACTTCCTGTTCATGTGCTGTAGCAACGAGAAAGAAAACAGCAGACAATTATATATAGTTATGAGGAAAGCTAAACTCAGTGGTCGTAGGCGTTTCTCAGGTGATGTGATTCAACAATTTTTATCTTTCCTCATTCACAGCTTCTTTCTTCGTATTGGTGCTTCCGCTCACGCGTCCACCAGAGGCCCACGAGCTGAACTGGGGCATTGTGTCTGGAATAAATTGTGAAAATTCATCTGCCCCCGACCGATTGAACCTGGTATTGAATCAGACTGGATCTCGCCGCGGCATCGCAAATCGGGTCAAGCCAATGTCTCCTGGCATGTTCTCACTGTCAAGTTTGAAAATTAATATCCGAGGCTCACGGTTCGTGAACGTCTTGCATTTTTCCCTTTTATTTGTGGGAAAAGAGCAATGTGATAGAGACATAGCAATCTGAGCCAAATTAATTTGGCTCAGCCACAAGGAAAATCACATCACAGCATGCGGCTTTGATTGTTCAGACAATATGAAAAAGATAATTTGAGAAAAACACACACAACTTGCTCTTTCTCTTCTTTTTTTTCTCGCCGCAAAACAAATCCGACACAAATAAATTGTCAACATAAGACAGAAGGAAAAACGAGCACTGATGGGGAAACAAAAAGCTGTTCCGCTGTCGCCCTCGGCTTTACGTCAGCTTTGCAACTTTCCTCACACGTATTAATGTATCACAAGATGTGAAATTAGGTCTAGACGTCTCAATGCATATGTCGCTTCATTTCCTTACTGCAGGATCGTGGAGAAAAGCCGAAGCATTACAAACATTGTGTGTTTTCTAGCACTAATGAGGCCATCTGCTGTCGGGCTGCATGTGCAATTGTGTTGCAAGGCGACGGAGAGCTGTGTTAATAGGAGGCGTCCTGTTACTGGACTGTGTCTAACCCACTGTGAGCGCTGCCACTCTTTCCTACGCACCAGAGCTGCAGGTCGAGCGGCCAAAACAAACTAATGACCCCAAAATGACATTTGTTTGTGAAATGTGCGACTGGGCTAACTGGAGCCTGCCAGTCCTGGTGGGGAAGTGCCAGGAATAAACCGTTTTTGATATTTTACTGAACATGGGGCCTGGTATAAACTGGCTCTGTCAGGATATGTGCTGAATGGAAAGGAAGGAAAAGACAATTGGAATGTAAATAATCAGCCTGGCCACACACACACTGCATTACTAGAGCAGTGACACACCCCATCTGCATGGCAAAGTGTCCTTGGGCAAGATACTGAACCAAAGACACCTGTGAATGTGTGAATGGCAATAAACTGGTCCACAAACCATCCACAAGGAAACATCCTCTACTTACTCTATGTTTAACCAAAATAATCCAACAAATTTCTGCATCTATCCATCTATTCATTCACAGCCCTTTTTTATTCCAGCATCACGGGGGCAACAACATCCCTCCACCTGTTGATCACATGCTTCACCTTGAGACACCTGACCTTCTACGCCTGGAACCCCAAACTGAAATAGATTCAGGAGCGAAACGGCTGATCCCTTATCTGTTATCTCTACTCCTGGTTTTGTCAAACTGTCACGAACCTACATGATGCGTGGGTTTAAATCTACATATGTTTATCTCAAATAGAAGTGATGGATTTGGCAACGCGCCTGCTGCAGGTGGAGGATGCTCATTGTGCTGATGCTGCTGACAGTTCTAACCTTACTGCAGCCAAACGCACACTTGTATATCTCATCAATAATGCATCAGCAGCTCGGTTCACAAGTTCAACCCAATTCTGTGCTGAGACTTCACGAGTTGTCAGAGCTGACAGCTGTCGTACGCCTGCATCTCCGCTCACAGCGGAAACTTTGACACCCCTCACCCTCACTAAAGCCTCATGAACACATATTAAACATTGAAATAATATGTTTCCATTAATCCAATAATCAAATGTGTAAGAAGGATAAATATACATGTAACACGCTCTTATATAACTCAATGTATTTATAGCTGAATAATAATAATTACTTTATTTTTATACTTCCAATTTGTGCATTCAACATTCTTCTTCTGATTTCAATTACAAAAAAAGTCATCAAAGAAAGTGATCTACTTAGAGGCTGAAGTTTTCTTTTAAAGACGTTTACTGAACTAGCTTCTCTGATATCTAGCGGCAGTCTGTTCCACAACTTGTAGTTTACAAAAGCTGCGTGTCATCAGTTTCTTTCAGCTGTTGCTGGGAACCTCGAACAGATGATCTGAGTGTTCTAGAGGGAACATGGTTAAACCAGAGAGTTACTCAGACACACCGGACTACAACACACTCCACGTGATAAGAAGGTGCACGGTCCTAAAAAAAAAAGGTGGTGCCGCTCTGAATGCAAAGCTCCTGCAGTGTCTGCAGCGGGTCTGAGTCCAGGGAGCGTTATTGTTCCAGCTGATGGAGGTCAGCAGAGTGTGAGTGGAGAGTCTGTGTTTGGCGGCAACGGTGGCGGTGGGCCTGCAGCATCGAACGCCCGGCGAAAGGGGATCAGCTTTCACTGTACCAGATGGAATTCTGAGCTCATTCTCCTCTGGCAACGGGCTACACTCGCACTCACACACACACACACACACACACACACACACACACACACACACACACACACACACACACACACACACACACGTGAACCCTTCCACTCATTCAGCTCGCTGCTGCTCTCTCGCCCTCCACTCAGCTCTGATTAAATTGCCAGTGTCCACATGAAAGCAGCTTTCCATTTCCTGTCGCTCAGAGTTACACCAGTCATCCCTTCTTCTGCACAATCCTGATTTGTACCTGTGTCATCTTTGTTCTCGTGCCGTCGGGCCGCTGCTCCCTCTTTATGGCTTCATTAAGCCTTATCCCCCAAGACAGATTATTGAATTATTTTTTATTTCTCTTTCTCTTTCATTTTCCTGCCTCTCCTTCCCTCCCTCGCTCCATCTCGCCCCTCTCCCTGGTTTGGTCTCTCTCCCTGCAGCTCGAGGAGCAGATGACACTGTGCAGTAAAATAGCTCCTGTATATTCTTTTGACTCAGCAGGTCAAGTGTGTCATTAATACTGCAGAGGTGATGGATTGCAGCTGAGTGGATCCATTTATTTTACTTTTATAGCCCACATAAGGGATACGAATGCTGTAAGTACACTTCTGGCACAGGTATCTGCATCGGAACAGTGTATTCTTTCTTTTTTTTAAACTACATGTGATGCTTTATAGCGTTAACCAGGAACTTCAGCACCTCCAACTCCGCTGTTAAAGAAGCTCGTCTCCATCTTTGTGTGTTTGTGACTCAGACTCCACATGCGTGCAGTTTGAGAAAAGGCAGATGAAGTGTTTTTGAGTAGAATTCTTCCATTTTCTGTACATGTCCAGCAAATATGAAGCTGCTGCCATCACATTGTATTTCATTTGTCTAATCCACATGAAACAAAGAAGGTTCAGGCTATTCTCTGTCGCTTTTAACTGATATCTATGAGTGTGTGCAATTTGGAGCAGCTTTATCGAATTTATGGTGTCTTTTGGGCCCTGGTGGAGGTTTGAGCTCTTCTGACTGCCGTTCTAGTTTCTCACTTTTTGTATCATTACAGGATTTTGGAGAGTTTCACCAATTTCCCAGGAAATAATGAATGAATCTAGCTTCGGGAAATCTGGCATATTTAGTTTATTTATATCTATGAAATCTAATCTGGATTTAAGGGATTTAAATTTGGTTTCTTTGGGGGACTGTTGGGCTCTCAGCGATTTAGCACGTAATGTATTTATTTACTTTTACCTATATTTTTCTATGGTGTACCTATAACCTTAACCTCAGCACAGACAGGACTGAGGAATCCCGGTTTTCCCTCTGTGTCGATAAGAAACGCAGCGATGCCTTTTGAACATCGCCCAGCCGGCGATGTTGTTGCCACCACAACGTAATTGGGGAAACAGTTTAATTAGTATATAAACATCCTTTTTGAAAGTGCCAGATCGAGTGCCCTCGACTCGTTTCCTGGCAACCTCGTGACACTGAGGAGGCTCCAGGAAGTAAACTAAGTACGGTTGAGAAATGTCAAGCTATTCCTTTAAATTGGTTTCGGAAGTACAGCTGGTTATCAGAAGGTCAGACCGTCAGCAGTTCATACGTAGTGCTGACACTTCTTTTTGCCCACTTGCCCTTCAGCAATGTGAATGGCTCGACACTTGAATGATAGTTACTGCTCAGGTTATTTTTTTTTTTTTTTTTACTGAAATGTCCTTAGGCCTAATTTGGGGAAATTGTATTTTCTTATTAAGTTTGGTCCCTAAGACCTCGAATCACACCATGAACAGAGAAGCTGAATGGTTCAGTTTTTTATTAACTGCCTTGAATGTGGGACAGTTTTATTAAGATATATTTAATTAATGAGAATATTCCCTCCTTCAGTTTTTCATGTTGACACACAATGAATCACAAAATGAGTTTCTGCACTGGGACTTTTTTTATTTATTTATTTTCTTCTGGAAATGAATGAGCGACCCCCAGGAGCAGGGCCTCCCGCTGTCACATCACATTTGTAATAACAAGCAGAGAAACTCATGTGCGAACTGTCACTACTGCTCTTTTCCCTGTGATTGTTGTTTTACAAATTGTTCCCCTCTGACAGATCCAGTCCCTCAGCACGAGGATGATGATGCATGTTGCATGATGTAATGTGACCAGTAGTTACAGCAGGTTTGCTGTTGAAAATGACCGACACGGATTTCAATACCAGCTTCATCTTCCTCAATTTGGACGTGTTGAAAATACCTTGCAGAAAGAAAAATAAAACAGAAAAGAGCTTCATATTTGCACAGGACCATTACCAACAAGGTAATTGGATTTACACACGATTCCCACTTAACGACTCTAGAATTATCACAAATTATGAGTTTCATTAACTCTCATTGTGTTTTTCGTTTAAAACCACGTTTATATATTTTAATTCTCAAGTATTGTACTTTGCTATAGTGACACTTCACAGAGGCTGAATTTACTGGGGACTTTTTTGCATTGGGAATGAACGAGCAGAGAAGCTGGATCAAGTTTCCATACATGAGGAATTATAATTAATCCCAAATCAATTATCAATTATCAGCTGTATGCACAAGCTGCAAAACACTGGACTGGAATTTATTGTGAATTGCTTTGGGTGTTTGTTCTCCATGTGGGAATAGCACATATGCATTTAAATATCAATAAGGCATACACTTATTAAAGTGTAAGTATAAGTAAATAAGTGAGTGAGGTATATTGGTGCATGTGGTCTCCTGGGAGCAGCTCTGGTTGTACAGTCTAAAGGAACGACCTGCGATACCTCCTTACTCCAGTAAAACTTCTTTCAAGTAACAGTACTTTACTTTTGATTCACATTTTCCGTCCCTGCCGAAAAACCAGATAAAAACAACTATGTGAACACGGCTAACAAACAGAGTAACCTACAAGCCTCCGCACCATCCTCCTGCTTCCCTTCTACTCGTTTGACTGTTTCCTCTCCCTGTGTTCCTCTCAGACTTATTTCATCAGGAGCCTCGGCAGCTTCATTATTGGGACACAGCGTCTTGGGGAAGAGTTGTGAAAAGAAGAACTCACCTTCAAGCAAAAAAAATAAATAAATCTGCTTCTATACCTGAGTGAGAGAGAGAGAGCGACTCATCAGCTCTGAGGCCGACACGCGTTTTTGGTGCAGGGAATTTTAAGTAGGGTAAATAATTCATAGACCACAGAGTCTTGCATCCTGTTCAAGGAAAAGGAAAAAAAAAGATTCGTATTTTCTCCCAAGTGATAATGACATTCTTTGCCGTATTCCTTAATTGTGAAGCTGCCAGCTGCCAGAGGGCTGTATTGTATCCCTCTATTAAGGGCTGTGGTTTTTTTTTGTTGTAACTTTCAGTTCTCTCTGCTGCTGTTTTTCTTTCTCATTTCTCTGCCCCAGCTGTCTCTCCCCCCCCCCCCCCCTCGCATCTTACCAGTTTCACATGAGAAACTACATTCATTCTTCCTCTTGTGTGTCTCAGCTGCTGTTTCACAAGCTCTTTTCTGCGTGTTTTAAGGTTTGTTACTTCCATATTTCGGAGCCACTTCCTCCTGGAAACTGTCCATTGAGTTGCATGAGAAAAACTGTTCGATCAGTCCAATCAAGTTCATCGACAGTTAATTCAGGACTGAGTTATTCTTCACAGGATCAACACGGAGATGAGGACTGAAAGGAAACTGCTGCTTGTTGACGCTCCCGAGCTTTTGTGTTGCACAATGAATTAAACACAAGATACCATCTAGATAAAGTAGACTGCTGTTCATCATCCTAAAGGAAATGTGGAGCAATGTAGAAAAAAAATGAGGGAACTTATGTGCATAATAGAAAGTAGGTTTGGAAGAATATGTAGGATAATGACATTTACATGCACTAATTAAATTATGTATTTAAAGCGTCACTATTGTTCCTCTTGCTGTGCTTGAGCTGCGTATTTAAAACACAATACTGGACACAGGCAGCTTAATTCCCCTTTAAATCAAAGTATTTTAACATAAGCACTGTTTCTCATTTAAACCACACATATTGAAACCCTGTAATCAGAGATGGATTTCAGTATGAGGTGATGGACACTCCTGTCATGGACTGTCGATCTGTGCAGGGTGGTCCCCGCCTCTGACCCAATGTCTGCTGGGATTGGCTCCAGCCCCCAAATGTCCCTTGGATGAGGATAAGCAGTATAGTTATCGGATGGATGTGTGATGGTCCCTTGACAGTGGATGTCTAAAAGTTTAAACCCTGTAACTTTGTTGGTCCAGTGACCACAGAGACACTCTTTCCTTTTCTTCTTGCAGCCATATTGCCTGAGGTAAGACGAAAACTCTTGATCCTTCCCTCCAAAGAATTTCAGTTCTGTAGTCAGACACACAACGACAATGAAAACATCCAAACTAACACCACTGTGACTCCACGGCTTCATATCGAGACATGAAAATATGACTCTAATGTAAATTGGGTGAACGTCAATGCTTCACACAGAGACTCCAGATTATAGACGTGCCCTTGAGAACCCCGGTGCTTTATGTAATGTGTCTGAATCTGTAATATGAGATAATAAGAGATTTCCAGTGTCCTTGCTCTGACCTTTAAAATGTTAGCACCTTGCAGAGCCTTCCCACTGAGACTCTGTGTCTCTATCAAAACAGTAATTCATTCAAACACTGATGCCATTTTGGATGAAATGGCACCAGCAACTTTTTCCTGAATAGCTTTTCTTCAACAAATCGTTTTGATACATCCTCTGTGGGTTGATATCTTCGGTCTGAATGGATAAATGGAAGCTTAACACCATGCGAAAAAGGTCACGGTGGGATAATATCTCTCCAATCCAGAGAATTACTCATTTGCCAGCTCATATTCTTTGTCCATGTACTGTCGGGTAATTTTTACTGCGGCACAACAAGAAAGGAGAATTTTATTTTAGTTTTTCCTCTCCTCCACCCACCAGTGGTTCAGTGAAAAATCAAAGCCTCCTCGATAACGGATTTCTATCTGGATGTTTCTGGCCTGAAAACCTCAAATAATCCCAAAGTATCTGAGATCACAAAGGGGCCTAATTTTGTTGGCTCTTCTCACTTCCATGTGTGAGTGTCTTGCCCTGATACGACGCGACACGTGGGTCAAAAATCCTGCCGTTCTCCCGGCCAACGCTTTGTCTGCCAGTGTGAGAAGAGTTTTATTTGATTATTGTTGCCTTTTTATCTGCCTCTACAGCTGCGGTGGCTTTGATTCGAGCGGAGACGCGTAAGTGTCCGCTGTCACAAAGAATGAAGAGATAAGTCGCATCGCGTGGAGCGGGGACACTCTTCTACAATGAGCTTTTATCCTTCTCTTACCACACCGCTTGCTTATATTCCTGCTGTGTGCATGCGTGAAGATTGCATGACATTCAACACTTCCAGGCATTATTCCAGATGTCAAACGTTCACCGTTAAACACCAGGTGGCAAACCTTTAAGTGCCACCTTGGTATGTAAGTTAAACCTCAGAATAAAGCTGTAAAGTTGAGATTTATTTATACAGCTGTTACGTCCGGCACCGGCTTCCTCTCCACAGTCTTTTACCGGGTTTTAATAAGGTCTGATGGCAGTTAGCTCTGCGCTATACAGTCCAACTGACACGAGAATATAAGGTTACTGTATGTCCTCTAGGATAATGAGCAGTATTTCATACGACGACTTTAATAAGAGATAAAGATCGCGTGGTTTCAACTGACCTCGTATTAATTATAGAATGGAAAAGGGAGGAGTTAACAGATGAAGATCAATTAATTTTCCTCTGTTGAACTGAATAAAGTCTCCTTTGTTAAAGAGAACATTAAAGACTTTCAAAATAAGACGCATTTCAGTCCGGATGCATGAATGTTTTGAGTGGTTTAATAGCTCTTTTATTTACAGTAAATATGTTCAACCATGCTTTAAGTGCTTGTTGTTTGTGTGTGCATATCTTCCCCGTCTATTTCGTTTTTACAGAACATCTCCAGACAACAGGAAAAACCCCTACAAGCGCTCCAAGAACCATGCCGGCCCAGTAGGTGGCGATAAAGTCAACATCAATGATACCAGAGAGTAACGCTGTGGTTCATACCTGTGCATTAAGCATGACACGAGATCCTTCACGGCCCAACCTATCCCAGGATTCATTACTCTTCAGTGATTCAAGTGACGAGACCTTGAATGTTGAGTATCACTTTCTCTTCATGTCGAACTGCAGCTACAGTGTTACTGAGCTGCCCCACTCAAGAGGTTGCAGGTTAAGTGACTTGCTCAGGGGCACCTCACAAATAGACTTTATCCATTCGTAAATTCAACACCCTTGAGCCCTGAGTTTGAGCGTCACTTAATAAGATGTCACCTGTGATGACTGCACATTATAACTGTGTTCTCTGCAGTGTCGACTTTTCCTCCACTTTTCAACCCTAAACTGACAAATTTTAAGACCGGTCAGGATAACGTAAATAATTTAATAATGAGTAAATGTTAATTGGTTGGCCGTTTGTTTGACCCCGTGATTTATTTCCACAGGCTTTGACATTCTGGTTTGACTCCTGGTGAGCTCTCGCCTCCAAAAGGTTGACAGTAATGCCCCATCCGCCACCAGAAATGTCACTGGAAAAGGACTAAGGTGAAAAATCTTCTCCCTGCAGTCACACCAGAGGTGCTGTGATGTTCACTTTCTTTTATTGTTCCGCTCACGCTGGATGAGAAAAGTCTGCTGAACGCCCAAAGTCTAAATCCTAAAAGTAGTCAGACTGAGTCCTGGTAGAAGTTGGTGTGGGGATCAGTGCTGCTTTGTTTTAAGGGAAATGTTTTTAACATGATCACAGATGTATTCACTCAGTTACCTTTACAATTTATTAAGTCTTCTGCCGCCTTCTACGTGAATGGCAACTCTTTTTTTTAATCCTGAGATGTTTGTATTCTTCCAGTTTTTTCGCCCCGAAACGTCGCTCAGGGGGACATTTTCTTTAGAGAACAAAACAATAGAGGGGTAATGATAGAGTTGTGGAGAAGAAAAGATTACAGTGTGCAAAAAGATGGAGAGGAACTAATGGTTTCAGTCCAACCGGCTATTGAACTGCATGAGAACTGGAGGTCTGCAGTGTTTGCTTAGGAGAACATTTTCCCTCTCAGGCCTCAGCTGGGTGTTTTTACGGTGAATGCAGGAACGCCAATCGGCCAATCGGACTGTGACTGAACACAGGTGGGGATGCTGGAGCTTTTCCCTGACTCAGGAGACAGAAGCAGCGGTGGTGGTGGTGGTGTTGTTCCTCTTTCACCCTCCATCTATCCTGTCTTTTCTCTCCTGGCGTCTGATGCAGCCTCTTGGCCTGTTCTCACAGACATAGAGTCCGTTTTCTCTGGACCGCCCGCTGAGCAGATCATCCATTGTTCCCCCTTGAAACACAACCTCCTTCATATCCAACCTCTCAGCCTCCAAACTCCGGGGGAAGCGCTCCCGAAACAATGGCCCCCTGACTGAGTGTGTCTGTTAAAAATGCAGACAGTGCCGCTGTAATTGGAAAGACCTCTAATGAGTGAGGCTGAATGCTTGACCATGGGCCAACAAGCCTGGAGCAGGGGGGTCAGTATTGTATTTCTCTCACAAGGGCTTGGACGGGAAATTTAGTGCTGCATCTGTCAACAGCCATATAGCTTTGTAATTGCACTTCACGGTACCTCACGTCCTCAAGAACTGTAGGAGCACATTATTGAGGGGTCTGAGTAACTTGGTTACTTAGGGAAGAGACCACAGTGCAGGAAGAACAAAAACAAACAAATTAAACAACACAAGTCACAAGTGTATCAGAATCGATGATGGGCAATGATACCAGAAGAAAAAGGATGTGCCCTACCTTCTGCAAACCATTACTACAAAGTAGAGTTACATGCCCGCTGTAGGATTAAGTTCTTCACATGAAAAGAATGTACCTGCAGAATAAGTTTTCAAGGTCTGTCTGTTGCAGGGTCAATGAGAGGCTCGCTGTCCATCTCTCAGCTCCACTATGAAATCAATGGGACGGGGGCCGTCCACCTTCTCTTTGATTCCAGCCGTCCTGAGGTTATTTCGACATCCTTCAGTTCCTTAGAGTCTTTTCACCTCCTTTATCCAACATCATAGTAGCGTCTGAGGCAGCAGAGGCAGCTGTTTCAAGTCTTTTTAGTTGAGTGCGACACAAGAGGGCAGTGGGGCGAGTATGACTTCCCCCCCGAACATCAATATTATCGCAGTGGTCCACTAAAGTTGACATTTCTCGCTTCAGTTCTGACCACACTCCAGCAATGGGCCCCGAGAATATAGGATTCAGATTGTGTCTTGTCTTGTTGAGCTGTGTTCGGGGGTTGGTCTTTTTCTTGTCCTGCTGCACTTCTCAGTCTTTTTGTCTGCTGCCAAATGATTCAAGCGAGACACAACCGTACGTTTCTTAAATGAATCTCGGGGTGACGGACTTCCAAGCGCTCCATGATCACCCTTCTCTCATCGCCTGCCACCGCGGCGGCGGCAGTCTCCTGCTCTGATGTTACAAGCCAGCCTCTCCACATCCAACAAAGAGCGAGGTTGCAACCTGTCTGAGCTTCATTCTGACTGGCAGGCGTGATGGCCCGGCTGGGTTTCCCTTTTGGCAGCAGCAGTCTGCATTTAATCTGGCGCTGACAAAGCAGAGCTGGTGACGTGCAATTTTCCGACCTAAATAAGATGCAAGCGGGAAAGTAATAACGGAAACATGACACTAACCACCTCTCTCTTTACGAGGGAAAGACATTTTCTTCTGTGTTTTGACGGTTGTACTGACACATTAACTCCGGTGCTCTTTTTCTTAAATTATCATATAAATATAACCCCATTACTCTGCAGTTTCAACTGTTCAAAATTCTTCTGTCGGTGGCGAAAACCCCTGCATCAAGTCAAAATGAGTAACTGTGGTCTCACGAGTGCTGGTGGAAAAGGGAGTCGGTTGGTGATTTGTATATAACAAGTCAGTACCTCTGATCTTGGCACACTTGATAAATCATGTGCTGCGGAATCATCCACAACGGATGTAATTGCAGGGGTCTGATTTATCATCGCTCTTTTGAACAGCAGCGTGAGTGAGCAGTGTGACGTCGGCCGCGGCAGTGTGTGCAAACTGAAAATGAGTTGGCAGCCGCAGCAGAGCAAAGGTGGACTGTGCCAACATGTGAAGTGAAGCGATGAATGTGACACTTGTAGCTTGAAGGGTATTTGAACGGCTTTCCTCTGCTCCATATATATTTTTTTATTATTCACATTTAGGTCAGAAATAGATGGCTGCACAAAAAAGTGGGTCTTCTTCTTCTAAATAATATTAATGATTGTGCCAATTAGGACATAGACTGTATCTTAAGATGGACGACATGTCTCCACTTCCTCCTCCTTGAGGTCCCATCCCGATATGCATGCTTGACCAATCGCAAGTCCTTCTGAGCTGTCAATCATCACCTCATTTTGACAGCATCAAATTACGAATTAAAACCAAACTAAGTGGAAAAGTTAACACATCAACATACAATAGTGTAATAAGAACTACTGACTCATCTATAAAAACATTCTACGATTAGGACAATTAGTCCATTTTGTATTGTTAGAATGTTATTTTGAAACCACTTTTGTGTCAATGTACTGAAAAATCCTGTTTGTCAGGATGTGTCGGCACCAACGTCAGCAAGACAGACTCCTGCACATTCCTCCTCCATCATCCAGCTCATCCAGTTCATCCTGGTGATGTCCTACAACGAGGGGGGTGAGAGCCCAACATCTCCTCGCCTGCTCTCCACAAGTGATGAGGGACGTAAAACTGTCACTTCTAATCAGCCCCACACTTCTGAGTCACAATGATTTTTGAGGACAGATCTGTGTGGAAACATTTGTAAGAGTGATGATTTACGACCGCCTCGCTCTCAAAAACGGATACACACACACACACACACACACACACACACACACACACACACACACACACACACACACACACACACACAGGGATGTTAGAAGCTCAAATAGAAAAACACCGGGCAATACTACCTCAATAGTGATATTCAGGGTACAGATTCTGTGCCTTCAGCGGCCATAAAGCACCTCCATTTTCATTAACCCCGGACTGAACCTGGAGAACAAGGAAGGAGGGACTTTATGGTGATGGCTGGGCGGACAGGAACATTTACAGTTGCGCCTCCTAGATGTTTTATGGCTGTACGTTTCCTCCAGACATCTAATTGAAGCATTCATAACTCATAATTACCACAGAAATGAGCAAACCCCCCATGTGTATGGTGGCCAAAGGTGCCCAAACAGACAACTAAGCATTCGAGGAATAAAACACCGAATACATAACCTGACTTCACCGTCTGTCCTCTCTCTCTCGGCGACGCTCGCTTTAACCGTTTCATTAAACTCAAGTGGGCCAGCAAAATCATAACACAGCATCAATGAAGCACAGTTAAAATCCTGCTCTGAGCACATTTCTCTCTCCAACTACATCATGAATGTACTTAGTCAACATCTCGAGGGCAGACGATGGTATTTCAACGCTGCAGCACCCGAGGAAGTTATTATCCCCACTCAGCGCTAATCACATAAACTATCTGGCTGCATGAATGTAAGGAAAGATTAATACGAGTACGAACGAGGATCCATAGACATTCCCATTTTTCAATTTAACCGGATTATCATCTTTTTCTCCGGCTCCATGAAACCGTCTAAGCCGCACACACTCAGATGCACATTTGCCCACAGACACTTCTGGGGACCTTAAGTGAGCAATAGACGAGATGGCATCCATTACTCTTTCCCACAATCCTGCTCGGTCCCCATCATTGTCTATTCCCTTACATTCCCCCCCACCCCCCCACACTTTCTCCTCTCCTCGGTGCTGCCACTTTCTCCATCACCCATCCTTCCAACTTCATCAATTCCCCCCAAATTGATCTGGTTAATGCATCCCGCGCTCGTGCGACTGAGCGGAGCCAGACCCTTTGAGATGTGCACTAACAGAAACTGCAACAGACTGAAATGCATGTGCTCACGTCCATGCCTGTGCACATGTAGGAAACTGTACTGCACCTGGTGAAGCTCAGCTGAACATGATGCACAGGGCCCACACACACACACACATTTAAGCCACCATGCACAGATCCAAGAGCATTTATTAGAGCGCTGCACGGTTGCTCCAATGATTCTGCAGCTACAGATGAATTTGATTTATCTTTCCCTGTGGAGAAAGCGGGTAACCCTGTCAAGGCAACACTCTAATTAGCTGCTAATTCAGAGTGAGTGGCAAGGCGAGCTGTGATGGGATTGACTAGCTACGAGATCTTAAGGTTTTCCCCTCTATTACTCATCTGCTAACACTTATATTATTGGAGATGAAAAGGAAGAACGGTGCAGTGAAGTGCACGTCCTCCTCCCCCTTCAGAAAATCTCAAAGACAGCTTCAAGAAAATGTCCCCATCATGCATCTGCTCCGCATTTATCCTTGTGCGGTATTGCAGAGGCGACTGCAGCCACTTTATTTGCATCCCTAAAACTCCACCAACCTTTTCAGTCTATAGACTCGTATGCAAACCCGGACCTTTGTATTTTGAAGCCACAGTGACTTTGACAACCCAAATCTAATCAGTTAATCTGTAAGTGAACATTTGCACTGAATTTGAAAGGATTTGCTTGATGTCTTTCTGAAGGTGACCCATTCTCGAGTCCAAAAAAGGGTTTAAACCTTGACCAACAATTTTCAGGTCAACCTTGAGACCAAGTGCACATCACGTTCACAAGAAGATGTGGTTACCGTGACCTTTGACCCTGGAACACACAATCTAAGCGGGTCATCTTTGAGTCCAAGTGAACATTTGCACCAAATTCTGAAGGAATTCGTTCAAGGTGTTCCTGAGATATCGTATTCACCCGAATGGGACGGACAGACATGCGGCATAATACTTGTGAACCAGTAGTCTCCTCTTGCCTCACGCAGCATAAACTGTAACTGGCTACATCGAATACCTGTCTGTCTGTTTAATCATTTATCCTCTGTCTCCATTATATCCTGTCAATATTGCAAACTGCCTGGATCCCCACGGAGAGCATGTGATGAGTTCACATCAATCGTGGCACCAGCAGTCGTTGTGTGATCACAGTGTAATGACCCTGGAAACAGCTGCTCACACATGCTCTTTCTGAATTATAGATGTGACGTGCCGGTGCTCCTTCCACTCATCGTGTGAGGTTTCATCCGTGTTCACACTGAATCAGACGCAGAGGAGAGACAGAGACAAAGTCGTTATCATTTGAGATTCATTCAGTTTTTCTTCCTCGGTCTTCGATGGTCCTTGACGTGGGATTGTAGGTAGAAATGTACATTTCCTCAACAAGCAAATGAAGTCGAATTAATCTCTGAATACATGTGTGGTCTGCAATGAAATTAACGATTATACCTGCAGCGAGCTAATGTTTGATTCCGTCTGTTTGACTGTTTGAAAAAGTCGTCGGATCGCTGTGCAGTTCACGTTACTCAGCTTGCTGCCTTGTGATCGGGAGTCTTGCAGACTCGAGTCGGGTGATCGCACACTACACGATCTGTCACCAAGACAAACCCCCCAACCAGAGGTCTCCAAATTAAAGCCACCTTCATTCCGTCCTGCGCTCTGATTGGCTGCAATTGTCGCAAATTCATTCAGATATTTTGCCTGCTAGAAATCAAATCGGACGAGGCAACGTGTTGGCGAGCCTCTCAAAACTCAGCCATCGACGGCTGCCAATCAACCACAGACATGGCTCCGATCCGCAACTTATATCAGCGTGTTCCAAAATGTGTCGGCGACCATAAGTAACCACTGCAGAGGATAACGTAACCTCGTAGGCGTAGGTTAAAATCAAGCACCATTAGCACTCAAGGGAAACCCGCCACATACAGATCCATGCACACACACAGTATAATAAAACTCCAGTATAATAACTTCTAGCCCTTCTAGGATCATAAACCCTGGATACACTACGCATTGTTTCACTTATCTGTATCACACACACTTCATCTTCTTGTCATGTCCTTTTCAAAGAGACGTACGACTTCTGAGACGTGACGTATAGGGACCATCTTTAGATCTGTGTTTTCCTCGAGGAATGAGCTGTTCTTCCATACACACCGATTTGCCCACAGGCTCCGAGGACCTCAGCAGCCTTTGCTCCTCTTGTTTGCATGTTCTTCTGTTTATGTAAAAAAGCACTGAGCTGACCTGCAACACACTTGATGAAGGGAAGGATCATAAGCCAGGGAAGAGCCCAATTTACTTTGGTGTGGATATCAACTGAATTTGTACCTATCAGAACATATTATCTTCCTTTTGTTTCTCTTTTATATAAGAGTGAGACAGACGTGTAGGATTGTTTGGCCTTTAGCTATGAGCTCTGCCGAGTGCCATTATTTATTTGATCAGCACATAAATTATATCTTGGTTTTTATACTTTCACCGCTTTTTTCCACTCAGAAAATGTTTCCCAGAGAGGCTTTGTACGTTCACTTGAATCAGGAGACACAAATGTGTGCAGTATTACAGTGCTCTCACTGAATACAGTGCACTCTGTGTAATTGACAGCAGTCAGTGATTTGTGTTCTGTTGCCGAGCTGCATCCTTCAGGGCCTGTGAGGCAGCTCCTCACTCAGACACTGTGCATCTCAATCAGCGTTTTCACAGCATCAGCAAACGGCAGCAAACCGCCATCCCTCCTCATCAGTTTGTTATTGGCCAACCATGAGAGGATGCCGGCTGGCATCACGGGCAACATCAGCCGCACGCAAACATCCTCGACCCGCTCGGCATCTTTGTGATGTTCTTGCTCGTCGTTTCATCTCAAACTCGGGACTAATCTCGAGGGAAAATCGATATTAAAAGCTGCGTCGCTTCCGTCTCAGTTCCAGAAACATAAGGACACTTGCTCGCTTGTTTCTATTTCTTGTAAATCTTTGATCCCCCTCGTGCTCCCACGTCAAACTGCGCAGTCGTCCTGCGGAAATAATTGTTTTAGAATTACCATTGATAGTTGATGGCGACATAACACGGCCCAAGGGAGTAGGTGATATCTTTTACACTCGTGGTGCGCTCAGCCGAGTGAGAGAGGAGATGAAAAGGACAACAGCGCTGCGTTAAATAGTTGATAATTAGGGAATCCCCAATGGCTTTGGTTTTAATACTTTTTTTAAACAAGGGATGTAAGTCTTTCTACTGAGCAGTGGCGAATAAAGAGCAGAAACCTGAAGCTGCAGCACCGCTGCTGCACAAAGAGCTGTTCACCTTTGGCCCTTAACAAAACACATGCCAAGTGTGGGGGGGTGATAAGATTAATGGGTTGTAAGATATTCAAAACATTCTGGAATTAAGATAGACATCCAGAAATCAGCTGGAATATGAATATCTTTTTCAATTATTATAAATTATCAGGAACTTGCATATAGAACATTTACGATTTTTAAGTTACAATAACAAACCCAGAGTATAATCCTTCTTTCTTCTCAGTAGCTCTCCAACTAAAGGTGGTTTAGGTTTTATAGAATTTAACAATGATGCCAGGGTAAGATGAAGAGGAAGCGAACTCAGGTCCATTTGTATACTTGCAGCTAAGCTATAGATGGATTATCAAGTAGAAAAATGTTTTAATAAATGTCATGATATAAATGATTGGGCCTTGGAAAGGGGCAAGGTGGGAAAATCTTTTTTCTGGGCTTCATTTTGATTCCCTTGCAATACTTTTTACATTCCTTGAAAATTCTCTTTTTATTCCCTCACACCATTTTTTTTTTTAATTGCTGATATTACTTTTTGCCTTTTTCATTATGTCTTTTTTTTTTGCTTTCATTATTATGGTGTTGTTGGGTGTTTGTAAAAGAACATAATTGACCAACGCATGAATATGATGGGATACAAAAGGAGTTGTGTGGGGAATGCAAAAAGATGCTGAGGCTTTATTCAAGCAAATAAATCCCGTTCAATTTTCAACGATTGCTCCAGAGGACAGGAAGGATATTACCTCAGAAACAGCCCTTTAACGCCAGGTGGATTTCGATGATGAGGATTTAGAGTTTCGAAAGAGTCAGTAACAGTGTGAGCAAGCAGCACAGAACTTACCGATGGGCCGAATCCATCGAGACGGCCCTTCGGGCTGAATTTGAAATATCTCTCTTTGTACCCCAGACAGCAGCCGGCAGCACAGAGGGTGATTGCAAAAGGTTGAAAAGGTCCTGCAGCCTGCCCCCCCCCACCCCCCACCCCACCCCCGGTCAATAGGTTTATGCAATATTCTGTTCAGTCCTGAGGCGACCGAGGGAAATGACATCGACACCTTTAACTCTCCTGTGCAGCCGTCCTCGGAGCGAGAGCTCCCCACCACCCGCTGTCCCAATCTCCAATAATGTGAATACAGCTTCAGTTAGTCAGACAGGATGCTTCCAAATTAAATTCACCACCTCCCAAGGAAGTTTCCAATCGTCAATACCTCTGGATAATAGATATGTCCTGCAGTTGATGGAACCCGGCAAAAATGTTACTAAAAAGTGTGCAGACCACTAGACTTTATATGAATGAAACATCCAATCCTATCTTCTACAAAACAAGTTTATTTTACCACCAACTTTCTTTGCTAAAACACATTTTTTAGGTTTTATGTATTTTGCTGAAATTAAAAGGTGAAAACTTGGATAGAATGTTGTTGAAAAAGGCCAAAACTGTGACACTGGATACTAGAGCCCTGACCAATGTTGATATTTATGGGCCAATACCAATATTAGGGATTAATAAAAGCTTAAAACAACCTACTCTGTTCTTTGGAAAATATAAACACAACCCTTTTGTGGAGGAACGGAAGGAGCAGCGGTTTCCTCTGGATGTCTGAACTCCTCACCTTATCTTAAGGTTGAACCCAGCCAATGGAGAAACTGCCTTTACGTGTGCTCGTTCTTTTGGTGACAACCCAAAGGTCATCGCAATAGGTGAATGTCAGAACATAGATCAACTGGTAAATCAGGAGCTTTGCCTTGTGGCTCAGCTCTTCTTCAGTACAGTCCAGTACAACGCCTGTATTACCTCTGACAGTATTTGGTTTTCCATTTCGAAACAAACACACATTTTCTCCCAAGTAAAACGAAGTGGTTCAGCCCAAATCTGGACCCTGTTGGATAAGAAGAGAGCCGGGCCTCCTCCTCTCAAGCAGCAGGAAAACGCTGTGAAGTTTGTTTACTTGCACTCTGATGATTCTATTAATGATAATTTAACAGAGGAATCAAAGGCGGAAATGGAATATTTTGAAAGCTCAAAGCAGAGCACATTCATCTGAGCTACGTTCCTATGAATAAGTGATCAGGGGAAAATAGAGGTTAAGATCAACTGTTGTACAGGATGCAAATTGTGCGTATAGAGAGAAAGAGAGAGAGAGAGTTGAAATCAGCGCTATCATTGTTGAACAAACTCAAACTTTTATGAATCTCCATTTATATGATTAAGCAAGAAGAATTAAGGCTAAGGTCTAACTGGGGAACTCGTGTGTCAGACGTAATAATCTCAGATTTTTCAATCAGCGACATCAAATGAGATTAATTTAGAACAAGCGGAAGCTATTGCGGCTCGTTGAAACCTTCAAATACATTTATGAAATATATAAAGAGCGTTGAAGTGTAATTTTGGTACTTTTCAACGTGGGGCCTATGTTTATAAAAGCACTTTTAGTGGACGTGTCATGAACTGTCGCAGTTGCCCCATAAGATAACATTGAAGCCACTGCTGCCATGTCGCAGCGGCTGGTGGAGACGATCTTTCCCATTAAGTGTATTAAAGATCTCTATAAGAGTGAAGCAGATTGGAGATGAGTCTGTCAACTTTGGCCCCCGCAAGTATCAACACTGATATAAGTTTTGATTTGAAATACCCAATTGACGCCTGTATGTTTCACCAAAGCCACACACCTATGATTTTCATTTTAACTTCATCTCTTACCAGTTTAGTTCCAGACTTTTACGCCCAATTAATGTCTCCGCTCTTTTCCGACAGCTGGATGTGGACCCTCAGTGTGCAGGCAGGAGTTCTCCTAACAATCTCTCGGGTCTTTCATCATCTTGTTATCCGCAGGACGAGCCAAGAGCCAGCCGAAGCTGTCATCGTATAATTAACACAGAAAGAGTCACAATCCAATTTTCATTTGTTGTTGTTGTTGTTGTTATTCATGTTGGTGCTGGTCAGCACGTGCTTACGCCTCTGATTCGCAGTGTTTAATCACACAGACTGCTTTCAGCTTGTTTTTTTAAAGTTTTAAACTTGTTTGGTCATCACCATGTCAGCAATGTCCGTTGATTAGCCTGTCCTCCATCCATCCATCCATCTGTTATCCATACTGCTTATCCTTTGAGGGTCACAGGGGCAGCTGCTCCAAATCCCAGTTTATATTGGGCCAAAGGTGGATTACACCCAGGACAGGTCGCTAGTTGTTGACTTGACACCACAACCTTAAGCCAAAGATGCCACCTCTGTCCTCTCCTTTGAGATTCTACTGCATAAAAATGCAGGGGTTGCTAATCCAGGTATTTCTTTGCACAGAAAGTAAACTTTGAATTGAAACCAATGCAGTTCCATGGAAAGCTTGTTCAAACTGGTACAGTAAGTTAATGATTTCATCATATTGTAGCGTCACGGGTTGTCCCTAGCGGGGGCAGTGCGAAAGAGAGCGTAAAACAGGCACCATCAGACAGCATCAATGAAAAATCAAGGTTTATTTGTCCATCCCACAGGCAGATCCTTTACATTACTACTTAACCAAAAGACCATGAATAAACATAAAGCGTCCCGGAGGAGAAAGTGGTTTCTTCATCAAACAAAAGTAATCCAACCCTGCCAGGTCTCCGGTAGCTGCTCCTCCATGTAGGTGTCCTCTCTCCTCTGCCCTGTATTCAGTCTCCCAGCCCTGCCTCAATTAGGGGCCTTAAGCACCTGCAGCTGGGTGCACGATGAGGCAGTCTGTCTAGCCCAGCGGCCATTTTGGGTTGTAGGCACTGATCCTGGGTGAGGATGTAGCGCCCCTCCACAACCTGTCCCCTTGTGATGCCACAATATATACTTGAAAGACTTACCTCGATGTGTCCGTTGCTCCCAGGCACAGTAAGTTATTGTGATACTGGGTCCCAAGACACCACCTGGTTTCCCTACCAACAGCAGCCTGATGTACTGTACGGCTGAAGGACCCCCAGAGAATCGTCTTCGTTTCCTGGGGTCTCTGGGGACATATTGATGTTCACAGATGCCGGGCACAGGTAGTGGAGTGGGAGCCTCAGAGGAGAATCACAGCACACTGATTCTGACAGCAGGGGCCTCGCAACTGATCAGGGTTTTGTAAAAATAGCATTGCTGGAAACACAGGTTTCATGTGACCCCGAGCTGTTGAGGAGGCTAAAGGACATGAGACGATTTGTTATTAATGTTATTTCGAACCTGTTAATCATATCCAGTCAATGCAATCTTTCACATCAGTGACCTTTATTTCACTGAGCGATATTGCAGCTCTTACTTTTTCGGACCAAGGTCGAAGAAAATGAATGAACCAAATGTGCAACAAATGGGATTTCATCGAATTTAACACTCAAGAATAAACTATGATCTCGGTGTCGGCTGTTGCAGCGGTTTTTCAGACTGTTCGACGGACTTCCTGAAACGTTCTCCTCTCGGGTGTAACCTGGTGTTTTCCTTTTTGTGAAGTAGAGGATCACTTTTACACTGTTAAAACCACAAGGTCAAAATGAATTATATTTTGGTCATCATACATATGTGCATATCCACAATTATTCCTCACATTTGGGATTTTGGGGCGACACACGATTGCAGATTAATGGTTCATAATCTGATGACCGAGTGGGACACCTCATTGACATTTTTGTCTTCATATCACTGATTTATAAACTGTCCACATAAGCTCTTTTTTTATCCTTATTCAGCCTTTATTGTTGTGCAGAGGGACCTGAAATGTCTGCGGGCCAAACTTGTGATGTGGAATTGATCATCAGAGAACCACTTAATGACACCAGACCTTCACTTAATCCAGGTCACACTGAGTCTATTGTGCTGAGGTTTGTTTGGGGAGCTGCTCTCCGCAGTCGAGTCTCACTGTAATTACTCGGTCAGCATCTCAGACAATAACTTGAACAGAGCGGCCATGATGGGACTCGGAGAAGATTAACGCAAGAATCAAATCCCACGTTACAAAGACTAATCTCCTGAAATAGAATTGTTTTAGGCAGATGATTAGCTTATTCCTGCTAAATTTTATTTTTGCAGTGAAGTCAGCTCTTTATTTGTGAAGGTCAGTCTAAGGCTGAAGATGCTGCATGTTTCTCAGAGCAGGGTGATGTTATAAGTTAACTTTAAAAATATGATTCAGAATCTTATTGATTATACAGACATTATATAATATATACACAAAAATAAACAGGGCTAAAATGAAAACAATAAAAGAGAAGCTAAGATTGATCCATTAAACTTATATAATATTGAAGACTTTATATTCCTTCCAGTAGCAGCGACTATAACTCAATAATTGAATTCATATAATTAAAATTTCCCCATTTGGTCAAACACATTTGCCCACTCTGATGTTAATGCTGAAACAGGAGCTGACCAATATTATGATCAAAATTCTAATTATATTTCTTTAATTATTAACACAATAATTACACAATGGAAAATAAAAGAGAAACACAGCTATAAATATGAACAGTTCCAACTGTAATTTATGCTACATGACTTATGTCATTTGTCATTTACTTTACATGGTTATAGCATGTGCCCAAAAACTTACATAAAGCATGTCACAGTATTCATTGGTTTAATTTCACCCTCTGCAGTTGCACCTGTAACACTCTTTTGAGACACGTTGAAATACTGTAACGGTTTATTCAGTCATTTTACTCTTGTGTGCAGGTTCTTCCATGTTCATGAACTGTCATTGACATATAAAACCTAAAGTTTACACCTAGACCACATAAATTCCACCATTCAACGTGGTGCCGCTTTTGTACCAATTTCATCTAAAACCAGAAATATTCAGAATTAACTGTTTATTATACTGCATCGGATTTAGCTTTTTCTATACTCTTCAAACTTGGAAATGAATATTGGAACCAAGAATACAGTAACCACTTCACATTGATTCAACTCTGTTCTGAGGATAAGGCCACAGGTCAGTTTTTCCCTTGCAGTGCACCAAGGGAAAAAACGTCCATGTGTGGCGTATCCAGGCAGTCCTCCACATCTATTGCCAGGCAACCAGCCTTCATTGCCTCCAGGAGAGACATCTGGTCATGTGGCTGGTGATCATACATCTTCAAATCTCCAAGCAGAGAATAATTCCTCAATTGGGTTTAGAAAAGAGGAGCGTGCATGGAGGGATTGTATCATCATACAGGACCCCGCAAGGAGCCATTCATTCACAAGGCGAGAACGGTGGAAGGCAGCGTTGCCCCAAATGATGGCATACACGGTCGCCAGGCACCAGCGGCCCTCGGATGAAGTCTTCCATTCGGTTCATTAAGAAATGTGAGAGACACGAGGCGTTCTGTAGCATGTGAGCTACAAGGTGGGATGTGGCAGAGGTCACCATTATTAGAGATGACAGCACACGTGGTGATATTTACCTGGAACTGGAGCAGTGGACCACTTCAACTTTAGAGGGCTTCATCCACTTTAATGAATATGTGGGTGCTCCTTTAGCTTCACGTTCCATTATCCTTTAAGTAAAAAGCACCTTGATGATCTATCTAATTATTCCAGAAATCTGTCTGTCTGTATGCCAGTGTTGTTCTTGGGGCCCAAGGAACTGCAGGTTCGAATTTGGTACAACTTGAACATGCAATACGTTCAATATTAATACATTTTGAATATGCTGGCCACCAGTGTTCTGAAGCAGCCACATCTGAGACTCATCAAACATTGTCAACCACAATCACAGGCTTGTGTGGACTGAGTCCTGCAGTCAGTCGTTATTTGCCACAGCTTATTACTGCAGGTTACTTCATGTCAGAACTGACCTGATGACAGTCACATAAGTTGGATTGATGAAACAACTGCATTATAGTTTGTTCCGTCGACGGGGCAAAACCGTAAAGCTGAGATAAACTGTTATACCATCACATTATGGTTTATCTGTTCTCATTAGAAAAGATTCTGACATTAGATTCCACAATGCCAGACGTCTTGGCTGAATTTCATTTCAAGCTTGAGCTTTATTTCCTCTCAGATTTTTTTTCTTGCTGCAGCTCCTCTACCACCACGTCTGCAGACTCCTCTTCCTCTGGCCTCTCTTCCACGGTCTCTTAATCTCATTACGAGCCTCTGGCCTATTTGAGCCATGCTTGCAACAAGCAGCACAGAGGTGGAGTCTTCTATCAGGGGATAAGGAGCGATGACTGATTGAGGAGTTGTACAAAGGAGTTTCACGCATTAGAGATTCATACTTACTCAAGTAATTTCCTTCAGGTGTTATTAACACAGCTAATTCAATATAGTTTCAGGTTTTTCTATGAGATGGAATTGTCGATTAAAAAAATGTGTGAAACCAATTAAAGTGTGTCCCATTTGCATTCTGCTGTACTAATGTATTGATGATCAGATGCAATGATAAGGTCCACTGTTACCTGTCGGTCTCTCTCAAACCGTGGTTATTCTGGACAGATTGGTCATTGTTCGCCAACTGTGACGCCGACATCACGCCTTCTCCTTTCTTACTCTCACTTCAGGGGCAGTGATTTGTTGTTGTTTTCTCTTAAACGATTATTGTAAAAAGCGTTGGGCAGTAAAAAAGCCAAGTGGAAAGGACGTCAAGCTGGAATTTTGTACTATACATACACAATAAAGGGATATATGGAAATAAGCGATTTTTTCCTCTCCATTGTCACCAAGTGCTTTATCACAATCTGCTCATGGGTTTCTCTACAACATTTTAAGGTCTTGACCTTATATGTAAAGTGCCTTGAGATAATGTACTAATCTACTAATAAGATTAAGTCTATGCACATATGGTATCCTCCGGCAGGTCACCCCTAAAAGACATCTTTTTTTATGTGCTTTTTTTTATTCCCTTGATCGTCAGAAACAAGAAACCCCACTCAAGGGGTTACTTAGTGAGATTACAAATTAAGATTAACAGCCTGACAGTTGATATCCTGGCAGGATGTGTGATGTGCGGAGGAGATGAAAAGTAAAAAAGAAGGCAGCAGGCTGACAAGAACATTGCTTTCATGGTTCTGTAGTTGGCTGAATCCCCCACAGTGCTGCTCTCTATTATCTGTCAGGGTCACACACCCATTGAACTGAAGTTGGGCTAAAGGTAGTTTTGTTTGATATTATTCTGTATAATTACTAAATAAAAAATGACTGAATTTATCATGTGAGACTGCCCTTTGAATCAAATAAAAAAGACAGTGGGGGTCTGTGAGACCCCTCTCCTCCCTTACAAGAAAAATGGTTTATCCTCCTGACCACCCTTGGACTTCTCTAAACGAGTGGCTGCTGGTGTTCCCGCAGTGACTCAAGACAAAACAAAAGCCAGGTTCTAAAGTTGAGGGGAAAAAGGAAATGGAACAAAAGCCAATTGAGTGAAAACGGTGTTAGATTCTTTTTGTCTCTTTCTAAACAATTTAAGTTGGATTTCGAAAGACTGTGACCGACATGAATCAAGTGATGACACTGCTTTTCCTACAGTGACCAGGATTTTTGTGCTACACCGCTGCAAATCAGAACCATGTCCTGGCCCGGGGACAAACAATTATTCTCTTGTATCAACCAGTTGTTGTTTTCATTCTGTGTGGAAGGACACGGAGGCTGAGAAGAATAAGATTACCTCTGGGCAGGTGTAGGCCAGCCTCAGGCACGGTTTCCGAGAAAGATTTCTAATCTAGCACACAACTCTCGCAAGCCTCTGGGCAGGAGAAACCATCAGCATCCATCTGATTAACATGGACGGAGGAAAGGTGCATATCTATCGCCTGGACAACCCCCTGGCCTCTCTTATTTCACTATCTAATATCTGTTGGCCTTCTTTACACTTAAGGGAACTAAGAAGAAGGAGAGGTTGGACCTCCGGACATTCATCTTTCTTTACAGCAGTAATGGCACTTGTCTGCGTACAGCCCCCCGCCCTCAGCTAACAGATTTCATTATGCAGTGCTGCAGCTCGGCTCATACAGATTTAATCAAGGGCCTAATCATACGATTGCCACTAATCACAAATACATCCCGAGATCAATATGCATTTCACACATGCAGCCCCTCACAGGAGAGAACACTGAGCCTACATTTTCTTGTATGAAATCAAGCACCTGTAGGGAGCCATGAATGAAACATGACTTCAGCAGTGGTACCGCTGAAACCTCCCCTGTGCTTCAACATCAAATGTAACCTGTGATGAATAATTTATTGTTACACTATAAATCCACTTTGGAGCCCTTGATTGGATTAATTAGTTCATTAATTAAAGGGAGGATGATTGAGGGAACACCCAGGCCGCGGCTGTGAGCGGTTTTCTGCAGCTGCCGCGTGATTTTAGGTGCGTGGACCAACACACAGTGATGTATGGCTAACACAGGATTGATGAAGGGTGAAAGAAGAAGGAGGTGGTGGGGCAAGGTAGATAGATGGATGGATGGATGGACAAATGAACGGAGGAAAGGGTGGGTGGGTAGATAAGTGGATGGCTCTTATTCTTTATGCCATCAGTAATATCGTTGACCTTTTAATGTCTCAACAGGAAACCTTTATGACAGTGAGTTACATAACAGGTATTTAACATATCTTTGTCGTAAAGGTGAATGTAGTTTTATTCTTTAATGAATGATATTCATCCAGACACTTGTTGGAGATCTTTCTCATAACTAGAGCGAGGTCACAGAGTGACAGGAGCTGTCGAGGCCCAGATTTCCCCTGCCCTTACACCACCGCCCCTCATTAATCATCCAGCAGATCCCAGAGCAGAACAGAGCAGCCTGACAGGTCAGCTCTTATACATAACTTCACTTTCAACTCCAAAGCTGGAAAACTTTGCTTATGGATAGTTGTTCAATGTGGGGTTCATCAACAATAATGAAAATTTAACTTAAAACTAAAGAAAATTGTTTCGGTTTTATAACCCTGCCAGGGAGGTTTACGTTTTTTCCTCCTGTCCAGTTGTTTGTTTGATTGTCAGCAGGATTAACCACAGTTAAACAGTTTTCTTAAAAGCAAGAAAATCGAATTATTGTCCCAAATGTGTCCACAGACACAACCATGAGAACTGAAACTTGTTGGTAAATTTTTTACCAACAAAAGTAGGACCCACTTCATGAAAATTTTGTGGGAATTTGTCATAACTATAGAGTCTGTAGCCATGGTAACAGCTTTATGTGCTTAGGCAGTGTTTTTCTTGTGACAAGGTTAATAATATTTAATATGTTTACAATATAGTCTTTGTAGAAACGATAGCTGAGGCTTCAGGGAATTAGTTTATGCAGATGTTGTGTACCAAAGTATTAAACATATTAACTATTTGTGTGGTTATTTCAGTCTGGATCACCGATAACATTGCTTATAATGTCATCACATCATCATCTTGTAAGCTCTGTTTTTTTTTTACGATTATTCCTTTTTGTTCCTCTGCCATTTTTGGTTGTCGGATCATGTCCTCAAGCACAGTTCACCCACAGAAACCCCGAGTCCTGAGAAAGTCTGATGCGTTTCCACCACAGATTTAATGGCGGAGCCGCCCCGAGCTGTTGTGGAACTTCACGAGAACTGTGCATCAAAGTGTGTGGACGAGAGACACTCAGAGTGGACGGAGAGAGAGAGAGAGAAAGATGTGGAATGATGCATTTGACCATGTACGATTGATTAATTGCAACTCGGCCATTACCATGATTGATTTCACCGTCCAGAATGAAAGTCCTCCAAACTGAATCATTGCTTAAGATCATGCACGCTGGCATGTTAAATACGGTTTAGCATATTAAAACCACCCCCATGGTTGAGTATAAGCATTTAATCAATTTAAGAGTGTTTACTACATGGCAGGGTTTCCTGTGAAAATCGCATTATGAATTCCATATTATTCTTTATTAGTCAGCATAAACACAAGTGCCTGTGCGCACACACTTACACACAATAACGTAAACAACAAAAAATAAAAGGTGAAGAGATTCATTAGCTCCACCCAGAAGGTTATGTTTACACCCCCGTCTGTTTGTAAGTAAGACTACACAAGAAATCCTGGACTGATAACTATGAAACTTGGGGGAAGGAAGTGGGATGAGTCTGGGAAAATCCCATTAGTTCCACATCTAGGAAGAGTTTTTATGCTGTATTTTTCAACATTTTTATGATTTCTCAGAGACTAATATATTGAACTTGATGAAAGAATTTGTCATTTGTACAGAAAGTTTGGTGTAGATGCAAATAAAAGTGGGGGTTTATGTTGTTTTGTCATTGAATAAGTTCAATGAGCAATCAGGAATATCTGTCTCCATGTTCAAACACATAAATGTTCACGTCATCCCTCTGATACTTCACGACATGATTCAATGGTATAGAAACATATTTTTCAAGATTAATTTATATTCATGAATTCTGTATCTGCCAAATTGCTTCTTGCCATCTCCGTAAGTTCTCTTTATGTTTGCTCAGTTTTCCGTCTTCCTCCGCCGTCCCAGTTTTTCTAAGAAACAATCATATGGATCACGTCCTCGAGCGCAGTCGACCAAGAGAGAGCGAGTGTAAAGTCCGGAGAAAGTCTGCGGGAGAGCCCTGATGCGTTTCCACCACAGATTTAATGGGGGGGCGCCGCCCCGAGCTGTTGAGGACTTACGATAACCCTGCATCAAAGTGTGTGAGTCTGTGACACTGTGGACGAGAGACACTTTGAGGGGACAGAGAGAGAGAGAGGGATGTGGAAGGAAGGATGGTTTGAGTGACACGTACCCCCACACACTCACACAACATGTAAAATTGATTAATTACAACTCATACATTAGCATGATTGATTTCACGCACCAGAAGGATATTGACACGTCCTCCAAACGGGATAAATATCATTGGAAAAACATTATTTACAGTGAAGCACTTGCATACTACATATGGTTTACTATATTTAAACTTCCTATATTGAGTATTTGCATTCAATACAGATAGTTTACACATCTTCCGCCGCAAACTAAAAACACACCTTTTCCGACTATACCTTGAATAACATTTTAAACTAACAATTTAGTAGCACTTAAATGGCACTTACTTATAGCACTTAGTAGTTTAGCTTTTTTTGAAGAAATTGTACTTTCTTGACTCTTGTTGTTCTGGGCTTCTACCCTCATGGTTGAATGCACTTATTGTAAGTCGCTTTGGATAAAAGCGTCAGCTAAATGAAAAATGTAAATGTAAATGAATGCATGGAAGTAAATCCTCTTTAACCTGTAAGTTAAATCCAACAAGAGTGTTTTAAGGAGCAACAAAGACAACTGTATGTTTTGCTCATCCTTGCTTCACCACATGGACGTGAAGGCAACGACACACAAGCTGACAAATACACAATATTTAGATGGTTCCAAGGAAATGACGAACATATGGGAGGGAAAAGACAGATGCCAAACCCACTCGAGTCACAAATTATCTGATTCTTCACACATGATTTCCAACATGATTAGGTAGATTGGAGTTTTACAGATAGATGCGTTGCCGTGATAATGTATTGCAGAGGATACCGTGAGTTGGTTTTGCATATTTATTGCACACATGTTCTGCCGCAGGTTGTGCAAAGGCTGCAACACATTGTCGACACTTGAGTTGATGGAGCTGCCCTTTGATTGTTGTAACTTTAATCACGCTTGTATTCTCAGATTGCAGAGCACAAACGGATATGGAGCGCTGTGTCTGCCTGTTTAACGCGAGTATGTCAAGGTGATCTATCACCCCTGTTCATAATTCTTATTTAACACACACACACACACATCTGTGATACTTAATGTTGTTCCAAGATTCCTTTCGTTTCATTTATCCTCCGAATTTAAACCTCAGCAACACAAGAGCTCTGCAGCCAAACAGCAGCAACACTTATCAAACCGAGTGTGTTACAATAGCAGCCGTCAAAAATCTATTCAGTCCACGTCCACGCTCAGGCAATGAGTTTTCCTATAATTATACAATCTGACCAAAGAATATGTGGTTAGTTTCTGTGTGAAATTGTGTGAGGATGATGAAACACTTCAGGTGAAATTTGCACAGCGGACAGAAGAGTGAGCTGCGTAAACGGATGTTTTAACCTTTTGGTTAATTTAAAAGAGCTGGGACTGAACCTTTCTTTTCACCAGAGGCCAGGCCGCGAGGCACAATATTACAATTATCACAATGTTCATGATGAGTGACTCTGGTAACAGAAGTTACTGTAAAACATCTGAGCGAAAAACAACACACATGTTTTTATAGTCGTTCTTCACTGGACCAATGATGAATGACTGTATTGTATGTTTTTTCCCTTATTTTCAAGAGGCTGCTCTGTTCAACTTTCATGTTTTGTAATGCTCTCACCCCAAACTCTCCGCTTGCACTCATATTCAGCAAATCTGAGCGTAAGCAGGGGCGATTTGAGTGTGAGCGCAGACGTTTGAGGGACAGCACAACAAAATCTGAACGTGAAATCAATAAATCCTGCTCTTAAAACTGAAAGACAACAAACCACTGTTTTTGTTTTCACTTTTATCGAGGAGACCATGATGCGTTCAACACAAGCAATTCAACTTTCCTATTATTAAAATGATCGTCTATTAAATGGTTCATATTCTACGGAGGCCCTTGTGATTGTTAGTCATTACAGTATGTTCCTTCATTACCTGGTGGATTTAAATATTATGCAACACATAAGAAATAAATATGTACATGAGTCTTCTCTCACAAACAAAGGAATAATAGGATACTGGTGTTTCTTGTTGTGTTTTCCTCAGATGTTTCCTCAAACGTGGAGAAAAGAGAAGTGTAGCGAGGGGGGGAACAAAATAAGAAAGCCTCTCTGGTTTTTAGAGACATTTGTAGTTTCTCTACTTCAGCGACCCAGCTTCTGGTGGTTTGTATATTTAATTGAGTACAACTCTTTAAATGCTCATTGCCCATTTTTAATTGAAAGTCTATTATTAGTACAGTATCTTCAGCAGCAGTAGCAAAATTTTGTCCCAGCTTTTCCTTCAAACGCTTCAGATTGACGTCTTCATGTTTCCTTAAAGGGCACAAAGAGGATTAAGTATATACGGATGTATGTTATTGAATAAGTGAGGGGGGTTTTTTTGGAGGGAAAATAGCGAAGTGACCTTTTGTTTTTGGGGGGGGTTTGAGATTTCTTACCAGTGATGCAGTGAAAGAGCAACGAAGACAGTTCACTGGAGGATTCATTCAGGGACTGAAGACACACTCCCTCTTTCCTCTCTCTCCTCTCTTTCTCCGTCCTTCCAAGCCGTTACTCTTAACACCTTGTCTCCAATTGGATCAGAGCAAAATATAAACCTTATCAAACGGTTATTAAAGAGACACCTCCTCATACATAGTGACTTAATGACTTGTGGTTTGCATATTTGTGGCCAGGATGTAAAAAATAAGGCCTGTTTATTGGAATGTGTCACTGAACATGGGACAGTTGCACTGCAGGGACGGAGCTTAATTTCATTTATTGATCGCCTCGTGAGGATTTACATGACTGAGGTTTTTACATGGAAGGCCCAGATGTGGGGGCATATGGAAAACACGTATTAAGCATATCAACCTGTCTATGAAGGATTATGTCCCAGGACGTGGGACATATAGGGAAAGAAAGTATCATGTCAACTGTGCATGTGTTTAGTGGTAATTGATTTATTTCGAATGTGTGATATCAAAGCCCTTTAACCTTGATCTGTACTGTTAACTAATCCCGAGGCCCTAACTCGTGGAAGGACACAAAAATAACTTAGAGGCTCACGAGAACAAATTGTAATTACCTTACAATTTGCTTCCTATCCACCCGTTCACATGCACACAAATACACCACAATGGCAGCATGTTGTCCCGATCATCAGCAGCGATTCGGGCTTCACAGTGTGTTACCATCGTCCTTTAAGCCACATTATCAGGCAAGTGGAAGTTTTGACCTGATGGTGCTGCTGCATGAAAAGTCAGAGGATCACCAAAGATATTACAGTTCATCCAACAGGGATCACGATTCCATCAGTGGAGATATTTCACTCAAAACCTCAAGGTGGAAGTCAGGGGAAATCCCTGAAGTCAGTGTTTGTCCTCTGGGGACCTTGAATATAAACGGGCCTGCAATATTTAATTGTTTATTTCAGTGGAGGACAAGATGGTGTGTCATGCAGCTGACTAATACATTCATTAAACCATTATTATATGTTGTGCTGACATGATGCATGTTCCTTAATTACCTCCACCAACAGGATAATGCAAAAACTGCAGATTATCCCAAAACACGACCCAGTCTGATATCTTGTGGGGGTACTTTCATGTGGCTTGATGGAATTTAAGGGGGCCTTTGGGCCTTGGTGGAGGTATGTGCTCTTCCGAGTGCCATTCTAGTTTATTTGTTTTACACTTTGTTTACATGCACATAATACATGCACAGTGCACTGTCATGGCTTGGGGGGGAACATCAAGGCCACATCTGATTTCTGCCCCTGGGGCCCCTAAAGTGTGTTGCGTGGCACTGGGCTGACTCTTCGGACACAGGAGCCACCAACACATGAGAAGTTGTAATGATGGAGATGAGCATCAGGATCAGGTTAAAGCCTAAATTCAGAACTAAAATGAATACAAAACTGTAGCCTGCAGCGAGTCATGAAAAATTCCCTTTTTGTTTTAGGGGGAAATAAAAGATTAATTCATTCAGCTTCACTTCGGATCATTTCTCTTTTTTTTAAAAGTCCGGATACAACGAAAAACTCCACGCGAGGCAAGTCACCTCCTCTTAACACGGACTCATCTCCCCTTCTCACACAACCATAACAGAGCAACGCTGACATCTGACGTCTTTGCTCCTAACCCTCCGAGACGCGCAAATTACGCACGACGATGACAAGTGTCCGAGTGGGCTGAGTGGGCGCTGCAGCCCCCCACCACCCACCTCCCCACGCTGCCTCCTCTTCCTCCTCCTCCTCCTCCTCCTCCTCCCTCCTTTTCCTTGAATCACTCTGTCCAAACAGACGCTCATCCACTCTCACTCTCACGGTGTGTGTGTGTGTGTGTGTGTGTGTGTGTGTGTATGTGTGCGTCAACGAGCGGTCTCTGCTGCTCGGGACTAAAGCGCACGCAGCAGCTTTCATTTTCCAGTGCTCGCTCGCCCGGTCGGTAGGGAGGGAGGAAGGAGGAGAGCTCAGGCTGTTTGCAGCAGGGATACCACCTCTGATGGACGCCATATAGGAGCAGATAACACTCATATCTTACTGTTTCTTCTACTGGCGACTGTTACGCGTGCGAGTGCAAGTTTCGTGGGAGACAAACTTGCAAACGCGTCTTCGTGCGCCGCCGGTTTTGATGTGTTTTATGTGTCTGCGCTCGACAGTGAGGTAGACTTATCCTGGCACTGGTTTTCCTTTTTACCGGCGTGGGGTCGAGTCCGTGGATGCAGGTGCCGGGGTCGGTGTGTGAGCCCCACCGCAGGATCAGCCTGGCATAGGGGAAACCATGGTTCCTCCAGTTGTTCCCAAGTGGATGAGGAATATTTCTCCGGAGATGCTGCTGCTGCTGCTGGTGCGGATCCTGTGGGTTTTACCTGGGACCGGAGCGGCTCCTTCCCTGAGCACAGAGCAGCTGGACACCGGGGTGGTAAGTTTCACACCTTCCCTACACAAGTTTTGCTACTTAAATCAGCTTTGGACACGATAGGACGGAAGTTCATCCACTCGGTGTTCCAGCCGGATACAGGGATGTGCGTCTCTCCCCTACCTCTCCATCAGAAAGCGCAGTTTCCCCGACTTTTCGTGCTCGGAGGCGGACTTGACTTGAATGTTAACACCTCCAGTGCACGGCTGACTCCGGCGTTGCAGGCTGCATGTAATGGGCAAAATTAAAACAGGAATCCCGGTGGTGGCTGCAATGCAATAAATAAATAAATGTAAATGTGTTTTGCCTCGGCGGAATATCGACTTGCTCCACTACTCAGCTGCTGACATTGTATATGCGCTGCGCTGATGAATGGCAAACCAGGCTCAGTCACTTCCAGCACAGTGACACACACACACACACATGCACACACGTTATTGGCTATTTCCATTTTCTCGGCCATGATGCCTGAGGAAGATTTTGCCCCAATATGTCTGTTTAAGACAAGTTTAAACAGTCACTGGGTTTAAAATGGGGTGTTGACTGAAAATGAGCAGATGATCCAAGAAGATAGATAGATAGATAGACAGATGGATATACAGACAGATGGATGGGTAGATGGATGGATATATGGACAGACAGACAGACAGACAGACAGACAGACAGACAGACAGACAGACAGACGGATAGATATGTACTTTGGCTATATGGCCACAATAATCACGATAATATCTGTTGATATCGATAATTATCACGATAAATGTCATATTGATATTTTGTTGTTTGATGAATTGAAGAAAATGATATTTTAACTGTCAGTAATGTTTGACATGATGTCAACACTTAAAGGGTGCGAGCTGTGAATATAGTAGTTTGTATCAATTTGGTTTTTAGTAGTAAACAATAATAATGAAAACGTGGCCCAAAGAAATCCATTTGAACGATATTGATGTAATTGGTGATGCTTTACAGTAGCTTAAAACAGAATATAATTCTTCCAATTAACTGCATCCGAGCAAGAAATGAAGCTGTTATACAATAATGTCACCGTTCGTTTTAATGAGCAAAGCACCTGCAGATAAATATATGTATTAATTAGGCACAACGTCTTAATTAACTGTTTGGCTGTCAACACAAGTTCCTAATTTGCTTACAGCTCTTCTCCACATTCAGTCACATCCACATCTATCTATCTGTTTATCTTTTTATTACTCAACCACTTCCACCGTCTCCCCAGTGGTTGTGTTGCCGGCTGCAGACATCCACTCATCTCCTCTGTCGTACTTGGATAGACACTCAGCAGCAGACATGAATCGTCCCTCCTGCTTATTGGGGACAGTCGCGTGGTTCTTGTGTCGGAGCTTCTGAGACGAGCACGGAGACGAGCACTGACTCATCTACAAAACTCATCAGGAAGCGGGTTACGATGTGCAAGACGTACGCGTGTGGAAGATGACGAGGTGGAAGGGCAAACGTCTGCGGGGCGAGCTGCCGGAGTGTGCAGCAGATTGGCTTATTTGAATAACAGGATTATTGTAGCATTAGTCAAATACGAGTTGGATTCCAAGGCTTCAAATGTGAAAACAATGCTGACAAATATATTTGATACATTCTCTCATCATTTAAGTCCCACTGGAGATTCAACATGTTGGGCGGATGGCTGCCCATGAGCTGGTGTTTGGTCAGGCAATCCTTAAAGCTGCCTTGATACTATGTCATCCCTTATCAAGTTGTGTTAGAGAGTGTGAGCAAACACGTGGCATCTTTCCCTTGCTGCAGAAACAGAAGCTGTTTTCAGACATGCACCGAAGTCCGGACTTTTACTGAAATTGTCAGAAGCGGCTGGATGTGAGAACACAAATGTCTCCGGATTGGAAAGACGAGAATCTGGAGCGTTTCCCGATGAACAAAAACACATGATTTCTACCCAGGCGCCACTCCTCGCCTAAATGTAGCAGACAGTTTCCTGTTGTTGTGAACACGTCTGACTCGGACAATCTCCTGTTGCGTTCTTCGTATGTGAAAGACAAACTTTCGGAAAAGGCCCAGAACCTAAAATCCGGACATTTCCCGATTTCCTGTCTGAAAACGGGCAGAGTAACGTGGGCACCTCTGGATTTCTGCTCTTTACCACATATTGAAATTGTGAGTTAAAATTCATGGCTCTCTCTTTCATTCCAGGCTGTACCACTGCTTTCTGTGCTCGGAGCAGTTGGCCACAGTTTTTACTCCATATGACAGAAACCAATACAATAGGCTGCAAAAGGCTTAAAGCTGCAGAGAGCTGCGTCAGATTAGCAGCTCAATCCAACCTCTTACTGGAAATCATTTGATCCTGTGTTCCGACAGATGTGTTTTCACAGCTTCAGTTTGAAAAATGACAGATTAGTGAATGTTACCTTTTCTAAATCATTTTGGCTTTTCATCTAAATTTAGCCTGTCTTCGACCCTGATCTCTACGCATCTTTCAAATTCCAAATCTGTCTTCGCATTTTTGCAGTCGAGAAGAATGGAATTTAACAGTTGCCCCAACTAATGAGTGTTTTCATTAGTGGCTAATCTGCAAATCATTTCCTTGAATAATAATTTTGGAATGGAAAATGGTCACACCCAAGGTGAAGTCTATTTTCAGCTCCGATTAGACGAGTCAATAAAAGTGTGTGAGTGTGTTTTTGATCCAAAACTTTCACATAGCGTCATTATTCATCCCCGGATCGAATGGTGTCGTAAACCACAATCTTATAAAAGGTCACAACAAAGGCAGACACAGACTTTTTTTAGGGTAGTGATGAAACTGGACGGGCAGACAGTCGTCCCCTGTGACCTGCTGATTGACTTTTAAATAAGACTTCTCCTGAATTAATGAAATCGCTCTCAGCTGCAGAGAGCAGGTGGATAATTTGTTGTTCAGCCTTGTGTTCATAACACCGACATGTCCGGGACCTAAACCACAAAAACAACTGTCTACCCGTCGAACCGTGTCCTGATCTCCAGCCCCGCTGCTCCAGAGTCCAATCACACTTCAGAGCCGCCGTACTGCATTTCTTGGCTTCTCCTCTCGCTTGAGCTCTGCGTGCATCCGTATCTTTTTGAACAGCTGTAGGCAAAAGTGTAACTAACCGAAGCACAAACTTTAGCACAGCTCTGAGGCATCCAGTTTTCAGTTTTGCTGTTGTCTAGCACAGCAATTTGCAATTTAAGCATTGGAGGGAGCTGCTACGTCACAGCTACAATGTAATCCACGCCTTTGTCTGCTCATTGAATCATTTTACTCCCGATGGCTGTTTTCTGCATCAGTAGGGAATGACTTACACTAGATACTTAAAGGATTATTTGCCTTCTGAAGAAGTACTGTACTTTAGAGTGAGGTGAAGAGATCGGCTGCTGATAAAAAGCCCCATAAATACTATTTAATCTTGCAGAAAGTGACCTTGACGAGTGTCTCCGTTGCATTTAATCTTTCTCTGTGAGGGAAATTTAATTTTGCTTGTGTCTTTCGGTGTCGTAGGAAGGAAAACCAGATGAAGAGGACGATTGACGTCTGCAACCGTGGCAGCCTGTTTCTAATCCTCTCCTCGTTTTACTTTCAAATTTCTTCAATGAGGATACCATCTGGTCTTGTGTCCAACGAATTGGAAGAAGAAAAAAAAAGCCTGGTAGTCGCCACCCACCTCCAACCACTCTCCAGACCTCATAATACTGTCTTCTCATGCAGCTATAGCCTGGTTCCAATACCACCACCCCTCATTAGCTCTCTCTTGCCTCTCAGGAGTGCGTATTTTGCCAGTATCCTATTCTATCTCCTCAGTCTTTCAGTCTCCCCCCCTTCAAAAAATGATAGGAGGCTTTCTTCTACTAGTGCATCACGGTTTCTTCTGATTGCACCCAGAGGCTCCGGCATTGAAGGAGCTCAAACAGAAAACTGGATGCAGAGTAAAAGTCAAGGGGAAAGATGCAGGGATTGTTCCACTGAAATAAGTAATGAGCCAGACACAGTCAAGAAAAGAAGTGCATATAGAATGAAAAGGGAAGATGATACCTCAGAGCAGCTCGACTCACTGCAGCGTAATGATTCAGGTGGAGATCTCGACATTTTTACCTAGTTGTTCTAAGCAGCTGCAGAAGCATGAACTCATATTTCTCCTCTTTTCACATGGTGTCGTACATTCGGCGCCGCTCTGTGGCAGCGTATCACGGAGCTTAAATCCAGGGCATGTCGGAGATGACAGCGCAGCAGCATCGAATATATCACTTTGGAATGATTGACAGGGAGCACATGAGACAGCGCGGCGCATAATGTACACCTCGCTTTCGGCTTCTTAGGCAGAGGGAGATGTTGCGCGGGAACCGAGCAGTCTTTCAGTCGGCTCTTATCGAATCTGTCATCGCAGCTTTGCAGGTTTCTGAGGAGATTGTCAGACTTTGTAATGTCTTCACCGAAAGAATCAATAAGGATGTTAATGGCCCTGGCTCTTTATTGGCTGTGAGGGACAGACGTGCAGCGGCAACATTTCTGCTCGACGTTTTTCAGTCAGTGACACCAGCAGGTACATCTGGATGAATACACGATTTAGTCTATATAAACAGACAAAGTGGGTTGATAACCAGTTTAAGCATGTCCTGGATTCGGGGCCTCCCAGTAACACTCTGGCTCCCCGTGTGCGTTCTTTATAAATATCACTACAGCCCAGGTGAGGTTTGTTCTATGACAACTGTATTTCCTCGAATAAAAGAAATGCAAGATGTTACGTGACGCCAGTCACAACACAGTCGTCACACCCCCCGTCTGCTTGTGTTTGATTTTACATTAGTGATGGATTTAATATCGTGGGCAAGTCAGTGATGTTTCCCACAACAGAGCTGCACGCGATGGTCCTTTTCCATTGGCTTGAACTGACTTCATTACTTGTGCAGGCCCACTCCAGGGCTCCCCATATAGAAAACCTCAAATCAACTCCATGTGGACAGTTCTATTTTAACCCTGGGAGCCCGGCCCCTCGTCGCTGTCTTCAACCAGATCATGGTTTCGGTTGCCACTGCCGCTCAAAGGCTGCCGACTAAATCTTGTAATTACGGTGGTTTCTGGGGTTGCACTGGCCTGCACGCTGAAGCCTAAAATAATCTATAGCACTGCCAACTGAACTGCCAATAGACGGATTTAATAGTACGATCAAGAAAACCCCAAAGCAGCAACAAAGCTACTCTGAAATTGCTTGCAGAAATTGGCAGCACTATAATAAATGTGGTTTGTGTGTGTGTGTGTGTGTGTGTGTTCAAGTTTGTTTCTTCTTGTTTGTGTGTCACTATAAAATGCATGTTTGCAAGAATGCATGTGAGTCAGTGTGTGTGTGTGTGTGTGCATCACTTGCCACGCTGGTGATCTCATAGCTTCTCATTAGTATTTGTCATTTCACAGCAAGTCACAGCGGAGCAGATGATGGCGGGAAGAAAAAGGGGAAGCGGAACATCGCTTATCATCTTTGGACTCAACTTCAAGGCCGTTGTGTGTCCCTGATCCAGTTTCTCTGCAGGTCCGAGTGAAATGAAGAGAACTAGACCAAAAGAGATTGAGTGGGTGGCAGAGATAAGCGCCTCCCCTATCACTGGCAATTAGGTCCACTTTCCTTTAGTTCTGTGTTGATACTCAACTTCTTATCAAGTGAATATAATGAGCTGCTAACCGGCTGCAGAATTTTAAGTAGAACGCGCAATCTAGACTAGAGTTAAATCCTGCAGTCGGGTCAGAGTTAGGGATATAGGACCATGCTTAAAAATAGAGTCAAACACATACAGAGACACACGTGAGCGAGCACATGCATGTGTGTGTGTGTATTTTTGCATGTGCAGTGTGGACATGCCAGTTGGCAGCATTCCTCAGCTAACACCACAGAGACATTGTCTTGTTTGTGGGGATCACTATAGTAGCACATGGCAGCGATTCCATGGCGTTCGTGTGGGCTTTCGTGAACTTCATACAAGGACAGGACATAAATACCCGCTCATGGGCAGAATGTATTGCAGCGTAAAGCTTTGAACTGTGGATGGAAGCCACGGAAATAGAAAGCAGCTCTAAGATCTCCATGCTGTTCAGTCTCAGCTACAGAACATTAGTCCATTATTATTATTATCAATATTAGTAATGCAAAAATACATATTTTATGATTTGTATTCTGTCACTTTTTCAAAAAAATCAAGTTTGAATGAATTTGACCTGACACGCAACTCATTAGAAGTTATGCGAATGCCAGCAGTCCCACGTGTATCCATGCAGTCTGAGGGGGTTGAACACTCCACTCGTCTGCGGTGCCTCCTCCGCTGCCTCACACTGTGGAAAGCTAATAGTTGAGGCTGCAGACTTGTTGTTGTTGAAGAGAGAGACAGTTGCATGGTTCGAATTCAGAAAAACAGGCTTTTCTTTATTTGTTACGACGTAGAACCCAACACGCGATTTTCCGTTCCCCGATTTTTCCCTAGCGTTCTCCATTTTTCGTAGCAAAACAACGTAACATTACCGGCTTACTTTACTGAGGGGTCAAGGGGGCACACAATTGGTCAAACTCATTGTCAGCGCCCTCTGCTGTATCACAAGGCAAACTACTTCTTATGGTCTTCAGGCTGTATATTATGAATCGAACAGGTCATTACAGTTTGAAAATTAAGTTCTCCCACATATTCGAATGAATGTTGACAGCCCTGATATCATTTCATTGACATTGACATTTCCCATATTATTTAAGGTCACAGAGGTTAAAACCAATCTGTGATATTGATTGGCTGTATTTTAATATGATTCACCTTTTATTTGGATTTCCTAAAGCTGATGCTTGAAAAATGAAAAACTGCAGAAAGACAAGTTGCATTCACCTCGATTGAACTGACAATTTTCTCTATAAATTCATAAAAGACTTCCTCAAGAGTGAGTGGGGGAAACAAAATCCATCTCAGATGATCACGAAACATTTGGAGATCATTGTCCTTGGATTCACCAGGATGATGATTCCAAACAGATTGTAAGCTGACAAATAAATATCCACTGTGACGGTTAAGGGCTTCCACGTGTGTGCGCATGTTTGCCGATGTGTTGGTGTGCATCTGCCTTCTCCTTTATCCTCAGTATCAGGAGGCGCTGGGTGAGCCTTACTCCATCCTTGTGTCTGTGGGCTTGGGCCGGATGCCACACCACATGACCGCCCACAGAGAGAGGAACTTCAAAGAAGGTTTGGAGGCTCCTTCCCTCAGCGGAGCCGCTGAAACTTACGCCTGTTAAATTAAGCCCCAGTTACAGGGGGGTGTTCTAATTGGCCCCATCAGTTTGTTTTAGCTTTAATCGCTTGCCGAAAATTTCCCAAAGTAGCCCACTCTTGTGCATTCAGTCACAAAACATGATCAAAACCGTGCAACCCACCCATTAATGTCGGATTTATGTCCTGACATAACCTATAAAGGGGTTTGATTACACGTCTTGTCTTTTTAAAGGATGGATTTTGGGAAGTGGGGAAGAAAAAGGCCTCCTGTGCACTTGGGCTCAGTTGTAGTTTTGCTTCTGTGGCTTTGAGTCATTAGCCAGGACATATCCCTTGTCTCCTGCAATAATACACAGGTTAACTTGTGCACAGCACGGCCGCCTTTGTGCCAAAAGAAGTCTTTAGTGCATCTTGTGGGCCTGTGTGAGAGGGAAGTGAGCTGCTGATGGCTCAGATTGAGACAATGTTACCCGTGTTGAACGAAACCCCCTCAACCAGTTGTCAGCAGACTAAAAGGAAAAATCCGAACAATATGTAGATGTGCCTGCTTACTATTTTACGAAGGGAACCCTGAAGCGTGATTAGCAATTGTACAATCTGCATATTTGCTGAGATTCACTCTCTCTAACACACAGGTCAGAAAACACATAAATCATCTTTGAGGTGTAAATTTGAGCCTGAACAGTTTATAGTCAAACCGGCAGTTAACATACTTGATTAACAAGACTCGGCAATACCTAAAGATTCTCTTGATGGCAATTATATATTTTTCCGCGATAAAAGCAAACATCATAAGATAGTAGAGTCACATGCTTCAGGGTGGTCCCCTCTGGCTGAGCGCCGCCTGTCAGGTCATGGTCAGGCTGAAGGAAACACACACTGTTCTGTCAAGAGAAGAAAAGGCGGCGAAGAATGCCATGCTTTCCAAAAGAGGTTTTTACAAGTCATTACTTTATCATCGAAGTAAAAGACACATGGGGGGGGGGGGTGCTCGCAGTGATAAAATAAAGGCCAATCACAAATGTCATTGCAGCAGGAAACATTAAGTCAAGCTGGATGAGTCACTTGGATGGTGATGAAACAGTCTCTCGGAGTTTGGGTTCTGAGCAGCACAAGGTTACACGGGCAGGTTCTGTGGTTAGTGGGCTAAAAGCTTAGGATTCTGAAACCTTGGAGGTTTTGTAAAGGAGTCGTATTGCTGCTTCAGAGCTGCCAGAACTGGTGGAAGTGAAATTGTTCCCATATATGTCAATATGTTTTTGTGTGTGGGCTCTTTACAAGCCATGCACGGCAGTATTAGAGAGCTGTTTTGATAGCAGCGAGTAGACATCATCACTACCATCTGACATCGGCCGCCTCTCCAAAGAGAAGCAATTCCAGCAATTGCATCAGAGGGTTGGTGTGATGTATGTGTTCAATAATTTTAGTATGGCCCTCGAAGGGTGTTTTTAAAAATTGAAATGGCCCTATAGGTACAAAGTTCCCCACCGCTCCTGGCATCTTATTGCAGTGGATGAAGAATATGTTCTGCAAACGTCCAGCTTCAACCTGACTTTCTTCTCCTCTTTCTCCGTGTTCTCTCTGTTTCTGCAGGTTTTCTTTCAACCATTCACTGTTTCTCTTCTTTAACTCTACTCTCTTTCTCTCTGTTATTGCCTCTTTGTATTTCAGTTCCTCTGCTTGTTTTTCTTGACACCTCCGTCTCTGCACCTTCCTTCCGTGCCGCCTGCAGGAAGAGGCAGGAGTTGTGTCTCAGCTCCCTCTGTACGACCAGCTGTTCCTATAAGCCAGGGATTAAATGATTCACTTACAGTCATGTTTTTAATCCTCGTCGTCACGCTCTTGCACAAACAAACATGCAAATTAGGACAGATTTTTCCTCCCAAGTGTCTCGAAAAATGACATTCGCATCTCGTCCTGAATGGGAACTGGGACTGCAGTCAAGTTCCTGCTTAGGAGGGTTTGTAACTGAGTGAAAGGACTCAGGGGGAGAAGTGGCAGCCATCAAAAGGCTGCTGGAACTCTCTAATCGCTAAGGAAAGGTGCGTCAATACTTCCTTTCATATCTCTTTAAGCAAAGGGTATTTTGGACCTTCCCTTAGGAAACGATTTGAGAAAATGCCATCCCTCAGTTCCTTGCAGCAGCAACATTTATTGACCCATGTTGCATAATCACGTAGCCTGATTTAAGTGCAGTTGGATCGTCTTAGCGCTGCAGGTTTCTTTCACCTAAGTCCTTGTGAATTCTCCTTTTCTTGAGCCCCTGACACGCTCCATCAAAGTCAAGATGGGAAAGGAGGTACTTCTTTTTTTGGGACCGTTCAACCACAGCAGGGTGTCAGAAAAAAAGGCTCATCCGTCACAATGCACTGTATCGTTTCATCAAGTCAGACTTGTGTCCCATTACATGCACATTGTATCTGCAGCAGAGCAAAACACTGCCTGTGATTGAGTGTTTCAGCAGGTGGCGCGTGTGCCATCTGCTTGTAACACAGCGAGCGGGAATCTGAATGATGGCGTCTCATTGTAAGCCGTGCTCTTCTCCGTCGTCTTTCCTTTCGACTCCGTGAAATCGATGGAAAATAGTTAAATTCTAACTCATTGTAATTGAAGAAAAAAGTCTGCTTATACGTAATACAATGATGAAACAAAAATATCAATGCCGGCCTCTGCAGTCGAAAGCAGCTGTTCCCTTCCAGTGTGGATTGGGCCTATTTAAAGTTTTATTTTCAAGACGACATGTCTCATTTATATATTTTGCATCAGAGCTCCTGCTAAGAAAAAAACGGCTGCAACGAGCTGACTCCAGTTTTTCTCCTCTCATCTCTTTCTGCCTCGCTGCAGACATCCTGATAGCTGCTCCGAGATGAAACCTGGGCAATAAACGAAAAGAACACAGAGCACTTTTGTCAATGGAAAGCATGAAAGCAATTGAGAGAGAGAGAGAGAGAGAGGTTGTGTTTTAAAGCAGCGACAGCGAAGGTGAGGGAATTGCATCAGTGCGTATTGGTGATTTCTAGGCCTGGATTAACTCTCCCTCTTTTACCGCCTGCGTGGCATATCCAGTCCAGTGTCATTCAGGCTGCTTGTCACAGCCAATCCCCCCCCCCCCCCCCCCCTTGATCTTATCCGTTTGCACAAATGAGACTAAATCCTTAATTTCTTCGGTAAATTGTGTTTACGCTCAGGATGTGGCATTGGAACGATTTCAGGAGCTTCTCTGTCAAACCCACTTCAGTGAGCTTTCACTCCTTGGATCCTACATCATCCCAGTGTAATGCTTTAAGTAAACCGTCTCTCTGGCAGCAAGCCGCTGATATAAAAATGGGAAAATGCTACAACCGCTTTGAATAATGACAAGATCTTTGTGCCGACTGCAAACGACCAAAGATGTTCTGATAGTATTTTGTGAGATAAATCTCCTCGATGAGAAGTGGAGGGATCTCTTGATGTGAGACATTTACATCTGTGTGATTTGTGTTTATCGAGTTTTGTGCCATTTGGATGACAAAGAAAGTTTTTCAACTGATCCGCGGAAAAAGAAATCTCTGCTCTGTGTCGGCAAAGCTGTTTCTCATTGAGGCAAACATCTTTGTGGGGCCCTGCCCGTTTGATTTTTGGTCTGATCTTTATCTGCATTTACAGATTGCACGGCCCGCAGATACCTCATCAGTTGTGAGATTGGAAATGTCAAAAAGATCGGAATATTTTTCATTTACAACATTTTAGAACATGTTTTGTGGTTCTACAGTGACCTGGGGAATATTAGGGTTTTGTCGGGGAGAAAGCTAATTTAGCAGCTGTAAAGAAAATTGTCACTGCCAGGAATATTTAAAGAAAAAAGAGAAACTGAAAGAAAACCCACAAGCAAATAAAGGATACATCTTCAAATTCAGAAAACACAAGCAAAGAGTCGGGATCTGCTGCTGTGCTGGACGTAAAATAACTTTTCCTTGGTTATCTCCATTTCTCTATAATTCTATTTCTCTTGAATTGAGCTTTCATCGCCACCGTATTATTGGCCTGAATAAAAGAGAACCCTGATTGGAAGATTTTAGGAGAATTCTAATGCTATTTAAGAAACTGGGACAGTTTCTGAGAGATATAATTAGTCCAGTGATAAGATTAAAAACTATTTATGAGGAAGACGGTGAAGCTTGCAACATCAGTAGCTCTGTGTCTTTTTTGTTTTCCTCCTTTCAATCGTGCACTTCCTCTTTAGTTTATGGGTGAAAACAAGAGGAAAAGGGGAAGTTTCATTCATTCAGTTTCAGGCATTAATTTATGGACTTAAGTGATGGATTCTTTTAATACATCACACACAAGGTCCACTTCTCAGACTTCCTCTCTATTCCAGCGCTGCCTCACATTCTTCGACCTCATCCTGGAGGTAGTGAGGAACAATGTAAACACTATAATGGACTCCGCTACTTCGTGACCCAGTGAGAGTCACTGAGGTCGCGGGGTTAAATGTCTCCGTGTGACTCATTTCCTGCCGAACATGAAGGGACTCAGCAGCTGCTCATCGGGACTAAACAGGGAGGTATTGTGGGACAGAGGAGGTCACAGGCGTGTTTTTCACACACCGCTTTTGAGAATTGTTGCTGTGGTGACACCATGGCGACAGAACACATCACGTGTGTGTGTGTGTGTGGCAGCTGTCTTTCTATTTGGAGGTCAAAGTTAAACAACAGTGAACTTTGACCTGTGAGTCTCAGGCGAAGTTACAGTGAAGTTGGTAGAAAGATGACGTGTCGCCATCTCGGGCCCATTTTCCGAGAAAAAAATGACCTGAACGTGGAGGCCGATGTTTTTTGTGTCCGAACCTGACAGAAGCCCGATGTTTTCCCAAATTAGCGGCATGTGCAGAGTACCCCCAACGGGTTCTGACGGGTTTAAGTCGGGTATCCACACCCGTACATAGTTTGTACTTTAATAAAATCTTAGTGTAAGACCTTGACTCTGTTCTGTTCCCTTCTGCAGTGGATTTATCTACAACATTGTTTTACTGAAACATTTCTGCAACAGTCTTATTGTGAAGATCAGATCCTCATGATCCCCTGTAATGAAATATATCTTTTGACTGAAGGCGCCTCTTTTCCTTTCAACTTTTTCGAGGCGAGAGGGAAATCAATCCAGACAGATGTCGGTGTCTTTTCTCCCACATCAACTAATCACGTACAAGCAAAATTGATCCAATCAACATAACTGCTCACTGACTTATCCTTCCTTACCCACACAAGCAATTCAGCAACACTTCACATTAATCACTGTCCTGTATGTTTGGCTTTCTACTTCAAAACAATGTTTTCCTCGGCTTGAACGAGCGGCGCTGTCACCGAGACGCACCGAGTTATTCTCTCTTCTAAACGTTGCCATTCAGTCATTTAAACGATTATTTAATTAGGTTGTTTTCTATTCCAGACACTGACGCCTCTCATCTCTAACAAGCTCCAAACTTCGTTGCTATTAATACACCATACCATAATATACTCTAAGTTCCATACCTTCCTTTAAATACCATCAGCTCTAATGAGGCGAGGATAGACGTTGGCCTGCTTGATCTCTGGAAGGACGATTCTGCTCTTTCTTTTCCCGATCTCAGTGCGTGAACAGATTCCAGTGACCAGGATGAAGAGATAAATCATCCTTCGCATCCAGATACTGGAAGTAACTCAGACGCTATAGTAGTCAGTGCACGCCTCAGTGATGTGTGTATGTGCGTGAGTCGTCCTTGGTGAATTAATGGTCCAACGTGGACATAAATAAATGACTTGACTGTGATTGTAGCATGTGCATGAGACGTGGAAGGAGAGTGTGTGTGTGTGTGTGTGTGTTTGAATACTAAACTTAATGAGCTGTGTCTTGTAGAACAGGGGTGGGGAACCTTTTTCCTATCAAGGGCCATTTTATTTTTTTATAACATCCTTCGCGGACCATATTAAATTATTATCACACTGACCTCACTGGTGCGATCGAACAGATTCGCTCCACAACGGCAGTTTAAACTTTTTTAACCATTAGAGCTCTCGCCACTAAACACATGTTTGAGTGTTGTGTTGGGCGTCAGAAATCTGCCGAAGTGCGCTAACCTTGTTCAAGCAAGTTTGTCCTTGAAGCTCATCCAGTTTAGCTGCATGACCCCCCCGCTGTAACGATGCTTTAGATTGACGTTTATCATCACTGCAGGGACGTCCCCTACAAACTAGGAGCTCTGGCTTGTCTCTTACTTCAACGTGTCCCTCGGAGAGTGTGACGTTCTGCAGCTACTTCTCTCTTCTTGACAGTCGCCTTGATTCTTGTCAGCGGTGACACGAAACAGCTTCGTATGTGCTTCTTCTTTCAGCCGGACCATTACGTAACATCACCCAGCCAGAGGGGGCAGACATGTTATCGCAGAAACGTTTTTTTGGTGTATTTGAGGGTTAGATTATCTTAAATACACATGCACAATGCACAATGCACATGTGACATTTGTTCTGTGTGCACACCTGTGTTTGATGTCCAAGCAAATTTAGGTTGTAAATCATGAGAAGAGAGTAAGAGTGTGCATTATGAACGGAATGTTTTTCAATGTATCGAAGGGGTCTTGGGTAACAGTCCGTCTTTTAGGCTTCATTGGATTTAACAAACTAATTTGGTTAATTTTTGCGTTCCAGCAGTAGAGCCCTAGGACAGTCATCAAATAAGAACCTCTAAAATACTGAGTCAATACTTAGACGGACACTGCAGCTATAAACCTAAAGTGTCTCATGCTCTGTGAAGCAGCTTGAGGGTCTGGAATCCTGCTTCAGACAAAATGGCACGTGACTTCTTCAAGGCACTTTCACTAAATTCGAGCTGAACGTGTTTTCTTCCTCGCGAGGGGAGCCCTGAACGCACCAGGTGATAATAAACCAGGACTGGTGTGGTCATTTGAGCAGTGTGTCAGCTAAGTGGTAAACACCCCCTGGGCCTGAGTTAGGACATGAGGTCAAGCCCCCACGTCAGCAAGCGTTTGACCCGCAGGAGTCACCGAATACTTTGGGTTCAGGGCTTCTGGGCTGCAGCTGAGCCACATGCTCTCACTTCAATATGAGAGGAAAACACAATAAGAGGAGACAGTTGGTGTTTGTATGTGGAACTTGCAGCAATACGCTTCTGTGTGTTACTCACTGCAGCCACATTAGTCATCACTTTTCTCTCTCCGCTGAATTGCAGCTTGTTTGGAGATTCCTCTCTCCTCTATGTTCTATTCATTTCAGAAGGATTACACACAATTTGTGAATAAATGAACAACAGAGGACCATCGTGTAAATTTAATCAGACAGAGGGTTTGACGTTTTGACTGTGAGCTCATTCAATCTGACTTGTTTGTACAAATACAGTCCAGGTTAATTCATTCTTTGTAAACCAAGCATATGTCACATACTTACAAGCAAGTCTTAGTCAAAACATCTCGTCAATATCCATAAATGCAGAACATGTCAAGTTATGTTGTGACCACAGACATACATGGAAACACAAATATCGGAATTGAACTCAGGTAATCATACAGATTTAAAGTCAATGCACGTCATACATTTGCTCTATGTAAAATTACATAAAAAACTATCAAAAGTAAAGTGTCTTCTCAACTTTTCTTCATGTCAGAGCTCAACTTAAAATAATTGCGACTTTAATGAGAATTTGACCACTTCTGTAGTTTTTGTTTATAAAACCTCGTCGTCCTGTTTATTTTGACAGCTTTGTCTCTTCTGTAACTTTCTCTCTCCTGCTCACTTCTTCCCAGAATAAATTAGTACGAGCACATCAAAATAAAAACGCTGGCGGCGGCGGCGGCGGCGGCCGAACTTTACTCTGCGCCTGTCAACATCGTCTTTAGTTCTGCTTTACAAGTCTTCACAAGAGAAGTGGACGTCCGCTCGCTTATGCAGAACACAACACGGCAATAAAAGCGCCGCCGAGAGAATAAGTCAGCACGGTGGCATCAAAGGCTTTTAAAGGAGGCTTCTCATTGTGGATTCAGAATGCTAATGCGCAGGTGTCGGAAATCACTTTTAATGCATTCAGAGCGCGTGTGTATGTATATATGTATATATGTATATATACAGAGGGGGTCCAGAAGTCTGAGAACACTCTCCCATTCGTGGTGAGCACGTTAGACCCCACTGTACATGTGTGTGTATGTGTTGTTGTGAGAGGATGATGAATGAAGATGAATGTGTTCAACACACAAGACTCTGGCCTGTAGACGGATAAGGACCCCAGGCGAAAGGCATTGGTATTTTTTGGCGTTTTAATCAGTATGAGATTTGTTTTTTTTCTTTGTTTGAACTCGAACAAATTGAGCAAACTTTTTAACCCAAACCCAATCTCACCTAAACACAGGGACCTCCCTGTACATGATTTAAAAGTGCTCAGCAGGTTACTGAACTCGGTCCCTCTGAGCTACGATGTCAGGTTTAAATTAGCTGCTGGCTCCACAGAAAAAAAAAGGTTTATGTGGTGACTTTACAGGCGGTGTGTGAAAACAGGGGGTTGAAGTTGTGTCGACAGCGCAGATGTAATCAATCACTGGCTCACCTTCCTCACAGGGAGCAACAACTGGCACTTCCTCTTGTCCATATGGACGCATTGGACATTTACACACTGCACACAGCTGGGCACACACGTTTGTGGCTTTATTTACAACTTTGGTCTTATTTTCATTATTTATGGTCTTTATAATATCATTCAATGCAGTATTTGCCCAATGTACAGTATTAACCGCCATAGTATACTGTTTTTGCACTTTATATATATATTTGAAATCAACATTTACCATTTTATACGAACATAACAGGAAATCATACATGTGATGCTGGATGTCAATCAGACCTCAATTTCACAACATTTTTTTAGGCTTTTGAATGTTTTTGAATGATATAGAGATTGAACCCACAACAATATAATTACGTATCTGGTATGAACGCTGATAATAGCACCATGTTTCTCTCAGTAATTTATGTTCCAATCATCTTAGTCAGTGTAGGTGGATGTTGCATTAAAACCCATATACACAACAGAACAGAATAATATACTCTGGAAATAAAACAGCAGCTTTAACATACACGCTGTGCACATCGCCTTTATTTTTCTGGAGCTGTATCACCCACATCCACTGTTTTTATTTCCAGCTACGAGCAGCTCCTCCATTTCCTTTGTGCATTGCATTGTGGGGCCATATTTGTTATGCATATTGTCTGGTTCGTAGAAAGGCATATTTCCTTTTTATCACTGTTCCAGCATGGACACAACCTGCTTAGAATTGGTGTGCAGTGGAGGTTTTGAGCACACAAACAGATCCGACATCCAGCACCATTCACTTTCATTCTCTCTTTCAAATAGGTTTGGCTGAGCTGTTGGTTGAAACCTGTATAATGTGTGTATGCTCATGTTTCTTATCCCGGCAGGCTTCTTTCAGCCATGGTGGTGAGAACAGTGTGACCACTGATGAGACAAAGATAAGACCTTAGATGGAAATGACCAATTTCACTGGATTTTGTTGAGGAGCATTTTTCCGTAACTTCAGAAAACTGTGTCACCATTTTTGTTCTTTGTTGATTCAGTCTTTTTTGATTCTCTGACCGCTCCCACTTACCCCTGTCGTTCAGGAAGTTGTTGTTGCTCTGGGTCAGTTCCCCGTTACACTTGCACTTCTCCCGAGCTCTCTGCAGGGAAGGCAAAGACAAAGCATGAGATGGCAAATATGAACCAGCAGAGAGATCACTAAAGCTAAGTCATTCAGTTAATGGGATTTCCCCTGCCTTGTCAATAAAGGAGGGATGCCTGGCCATGGATCAGTGTCGTTCACCTCTGATGAGCGCCGGGCAAAAACCTATTTACAATCCGCCGTCTCCCATTGGCCGTCAGATCGTAAGGGAGGAGGAGGCTTTAGCGGAGCTGAGACAGATGAAGGTGGGGGGGGGGGGGGCGGTACCAGACAAAAAGAGGGGCCTCTGGGGAGAAAGGGTAAGAAAGAAAAGAGGAGAAGAGCTCAGCGCTCAGGTTGCAGCTCAGATGCTTCCACCCGTCAGATCTTATAAGATTTAAAACCAATCAATGCTCTCAGCTGGGCTGCTTTGATTGACAGCAGCTTCACAGGCCCCAGATGGAGACAGGAGCTGCAGTTCTACCTTTTCATATACACATGGCGTCTGTCTCTGCTGGTGTGTGTGTGTCATGCATCCATATCATTCTTTGAAATAATCTTGTATCTTTTGTTTTGAAATCTATACAGTCATCAGTACAGACCTGAGAGTAATATTTTCCTCAACCAAGGAGGTTATGTTTTTGTCTTAATATTTATCATGCAAAAAAATACTTTCCACAAAACTTAATTGGGAGGATGTGGGTCACCAGGGGATTGTTGGTATACATTACACTGAGTGACATTCCAGTTAGTCATCAGATTTTAATCAAGAGACCTTTCCAGACAAAGCTGTGATTGGCTCCAGCCCCGGGAGACCCTCAAAGGATAAGTGGTATAGATAATATGGATGGATGAATTTTAATCAGGAGCCAGGTATGAACAAATAAATACATATATATCTATCATTTGATTGTCTGTGTTTCTGATAAAACTCCATCAGCAGCCCACTGTGCCTCGCAGACAGAAACCTACCATGTGTAGCTTTAGGAGGAATACAAATAAGATAAGATGGAAAGATTCAGAGCGTGGAAAGAAACAGTTTTCATGGCACAGACGTGTATGTGGGTTCGCGGAGGCTGAGACGGAGGATCCATATATTTTTAACCAGAAAAATCTAGCATGTTTGCTCGGACATACACACAAACTCACACACACCCAGCTTGAATGCACACGTGTACAGACACTGAATCCACAGAGCGTAAACACAACAACAGGTGTCCGACCGTCTCAGCAGCTGTGGGATACTTGGAGTCATTGAAATGCCTGCGACGACTCTTGAACTCGTCTGCTGTTTCCCTCTGCAGGACTGGCTGAGCAGGTTTGGCTACCTCCCGCCCCCCGACCCAGTGACTGGTCAGCTCCAGACCAAGGAGGCCCTGACCAAGGCCATCAAAGCCATGCAGAGGTTCGGAGGCCTGAAGGAGACCGGAGTCTTCGGTATGTGGGCTGTGTTTGATTGTTTGATTTGATGGAGGCAAATGAATATGGAATAATGAACTATAACCTCTCTCAGTGAATCAGCCACTCCTCTTCTCTCCTCTCCTTTTCTTTTTAGACCAAGCCACACTGGGTCTAATGAAAACACCCAGATGTTCTCTGCCAGATGTGTCTGAGGCCGAGGGGACAATGGGCCGCAGGAAACGAAGCCTGATTCCACAGAACAAATGGAATAAAAGGCATCTCTCCTGGAGGTAAGAACCAATGAGACATAAGAAGAAGAATTATTCGGTTGACTTGATATTTTGTTTCGGACAATTTGTGCTTCGGCTCAGTTTGTTTGAGATTAGTTTCGTTGATCCGAGCAGGTCTGCTTCAGTCAGATTCAGTCCAATATGTCTCATCGATGCAGGGCCGCTTGCTCAAATCCCAGGTAATCCCAACTTTTCCCCTCCTTCTGTTCATCCTTTGATAGATGAGATTAGAGGATTCTTCCTTCAGCTGGAAATCTGATCAATTCTGGCTCAAAAATGTAAAACATGTGAGGTAATTGGAGCGAGACCTTGTATAAACAACAGATGCAAAAACACCTCCCATTCCAGATTCCTGAGAACATCTATGAAAACATGAATCATCCAAAATAAGACGTTTAAATGATAACAAACTTGGCTACGTGCCGAACGTTCCTCAGTAGTAGAAAATGGTGTATAATTGATTAAAAGTTACATTTGTTGGAGGACTAAACCTTTAATTGTCTCGAGACTCTTACGATTGTCTTCCCATCGTGCGACAATGTGAGAAACCACCGAATAGTCCTCAGAAAGCCGAGGAGGAGGCAGTGGAACATCGGGTGGTCTGGTCTGATTCAGACGGCACCAGTCCTGATTCAACAATGAGCTGCCATAAGCCGCGTGTGGGCCAGTGTTTGTGTGTGCGCTGAATACGAATGCATGCATGAAATGAGAAATGAGGCAACTCGAACACACAACGCTATAGAGCAGCACACGCACACACGCACAGGTGCGTGTATAATTGATTAAAAGTTACATTTGTTGGAGGACTAACACAGGTGCGTGTGTGTGTGTGTGTGTGCGTGCACTGCTTCCCTCCTGGTGGGCTTTAACTTTCTTTCTCCTCTTTGTGCGGCTGCCAGTCAACCGCCGCGCTCCTGTCGGCTCCCTCCACTCTGAAATAAGACGGGCTTGTCTTCAGTCCAGTGAAGCACTTTTGTATTCGCAGCACTCAGATTTGTAGAACAGTGCACAGGAACAGTTGTGGATTATGTTCTAACTTCAGATCCGGTGAGATTTCCATACAGAGCACATTTTTCCGGGTAAAGCGCCACAACAAAAACATTCATTTCCCGCATAGGTTGGCCTCCGCTGTAATTCTCCTGCGTGCTTTCTGTTTCTGTTGATGTTCTACCGCTCGCACAGCAATTCCCTCCTGCCCGGTTTGGAAAAAAATCGTTTTATTATCTCATATTTCATGGTATCTCGGCTTCATTAGATTATATGGGCCAGTAACAAGGCTGACAGAATGGAGATAATGCGTGGAGCAGCTAATGAATCAGATGCAATGTGACAGGCATAGTAAATGTTAGTATGCTAATCCGACAGAAAAATCCCAATATTTATATCGCTGAAACACACATGTTGCATAAATACATCAATTCTAATTATTCTGTTGAGCAGCCAAAACAAAACAGTCATCAGGAAACTGTCATGTTCAGATCATAGTCAGGTTTATGAGTCTCAGTGCTCAGTGCTCAGTGCATCATGGGAGTCGGTCCATTGCATCAGAACCAAAAGGATGGTCTGACTGTACAGATTTATCGGCTGTCAATGTGTTTGTGTCTGAGAAGGAGAGACGGAGAAAGGGATCAATTGGAGCGAGCAGGGACAGCTTTATTATAAAGCTATATAAAATAAAGAAGATTTACCTATTTGAAAAAAGAAAATTGACCTGTGGTGGTCCATGGAAAATATTGTGTGTGTGGCTGCAAATAATTCAATGTGTCAGAAAACTATTTTGTTTTCTTCAAACTTTGAAACGATTTTCAGGTTCGGATTGAGTCGCGTTGGTCGCGTGGTTGATTTTTTCTTACACTGTACATTTCTGTAATCTGGGAAAACATCAGATACTAAACATGTGGCCTGAGTGATCGGATCTCAAATAGGTCCTGAATGTGTCTCAGTACGTTTACACCTGTACTCAGAGATGTGCATTTGTGACAGGAGATGTTAATACAGAAAGAGTGTCACTCCTTATGGATCCAAAATCCCCAAAAAGAACTAACCTCACCTCACCTCACGCTCTCTGCTGCCTGCTCACGCACATGTTAATCATATCATTACATGCAGAGCGGGTGGAGAGTGGTCACTTATTTCATAGAGGGAAGAAAAGATACGGAGTCAGACTGGACTTCCAAGTAGCTCGATGATTTCTTTTTCCCACAGTCGAAATATTAAATGATTTCATGATGAAGTGTGGGAGAGTTTGTGGCAAAGGCTGAGCCCTAAATCCTAGTTTAACTCCGTCTTACCTTTTCTCTTGTTCTGTTAAACACACACACACACACACCAACACACACTGCACCGCACCCAGCCTGTCTGTAAGTGTGTTACAGACACTAACAGCCGAGTTGTGTTCGCTCATTATCTCATATTGTTAGCCCATTATCACAGCAGACAGCCCGGAGTCATTAGCAGCCCGACTGACAACTCAAACTGATAGGTGTGTCGCTGAGTGGAGGAGTGAAAAGACCGGGCGGAGGATGAATGACGATAATGGCGAAGAAAGAAAGTTAACGCGATGAAGAAGATTGCATCTTTTTCTCTGTGCGTCGGTTTAATCTAATAAAGCAGGTGAGTTTTACACAGTAACGCTGGATCACAGAATCACAAACTCTCATTCGTCTCTTTAGGCTCGTACGGTTTCCTCTGATGAAATAAATGAAGCGAGAATGAGAAATGCACAAGTTGTAATGATCCATGGAAGCAGGTCTGCATTGGCATCATACTCTCTAAATTGTGTTTTCATTGTATTAACATTTAAGCTCCGTGGTTTTATGAGACCTTCACGGTGAAGCTGTCGTCAAGCTCTGCGAAACCCACCGAGGGTTTTGTGAAAACAGCAGAGCTGCATTTAAAGTGGAAGGAGGTTGGTATTAAGAGCATTGAGTAAAACCACAGTCCTAACCCAGCAGCAGGGGTCCATCAGAGTACTAATTATAGCCATAGTTCATAGCTGTTGGCGAGCGTTAATAAATTCCGCAGCTGTATCCGAGGTATTGTGTAGTTTAGTCGTAGAGGTAGCTCCGGGACATTAAGGAGTAATCACACAAAGCTGCTCACAGGCGTGGTAATTTGTATTTATTCTCTTATTCCTTTGGCCCATGTGGAATAATGGGACATGTTTAGTGCTGAGGGTTTACTGGGTAATTTACCGGACAAAGCCAGTTGCTATTTATAAACTGAGAAAAGCAGGTTTTAGTGGAATTTATTAGATTTTCCAGGTCTTTGCTCTTTTCAGACCACAGACTGTTTATAAAGATTGTCGACATGACGGCTCCACAGAAGTGGAGCCATTAACGTCTTGATTGCCACCTTTTGACTGGCTGCTGTAAGAGTCATGATTCCCGTCTCCTCCATGTCAGTGGACGGGACGTGGACCAAACTTACAAATATATACGTTAAGAAGGATTATTCCACAAGATGGCTTCTGTCTCTTATCCCGCTGATGTATGATGTTCATATTTGAATTGGATTTGCTTCATCTGCAGGGAAACAGAAATGTCATCGTTCATAATAGAGAGTTCCACAGCCACATCACCCTCAATGGGAAAAAATGGTGTGGGAATAAAATTGTTAAGGAAACAGGAACTGCTCTTATTATTTATAATAGCATTTTCCCAAAATACATTCTCGTTAACATGCAGTTTGGCTAAGCCGGTGTAATCACATTAGCGCCTGACTCTCTTTGAATTGGCTATTTACTTCTAGTCAGGGAATCGTAGATCAATCGCAAATCCGTGATTGCATCTGAATCTCAGAGAGGTTCAGCCACACAGAGACGCAGTTTATTGACCGTCACCGAATTCAACTCCTCTTTGCCATTTGAAGTCACCGACCTGTAAAATTGCTTGGTGGGACCTTTTATTTAGTGTTAACTTATTAGGGCCCATCATTATTTACCTCACCATCTCAACGTTGGTAAAGATCTTTGCACACTAAGTTTGTCCTCAACACTGAGTCCGATGGGTTTTTAAAAAGTTGGAAGTAGGCGATAAAATGGAGTCGAGCAGAGAGAATGATTTTTGTGGTTGCCTCACTTCTGGAAAAAAGAAAAAGAAAACATTGGGTGCAGCCAATCCTGAGAAGCCGTTAGTGACGAGGAGGATTTGTTGCAAAATGATCCCAATGGCGACTACGTCTGTTTGTAGGATGTCAGCTGTCCACGTTGATAAGCTACTAGCTCTGTGAACTCGTGTATAAATAAAAGAAGACAAGCTTTCTGTGATCCAGTTGATCCCCGAACAGCTTAAACAACTCTCTGCAACACCTTTGATGGATGTTCCACAGATGGGAGTTTAATGTGTTAACGTGATGGACACACTGTGAGGTCGTATTTATTTACAAATGAGTCTAAATTTCCTCGTGCGAAGACTTTAATTGTCTAAATTAACTGAGGATGAGTGAAGAGGAAGATGCCGACTGAGATTTGTGGATGAGGGGAGACTCATGCAGAGCCTCTTAATTTAGTGTCTTTCACCCACAGCCCCACTGACATGGCGTGCGTGCTTCTGTGTGTGTGTGTGTGTGTGTGTGTGTGTGTTCGAGGGAAGCATGAGGAGGTTTTGATAATTCACAGTATGAGTGTCTGTCAGCAAAATATGTTCATATATGTGAGTGTGTTTTCGCATTACGAGCGTATGAATCACCATCGGCATATGAGCTTTCATTTTGCAGGGTAATCAGCTTATGTCTACAGAGGGTAGCGGAGCACAGGAGGTGAATATTATATGTGCATGAGTGTGTGTGTGTGTGTGTGTGTGTGTGTGTGTGTGTGTGTGTGTGTGTGTGTGTGTGTGTGTGTGTGTGTGTGTGTGTGTGTGAGTGAGTGCGTTTCCGTGCACCCGCTCCTTTTAGCACCAGTTTTCGATGTCAGCTCATGTCTCTGTGGAACAGCAGAGCCACGGGAGGTAAGAGCCTGCTGGGGAGCTGAAGGCGGGGACAGCAAGTTTTCTTGATCTCTTTCTCTCCCTCTCTCCATCCCTCTCTCCTCACCTCTCTAATAATGATTCATCCCTCGGATCACACATGGGGAAAAGCTCTGTGGGAAGTATGTGGGGAACTTAAAAACCAAACGGTAAAATGTAATTGCAATTTGTGTGTGTTTGTGTCTTTCCACAACTTGCATGCATGCCGGCACACACACAAAAGCCCAGTGTGCTCTTAGTCATTTATCAAATGAGGGAGGAACTTGTGTCATGAAATTAAATAGGTCGAGAAAATGAAGTCCCCCTTAATCATCCTTCTGTCTGCACAACTAATTTAAAAGTCGGTCGAATCTTCGGTGCAGTTTCCTCCAGCAACAACAAAAAAATAGGTTGCAGTTCAGTTTCCTGCTTGTTCCCTCGACTCTGTGCTCTGTCATTACAGGTGAAATAGTGACCTGAAATATGACTTTGAAATGAAATTGCTCCTTGAGCCGAAATGAAAAACCTTTTATTGCCCGCGAGGATGTTTGATTTACTGTAAATGTGGCAGATGTGTTGTGGAAACACGGTGTCGATGAATCAGGCCAAACAAAAAGTGCAGGACCTCGCAGGTTTCTCTCATTATTCCTGTGAATTCTATGTATTTACAATGATTCTGTGTCAAATGCCGACATTCATTGCTGATCTGGGAAGTTGTGAGCACTTAGAGATATAGAAAGGTGCACGAAGCACATCCTGCTTTTTAGACCTGCAACAATAAACATTCACTTTTTAAAAAAAAGTATATTATATACTCCATACGTAGTATACATCCCTAACCATAGTATTGTAGCTGTGTAACCCTACCCATGATTTAGTCATAGTTGTTTCCCATGACCATTATCTTTACCTAATATGCCTATGTCTATGCCCCATGACTTATTCCCCTTCACCTGTCCCAGTTTTCTCCTCCCTACATTTAAAGTTTTCCAGTTAGAATTAGAATTTCCGAGACAATATATTCCATTTATTATCTTGTGCTTAAAAGAATTAAATTGTAATTAGAGATGGATAATGGTGCAGGTGATAATGTGCAATTACAGCATTCATCTAAAATAAAACTAAAGATGAAGGCAGTGGGCAACTTTGGGTTTAAAAGCAAAATGTCTGCTTGTTGCCAGGTCTCTATCAATGAATTTAAATGTAATTTTTATCATGGAAGACACGATGACTCATTCAATATAAAGTGCTAAGATGATGTAAGGGCCTATTGAGGAAAGAGCATTCACACAAGTTTCGCAAGTCACCGCTCTTGTCTCTCTCTCTCTCTCACACAGAAGACGTTTTTTAAAAAGCTTTTGTAACGAGGAACATGTTTTTTTGGGGGGGGGTGTACTGCCGGGGATGGAAATGTGTCTGTGTGATCACTCATCTCTGAGTGTAGTAGCCTGGAGAAAAGCTGGAACTTAAGGAAACTTGTGATTCTGTAGTTAGAGCCGTGGAAGACGGAGCCATAGGGAGCTGTCAGAAATATTTCTGAAATAGCAAAGTGTCTGTGCTTCTGCCTGTTAGCCCCTCTTGTCTCACCCTCCCTCATGCTACGCCTCTGTTTTATCTCCCTTTCCCCTGCGTCATTATCTACTCATTGCCTGTATCTTTTCATTCATTCTCTCGCTGGTTATTTCTTCGGGCGATTGGACACGTGCAGCGAGGTTCCTCCGAAATGAAATAGCTGGTGTCACTGTGCAGCCTCGCTCGGCTGAATTACAACTGGGGTTGTTTGTAGAGGGTGAGCATTAACTATCAAACCTCTGTGAGTTGTGAGCTGTCAGGGTTGGCACAAGTCCACAGAGCCAATGTCGGGGATGAGAGTCTGGGGCTGAAGTGAGATAATCCCTCTGTACTCCCATTTCAACAAGCTGATGGCACCTCACACTCTTTGGTCTTTTGCTATGTTCATTTACAACAACTCCAGTCAGAGGAATGAGTCACCGGTTCTCAGCGGGAAGTCCTTAATCATAAAGATTTCAAGTTTGATTTGAAAGAAATGTTACGCACAAATTGTTTGACAGAAACTTGGCTGGTAGGAGGTGGGAACAACAGAGGGCTTTTGTGAACGTCACTGTTCAGAGTGACAGAGCTTCAGTCTCTGAACTTATTTGTGACCTAAATGTTGAACGTGATTTGCGCAGAGCAAGTTTGACGTCCCGTAGCAGCTTGTCTAAACCAATCAAAAATAATACGGCTTTTGTGATATTAATGTTGCGGAGGGAGATTTTCATATTTTAGCCATAATTGTTCCAAAATATTTTAGGAATAGTATTTAAATTAAATATAATATATGCCAATTAAAAAATGTCTCATTACCTCCGTCAAAGAGGTTATGTTCTCATCACAGTTCGTTTCTTAGTCAGCAGGATTATGCAAAAAAGTACTTAACCAATTTCCCTTAATTGCGACATGTGCACGTAGTTGATTTTTTTGGTAACTAGCTCGATTCAATATCCTTTGGGATCATCTGGGTTTTAATTCCCTGGCACCGTTATTTTGGAAGCTAGGAGCTGAAAGGTCCGGGAACCTCTCCCTTTAATGAACCATGTTTAGTCAATGCGAGGCGTGCTTCACATTTTACACCCAAGTCAGTTTGCTCCCCTGTGATGTCCTTTGTTCCAGGCTCAGAACCACTGCATTCAGAACATTCTAGTATTCAAATACAATCACATAGTTTGTGATACATTCGGATCTTTTGCACCAGAAGTTGATTAAGATCATTTTTTTGTGTTTGAACAGGAAATAAGAAAAAAAAACGTGTGGCATCCCTTGAGTGAGAGAGAATTCATTCATAATCCTATTTATCCAGGATTTGCTGAAAAGTCACCTCACGCTCACCTCCCCCCCACAGACTTCACGCTCCTTGTGGCTCACGCTCCATTTGCCGTTTCACCCAGTTGTTGTTTTTCCTTTTTCATGCAAATTGCTGCACAAATGAGCAGCGCAGGTTGTTTACGGGTTGTCGCGTCACTTGAGAGCGATGCCAATAAACTCTGTAGTGTAGTAATGTGATGGATGCTACCAGAACAACCTTTGAACACATACGTTTATTCATTATATACAACACATAAAGATGTTGGTGGAAGAAAGTCATCAGAAAATAGGCATTTCCCTGTATTATCAGTTTTTAATGTATCGCAACAGTCAATAATACATCTGTTCCGATGTTTCGTTCATTTGATATTTTAGTTTTAAAAGGATGCTCCCTCAGTATCCCTCTGATTTCTATCAGTTTGTTAGCTCGGTGTGGAGGTGAGACGAGGCAGCACTCTCCAGGCTCCGAGCCCTGCTTTGCTACAGATGAACACTGATTGAATTTCCAATCCTGCAATGGCCAAATTGCTTCTTGTTTTTTGACAAATGTCTCTCGCGGGGAGAACGTAGTCAAGTGCATCAAAGTGGAGGAGGAGGAGGAAATGGAAGAAGGGTAAAAAGAACAAGAAAAAGCAGGGGGAGATTTAGATGGAGAGTGGGTAGACAAAGTTAGCACGACGCCTGCGTGATTTCCGGTTCCCTCTTGTCTCGTGTCAATGCTCGTCGGAGAGAAATAGCTTGAGAGATGTTGAAATGATGTGAGGACGGAAGAAAATTAAACAAGAAGGTATGAAAAGGGAAAAAAAGACAGCGAAAAAACTGATGAGTTGTTCCAGGGAGCTGATGCAATAATCTCTTCCAATTCATGTTGTGGCCTCGACTTATCAGTCCAGTGAGCGGCAGGAGCAGCAAAGCATGAAATACAAAAACAGATCACGTAAAATATGCAAACAGTAACTTTGGTTTGTTCATGCAGGTCTGTCCCAGTGGCAAACATATTTGATCTTTATGCTTTTGTGCTTCAACGCAATTCAGAGTTCAGGGTCCTGCCAATATCGACTGTGTTCCAACCTCTCCTGAGCTCCGCCAAGCATTCTTCTTTTCCACGCTCCTACCTTTCTCCTCTCTTCCCCGTTTCCATGTTCATCTCGGATGTGTCGCCCTTGTACTTGGCAGCCTCCTCCTCTTCTCTTATCTACTCCCACAGATTTCAACTCTCTTGACCTTTCCTCCTTTCATTGTTTATTTGTCCGTCGTCATTCTTTCTCCTCTCATTTTGCCCGCAGCTCTCTTCTCTTGTTTTTACTTTGTTTTTCTGTCCTGTCTCCTGCCTTCTCTCTCCCTCCCTTCTCTCAGAGTGAGGACCTTCCCTAAGGATTCAGCCTTACTGGGCAGGGACACGGTTCGAGCCCTGATGTACTACGCCTTGAAAGTCTGGAGCGACATCGCGCCGCTCAACTTCCACGAGGTGGCCGGCAATGACGCAGACATTCAAATCGACTTCACCAAGGCCGACCACGACGATGGGTATCCGTTTGACGGGCCAGGGGGCACCGTGGCACACGCGTTTTTCCCCGGGGAGAGGTTCACCGCCGGGGACACGCACTTTGACGACGACGAGGCGTGGACCTTCAGATCACCAGGTGAGGAACATTGCTTTCAGACCAAGGAAACCAGTTGACAAATCTAAAGCATCAATTTGGTGTCACCAGCACAGACTGATAGAAAACAGATTTCCACTGGCAAAGTGTTTACTTCCTCTAAAATGTAAAATATATATGTGTGTGATTCAGATGATTGTGTCCATGCTGACTTCCTGAAATATCTACAAAAGAGTGGAAATTGATGGAAGAGCTGCAAGACTGCTGAGTGTTTGTGATACAGTGTGGCCCAGGCTACAAATATCTGTCTGAACCCGACCATATATATATATATATATATATATAAATATACACTTATATGTATATATGTATGTATAAATATGGCATTTTATTTTAAAGGTAAGCTGTTGATCAAAAAATGTGATTAAGAAAAGATTGATCAGTCAATATTCTTTATTTTACAAGCCAATAGAAATCCCATTAACCTTTAATGTGCAGGCTGAAGTCTCAGTTGTACAGATCCTTGTCTAATAAACCATAACTATGTACATAATAAACTATTACTATTAAGTCTGTCTTTAATATAGTTTTGGGCACACAGGCTGTGTTTGGCTCATTCTCAGTGTAACACAGTCACCCCGTGTGTTTGGGCTAATTGATCCTGCTTGATCTGGCCAAATTTCTTTCATCAAACAGTTTCCAAAGAGCTTGATTACTCGCAGAGGGAAATCTGCGGGTTAGAAAAGAGGACAGGACGGCCGCGGCTCTAAGTGGAATTCAATCAGCTCTGCCAATCAAAGGCAGAGGAGCTCATATTGGAAATATCTGTCATTCTCGGCTCGAGAAAACAGAACACAGCGCACTCTGGCTGCTTTTGGACTCACGTTCCTTCTTCTTTCATTAATCCACTTGTTCGTGCATTCACTCCCTCACAATGCGAAATCCATCCTCTCTGCAGACATCATTATTCACTCGCCTCCTCGCTGCACTTTAGCTGAACTGTGCTTCTCCTTGTTATTATGTGAATAATTGGGAAATCCAGAGCTTTTACTGTGTGAAAATGAAATTATTAGCGGCACAACAGGACAGTTTTTCCCAAAACGAGTCCAAATGGTGACATTTTGGTTCTCTGAAGCTCCGCCGTCCTGTCACTTAGCATCAACCTAATTTTCCACTCATCTGGACGAAATGAGCGGATGGAAGGATCTCGTCACACTGATTGGATCGTCAGGCAGAGGCTGCCTCAGTCGCGGTCAACCGGATGACAGCATAAATCATTAGCTTTCTCCGACTTGCTTTCTTTATTCTTCCCTTCGTGCGGATGACTTGACTTTAAACGACATTCCTCACTCCTCTGCTCAGCACCTCCATTCATCCCTTCTTTTTGAACGATGGCTGGACAGAAGAGGAGACAGGAAATGGTGATGAGAGCGGTAGAGGTGATGTGAGAAATTTTGAAAGTAAAACATTTCTCACAGCTCAAAAATAAAAGTGAAGTAGAGCATGAAAGTTGATAGCTGACCTTGGAAACAGCTGTATGACAAAACTTAACTCAAGTTCAGAGGCATTGCAGCACGGTAGGGAAGGCAGGTAAGTGCCTGGGGCCCCCAAGCTGAGAGGGGGGGGGGGGGGGGGGCTGAGAACAGGTGATTGCACTAGTCCACAGCAATACACGATATGTACAGTTGACTGCAATAAGGAGGCCCCATGCCGCTATAGCATTCTATAAGTAAGTCGCTTTCGATAAAAGCGTTAGCTAAATGAAATGTAAATGCAAATGTTTGTGCATGATGTGTCTTGGATGGTGGTGGGGGTCCCTTTTGCCTGGGGCCCCCAAAGTCCCTTGAAATGTTTCTGCACTTGCCAGCGAGGTGTTTGGATGTAAGGGATCTCAGGGAAATTCGCTGAGGTGAAACAGAGGTGCGATCTGTTTTCAGCCGTGAGCACAACCAACGGTCTCATAACTCGATCAGTTGACTTCCAAAAAACAAATGGCATGCATCATTTTAGAGCTAATTTCCATCAGGCTGTTTTAAACTGAAGTGGCCTGAAGATGTAATCCCAATAATCTTGGGATTCGGCACCAATCAATAAGTTTGTATGGCTGTATGTCATTGTGACAGGACGTTGAGGTTCGATGGTTGAGCTGCAGATAGGGTCAGAGACACATTTCAGATTTAGAAAAGTGTAGAGATTCTCTCAGAGTCTCTCAGGCCAAAGAAAACCTGGAAGTCCAAAAATGACCCGGCTCTGGTCTGTGACTGAAGAGCGAGCCAAGATTAACCCAACTTGTGGGGGAGGCTCACCAAGAGATGCCAAGGATGGAGTGAACCTTTCGACCACAGGGAGCCTAGAGGATCGAAATGTGCTTGAAACAAACTTGATGATACGAAGTTGTCAGAGCGTCTCTCACGGCAGAAACGTTTGCATCTGTGCAAAAGACCCTATCTCTCCGAGTGAGCAACCTCCGAGCTGAAAAGGGCAAGTTGTGATGAAGTTGTGGATTGTGCAATAAGACGGTTCTGCCTGGTGCTTCAGGTGAATGGTTGTAATGCATCTGCAAATATTATATTTTCAACACTTGCTGTCTAGCAGTGACATTCCGCCATGTTTGCCCAACGGTCATCAATAAAATGTCATTTTCCAAAACGTAGTTTATCATCTGCAGTGAGCTTGTGATGATAACCCCCCCCCCCCCCCGAGACGGTATGAATACACACGAAATTCGGTCCAAGTCTATAATGAGAGATCCAATGGTGTATGCCCAGCCGTTATTGAAAATCCCCCATGGTCACAATAACGGAAGGACCGCGTGCATCATCCATTGCAATGACAGCGATCTTATCCCCACATGCAGATGTTCTATCAAAATGAGTCCGACCTAAACGAAAGTTTAGCGGAGCTCAAGGCAGTTGTGATTATTTTAAAGAAATCAATGCTCTGTCGTAGCAGAAAGAAAATGGAATCCAGTTCGGACAGGGAATCAGTCACGGAAATGACAGCTAGGTTATTGAAGGCTTATTGCTAATTTCATATGCTGCTCATGAGTGACTGACGTCTGTATTAGGTCTTTGTTCCCGTACAACTGAAAATAGAACCTAAGCAGCTCAGAGCTAATTGTTACTGTCTGTGCTGTTTATTCCACCAGCTGCTGAAAAGTCCCCGAAACCAAGAGATGAAATAAAGTGCTGCCAAAAAGTTTGTGATATGTGGGGTTGCCATAATTCCACATCTGTCTGTAAGTGACGCCTTTTTCCGTTCCCGGAGAAAAGAATTGCTCGACTTGGCAGCCCTGTGCCTATTCCTAAGTACATCTCTTTCTCCCCCTGACATCCCAAATACAAGATGTTTTTTCAACTTTCAAAAGTGGAAGAAAGACCGAGAGAAATCTGTAAGCTGGCAACATTTTATTTTGTGAAGCAGCAGCTCAGATACGATCAGAGATTTTGCTTTAATGCCAATTACATGCACATTATCTTGTGTAATGCACTGTATGCAACAGCTCAGTTACAGCATGTGCACATTGAGAAGCAATACTGAAATGTCGCAAATAAATATATCACTGCAAGTAAGACTCTTTCAATAATCTCCTGCTTTCAATGTTTTGTTGTTCATTCTGCTTCTGCTGCCATTCTCCTTTGGGTTTGTCTTAGGTTTTTTAAATCATTTTGACGTTACATGGTTTCCGTCGTTGCCACTGAACCACGCTGCTTTTCCGACTCATTTGCAAGTCCTGAAGTTCAGTGGGTCGTCAAAATTCGTATCACGAGCGTTGAGGGTGAACTTCTGTACTAAAAAAATCTGCCCAGTTGTTTCTGGGTCAGTGTTTGAGCTCATGTCAGGTCACTGAGGGTTCAGCACATATCGTAACAGTGAACCCAGTCCAAAAACACACACACACACACACACACACACACACACACACACATACCCCTTTCACCCTGAGCGACAGGCACACAAACACACACACAGAGACGGTAAGGGCACTGACAGGGCCGGTAAATACTTTATGGACTTTTGTTTGTCTTTGACACCAATGTGGCGGCCTGGCACGCCTGAAGGCCAGGACGCCGCTGGGTTTAACTGATGTCCACAAAACAGAAAGATCCAGAGCCCCATGTTGCATTTTGACCTCATGTTTTAGATTAAACTTCAGCCTGGAAGATGGAGGGTACAGAGGGTGTGTGTGTGTCTGTGTGTGTCTGTGTGTGTGTGTGTGTGTGTGTGTGTGTGTGACGAGGGAGGCTGTCTGTCCCAGCTGGTGAGTCTGTGATGGGGCCAGGACCTGCCTGGATCTCCCTCCTTTGTTTTGTGCTGTTAGGGCTGTGAACCATATGTCACGGGACAGCAGCTCAATCTGCTCCAATTAGACCTCCGACGGGGCGGCAGCAGTGGCCGGGCCGGCAGCATCGTTGCTGCCGTTTTGCCGGAGTGTGTGTGTGTTTGAATAAATGTATGGGGGTCGATGGCGGGGGGGGGGGGCTAACAACAGCTGCATACATATAGATTCGGCTAATGGCAGCGGGGGAGCGAAGGAAAAAGGGGTCAGAGGTGAGATCTGTATGACTGTAATTCTTGTGTGATTGTCTGTCTGCCTCCATCATCTGTTATCACTGTTATCACCAAAGGTAAAAGTTTTTTCCATCTGAATCACCACACAGACGTTAGATGTTCCTCGTTTCACGGATATTTCCTCACAAATCTTGAAAATCGTGAAATTCACATCCTGCACATGAGACTCTTTGGTTTTCTTCAGGCTGCTATTTTTAACTGGTTAAATCTTCTGAAGACAAAAGCAATCCCTCCTTCGTCTTTAATCAGCTCGTCTTTAATGATCGCTACAGACCTGGGAGAATCTGCTCTCTTCTTCTGTGGTGTCAAGAGTGAAGTTCAGGTCACCGCAGGTTATTTTTTTTACCTCCGCCAGGTCAGTGAAGAACCCATTACATTCTGGTGTGGCTCCGGATCAGGGTGCAGATTCAAGATGGGTTTTTTCACTTTGTTAACATTAGTTTTTTTTATATTTTTTCGTCGATTTCTCAGGGGACTGAGGGTGCAAATCTGTCAGATTTTCAAAAAATCTGGATCTTGTGAATTTACATGTGGTCCAATAAGGGGACTGTTGGCGGAGGTGCACACTCTGCCATTCTAGTCAACACTTTCTTTCCCGCTGTTGAGTTTCCCTTCTCTGTAAAGCTGAGGCTGTTAGACTGACGCACTGAGGCATAGAGGGGGAAAAAAGTTAATTAAACAACTCTTAATTTCTTCATGTCACACTCCGCCAGCTTCACCTTGCTGCTATCTCACAACTCCTTCCTCCGGCGTCTCTCCGGCATTGTTCAGCGAGTGTCAGTATCTGCCTCTGTGCATCTGTCCTGTTGGACAGGCGATGCTCAGCCCTGCGCCCCGCAAAGCTATCAGATCCATCAATTGTTGTTCTTTGCAACTTTTTCAATCGCGTGGCAATCCCATGAGGAGAGGTAAACCTGTTAGGTCGGGCCCACAAGGTAAAGAGCGAATGTCGACGCTTCAGCAGATTGCGGAGCTCTGTAATCGTCTTTAGAAAAATGAACCTTATCAGACAAATCCGCGGCTGAGTAATTGCCTTCGCTAATTCCCCGGCCTCATCTCCCGGCACGCTGTTCTCAGCAGGGCCCTGAATCTGGGTCCGCAGAAGGCCATCCCCTAATGTGCACGATGATGCTGAATAGTGGAATATTAAGCACCACATTTAGCGGACCAGTTCACCCCATGCTGTGTGATTGATGGTCCTGGTGTCCATTAGCTAGCGCTGAGAGGTGGAATCTCATTGAGATCAAATAAGCGAAGGCCTGTAAGTGCTGTTTTTTCTTTGACAGGCGCCAGATTGCTTCTATTAATTATTATGATCACAGCAATCTGCCTCTGCAAACTGATTACTCCGACAAAAACAAAAGCATCATTAAGCAGGTGAATTCTTCATGATGTTCATGTTTTTTTTCCATGCACACGCTCCTGTGGTGTGCACGCAGCCTGGTGTGTACTGTTTATCTCTCAGTCAGGATGTGTTCAGCGTGAACACAAGAAACAGAAAGACAATAGGAAGCAGGTCACTGTTTTATAACTAGTACTTTTCTTATCAGGCGTTTTTTTTTTCAGGGTTTTTTTTATTATCTCTGCCAAAGAAGTTGTGCTTTCATTGCATTCGTTTGTCTGTATATTTGCAGGATTACAGAAAAACTACTGAACCGATTTTACCGAATCTTGGTGGAAGCGTGTGGTGTGGTCCAAGAGAGAGTCCTTTAACTTTTGGAGTGGATTCAATCAAGGGGGTGGATTTAGGAGGTTTTTTCATTTTCTCCACTTTTCTGTTTTTCTGAACCTTTTGTGGATTTCTCAAGAAATAATGCTGCAATGATATTGTGCAGCTTGATTGAATTCAAGGGGACTGTTGCGCCTTGGCGGAAGTTAATGACACGCAATTTATTTGAATATATTCAAATATGAGCGCCCTCTGCTGGATCCTGAGGGTCTAATGTTCTTCCAGACTGTATATTTTGAATTTGAACAGGTTAAATAAATACAATAAAGTTGCCCTCACACAAGATTAATGAATCTCCAATCTGACAACAGATAACGTAGTAGCCATAGTCTTCATGAGGGATTCTTTATTATAACTTAAACGTTACTGCTTTGACATTATACTCAAGTTCACTGGCTGACTCTAAATCTTTTGTCATGAAGACCTATAAAATGAAACTCATGTGAGATCAAGCCACCAACAATGTGCAGAATTTCTTGATTTTTCTCCAGTTTCTTCACGTTTAAAAATTTTAAAGAGCATAAAATGTGTTGCTAGGGGACAATTCAGGACCATGGACAGAACCAATAACCTTGTTTGTCTGTCAATCTTGTTTTTCTCTGTGGGTGTAGGAGAATGAGAGAGTGCTCTTACAGCCTCTAAAAGAACAGGGACTATGTGGACAAAGGTAGACTTCAGTCACAATGGACTATCATGCTGTTCCATGCTCCTTTATAAGACTTTATTAAAGTGCAATGTCATTTTTTCTTTTGTTTCAAACTCCCATCACATCCTGTCTCCTTCTGGGTTTCACACAACGGCCGACACTTAAGGCAACGGAGCAGACGATATAAATGTTCAAATACATACTGCGAAACAATTCAGATGCAGAAAACAGGAGCAGGACCAGAATCCAGGGGCTGTACATAAACCATAAGATATTAGAGACATGAACAAAAGAAAATGTGTTTTTACTTTTTCTTTAAAATCAAGTGATTATGACATCGCCCTGATTAATTAAGTAATGTAGTAAAGTAAAGAAATCTTTATTGACTCACATTAGATTTAGATTTTATTTTTCCTTGGTCGAGGTGATAACATTTTGAAAGGACTAACAAGCCACACTAATGGCTACTTTATTCTGTGTCAGGAGAAATGGTAAAAGGTATGAAATACAACTTTAAGTACTGAGTAGTTGACAATGAAGGAAGGCGTCCAGCACAGGGACAATTGGTTCTATCATATAATTCTGTGCTTTTCATTATTCTGTTCACCGGTTTATGGCTCAATGAGGAGCTCTGGTCAAGGGAAGAAGCAGTTTTTTGTGCCTCGCTGTTTCGAGTGTCCTCGGTTGCCTGCTGGAAGGGAGAGTTTAGATAATGTGGATGGAGGAGGTTGTTAATGGGGTTGGATGCAAACTGCTGCAGCCGGGAGAGGCAGACATTTCGGAGAATGGGCACGTCGTTGCCAGTGAACTCCGGTGACTCTGATTATATTTGTGTTGGTCTTTATCCCAGTGTGTCGTGGCCCGGTGGGCTGCATGTTGGCTGTGGTCCAGGCTGCTTGTCCTCAGCTGTTACATTAAGTGCACCCTCCACCCAGTCCCCCCCCCCGCTGAGCCTTTTCACTGACTGAATTAAAGTTGTGATCTCAAAGGAAAAGGCGGCTTGAATGACTTCCATTATGTGTCTGGTCACTGAGTCACCATGTGTCATGTTTGATTCACTTTTGCTTCTTATCATGTCACAACAGGTTTTGACTCAGGGAGCGGATGTTAGGGACGTGGCTTCAGTTGTGCACTTTAGCGTCATCAAGTGTTTTGGCCTTTTAGTCAACCAGACTGTACGGCCCATTCAGCCCGAACTTCTGTGAAATAGACAAAGCACAGGGAGTTGGACGAGGTCTCAGGGTGCAGGTGGCAATATGTGATGGGAGTGTAAGCCGCTGGCCCACGTCCACCAACATTTCCCAGTCTCTGGCTTGCTCCAGCTGAGCACCCCTAAGAATAATATAAGAAAACCTAAAGACTATATTTTTCTAAATTCACGAATCTGCTACTTTAGCGTCATAGACCTTTTTCTCCTTCGATTTCTCATTCATCCATTCATCCAATAACAACTCTTCATATCCTTAAAGTGTTACGACGGGACTCAAGCCAAACCCATTGGCCCAGAGTCGTGTTACACCCCCGACAGGTCGCCAGCCCATCACTGGGCCAAGTTACAAAGAAAATAATTGTAAATTTAGAGTCTCCAATTAATCTCACCCCTGGAAAAGACCCAGGCAGGGAGAATATATGAAAACTATTTCCCTGGCTGAATGGTTATTCTAACTAAGGTCTAAGAAGCTTGTCAATTTCTCACTCATGAAATTTATCATTTATTTTCGAGAACTATTATTTGGAGGTTATGCTACGGCCTAAAATGCCCAAGTGACTTCTCATTTGTCATACGAGTTCGAGAACAGGTTCGCAAAAAGTTTGCCGTGTAGCAAAACTTCAGGGCTTCCAGGACGAGCTGTGTAAAGTGTTTTGAGGTAGCCAGACAGAGGATTAGCAAATCTCCAGAGTTTAGAGTTTCTAGTGAATCAAGGCCTTTAGTTCAAATCATCATCACCATGCGATGAAAGCCTTCAGTTTGATAAAAAGCTAATGGCTCACCGGTGAATCCTGCAGGACAAATAATGATGAACACAAAAGAATTCAATAGTCTGTCGAGCTACGTGACTCTACTCTGACTCCACTCTGTTGCTTTCTCTCTCTTCCTTCCTAAACGAATCAGGTTCATCCTCCCATTTCTCTCTGCTCCCACTTTGTCCACAGGCATCACGTCTATTCTGTCTGACGCACATGAGCCGCAGAACTGATGACATGGTGCATATTCTGTTGTGAGCCCCTTCTCTCTCTCTCTCTCTCCTTCCTTTTGTTCACCTTTCCTCTCTGCACCGTGTGCTCCTGCAGATTAGAGTTGGCATTTGCCTCCTGCATACCCCAGGTGGGTACTGTAGTGTGTGCAAGGTTAACTCAATGCAGACTTGAGCTAAGCCACCAAGGAACCCTAAGCTAGCTTGGCTCGACACGCCAACTCTTTCTGCAAATCTAAATCTCCTTGCCCCGGGTTTTTGTCTTGCTCTGCAAAGCCAGACAAGGAGTTTCGGTGGTTTTCTCAAATGTGCTTTAATAGCCCAGAGGCTCTCTAGGTGTCTTTCCACTCGCAGGTTTTGATTGGCAGTGCAGGGACTCAGGCAGTATTACCATAGTTATCGCACCACACCACACTCCTAACAGCACTCAAAGCCCCCTGAGCTGTCTGTCATGCCTCTTAATTTGCAGATGAGTTGAGAGAGGATGAAATACCTGAGCAGGGGTTGGACGGGGTCATCTCAGGACACAGACGTAGCTTAAAGGTGACATCAGTGTTTAGCCACTGGGTCATCCCAAAGTAATTCATTAAGAATCTTGCGTATTCTGCATATGTCAAAATGTATTAACCAACACATCTGACCATTTAAATCAGGTTATTAGTGACTGTTATAAAGCAGTTTACCCTATGCCACTTTTATCTACTATATTACAGCTGGAATAACCACTAAATCACCTCCGTCAATTAAGGAGGTTCGCCTCTGTCAGTTTGCTGGTTAGTTTGCTTTATTCGCAGGATTTCACAAAAACTACTTGGCAGATTTCCATGAAACTCGGAAGGCTGTGGTGCGGGTCACGGAAAAGAACCCTTTTTATTGAGGCATATATCGAGGATTTTCCTTTCAATTTTCATTTGAACATAGAGGCTTGTGTTACTGGTGTGAGGGGGTGAGCATGAGTTCACTGTGCCCGTGTTAAAAGCAGGTTGAAGTGGGTTCGTGGAGCCAGCTACAGTTTTCCGTGATTATTCTGTGATTAATCTGGGTTTATTCTTATTTTTCTTCAGTTCATGATCTTTTTTGACACTCATCCATGTTCTCTATCCATCCCCCCCCCTCTCCGTCTCCTTCAGACTCCCATGGGATGGATCTGTTTGCGGTTGCAGTCCATGAGTTCGGTCACGCCATCGGCCTGGTCCACACCTCCGCCATGGAGTCCATCATGAGACCGTACTACCAGGGTCCCGTAGGAGACCCTCTGAAATACGACCTGCCCTATGAGGACAAGGTCCGCGTCTGGCAGCTCTACGGTACGAGGGAACTGTTTGTGTGTGTGTGAAGGGTTATTTTCATTTCCACCAATAGATCTGCTTTCAGTGTTACAAAAAGCACACACGCATTATTACACAGTATTTCAGTACCTGATTAGAGTGCAGCTTCAAACTCATCTGAACCAGAGAGAAATCCAACTGGACCTGAACCCAACAGGTACAGGAACCCGATGCAGTCAATATAAGCCGCACTGACTTTGTGTTCCTCTGTCCCTGACACTTGGCCCGACCCCAATTCAGATATCAATTCAAAGTGATTTGTCCTCACCCGGCCTGGGCTCGAGTTGGGTCTCCACTCTCTCTGTCTGTATAAGTACTGGGGACGCTGCTGTCAAAAACAGCTAAGTGGTTATATAACTATGAAGGAGCTGTGACTTAAAATGGAAGTATGACATTTATCAGAACATTTTCTTGTGTCTCCACCTGCCTTGCCCTTTAAAGTCATTACAGGAGATATTCATTTCCATCCTTATCTGCAGTATTATCTCATTACGAACATGGAATTTACAGTAAATACTGGTTAATTTTGATAGATCGTAAAATAAATCTCTGCTTCTTCTCTGATAAATCCTCTGTTTGTGTGAAAACCCCCGTGGAGACGCACATATCTGCATTCCCCGACACTTCCTCCTCTCCTGCACTGACCATGACTCAAGAGCCTCTGCTGTAATTACGTGTGTGTTCCCGGGGCAGCGGCGGAGGCAGCTGCTCGCCGGTGGCAGCTCAGAATACTGAAGATACGGAGACCTCCTCATGCAGGAAGCAGTTGATGAGCTCTGTAGAGCGAGGTTATTGATTTAATGAAAACAGGGATGGAGTTAATTGGGCTTCGCTGTGGCATTTGACCTTATAACGCCGCTCCCTGATACAGGAAAGCAGCGGGGTTGAGAGAAGAGAATGATGAACATAAAGAGAGAGAGAATGAAGTGCGGGAATAAGTGGCGAGGGCAAATGAATTGAATCAAGTTGAGGTGGAGTGAATGGAGGTGAAGTAGAGGTAAAACTGCAGCAGAGGAGCCGCACACAGTATTCGCTATGTAATACTATGGTACAGAATAGGAAATTAATGACATTGCAAAAGAACTGGAATACAGAAAGTAACTATGAATCAGCAGAATTTGACTAAATGTGTTGTAAATTCTCTTCCCAGGTGTCAGAGACTCGGTGTCCCACACAATCCGACCAGGCGGCACCTCGCAGACGGCTGAGCCTCCCGTCCTGCTCGACCTTCCTGAGAACAGGTCCAACGTTCTGTGAGTTTTTCACATGCAACAAAAAGTTACTGGACTGTACTCGCACTAAAAAAATCCACCCCAGCCTCTTTGACACTCCCTCAGGCTCTAACTCGAGGACCTGGAAGTTTGAGCCCAGATAAAATGCAGTGACCCAGCGTCACCGGAGCTGCAGTTTAGCAGATGTTTTCCGGGCTTCACTCGCTGCGGATCTCATTCAACAGGACACTGCCTGTGCTTTAATGGCCAGAGGAGCGCTGGTGGACCCGTTTAGACCTGAGTGATCCGATCGAAAGTGGACAGATGGCAGCTTGGGTCACACTTTTCTTTCCGAACCGGAGATAAAAGTAATCGATCGTGACCCAGACCCGACAGGCGGTGTTTTTTGTGTCCGAACCCAAACCGAGCCCAATGTTTTCCCCGATTGCAGATACATGCGGTGTGAAAATAAGTCAAGTAGACAGCCCAGCCAAACATGACCGAACCCAACCTCAACCCAGATATCATTCCAAAGTTTTAGGCCAAACCCAAATGAGCCTGGCACCAACAGGCTGGGGTCGAGTATCCACACCCACAAACCCCAAGATGCATTGAGGACGCTTTTAAGATCTGATCACTCAGACCACATTTGGAGGTGGTCTGGGACCCGGGGCCTAGTTTTAACATCCGTCCTGTGTGATCTCATCGAAAAGTGGTCAGAGCTAAGCACAGGACCGAATGCGTCCTGAATGCGTCACATTGAGAGATAGCTGGGACACATTCTTTTGACTGCATGACCTCAAATGCGTCTCGAGCCACATTGAAGGACCATGAACTCAGCTGACGTCCTCTGACCCGCTGGCAGTTTCACTATGAACCAGAATTATCTTTATATACATGTTGATCTTCTTTTTCTTTTGTTCAAGCCAATTTCAAACATGGTCATATCGACGAGGGTCAATAAAAATCTGCTGTATCTAAGAGATTTCTCCACACACACACAACTTAGAGAGCGCTGCTCTATGATGGCTTCTGTTTGCGAAGCTGCTCGTGCACACAAATACACATATATTCCTTGACTGTGCTTGACACAGTCATTAAAAATATGAAGTTAAAGCAATAACAGAAGTTCAGCTGCATCAAATAAGAACGCTAAACTTTTAATAGGCCTCACCCAGGTGCTGTTTATTGCAGAAAAACTGTAGTGCACGTCGTTACAGAGATATTTCTATTATTCGGATTGTTCCCTGCACGTCAGGATGATTAAGTCGTGATTGTATTTTAATTTTCTTACTTTTTTACCACTTCCACTGAGAGACAAGACTCAGGAACTCGCTACATGTGTTGTAAAAGAAGAGTTTTTTGCTTCCTGATATGAAATCATGAGGTGTCAACAAAGCAAATGGGCTCAGTAATTTGGAGCCTGCTCGTCTAATTAGGTAATTCCCTGCAGCAAGTTGGTCGGCTAAGAGGCAGAAGTATTTTTTTTTATTATCAAGGATAATTAGACTTAATTTTGTTTATCAATGTATTTTGAATGTACATAAACACGCACACACTCCCAAACCACCGAGCGCTAACCTTAAAGAAGTCCCTCAAGAGGCCCGACCAAAACAACTTTATAAACCTGTCTTAGTTCTGATTTAAATTAAAGCTTCTTTCCTTTCCTTTTCCTTTCCTCCACCAACGAGGCAAACTACTCAACAGATTGTCACGTAACTTTGGGGAAAGGTTTTGATTGGGTCAGGGAAGAACCCATTGGCTTTTGGAGCTGTTTTGATTCAGGGGATTTGTTTTCATTGAGGTGACACAGATATTTCACCTGACTCTTGTTCATGGTGACCTTCACTGTCTGTACGTCAAGTTTTGGGAAGAGTTTACTGTAGAATTTCGGAGAAAATCAACGGCAAAGTTGGCTACGTTTTCGGCATGACACTCATAACTTGCTCGTATTAAATGTTGTTTCATCACGCCACAATGAGAAGCTCTGACCGGGCCTCCGATGCTAACCACTGAGCAGTGGTGTGGTGCTATTAGAGCTCTGAATAGAGACCTTTGTTGGTGACACAAGGCCTGGCAGACTCGCGCCCACAGAGTCGTGGTGCTAATGGATTCATCATTGGCAGGCCGACCACATCGGGGCTTTAAATCAGTGATAAATGCACAGAGGGACTTCACCACGTCGACGTGGTAGAATCTCATCTTTAGCCTGGTGTCACCGACTCACGCAGGTCATCCAGTCACAGAAGACGTGGGAATAAAATGTGGATACGTAAAAAGATGCCAGGCAGGAGTTTCCTCCTCCATCAGCTGCAGAAAATGTCATTGTTTGTAGTTGTTTAAAAGTTTAAAGTGCAGTAAATTGTGCTGGTTTGACCAAGACGCTCTTCTCCCCTCGTTTCTAATCCTCTTCCTTCTTTCTTCACGTCTCCCAGGCTGGCGCAAGATGCCCCAGACAGATGCTCCAGTCACTTTGATGCCGTGGCCCAGATACGAGGGGAGGCTTTCTTTTTCAAAGGTACAGCAGCACAGAGGGAGAAGAGCGAGAGCTGCAGAGCTGCAGAGCTGCGTGGGAAAATAATATATTTTTAAAAAAGAAAGAAATTAGCTAAATGAGCGGAAGTAAGATAGCGATAAGAAAAGAGGATGAGAGAGAGAGGGGAGCTGGGGAGGGGGGGTGTAGCAGCTGTACAGACACCCAGCTGAGCCGGTTGAGCCCCGCCGACGGACCCAAAAATTACATCAGGCTTTTATGCCTGCGCCTCTGGAGGGATCACCCCTGAAGCCTTCCACCGAGAACCCAGACGAGCAGCAGTGTTAACAATGCTGAACTTTAATTGACATTTTGCAAACCTCTCTCATTTAAAAAACCTTTTAAATATTTTACATAACTTGTATATCAAGACTGGACATTCAATGTTTAGAGATCATTGCTATAATAGCTTTTGTCTTTTCTTTTTCTGATAAAGAAAGACTGAAAAGACTGGGAAACAGTTCAGAGCAGGTTAATGTCGTTAAGATTTCTACACAAAACCAGTGACAGCACGTTAGTTGAATTTGCGCTGTTAGGAAATGCACAAAAGATAACAAACAATAACATCTCTTGCCTGCAGCCTGAATATATCTGCTCCCCCGTACTCACACCCGTACTTTTCCTCGTAGGAAAGTACTTCTGGCGACTAACTCGAGAGAAGCACCTGGTGTCTCTGCGTCCTGCACAGATCCATCGCTTCTGGAGGGGCCTGCCGACCAACCTGGACAGCGTGGACGCCGTGTATGAGCGACCAGGAGATCACAAAATAGTCTTTTTCAAAGGTACAAAACCCATCTGCATTTCCAATATGTTGTCAAATTTAAAGTTGTTCAATAGTGACAGTGAGAATCTGGAATCATATGGAAGCTTCTCTCTCTTTTTGTCGGTAAATAAAAAAATAAAAATCAAATGTTCATACTTGACTACATACTGTATTTTTAGTGGCAGTGCATCCGGTATATTTTTAAACTGATGATGACCTCGCGTCTTTCTGAAGAGGCTGTTCACACCTTCCATACAACGTGACTGGGACTGTGAGAGAAGATTAAACACAGGAGTTATAAACTGAATAAAAAAACACAGGTGCAGGAACAAGGGCACGAGTCGGTGTAAGACTTTCAACAGTCTTCTGGGCAGCGAACGTTCGTCACTGGCTGCGGATCAGAAAATATGTCTAAACCGTTTTAGTTTATTATCTTTTTGTCCTTCACGTGTCTTACAGGTATTTCATCTTTTCAGACGTATCATCTCAAGTGGATACGCCGTCTGTTATGTGTGATCTTTACGATTGCTAAGTCGATTTTCCGTGTTCTGCCTCTTCAGGTCTCAAGTACTGGGTGTTTAAAGACAATATCGTGGAGGAAGGTTACCCTCGTCCCATCAGTGACTTTGGTTTGCCCTCGGAAGGCATAGACGCGGCGTTTGTTTGGCTGCACAACGACAAAACCTACTTCTTCAAGGACAACCACTACTGGCGCTACGACGACCACCTGCGGCGCATGGACCAGGGCTACCCCAAAGACAGCACGCTGTGGAAGGGGCTGCCGCTGCATCTGGACGACGCCATGAGGTGGTCGGACGGTGAGTGGTCGATTGGGCAAACCATTGGTTTAATTGCAAACACGAAACACAAAGACGCAAAATCAAACAGACTTTAACACCTGGAATACTGAGACACTCAAGTACTAATAACTGATGTCGCACATGTAAAGCTTTTTGTATTTATTCGTTTGCATCTACTTCTGTCGCTCCCAGATAAGACATTCCACCAGATAAATATATTCCCTATTTCAGTGTTTGCTGTGATTCATACAGTTTGTTTTATTTGAGTTTATTTTGTCAATCCCTGTCTGCATCCGTGCACATGCTTTTGTTTGGCATAGCTGCGGTTTTCAGATTAGAGGCACATTTGCATTTGACAGTTTTTTTTCTACTTCTGTTTGTGTTTTTGTTTTTTTTTCCCTCGTGAAACATTTTCATCTGTTATTCTGACGCAGCGAACGTGATCTTTTCTGCCAACACTCTGCTCCACATTCACACGGGCGCACACGTCCAAACCTTGGAGCTAACCCAGTGTAATCACAGCCAGCGTCAAGGTCACATCAAGCATCCCACACTCATCTGATCATGTATACATGTTAACGGAAAGGTCTAACGTGCAGCATTTTATTTTCTGTTAGAGTCTCGTGATGGTGTGTGTGTTTGTTTGTGTGTGTTACTATACTTATACCTTTGTGAGGACTATTCTAGGCATAGACCCTACAGAGTGAGGACAGTTTTGGCTGGTCCTCACTTCTTCAGAGGCTTGTTTGAGGGCTAACACCTGCTTTTAGGGTTATTGTTAGAATTAGGTTTAGCTAGGGTACGGGTTAGGCATTTAGTTTGGATGGTTACGGTTAGGGTAAGGGGCTTGCAAATGCATTGTGGCGATAAGCATCCTCACTAAGATAGAGGTACAATAATCTCTGTGTGTGTATGGAGCTCTGGGTGGTGCTAGATTTTAAAAATACCCAGAAAAGGAAAAGCAGCCCCTGAACTCTTGATATGTGAGACCACTCTCAGCTGGAGCCAGGGTGTCCCTAATCCCCCCCCCCCCCCTGCAGCATGTGAATACAAGGAAGCTCTTTCCCTGTCAGGTGTTTAGTGGCCTGCGTTCTGTCTCCTCAGCTTGTAGACTCAGAGGTCTCGCTCCCAGCTCTTTGATGTTGGTACGCACGTGCATGAGCGTGCATATGTGTGTGTGTGTGTGTGTGTGTGTGTGTGTGTGTGTGTGTGTGTGTGTGTGTGTGTGTGTGAGAGAGAGAGAGAGAGAAGAGGCCAGTCCCAACCCTGCTGCACCCGCGGCTATTATCAGCACAGAGCCTGCAAGGGTAAACTTGGAAACCTACATGCACAGGCGCACATCGGAGGACCATGGGGCCCGGGATCTGGAGCCACATCAAAGCCAGCTCTCTGTTTGTCTCAGCAGCTCAGGATGAATGTGAAGAGAAAGGAGACAGAGGGAGGGGGAGAAAGAGTGATGCGACAGCACGGAGGAGAGACTGCGACACCTCTCGATGAAAGATGAGCAGAGAGATGTGAGGGATACCTGGTGGAAAGGACAAGGAAAAGGAAGAGAGGAGACGTTAGAAGGATGGATGGCTTGACTCAGAGGACGGATAGAGGAATCATAATAGCTGCTACAATCTCCAGAAAATTTGAGGATACAGGCGTCGCATTTGTCAAAACAAAGTTACGACATCTGTTGCCACAAAGTTTGGAAGTGGATCCTGCATTTTTCATAAGAGGGTTTTTTAAATAAAAGGGTTTAAAATTTTAGACGGGGCCTCAGTCCAAAAATCCGACTGAACTTCCTCTGAACCGAAACAGTCCCCCGGTTGTTTTCACGGTGGCAATGTTTGGAGAAAAAAACAAGAGACAGAAATCTCTCTACAGCTACAGATTTCCCTTCAATCTGTTGTTGTCTTGTTGTCGGTAAAGCCACTGAAAATACCATGAGCAACAATTAATTAATCCCACTAATAACTGTGTGTGTGTGTGTGTGTGTGTGTGTGTGTGTGTGTGTGTGTGTGTGTGTAGCCACAGCCTGAAATAGCTCATTCCAATTCCATTGTCCAGAAACGAATACAAACAGTGAGCCACAGTTTCAGTCACATGCGCCGTCATTACCTCAAACCTGGGAACAGCAGTAAATTAGGAGCCGGTCCCAAACGCCCAGTACAGCAGAATACTAACTAGTGCAATAAATGCAGTATTTAGCCCTGTTTCTTTTTATTTAACTTTGCAGCAGCAGGCTGGAGATTAAACAGTTATTGGGTGAGATGTTTAGTTCCTGAAATTACTACATGAATACACACACACACACACACACACACACACAAACAACCAGGATACCTGCACAGGAAATGTTAAAGCGCTTAAAGGGATAGTTTACCGAAAAATGAAAATTGACTCATTATCTATTCACCACTATGCAGATGGAGGGGGGGGGGGTGTTGAAGTGTTTGAGTCCTCAAAACACTTTTCAGGGCTAAACGGCGTTGCAGCCAAATCCAAATCCAATTGGATTATTATCCCCGAAAAACAAAAGAGCCCTTTGTTTACCTGTTTTTCGCACACGAGCTCCAGAAAATGTCCGTGAAAGCAGCTTTTGTCAACTTCGTTTGCTGCGATTTTATCTTTAGTATCAGAAGAAAAACTCTCCTCAAACTGATTCAGGGATTTGTTCACCGACTTTGACGCCTCTCTGACTTTTGGTCTCCGGGGGAAAAGAGCGAAGCAGGAGAAGACTGTGGCTTTCAGGCCTCTGGGCTCTGTCCTCCAGTAACGATGACAGATGGATAAGGAAAACACCAGAAGAGGGAATTGGAAGAAGAGAAAAAAAACCTTAACTGAAGATCTTATTTGGAAAAGATTGTCAAGTCGAGTGAGATTTATTTATGAGTTGAGCCAAAGTGTGGATAAGAATTAATAAGATGGAATTAAAATGAAAAACAGTAAAAGATGAGGTTGTAAACATACCACTGTGTGTTCAGGTCCTCGACCAACGGAAGATATTCTGATTGGTCTGTTTTCAATTTGCTCTGATTTCATCATCTTCTCGTCTTTCAACACCTTCAACATGACACCTCGGAAAAATTGATTTAAGCTCTATAGATTTTACTGAACAAACACTAGCCCCAACAAAAAGAATGTAATGACTGCAGCTATCACACTGAAGCTATTTCTTCCCATTGACTTTGAAGGCTTCCTAAAACGTGGTATTTCCACAGCGTGCAGTCTTTTTCTCGAGATTCTGTCGGAGCCTTTTTTAGTATTTTGGTGACACTAATTAACTTAAATATACTACAGTGAAAGGACAGGCGCAGTAGGGGGAGTGTCGGTAACGATCAAGTGGCACGGTGCAATTACGGTGTCAAGAACGCCCACCAGGCGTTTCTGTGATCTCGGCTGTCCAACAGAGAGCCGGCAAAGCTACCACACACTCAGATGTATTTTAAACCCTTTTATGAATGTGATCCTCGTGTGTTTTACTTATTTATTGTTAAAAAATGTGACATTTGTGTCGGTGCAAATAAAACTAGATTAGAATCAATTAAAGCAGCTGCTGTTTTCATATGGAGAGAAAAGAGTCGATCGGGAGGTTTTAGTTTTAAGAATCGTTTCTATCAGGAGACTCAAAGCTACATTTTTATCAGAGCACATGAAACAAACAAAGTTACACAATTACAAATACAAGCAGAGTCAGAATGATCATTGTGTTTCCGTGCCACTGAAGGAATAGAAACAGTAACGTCTTCAGTTGTCCGTCTGACCCATTGCTGTGAACAGAATATCTTAAGAACGCCTTGAGGGAATTTCTTCAAATTTGGTACAAATCTTTAGTTGGACTCAAAGATGGAGTGATTCGATTGTGGTGGTCAAAGGTCAAAGGAAATGGTTGACGTTACAAAACATTTTTTCTTGTGATGATAAAGTATCTTCAGATTTTGTACAGATGTTCACTTGTACTCTATTAGTAATTGATTCGATTTCAGTGGTCAAAGGTTGAAGGTCACCGTGACCTCTCATTGTAAATGCAATGTGTCCCTGGAGGGACTGAAACTGCACTGGTCTGTGGACGCATACAACTTTTAGCAAAGTTTTCAACATCATTATTGTTAACTTATATTTGCTTTCATTTTGCATTAGATTTTCCATGATGAACTTGTTTTTCCATACACATCCCGCTGATATGCATCTTCTGCAATCGCAATCAAATTATTCTCCTTGCATCTCAAGTATGTGTGTGTGTGTGGGGGGGGGGGGGGTAATAACATTGTGAAAGTGCTAAACATAAACACTTTCTACTCTGGATCACTGGTTCACGAAATTAAGGCCCCTGATGTTTCTACGTGTTCTGAGCTTGTTGTGTGTTTGAGATGAGAGCAGAGATAATTCTGTTGATAATAAAGAACACACAGACACTAACACCCCCCCCCCCCCTTCTCTCTCCTCATGAAGGCTCGTCCTATTTCTTCAAGGGGAAGGAGTACTGGAAAGTTCCAGGCAGTGACATGGAGGTGGAGGCAGGTTACCCCCGCCTCATCGCCAAGGACTGGCTGCTGTGCACGGAGATGCAGTCGGACTCTCCCGACACGGAGCCCAAAAGCACGGAGACGAGGGTCAACGTGCACCATCAACCGGACCACGCGGAGAACGGGTACGAGGTGTGCTCCTGCACCTCGGACTCCGCCTCGCCTTTGGGCGCCCGCCCCTCCGCCTCCCCCCTCTGGCTGCTGCCACCGCTCTGGACGCTCTCGCTGGCCCTCAGCTCCGAACTGCTATGATACCAAAGCACGGGACACAGTTCCTGAGCTTACTGGTGGAGGGCCAGTGGACACAATCCTACAACTGGAATATTTAGTTCTCATTTTATCATTTGGCATCATTTTTGCTCTTGTTTTTGTTATTATTTATTTGGTGTTTGGTCGGTAAAGACATCAACCTACCCACAGCGCTCTATAAATGTTTATTGAAGGAAGAGATAAACGGACTGTTCTTATAAAGCTCTTTCACATCAAGTCACATTCACACATTCACATTTAAACAGCAACATTCTCTGTGCAGCACTTTTTCCACCCCCCCCCCCACCATTCAAACACTGTCGTCACAGCCATCAGGGGCAATTTGTTACCTGGATATCTTGCCCAAGGTCACTTTGGAATATAGACTGCAGGAGCCAGGAATCAAACCACCTTCTGGTTCGTGGACGACCCACACAAGTGAAATGGTTATTGATTATTTCTCGTCATGAGCACTGATCGATGTCTCACACACAGACGGATACAAGCTTCTTGGGTTGTAGGTGAACGACATGCCGACACACACTGTTGCCTATGTTATTAACTGACAGCAGGTTTCGCCAAAATTGGTTTTAAAGTGCCATAAACGTATTATCACACTTTCCTCTGGTGGTATCTGAGTAAGCAGATGGTTCATGTTTCTGCCTCCACCCCAAATCGATGGAAGTGGATGGAATTTCAGTTTTGCTCTTTAACAAGTTGTGCGTCTTTGCGAAAACCACATCAGTATTAGGTCAACGGACAGAGCCGTCTGTCTGTCTGCGTTGATTTTGTCCCTATTTGTGAACATCTGAAAGTTCACATATACGGATAAAACAGCCAAAACGAAGCAGTACCACCGGAAATCGTGGGGGGGGGGGGGGGGGGGGGCAGTGTTGCCAAATAGATCAAGTGAGACGATCGTAGGACACTTGACTCTGTGCTGCCCTCTCGAGGACGCATTATGACAACCGTGCCACAGAACTCGTTGGGATTATTTTTACGGAAACTAGAACAGAACTATGTGCATTTGCAGGAAACCACCACGGAGAAGTGAGCTTTTTAAAATAATCTTTAGTGTTTGAGGGAACTGACCCTTTAATAAACTCCATAATCCACACATATCCATCACTGTTCAAAGTGAGGTCGGAACCAGACTTAAGTGCTTGTGACGGCTCTGACTCTCGCCGACAGTTTGAGAACTTCTTTACTGTGAGAGCGAGACAGATGCTCGCCACTGTTTTTTTTTTTTTTTAATCCCACAGCGTTGCTCCGGAGTGACGTGCTGCTGCTCATGACTACATCTCCATGGTTTCATTATTTTCACCTCTGGGTCGGAGGTTGTCCCTGCTCTTGGTTCTCTAGTATTTTTGTGACAGATTTCCCTGTTGACTTTTTACATTGCTTGGATCAGGTTATAGAGTTTATAGAGGCTTTTTGTGACTGTTGGACAGTTTCCCTCTCGCCTCTTCTAGTCCTTCTCCAACATGGCACCCAGATTTATTCTTGCTGTAAAGATATATTTACCTATAGACGGATATATTTGAGTTGAGAGGTGCTGCAGCGGCTGCATAACCAAGTGGGCTGTGTATATTTTAAGCTGTGTTTTCTAATGTAAAATATTTTTGTAGAAAAATAAAAGGATCTGACTTTATCGGCTTAGTGGGGTCACATGAATTTGTGTCAGGGTTATTTAAGCTGCTTTTAGATGAGCAAATGCGAATGTTACGGTCGGTTTCTCCGAACGTTTTCCGTAAAAAATGTCTGCTGCAGTGATACATCAGGAAAATATCGGGAAGGTTCACAGCGAGTGAGTGTTTTGACGTTTCTAATGCATGATAGACGCACAATTTACAAAAGAATACAAATATCTCAGGATGGAAAAGTTGTCACGCATAGAAGACGCAGATGAAGATGCCAAATTGAGATTACGAGATTTAAAAGCCTTTAAGGGCAGAAGCCGGTGTCAGTGCGCTTTAAAGAAATATGCGTGATTTCCGCAGCTGGATTTATACGTCATGTCCTGTCATCTGCATATTCTACTGAAGTGCCTGAATGCTCTGGACATTTTCCTGTTGTCCTGAACACGTGTGACTCAGACAATGTGTTCTTCATATGTAAAACACAGACTCCGAAAAAAATGTCTGGGGCCATTTTTCCGGACATTTTCCCAAATTCCTGAAAACAACTTTAGAGTAATCGATCTTACATCTGTGTCGATTATTAAGTGTCGATATAAAGGAGCCTGGGCTTCAGCTGGTGGTAAACCACATTGTGTCAATCCCACTGCACTAACACACACACACACACACACACACACACACACACACACACACTCCATCACACACGTTGAGTGCATGCACAAATGTGTTGACATGTTTCTTAAGGAAAGTAACATCTCCAGAAATATTCACCTGCTCCGATGTGACTGTTGCAGAGACAGAAAGATAAAAGCATGACAGGCCTGTCGAGTCTTCACACACACACACACACACACACACACACACACACACACACACACACACACACACACACACACTTAAGTAATGTCTCAACTATGCACAGACACAAATTTGTGCATGTTTGTTCCACCCAAAGTGCCGCGGCTGCACCCCCCCCCCCCCCCCCCACCCCCGCCAAAACGGATGCAGACCCAGAACCCTCGTTCGGCTTTGAGGTAGAATCTAGTTTAAAAGTTTCAAAAGTCACCCAGTCACTAGTTCTGCCGACAGCAGCAGTTTTCCTTCCCTCACTTGACAGTCGAGTGGTGTTAATTAACTGGTGCAGCTCAGCAGCCAGCAGGAGGGCACCTGCACCCACAGGCGAGTGCAGCGGGGGGTGGGGGGGTCACTTTCTAGCCGTATGTCCTGTAAGATGTGATAAACAGATCGATTAGATGTGTTTTGATTCGGTCATATTGGATGTTTAGAAACAGGAAACTGGGATTTTAAACACTGGCGATGCTCAAATAGAGGCATCATCCACGGAGCTTCCTCGACAGTTGACACTGTCACAGCTTGAGCCTCCAGATGGGCCAGGCAGAACCAATCAATCACTCCGCAGCTGAAACACTGAAGACTGGAGGAGAGCTGAGGAGCTGCAGTGGGAGGGTTTTCTGGAAGAGAGCGTTTTCAGTAAGAGGAGAAAACACGTGGACTGACAGTGAGTGATCGCAATAGACGGGGTTAGAAACGGAGAGAGAGGCAAACTGAAAATAGAAGAGTCGGCAGCCACAAGAACAAGAACAGCAAGACCAAAATCCACAGAGGAGACAGGAAACGGTTTTCATATGGAAATTGGCCACTTGTGTTTATTACAAAATGGTCCACAAGAATAAAGCCCAAATATCCAGAAGTCTGTGCAAGTCAGTCTCGGTTGTCAATCATGACGTTTGACACTATTTTCGAGAGCATCACATAACGAATTAAAACCAAACTTCAACGTACAATATGTAACTTTGGCCCCCAGGGGTCACTAAATCAAAACAACAGCATAAGAGTTGTCCCGACAAGGACACAGTGAAATCAGTAACACGAGTTTGCCTCAGACAAGGAGGTTAGTGCTCTGCAACAATAACTCTGAACCTCGCTCTCTTTGTACCCCACACAGACACCTCCACCTCAGTGTGTCTGGTGTTGGCTTTTCAGACAGAGCCCGGGTCATGGGGGGGGAGGAGCAGCTGTTGTGTCTGTCCATTTTGCATTTCGCCTGTCATCACGCACACACACACACCTCAGCCCTGAAGGCGGAGGAGGACCCCCCCCCCCCCCCCCCCCCCCCCAGCTGGCACAGGTGCAGAATACACAACATGGACCTCTGCATATCTGACAGGGTGCGACACTCGAGCCACAGGAGAGGCTGGGAGCAGACAAGATGCTGGAGTGGTTGTTTTTGAACAATGAAAACACCGACGTTTTTTATAATGTGAAAGAGCAACTGCCAGACTGTAGGAAAAACAAATGAAATCAGCACATGTAGGAACACACATGGATTCTGGGGTCTGGAAAATGACACTAGTACAGCGAATAATAATAATAATTACAGACTTTGGTCGACTTCCTCAACCAGTCAATTTTTTACCAAAACTGAGGTTGAAATATTTACTGCCCGGAAAAAATGTCCAGCAAAATTCAGCATATGTTTCAGATGGATAATGTGATATTAAACAACTAATATTAAAGTAGCTTTCTATACATGTTTTTTTTAATTTTCAGCAAATAAATATAAACTTTTTAAAATAAAAAATAAAAAGAATCAATCAATCAACTAATCAATCAACCGAACCCATTTTACCTTCTTCAATAATTTAAATGTGCAGAAAAGTCAAACCTATTGTTCCATTCACAGCTATTAATTGGTGTTCTGCTGCCCTCTGCTGGTGCTAGGATATACGATTTTCCCCATTAGTTGTCTTATCACTAATCATTTGTAAAAGAATAAAACACAGTTTGTTCTGCATTGTTTTCATCAATCTTATTATTTAATATTAAAATGAGTGAAAAGTAAAAACAGGAACTGAAAACAAGACATAAGCCTCTAATCTGCTTGGAGCCGTGTATAGAACCTCTGAAATAAACTAATCTCTGCATGAAGCTCTATCTGTTCTCTACCTCCTCTTTTTACTATCCCCCTTTCCTCAGATGAATAAACGTCCTTTCAGTTTCCTTCTACCTTCTAATCTTCAGCCACCACATCCAGTTTTTCTCCTTCATTCAATCCCTCTGTGCCTCCTCCTCCTCCTCATCTTTCATCCCGTCCTCTTCTCGTCTTTTTGTCCTTCTCTTCGTCTCGTCTGCTTACCTTTCATCTCATTTTTATTTTGAATCATTTCATTAGTGTCTCTCTCTCTCTCTCGCTCTCTCTCCATCAACTCCTTTTCATGTTTCTTTTCATTTGTCATGCTGTTCACGCTAAATGTCCAAAAAAGTCATTATTTGCTTTACTTGAAAAATGTCTGTGCGTTGAGATGTCCTTGATCAGGCTGCACTTTCAGCACCAACAGGCAATTTGTTTCCCTCGCGCTTGAAATGTTTCCCTTCTGAATCTTAATTTTCTTTCTCCTCGCACATCTCTCTTGTTGCTGAGACAACAGTGATATTGCAGCCTCATACTTTAAGTCACAAGCTGCTTTCAGAGATTCACTGAACTCCGAATTTCGCAAATGTCCGACTGAGAGCCTCCGGACTTTCTGCGAACTCCCTCCAGCCAGGCCTCTAGTAAAAAGTCAGAATTGAACCATTGTGAGAACGCAGCAAGCGATTCTTTGGAAAAATGCAAATTCCCTCATTATCCACTTGCCACTGGAGGTGGTAGGTGAAGTGTTTGAGTCCACAAAACACTTGTGGGGTCTCAGGGGTAAACAGTGTTGCAGCCAAATCAAATGCAATTGAAGTAACTGGGGACTCCTGATGAAAGATGAACGCCGCACACGTAGAAGACGCAGATGAAGATGTCACAAGATCTTTCGGTGATAAGGGCCGATGCGCTGCAAACAAGAACATGTGATCGTAACAGAATTCATACGTCACATCCTTCTTCTGCTTCTCTGGACATCCTCCGGAGGTCGTCTCTAAAGAGAGGAGGAAGGATTTCTGGTCAATGCTGCAGCCGGCCACCAGGGGGTGATCAAGATATTCAGGCTTCACTTTCGGGGGGGCCGTCATGTCGTCCGTCTTTATAACGTATACTGATACAAAGACTTTAAACATATATCAGTGTATGAGCTGTGTAATAACATGAACATTTCAAACACAACATTATTCAATTCAGTATTGATATAATGAGGGAAGCTACGACATGACTACATTCATTTTAAGTAAACACAGACATCTCATTTACCTTCATCCATTTCTATACATAGTTGTTGTTTTTTTAGATGCTCTCATGAAGCGTCTGGCAATATATAAAATAAAAGTGGTTCAGAGAAAAAGGCTGAAAAAAGATGTAAATACATCTCTATCCTTCCTTGGAAATTACATTATCCTCCTAACGCCGGTGAAACAGGATTTTACATTAGGTGCAGAAAGGCTCAATTTCCCAACTCTGTGTCAGCATGCTCAGCATAGGAAGTGCTGCGTCTTCTAAATGCTTTAAATATATAAATATCTTTATTTTCTTCTGAACCTGTTTCTGTGTGTACTGAAAAATGTGTCAATTTGTGTATTTCTTCATGTTAGTATTAATATAATTTGATTCAGGTTGATAACGTATTCGATTATGTTGGTCAAAGGTCAAGGTCACAGTGACCTCATATTACTCTGGAAAGAAAAAGTACGTAGACTGAAATTGCATTGATTGTGGGAGGTATACGACCGCACATATTAACATGAAGGTTTGTTCAATGAACGGGAATATAAGGTATTTATATATGTACATTCTGTTTATTCTATATATGAATTTTTGACACGTCTACTTTCATATTTTTACATTTTGAGCATTTGAAGACTTTAAACACTGGCAAATCAAAGCTTTAATGAAACTTAATTCTAAACATATATATATATATATATATATACATATATATATATATATATATATATATATATAATTTTCTCTGCAATAGTGGGACATTGGTGAGCATCATGTTGAGGAAATGTAAATCTAAACGCTGCAGCCTACATGACGTCTCTATCAGAGAAGTTATAAATTGCTTTTGCCGAATCCTGGAGGGGGTTATGTACAAAGGAGGAAGAATATAAATAATTCACTCTTTACTTTCTGTTTCTAGTCGCTCAAGATCCTACTTCAAGTGGTGGAAAGGTCACGTACAGAGACACATCCCTGAATCACCAGCGCCAGGCTCGTGCAGCTGCAGCTGAGACCATCTCATTGAAACTGTGGAAACCACAGCATTTCCTGTGCAATGAGATATTTTTTTCACGTCAGCAGAACTGACACCTTAGAGAAACAACATGGCACAGATGCAATGCAGGAGAAATGCTGCACAGTGTTTTGCAGTGTTATCTGTGATCTGCACTTAACTACACTGTTGGATTCACTGCAAATAAAATGGCGAATAAATCACCTTAAACCTAATGTAAAAATGTTGACAGTGCAGTTCTGCATTTCCCACTGCAGCAGCAGCACCCCCCCCCCCCTCCCCCGCCTGCTAAAATACCAGCAGCAGATGTGAGTAATGTCTTTTCTACATGAGCTCGACTCTGTGGAGGAGGTGACACATGCCGCGGGTGTGAACAAACCGAATTCCACGTTCAAGCCCGAAGTTGATTTAAGCAGAGGAGAAATGTTTCAACATGCCTGCAGTCGGAATTGCCTCAAACACACACTCTTCTGCCCTCTCACTGTGCAGTAACATCCACATAGAGGTGCATCCGTCTCCTCAGGGAAATTATTCTGTCCAGTTTGTTCGTCCTGGACACGACTTTCCAAAATACACAATAATTCACTGCAACACTGAGTCCGTGCTACAGAGCTTTAGGTCCAATATCTTGTGAGGGTTTCGTCTTAAAGTCGGAAATTCTCACATCCTCTAATCTGAAATTTTAAGTAAGCACGACAAAGTTCAGAGAAACAGCGAAAACAGAAGAACAAGATTCCAAGTAATTCATCACTCTCAGTTTTCCCGATGGCTGAGAGGATTCAAATCAAGTGTTTGGTTTGACAGAGCAAAAAGCAGCCAACAACGTCGTGTGGATCTCTCGGGCGTTAAACACATTTTGACGAATGCTCCCGGTGAATATTTAGCTTCAGGAAAACGTTGTAACCATGTAAAACACACTTTATGTGACCGTGGGAACCTTTAGGATATTCTCTTCATCTAAAGTGTTACACAGGTCAACACAACCCTAACCCTCAAATATTACTGTGACTTAACCTCAGGGCCAACAGCCCTGAGTGGGTCATGTCACTGGTGCCGTGCATCACCCGCATGACTGTGAAGAAACTTTGAAACCACTCTGGTCGAAAGTGAGAACACGAGGTCTGTATTTTTCTTAAAAAAATGTTCTGGGTAATGCATTGTGTGGTCTTAAGAAGTATTGCATTATTTTATGTGCTATACATAGAGATAAGACATATTACATTATTGTGAGCATTATTGGACAATAAAGTTTTGAATCTTGAATCTAAGTTTGAAAAACAAAAAAAGTGACGTGTGAATTCAATCCTTCCTGTGTGATTTTATGTCATGAAGGTTTATTTTTGGACATTCATTACGTTTTATTGCTAATTCATTCAATTCAATTTCTGGTTCCTGTATTACCTCCCACGAGGTTTTCACCCTGTCATTTCAAAGTCCTGCACAGATTTCCCACGAAATTTGGAGGAAGGATGGTGCACGGGCCAAAGAAGAACATTACATTTAACTTCTTTTCATACATTTCCCAGAGAATCATTTATGGATCACGATTTAAGGAGTCAGGAATATTTAGGGGACTGATATCTATGATTATTGGACCGTGGCCGTGGTTTACACTCTAGTACGTGTCGCTGTAGCTCTTTAAAGTTGCTGTAATGCTGTAAAATTCAACTGTTTTACTGCTTCATTATTCGGCTTGCTCCAACTCTTCATTAAATCTAAATGATGTTTACACTGATGCAGTATTCAAACCCCTGATGACCACTGTGTTTTGTTATGTCTGCAGCATTCCACCCTCGTGCATCATTTATATACATGTACCCTGCATAGGTGGTGTCTTTGACAACTCTGAAATATTCATTAGGATTTGAAACCAAACAAAACAAAGGCAATACTGATTTAAATTAGAACTTTAGCTTTGATTTCTTTTTCTTTCATGTGGGATTCAAGTGACTGGGCTGTAAACTTTGAATTTTCTCCTCCACGGCCCACAGTTGTGCCCCCCCCCCCCCCCCCCCCCGTCCTTCCTCCCATCAGCCTTTCATGTGAACAGGCTGCTAACTGCTGGCTCCATCTGAGCGCTCGTCCCCCTCCCGGGGCACTTAAGGTAGCATGAAGGGGGGGGGGGGGGGCATGGGGCCAAATGGCTTCATAGGATTAGTGGCATTGTCAAGGCTAGACCCCAACCACAATCAGCCCTGTAATATCCCGGCTTGTCCTCAATACACAACCTGAAGCTGCCAGGAAGGGACCTGTTTGTCTGCTCCTCCAGCCCCCCCCCCCCCCCCCCCCACACACACACACACACACACACACACAGGCACTTTGAAATTCTGCTCAGCCGTCCTTCAACTTGGACCTAAACCGGAGCCCAGGCAGGGAATCGTTTATGCTTTTCAGGCCGGGTTCAGGCCGGTGCAGAATCATCAGCAGCTGTTGTGATCGTATGTTGGAGACCAAGCAAAAGGATTTGAACGATTATAGATTTGCGTTTAATCTGACACCTCTTCTGGTCATTTTTACATTCTCTCCATGATTTCACCACCAACGTCCCAGCAGCCAAAGTAAAAACCAAGAAGACACCAACATTTACCCACAATGCCACAGTTTGGAGACAGAGCGTGTGAACTTCACAACAAAAGGCCTCAAAACATCTTTACCTGCCCCCCCCCCCCCCCCCACTCGGTCCATCCTGACTACACCCCCCACCCCCTCGGCTGTTTAGACTCCGCCCTCTCTGTAATAACCAATCAAGTTCAAGGCTCGAACATCTCAAGGATAGAGACCCCTGATGGATCTGACTTCAGAGTTGGAACTTCTGACAACAAGGCAGCACTTTAGTCTCTGAACCTCGAGGATCCACTGGGAGAACGCAGAGAACAGGACTCAGGAACATGCAACACTTCTCTGGTGAGTTTACGTCTCAGTATTGGTCTTTTCTGTGTAGAATGAACGTGTGCATCTTGATACTGGATCTAGTGATGCACACAGAGAGAGATATTTAATGTAATGCTTTGTTTTTGGGCTGTAGGTCAATTAATTCCAGTCTTGCAAGATGCATTTGGTTATGAAGCATTAGAATACTTATTTTATCCCCAGATTACTTTCTTCCGTTAATTGAAAAATGAGCAATGTTACTGTTTCGAAGAGGAATAAATACAGAGATCAATCTTTTCTATTCTCATCCCCACAGCACATAATAAACTCTGATCGCAGGGAGATATAATCTGGCTGCTTTGTAAGAATTGTTTTAAAACTCTAGACCTCCAGCTGCAGAACTGTTGAAGATGCTTATTTCCATTGTGTCCTCAGACTCTAAATCGAACATGAGCGTGCCTCGATCCCCTGCAGCAGCAGACTCCTACCAGCAGGGCAGCATCAGGATGATCCTGGAGAACTCAGACCTCTGGAAGTCCTTTGACCACATCGGAACAGAGATGATCATAACAAAGCATGGGAGGTAAGATCAGTCGATTACTGAGCTGGGAATTGAGGGTAATTCTGGCTTCTTGAAAATAGATGTGTGTGAAAAGTGTTGCAAAGCAAAGAATTTGTACATATCCTACAGTTCCGTGTTCAAGGTTCACAACAATTTGATTTCACTTGCAAAGAAAACATTTGAAACCTTCACTGGCTGATGATTTTGTGTATTTGTTTCAGGAGAGTGTTCCCCCACTGCAGCGTCAGTCTGACGGGGCTCCAGCCTTTTGCCAATTACATCGTCATGATGGACATGGTTCCCATAGACAGCTTCAAATACAAGGTAAACACACGTGTATCATTGCACATTTTTAAATTCAGGGACTAAAAAGTGTGTGTTTGTAAAAAAAAAAAAAAGCAGCAGTTTGCTCTGCAGCCAGACTCGGCCCTCCCCACTGTGGGCCACACCGCTGCATATCAAAGCCTTTCATTGCTTCCTGTTTGTGCACTCACAGCTGGAGGCCCAATCAATTAGCATCCCTCCTTATTCACGATCAGTGAGTGAGGGGCAGTCGACCATCCACAGTCAACAGCCTCCTGCATCAACTGATGTGGCCCATTTGGTCACAAATACTGCTCTTAGCACACACTTGAAAACAATGAAGTACACTATAAAGGTTTTAAAGTACTGTAGGAGAGCTGTGAATGAGTTTACAATGGAGGCGACTGGGGAGAAACAGGGATTTTTACGATTTACGCAAAAAAAAAAAAATCTCATTAAAATCAAGGAGCAGTAAACAAGAGCCTCCCTGAACCCCCCCGTGACCGAACACCACAAAGAACATCCCTGCGATTAATGACAAGATTTCCTCCACCACGAGAAAAAAAGAAAAATCATGTTTCATGAAATTGATTAATCAAGTCTTGTCCTGAGGTCTCAACACTCACCCTTGCATCCCTCCCCCAATTTCTCTGTAGTGGAAAAAGGATCAGTGGGAGGTCGCAGGGAAGGCAGAGCCCCAGCCCCCGTGTCGGACATTCATGCACCCAGACTCCCCTGCCACAGGAAGTCACTGGATGAAGCAGTCACTGTCTTTCCTCAAGGTGAAGCTCACCAACAACACCTTGGACCAGCACGGCCACGTAAGACACAACCTCGCTATCTTTAAATAATCATACGATGCTGTTTATCCTTCTGCATTTGGCTCACTCCACTCTTCCTTTTCCCTCATCAGATCATCCTGCACTCGATGCATCGCTACTTCCCCAGGTTCCATGTGATACAGGCAGACAGTCCCTACACCGTCCGCTGGGGACCTTTCCAGACCTTCTCCTTCCCTGAGACGTCCTTCACTTCAGTGACGGCCTACCAAAACCCAAAGGTGCAGACCGACCTTCCAAAAACACACAAACGTTTGATCAAATCTGCAACTGGCAGGTCACAGAAAAAAGAACCAAAGATTAACAGTGATGTATCTTTGTCTCTTTTAAGATCACCAAATTGAAGATTGACCACAACCCTTTCGCAAAGGGGTTCAGAGAGGGAGGCACCCACTCCCACGGCAAAAGGTATGAATTAATTTGCATGCAGTCAAAAGCAACTCTGTGCTACTTTACACGTTTCTGTAAGTGTAACGCAGGGATTTAAATGTTTTTTTATCTTTCCATAGGTGTCGGAATGGAAGCCCTCCTGCAAAGAGAGCCACGCTGGACAGGAAGGCTCTTTGTAGCACATCCCCAGGTACGTTTTATAATCAACCTACGCCAACAGATACAAACCCTGGGGGTATTATCAAGTATTTTCTGTAAGCAGCGTTCCAGTGCCTCTGACATACCTGTGAGATCCCACATCAAACGTTGTATTTCCCTCTCAGACCTGCAGAGGATGCCCTCCACCTCTCAGTCGGTGCAGGCGGAGAAGGATGAGGCCTCCGTGCAGCCGTCACCGAAGGGGGGTCACCTCTCGGCCTGGGCGGCGGAGCAGGACCCGTTGGAGAGGCTCCACGCTGAGCCCCTGGAGCTGCACGAGTACGACTACAGCTGCGAAGAACAGATGGTGCCTGCGTCCGTGGCACACCAGCCCTACAGGTCTGTGTTCAGACACCAAGTGCAGGGAGATAAAATATAAACTGAAATAAAGCAGTAATACAAAAATGTATTAACCCTATAGTCAGACCAGTGCATGAAACTCACGATGATGCATTAAAATTAACCCTGACATCACTTTCTTTTCTCCAGATCTGTGGAGTTTGCCAGATTCCCCTTCCAGTCCAATGATGTAGATCCAGCGCACCCCCTCGTCCAACCCCCTCCTCACACACTCTCCACAGCGGAGCACGGAGCCCAACCACCGCACACCTACCACCACCACCATCAGCACCACCATCACCACGGCAACACAGCGGACTGGAGCCAGTACCCTCTCTTCTCATACTCCTGTTGGTGAACTTTGACCCTTTTGCAATGGGGACAGTGTCAATGGAGGATAATGTCACTAAGGCCTTGAAAAGAATGAAGAAATGCTTTTATTATGAGCGGACCAGAAACGGATAGTCCACTCCTACGGTTTGTGTTGAACATGTGTACAAAGTTTCACATATGTCCAGGACCTCATGTGTAACCTGGGCAGAAATCAGGGTTTTCTAAAATTTAGATTTATGTTCCTGCAAACGTGCTTGAGCTTTCACAGCTGTCTGTTGTAAATAGATGAACAGTGTATAGATTACTGTTTGTTTTTAGACGTATATATACTGTATATTGAGCTGTTTTCAGAAGGGAAATAAGAGAAAAATAAAATCTGGAGGTAAAAAGACTGTTGAGGTGAAGAGTCAAACATCAAGAGTTGTATTTTCTTAAAACAAAAAATGACATTGCATTAAAAAAACGACATTTTATCATAACTGTGTGAACATTTCTATTTAGATAGGTCATTGTGTATCAGTCATATCAACATTTTCATATTCAGGTTTAGATGCTAAGGAAATAAACAGCCCAATAAATGGAGATGGAGAACGACGTCCTGTCTGCTTCTATTTCTGAGAGTTAGGATCAGATTGAAGGACACAGCTCATCTGATTCATGCGATCCACTGAATACATTAAAGTAAAAATGTCAACATCCGAACGTGAGTCAGAAACCCTTAAACCAATAATGGGTTTACAACCACGTCAGCAGCTCTGCGAGGCTTTATTTAGGCCCAGCAGCAGCATTGCTTTAGGCTAAATGCTAACTAGCTCTCAGTGAGCAGGTCTTGTGTCATCTTAGTTTACTTAGCGTGCCAATTATCACTATATATAGTGCATACCGTCATCACCACCCATAGAACCAGTATTAACCTGCCGAGTGGTAACCATAGCTCCTGTTACCACCGAGATCATGTAAATAAGGAACTCGCTCTTCTCTGGTAATTCAAATACAAACAAATAGAATGTCACCCCTCTGCCAAGGTCCAGAGTCCACATCAGACTGCGTGTACACCATTAAATATCAGTCTCGTAGTTATGCCTTGTGAAAATATGAAAGAAAGTGAAAACATGTCCAAGTTTTGCCCCTTTGTCCAGATCTGTTGCAAAGATTTTATAGATTCCTCCTCTGTACTTCCACCGTTAAGTACCGTAATTCCGCACTATAGGGCGCACTGTCAACGAATGGTCTATTTTCGATCTTTTTTCATATATAAAGCGCACCAGACTATAAGGCGCATTAAGCGAAACAAAACAGTCAGTCAGTCAAACTTTATTAAACGTGTTCACAACAACTCTCCACATTGTTCGTCATTATCCGAGTCAGAGTCAGTGTCGTTGCTGTTACCTGGCAGTTCAGTGATGATTCCGGCCTTCGTGAAAGCTCGGACCACAGTTGAGACTGATACCTTAGCCCAGGCATCCACGGTCCATTGGCAGATAGTAGCGTAAGTCGCCCGGCGCTGTCTCCCTGTCTTGGTGAATGTGTGTTCGCCTTCTGTCATCCACTGCTCCCACGCAGCTCGCAGTATAACTTTGAACGCCCTGTTGACACCAACATCTAGCGGCTGGAGTTCTTTAGTTAATCCACACTGTAATGTTATGGTGAAGCACAGTATGTATTACTCCGCGACGCTCCTGACTACGGTAGCCGTAATGCTGCGAGCGGTGCGGCTCTGTAGTTTACCAAAGGCGTACTAAAACATTTTGACAGAGCGCCGTGTACCACACAAAATCGCTTCGAGGTCAGTAAGCACAACCAGAATGAATCCATATATAAGGCGCTCCGGATTATAAGGCGCACTGTCGTTTTTTGAGACAATTAAAGGCTTTTAAGTGCGGAAAATACGGTAGTTTTTGGGGTAATCCTGCTGAGAATCAAACAAACAAATGGGGGAACATAAGCAGGGCGAGTTCGACCTGACACAGCGATGACAGTCAGCGAGTGTGGAGTTACCATCATTGTCTGGCATAGTTTCCCCAGCAGAAGGCCGGAGCGTCTGTGCTGTAAATGTTTTACGAGAGAGGGAGAGAGAGGACATATCTGGGACACGAGGGGGAGCAGACACTGCAAAAGCCTTTTTCTAGAGCACATAAAGTTTTTTATAGATCAATATTAAAAGAAATGTAGAAAGAAGCGCATTTCATCCAAGAGGTCAAGACACAAATGTTCCCAAACATTGAGCAGGTATTGTTATAGTCACTCAGACATGCTGCCTATAGGGAAGCTTTCAAACTGTGACCCTCTGAGCACATGGTGGCCGTTCCACCCTCCATGTCTTCCTGTGGCAGCCTGGGTCATCTGGGTCACCCACATACAGCAGCTCATCCTGGATTCCTCTCACCACGCTGTGAAATGAATCATCGAGCACAGATGGGGTCAATTAGTGTGCTCGAGCTACAACGGCAGCACCAAAGGGCATGTGAGCATTTGGTCAGGACTTCAACCAGAGCGAAGCCAATTCCATGAGATCTATACTAACCCTCAACGATACCATGAAAAGATCATGTCCCAGAGAGTGGAATATTTTACATGATTGAACCACACTGATAAATACACGTATTCAATTTGTTTGCTCGTCTGCTGGAGGGTGGGGGGGGGGGGGGGGGGGGGGGGGGGGGGGGGGGGGATATCTATAACTGGAATGAGGTGTGTGGATGACACACTATTCTACAGATGGCCGTGCTGGTTTGGCTGATGAATTAATTTGTTTAACTGGCACAGGCACAGGGACATATTTACATACAGACAAGCATTATGCCTTATAGACCATTTCTATCTGCGCCATGGTGCATCCAATAAACTGTTACATCATCTTGCAGATTCAAATAAAGAGGGTCTAGTGGTAACATCTTATCGTTATCTAAAGCTCTTTTGCCAGCACCTACATTTGTGTCATATTTCTCTTAGCCGATGCATCCGGAGTCTTCAGTATACGAAAGACATAACATTTTATTTACGCATTTCCTCATACTCATGTTGTCTGTACCTGGTTTTGTTAAGGGCTGAACAAACAGCCGCTGTCGATGCCCGTCTGAAACGTCGCCCTTGAAAAGTTTTCCACTCCCCTCCTCTAGGTCACCTGACTGTCTTTTAATAGCACTTCATTAAAATTCATTAATTGCTTCCTTTCTCCTGGGCGTAGCCAGATATCAAAACTGGAACTGTCAAAAATTAGAGCACAAGCGAGTGTCCTGTGCTCCAGATACACAACCTGTGATGCCAAACACCACCCCCCCCCCCCACACACACACACACAATCATCTCCAATAAAAACAACAAGCACATTGACAACACCACAGCGACTTAAAGAAGTAGACGTAAATTTTATTTACTTGTTCTGTACATAAAGGGTCAATACCAGCACAGGTGTTAACCATGGGAAATATTAACACATGTAAATGGTATAAGAAAATAAAAGGCACAATTTTCAATTCTTAAGTACAAGACAGGCTTTCCTAGAATATGAGAAGAGAGCACAGTAATACTGTTAATGCCATTACAAATAAACAACTCAGAAGCATGAGAAAAGCGAGTTCACCTCAAGAAAAGGAACTAATCAGGGCATATTGCTTAATTAGTAGATTTCATTATGTCTGATGAGGAAAACCCCCACACTGGTTTGTTTGCACAGACCAGAGGGGATTCAAATAAGAGAAACCTATATTCAATAAGGAGACGAATGACATTAAGCAGCATTCGGCCGAGTAGAAACATCTCCCCCGGCCAAGAGGTCATGCACAGAGGCAACCAGCAGGCATTTTTCCCTTTTGTAAATGTCACCTTAGGTACTTTTTGTTTAATAACATCACTCATTTTAACAAAACTAAAAATGCTTGATTTAATAGCCGACTACAAACAAAAATTTGGATACAACTAAAAGCTGCAGTTACTCAGAGTGAACGGCTGAGTAATGATTTGAACAGAGAGCACTGGGAAGGGGGGGGGGGTACACGTGAGCAAAACATTTTTTTTTTTTTTACAGCAGAAATGTAGGGGGGGTCGGCAATGTTTTCGTAACCGTTAGATCCTCAGCTCCCACTAAACAAACTGAATTGGTTGCAGCACAGTTTGAACTAGTCCGATGGAGTCCGTTTGCATAAAATGAGTAAAAAATTGTGCACAGACTGAATGATGAAGGAATAGAGCAGGTTGTAACATCACATTTAAAACATATGATTAGAGAGGGCGTCGCATGCACTAAAAGATGCATTTACTATCTGGGAAAAAAAGGCATCTCATCGGCTCGCTGAGACATTTCCACATTTCCTGACCTACACCACTGACATAGCAGAGCTTCTCGTTTCAGTAAAAGCCTTTAGTCCCGAGTGCTCATGCTGCGCTTTAAGCTAGCTGTTCAAAGCTCTGCACTTCACTGGAAAAAAGTTGGAATATATCTTCCAGAGCTTGTTGCTGTTGGCACTAAACAAACCTGCTCGTCTATAAATTTTAATAGAATGAGAATGGCAGTCAAGCGGTACCAAGTGGGCATGCAAAAAAAAAAAAAGAAGACCCTCTCTACAACACATCTTCTTGATGTCTCCATTAAAAATAACAATGAACAAAGAAATATTGTTGATCAGGTGGCACAAATAAGGAACAGATGAGATGACATAATGGCCACGTCATCTCATCAACAGAAGGATAAATAATCTTGTCAGCCAGACTTGTGCCAGGTTGGATGGGATTATCGGATCTATAATGTCAAATTACAACTGCGATCTTCCACAACTGCTACCTCCTGACTCCGGTCGCACATCACACACACACACACACACACACAACAAAGAACCGTCAACCTGAAAATTCTCATGGCCAGTAAGTGTGTGATGGTTAAATTACAAAAGTGACTGATTGTTGATTGTTTGGGGGAAATAAGGTTTTGACTGGCTGGTTAACTCCTCATAGCCTCAGTGCTCTCCCAAGTCCAAGTCTTCGTACAAACGTCTCAGCATCAACTAAACAGTCGCACACCAACGCTTTCTAAAGTCCCCAAGACTTCAAACATAACAAATACTCACAAATCAAATAAAAAAAAAACTAAACAGACATTGATGTAATGTGGTAAATATCTATTGTGAACACACTCCTACACACATGCACATATACATACACACACACATACACACACACACTCACACTGATGCCCAGTGATCTGGAAATGAAAAGGACACTAATGCGAAAAAACACTGGCCAGCCTGGAACCAAGACACGGGAAAGGGGACGGGGGAAGAAGTGGGGTCAGGTTTTTTTAGTTTGGATCCGCTGTCCAAAGCTGTAAACAGTCAGTAAGCCCTGCGACGGTTGGCAACGAGCGGGGCCGCAATCGTGGTACAGCCCCAAGCAGGCAAGCACGTAACGCAGTGACAATGGCGGGAAAAAGGGGGCGTCGGCCAGCAGACTTGGGTACACGTCGATACTGGCAAGAGGCTCCAGTGGGAGGTCAGTCACACTCATCCGGATTCTGGGGGTCTATGATTTTGACGTGGGTGAATGGGAAGAGGCCTCGTCGTCCGTTCACCTCACCCTCCCACTGACCGTTTATGTTCATCCGCGTAACCTTGACCATGTCACCAACCTGAGGGGGAAAAGGACAAGAGGCGGAGTTACAGGAGGTGCAGTATATGAGTCACAGAGGTAAAAATGTACTTATTGCATGTATCACAGTTTAAGTTCGGTCAAGTTTCAGTTTCACATCAACACTTAATGAACATTTCATAGATGAGAAGAAAATAACCAAAACAAGTCAATTCCATGTAATTGTCACTAGAGCTCAACCGATTTATCGGTTAGCTGATAAAAACGGCATATAGTGCATTTACATTGCATGTTAAAATGTAGAAACTATTATATTTATTATAAATATTTGGTTGCATTTGTCTATTCTTTATATTTATAGTTATAAGCATTTATGGTAACACTGTAAAATACCAAGCCTTCTCTTTGTCATAAGGATTTGATAATGCCATCTTGGGAATCAGAGATTTTTGTTAAATATATATTCGCCAATATAGACAAAGAGTGTGAGCTTCCCCATCAATGAGTACAACCGATTTCACAAATTACCCTTTTTCAAAATAGGATTTTCTCCACATGCACATTACACTGTGGTTTTAACAGATGACAAGGGACCACAGAGCGGCCGCTCAGAAGGGTTAGTGACACTGTATGTGACCCCAATCTGTCAAAGCCACGTTCTTCATCAGGATTAAAAAGGGGGAAAGTCGCCATCGTGATTGAAACGTGTATGTTTAAGGCACCATTTGTAGCTTAAACTTCAAAATGAGGCTTCAAGGACATCCAGTCCTAGACATCATCTGTAACAATAATCCTTTACGCCACTCTGAAATGATAAGAATGCTGCAAAGTCATAAAAGCTGCTGTGAAATCTGCATGTCAAAGAATTACTTCCATCGAATCTGCCAGTTTGAAAAAAATTATGACGATGAAAACTTAGATTAAGATCACAAAAAATTGAATAAAACATGTGAAGGCGGAAAATATTGCCTTTAAATTTCCAAAGTTTCAGATGTGAAGTGCTGGATTACTGTTATGAACGCAGACTAAAACACTCGAGAGTGTTGAAGAAATCCCTGTAAACCCAGTACTTTAGAAACAGATTCAAAACAGATCAAATGTATTATGACAACGCAAAAGCTCCTGGTAAAAGGGATATGGCAAAATCATCATAAAGAATCATGAATTATGAAAGCAGTAAAAAGCAGAATAGTACATTGCAAAACAAATGAATGCAAACAAGAAGGACATAACCTGATTTCATTTATTGTGGACTGTCTGTCTTTGAAGTGGATAAATAATGACTCAGGGCTTCTGCTTCTTAAACCCCACAGGCCCCGAAATAGCCACAGTACAAAACGAAAGGGTTTGTCCTGCAAGCCACGACTTTCTCTGAGGCAGACACGGAGAGAAGGGATAAGATGAGACATGTTGAAGTGCGTGTTCTTGGTGAAAAGAAGAACTGTAAATCAAAAATATCACAGGATATACTATGTTCCCCCCCCCAAATGGTTGACTTCTATGGTTTCCTGGTGTCTTTCTCCCCTCAGTTCAAGTAATGACAATACTTATTGGTCAGTAACTAAAAATTATAGATTTCTCAGAAATCCCAAAACAATGGATGTCACAATACCAGTAATTTGGTGGTCAGTGCCAATACCATTGAAATGTCATCATTTCACAACGTGTGTTCATTCATCTATGGATCAGTCTAAAGTCATAACATGGACAACATGTAGAGACACAGCTGAACCCACTGAAACATAGGAGGGGGGGGGAGAAGGGACACTAGCAGTTATAACTTCAAGCCTACCAATGGTAAATCCCAAAAATATGTTTGCTGACGTTATCAAATAAACTTCATTCAACCAGGGCAACAGACGGTGAGTTTCAAGTTTATTGTGCACATCATTGTGGACACAATCAGCCCCGACAGTTTGATGGGCTAATTTCCCTGAGGCGAGAGAAACCAAACCAAAAGAAAGCTCCTTCTAAACAATCGTGTACCTCTTTTAAAACATAAATTAGCTGGTAAACTCTGATTACTATAACACAGGTAAACCTGACTGTTTAAAGGGCGATTGCCTCCTTTCCCATTGCCAGAGGAGAGGTTTGCCTTCCTGTCTACCGTGACAACAATGTGCAAGTAAGGTTTGCTGTTAGCGTCACAATTTTCCTTTAGATTCTTCCTCACTTGTTTTGGGTCTGAGACAGAATGGCACCAGTCTGAAGCAGTTGCGGCCTCATGGATTTGAACAGCCTCTCTTTGTCCACTGGATTAACAAAACTAGTTAAGTTCAGATGCACTTTTCACAACAGCAGCAGCACGTCTGAGGTGCAATAATGTAGGTCGAGAAAATACTGTTGAATAAGAGGCAACGTGACTCATAATTTCACAGCAGCTATATGCTCACCATCTGGGTGGACATCTTCATTTCCAGTCTGCGTGGTGACAGAGAACAACGTGCATGTTTGGCAGATGGGAACGCAGACTCGAGATAGGCTAGGCTTGATAAAGGCATTACTGATTGAAAACAAAATATTGAATCAGTTCAAATACACACATTTGAGACCAGCTTATAACACCAAACAGATAATAATCCATGCAATATAGTATTTTGGATATTCATTTGGGAATGAAAGTTGTAGAGGATTGGGAAGCTGCTTTCGAGGAGTCTTATAACTATTTTTACAGGGAGACGTGGATCTAATAAATCGTCCTGGATGAGAGCAGTTTCTGAACACCCCACTGCTGAACTGTACGATCACACAGAATATCCTAGCACAAGTGCCAAGGAAGGTACGTTTCTATTTGCCCTCACTCTGTCTCTCCGTGTGGAGCTGGTTAAATGAACAATTCGTTAATTAAATTATTATTAAATGGAAAGTTCCATCTCTGCTCAGTGCAGCCGGTGACAGAAAATGGGTGGTGACAGGCAGCGGAATGGTGCAGACATTTCTTATTGACCCGTTTAACTCAGTGTCCAGCAGAATCAGGTCTAACGCATCTCCTGTGTTAATTGTCGTCATCAGTTATTGATTTAAAAAAAGTGTGAAACAAGGAGGAGCAGAGACGACAGGAGTAATTTTGTTAGAGGGAGCAGGCTAACCTTTAGCAAGAATACCATTCACTAGGTTTAATCATGGTCCAAATTTACACTCATTCTTGTGCAAGAGTCACAGGGACTAGTATACCACAGTGCACCACTTCCTACAACCACTCACACACTCTCGCTGACGAACAGCAGCAGAGCTAGGGTACGATTATGGAAGCACACTGACAACACTGTGTGTATGTGTATATATATATATATATATATATATATATATATATAAAAAACACACTGACGTGTGAAAATGTGGACCACGAAAAACATCACCATGGACGTTGGGGGAAGGGAAAAACAAGTCTAGCATCTCAACAAGCATTATTATTAGCAAGCATTTAGCTGCAGTTTGTCATCTTTGCTCGTGCTGAGCGTTGCTATTGCAGGTAAAAATAACTCTGTAACACCTCTGTTAACAAAGTTAAGAGTGTGACATTCAATGTGCCAGTTACACAGGGTATTTAACATGTTAGGATCGAGAAGTGTGGGAAAGGGCAGAAACACCAACGATTTGTAGCAACCTGTCAGTGACATACAGGTGAAATGACGTTAATCTATTATTGCCCTAGGTATGGTATGTATGCTAGAGGTCCACACATGCAGCTTACTAAATTAAGGTAATGTGAAGTAAACATGATCCTATAATGTACGCTCTTAAAGGATGTGTTCAAAGATTCAATCTGAAATGGTCAGAGCAACGACCAAAATGTCAGAACTTCATAGTTTCAGATCACTCAGAGCAGACAAACGACCTCACAGTAAAAAGACAACATCTATTTCCTTGTGTCTGTCAAAAAACAAAAACAACCCATGAGAATACTGTGAAAGTACCTGACCAATAAGCAGTATTTGGTAGTACTGTTCAAATCTTAATGATAGCCATCTCTAGCTGAGCTACCTTTCATTTGCATCCCTCCCCCGAGGGCATAGCTGCAGCTCGCTCTCCTGTCAGAGCTTTTGGGAGTCCCACTATAGATGTGGAGTGCACACCGAGCATTAGATCGCATGCTTCAACATGTTAGTACAGTCAGGGCAGATTTGTATTAGCCAGAGTGCACTGCTGAGAAATGCCACAGTGCTGCTGCCTGTTTAGCAGCTAGCCGGCTAGCAAGAAGACAAAGCCACTGTGCGCTACAGACAAACAGTCCAACTGGGTTTCTAATTTCTTTTCAGACGAAATCAAGTGACAACATGTAGACAAACCACACTACACCACCAGCTCCTTCACCCAACCGTGACTTCTAGTAAAATCTGAAGCCAGAGAATCAGTGTCTAAAAGTGTCCATGAATGCTAGTAGCAACATCACAACAACATCAGCACGTCGTAGGATGACAACTTGCAGCAAATGAACATGAATCACCTGCAGACAGGGTGTGGTTTCACTTAAACCCCCAAAATGTCATAATAAACATAAACAGAGGAGGTACATTTGTTATAGCCAGCGAGCAGTAGTACGAGTGTAGTTTTCAAGAAGCACCACAAGTCACGGTACCACAGTTCCATATATAGAAACAGTGATGTGGCTGTGGTAGGTCTGTGGCCAGCACTGGTGTTTAACCCGATGTGCCTTACGAGATACTGACTACTGCAATTTAAATGGAGAATACAGTTCAACATTTCAAGAAACGGTGCAGTGTCAGATATAATCTGCTAAACGTGTGAAACGGACAATTCCTCATTCTTTCTTCGAGGGCTGTCCAAATCTGAGACATTTCCAAAAAACGGCAACAAAGTGAAAATAAAGAATTGTAAAAGAATGATCTTTTGTCATTACCATACCAATAAAACAAAATTGCTTAAGGCGTCTACCAACCACGGAGCTATCGTGTGGTCATTTGAAGCAGATTCTCTTCATAAAGTGAAATACTTCTGCACTCACAAAAATATTCTGTGTTGTATCTTCGAAACTAAAACTGAGGTATTGAATTGTACATTATTGTTTGCATGGAAAAGGCTGAGTTGGTCCCCAAGTGTCCCCAACACTGCAACTGGTGCACATATTATCAAAAGATAAAAACCAGGCCCTGTAGCTTTAAACCAAGTACAGTTGTAGCTAAGGCTCAGATTTAATCCATGTTGTTACAGTACAGAAGAAAAGTACTACTGGTTACATGACAAACAATGAGCTGGATTTAGAACACGACCTGTGATCTGAAAATATTACGGATTTTTTGCTCTTAGCGATGTCACCAAATTTTTCACCAAAAGTAAATGCGTTCAAAGCTCAACACTAATCTTGTCTGCAGAATTCACCGATTTAAGCTGCCTTTATGAAGACCAAACAATTTGGTGTTAGCTACAATATCCCATCTTTTACAAAAACAGCATATTATTAAGGTGTAATATTTAACGACTGGTGATTTCAATGTGGTCATGGAGTATGGAGGAAGAGAGGACAGAAAGACCACAGACAAAAGGCACATTTTAGATCAAATAGAAGGCAAGAATTGAAATTGAGCGTTGAAATACCTCTAGAGCAAGAGCCGTTTTATCGTAGGCACATGGCACTCGTCTCTGAGTGGCCTTTGCCATGACAGGGCCGTTCTGCATGGACGGTAGAGGATTGATAATTGCTCCGGGTGTGCCAGGGGGCAACGGCGATGGCGTCTGGGGCTGAGCGTATGCGTGGACGAGGGCGTGGGATGGCTCGGGGATCCCGTAGCTGTTGGAGTTGCGAGATCCGTGGGAAGGCTGGCCGGGGTGGGATGGGGGTCGTACCACTTTCTCCACGTAGGGCACGGGGATCATCCCGATACGCCCCTCTTTGCTCTTGGCGCTCCACCACTGCTCCTCTGGCTTCTCCAGGATGATAAGGATCTCCCCCTTCTTGAAGGGTAGGTCCTCCGCATCGCTGCCAGTGAAGTCGTACAGAGTCCGCACATACTCCAGGTTCTCGTCTGGGCCGCCCATTGGCTGGATGGGAACACTCACTGTGCTTGGGTACCTTGGGAGATCACGACCAAGGGGCAAAGGAAGGAGACGTGATGAGGTTATCAGAAAAAGGAGGCCTGTGTCAAGTGGATTTCAGAAAAGCTGTAGGGTGCATGTTCTCAAAGATGGGTTTCCTCTAACACAACCAGTACAAACTACACTTGCACATGGATGTTTGCTTATGCAGTGAATACAAGTGGGAGAGCAAAACGCTTTAATCAGAGCTATGACATTGTGTCAGATATTGACATACAGGAAGGATACACACTTTTGTGCACTAAAGATATACATGCAATATCTGGTTTGAGTTAAGGCAACACTACCAACGGGTTAGTAACACACCAACCAGGGGCTTTGTTTTTCTTGGGACACCACAGAGCTTTAATGAAAGCAGTAAACTGGCAGAGCTTGTGTCAGATTTGGCAAACTGGGCGCACTGCAGACAGGTTACTGCAGTCTGACGGAAAGTGGGTCAGTATTTGGAGTTTTGGTTTATTTGTGTCCTCCTACAAATGCAGTGAAGGGGGCACTGGGTGACTTTTCCTACCTGGATGCTGGCTCGATCAGGGTGGTGGTGTCCAGGTAGTGGATCTTGTAGAACTCCAGGAGAGCCGGGAGGTGCTCGAACTCCTGGTCACCGATCTTGAACCTCTTGCTGGGCAACGAGTTGATGATGTAGTGGGACACTTTGGAGTTCTCCGACACCGACAGCACGTAGTCGCCGGGGCAGGTCGACGAGTCCCGAACCAGGAACACACCGTGCCTCTGTCCTTGTAACCGGGTCTGTGCCTCCTGTCGCGACACGGGGCCGAAATACCAGGCGGACCGGTCGGCGGAATCGAACCGAGCGGACATGATTGTGTTCAAAAAAATAATAAGTTAAGTGAGAAAACTAGAGAATAAGTTAAACCGTGTGTTGGTCGATCACCGCTGGGTGGAGGGTTCGGAGGATGGCAGGGCAGGGCATGTGTCGCCCCGGCCGACTGGATCGGGTTGTTCCCCGAGTGATTTCTGCACAAACGACGCCGGCTCCGGAGGTTTCTTCCGGTTTTTTTGTTTTTTTTAAATAAGCAGAAGTAATAAAATAAAATAAAAATACAACAACAACAACCTGGTGTTTTCTCAGATGCAGGCTGCGACCGGCTGGTTCCAACTTTGGAGCATAATGTGGCTCCTGTGCTCGGCAGCGAGTGGAGCCCGGAGGGAAACTTAACACAGGACGAAGCAACAAATGATGAACGAGGCCGCTTCCTCTTTTTTTTTCGTTCCGAGAAACACACACCAGCTCCGGTTCCGGCGAATCCTCCGCCTCGCTCGGTTGTCAGTTAGCGGGGGGGGGGGAACAGGGGTGGCGGGGAGGGGTGGGGGGGGAAACCAAATAAAAAAGATGGCCCCCTCACTTCTTCCTCTTCTTCTTCTTCTTCTTTATATCCGCATGTCGCCGGTGGGCAACGCGGCGCGGTGGCTCCTCGGTGTCACGGAAACGAACCCGCTCCTCGACTCCTCTGAGGCGGCGCGGGGAGAAAAATGGCGGCTCGCGACCAACACGTCCTCACACAGAAAAACGATCTGACGGCGGCGGCGGCTCGTGTCCCGCGCGTGCATCTCTTCTCCTCCTCCTCCTCCTCTTCCCCCCCCACCTGTACGTCGCGCCGTGGCTCCCGCGTGCGCTCACCGACAGCAGCCCGCGCGAGGGATCCCCGGGGCTTCACGAGACTTTATTTTTTTATATAAATACTTTGACCGTGTTTTCCGCTCGTGCCCCGCAGACACCAGCAGCAGCGCGAGAGTACGGGACCCGGAAAATGGCGACGGGAGGGCGGGTCCCGCTCTGTGGATGACGTCACCGACGAGGAGTGGGCGGGGACAGCCCCCCCCCCTCCCCGTGCACGGAACAGAGCTGTCAATCATGTTTCCATGACACAGCGACAGTGACGTCCAGAACGGATCAATTTTAAACAAGAACCGGATCATAAATAAATGAACCGTTATCGCTGCCTTTGTTTTTTATAACTCTCTCCAAAAGCTCAGTGAGACAATGTCTGTGGTGATGAGGTGCGATAAAAAATAAAATATAATTAAAAGGAGTGATCAGTGAGCTTTGATCCACAACAACAACCTGAACAATGTAAAAGATGTAGTTGTATGTGACTTATTTCATTTACTTGCTGCAGACCTCGCATTATGTTATGTTCTTTTATAGAACACGTGCCATAGACTGTACCATATGGAATTTTGGGGGGCTGATACAAATATTATGTACTATTGTTATTAATAATAGTTGTCAAAAATAGTTAATATTAATATAATCCATTCAGAGGTAAATTTGCCTATATTTACCTTATGATGATAAATGAGTGATTGCAAAGTGTTTGCTCAGTCAACAACTATTTACACTAGTAAAAAGTTTTTTTATATTTCCCTTTTTCCATTTCCTGTTGCTCTGCAACTTCCCCCCTCCATTCAATCTCAGAAAAAGTATTATCTGGCACAAGAGCGTGACACATCAATTTTGGCCCTCCCCAACCTACCCAGCTCACAGCACAATATGCTGAAAGGGAGAGAGTGAATTAAAATGCAGGGGACAGTGTCTCCAAAGACGCCTTTACAAAGAGTAATGCCAAAAAACTAAAGACAAAAGCGTTGGAAAACACTGACGACCCTGACAGGCTGTCCAATGAGGTGGGACAACGCCTGCTCATCGATGACAGTAGAATATACAAAGAGCTAGTTCTGCTTCTCTGGTTGTCAAAGTTTCCGATGACCCTGCCTGATGAGGCTGCAGCTGGCAGAGAGCTGCTCTCATCACTGCAACACTGTCTGAATCTTAATAGATTTGCTCCCACTGGGCTTTACTGGCTAACGCCTGCCAATTCCCACATTTCCACAAAGACACAGTGATGCAACAAATTGGGATGAAAAAGCCTAACAGGACTTTCTCCTCTGCAGACCTATTAGAAAAATAAAGATACTTACAAACTCATATTGTTTGTGCATTTTCACAAAAGACTATTTAACCAAGGTTCAATCCTTTGTTTTGACCAGGTTATGTGTTATGAGTTAGTTTCCTCAAAGTGATGAAATCAATAGATTAACACAGATTTATTTTCATTCTTCTGTGAAGAAAGGAAATAAATTAAATTCCTGTGAGGTTTTGGAAATGGTTAAGACAAGTTATGGCAAACCTGCGTGTGACCTGCTGACGATTTGATCTGTTTCTTGTTTATACATAACAGCGATGTCTTAAACCTGTATTTGTATTGTCTGGGCTGGTGCAAAAAATGTCACACAAACTTAAAATATATAGAAGAGGTCAAGCACAACTGTGGCCTTGTGTACATCTGGCTGAGTTCAAATACAAGACTGTACCATGACAATCCACTAGGGTTTCCTGTTCACTCTACTTCTACATTAAAAGACAAAGGAGACAAATCCGTGCCCTTAAGGAACAGGATTACTGTAACCACTGCTGTTGGTTATTGGCTGGGCTGCTTCCTAAGAAGCGAGTGTGGTAACAGTTGTATCACATCCTATGTACAGTCCCAGTTAATTACAGCATGATCATTCCATCGAAGTATGAAGAGATGTTTATTCCGAGTGGCTCGAGAGGCGAAAGATGCAAAGTCAGGTTCGTTCCAGGAACTATCTGCCCCGCCTGGCTGCATGCAGTTCTTAACCTGCCCCGTGCTGTTGCACAACTAGCTTCGACTCATGTTTTGAAAGTAGGCCAAGTGCTGATGAATGGGTTTATTTTCCCATGAGTGAATATAAAGCTGCAGACACAGAAACCAGCATTTTTCTCACTTATTTTGAGTCAAATTCTCGTATTAAATATAAATCTGGGAGGAAAAACACAGGCACAATTCTGTTTTGTGTTCAGACAATTTATTACAGTTTTCTGTGTTAATCTTGCTCAGTTGAGTAGCAGGTATATGACTGGTGATACCTGCTCAGTCAGGACTCGACACTACTAAACATACAGTGGTGACCAGTACAAAAACACCTGAGAAATAAGCCTGTGAGTTTCATTTCTCATAAATTACACATGGAGGCTTTTTACTTTGGTTGTTTGCACTGTTTTTAATACTTTTCAGCTGTTTTAAAAGTGACAAGTCATCAGTTCCAGACTGGTATTAGAAATATTTCAGTATTTCTGCCATGAATTTGGCAGAATTAGAGCAAATGTGCAGTGAAAACCCAAATAAACCTAAACTAACATCAGACTCAGTTTAAATGAGCAGCCATATCTAAGTCAGATGTGGTCATTGTTTGGTGAAAATGAATAAATAAATACATAAATTATCTCCAGTACAAAGCTAGAATTGAGACATTCTTTCTCCTCTTTTGTCTGCAGAACTAAAAGCTTTTTAGTCATTTTGTTTTTCTTTATATTACCTTTACCATCCAAGTACATTTCCATATACATACACTCATTGTGCAATCATTGCATCACTGGATAAGAAGGTTTGTTTTCGAAGGATTGAGAAAGCCCCAGTCCTGAGGATGACGTCGCTGCTGCTGTGGTGGTTTTGATATGGTCAATGCACAGTCCTTTTAAAACGGTCTCTCTGCACGGCACGAGTTCTCCTCTGTCTTTCTGCGATGGTGGAGCTGAGGCTCTGCTTGAGGGCTGGGAGGACCACGCCAGAGTGGGAGGGTTCAGACCTGGGAGAGGAAATATGCAGTTTGTGAATTTATCTTAGAGGGAGGTTGGAGGTGGCACTAAAAACAATGTTTGAGAGGTTTGACAAATGTTTTGTATCGAGGCAAATTAATCAAAAATCGTTTATATACAGTAAAATCACAAAGCATTGTAGGAGGAGATTATACATACGTTTTTTCTGGATACGTCTGAAGACTAAGTTTTGGAAATTTCTTTTCTTCAGATAATTTGCTGAAATGAGATAAATATTAGTCACGACTGTGGAATTTCTTTTTTCAAGCTGTACTCTATGTTGGTGATAATGAAATTTAAAATGCTCTTTATCACTTTACCGAGTGCCATCAACAAGGTAGGCCTTGGTCAGAATGTAGTTTTCTGGCGTGATCTTCTTGCTCAAGACAATATCTCTCAGCAGAGCCTTCACACGTATAATCTAAATGAAACATAGTGGTCATGAAACACTGGATTTTTTTTAAATTGCACAACACTGGAATATTCTGTTTGATGGGTACTTACTTCCTGAGACTGTAGACTGTTAGCGTTGTAGAGCTGCCGGATGATAACCTCGCACTCCTGTATTGTGGGAGCACGCGGCGGATGGGAGGGGCTTCTGTGAATCCGTAGAGGCTGTAATGAAGTGATGAGCCCGCCCCTCACCTCTGGGCCGTGGTCCTGCCGGGTGGATCCCAGAATTTCACTGCCCTCTGCTGTGCTTCTTCCCAGTAGAGTAAGATAATATTCAAACTTTAAGTAATATACAAACTATTTTGGTGGCCAAGTTGTTATATATTTGTTATGGACCAGGCTCTGAGAGGTTTTGAACTCTGCTAAGTTTAATATATTATATTTAGCTGGATGGAAATTCACCTTAGTGCCTGGTCCTGTGATGGTCGCATGTCCTGTAGCTGCTCCTCCAGGTAGAGTCCCGTATGAGCTTCTCTTCCCTGAGTTAGTGGGCGAACGCCTCGTCGACTATGTGTCGGTCCTGGAAGAAAGATGGTCAAGTATTGTTAAGTGCTGAGGTCTTAATGTTATTTATCATGCAGGATTTCACATAACAACCTGGATCTTCTTATTCTTGCAGTGGCTTTGAAGTGATGATATACTGCGTTGAAATAGGTCTTGCCATATTCTTTACATGGGAGCTATCCCCTTCAGAACTTTGATAATTTCTGGCTATCTTACAAACTAATTAACATGAGTGTTTTGTTGTAATATTGGATTTAGAGGATTAGAGGATTAGCCAAAAGCACACATTCCCAATTGGGTTAGTTTTTTAATCTATAAACTCATTCTCAATTGAATTAAACCAAAATTTGTAAGATTAAATCAAATATTGGTAACCTGGTTGTAGGAATCAAACATGTCAGCTTTAATCTATCCAAGTCCTTTAAGAAGATGTGTGCCTTACCTTTTCTACTCGACTTGGGAGGCTCCATTATCATCTTATACTGCAACTCTGCAACATCCATAACAAGAGAAATTCAGTGTGGGATGCACCGTAAGCAACGATCTTATAACACAGTCCCGGCAAACAGCTCATTCCGTGGGGGTGCAAAGACCAGGAAGTCCCCTGGTGGGTGGAGATGAAGTTATATGGAACAGCATGAGGCCTGACACCGGATCTGTGTTCACCTCCCACTGAGAGAAACCCTCCAAACCCCGGAGTTGCTATGTGACCACCGTACCTGGATTGAATGTCTCTCGTGTCAGCACCTTGTCAGTCGGACAGGTCTTTGCCATTAACTTGAATTCATTATACAACAGGCACAGACCACACAGGTTACAGGGTTCATCCCTTGAACATATGGGAAAGAATGATATGGATTGATATGATCTGATGCCCTTGAGGGCCGTGTGTCAGTTGTCCATATCACTGCAACTTTCCTCTGGGAATATAAAAGTACATGTCTTTCTATTTCTAAACTCTGAGGCTCTGGAACAGTGTCAGCAGCTTCCCATGCTTCACATATTCAATGTTTTTATTCATTTGCTATTGTTTTATTACTCAGTTTTTATTAGTTTGATGATTTTACTTGTTTTCTGTGAAACACATTTCAACCATGTTTAGGGAAGTACTATATAAATAAAGATGTGTTATTATTATAAGTCTCACAAGCCAAACCTGAGCACAAAAAAACATCTTGAACCATCTTAATGTCTTTTATTTCATAACTTTAAATATCATATAAACGTTTCCTTTCTCTCACCCTTCCTCCCTTCGATAGCTACTGTTTTTAAAATTACTATTCAATTAAAGTTTACCAACTGACTCGCTTATAGTATTTGTATTATGCAGTTAACATGTGAATTATTTATGCTCATTATCCCAAATTATTAGGCTGCATCGTCCAGTGACCTCCTATAAAGTCTCCATTACATCATGAAAGGCTGTTGTCCCGGTTCCCTTCCCCACCACCGGTACCCTTCCCCACCACCGGTACCCTTCACCTTTATTCTCCCGTCTGAGATACTCGATCTCCGCATGCAGCCTCTCCAGCGTCTCCTTGTGCTGCCGCTGCAGGAACTGGATGTTCTTCTCCAGCGAGGCGACGCGGGGGTCCGGGTCGCTGTGACCGGGCAGCTCCGCCGCTCGCCCCGCTCCCCTCTGGACTGACGGGACACCGGGGAGGGGCTGCAGGTGGTGGTGGTGGTGGTGGTGGTGGTTCGCCGCCGGTAAACGTTGCGGTTTCCCGGGACGCCCGACCCGGGTCCAGTGCGGCAGCTGGCTCACCGGAGGGAGGCTGGTACCCGACATGGCGGTGGCTCCCCCCGGCTATAGGATCATGACTTTAACCTCGTTACTAACCAAGTTAGCATCCGAGCTAGCACCACAAGCTATCTGGGTTTTCCATTACAACCATGCTCCAGGGAGGACAAGCTAACGTTACCAGTATCAGCTAGCTAGTTAGTTAGCTAGTTAGCTGCAGCCTGCTGCTTGTAAACACCTTAATTACCCAGAATGACTCTCGAAGTTCACACGCGCTTCAGTCACGGTCATACACAACGTTGCCGTGACAACCAGGCGGCCCGAGTTCAAGGCAGGTCCCGCCCCCTCCGTCAGGACTGTCAGATCCATCCACCAATCAAACGCGGTGGAGCGTTCAAACCTAACTATCTGATTGGTGGATGTAGTTGAGGGGCGGTACCCAGTGTCACGCACAAAACACACTTAAAGGTTCAGTGTGTAAGTGTTTCGGTGAAACTGCAATATGCAACCTCACCACTAGGTGTCACTAACTTCTACACACTGAAACCTTTTCTTTCTCACGTTCTTTTCCCTTTTCAAAATCTGGATTATGAGTTTTCACATTGTGCAGATTGATCTTTACTTGTTTTGTGGCTATTTTGAAATGAAAAATTATCCACAATAACAATAACTGAATTGTCATGCTGTGTGGATCGATAAAGTTTTATCTTATCTTTGTAATGTAAATGAAAAGACTTACAGGAATATGATTTTGGAGCAATTACAATGGATTGTTTCACGATCTAAAATAGAGGCAAAGAAAACGTATTAAATTTGATGATTGAACAGACAAACAAATGCAAATGAAAGTAAACCTCTGTGGTGGAGGTAAATGGCTCATGTGAACAATGTTAAAACACTGGTATGTTCCTTTAAGGGGTCTTTATGTTAAGTCCCATTACACTTGGTTTAGTAGGTCAGCGGCACCATAGAGGCTTTATTTGGCTCTTCAACTGAACAACATCCCACAGATAACGGGGATCTATTTCAAGACAAAAGCAGCCATGGTGAGGTTGAGGATTTTGTAAATTAAAGTGTCGTATAAGGATTTCTGTAGGACAACAGAGAAAACTCACATCATCTTAAGACCTGTCCTTTCACTTTATTCATGTTGCAACTCTCAAACAGTGAAGGTTACATCACACGGGGACGCTGAGTTTGTGTCCGACAGCTTTTAACTGCTCTTGTGACAACGTGGAAGAAGGAGGCGTTTTCTTTGGAAATGTGCAGGTGCAATGGTTCTGCCCTCTCTATGCCTGCAGCGTCATTTATACTGTATATATATACAATAACAACAATAACTTAATTTACAATATGTACAGGGAACACAAGGAACAAAACATGAAAATGCAAACATTCAGGTATGTTCTTCGCAAACATACAGAGAGTATGACAGATAGATTATCGTGGGAGTGCACAGAGCAAAGGCTTAATCCTTATGAGGTTACATTTAACATTTCACTTTGAACAGCAACTCAAGAGCTGGTAGAGAGTCAGTTACTTGCTCAAGGACACTTCAGCAGAGTGGAAAGGTGCTTGTCCTACTACCTGTTGTTCTCCATCATTGTATATTTCAGCTGCTGCACAAATGATCCTTATGGCAGTTACCAGCCCCTCGTTGTCATTAGGATGGCTGACAGCAATGATAACATAAAAAGTGACACATGCATCAGGTTTTTTAGAAAAGAGGTCACCACTCTCTGCTACCATCTCTTGAGACATTGCCACAGTGTCCTGCCTGAACACAGCGTCACGTGTGGAGTCTGTGGATGAGCTGATATACGGAATGTACACTCACAGAAACGATGAATACACACGGAGAATGTTCTCGGTAGAGTCGCGTCAAAGAAAACTTCAGACTGAAGATCTCTGACAAAACACAAAAGGCCACAAATCAAATACACGTCATGTATATCTAGAGAAATCTTCATGAAGAAAAACAAAACAACCTTTCCTCTGTTCTCTTCTGCTACACTGGCTTCACCTTCTTCTCTTCAGTCCTCACCACACAAATGATAAAATATGAACTTATTCACCCTCTTAATAAAGTTACAACAGAAGACAGGACAATACACCTTAGGGAAAAGAGTCGTCCTGGGCCTGGCACACAAAAGGAACCCTCAATTTGTCAGTGGATTTTGTTTTGTATGTAAAAAGTGGGAAAATCCCACTTTAATACCTCAAACGCCACAACTTCACTCATGCACACACGGAAACGTCTCCTCCAAAGCATCTCAGGTAGACGTTGACCTCTCCCATTGGCCCACAATTCAGGGGGGTTAAGGGGATGTACGGTCGAAGGTCCATATCAGCATTGCACAAATAAAACTAGCACTCCAAATCAACACATCACTTGTTTAGAAAACCAAACACAATCACCACCCACTAGCTACTCTCAAATAAAACACAGCACTATTGATGCAAATCTTTTTTTTTTTTTCTTTCAGTGTAAAGCTAATTTGTCCTTTTCCTTCGTTATGTCCTGAAGAAATCCTCCTACGGTTTCATAGCTTATACCATCTCTTCGTCAACACTCGCACATCTAACACACATCACCTCCGGACAGTAACACTCAACTAAAACTGCACTAAAAGTAGGGAAGTAGAAAATCTCTACATGAGCAAAACCTGTCCAGCAATGTCCACAAACTATTTAGCATGTTCCACTCAAGCTACAGTACTTTAACAGTGCAAAAACATTTAGCTCCCCGATCAGTCGAAAATGTTAGTTATCCAACATCGGTGTCTTTCTCCTGTCAGCGCTACATTCAAAGTTGATTATACTTGCGAAACTCTGACATTAATGACAGATAAAACATAAAAAGACCAAATACAGAATCCGACAGCGACACCTAAACTCCTGATGTATACACCTCCAGTTGCATTAATATGATTGTGATCAGGGACGCTAACAGACCAGTTTCAGTCGCTCTTGAATTAAAAGCTATAACGTGCACGGTGCAGGATTCTCTGGGCCCATTTTCTACCTGTAGCTTTATTATCCTGTTGTTTTATTCAGGGGACTTGGTCTTGAGCGAGTATAGAATCAATAAAATGTCAACTCAAGTATTTGTTTTCTTCCAAACCAGCTTAGTAAATCTAAAATAAAACATAAAGCAAAACCAAAACTCCATTTTAAAATAGTAATTTTTTGGCAACTGTTTTGTAAAAGTACCTGTACGTGCCTCCGGTCACCGACTGTAACATCGTCTTATTTACGTCACAATTAGATAAAAACAAGACAGAACAAACCGAGCAAAGCGAACAAAGGGTATAAGACAAAGAAACGTGTGACGAGCATGACTCTTTCCTGGACTTCATCAGCAAACAGCAGAAAACTGGCCCCTCCCTCCTGCTACTGATCTTATCTACCGATTTGCTTATTGCAAATTTGAAGCGTGTAGCCTATATTTACTTCTTACAGCACTATGTGTTTATATTTAGTTAAGAGCTGAACGTGGATACTTGGCAATAGTTGCTCCTAGATGTGTTCACGCCGAGTGAGAAATACCATCCTGAGTGCCATGAGCACAGTCCTCTCACATAGACCAGAGCGCAGACATTCATTTACAGCGCAAGTGCTTCATGTCCAGCACTGAGCCGGGTTTACTGTTTGGGGGGGAAGTCACTGCCGCTGTCCAAACAGACAAAGCCATTCGAAGAGCTGGATGCTTTGGTGAAAACAGACATTTTGTGGAGACTGAAGTATTTGGACAACTGAGATCCATGTGTTGTGGGTGGACATTTAGTTCGCTGGTGATGCGCACCGTGCAGAAGTCCGACTCTCAGACACAGAGTCCTGACTGCAAAGCGGTGAGGCGGCGTTCTATGCACTCCTTACCTGCAGACACAAAGAAACAGGGAAAGTGTCAGTGAGCGGTTCAACATTAATCACGTCTATAAAGACATGCAGGTTAGTTGTGTTTTGTCTTGTTGCATCCACTTTAACGTCATAGAAAATGGTGCAGGCATGAATATTTCATGGACGGTACCCGGAGCTAAGTGGACATGGCCCCTGCTTTGTGTAAGACGAGCCGATGGACATACTTACACTTGCTAACACTGAGGATGTCGTCCTGTTCAGTGAGCAGCAGAGACAAGCCCTCCATTAGCAGCAGAGCTTTGTGGTAGCGTAGGATCGATGCTTCCCCCTGGTGGAACATCTCGTCCAGCGCAGCAGCCTGAACCTGGGACGACAACAGGAGCTTGACAACATTCTAGTTGTAACTAGCACTAATTATTAACTGGATGCCCACAGATACAGCGTCTGACTGACTTTCTGAGCCTTACCATCTGCACGGTGTGGCTGAACAGCAGCCGCTCTGCTGTGATGGAGGTGATTTGGTCCATTAGACGGTGCTTCCTGGAAAAAAAACGCTCCAGACGAGTGCTGAGCGTGCGACAGGACGCCACACTAGACTTGTACAGCTCGTTCAGCCTCCTCACGACTGTGGAAGGACAGAGAATTAAAAACAAATGAATTCAGACACGTGCGACATCTCTCTCTTATCTGAGGAAATGGGTCATACCTTGTTTGACTGTAGCGGATGGGTAGAGTTTGCCCTGTTTCACTTGTTCCATGGCTGTGTGTAAGGCAGTGGACACGAGCTCTGCAGTCTTAAGGTAGAGGACCAGCTGTTCTGCATGACTGCAGACACACACACACACATACACATTTTAAAATGTAAGATGCGGAACACATCTCTGCCACCAGCTGTCTTGATGAACAAGAATCGAGACTACTAATCTAAATCTTCCTCTTTCTCTACATTCAAACTCCTCAGTCCACTACTCAGCAGAACAGAAACGTCTCAGCCGATTGCATTTCAGTCACTGTGCTTCTGTTTGCTATGGTGCAACTCTGCATTCAAACACACCTTGAAAGAAAAAAGACTTGCTTAAAATCTCAATGTAGAAATCTTTTTACTAATTTGCTTAGTTACTGTGCAAAGCCAGAATTATCTTTCCCTTCAGAGGGAATTGACAGTATCACTTCCATCAACACAAAGACTCCCAGCCTCCCCTGAAGTGGCCTTACCTCCACTCTCGGCTTAGCGAGCTTATCTGATCGGCTACCAGGCTCTGCTTCTGAACGAGGCAGGCATGAGCAACCTCCAGCTGCTCCCCCACCGTCGCGATACCACGGGCCCCAGCCACCTCCATCAGGCAGCGGGCGAAGTCCAGCGTGAAACGCAGGCTTTGCACCGTGTCCGTGTGCTCCTGCTGCGCTCCGGCAGAGGGGAGGGGAGGGAGGGAGAACGTCGGACAGGGAGACAATTTCATGGTAGAATTAGAAACGGAGGAAAACAGATGTGTTTTAAACAGGATGCAGGCATTTTGACGTGAGCTGCAGACACCTGAACTACCCCATGCTGTCTTTTATTCACACTCACTTGAGGAACGCTGAACAAAGCCCCAGATTGGTGTAAAAAAAAAAATCCTTATTTCATACATATTTAGAATAAAAAGTGATGACACCTTTATCTCTACTTTCCAGATCTGTGAGTGAAACCTGCTGCTCACCTCCATCAGCGTCTCCTCAGGCAGCTCCGGTGCCTCAAAGGTTACGGGGCCTCCCATGTTGGCTGTGATGGGATCAGTGAAACTGTAGCGAGGACTGGAAGGAGCCTCGAAGCCGTCCAGATAGGTGCCTGTCTGAGGATAGCGGCTCGTGAAGGAGCCTGCGGGGCTGACTGATATGAATGAGCCTGCAGGAGTCAGAAAAAGAGAAGTGTGAGACATAAAATCATTTCATATCAAGTGGAATACATTTTCATTGCTGTTGAATAAACAGGTAAATCACCATGCGGACCACAGCTACGCTGCTTGTTATTTCTCAAATGAATAGCTGCATTAAAATGAATGATCAAGCCACTAAGTTAGTTTTTATTTCCATAAATACTCTAAGTGACAATTACCAATTGGACAATTGTGTGTTAGGAAAAGCTGTAATTTGGGTTATTACTCCCTGAGTGGAACTAAATCTCTCCACAGCTTGGCCTCATTTAAATCTTGGGTCAGCTGAAAATCAACCCTGGATGCTTTTCTCAATCACTTTAATTAAGTTTTCACATCATGGAAATTGAAAACAGCAGCTTCCCAGTGCTCCGTGTTGTACGACATGTGGAGCATAATATTAAAGTTGCTGCGGATGTGTGGTTTGATTCCCACTTGCTGCAGAGGAAACATTAAAACAAATAACTTGTGTGGATGTGCTACCTGAGTATTTCCTCTGTCTGGAGGTTTGAGGTGGGGTGCTGCCGCTGGGAGGAGAGCCCACAGTGAAAACCACCTGTGCAGGGCTAATGGATCCAGGTGCAAGGCCTACCCCACCACCGGGGGGCACTAGAGGAGAGAGAAGAGGAATTAATAAAAGGTAAAGGTAATATATCATTGACCTCATCTGAGAGTTATAGTTTTTCAGAATTATTATAAGTGTGTAAAAGTAATTTGTATCTAATAATCACACTAAGCGACTGAAAAATAAAAACCTCACTACATACAAACCCTGTAAATCAACTGGAGTCGCCCACCTGTTATTTCTATGGCTTTTTCAGGGGTCAGGTTCTCCGTGCTGCCTCGTTCACCCCCAGGTCCGCCCGGTCCAAACGCAGCCATCAGCAGCATGTCAGTCAGACGACTGGCACTCTGAGACCTGCACCGAAAAGATGGGGGGGAAACGGAGAACATAGGAGAAAATAAACTAAAATGAAAAAATTGGACCAACATCCTTGTTAAACATGTATTATAACTATTTATGAAGCTAATTATTTCCTCCCATGCTTTAGGATTTCTAACCCCTGCCTTGAAATAAAACAGATCTGCAGGTTCTATGATAAAATGTGATTTATTTATGCTACAAATGCTATATAACAAATCAGAACATGAAATTAGATTAAAACACAATTCAAACCCAGCAATGTATGGTTTAAGAAAGACGATATATTTCCAGCTCTAAAATAGAAAACCGTAACAAATGTGTATCTGTCGGTGAACAAAAGCAACAACAACAAACTAACCTCCCAAAGTTCTTGGTGTCATCGTTCAGTCTGTGGATGACCTGTGTCTGGGCTTGTTGTCCTGGGTCTCTGGGCTCTGACGGGGCAGTCCTGCTGCACGGAGAGCCGAAGACCAAACCCTGCTGCGTGAGGAAGGTCATGAGGTTCGGGGAGCTGGGAGGCCTGGGGAATTCGAACGGAGGGATGACCTGAGGAGAGACGGATGAAATATATCAGAGGTCGGATTCGGCTGCTTGATGTGTTTTTCTTGTGCTGTGTATCTCAACAGAGCCGACTGACCCTCGAGGGGGAGCCGAGGATGGTGGGAAGGGGGCTGCGCTGCATCAGCTCGCTCAGTCTGGGGGACGAGTGTAAGGGGCGGACGGTCATCATGCCCGACGAGGGGCCGACCACCGGGTCCGAGTGCTGCTTCCTGATCTTCTGCCTGGCGCCACCAGTGACGCACTCGGAAAGACAGGGGGCACTGTGGAGCCGAGTACCCAGTCCTGTCCTCTGCGGGTGCTGCTGAGAAGTCGGCCGGGGCTCCGCATGCTGAGGAGCTGCAAAGGAAGGGGGGACAGAAGGAGGTCAGGATTTATAGATATATATTTTATTTGTCCTTTAGAGAGCAGGTGGTGTTGCAGAAAAAAGTAAATGTCAGGCAACAAGATAACAACAAATCTACAAAGAGATGGCCTTTCTGACTCTCCCACCGCCCTGCTGGCATGCATGTCCGACAGCTGAGGAACTGTGTGAAGCACAGAGGAGCCGACAGGGTGTCTGTGTGTGTGGGCGGTTCGTCTTCTCAACCAATAACTTTCAAAACTACCGACCAAAAATCTTTTAATTCCTCGTTTTATCCAACAAACACTTCCAAACCTGAATATATCTGATTCAAACCCTCAGATATGAGGAGCTTAAAGGATTAATCGATGCAATTTTTCATCAAGTAATCCAGCTGGTTCCCAACTTGCTCGTCAGGACACCCAAAGATGTCCCAAAATAAATCAGCAGGGTCAAAAGCTGATTAAAGAACCAAGAAAGAAATAAAACGTTTTAAAAGACTTGAGTCCATTTTTCTTTCTAACTATTAAAGTGTCCCTGCTGAATTACACACTAGAAACCCACAACCCAGAACGAGTGGTCACAAGTAGACACACGGGTAATGCTGAACTAATCAATTTGAGGACTCATTGATTCAACACAGCTCCGTTACAATAGAACCAACAAACAAATTGCTCACTAAAACTTTGTATTCAATACACAGGCCTAGATAAAGTTTTGGGGGAAAAACTGTGACCTGCATCTGCGAACGTGATTTTGAAAGTGAAAACTATCCTCTGAGCTACCTTGAGGCGAGAGCTGGAAAGTTCGACCGCCTCCCAGGGAGGGTCTGCGGGTCGTGGTAACTGTCGCCGTGGTAACGTGCGGTGGCGAAGGTCCGATCCGAGCGAAGCCCAACGAGCTTCCACTGCTGCAGCGACGCACCGGTGTCGACAACCTGAGGACGTCACGTTCATGAGAAATTCATTCATTCAGCCAATCTGCATTTGGCAATAGAAAAACACATGTGTGTGTTTGGGGATACAGACCGTGGTGAGCCATCCTGTTTAGAAGAATGGAGATTCTGCTCCATGCGCTGGTAGTTCTGGACCTGAGTGGGGACTGGGATAGGCGATGACTTACTGTGGTTTCCATAGTTACTTCCCGAGAACTCGCTGGGCCTGCCAGCAACAGTGAGAGGGACAGAGTGTGCCAAGGGAAACTGTCAGACAAGATGAGACACGGTGTGTGTGTGTGTGTGTGTGTGTGTTTCAATGTGGAGGAGTAAGTGTAACAGTACTCAATGTGACTAACAATACTGAGGGTTTGTAAAGGATAACAGGACCTTTTAATTAAAGACATTGTAAAATCTTTTATTTTATTCTTTTCTGATCCTAAAAATTCAGCAGAAATGTTTTCATTGTACATTTATGCAGATCTAACATTGATCACGGTGGTTATTGTCAACATACAAATCCACCCTAAAATCAAAATAATAATAAATCTAAATAATTAAAAAACACATAGCATGATAATTTACCTTCTCAGAGAATTTCAAGTATTCCTTTCTACCACATGTGTTAGTTTCTAAACCTGCATGACCAGAAATGTAGACTTTCAGCTATGTGCTGTTACCTGACAGGACTTGGAGAGCCGCTGTGGGAGGGCGAGTGTGGGGGTGTTTTGACTTGACTGCACAGACCAGCAGAGGCAAGAAGAGAGCTGATTACAAAAGGGGAAAAGAAACAGGAGACACACCGTGACACATTCATTAAGGTGCATCGTCTTAAAAGGGAAATATGGTCCCACTTTTAATATAAATCTAATGAATGAATATCAATAAATAATGCAGGAAATACAGGTGATGGCCAATCCCACTTACCCACTGTTCATCAGGCTGTCCTGCAGCACTTTACTCTCACATGTCAGCTCAGGGGCTGGAAGACCAGAAGAAAACAAATCAAAGAGGAGTCAAAGGTTTTATTTCATTTGTATTGTAAACTCTATTCAATGAATAAGAAACATTCTGAACAAAGTCTGAAAAGAATAAGGTTATAACTGCAATCCGCGCATCACTACTCCACAAAAAAGAGCTTATGAAAACGCTGTAAATGCCACGTAAAGCCAGTCTATAAAAAAAATATATAGACTCGAAGTTCAAATACTTCATCCAGTGGAGCTGGAGCCAAAGCTGGGACTGTGCACAGCCGTGTTTGACATTTAGGTGGAGATTTCATGAAAAACTGTTTTCTTACTGGGGAAGTGAGCCGGCACCATGACAAAGTCATCCGTGTCACAGGAGGAGGAGTTCTTGCTGCTGCCGCCCCCCCCAGACGAGTCCTTGAGGAGAAAACCAGCGGCCTCCTGGGTAGGGGAGGCCAGAGCTTTGGCCCGCAAATGCTGGACCTCAGCAAGGGACTGCTGCAGGGACGGGAGAGATTGAAAGAAGCACATAAACAAAGAAGCAGAGTGAAAGGAGGACAAACAGGCATTGACTGCACACAAAGAACAGAACTATAAATACTCAGGTACAGACAGAAGAACTACAGAGAGGCAGGGGGTACAACAATAAACACAAACCGGTGGTGAAGCGAGATGAGAGGTGGAGGAGCTGCTACAGGAGCTGGCTGACGCAGAGCTCGGGAAACAGGTCATGGTCACAGTCGGAGTTGCTGTGACAGAAAAAATGCACACAACATATTTGTCAAGGAAACAAAGGTGAGAGAAACTGAACGTAAGCAGAAAGTTTGTTTACAGGACCAGTCTCCAGGTCACTTACCATGACACACGTACGTGTTGCTAATGAAAATACACTAGGTTTTTATCAGGTTCATCACTCTATGGGTGTATAATGGAATATAATGCAATTAGTGTATCATAGGGATGACATTTTTTTATCTTGATATAATTTCAAGAATGTGTTATTTTGGGTTACATTCTATTTTGGAAGAACTGTTAAGTTTTGCACTTATAAGAGCCAATTTAAAAGTTTCTATAACTAGCGACTGCTTTTCCGAGTTTTCTGTAGATTTCTACGAGAATAATTAATGGATTTTGAAGGATGACATGTTTTGATGACTGTTTACTGAGGATTGTTTATATTCACAAAAATAGAATCAATCCTGAACTCGTGTTTCAGTGAGAATTATCCAAAGCAGGTTCTGTTAGGCATCATAATATTTATTCTTACTTACTCTTTTTTACTGACGAGCTGGCCTCCAGGAAAGGATGACTGAAAAACTCATCTACAAACAACACAAGAGGAAATGTAATGAGCAGAATTTCTGTAACCATGAGCACAAGATGCAAATACCATGATTTCTTGTGCAAACAATACGCAGACACACACTCACACGCACAGTGTTCTTCTCTGTGGGGGATATTTCACAATCTAACACTTCTTCATTGAATGGAAGCGCCACATTCACAGGAATATTTCTCACGTCTGTTGCCTGGGTAACTAGATCACTATCTACAAATACATATCCTGAACCCATTTATGGCAGAATATACTTTTCAGGGTATCAGTGAAAACTCACTGCACCACACAGTTCTATCCATTTTACTCCTACACCTCTCATTGCAATGTTCACTCACCAAAGTCCATGCGGTCCTTGTGGTTGCGCTGCAGCAGACCCAGCAGCAGCTGCCTCAGATGACTGGACGTCTCTCTGGGGATGCTGCGAACAAATAACACCGGAATTATTGTTTGCTGCTGTGCAGAAAAAAAAAAAGAGAATCTCAAGGGAATCTGTAAAGGTCATAAAATACGACAGAAACCTGTTGTTATTGATAAGGAAACACATTTAGCTGCAGTGAATTTAATCGTTTAGTAATATGCATTCCAACTGTTTTTAAACAGACAAATAAATTCAATAATGATTTGATAATGATTTGTTCCACCTATTTGTGTGTCTTTCCACGTTCCTCAATACAGGACTCTCAGGCAGGCTTTCATTAGGAATCTTAAACCTTTGCAGAGCCTGTGCTTTAGAAAGAGTGGGTGGGGGTGATTTGTTGGAGGCTCATCATCTTCGACAACGTTGTATATTAACTGCTGTTCAGCTGTTGGAACAGCCCAGCTGGTAGCATCTCTCTAGAAGAGATCAGATTTTCATAGTACTGTAGTGACGCATTCTCAAAGATAATGATTTTGGCCAGAACTTCACTTTTCCTTGTTTATTTTACTCTGAAGACGGATCAGAGGAAATGTGCTAATTTCTGATGAGCAAAAAACACCAAACAACAGCAGAAACAATGGTTTAGTTCAGTGTTTTCAGGACGTCTACCAAAGAAAATATAACCACGTTGTCATGTCAGTGTAACTCGAACTTACTTTGGGCTGAGACTCTTGTTCTTCTCATAAAACAGCCGCAGGTCCTGAGGACTGCTGGCCTACAGATGACAGAGGACAGAGACATAACAATACTGATAATGATGAGCTCTACGTCTTCGTCATATTCTCTGGTTACTTCACAAAAGCATAAAAACAATAATAAAACAACTGAAATAATTCAATCTAAAGTTCAAACAGAGATTAAAGACACTTTACTAAAGATATTTTGGACCTGTTTCACCTTTGATGAGGGGACATCACAAGAGAGCATGTGAGCATGTGCATGTACAGACATATCAGTAGCACGGTGTCATCCTATAGTCACATGCATTTTATAATCAGTGCGTCGCCATCGCACAGATTCCAACAGAGCGTGTTTAAAAATGCCTGTTGATGAGGCAAGGAAAGGAAGCTTCTGAAATGCTGCTGAGCCGGTTAAGATATGTTTGGATAAGATAAGTTTCCAAAAAGTTTCATCTTTCATGGGGGACAAACTGCCTGGTGTTCAGGTTGCTGCTCGTTCCTCATGAAGAGAGGAGACAGCTCGTGTGTTTACTCTCAACCAACAGACTGAGGTGTCGACAAAGGATGAGAACAACGTGAAAGGAACGGTCAGGAAGGTTTCGTACACAGCTAGTAACTGACTTCATAAAATCAGAGTCAGTCGATGCTACATGGAGGAAGATGAAGAATGCATACAACCGATGAATTTGACGTGTTTACCTGAAAAGGAGCCTTTCCTGTCAGGCACTGAAACACTATGGTCCCTATACTCCACAAGTCCGCCTTGGCATCATAGTGTTGGGACATAATGACCTCAGGAGCCTGGTGAGGTAAAAACATGAACATTTAATGAGGCGATGGAGTTTTCAGAATTACAGCTGGAGGACAAAGCTGCATGACTGTTTGAAATGAAGATAAATGGACATCACAGTGAAATGGCGATTGTGCCAGTCTACTCAGGGGAACAAAAACAAAAACTGAAAATTCAATTTAAGCTTGGAATGTCCTCTTAATGTGGGCTGCGTTATTCATTTATGACATTAATCCCATTGGTAGTAGCAAATATTCAAACGAGAACTTTGAAGGCCGAAGTGGAGAAGGGTTCCATGGGAACAGCAGTTGAACATGGGTCAGTCGGTCCTAAGAGCTGGACTATTTTAGAGACGGGTTTCAATTACCACGGAAAACTTAAAAGAACTAGAGCTCTGCTGTTTAATACTAAGAATACTGAGATACAAATTTGAATCTCAGAAATGACAAAACATCCTTTATTTTTGAACTAGAAATACAGAAACCTTCCCAGCCCATAATGGACCCTGTTAACCTTTGCTATGAATGAACACACAGAAGCCATGAAATCTGAATTTGCTCGGGTTGATCAACCGAAACTGAAACTTTTACACAATGATGACTTTGGTTGTTTGCTTACCATGTACATAGGAGAGCCACAGAGCGTAGCCGCCATCATGTTAGTCTGAAGGTACCGGGCGAAGCCAAAGTCCGCTGCAGAGAGAGGGAGGGAGGGAGGAAGTGGAGGATAAAGAACAAGCAGAGGCAAAAGATGGATGAGTTAACATTTGGTGCAAGAAGCAAATGCAGCTGAGTCTTCATCCAGACAAGGCTCTGATCCCGAGGACTGAAACAAAATGATTAAATAAGAGAAACAAATTGTAAAGACCTAGCAGCAGATGGCTGCTCAACAAGAGAAAGAGCTCATAGTGCTCTGAAAAAGTCATTTTTGTAGATTCTCAGCAGATTTGTTTTCAACTAGAATGGCACCAGGTCCAGCATACACCTCCGCCAAGGCCCAACTGTCTCCTTATATTCAATCAAACATCAAGATCCATGAATTATTCCCTGAGAAATTGGTGAACATATATATTAAAAAAACACAATCAAAGAAAGCAAAAAAACTACTTTCCCCCTTGTCCGGATCTGCACCACAATGTAATGGGACACTTTCTTGACCCGTGTGCAAAACTTCCACCAAGTTTCATGGTAATCTGTTCAGTCCATTTTACATAACCCTGCTAAACCAACAGGGGAGAAAACAAACCCTCCTTGGTGGCGGTAAAAATAGAAAAGACCTTTCCTAAGAAAAACTGAGCTCATGATAGTGGTCAGAAAAAGTTGTTTTTGTTCTGCTACAGGATCTCTGCTGAATGGTCGGTTTGTTTCCAAAACCAATAGAAACTATTTGTCATATTATTGTAGCAGCCTGAGATGAATATTATCTTCATATCTTCTATTTTATCGCGTGATTACTGGAGACAATGAAGCATCATCACCCACTTGACTCTTATGGCTTAGTAAAATATCCACAGCTCTTTAGTAGAGCTTCACTGCTGCGTAGCAATCATAATCACACTCAGAACATATAAATATATATATACTCAGAGACAAAGGTTACCTAACGTCCTTAAGCACCAGCATGCTGCCTATTAAAAGAGTCAACAAATCTATATCAGTAATCCCCTGCTTCACTGTCTATGTGCATGTGTATACCTGCATCTGTGTAAGTACAATGTGTGTGTGTGTGTGTGTGTGTTTCCTATAGTCGTGAGGATTATAATACTCTGTTGTGACTGAGCCCGACACCAGCCTCAGACTTCAGTCCTGCTGGGCCACCGACTCTCTCCAGAGGAAAAAAAAAAGAATTAACAGGCTTGAGGATTAGCCGAGTTCCCAAAAATCCGAACAACACACACACACACACACACACACACACACACACACACACACACACACACACACACACACACACACACACACACACACACACACACACACACACACACACACACACACACACACACACACACACACACACGACACTTAACATCATGGTGATTACCTGCTGCTAAACAAACGTCATCTTTGTGGGTCAAATCAACACATACCTCATGTATCTGTGAATGGGTTTTCTCCCTATTGGTATTTTTCCATTGGTGTGCCGTGTCAGAGCCAGACTACCAACACCGCCGGAGGGAAATGTAAAAATTCTCTGCATCATCTAATAAATTTCCTCTAACAAGATTAGTCTTCTAATCTTAGTGGAATCAATTGCTTTGGGATAAAGGAATCCTTATTAGGTCCTCCTTAGGTCCAATAAAACTGCTGTTATGAGCTTTATTGCGCTGTAGGCATTTCCATACGGAGCCCCACGGAAAATTCAATTAGCTTTTGCTCACGTAGAGGCTCCTGGTGCTTTCCCATTAAATCCTAACGTACACCCACATACTGTCTTCTCACATCGGGAGTGAAGAAATATTTTATTTCTTACTGTCTTTACACATTTTAATTCTATGGATTTAGGGCTAAGATAAGTTAAGACAATGTCAAATAGCTGCTTGTTTACCTGTTTCTTTAGTGTATATGTCAATTATTGACTAACTCTAGATGATCATTGACCTTTTATCCATCTATGTAGTTTTCTTTTTACTGGTTTTTCTTCCATATGCAGTTTCTTCCACAAAGGTCATTATAAAATAAAGTTGCTGCCAATCGTTTTCACCCTGTAGCACTTTGTGACAACCCCAGTGTGTTAAAAGGCAACAACAGAAACAGATGTTATATACGATACACTGCACATCAACATAAATTATGATTACAGATGTTTTTAAGTACAAGCTCCTCCCACCATCACACCTACCAATCTTGATGCACGTGTTGTTGGAGTGCGACTTGCGTCCCTGTGGGTACGAGAGCAGAATGTTCTGGGGTTTGAGGTCCCTGTGGATTATCCCCTTGGACTGCAGGACCCTCATGGCCCCTGCGATTTGCTGCAGGAAAACCCGGATGGTATCCTCACTCAGCGTGCCTTTGGCTGCAGAGGAAACACCAATCAAAACAAAGGTTGGTATATCGGTGGGGGTAGAGTGGGCAGGTTTCAATTCTCAAATGACACTATTTTCCTACCAAATCTTCCGCTCACATTGCAGATCACCTCATTTTACCTCTAAACGTGTCTGTGGAAATATTTGTGTACTTGATGACATCGGCCCACTGTGACCTTCTGCTCCTCGTCTCCTTTCCCCTCCAATCCCCTCACTCAACTCCCAGTGGTGCCACACGGAGCTCCTCCCTTCTCTTGAATTACTTTCTGACTCCACAGAGTTTTAAAAGCCAGGTTCAGGTTTACCGACCACAGTGGGAAGTGAATCCAAAACCACTTGTAAAAAATGTTTTCTTGGCCAGAGCAGCGATGACTGTTCGGAATAGGAGCTTTATTTAGAGTGTGGGCGAGAATCTGACAGGGCAACGTTAGCAGGTCAGAAAACACGAGTGCAACGACAATTCAGAGTCCAGTGATTTATGAGATGTGGTAAACCCTGGGATAAACTGTTTGTTGAGTCATCTGAAAGAGGTGTTGTCTCACATACTATGTGTATGATGAATCAAGACAGGAGAACACTGGAGGGAAGTTTCTCTGTGAGTTTTATTGCACAGTATGTCAAAGTCTATTTTAAGCCTCAGGTACTTAAAGTTCCCGTAAGCTGTTTCTGAAACTTCAAATCTGTTTCTGTCGTCAGGACTGCAGATAAAAAAGCTGCTTCCTGCGGTCGGACTGGAAAAGACAGAGTAGTGATGTGGCTGCCTTTCAGCGTATACTTTACTTTATATACTTTTTAAATTGTTTTGGAAGTTGCTTAATGCATGTTTTATATTGAATCTCTAAATATTACATCTGTCTTTTGTCTGCAATGTTAATGGGTAGAATCGGAAATTCACTCAAGAAGCTTCACATCACTGAGACTCACTCCTCTCTGGTCTGTAAACCACAATAAACACAACTGTCATGCCAATATGAATCTTATAGCTTCTGTGGTTCCCTCTCTGTAAAAACACTCACAGTATTTCAAACCTGTTCTCCCTGTTTGCATGAAAGCATTTATGATCTTGCTTTTCACACAGCGGAGAGATTCCTTGTCATCAAGTAACAAACATGATGTTTCACCATCGGGTTCAATGTCTTTTTCTACTGAACGTGGATGAATTGTTGCTCTTACAGTGTAAGTAGTCCGCAAGGTCCCCCCCATTGCAGTACTGGGATTGGAAAGAGAGGGAGAGAAGAAGGGACGGAAAATGAAGCAGACAGAAAGGAATCACGTTAGAAAACACAAGTAATAACGACCCCTGATGTGTAAACACAGGAAATACATTTTTGACGTCACCCGGTCTCTGAGGGGAAACTTGACGAATGTGTTACAGTTTTATAACCTTGCTCTGATTCCCAGCATCATTGATGTGACAGGTTTGTCTCTGAAAGGCTGCATCACGAGTCATTTCCTTCTCTAAGATGCAGAGATAAACTAGAAACAGTGAAGATGGTAATAAATCGCATGAGTTGGACAAATGCATCTGCTGTTTCTTTCAGGCTTTATTTATATCTGTGTCACACTTCTGTAATTTGTATAATTTGCAGCCAATTTACAATATTGAGTGACATTAAAAGAACTCGTGACAACAAGTCAATATTATGTCTTTGCAGACGTAAATGTTCTTCAAACATATATATTTAACGTATATATATATCTGAGAGTCGTTTCTGAGCAGCGTGAGTCAGTCTCAGCTGTAAATCATAACGTTTCACCCCATTTTATAGCATCCAATAACTAATTAAACCATCTTTAAGAAAAAATACTTTGACGTTGACATTGTGAGTTTTTAGTTTGGTCCATGTCCCTTCCATTAACGTGGAGGAAGCAGGATTTATGACCTATACTGCAGCCAGTAAGAGTGGCTTCACTTTAAGGAGTCATCATGTCGTCCATCTTTGTATAAATGATCGATATGTCAGTATTATTGTGGGAATTTGAGCAGGCTAGAAGAAAAGTTCCTCAAACTTTAGTTAGGAGATTTGTTTAAAAGTATAATTTTTTAACTCTGGCTCTTCACCAGTGAATTGTGGCCACGGTGAAGAGAATAAACCTGCAGCAATTGAATGGCAGACTGACGGTCGTTTACCCCCCTTGATGCCTGAGGACACAGCTAATTATAGCCCGGCCCCCGTCAGAGCTGCCTGCAAAGGCTGACAATACAGCTGCTCGGCAAACAAAGACCAACATCACCGGCGAGCTTACCTCCATCACCAGGTACACAGAGCTGGCAGTTTCCTAAAGAGAGAAAAGAAAAGAGGGGGGGATGTAAACAAACACATGTCAGCGACAGACAAAGAAAGGAACAGGGAGGCTGATCCCGTCCGGGGGAACTAAGCTGGTGGTTTGGAGGAATAAGCAACAGTCTAAAGGGTCGCAGAGAAAAGGAGGATTAAAGAGAGAGAGATTGGAAAAAGAAGAAACACAAGTGAAGCTACTAGTCTGGTTAGAATTCTATATTCGATGCCAAAGTTATATCAAAAATCAATTATGAGACACAATTATTTTTAATTTCCTGTTTTCTCTCATTTGAAATAACTCAATCCAAAGTAAAAATACCAAAAAGCATCAAAATAAAAGTCACGGTACATTTTTTTAAAATTGATTAAATTGATTGACAAACACTTTACAAATCTGAAGCAGATCAATCATTTGTGTTATGCCTCCCCACAGTACTGGCACAATGCATATATCGATTTGTATATTTGTCTTTTTGTTATATTACTATTGATGACGATTGTGTTACGATCATTTTTAATAATGAATAATTAGCTCTATCCCGGACTCAAAATGAAGCCTGTTGTTTGCTCCGGAGCTTTGTTTGCTGACTTTACTGAGAAATGTGACAACAACAACAACACAGAGTTCTACTTTCGGGCTGAGCCAAAAACAATTAGGGAATCGGAGCAGTTGGCTCGGCTGTGAACAGCATTGTCAACACAATGGGTGAATCAGGGAGAGAGCGCGAGAGAGAGAGTGAGAGGTGCTCGACGGTAATGTTAACTCGTAAAAACGACCACAACGCCAGCAAAAAAGTGAAAGGGCGTGAATTTACAGCACTGAGGTATAAGCAACTCATAAAACATCTGTTATTTACTTTCTCTTTTACGATCCTCGCTAACCGACACGCTGGCACACGAGGTCTGGAAAACAAACAGCGGGGGCCTCCCTCTTATCACATGGCAACAGATGACTGACGCTCTGACCTCATCTCTTGTTGGATCCACCAGCCGGAGGCCAGAGCGTCTCTGTCGTTTCAGCTAAGTCAGGCCTTCTTCCAGTTGGTTGTTCTGTCTGTTTTTATTGCAGATGGACGGCGACCAGGTGTCTGGTTCCTCCACGGGCCGTCTCTCTGCACCATGACTTGCAATAAAATACCATGCCATGGTGGGCGAATGAAATGCAAATGACCCCAATGCACAACATTGAGAGACAACACTGTGTCTCTTTTGAGGTGGCAGCTATTTCCTGGTTCAAAAGGTGCAGTGTCCTCAGCGAGGGTTGCACAGGGACTCGGTTTATAAGGGAGTGAAAATGGGTCTCTTAAATAAACATCACACTATCACCTCTGCCCAGACGATCCAGCTGCTGTTTGCCCCACTTGCACAAAACCTGTTTCGAAACAGGAACTAAAATGCTTGTGATAACACCAGCGCTCAGAGAAACTCCAGCCCAACCCAATTAGTCAACTCTCTTCAGTACTCCTGAGTCACTTTGAGACAATCAGGGGAAATTTGAAAAGTAAAAAGCATTTCTCTGGTGTCCACTGCTTGTTTTGGACTCAGTTTCCTCCTGACCCAGTTAGATCGCTGAGTGGTAGCATCCCCCCCACCTCCTCTGGACGTCTACACTCTTTACTGCTGGGCGACGACAAACCTGTAATCAGACACCAGTTCAAACCACAAATGCCCAGAGAAGTGACACTGTGACTGGGTATGAAGATTAGAGAGAGGAGTATTTTGGGGTTGTGCTTGAGCAAAGACATGATTGCAAAGATACTGAAGAGAAGCTCTTGGGCAAAGCAGTTAAATCCCTATTTTCCACCAATTCAACAATGTATAATTAGTCACGACTTCACTGTTCGTTTCTGTGCCTGGTGACTAAGCCCTCTGACCCTAAAGATATAATACCGATGCAGTTGAATTGTGTTTACGTTGCTGCAACACATTAAACGAAGACATTTGGTCCGAGCAAGTCTCTCTGAACCTCGATGAGCACAACCTGCTTGTTACGTGTTTTTGGACGAGAAGGCAGAGTCGTGGATTACAAAGACAAAAGAGGCACCTGGTGAGTTAAGACAGGTATTTATGTGGGGGCTGTGCCGTCTGAACAATCAGGAAGGGGTGCCTCAGTGCGACTGGTTACTGGGATACAAGCAACAACATCGCTGGGATTGTGGATTCAGTTTGTATTTTGTTGGGTTTGCACCTAATCACCTGATCCGAACCCCGAGCACCTGCCTTGTTCCACGAAAAAAGAGGAGTAAACACTTCAGAAGAAACGCCCGAGGCAAGTGAAAGACGAAGACACTACACTTCCCAGAAAGCTCTCATCAAGGAGAGCGGCAGGGACAGGCCATGCAACTGCAGACAGAATGTTAACACGGGGGGGGGGGGGGAGAGATGATGATGATAGACTTCAACCTGACACAAAGTCTGAGGTACTTTAACAAGGATTCGCTGTAAACGCAGAAACAGAGAGGAAACGTGCTCGAGCAGGATGAAAGAGAAATGCAGAAATGCAGGAAAAGCCTAATTTACACGAGTAAAAACAAAACTATTCAAGCTGCGTGAGACAGAAGTGGGTCACATCCAGCAAAACCATCTGCTCCACTCTGAGAGCTCGCTGAGGAAACTGGGGCAACAAAAGGTGCCGTGATTATACGTGTAAACAGACGTCTGTTCAAACTGACATAATCGGTGTCGAGTGTGTCGTTACATACCTGAAAGTCCAGTAACGCCACAATGTTTTCATGTTTCAGCTCCTGCAGGAAGGACAAGCAAAGCCACTGTTGTTCATGCACATGTTTGACTTTAACAGAGACGTTCAGCAGCCAGTTAGGCTCCCGTGTTGCTCCTGGGACATTTACTCTCACGATGAAATCTCCTTGTTCCGAGGAGATAAACATGCCGAGAGAATCACTGCTCATATTTCTCTCTAACATCTGGCTGCTCTCCGGGGCTGGATACTGAAATGTTAAATGCAACAACAAAATATGGCGCTGCCGCACAAGCAGCCAAATAAAGTAATAAACACTTTATACCACTTGGAGACATCGCAGTGACCTGAAACATCAGTCACTCTGAGGTTTAACTCTGCTCGAGGACACAGACTGTTGTTTTATTTTGCCCTGGATACTATTCTCAGTATTTATTTAACAGCAACTGGAAACCAGGGAACTTACCTTGAGTATTTTGATCTCTTTCCCCAGCAGGGTCTGGGATTTGGCCAGGTTCTTCTTGTTTATGCATTTTACTGCCACCTCCCAGTCGTGTTTCTAGAAGCACACGATACATGCAAATCATGTTTTTTTTTTGCACAGTTACACTTTGTCTCTGCTTGGTGAATGAAAACCTGAAACGTCTGCAGCTATTCAACGTGTCTGAATCGTTTGATTCTACAACATTTAACATAGTAGGATATATGAAGTATAAAACTAAAGCACAGATTTCCTGACTGATATTGATTGTTGGTCTGTATACGCTTCTCTTCTTAATGAAATGTGGTTCTCGCTGAAATCAGACAGGAGGTCTGGGTATAAAAAGGCAGTTTTGCAGCACGTTTACTTTAATATTTCCAACAATCAATGTCCTTTAAGCACATTTAACTGTATTATCTGTTGGAAGTATTGCAATGTGTGTCATCCTCTCATGTAGATGCAATATATCTGCAATGCAAATTCCCAGATGAGGCACCAGAGCAGCTGCAGGCCTGTATTCCCTCTCTCTCAGAAGATGTGATACATGATGATATCAGCGTCTAATCAAATGACTATGAACTGTATATTCTTTATTTACAAGTGTGGAGACATGCTTCTACATGTTCTCTGCTGGCCCCAGCCTCAGGCATCTGGAAACAATACATGCCTGCTGGCCTATGTCCACATTTTCCACGCTCACGGACGTGCATGACAGGCCTCTTGAGAAGTGGCAATCCCGCATAACACATTTATTTAAAAGAGGAATTGTAGTATTTTTAGCCTTTAGCTCTTGTTTTTCTGAGCATCCTGTCTGGGCTGCCAGGCCTCTTAAGGCCGTACAATGAAAACAAACAACAGACTGGGGGAAGTGAAAGGCGATGCACCGCGAACAATGAACACAAATCACTCACACCACCTTTAATCTGCTGTGGGTTTACATGTGTGTGTGTGTGTGTGTGTGTTGGGATGAACATGACATGTTAATGGAGGATAGAGGCTGAACACTGACCTCTCGGTGTCTCCCTTTAAAGACGACAGCGAATGCGCCATGTCCGATCAGGTCCTTGCGACTGAACTCGAATTTCCCCACCGTCTCCATGTCGAGTCTTCTTCTCTAAGTCCTGCCGGAGGAACCAGGAGGCCTCGGGTCAGCTGCTCTCTGCGGGCTGAGGAGTGGGCAGCGGCGGCTGCAGCAGCAGGGATGGTCGGCCCCTCTCTCACTGGCCACGGGCATCAAACCTTCCTCTCCTCTCATGGTCCCGCTGGAGCCTTGGACTCCTACCGAGGCCCGGCGCTCGTCTCCATCGGGGACAGCGCAAGCCGACGCGGAGTTAGCGAACTTAACAAGCAGGGAGATGTGTTCTTTAAAAAGATGGAGTCGCTCGCTTGCTGCAGCTGTTGGTGACGCGCCACCTTAACAGAGCTGCGGTTTGTTTACATCCAGGAGCTGCGCGTCCCCGCGGCTCGACACGTCCGGGCTGCGACACCAGCGCAGGAGGTCCAGTTGGAATAAGACGTGAACCGCGTTTAGTGACGAACCGCGTTCAGTGGCTGTGAATACGATCCGTGGTCGCAGCGAAATGTCACAGCATCGATTCCCCAAGAAGAAACAGGACGGCGGGTCTGCCTCCGACGCACAGCGCATGCGCAGCACGGTTACAGCTGGAGGTGTGACGTCAGCCGAGCAGGGCCCTCAGTCAGGAAATAAATAATCATAATAATCATAATAATCATAATAATAGCACATTTCAAAACAACGTTACAAAGTGCTTTACACAGTCTGAACAAGATAAAATATAACAGTCAATACGACAAGATTAAAAACAAATAAGACCCCCAACAACAATAATAAAATATAATGAACTTATTTATTTGTATAGCACCTTTTATACAAAAGTGCCTCACTTCCAATATTGATAAAAATAAAAACATGTTAAAATGTAATTAATATAAAAGAACAGAAATAACAAAAGTAACGTTAGAACAAAATAAGTAAAAAATTTGGAAAGAAAATGCATAATTATAGAAAAGAAAGAAAGTGATAAAAAGGTTAAAAGGACACGAGTCCAGGCAAGTGTAAGATCGAGTTAAAGGCTGAAGTAAAGACAAATGTTTGAAGTTGTCTTTTAAAGACGTTTACTGAACTAGCTTCTCTGATGTCGAGCAGCAGTCTGTTCCACATCTTTGGAGCGCGGTTTATAAAAGATAAAGCAAGATAAAACATTTTGATCCAAGAAAGAAAGAAAGAAATCTCAAACACATACATACAGACGTATAAGAACAAAAACTACCTCAAAACATGATATTAAAGGTGTAAAACATATAATAGTTCAAAAGGCATTGTATATTTCATCTATATACTTAATCATTATGGGTTTATTGTATGTAGGCCAGTGTGGAATATAATTATATTAACCTTTTCTGTTAAAATAAGAGGAAGTACTACCTTACTCCCCTGACAGAAGTTGAAATGGTTACCTCACAGTCATTCTTGATAAACTCACCACTAGATAGAGTGATGGGTATTCATAATGCCCATTATCATCCCCACAGTCATCATCATGCGCTCTGGAGGGGACGTGAACAGAGCAAAACATATTCATCTGCTTTGTATAAAAGTGTCATTTTGGACCATAAGCTTTTATTTGTATGACCCTCACCCCTGGGTAGAATAAAGAGGAGGTAAGGAAAGTGGGTGGTCAAATAAATGCACTGCATCTTTGGACAGAAACTAAGAGAGGTGGAGATAATGAGAAAGAATGTCAGTCAAACCTGGAGAGAGACATGTGGAGCAGTTGCAGATGGATGGACATCAATAAAATGGACAGAAACAACAATGGAGGGAAGACAGTGAGACCTTGAGGGCCAACATAGTGGCCGACACTTTTACATTATGCATGACATTTATCTGGATTGTTGCAGCAACGTTGATTTTGATTCTGTGTCCAGAGGATGGAGGCAGACAACACTGAGTGGTGATGGAGAGATGGGAGAAGAAAGGAGGAGGAGGAGGAGGAGGAGGAGGAAGGAAGAGATGTCTACATGGAAAATGATGATATACATATTATCTATTCAAAACCATCCAATCACAGCCTTTAATTCTACTTCTCACACACTCATTTTCATTTATTTCTCCGTAAGTCGCTCCCGATTGAAATGCAAGGAAGGAAACACTAAAAAGAAAAAGATTGACCTTTCTCTTTTCTATTTGTGTACTATATAGTTGTGTGTACTATTTATATATATAAAATATGAAGTCTTCTCTTTTTACTTCATGTCTGTCTTTTCCTTCCTCCTCTATATTGACCAGAGACACATTGGCCTACTTAGGAGTTATTTCCCCCACCAGGCCCAGCAGCTTTATCTTTTCCTTATCTTATCAAAGCAACATTCACCTATTTCTATCACACACTACCAGCACTGCCAGTTTGAGGTTCAGCAGCTTGCCCCAAGAAAACCTCATCATGCGGACTGGCAGAGCCGGGGGTCGAACCGCCTTGTGCTTAGTGGACGACCCGCTGTACCTCCTCGAGACGATAGCCTTTCTAGAGTCACGTTCAGATGATACATGATGCAATTTAACAGTTTAACCACAAGCAAACAATCTGATGTGAATTCACAACACACAGATTTCAGTTCTGTGCTTTCATGGCAGGAGGGACAAAACATTTACTGACACAAACTAGCTAATGAAAATAAACTTTATTGTCTATACCTTTGTGAAGGGAGAAATTTCTCTTTGCTTACATGTGCGATGAAAGGTACATAAAAAACATCCAAAAGAAACAATTTCAATTGATGATCGGTGTACTGAATTTAAAATGCATCGGCTGACCTCAAAATAACAACATTTTAATATTTCCAAATGTGGCTCTTTTGACAGATTTCTCTAAACATAGAACGGCGTGAGGCTGTTGATGTGTGAAGAAGTCGGTGGATTTGTATTCAGCACACTCTCTGTATGTTAAACCACCAGAGGAGGGAAGTAGAGGACTGCAGAGGAGTCTATGTTGAACACTGATATGAAAACATCAAGGAAAACCCAGAAATCTTAAGTCCCTTTCTCAACTTTCCACTGGTGTTATCTCACCCTTTGGATATTAGTTTTCCTTAACAAAAAAAAATGGAATAAATTACACCTGGAAACAGAGTGGGAAGTTATTTAAGCGTCTTTTTTCCTCGAAGTTGTGGAGGAACATCCCATTCTCTGCATTCTCTCAGTCGGTCCGATAACAAATTGTCTCCTGCTACTGCACCTTAGCAGATAGGAGGTTCGCTGACAGCCAGTTATTTTATAATGCCAGTGCAGTACTGTCCAACAGCACTGTTTCCCTCTATCATAAATTTAGTCATGGTAGTTTCCCCCGAGCCAAGAATCCAGCTGCATTCACAGGTCTGCACAATGATGTTCCTGCTGACAAGCCACGGCTGCATTTATTTATGTATACAGAGAAAAACACTGATTCTGTTTTTTTCACTCTGCTGCTTTTCAGCGAGTGTTTTAGTGTGTCACAAAGTTTGACTACACAGCGACAGTTTGGCATATTTCGCTGTGAGCAGCCCACCAGCCACTGTCACAGGTGCCCACTCTGCAGGGGTTTGCTCCGCTTTTTGAATATTTCAGAGGCTCCGTGGCTCCCACAGAATGATTGATTGGCTCCTCCTGCCCCATATTAAGTCCCTGCTGGTGACAGTTGGTGCACAGGACAGACTCCATAGCCTGCAGTGTCCTAAAATACATGCAAAAAACTAACTAACTACTATAGCACATGTCTTAAACGTCTGTTGTATCTGCTATCAGACGTTCACATACACAAAGAGACATGTATTCACACTAACTACTCGTACACACACACACACACACACACACACACACTGGTTCCTCAGCTCATCAGATCTATGCAAGGACATAATGACCTGATTTATCTGTGTGCGTGTAATGCATTAAACAACCACTAACGATGAGTCAAGGACAGCCATGCATATGATAAAACACTCTGCATTAGTTACAGATAGAAAATAATGTTATAATAAAGCTATAATTTACTGTCTCAAAGGTTGAAGTGTGTTGTTGCTTTTAGCACCAAGTCGATAACATGAAGGTTTCTCCAGATATGTGTGTCACATACAAAATGACAATAAGTGTCAGTCCTCACAACTGAGAAAGTGTGTTGTCCTGAGAACAGTCGGCTTCATCTCATCCGTCATCTCTCAAACTCTCTACTTTGACATTCACCATCCACTTTTTCAGTTAACTACGTACACATTTGCTTAAAAAAAAAAACATTTTCTAAGGTCTTTACAGGCACATTTACTTGTCTTTCCTCACCCTGAACATTTGGAGCGATATTATTATCACACTATTAATCATTTTTCATGTGACGCAGACTCCATCCGTCACGATCACCCTTCATTTAGCTAACACCGAGCATTGTGGCATCGCCCCCTGCATCTCTTCAGTCTCACATCAACACGTTCACTCTCCGCTTGGTGAAAACACGCCGCACAGCTGAATGGTGGCCAGTGTTTTTCATGTAGATGGATCGCTGCAAATGCGGCCATGAAGGTCAATGCTTTTTCAAACTCATCCCGGCGCTGAAATGAACTTTAAAGACTTGATCAGCATAATAGTTTTGTCTGCTCGCTGCATTGCTATGCTGAAGCGTGTGATTCCCGCCGATAGGTCACGCCAGATAATTAAAGTGAGGAGCAGAAGGAAATTCAATACGCTCTATTACAACTAAGGGAGCCTTGGACTCGGGGAGACCTTCGTATTCATAGATGTGACATAACGGATAAAGCATCAAGTAGCTCTGAGTGTCTGTGGAGACACAACTGGTTTAATGTATCAGCGCTGACTTCAGTCGTCTTACATAACAGATCGGCGCGGTAACACTGTGGCTGCACGAAGGGGACAACCTGTTAAATGCTTTTTAAACAACTGGTCTGTCTCCACGTCCCCTGACCTATTCTCTATTCCTGCCTTGACTTTAAGAGCTACTTGAGCACAGAGATCGCATTGAAGTCAGAGGCAACACAGCTTTTAACTTGTTATGAATATGACCAGCGAGACAATGGGAAATTCATTTGAACTAGTGCAGCGCTGTTTGCTTAGTCTGTGGTAGTTACGGCCTGTGGGCCGGCAGTCGCTGGTCACTGGTGTAGTTTAGTCAAGGACGTAGATTTCATGTTCTCCTCATTCACTGTTTAGATTTTTGCTTTTTTTAAACTCCGGGAGCTAATTTGGCCAGTGTGATAATAACATCAGGTGTAAGTCAAAACCAAAACCTGCATAATTTAGGCTTTTATTTGTAGCTTGAAGTACCAACATGACATTTGGGTTTCATACCTTCGTTTGGGCTCGTACCATGTGTCTGTTTTTGCTGCACTCGTCCACACATCATCTTCATCAAGGTGACGTCTCTCATCTCCTGCGCCATCACTTCTCTGCCACACCAGTTCATTAAAAGTGGAGCCGAAGCTTCTGCTCGAACGTCTTTCAAAACAGAACCTTCCCTCCTGCTGGATCCCCTGACGTGTGTGGGCAAGAGTTGAATTCAATATGACCTTTGGTGGAATGTGACGGCGGAGAGCTGCCAGAGCCCGGACTGACAAGTCAGCCGAATGATCGTCTCACCACAGCAGTTTGAAACGGCTCCTTCTGAGTCCCGAGTCCTCCCCTTCACAACCTTACACCACCATGCATCAGCGAGGAGCTGGACTCATGACAGCGTCACTCACACACTGACTGTGGGAACAAATGCACTGTGGTGCATGGACACACACAATTACATATACAAGCTGTCCATCAGTGGACCCCACAGGTCAGTTGTTCTGCACACACTATTTCATCTGTGGTGATCTGAGAGTTTAATATCCGTCAGCTCAGAGGCCTCTGGTGTGAGATGAAGAAGATGAAGATGTTGTTTCACGTTCCTCTGATTTCAGACGATTGAGAGAATCCACCAGTTATTTCTACATATCTCTACAGATGTTAGCCACATCAGTCCATATGTCTTTTGTATTTTTCTGTACGCTCTCTTGCTAAAACCAAAACTTCACAATCAGAGCTGCATCAGTGGTTTCATTGGGAGTAACACTTTGATTATGGTTCATTTTGAAGGTTGTGAATTCATCTGCGTTTGTTTGTTCGTTATTTAGCAGGATAACACAAAAACTATTTAACGGATTTCCAGGAAACTTGGTAGAAGGATGCAATATGGGTCAGGAAAGATTCAAGAACCAGTTAAATCAAGCAAACTTGACTTATAGAACTACTGATAACAAATAGAGAATTTGTAAATAAGCAATAGCCTTTAATAGATTCCACTCTTCTTATCTAATAACCACAGTAACAGACACGTGGAGTTTGAATCCCCCCCTCCCCAGGGACAGGTGCTCCCCCGGTGGCCGTCCAACCACACCAGTTAATTAACACCACTCAAGTGTGTCAAGAGGAGGGAAGAAAAATGAGTGCTCTTAGTGGTGTCACAGCCCAACCTGCACCGCCAGCCACGAGGGAGATGCTCGGGGGAATAACAATGAACACGCTTCGAACTAACGTGGTAATAAATTAGGAGAATTCCGGGAGAAAAGGTGCGTTGAAAAGCAGAGCAGACGCACAGCCTGTTTACAACTAAACACAATGGCAGGTGTAATTAATGCGTGTAATCTCAGGGCTGCAGCACTGAAAATACACTTGTAAATAGAAGAATAAACACTCAGTCAAGGGTCAGTGCCGTTAACACAGTAATTGATGCTTTTTATCTCCATCAAGCAGGTTATGTTTTCATCAGCGTTTGTATTTTAAATGTGTTAGTTTGCAGGATTACGCAAAAACTACTGAACTGATTTCCATGAAATTTTACTGAGGGGTAGAGAATGAGACAAAGAACAATTTGTTAAATTTTGGTTTGGATCTGGATAATAATCGGGATAATAATCGGGATTATGATCTGGATTGGCTGTTTGTTTGTTAGTTAGTTTGCAGGATTAGGCAACAACTGAACCAATTTCCTTCAAAGAGGAAGAACCTTGGAGTGGATTTGGATCAACAGATTGTTCTTTCTTAAACATTACAGGTAATATGGTGACGAAGGGGCCAGATCAGCCTTGATGCACGTCTCTGAATGCCCTTCAAGTTAAACTTATGGTACCCGAAAGTTTGGTTGTTCATTATTTGATGGAGGTCACCTTCACATTCAACTTCTGTAATTTTTAGAAATGAGTGAGAACTAAACTGTGACTCACATCGGGCTCCGGTTCAATGTTCCCGACCACTTACTTAGTTGCGACCTACAAAACACTTCCATTTCCAACCAGGCGTCACGTAAGCTGCTGAATTTTTCTATGTCAGGTGACTTTACTGCTCTTATGAGGCAGGGATATATATATATATATAAAAACCAGTCAGAGAATGCATTTGATGTGACTGACGTGATGTGGTTTGCATTCCTGACGACCATTTTAAGAGTAAACACGATTCAGGAGATCAAGAGACAGCCTCTCCCAGTTGGCGTCTGCAAGCTGTCATGTCACCTTCATCCGTCTTCCAGCCCCGGCTCTTCATTGACAATAAATAATTACACACTCAGCCCACACAGCCGCAGGACTGAGTACGAGTGATGGACTGAAAACACGTGACCACACTACGCCGATAAAGTCATCCAGGTTCTTTTATTTTTCTACAAAAATATTTTACATTAAAAAAACCACAGCTTGAAATATACACAGTCCACCAGTTTGTTTTTTTGTGTTTTTTTTTGCAGAAACCATGGAATATCTCAACTCAAATATATCTGTGTCTATATTTAAACTGTAGGTAAATATATCTGCAAGAAGAATACTGTAAATCTATCCTGTGAGGTCTGCGAAGGACGCCACCAATAGGAGCTTGGATTGACGAAGAAAAAATGTCTCAGTGAACGATAATCTGATCGAAGCAATATGGAATCACCATCTATCCATATTTATTACCCCAAAAAATACAACCAAACCAAATACCGCCTCTGATGATGGCAGCGAAATGTTTGAAATGATGAATTGCTGGAGATACAGCGGTTCCTCAAACAGGCAGGAGAACAGGAGAGGGATTAACGGGAGGATAATGACGTTAAAAGAAAGTCTGGGATCTCCTGTCAAACAGGAAGTCATTCATTTGTCTTCCCTTCCCCACATCCCAGTGTGAACTTTTCTCCGTGGAGCCGCACTGGAAGCTTTTCACCTGTCTGACTGCGGTTCATCTTACCTGTCGACATCCCAGCATGCCGTTCCTGAGTCTTTCTGTCCACGTCCCATGGGGCCTATCATCTGTAAACCTAGCTATCTAGAAACTCTACATCCCAGCATACCTCTCACCTGTCCGCCTTGATGCATGCCAGCGTGTCAGTCACCCGTCAAACTACAGGATCTATGTTTCTAATGTCACTATTTGCCCTGCTCTAAGTCTTTCAGGCAGCTCCTCCTGTCGGACTGATTTAAAGTCCTGCCTCTTTGATGGATTGATGGACCCGAACCCCGACCGCGGACGTGACCAAATCCTTGACTGTAACCAATTTCACTGGTGAATGCTGGGAGGCGGCGAGCAGCTTGGCGAGCAGCTTGGCGAGCAGCTTGGCGAGCAGGCTCCGCTCACCAGGCGCCGCTTAAAGCAACAGACATTACAGAGAATATGGTTGTAATAAGATTAATAGATTTAAAATCAAGGCCACACCCAGGATTGGTTCAGCTTGGCTTGACATAAAGTCTGGAAACAGAGAGGAACTATGGACTGTAAAGATAAACGATATGGTAGCTCCCCAAAAGTGAAGCCAAATCATCTTGAACGCCCCCTTGTGGCTGGCTACGGTATAGGCCCCTTCTTCCTCCATGTCGTTGGATGGGACATGGACCAAACTAAAAAGTCAAAGTACACATTAAAAAAAATCTTCAATCACACACTGATGTATGTTTAAGTTAAGTTTGGTTTTAATTTGTTATTTAACGCTATTAAAACGGGGTGAAACATCGTGATAGACAGCTGACTCGTGATTGGTTGAGCGTGTGTATCCACATGTTGTTTTACAGTAATATTAAATCTGTATTAAATAGTAATATATATATATATATGTATTTCCCCTTGTTTCCAGTCTTCATGCTGGGCTGAGCTAACCAGCTCCCGGCTGTCGCTTCCTGTTTAGCGTACAGATATTAGCGTTCGATCTTCTCATCCAACTCTCGGAAACATTTTCTTTAATTCCTTCGAGATAAAACCAGACCTCTGTACCTGTGTCTCTCTGCTTACATCCCACAGTGCCATTCATTATTGCTGTAAACTTGTACATGAAAAAAAGTAATCATCATCGGTGCTGTTAGAATACTTTTGTATTCAGAGTGAACACATCAAGTCCCAATCATCAATTCGTTTTCCTCGCAGGAACAGTTTGGCCAGTTGAGAAGCCAAAGAATAGAAGATGTGATTCTGTGTAACTTAATTTGTAAAGTATGGTTCTATCACTGTCCTTGTCAGTGACTTGACGGCTACTAGGGATGCCCTAGTATAATATAACATGATAACTGTATGCACTACCCTTACTGGAGTGGAAGGCGCTTTAGATGACACCGAATGGCATGTGAAATAAATAACAGCGAAAACAACTGCAAAAAACATACCAATTGATATTTATATGAACAAATGGTAGAGTTTGTATTTTGCGTCCCCCGGGCCCTCCTCTTGAGAGTCTGTCTCTTGCACCTCAGCTTGAGAACTGTGTCCCGTGCTTTGGTATCATAGCAGTTCGGAGCTGAGGGCCAGCGAGAGCGTCCAGAGCGGTGGCAGCAGCCAGAGGGGGGAGGCGGAGGGGCGGGCGCCCAAAGGCGAGGCGGAGTCCGAGGTGCAGGAGCACACCTCGTACCCGTTCTCCGCGTGGTCCGGTTGATGGTGCACGTTGACCCTCGTCTCCGTGCTTTTGGGCTCCGTGTCGGGAGAGTCCGACTGCATCTCCGTGCACAGCAGCCAGTCCTTGGCGATGAGGCGGGGGTAACCTGCCTCCACCTCCATGTCACTGCCTGGAACTTTCCAGTACTCCTTCCCCTTGAAGAAATAGGACGAGCCTTCATGAGGAGAGAGAAGAGAGAGGGTTGGTATTTATTTGTGATATATATATATATATATATATATATATATATATATATATATATATATATATATATATATATATATATATATATATATATATATATATATATATATAGCCACACATGACTTGGATTCCTATCGATCGCTGGAGCCACTCTGTGCTGTGCCCAGTCCCAGTCCCTGTCCCATTCACTTTATCTTACTCCATTCACCTCTTTTCCTCCTGTCACTCTCTATCTGTCTGTCTCTCTGTCTCTCTTGTCCACTCTCTGCTCTCAAGCTTGTATATATATATATATATATGATATGAGACACAGACACAACGGCATTTGTCCATTATCTATATCACTCATCCTTGGATGGGTCACCAGCGGATCACAGGTCGACCTTGTTTTACACCAAAATTAGCAGGTATATGAAGTTTTTTTAAACACGGATAAACTTGTTATAAAAAGGCAAACAGAAAAATATGTACAAGCTTGTTGAGAAAGACAAATGTACAATAACAATACGGACGGTCCTCCGCTCCCTCCTTCAACTTATTTCTCTCCAGAATTGTTCTTATCACACTAACTCTCTCCCCTCATCATCTTTCATATCCATCTCATAAACTTGTGATTTCTCAGGGGCGTCTGTCTCTCAACACTCCTCTCTCTCACTGCTCACTTCATCTTGAGTATATGCAGGCAGTTTTGTTTCTACACATACACACACGCACGAGCGCACACGCGTGTCAGAAAGCATCGAGCGGGACCTGTGAAGTTGGAAAAAGCTCCGACACAACACAGACCTCTAAACACAACACAAAAAAGAGAGCCTCCAGATGTTCAGCTGGGAGCTGCTGCTGGGAGAGAGGTGAAGCCGTGCGCTCCCATCGAGAGCGACCTGAAACAAGGTCTGAGCACCTCCAGCTCATTAGTGGTTTTTGTTCCAGTTTTTAACATCTACAAGTTCTTTATCAGACCTTAATCTGGACAAGGAGAGGGAAGTGTCCTCAGAGGGGACTCGCTGGGTAAAGGCTGCCAAAACAATGTAAGGTAAAGTAAACATTATTAATCCCAATGGGGGAAACGTGTCCAGAGCGTTTGACCTATTATAATTGTCAATAATTGTCAAATATTAATAAACTTTTCAACTTCTGACTCTGGGAGAAACATCGGAACAAATAAGCTGCAAACAAAACAAAGAACTTATGTTTACACTCAAATGATGAATATATTGTGTATGCAACCAAAATATCAAGAAGACGACAAGATGCATCAAAACACTGAACCTGCGTAAAAACTGTGTTCACGCATATAATTTGAAGTGACGCGTCTTGATGAATGTTTCTAATTATTGTAATTTACTTTCCAGTACTCACTAATCACGACTCCTCATAATGTGTAATGTCATGCTAATGCCACAGACTGTTACACAGGGCCAGCTGTGAACTCACACACACACACACACACAGATAGATTTTTACACCCTCATATGTTTGTGGGGTGTTTTATAGAAGGTACTAGAAATTTGAGAGAAGCTTAAAGGCCCGGGATGTTTTACAGGCACAGATGCATCTGTAGAGATTTTACAGATTCATGGATGACATGATACAGTAATGTTCTCATTACCTCAACTCCCCCTATAAAGCTTTAGCCACACTCAGAGAAGGAGTGGAAAGAGAGGAGGTGGGTGGGTGGGGAGGCGGGGGGGGGGGGGGGGTAGATAGATACCAAATTGATCCTAAAGCAAATGGCTAGGAATCAACTAATTATCAGTCATATTTAAGACAATACTTAAGTGAGTACAACCTAAAACTAGAACTACACACAATTATGCATAGATTAAAGTGTGTTTCTCTGGAGGCTTACACATAAATAAATAAGTAAATAAATAAATAAAATAGTCAATTATTGTAAGAAAAGAATGCTGAAACTTAAATGAGGAAAAACTTAACTTGAAAACAAAACCAAACATATTGTCCATATATAGAAATGTGTTTTAATAGAGGTGGTTTTCAACATATTGGGAGTTATTTTACCAAAAAACAAGCTGATACTTAAGATCAGGGAGAAGGAGAGAGATGGGAAATGAATATGCTTTCAAATAAAGCTTTACATCGGTTTATTAATTGTTCATTAAAATTGTTGTGGGTAAATATTGCCTTGGGCTTTCTTAAATGAAAAGTCTAATTTATTTTGAGTGAACTATTTCACTCACTTGGAAACTGTGGTAAATGTCTGATCGTGTTAATTTGTACATGGAGGAAATTAGAAAAGCAGCGGTTCACAATTCTTTCAAGAAGACGAATCAAAGCTGTTCAGGAAAACCGATCGAGATCCAACAGGAGCCCAACGTGAACTGTGACCTGGAACTCGCCCTGATTGCCGATCAAAGCTCATAATTGACCGACTTATATTTTGAAAAAGGTCGCCAGTGACTGATGACGACTTTTTCTAAGTTAATGTCAATTGCTGTTTAGTGGGCGACCATATGTCACAGAGCTACGAGCCAATTGGAGGCCGTTAGCGAGGGAACAAGACGCGTGTCGTCCATCTGGCGCCCGACACTTCTTCCCTGATGTGTTTCAAAAATTACACCATAATTATATTCTGGAACCTGTTTAATTATATATGAACAGAAGGCAATGGCCCTGCTGCCTCGATCAAACACCACAAAGGTCTACTTTATCAGGCTGAAATGTTTGGAAATGCAAAGCCCTTCGGAGGCTCTAGTTGTCCCCATACACCACATATCACCGATATTGGATCAACACCGTTTGATCATTTTTACTCGTGGAAGTTTCAAACAGCAAGCGTTAATTAGGGATAACTTAAAAAATGAACCAAACATAAATCTTATAAAGCGGTATTATCTGATTTATGCCACTGAAGCAACAAAACCAGCTATAAAACAAACTAACTGATATCATCTGTGATCCATAAGAAAGCAACGACATGAAGGGGAACTGTAGAAATGGAAAAGGACCTGATATGAAAGACTCATTCTAAACAAAACCAGGATTCTTGCTTTCAGATGAAAAAATAATGTTGACTTTTATATTTCATAACTTCCAATAGATCCTCCTGAGTCCTGCACACTGTTCTGTTACATATGGCAAAAAACGTTTACTCAACAAGGAGGTGAGGAAAGTAGCTGATACCGATGCAGTCTGTGAATGGGAGTTTCTTTCATTCCCTTTTTCTTGCTCTGGCGCCGTTTAGCACTTTTACAAGCCGACCGACTGCTCGGCCGCTTCAAATGACAAACTCCGGTTCCGCCTCGGATCCGGGCGGCGCTGTATCAGAAGATGGATCTGCAGAACTGGATCGACTGCGAGACATCGATTGTATTTGGGTCAATGCTGGAGGAAGGTCCCGCTAGGACCTCCTAAATTAGATTAGAGGTCCTGTCATGTCTGTGTTTTTCAGACGGTGCGCTCCCCCTGAATCTGACCGACTCCGCTGAGTTCGCAGGGGCAGCATGGATTAACAAGAGGAGGCCGGGCTTGTGGATTTATAACAAGCAGCACGGCGCTCCACAGCGTTTGCAGTGTAAAGGTCAGGGCTCTTGTTGGCAAGCTGAGCTGCAGAGTCTCACCATCTCTTTCTGCTACACTGACTTATTGTCTGTAATCTAAAAAAAAAAATTCTTGTCTGGAAAGTTGATCCGCTCGTATCCAGGAGGTCTCTGAAGGGAACACACGCCGCTGTAGATTTCATTTCCCACAACCGCAGCTCACAGTTTGTGGGCGTATACATCATATTAACAAGAGCCTGTATATCTGTATCTGTGGTTTTTCATGAGGATGCAAGTGGGAAGCTGGTGTACAGTGTTCATTTGTGTTATAAAATCCTTATTTTTTTATTAAACACAACAGTTTAAGCGTTTTTCCACACAAAGGTTGTTTCCTTCTCAACGAGTTAATTTTACCTGAGTGATGCGAGTTTTCCCTGATTTTTAACAGCTCCCCTCAGAGTCACATAGAACTCTGTAAATCTGTTCTCCCATTTTCATTACTTTTCCAGTGGTGAGGAAATTTCTGTTTATCGCTCAGTTTCAAATGTGGTTTGTTTTAACTCTTATGTCTCTCTATAGATGCAGAGCATAGCGATCTATTAAATCACTCTGCAACTCGATAAAGTTTAACTTCACCCCTAAGTTTAGGCTGAGCTGCCTGGAAATTCAAAGTAGTATGCAAATGAAAGGGATCGTTTTTGAGGGCTACTCACTGTCCGACCACCTCATGGCGTCGTCCAGCTGCGGCGGCAGCCCCTTCCACAGCGTGCTGTCTTTGGGGTAGCCCTGGTCCATGCGCCGCAGGTGGTCGTCGTAGCGCCAGTAGTGGTTGTCCTTGAAGAAGTAGGTTTTGTCGTTGTGCAGCCAAACAAACGCTGCGTCTATGCCTTCCAAGGGCAAACCAAAGTCACTGATTGCACGAGGGTAACCTTCCTCCACGTTATTGTCTTTAAACACCCAGTACTTGAGACCTGAGGGGTAAACACAGATATTATTAAAGGGAAAAATAACAACTTTGTAGTTTGGAGTCTATACACAGTTAAAAGACTTCTGGAGTATGGAGGCAAATATGACACAAGATATGTTCACCTTTAAAAAACACAATTTTGTGGTCCCCAGGTCGCTCATACACGGCATCGACACTGTCCAGATTGGGCGGGAGGCCCCTCCAGAAACGATGGATCTGAGCCGGGCGAAGAGAAACCAAATGCTTCTCTCGAGTTAGTCGCCAGAAGTACTTCCCTGTGACAGACAGGAGCAGGTTAGAGCTGTTTCATGATATCCTTCAGGAGTCAAGTACAGGAATGATCATAGATGAGACTTATGCTGATACACATCATGTATCGTTATTTTAACAAAATTATTTTCAATCTGATTTTATTCAACATGTTTTAGCAAATGGAAGCTGTCTTGTTTTGTGAGTATATTCCAGTCAGACTCACAAATGAGCCAAAGAGATCCATTTCAACCTCAGCAGATATTAAGGTCCAGACAGCCTGGCCACTACAGCCACATTTTGTTTAGGCTGCAGAATATGTGATGGTGCCGGAGTCTGTGCTTCGGGCCCTTGGAGCCACACATGACTTGGATTCCTATCGATCGCTGGAGCCACTCTGTGCTGTGCCCAGTCCCAGTCCCATTCACTTTATCTTACTCCATTCACCTCTTTTCCTCCTGTCACTCTCTATCTGTCTGTCTCTCTGTCTCTCTTGTCCACTCTCTGCTCTCAAGCTTGAATACCTTTGAAGAAGAAGGCCTCCCCGCGAATTTGCGCCACGGCATCGAAGTGACCGGAGCATCTGTCCGGGGCGTCTCGTGCCAGGCTGAGAGGGAAGAAAGTTGGAGGAAGGAAAAGAGTTAAATCCATTTGCACACACAAATAACCAACCATGGGAAAACTGCGCCAACCCACTGACTGTCTGAACGTGGATGCATGTGCACGTTGTCCCTACAATTAAAACAGGATAAACACAGTGAGGGGGCCCCATTGCATTCAGCCCTGAGCCTAATACGTGATTTAAAGCAGTGATGTGGTTGGCCTGCCAATGATGAAGCCATTAGCACCACAGGGCGACCACTGTGAGTGGGAGGCCGCCAGCCCTTGTATTATCAACAAAGATCTCCATTCAGGACTCTATTAACACGACGCCGCTGACTAGAGGGCAGCATTCGTGACCTTTGTCAAAGCGTAATCCAGCTTTTCCCCTCGCATCACGTCCTGACGGAGGTGGTGGAAAACAAGTAATGAGGGCAGTGAAAAGCCTGATACTAGGGCAAGTGGGTTTTATTTGCCTGTTCAGTTTGGAACTGCTGCGTAGACTTTGCATGTTTGTGGGGAGTGCATGCAGGGAGGTCAGCAAGCGTTGATGTCGATGTTGGTTGAAGCTCAGTTTGATCACTTCCCCGCGTAAGCTGCCCCCCGTTGATGGCTTTAATTCACTGTATCAGAGTGCAGTGATCTCACTGGCAAAGTCTCTGCTTGAGTAACATCTACATGATTAACACCATGCTAAATTCAAAAATTATGGAGCTGTAACTCTGCAGGATAGAAACGGAATGAAAGTCTTTTTTGTCCTGTGGGTTCAACAAGACAGTTCCAGTAATATGAAAACATCAGATTTTAGATATTTGCTAGTGGCTCCTGAATCCAGATCATCTCTAAAAATTCACGATTGAGGCGAATTAACTTCACTTTCGGGAAGCACTGTCGAGGTATTTGATCCAGCGTGTAACCACCAAACCATTTGCCTTTAGATTTATAGTCAATTACTGGCTTCGCTCTTTATCATCTTTCCTGTGGAGCCACCCTCATGTCACTTTGCCAATAGGGACCATTTATGTTCCCCAGAGGATGATCCCTGAGGTGATCTCACCTTCATCTCCTATCTGCAGCCAACACATCCACCTCTACACGTCCACTCATCATATTCACGATCCCTTGCCTATATTTTTTCTGAATATTACATCCTCTCCCCTCTAATGCCCACCTCAGGCTAAATGATAAGTTAATACCCAGATGGTCGTGACATTTTCCATTATGGTGGCCAGAAGACACAGTAAAACCAAGTTATTGTGTTGATCCGTCTGCTTTTAGCAGCAGCACATTGTCATGACACTGAGCACTCTGCAGCTCCCGAGGCAAACAGCCTATAAATCAGATTGTTAGTAGATATTTTATATATAGTTCTCCTGGAGCAGTGACTCTAAAACGGAGGGGCACTTGTAGCACAAAGAGTACCTCAATTAATTTGCTAAAATATAATGAATGATTTGGTCTTTTTTCTGTTTTAAACTGTGGAGGAAATTTAGCAAGTTTTCAAATTAAAACCTATTTCATTAAATACTATAACATTGGTTGTAAGAGCCACTTCTATAATCACTAGTTGAACAATGAGCAGTTTTAAAATCAATGCAGGAGCACAACTGGAAAGCGGCAGGTGGTGTTTAACTGACAGGGCTGTGGGGACACATGGCTCCACACAGCAGTATTTAAGGTCCATTTAAGGGTAATTTTACTTCGCCTGTCTGTGTACACAGGACATTTATGACGTGGACAGAATCACCTGCGGGAGGCTGGAAAAAAAAAAAATCAATCGTGAGCTTGTGAGTGTTTGAGAAGGCTGAAAAAAAAGAGGAGAAGATCGAATTTTGTTGATGAAGAGGCTGGAGTGGATCATTTCATTCGCTTTAGTGGCAGAATAACTGCATTAAAAACTCGCAGCATTTACTTACAAGACAGTTGATCTGTTTTCAGGGAGGTCCAGCAGGACGGGAGGTTCAGCTGTCTGCGAGGGGTTCGCTGGTCGATTGGTGTGGGACACCGAGTCTCTGACCCCTGAGGAGGAAATGTGATTCAAGATCAAATGAACATACAAAAATAAACTGGATTGTGTATTTTTGTTCGATGCTCCCTCGTACCGTAGAGCTGCCACACGCGGACCTTGTCCTCATAGGGCAGGTCGTATTTCAGAGGGTCTCCTACGGGACCCTGGTAGTACGGTCTCATGATGGACTCGATGGCGGAGGTGTGGACCAGGCCGATGGCGTGACCGAACTCATGGACTGCAACCGCAAACAGATCCATGCCATGGGAGTCTGAAGGAGACGGGGAGAAAGAGGATGGATACTGAACATAGATGTAAATCAAAAGAGATCCTGAACGCAATTAAAAAGGACCCGCAGAGTCCATTGTGTTTGTATGTCTATGAACTTGGAATAAATGACAAAACTCAAAATCTTCCTCACTCTCATGCTTCTGGGGAATCAGAGGTAACAACAAGGAATTAACAGTGAAAACATAATTCTCACTTTTGATACGTTTCAGTTCTGTCTCAGCTTCAACTTCAGCCGAGATCACCTTGCTACTTAACGTTTGTGTCTCGTGTAGAAGCAACACGACCCCTGTTTGCATGTTTATCCCTTTCATGAGTGAACTCTAGAAGTTGTAACTTCAGAGGCGTGACAGACAGCTCTGGTGGCTTTGAGTGCTGTAAGGCATGTGGTGTGGTGAGATAACTATGGTAATACAGCCCGAGTCCCTGGGCTGCCAATCAAAACCTGTGTGCGGAAAAAAAAACCCATCTAAAGAAGCTGCAGGTTATTAAAGCACATTCACCCTCGATGTTCGGCTAAAAAAGAAAAGGCAAAGCCTCCAAAAAGTCCTTGTCTGAATCTGTGAAGCAAAACAAAAACCCAGGCCTTGGAGATTCAGATTTGCAAAAACACGAGTGCTAGCGTGTCGAGCCAAGCTGGCTTAGAGTTCCTGGGTGGCTGGGCTCAAGTCTGCGTTCTGTTAACCTCCTGTTGGCCTCGACTTGGGAACATCTCGGTGTCGAGCTCTTGCAGGAGACAAAGGACAGTTGGAGACGCGCACTTGCGCTCAAAACACCTGGGGTAGTCGGAAGTCAAATGCCAACTCTAATCTGCAGGAGCACACGGTGCGGAGAGGAAAGGTGGATCAAAAGAGGGATTGAGGGTGAGAGAACAAGGGCTCAGAACAAAGTAGGTACCATGTCATCGTATTTACAGGTCGACGGAAAGAAAAAATCCTTCCGCCAGCCGACAAAGACAGGGCTGAGAAATTTGGGTCGATGGAGGAGATTGATCGAGTTGGACACCCATGAATGAAATGAAAGAAAGAGAAGAGAAGCGAGCAAGAAAGAGAGCGAAAGAAAGCTTAAGTGTAAACAGAAGCCAAATTGTATTACTGCATTGTTCAGGGCAGGAGCAGGAACTTATACACTATAGAACAACTCTTTTCATGGTATTATTGGATATTGCATTTTTTTTTTATCTCATTACTTTGAAGCAGAGTAGATACAATATATTAAGGGGTTGCTTACACTTGGATTTATCATGATGTTTCCAGAATGCTACAAACATAGCCTGGAGCATCTGGTTGAAAGTTTAAAAAGGACAGTGTAGCATACGGAAGATGGAAAAGATGCAGGAGCACGGTTAGCCGAGGGCTATGCTCTTCATTTGATGCGAGTCCCTGTAGTGCTGTGACCTTGCATCACTTTGTATTGCGATGAGTCTAAAATCAATATCTTTTTATCTGAATACTTGAGGTTTATAATTATTTTTTGTTGTTGTTGCTGTGTTTAAAGAAGGTGGTGAATGATCTGGGATAAAAAAGCTGCCTCTCTCCAAGCAAGGTTATATCACAGTTCCCCACAGAGATCAAAAGTTGAAACAAAGCTTTATATAAGTAAATCTGCTTACTAACCCTTAACCCTACTTCTAGCCCCTAACCCTACTAGTAACCCTAACTCTCCTGCTAACCCTAACCCCACTGCTAATCTATTACAAACACTGATTTTAGGAGTTTATGTTTAGGGACAAATATTTTATGTTAAAACAGTTTTAGCAGAAGAACTAATGTATCGATTGAGCTTTTTCTTCCGAGGCTGAAATAGTTTCATGAACTCCCTAAAAATCAATTCTGGATATATCTGCATCCACAGCCGGCCCACATACATATTTTACGTCAGCTATTTTTTTTTACTTTAAGTGTGTGGATGCCATTATCCATATATACTATTATTGGATATCACAATGTAGAAGTTTTTTATATTCCACAGTTTATACTGTAACCCAGACATCATATCTCAATTAGGGGACCTGTTTTATTCTGGGTGATCCGATCATAGGTGTGAACGCACCCAGATTTATCATAATTATGTGGGTGTTTGGTTAATAGCTCATTTCTGTGCCGTCCCCCAAGAGGCCAAAGATCATGCTCAAGAGTCAAAAAAGGCGAATTAGCAGATTACTGTAACACAATAAAAGGCTGCACAAATCTAAAATTAAAACTGCACTCAGAGAGCTGTGAAATGAACCAAATGTCAGACTGAAACATTACTTTTGAGTTACACAGTTAACTGCTATTATACCCCCAGCTATTATCCCTTTTCAGTGCATGAGGGAAAAAATAAGAGATCTAAAATTCTTGCATTAGTAAGGTCCTCATTGGTTTAGAGCTAAAGGCATTTGAGGAGATGGTGTGAGAGTGTGAGAAAGGACAAGCTTGCCAAAAAGGTTCTGTGGCCGGGGTCTTCCTGTGTGGAGTTTGCATGTTCTCCCCGTGTCTTTGTGGGTTTTCTCCGGGCTTCCTCCCACAATCCCAAAACATACAGATTGGGGTTAGGTTCGTTAGAGAATGTGAGAGTGAATGGAGAGAAAATCGCAGAGACTGACCCCAATCCGACAGGCATTATATCATTTAAAACATTTTGTGCGAACCCGTCTGGTATCCACATTTTAATTCAGGCTGTGCCCGCCTCTTGCTCCATGTCAGCTGGGATTGCCCCCCCCCCCTGCGAACGGTATAGATAATGGATGAATGGAAGAATTTTACACAGACCAAAAGCAGCAGAATAAAAGCAGTGACACTGATTGGCCAAATCTTTTGTCTGTGTTGAGGATGACGTTGTTTCGAAGAGAGAAGTAGATTGGCATCATGAAAACAAGAAAACACCTCTGAGCCCTCCCTTCCTCCCTCACTGCTCCGCTCCCATTAATCAAACTCCCTTCTACGCAGTTAGCGCTGTAAACTACTACAGCATTAAGCCATCATGTGCTGCCACCGGCCTGCTGGGAGGTCTAATTGAAGCAGATTGAGCTGCCGCAACATATGGTTCAGCGCTTTAAAAAGGACAAAGGCAAGAGGATGGAGACGAACGCAGGTCCCTGCTGCGTCACGGACCCACCAGCTGGTAGAGTCAGCGCCATCCACACTCAAGACACAAGTTTTCAGCTCTTGTTTCCAGGGAGGACACCAATAAGAGCCTGTGAGCCCCGGGCAGTCTAGTTTTCAGCCCGAGGTTCGTCTTTGATCATCATCATCATTAAGGGATAAGCAGAAAAAGAAACATGTGTATTATCCACACATGCAGAATACATCATATTTTGTTATTCGGTTATTTTTTAATGATGCACGAATGTGTTGCCATCATTTTAATGTCACAAATGCACAAGGTGGAAATTCCTTTAATCATATTATAGTTACGTGCGCTGTTTTCATTACCATTTGTTTGTGGGATTGCTTTTCTGTCCGTCAGCAGAGTTCCTCAATTACTACTGAACCGATTTCCATTAAATCTTGTTGAGGGGTGTTTGGTGAATATAATAGTATTTATTTAGTGTTTGTCCGACCTTATCGACCACTCACAGGGCTTCACATTCACTCAGCGCTCCTTTACGCAGCACTTATTTTATAATCACACATTCACAAACTGTCAGAAGAGCGGACAGTCATCAGGGGCAATTTGGACGTCAGTATCTTGCTCAAGGACACTTCAGAATGAAAACTGGAGGAGTCAGGGATCGAACCAACCACCTTTTGGTTGGTGAACGGACCCTCGCTACCTGGTGCATGACCCAAGGAGGAGGAACCACTTAAATTCTGTCACGGATCCAGATAAACGTTATTTAACATAGTGAGATAGGGCGTTAGATTCACAAGTGCCCTTATAGGTTCACAAAAATATTGAAATAATTCTGTGTCTACACAGGGATGGAAATAAAAAGCAGCACAAAAAGGAAACATTCACTGCACTCACTGGACTGGGTGACTTTCCACCACGGTTCCCTCACTTTCAAACAGTGCATGCACAACCCTGCAGATCTCTGCACTGTGTCATTGTGTCCAAATCAGTCCGTTATCGATTACCATTGGAGCAGCTGTTGGCTGACATCACAGATTTGTTTCGGCTCCGAGGTCTCGTAGAGACGAATCCTTTCAGCGTCTCGTCGCCACAAATCAAAACGAACACTTTACTTTCTGTTAAATATACTTAAATGAGTCTAAATTTGTTTTTCTCTCTTTTAATCTGTAAAGAAATGTAAAAGACCAACTGCAGTGACAACCACGTGCTGCAATTTTTAACATTCAAGTAAGCTCAGTCATCCTCTGTTCACTTTAAAAAAAAACAGTCAATCAGTGGCACAATAGAATGGATTGTGTCTTTATGGCAGTTACACGAAATTAAATGACACCTTTTATGCCTCATAAGAAGCTCATGAAAACAATTAACCACAGTTTGATTCCCTGCTGCGTCCTGTATCTGAATTGATAGAACTAACACATTAAATATTCATTACAGAATCTGGAACACGAACAGAAGGTGGAAGCACAGCGTGGCTCCATATGACACCGTCAGCGCTCTAGTTTTAGATGTAGACACCTTAGTAAACACTGAGTTTCAAACAGCGTTGAGGAGCTTTCACATTTGATTTTCACAGCAGCTTAAGACTTTAACAAACACGCACTGGACTCAGGATATTTCCCTGCAATCTTCCGCAGGGGCTGCACGTGAGAAGGCGAATGTCAAAGTAAGTCAGCCTCGCACATTTTGTGACTAAGCTAGATTACAGCAGGATAAAAATTCATAGTGAGAGAGTACTGGCATTTTGATGACGTTTCTAAAAGCCGACAGATGCAAATCCTACAGTCCCCTATATTCAGTACTGGGAGTCTTGGTAAGACATCACTCCTCCCTCACTTACATTCCAACGTCTACTTTCTAATGTCCATCAATCAATATCACACATGCATATTCAAGTGCATGTGTACAACTCTTGACATTTCCTCACCTGGTGATCTGAAGGTCCACGCCTCGTCGTCGTCAAAGTGCGTGTCCCCGGCGGTGAACCTCTCCCCGGGGAAAAACGCGTGTGCCACGGTGCCCCCTGGCCCGTCAAACGGATACCCATCGTCGTGGTCGGCCTTGGTGAAGTCGATTTGAATGTCTGCGTCATTGCCGGCCACCTCGTGGAAGTTGAGCGGCGCGATGTCGCTCCAGACTTTCAAGGCGTAGTACATCAGGGCTCGAACCGTGTCCCTGCCCAGCAAGGCTGAATCCTTAGGGAAGGTCCTCACTCTGAGAGAAGGGAGGGAGAGAGAGGCAGTGGACATTAGTTTCCTCACACTTGATCCGTCATGTTAAACAAGCTACTGAAAAACTTCTTCCTCTCAAGGCACATCTTTCAGCATGTAGAGCAACAAAAATAGCAGCACACAAAGATGAAATAAAGGTCTGATTTGGTCCAAAACTGGTCAACGAGTCTTTTCTTTTTCTGTATTTAGGAAGAAAAAGGATTTGTCTCATACACTGGAGTGAGTGTTAAAGAAGGAGCACAACAGAAGCAGATAGGAAGCTGAAACAAGTTTCAAAGAATTTCTTTTACTGTGAAAAAGGCAGTGAAAGTTTTCTTCCTTTTCTTTTACTGCTAATAGAAGATATGAAGTTACTTTACGATTTAGACAGGAAGCAAATTTTCATGGGGGTAATATTGAAAGAGAATTTCAGACATTAAAGTGGTAAATTTATGAGGAAAAAAAACAAATTCACGAGAAAAAAAAACTTGAATATTCTCTGTGATTATAAAATAAAACATCTGAAGAAATAAAAAAGAGAAAATCTCTGTTGTTACCGAATGCAGATGTGATGTTATCGCTGGTTACATCACTTAAAATGGGATTTGTAATTAAAAAGTGTCCTTTACTCCCTTCAGGATAACCTCACTTTTGCCTGTTTCCAAGCTCGCCGAAAAAACACACCTCCCCATAACCACCTCATCTTTACTGGTCTCCTGCTCCCAGTCAATCCTCCGAGTCCACGATCACAGCTCTGACTTCTCTAGCTCCTGGCTGAAAAACCCTCATTCCTTCTTTGCCCTCAGGCTTTCGTCTGCCAGTAAATCCTCACTTTATTACTTGTACCCATGTTCAGCATTTAAGTTCACTCACTGGACTCTGGACTAGAGTCACGAGTATTTGCAAGATTGAATTGAAAAGTTTGAGTTTTTTTCTTGTAAACGTGTGTATATATATATATATATATATATATATGATATATTGTACATGGTAAAGGATTTTACTGTAAACTCCATTCCACATTCGTGCCGCTTATCCATTAATCAGTTAACGAATATGTTTTTATTAACAAAACACTGACACAGTAGAAGCAACATGAGCTTACAGCCATAAGAAAATGGGATTTTCCTCATTAAAATGAAAATTTATGCCACAGGGTCGTTTCAAAATCGAATTTAGATTCTATCCTATCCTGAGGGGAGACCAGTGCTGTACAGTAAGTATGAATTTTTCATGCTCACAAACATGTGCCCACACTGTCCACTTACTCATACAGAGTCAATGCATGACCCTCACTGCAAACCGCTGCTACAGCCAAGGTCACAGCAAATAGCTCAAACTCCACAGACAATTCACCTGCTTATTAGTCCTAATTCAGACAGACGAGGGTGGTTGTGTGTGTGTGACTGTTTATAAGAGTGAAAGAAGGAGAGGCTGCGTGCACGTCTTGGTCAGAGCGTAAGTATGCTTCTACATGTATGTGTTGGCTCGTGTGAGTGCATCTCATATAAAAGGAGAACAGCCCCAGGGAGCGGCTGGTGTTTACATAAGGAGACCGCAGGAGCATGGAAAATGAAGCAGGTGTCACTCCTCCGTGGCGCCTCCCTTGTATTTGATGACAGACGGTGACTGTTAAGTTCGTCACTTTCTCAATCTCACAAGTTGATCGCCATTGATTATGTTTTAATCAAGCTGTCAGATCTTTATTAAAAAGAAATGCAAGTACGTTTTTTTTTTACACTAGCTGTTCTCCTGTCATAGACTTTAAAAGATTGTGATGCGACGATTTAAAAAAAACAAACAAGGTGACAACTAAAATCTTCTCAGGAATTCCAGCTCAGTCAAAAGTTCATTCCGTTTCAATTAAATTGTTGCGGCTGTGGCTCAGGAGGCTGAACGGGTTGTCCTCTAACACAGAAGGTTGTGGGTTTGATCCCTGTCTCCCCAATTCCGCACGCCGAAGTGTCGTTTTGCAAGATAATGAATAAAATGGGCCCTGATGATTCACAAATATTAAAACTGTAGTTTCGACTTTAGGTTTTCAGATTTCTTGGATTAGGAGCCACCACCCAGGTACTGTCCTGACCTTCATGTGACTCTGATGCTGCATGGAGCTCAGGACCCAAAGCAAATCCACACACGACACGTAGCCACCACGGAGCTGCTGCACCACGGAGCTGCTGCACCACCTTGCTGACCTTTGCCAGCAACATGTTTATGGATGAGGCTCCTTCCAGGTCCTCAGACTCTGCCTCCTCCACAGAGGACGCATTGTCTCCGTTCATGTTTGTGAATGTGCAGGATCTCATGAAACTGACAGGTGGATGGGAATCGACAGCAGCAGTGAAGAATCCCTTTCCTGTCACGTCACTGTGGTGAAGATGGAGCTGATGAAGCAGTTCATCCACATATTGCCTCAAAAATAAAACATGAAATGTGTTTCTTATGAATTGAAGGGAGCGTAGTAAGGGAACCACACACGGTATTTTCAGGTCATTACATTGTCATCTAATAAACATTAAAAAAAAAGTATTTATACTATTGCCAAAGCAAAACAAATATTTATAAGTTGGGAAAAATATAAAATATGTAAGTTATTGCAACAGTGTTGGTATTTCTATGTATTCCACAGGGGAACTAAGCAGATATATTTATCTAATACCAACTTTATCATTATTTTACTTCACATAGATGTGTAGTGGAAATACTGCAAACTCTGCCATAATGTTGACAGCCTGTTCAAATCTACTTTATCTCATCTACTATTAAATCATGTCAGTAAATTCATTGCAGCTTCACCAATGTATTTAATAACCCAATCCAGCTGAGTTGGCTGACGATAAAAAAAGAATTAAATAGATTTGTGACTTCTTTGGGTGCAACAAATGGGACATTTATTCATGGGTTGGGTGTCAACTCACCGGGAACAAATGATGACGGTAAAAAGTTGTGGTCAAGCGTTTGTGGGGAGCAACGCAGCGCTCGTATCACTGCACGGTTTTTCCCAGCTCATCTCTGAAATAATAAACTTGTGGATGATCCGTCTGTGTGATCGAAGCGTGAAACATTTATTTTCTGGCAATTTCCCGCCTGTGACTGATGAGCAGTTAGAGAGTTATAATCACAAGAGCCAGCAGCGTCAGCCGTAACGTGGCCGAGGGGTTGTTTAGCTGCAGCGGAGCTCCTGAGTGTGCATCACTGACTCGCAAGTAAATATCAGAGAACAGAGAGAGTCCTGTTAGACGTTTGCACATCAATCAAATCTAATACCTTCATAAAGAGCTGCTTACATCTAAGAAGCCCTGGACACCGCTGAGTCGGCAGGACTGACTGTGGATCTTCCTCTGTGGTGTTTAACTGACAGACAGCGAGCAAGAAGAGGACACGGGTGTGGAAGATGGAGAGGAAAAGAGCAGGATGGGAAACTGGGGTCAGTAATCAGACGATTTGGATAATTATCTCGATAAAAAATAAAGAAAATAATTTCTGCCACATATAGAAAATGTCTTTTTTGTCTTCTTTCGCCACAGAGTTAAATAGAAACTCTGCGACTTGCTTCTAATTTGAAAAGACTAAATTACTTCTTTTAAAGTGTGCTGTGCTTATTTCTGATAAATTGGATTTGTCAAGGTTCTGGCCTCTGTTAATTTCCCCCGGTCTGAAAACCATTGTCTTTGTGAGAAGAGAAAAGCTTTTAGCGCTAAAATCTATTTGACTTGTAATAAATAAGAGGAGGGGAAGGTTCGGGAATGGGTTTTATGAGTAATTCATTTTTTGGGGTGCGCAAATTAACATCTGTCCATCGTAAAGCAGACCACACACACAAGAAAATCCATAGAGCTGAAGCAACAATACATGTATAATAGCACAGTAAATCTAGTTTTCTTGTTTCTGAAATACTTGTGGAGAGTTTTTTTCACAGTTGTAGAGCAGATGAATTATTATAGAAAGTTTTACTTCTTATCTGACGGATGTAAAACTTCCACCTTTTGAAAATCTGCACGAAATCAAAGTCTCAAGCCGAACGTAGAAACGTGTCCTATGGGGGATTGATGGCGATTTGCCGTCACAGGCTCCGTGGCACATTTCACTATATCATAATAATCCTGGTTGGATCATATCTGAGAAATAACAACAGTCCAATTCAAATATTGCATCTTTTTGTTCAGCACCAATTTTACACCCACGTCTGTGGATCCATGTTCCACCTCCAGAAACTTTGAACCGATTGAAAGTATCTGAGCACAACTCGCTTCCTTCCAGCTTTATCTGTTGCAGATGAATATGAATCTTCTCTGTGTGGCGCCGGCAGTGCAGGGACCTTGAAGCAGAATAAAGGTGCAGTCGACTATAGAAGGTAAAAGTTGTGAGATTGTTGTTGAATTTTTGCAAAGATTTTCCACCTCGGGAATCAGCTCGGCACCAGCATGTTACATACAGAAATATGCAAGGGAAAGGTCCATAAGGAAACCTTTTATACATTAACCTGGATTAAAGAATATATAAAGTAAATTAGATTGGGTATGAAATATAAAAAAAGCACAATAAATTCACCATCTGTTTTATGGCAGGAGATCCAGGCTGAGAAATTCAAGGTTCATGCGTATCTCAGTTTGCAGAAAATCTTGGCCACTTTGGGCTGTTCTACAAATGTGAGAGCTGTGCGTAGAAAGGTGGCTTCACTGGACTGAAAAGACAGGTTAATTCTCAAAGCCGAGCGGGGCCGAGCTGAGAGGCGGAGATGATTGGCAGCAGTAGTTTTGGCAGTATTACGGCGAAGAGAGAAGGAAAAATAAAAAAAATGTTCCAGTCATAAAACAGCGGGTCCTTACAGCAGGGTGCATGCTGGTCCCCTGAAGCAGATGTTGACTCCCTAACAACTGTCTCTGTGCAGTGGGATGCTGGATCGCTGCCACCAGGTTTTCCACAGAGAGAGAGCCTCCGTGCGAAAATCACATCCACAACAAAAAAATGTTCTGCACCTCAGACTGAAAGCCTCTGGTGGGTGGATGTGGACGATTATTGCAACAAGGCAATGCCTGCAAGGACAGAGTCACCAGGTAATTTGTTATCAATACGCCACGACCATCCTGCCCCCGGGGACAAGTGATTCATCCCTCTGAACTCTGAGTCCCCCCTCAAAGTCTTAACTTCTGCTGCTGCAAACCAGTGAGGAGCAGAAGACTCTCTCCCTTCACTGAAGAGGGATGGACCAGCCCAGCACCTGTAGCCAGAGGCTGAGGTAACTGCTACCTCGGTCAAACTTAAACTCAAGCTGGGCTCAGACTACAGATTTTGAAAACCTGAGCGTTCAGGTGAGGGGTCGTGAATATCTGTTATTTCACGGAAATACATCTAACAGCTATTTAGATATTTGATTCTTGACGCTATCCTGTGCATCATGGCTAAAACAGGGTATGTATGTCAAGGGCTTTGCAGGATTGTTGAATGCAAAGTGCTTATCATCATAAATAAAAATGATACACCAATATAGCAGCATATTTCTTTGTAGAGTTTGTAGTCTGATACCCCCCCCCCCCCCCCCCCATCAGCTCAGGGTTCTTGCTTATTGACCTGTTTTCTTTCAATCCTCCAGTGTCCCGATGTTCTGCTTCCCCCCTCTGTCCTGCCTGAGCTCCATTAGCCTCCTCAGCTCATCCCTCTTGTTGCTTTGGCCCCATCAGACCTGTTTGTGTCCCATTCTCCTTCACTGCAAGTTGGTCTGGGCAAAATAAGACTTTCCCTCGGGTACGTAAACACTAGTGCTCGTCCACTGAACAGATCACTGCTACATACGCTGTGTACCCACATGCATTCTGCTCGGTATACATATTGCAACTTACTGCTGCATATTATATCTTTTATTTAATTTGTAAATACATCAGCAGGTTCACATTGTGTATTTTGGCTACTTTAGGCAACAAACTAGCAAACCCACCTCGACCTGATTTTATCCTTCAGCTATGACAGGTGATCATGGGTCTGGAATTGGGCAAAAGGTGATTTGGTCTTTGTAAACCAAATGAAAACAACAACCCTTAGCAAAGCAGCTTCGTCATGATGTTAGTTTTGCGGTACACACACTTACAAACCAAACTTACTTTCTTGACAAACAGTATCTCGGCCCCACATATCCTCATTGCCAGGGCTTTCACAGACTACCTGTCGGTTCCTGCTGTCAGGTACGCACTGCAGCTTGTGGAGCAACACCGCGCTCGACTGAGAAGCCGCGGTGGCCTGTCAGCTGTTAACAGCCCGATCCTCCACTGAACCAAAGCAGTTTAAACTCTTACACTGGTGAAAACGGTGGCTCAACACTAGCAGGAGAATAATAATGAAACTAAATCAGAAGGAAAGAGTCCTGCTACGCATCATCAAATCAAATGTGGCCAAATGGAACAGATCCTTTCTACCAGAGCTTTCTTGCTTTTCCCTTGTTATTAGCTTGTTAGCGCACCTAAAACGTGCACCACATTCTGCAGCTGTTACTTGTCCTTAGGTTGAGTTTTCATACCTGTCATGCATAATTAGAAACTTTGCAGCTACAACACTTGCAGCGAGAACCAGCTGAGCAATAAAAAATCAGTATAAGCTGAGAGAGCTACTTGATGATGAAACAAATCATGAATGAGCAGACAGCCAAGATGTGTCACAGGTGGTTTGTGGCTGAAATGCTAGTTCAGCACATTATCTTGCTGATATTTACTAATTGGCACAACACGCAAAATACAGCTGAGAGATGCAAACAGCGGCTGCAATTTAAAGTGACTACGACATAATTTCAGTTGGTAATAAGCATCGACTTTATATAAAGATGGATGAAACGTCTCCACTTCCTCCCATTTGACCATTTGGAGCTAAAGTCCGCGCTGTAGTGATCGTGGTTGAGGTTCTGACGATACATGTTCTCGACCAATCACAGGTCAGTCTCCAGTGTCAACCATTATGTTTCACCCCTTTTAATAACATCAAAAAAGTAATTTAAGTAAAATTTACTGGAATTTACTATCTTCATGTATTTTAATTGTACTTAGACTTTTTAAGTTGGTCTTTGTCCTACCAGCCAACACGGAGGATGTCGGGGTTTATGACATATACCGCAGTCAGCCACAAGGGGGCAATCATGGTAATTTGGCTTCACTTTTAGGGAGCTCAAGGAGTCATGTCGTCCAGCTTCATACACAAGGTAGTAATAAGATGATTGCTCTTTGTGTCAACAACAATACAGTGGGATGAAATTGGGAGACGTTCCAGCCCAGGAACGAATACTATTACCACCATGAATGGTTTAAAGAGATCAGCTGGAAGATCTTTATCAAAAGTAGGCTGTCGTCATGACGACGGTGTAATGACACTAATCCTGAACAACCACCTCTCACCAGATGGAGGAGACGCAACATGGAGGGAAATACAAGTTACCATGAGCAGATATATGTGTTTTGCATTGTGTTGTGTTCCTGTGTGTTTGCATGTGTTTGTTTGTCTACTGCATTCACGCGTTGTGTTTGGACACATTTGCACACGCAACATGTCCGAACTCGCCACCGCACCGGCGTACATCATCTCCTCGTTGTGTAAACGCCGATGGCGTGTGAGCGTGAATGAGCACAGGACCAAGCATATGTTCCTCCTCCTCTGCTGTCGAGCACTAAGCTGTTTCCCTGACAGATGTTCCAACTGCACTTAACATGAACATATTATTTTAACATGAACTGTATAAACCACAGACTGACTGTTGATCTTAAGGAGTTACACAGGTGCAGGGCCGTGAGTTGGACTGCATGGACACGGAGATGCAATAAGTATACATGTTAAAAAACCTCTGTATTCCATGCATTTCTCTTGCTGAAGTGTAAATTATTATATATTCTATTTACACAGCGTTTCTCTGTATATCTGAGAGGAGAGAAGCACTATCCGCCAGTCTCTCTAACCAGCACGCCACTTTAAACACAATGCTCTTCCTCTGAGCCAGAAAATTGATCCAGAAACTACACATCTCTGCCTTGAGGAAGAGCCACCTAATGTAATTCATCAAGGGCTGCACAGATGGAGAGAAAAGGGGCAAAAAAACGTAATGGTTTATGACTCCGAGTTCCCTGCAGTGCAATAATGTGATGTACTGAGGCAGAGAGAACCTGCTCTCATTTGACACGGACTGAACTTCACTGAAAAACAAACACTGAAACACGGCTGTAAATATTGGTACAAAATCATACTAATACAGACAGCATGTGGTTTATTTGTGTCCTGAATTGTGGGAGGAATAGTTTTTAATTTTCAGCAGTGGTTTCGCTGCAAATTTGTATTACATTATTGGATTAATTTATATTCTAATGCTGCTGTTGATTGTTGATTTAATATTGTATGAATAAAGGTGAATCTGCAACAAAACTATTAAGTACAATTCTAAAATGAATGTTGTGTAATTCAATATCTGAGGAGAAAGTATAAAGTACAATAAAATGGAAATACTACTGCACAAGTTATTCCTATTGCTGTTTGTAATGACACTAAAAGACCAGATGAGTCTCTTGAGTTTCCGACACACATGACGAGTTGATCTATTTGTGAGCTAATGTTCACACCTGTGTTTAGAGCAGATCACACTGTTGATGTAGATCACAGTCAAATTGTTCTTAAGTACATTAATTAAACGAATATATCAACACAAGAATTTGACTGATGAGTTTGTTATTTGGTTTGTGAAGAAACACCGACACACCATAGTGTTTATGATGAGATCTCATCGACTCAGTGGTCACATCTCTGCTTCATTCTTCATAACTACAGATGTAAATACTTAATGATTTACTTCACATGTAAATAATACATGATTTTGTTTCAGTTTGGTTCAATGCACTTGACCAACAGTATCTCTGCATCACATATTCCAAAGCATTTGACATTTGACATCCAGGATTCTGGATTATTTTACTCTTTTGAGGTGTTTCGTCATTGCATCCAGTCAATGTGTACTAAATTCTTCCCTACCTCCAGGAGAGATGCCTCTTATTCCATTTGTTCTGAGGGGTCGAGCTTCGTTTGCTGCGGCCCACCGTCCCCTCGGCCTCAGACACATCTGGCAGAGAACATCTGGGTGTTTTCATTAGACCCAGTGTGGCTTGGTCTAAAGAGAGGCAGAGAAGAGCATGTGATGGGGGGGGGGGGGGGGGGGGTATATTCAACATAGGCATCTTAGAAATAAACACAGTTGATAAATAGCTACAGATTTTATTGAACATAAAGTGGTTTCATCTAATAAAGTGAGGTTTATTAAGGAATAAACCTCACTTCAGTAGCTGTGTACTCACATGAATACATATGTGCATCTAACGTAGGTTGTTAGAGGCCATTAAATCATACATGCTATCTATGAAAACCCATTTTACATTCACACTCAAGCTCTGACATGCTGCTATTCAGGCCAGAAATTACACTTGCTTACACCAGTGCACTATTTTAAAATCAATCACAGGTAGTATCAAGCTCTGTAGTCGTATACGTTGGGGGCAAAGAATGATGTTGCTTGTAAAGGAGGATTGTGGCGTGTAAATGTGAGTGAGACTGGAAGTTATTGATGAGAAACGATGTGTACAGTATATATATATATATGTATGAGGAAATAAACTAATCAATATGCCGTTATTCAGTATTACAAATGCCACTGTTATCAGTCATTTGGTGCAGTGCTGTCATTCCGCCCCACGTGTGTGTGCGACAGCGGGTGATTGGTGTTTACGAGCTGTCCCACGGTGTTTAGACGTCTTTGCAATGTTGTGCAACCCAGCGCAAAAAGGCGTGAAATAAATTTGACTAATGTTCTCATGTTCGCCGGTTGTGCCACAATGATATTGATTCAACTCGGTGGCACTTTCCGAAGCCGTACTCTGTGTTTGCTGTCAGCTGGATTGCGCGACACGTCTGGCATTTTATCCCCAGGTGCACTTCACATCAAAGTACAATTCATCCTCTCACACCCACATATTGTCGTGAAACAGCAAACACACACATTGTGCTTCCATCAAGGGGAACTCTCCCTCCTCGAAGCAAAACACAAACCCACATACCGAAGACTCCGGTCTCCTTCAGGCCTCCGAACCTCTGCATGGCTTTGATGGCCTTGGTCAGGGCCTCCTTGGTCTGGAGCTGACCAGTCACTGGGTCGGGGGGCGGGAGGTAGCCAAACCTGCTCAGCCAGTCCTGCAGAGGGAAACAGCAGACGAGTTCAAGAGTCGTCGCAGGCATTTCAATGACTCCAAGTATCCCACAGCTGCTGAGACGGTCGGACACCTGTTGGTGTGTTTACGCTCTGTGGATTCAGTGTCTGTACACGTGTGAGCATCCAGGATTTGTGAGAGCTTTGTGTTGGTGTGTGACAGGTTGTGATCTTGTCTGGAACAACAGACAATAGAGGACTCAAAAATAAAGGATATTTTAAAGCAGCACTGAGAAGGAACAGAGTCAGAATCAATGTAAGCCGGCAGATCCGACATGGACCAAACCAAAAAGCCAAAATAAATGTCAACAAAATGTTTCTGAAATATGGTTTCTATTATTTAGGTAGTTCCTAGAACACTGATGAATATTCAAGTGTTTCATTTTCCAGTAAGTGTGATTCTAGTTAGATAGTTGATTCTATAAAAACGCTTGTATGTGGGATATTTTGAGAGTGGGAGGATGTAGAGGCACGTTGCCCAGCTGTATATAAAGTCTGTGGTTTAATACCAATATTCTGATGACTGTCAGTTTTGTTTTCGCGTATTGTTCAACTTGCAATCAATGGTATTTGATATTCTCCCACTGTTCCACGTCTTTGCACATTGTGTAAAATGTTCTAGAGTCTTTTCCTTTGGTTGCTTATAAAAAAATAAGGGATATTTATTCACAGAAGCTGTGAAACTATTTCCCTTCTACTTTCAATTATCATCTGTTCCAATTACGGCCAAATTCCCTCCCTTTCTTCTTTTAATTGATTCCGGCTGCTCCACTGTCTTTCTTGCTGTTTCTGTCTCTCTCTCTGTCCTCCCTCTCTCAGCTCTACCTCTCCGTGATCTAACAGCCAGTCAGGCTTTTTAACGGATTTTTGATCAGCGCTCAGCTGAGATGAATGACACAGATCAATACCGAGGCAAACATCACACCGAAAACACTGTGAAAATCCCATTAACTTTAGTTTGTCACAAATCTTTATGTTGATGATATTTGCCTCCTCATGCTTGGCTTTGCTTAACAAACAGGGAGTTTACAGAATACAGATGAAGTAGCAGTGTTGGGGATGATAAGAAAATATGAGACATAGGGGTCAGAATGTCAGTGTTAAAACAATAAGTAAGGTTCACTATTTATAGAAAAGAAAAGTCAATTTAATCTATTTTTACAAGAAATGCAAACACAGATGCACATCTTTTCTGCATTGTATATTCTGTAAAATACAAATTTCCATATCGACAAACACCCTTGTGTAGAAAGTAGTGTATTAGTGAGTCAACCAATAAATCTGTGGGACTCCAGTGGTTGCATTGTCAAGTATATATGCGTGTCCACAAATTGTTATGGAGAGGGTCTCAAACTCCAGAATCGTCCTGTTCTTGTGTGAAATCTGAGTTATATCTCTGATGTGTACAAACTACAAACTCACTGCACACACACACACACACACGCACACGCACACACACACACACACACACACACACACAGCCTTATACTTTAATGTCCTGATAAATGTCAGGGACACGGGCCTCTTTTCACTCACTAATAAAACTGAAATCTCTGTGATGATGTGCTTTTAGTGCCGGCGCTCATGCCAGGTGGCTCGGATATAAAAAAAAAGGTAGATGAGCTGAGGTTTATGATTGAGATGTTCTGTAAATATATCACCGCACATCTACCGGTTTAAAGAAAAGGGAAAAAAAGAAAATTAGGAAAGTTAATGACCTAAAAAACTATGTAGTAGGTAAAGATAAAAAATTTAAAAAAAGAGAGAGCTGCTTCGAAATTCTGAACAGCATCAAGGGGTTGAGCCTGACAGAGCTGACATGTGGAACCCTGTATGTGGTCTGGGTGAAAAGCATAGGGATTCTGGGGCAGGTTATGCTGAGGTTCTACAGCGAAGCACTTTGAGGTTCAAAAGCCAGCCGCCCTACTTCTCAGTGCCTGAGTGACACGTCAGCAAACTGAAAGCTCCGGCAGAATCTGCAGCAAAAATAATGATACCGTATTCAGAAGGCGATATTGTTCCCTCGGTGTCAAGCTTCCATGTCAGTTTTTTCTCGATTTACAGGGCAGTCACATCAAAGGGTGAGCGAATATCACCGGCTATAGATTCGGTTTCTTTCTCAAGGACCAGCTCGCTGAGACCAGAAGGATGATTTCTGCCTTTTTACTGTATGTTATCTAGAAAGACATCAGCTAATACCACAGACTGCATATCCAGACAAGCTTTCTGTGTCTCTGTGCGTCACACAAAGAAAAAAATACATAAAAATACCACCATACCATTAGTGGACCTTTTGACTACAATTGAGCAGTTTCAGCACATTGTTGAAACCACTAAGAGCATCAATCCCAAAGTGCTGCTGGATCTGAAGTGATAGTACGATAATAAAAGCAATTCAATGTACCTTACATAAGGTACAAAAATGCAGTCAGACACTTACAGGCACACTAGAGAGGAATCTTATCAGTTGAGGTAAGTAGGAAGTAAATTAAATTAAACTAAATTGTTGCTAGGTATCAACGAAAGATAAAAACGACTGAAATGTCTTCACCCCTGTTCGTTTGCTTGTTCTTGTTTTGCTTTGTCAGCACGATTACACAAAAATGCTGAACGGAATGTCACGTATTTGAGCTGTAATGACCTGTTTGAATTCAAAATATACAGACTAGAAGACCATGGGACCATCGGAGGTAGTTTGCCTCATGATCCACCTGAGGGCGCTCACAATCAGTATGTTATGTTGTTTTTCTACAAAAATGAAGGATGCTTGCAAGCACGACTATCCTGGGTGGACGGTCTCGACACCAAAAGCATCTGAGAAGCTGTTTGTGGAAGTATTTTGTGTTCAGCAAAGTAACAAACACTATATATACACAATACTCAGATCTGCAGGCTCACTAGTTAGCTTCCCACTCAATTGAAGCAGCGGAGGAGGAAACCACGGACGATTTTTGGCAAGTGACAGCGCTAGAGTGCAATTTTGGTGTGGCTACTAGTATATAGTACTTCATATAGTCGTAGGAAACCTGAAAACAATAGAGGCAGTATACAATATGCACCATTGCAACCATCAGCTGCAAGTTTCTGTGTTCACGGATCATGTAAAGCACTGCAGATGCTCAGATGACACGCAAGAGACGCTCAGTAATAAAAATGCATTCACTGAAGGCCACATTTGATTACACTTAACTCTCAAAGAAAAAGAGGAAAAGGTAGAGTGGAGAGGGCAGACGCCTCGCTCAGCCTGTATATGATGAAAGTACTGAAGCCGCCTCGTATGAGTTTCTCTGTAAATCTGTGATTAACAGCAGCACGAAGGGACTGACGCAGATGGCCAGGACGACACTCTTCTTTAATCATCCATCATTGAGTCACACATGAGACACAGAAAACTACAGCAAACAATGAGGTCTAACACTCCGGCTATCACATATTCTTCAAAATGAGAAACATATTGCGGAAAACAGAAAGCATCCGGCCAAGCCAGCAGCACTGAAGCTCTTTATCCGAACGATCTAATCACTCTTTGTTGGACGTTGTCATGTTTCAGTTGCTCTGCTGACGTCGGCGTAAATGTGTAGAATCTGCACTTCTGGGTCAGCACTCGTAGATAAGAACCAAAGAACAACTGTAAATAGATTGTAAATATGGATCACGTCTGTGTTTATGCATCTCTTCTCACGTTTGGTCTTTTCAGACAATAATGCTTGATGATTGCAAGCTTAACACAAGTCCTTCCTGTCTCATGTTTCAAAATAAGAGCCATTTTAAACAGCAGTCCACCACAATAATAAATTCCTTATATGCAACATTTCTGTGGCACAACGTTCAACCAATTCCAGCATTTGAAGCCAACGTGAGAACTAACAAGGCCTAAATTTGACAGGACGAGAAAGCACAGTGTGTACACAAGTGGTCAAGACAGAAAAAAGGCCTTTACCACTTTGTCACGGAACATCATTAGAGGTTGCGCAGATCCAATATCAAAATTCAGTTTGGCATAATTGGACTGTTTATTAAAAAGCCATGCGTCGCTGTGCCGCATATTTATTGACACAAGGTCGTTGTTCTACGCCGTCGAGAACCACAAACGCCATCATCCAACTGTCAGGGCCGTCTGCTGCTCTGACAGTGACTGTGAATATCAGCAAGTACAATACGGGTAAGTTAGAGTGTGTGTGTGTCAAAGTAAAGAAAGATGGAGAAAGACTCGGGTAGACGGAGGACGGCGATGAGTCTGAAGATACTCATCCTCTCAGGAGCCTCCCGTTGTACAGCCTTGTAAACATCAAATCAAACCACTGGCTATAATTCCACGCAGACAAGGAGATAAACGTCATTCATGCATGAGCAGACTGAATGACACTGACCCCAAAAGAAGAAGAAGAAGAAGGAGACAGACACACACATCAGCACCACTGGCTTTATTCCAGCTGACCTTCCTGAAGGTGGATTTATGACCCGTGGTTTGAAAACAGGTAGCCGTGTCCTCTCATGTGCGTTTTATACCAGCTGGAAGTGTTTAGACTGTTTTAGATACTTCTACAGCCAGACTGGTTTTATGTGTGTATTTATGTACTTTAAGTTCCTGTGGACGTTTCACTTTCCACTGCAAAAACATGTTTCTTATTCAACCTCTTTACGGCCAAATTTCCAGCCAAGAAATTTAGAGGATTTGTACTGAAAAGGCGAATTTAATGTTTTATGGTTGTGTATATATCTTAAATATATAAAGATCAACGTGGAACATGTTTAGGGGAACTAAGTGGAAACAGAGACTTTCCACCATTTTTTAAAAAGGGGATTTTATTGTTCATTCAAGAGTTTGATGAACACAAACACTCATTTGTATAAATGTTAGAGAGTTTAACCCAGAATGTGCTGGAAGAATAATGGGCCAATAAAGGCTTAAAGAGGCAGCGAGAACAAACAAAGACTGGGTCCTTCACAAGGAAAGAAAATAGTGATGGGAAGCATTGGATCAATCATCTTCACAGGATATTTGTATCAAGTGATCACTGATAGATTCCTTGACAGATGCAGCTGTGGGGCGTCATTATGAGAAGAGAGAGTGTGGCCAAATGATATGTGGGGATCACAAAAATGCACTTTATGGTTATGGAACCATATGTTTTTGTTTTATTCTTACTATTCCGACACTGGGCTGAATCAGGAAATCTACCACAATCATACAAATTGTAAAACATTTGAATTGCAAAGACAGACATGAACAATTGTTTCACTTCTGCCTCAGCCCACTCCCCCACATTTTTGACATGTCTCCGAACGCGACTTGAATCAGTCCCCGGCAGAACAAAGGCACAGAAGAAAGAGAAAATAAACAGGAGTACAAAAAGGAGAGAGAGGGAGCCGAAGAGATGGGGGCAGCTCAGACGTTGAGAGACGGGAGCCTAAAGCTGGTTTTGTCAGCTGCTCCTCCTTATCGCTCGCAGGTCAAAGAGCCAGATGGACAAAAGGGAGAGCAGTTCTTAAGACAAGAACAAAGACGGCGAGGGAGAGAGACGGAGGTGACGGGGAGGGATGTGATGTGCCACAGTGTAAAGATAGAAGACGCCGTGTACTTCTCGAGCTGCAGAAATCGGATGAATTTATGCCACGAGTTGCATAAGCATTACAAAAATTGCTCTGAATTCCCCGGTTTAAGGTGGTTTTTTTTTCAACATGTTTGACATTTTGCTGCTTTTTGTTGGATTTGTATCGGCCTCCTGATGAGAAACTTTGCTCTCCAGCATTTGCTTTAATTTAGAAATGAAGCCGTGTGGAGGAACTTCAGCAGCAGCAGGGTGAAGATGAAAGAACGTGAAATCCATGAATGCGCGCGGAAAGCAACGTTTCATACAGAAGTGGGTTCAATTCAGAATTCTTTTGTCCTGGTTCGTCTCATCACACATTTGCATGTTTGCCACACACGAGTGTTCCGCCGTCTGCAACACATCAAACCACTTTGTTCCCAGATTAGTAAAACCTGTTATGTAACGACGCACAGAATCCACAAGGATTAGTAAAAGCAGTGAATGCACACAGCTAAAGTGAAAAAAAAAAAAAACCATTTAGGAAGTGTTCAACGATAATGACAGTTATTATGTAATGTCATTATATTTCCCCATCTCTGGGGACAGAGCTCACTGCTTCAATAAGATGCACTGATTTTCACACGGTGGCTGCACTGCTGCAATATTGAGGGGAGCTCCACTGTATGTTGTACAACAGGGGCTGGGAAACTCTTCTATCAAGGGCCATTTAAATTTTTATAACATCCTTCGAGGGCTGTACTAAATTATTGAACACATATATTACACTAACCTCACTAATATGATGGCTGGAGCTGCTTGTGGAGCTGCTTCGGCGAAGCATCTGGTGTTAAATGGACGATACCAGAATAAATTTCTTTCTGGGTCAATCGGTTGTGAGCAGAATCTGAACTTTACGAGAGTCTGTTTTGAAAAATAACTGCTCACAGCAAACATTCAGAAACTCAAACTTCTCCTTGTAAACTAGACATACTGCACTGCGGTTGTATTCATTTGCCAAACCACTGCAGTGTCAGTGCACATCCCTGTGACCTTTGACCACTGAAATCGATTCAGATCATCTTTGAGTCCAAGTGTCGACTGGTCAAAATTTGAAAAAAGAAGCCAGTCTTGAGATATCATGTTCAAGAGGCTAAAAACATGTTTTGTAAGACTTTGACCTTTTACATTTGACCTTTAAAAATCGTATATATCAACCAACCCATGAGTCTAAAAGAGCATTTGTGCCAAGTTTGGAAGAATTCTATCAAGGTATGCTAAAAAATAATGTGTTCCCAAAGCAGGAGACTGCGACCTTGACCTTTACGTCCAAGTGAACGTAGGAATGAACCAACTATGAAGAAATTCCCTCAAGTTGTTCCTGAGATGTTGCATTCACAAGAATAGGACAGATGGGCGAACAACCCCAAAAAATATGATGTCTCATTTACGTTCTCGGGATGCACATACAGTGAACAGGACTCCAGCAGGGGGAGGTTGTTGTTCGCAGCTCTGAGCTCGTCGATGCTTTGCAGCTCAGTGATTCCATGTTGTTGGTTGTCAGGCACATCGGCTGCTCCCACGTTAAACGGCGTAGCAAATGTGTTGAGCTCCTTGTGTTTACTTTTCATGTCCTGAAACCTCTCGCCAATTGTCTGGAGGAGTTTTTGCAAACTCACCAGCATAATTCAGATGTCACTTCAGGCTTTTGTTGTGGGAAAACACACAGTGTTTGCACACAATGCAACATTTTTACTTTGTGTTGTTCAGAGCAGAGCAGCTTCACAGCGGCAAACAAGGCTCCTTCGCAAATTCTTCTTTCAGCATCTTAGCCATTAGCTCGATCACCAAAAAAGATCGGCCTGCACAGCATCGTCCCTGTCAGAATGTCGTCAAAGAGCGTTGTATTTGTCCCTGTAAGTCAGACAATGCAGCTGCATGTTTCCAGCTGTGAAGATGCACTTGATTGAACTTGTTCTCGCTGCAACTGCATCCCTGAAAACTAGGAGAAATAATTGCTGTCATGAGATTGTTTAGTATTTATAAACTGTCTCATGGGTTGGTTAAATTTGCCTCTGAGGGTGTTTACAGCCTGAAATTCTCCACCGTACGGGACACAAACTAAACTGCAAACATTTTACTGCAACCCCTGGACAGCAGAAACCACCTGGGCTTGCAGCCACATGCTAATGCAGAGGCGCTAACATATTGAGTCATGACCAAACAGCATGCAATTGGTTGTTTATCATGCTCTGAGCAAACGTGTTGTTGGGAGGATAGTCGACTGCACCTTGAGGATTAGTGCTACGGTAATTTGGCAACGGCGTCATCCACAAAAACAGCATGTAGTCTCACATCAGTGCCTGTGAATAAATACAGAGCAAAGGATCCAACAGAAACAAAACATGTATGATCTCCTGTAGGTTAATTTATCATTTAAAAAAAACATATTGGTCACAGTGAGGAAAAAAATAATCATAGGTTGTGAAACAATAACGTTCGAGAACTTTCATGTTTAAATTGAGGGAGACGTGTTCTGCTCTTTCAGGTTTTCTTTCCTCTGGTGTCTTATATGAGGTTTTTTGTTTATACAAAGGATCTGCAAAGTTCCTCATCCCTTAAAATACTTCTCCTGAAGGAGAGAGGAGCAGCAGCAATGAACAGTATGAGGACAGTGATGTGTTTTCTGAACATTAGAGCATGCAAACCTTTTCAAGTAATAACCAAAAGTAAAACTATGAACCTGAACATAAGCCTGATACGTCTCCCCTTGTACAAACAATCAGTTTAAAGTAGCTGTTTCAGTGTTTTGCTGAATCCTCTTGATAGTCTCTTACAGTTTTTATTGTGTACCTATCCACTGTTATGAATCAAAACAGAAACCAAATTAAAACAGAAGCCCTGAGGTCGTGCACGACACCATGTAACTCACTTGTGTAATATTCTAAACATTTGTAGATGCAAGCTCTGCAACAATAAAGTTCTTTTTTATCAAACTTGAGAACCCAGAAATGTTTTTATTCATGACTCTAAGATACAAAACACGAGGTCACAAGATGATTATCGAGATGCACGAAGAAAAGCTTTTCAAACGAGACAACCTGAGAGGGGAAAGAACGTTTTAGAGGCTTCGAGTCAGAAGTTGCCCAAATTTACACAAACTTAACTTGTGTAGTCGTCAGTCCAGGTCTCAACCTTTCAAGTAAACCAGAAAACAACAGCAGTTTGCATTTGATCCAGATTTCTTTATGAGAAAAGGGAGCTGAAAATCAATCTCTTTGCACTTTAGCCCTTCTATGATCTAATAGCACATACACACATTTTCTACGCTCCTCACACATCGATGGCATTAAATCATTTGAGGTTTTGTTTGTTCTATTTCATGCAACATTATCCGTGGAAAGAAATTAGCTCGGCCTCGAAATGCGGAGCCCTGGTCATTGCAATCGCATTATATCATGAGGACTGAGCAGGTAAACGGCTGCAGTAGATATTTCTGGTTCTTTCATTTCTCTCATTACTCCATTTCTCTATCCCTATTTGTCATTCTCAATTCCCCATTTACTCGCTCTCACCTACCTGTGTATTGACATGTTGTGATGAAATATATGAATCATTCTCCCCATAGAGATGAAAGAAAAGGAGGGGAATGGAAAAAAGTGTCGACACAAAATGACAGAGAGGGAGAAAAGCCTATAAACAGAGCATTCTCTATTTAACTCGGGAGCATTTCTTCATCGTTAAAGTCAAAGAGGAAGTCATTTGAACGTGCAGCACATCCCATCAGATGGGACGAGCTCCCTTCCCCATTCAGCCAAAGGTCAAAGTTCACCTCAGCCTCTGTAAAAGGCTTAATTTGTTTTGTCCCTCCTGCATTCAAGCTCCTGTCTGACAGAGCCTCCCTCTGTTTTCTCCTCCAGACAAACAGCTGCTGAGTCCCCCAAACCCCCGGCCTCAGTGACAAGTAATGAGTAACCAGGAGACGTTTAACCCTGCGACCTCAATGTCTCTCAAAGTTCAATGAAGTAGCAGCGGCCACTTCAGTGTTTACATTGTTCTGAGATGCCTCTGGGACGAGGGCAGACCTTGTATTTCCTGTTGGCTACAAGGTTGCTGAGCAGCGAAGAGCTAATACAAAGAGGATAAGAGTTTGAATCAAGAAGCATTTGATGGGAAAATACCGTCTATGAAGTTTTCATCCTTAAAAATGGTTCCTATATATTAACATTCACAAGATCTGGTGGGTGTATTCATGAAAGTTGGTGGGATGTTCCAAATCTCTGCTTGTGGAAATGTCCTCTTTGAATTTAAATTGAATCCCGGTGTGATATGATATTAACCTAAGTATATTTAGTATAATCCTAACGTAAGATATCAAAACTATTAGCCACGGTATCACACATAACAGACTGAGTCTGATCTCCTATACGCCACCATCACCGTGCCCTCGTCTGTGGATCAACACAAAATCTCTGCTCTCAGCCAAGCCGATTTCTCTAAACTGGTGCTCGCCATAACACCCGGGGAGTGTATGCAGTAGCTGCTTGCGATGCTATCGTTCTCCAAAGCAGTTGGAGTAGCTTTCCACTTTATATCGGCGGCTTATGTTGAGAAATCGTTTACTGGAGGCATTACACTGGGATGATATAACAGGAGTGGTATCCTGTGTGTTTGACTAAGGAGCAAAAACAATGACAGACTTGGAAAGCAAATGCAGTTTCCTGGAGGAATGAAGGATGTAGTTTCACCTGTGCAGGCAGAGGCGAGGAAAAGAAAGAGGATATAAAAGATAAGAGGGGGAGAGAAACAGCTGGTGACACACAGGAGTCTGGATGAAGGTCCAACACATTTGATCTGGTTAGTTGTGGTTTTCACATTTCAATTTAGGGAATGACATTGATTGGTTTGGTTAATTTTGGTAATTTCGTTGCCAATGCAATTATGGTATTATCGCCAGCAGAATGAAGGTCCTCGCTTTTCAAAAACTACATCATCGGGGCAATCCGCTTGAGCTTTGTTTTCTTCTTCTATCGTTAAATGGAGTCTCAACTTCCTGCAACAGTCTGAACAATCCAGAAAAGTGTTTTCACACCGCACCGTGGTTCAGTTTGATCTGGATCAGTTTGATCTGGATCCACCTCTTTTGTTCGGACTAAATCTTGATACATTGGTCTGAGGAACCTTAGGCCTGGAGAGTCACAAACAAGGTATGATAAGGTATAATTAAACTGAGCTTTAGATATGTTGTTGTGTGTTTTCAGTGAAGCACTTCCCACTCTTGTTGTCTCACTTCTCACAAACAAACTGCCCTCTTATGATGAAGTCGACTTCTTGCCAACTTGAGAGCCAGACCACATCTGTGATTTAAAGCTCCTCCCCTGGCATTGATTAAACGCCTCGAAACTAATTTTTCATAAAACTCTGTGATCAAAATTTCTTTGCTTGGATGTAACTCAAAGCCTTCGCCTCATTTAGGATTCGCAGATCTACGACTTTTACAAATTAGATGCACCTCAATCTCCACCCATCCCTCAACGTGTTCTCTTTCTCCGCGCCAACAAAACATCAGAGAGCATCGGCGACTGCAAAGAGAAAGTCGCAATGTGCAGTGGAAATTACCACTAACAGACTTACCTAGTGTGAACGTGCCAAGTGCGAATGAGAATCACTTAATAAATAAACTATTCTGATGCCTGCCAGAACTTGGTTTGTTATAAAATGAGCTTCTTAAGCTTCGGTGTGGTGGATGTCTGAGTGAAATGGAATCTGCCGGCACCTTATTTTGAGAGGGATTTGATCAAATTGGTCAAGGATTAAATCAACAGAGAGTCTGGGTTAAAAAGCACAACGCCTTCATCAAAAAAATAAATGTAGACGACTTTTCACTTCATCCAGGACGTGATCCGGATGAAAAGGAGAAGGGAGACGTTATTGAATTAAACCACAGCCCCACTCTTTACAATGTAAACTACGATTTTTTTTATCAACTGAAAACGCACGTAACACCAACCTGTGCTGCTCCACTTACCGTGACCTAAGAACTAACAACATTTATGTACATGAAGCTGAAGGAGTCATCAAGATTAATTCATTTCTTTAGCCTCCACAGATTGAGGTGTAGGGCAAAATCAAAAGCACCATTCACAAAGGTCTTCTTACATGATCGTCATGTTGTAATTAGACCTCGACCAATACGGATATTTGGAAGTTGATCCTGAAACCGGCAAACCGAAAAAAAAAGTCTGATATCAATATATCAGCTTTTGTATAAAATATACAAAAATTCAATGATTCTTAAGATGTCATTATCAATATATTTTACAGTTCAACCACAACCAGAAGAATCCCAGATGTGAGTCTTCGACAGTCAACACACAACTCTCTTTAATTTCTCTGCAGAGAACAGAGGTCATCTCATTTCATGGCCCTGTCATAAAAGGTCAACAATTCACTAAGGCCCTGACGTCTTTAAGTGCACGGCAGACGTGTGTTTTTCTTAACTACAATACTTCGCTTTAACCTCAATAACCATCTTTGCAGCCATTCACCCGCTCTACAGCGTTTCTTGATTGTCCTGTTATTATGTTCTAATGCACATTTCCATGTCAGAATGTCTTCAAACCAAGTTCCAAGAAAACAATCAGATGCGTAAAATGCAGAAGAATCAGCTCCCGGATGTGTATCTGGTTAGAGTGTGTGATACAGTGTGTTGAGTGAGACACTGAAACAGTGGAGCCGTGTGTGTGTGTGCGACACCAGCAGCATATGTTGACCCCCGGGGGTCACGCTTAATCCGAGATGTTCCTAAAGTATGTGTCTCTGCTCGAGAGTGTGTGCGGGTGACATGCACAGTCGCATGATGTCAGAGGGGGTAAGAGGGACGAGTTAAATGGAAACACAGCGAGCGGTGAATCATTCCCCTCTTCGTCTAATGCTATGTTTGCTTCAGAGGACAGAGACGCTGCAGAGGACTGGAGGGACTCTACTGCTCACACGCCCCGAACAGACATTACCAGGAACCTTGCATCGATTTTAATTCTATTACTTACCAGCTTTCTTTCTTTAAAAAATTGTTTTTTAAACTCTAATAATCAATATTTTTTACATATCAACACTGGATCAGGGGCCTTTTAAGCTTAGAAAAACAAATAAAGTCCAGTGTTCACAACTTGCTGGTAATCATTAAGAGCCAAAACACCTAGCAAGATAAAGTGCCAGATTATTTTCTTCGGAGTCGGCGGAGGCAGAGAAGGAATATTGAGCAGAAGGAGCACATATCTGATTTACATTCATCATGTTGCCGGAGCTGTGACTCTGAATGAATGCTAATGTTGGGCTTTGTCTGCTGGATGTGTGAATGGGCAGTTGTTTGCTGACTCTTTTTCACCCACAACTTTATAAAGCAACAATATTGTGGCTACGTGCTCAGATTTGCTGCAGAGTCTCAAAGGGGCCAAAAGAAAAACTTTAACTAGAATTTACATTCAGCATTTTCATCCTTTGCAATCGCTTTCCATTTCACTTGTTTTGCCATCTTCCTAACTGTGCTGACCTCTTCCACTTTCGAGCTGAGTCCTCACACGAGGGACGTCCTCTGTTACGTAATGCATATTCATTTTAAAAATGTACTGGTGGGACCTCCAGACTGGTGGGAACTCCAGACTGGTGGGACCTCCAGACTGGTGGGACCTCCAGACTGGTTATCCATTCCCTGATCACTACTGCACAGACTCGTATCTGTGATATTTTGGCATAATTTGGAACAACTGAAAGTGGAGACTCGTTGACGGACTTTTATATACAACTCGTGGAAAAGACCGAAACAGGTTGTCTCACTTTCCTTCCATCCAGACTAAACCACATCCCATAATAAATTCCAACTAAATCAGAGCCTGCAGCGTTTCCTAAATCTCTCTTTTGGAGGCCTGAAAGCTGCAGAGCAATGTGGACACCAGACATAAACGCTGCAAAAGTGCTGCATTTTAAACCTAAAATGAATTAGTGTGGACGTAGCCTTCACGGTGTGTGAAGGTGACGGAAGATTTAAACCCCACCTTCCATCCACTGTCTTGGGCAATATACATAAGGTTAAGGAAGATAGGGAGCGAGATGGATGGGCTCTCTGCCCAGGTCAAAACACAATGGGAATATTAGCAATGCCGTTTTATCTGCTTCAGAGAGAGACGCCTGCAGGAGAATACCACACACTCCAGAACTCAACTGGCAATTTTTCAAAATGTGTGAGAAGGCAGGAGGAAAAGATTGATACGAATAAAAGACCCCAGCACCTTTTTTTAATCCTTCAAGTTGCTGCAGTTTTTCCCAGACACAAATACTTTGCTCTAACCTCAGCCCTGCTCCTTTTCTCCACTTTGGCCAACTTCAAATTTTTCTACAAACCCTAAGTGACAACTCTGAGTTAAATGAGCCCTTTCACTTCTACCTGAGGCTGAGAGAAGGAGATTAAATATCCCATTTACTCGCTACTCAAAAGAGGCATCAATTTATTTCTTTGATTTGTAGAGTTTACACATTGTCTGTGGTTGAAGTAATGAAATTGCTTGTTTTACAAATTCATTGTTAAACAAAACCAGCACATAAACATAATATCATCTGTTTAAAGGTATTAAAGCAGCACATATTTAGTATATAGACTGTATACAGTGAAAACTACGTCTCTTATACATTTATGCATTATATATATATATTTCTTTCAGCATCATACTTTGATCCCACAGATGTGACGGTGCTGAGATGGTGGAGCATCTTACGACCGTGCTGTGTGACATTCATTAACCCTCTCCTGGCTTATTTACCATCTTTTGCGGTGTTGAAAATTAATTTTGCTCCTTGGTGGTGAACTGTGCTGCAGCTGCAGGAGTAAAACACCCACAACACAGCAGGAAGAATATTATTGTTCTTCATGATTATAGTAAATATCATTTGAATAAATTGCAGATTTCTTTACATGCACGTTGCACTTAGAACCATGTGAAGGTAAAATAAATTCTGCACAAGAACAGTGGTAGGTTGTTTTGTGTTTGCTTCTGCCAAGGTGGTTATGTTTTATTTGTCTGTCTTCATAATTACTCAAAAGTTATTTAACCAGTTTCCATCAAATTTTGTGGAGGGGTGGAGAAAAACCTAAAGGAAGAAGCCAATACATTTTGGAGGAGATCCAGATAAATGGTTAGAATGGTGTACAGGTTTGCTTTCTCTGAGCGCCCCTCTAGTTTACCATCTTGTAAAAGCAGTCAAAAAGGAACTAATAACCAATCCTGAACAGAAAGGATCTCATCTCAACCAAAAAATGTTGTATTATACAAAGTCCCATTCATTGGCTATAGACCGTGTTTCACAGGACATTGGGAATTTGTCACATTCACAGAAATATTATGTGTTGTCGGCAGAACTAGAAACCTCACCTGAGAATTTCAGTTGATATGTGCGACACATAATTTCTGTGGGCTGCTCTTTATCTGTCCGTGTCACCCATCAAAATGAAGATCTGAGTGAAACACACGGCAAATTGTCATTAACTAACATCTGAAATGATGATGTGAGTTCTACTTTGAAGAAATATTAAACTGGAGCAGTGTGTAAATGCCTGTCTAGACGTTATCTGTCTTTCTTTGCACCTCTCCATCACCCCCCCCCCCCCCCCAGCTTAAAAACCTCTCTTGATGACTCACAGGAACATTTCAGGAAGGTGACTGATGTATCCGATTAAAATAGAATAAGAAACAGTTTTTTGAAGGATGCTTCTGTTGGCGATGAAAATGAAGCGGTTATCAAGCATCCTTCAATATGACTTATTCCCAACATGCATAATTTACACTCAAGCTTTTGGTACAAACCGTATAAAATATCAATAATAATATCAAAGATTTTTTTTTACAAAGCTGCGCGACAGATGTTTATTCCTCCATTTGTCAGGAAGAACAGCCGGATATGCAAAAGCTTCTTTTTTTGATAATCCTTGAACAATTGGTTAGTTTGCATTTTGCACGATCACATAATAAATCTGATTCAACAAAACTTGCTTCTGTTGGAAGAACTTGCTTGGGATTCAAGAAATATGCGTGGAGCTTCAAGGTTATTCATACAGTTGGTGACAAGCACGGTGATTCAACTTAATACATTTATAATAATCACAATAAGGTGTGTGCAGCTCTTGAAAACCCACGTCGACCTCTAAATCTTACACTGTTTAGTTATTCCTCAAAGAAAGACCCTGTTCCAAAGCTTTCCCGGAAATTAAAATGTTTCGACGAGGACGTCCATATGCAGGGATAAGTTATCAGAAAAGGTGTGTGCAGATAAAAGAAAATAAGAAACAGTTCGATTTACAATAGGAGGGGAGAAAAGGAGAGAAATATAAGTGACTGTGGCCTCCAGATTGAGGGCATATTACTTCTAACTTTGAAAGGGACAAACACAATGGAGGAATTATGGGTAATGGACTGAAATACCGGGCATTCATTCAAGAGGGGATTTGAGCTCTGGCCTGATTTCAACTCGTCTTCACTTGACACACTATAAATATTAAGTCCATTTATAAAGGGCAATGATAACAATCACACACCAAGCACTTTCAAGTCTAAACACATTTCCGACTTCATACACAAGATGTCAATCAGCGGAGGGTCCAGTTAGATTCATGACAATCAGCATCCACATGATAGGTTGTATATAAAAATGGACATAAAAACTGAAAACAAGACGGTGCTGGACAAAAACCAGAGGCTTCGAAACGACAGCTCATAAACCGATGGGTGACGTCTCGAAATTTTCCCGAGACTAAGACGTTACATTCGATTCTGATGATGTTCTCGCAGCTTAAGTTCCTGCAACATTCATCAATTTCTTCACTCAGCGAGTATAATTCATGTTGTAGCAGAAATCCTTCAACTGCTACTTGATCAGTAATCTTTATCTTTTAATCAGGGTAAAAAAAGAGATAAACAAAACTCAGAAAAGGCCTTGTAAAGTACAAGATAAGTCGAATTCAGCTCTGAGGCTTCATAAATTCCTTCTTGCAACCAACTTCCTCATATTTATTTCATCATTAAGTCGTCCAGCTGTTGCGTTGCCCCCTGGACTGCGACGAGTTCAATCCAGGGGGCAACTGGGCAAAGCACCAAACGTTCATAGCCTTCAATGCAACCTCCTCAAATTTGCATCATGCACATCTCCTCGCTCTCCAACGCTCTAACCTCCTCTTGTTCTCTCTTGGCTCCGAGATGTAAACATACACTTTTAAATGAAAGTATTTCCTTATTCATCACCTCACTTCTTTGTGCAGTTTCCAGCGGATGCGAAATTGATCTTTCAAGGATTCATTCCAAGGTTTAAAAAAAACTGGTTTTGATCTAATATTAAAAGGATATGATCGCGATCTCTGATGAGGATCTTAGTTTTTCTTTATATAACACGAGTCATCCTGATGCAGGGACAGAGGTGTTGTTTGCCTCATTCAAGTCCAGGTTTATCATCTTCACATTTTCAGGGGGCTTATTACTTTTTCTTTTTCGTTTTGTTTTCGTAAACGTACGAGATCCACTGTTCTCATCAGTAAAATATGCATGAAGACGAAACTTGATCAAGTAATATAAATAAATAAAATCTCCCATGTAGGCGGACTGCAACACTGTCAAACTCATACCTTCTGTGCATTTGCATAGAAAAAACATAATAATGCGTTTGATGGAGCACAAGGAAAATTAAGAGTAGGTTGAAAGCACATTTTCAGCGTGTTTACCCACATGAAGCAAACATAACACTGGGGTGGATGTGCAGAGAAAAACTAAGGACACGCACACGCACACACACACACACATTTATATGCTTCCAGATAGTGCTCACACGGTCCAAATCAGATATATTGCAGTCATTATCTAATAAAAAGCTGGCACCGGAGATGATACATGTACGCTCTTATGTGCCTTTACAAGTGGACGCCAGAGAGTAAATAATCACCAACACACTGCAGCTGCAACATACACTACCTGTGCCTCCCAGTGCAATGGAAAATAAAGAGGCACAATAATCTTTATGTGCAAGGCTGGGGGGGGGGGGGGGGGGGCAACTATCGCATTGTAGGCAAGTGGTCTGACCGTCGATAACCATTATACGTTTATATTGGCACGACCCAAACAGAGCTACATGAATAAGCAGTAGAACCAATTACTGAAAATCAAAGTTTCGATGTTTATCTTCGTCTTCACCAAGACACATAGAGTCAGAATACAATGGTAGTGATTCTTCATTTAAGATGTTGCATCCACATAGTTTCAGCGTTTGCTTCACCTGGCTTTAGGGCTGCAAATGTTGATTTCCACAAAAGTGGAAGGATGTGCATGAGTCAGGGAAGAACACATTCAATTTTGGTGCGAAAAAAAAAGATCAGGCACATTTAGGGAACTGATACGAGTGTGAAATTGGGTCGCTGAGTGCAAGGCTCAACAGTTCCCCTTTGAAATCGCATTTAGATCCAGTACATCCATATTTTTATTTGGATCCGTTTTAAAATTACACACACTCATGAATGTATCTCAGCTAAATTATAGTTTTTTTATTAAAGTAAACAAATTATTCTCTGGAAAATCTGTGAAAATGTCACGAAACCTCTCTCGCAATGTTACAGGAAGTGAATCCGCCTCTTTATCCGGATCGACCCTAAAATGTAATGAATTATTTTTCGGCTAATGTCCCATCCTTCCACCAAGTTTTGTGAAAATCCCTTGTGTAGTTTTTGCACAATCCTGCCGACAAACTGACCAACAAACCAACGGACAGGAGCAACTCATAACCTTCTTGGCCGAGGAAATTAATGATCTGATTTTCTTAACTCATTCTCCCCCAGAATCCAGTTTTATTTCTTCAAACTGCTTGTTTTGTCCAATCAACAGTGAAAAACCCAAGCAGTAAATCCTTTCATCACAGAAGCTGGAACCGACAAACGTCTGGAGAAGCGTGGGTGGTGAATTCGATCCAAGCTACTGTACGTGCAGAGAGATCAGTGCAGTGGATGGTGAAGACAGCCAAGGACTGACATATAATAGTCGTCATCTGTTGGAATCAAAGCTACAATGCCGCGAGCAGATGGCACGCACCCCAGCTCGCTGAAGCACTCAATCACCTCATTAGACAAGTACTTCCACCTAATGTGCTTATAATGGAACACATGGCTGATTTGTTGGAAGGATATGTTCTGCTGGGTGTGCTTGCCTTCAACACCCGGTTCCCACTCGCAGGCAAATGTCAATGTATAATTGCAGATCTCAAACTCTCGGTTATGATTCAAATATAATTCAATTTGGTGGACCCGTGCAAATCAACAAAGTGCGAGTGTGTAAGAGAAAAAAGCGAGAGTGTGACAGCGAGGATTAAAGTGTGGCTGATAAGTGAATCATTTAATCCCTGGTTTAGAGACAGCTGGTTCGACAGAGAGCTGAGACGCAACTCCTGTCTGCCGAGGAGAGAAAACGAGAGAGTGAGTGAACGAGGAGGAAGAGGAGGGAGAGGAGGGAGAGCTGTAAAATTGGTTCCTCTACCTCTCTTAGATCTTCAACACTAAGTGACCAAGACATTCCTGGCTAATGGAAGCTACCATTTCTTCAGTCCTGTTAAATACAGAGCAGCGGGGGACTGAAGGATGGAGGGATTGATGGACAGCCGGTAATAGAGTGAATTGATCTGAGAGTTAACCCACTCGCTGGAAGTAACTGGCGAAGACGCCGGCGTGACATAATGTAGGTAATGACTCAAGCTGTGCACATGGGGGCAGAGGGACCTGGTGGTTATAGTTTGAAACCATAGGCTGTATTTAAAGATGGATGACTTGCCTTCACTTCCAGCCACTATCCAGTAACGAGAGCAAAATATCTCCTATACGCTGCCATCGTGCACAGATCACGTTATTTGGAGGCGGAGTCTGCACAGCAGCTATCAGAGGATGGAGCAGAGGTATTTATGATTATGATTTGGCTTAACTTTTGGGGTGCAGTCATGATGTCCATCTATACAGAGTCTATGATTAAATAACTACAATTTCTATGTAGCAGTAAATGCCAGGGCAAGTCACAAAATCTATCACCATCACTGTAAATGGTATATTTTTATCTGAGGAAGATAAAGCCCTTCACAGCACCTTCCATTTTGTTCACACTGTCACACAGTATTAGTGATCAAGCTGCTATGAAATGCACTGTTCTGCTGTTGGGGGGTTCAGCAGCTCGTTCCAGAAAACCTCGGCCCAACACCTGAGCCACATCAGCCAACAGCCACTGAGACATAGGAGACTGTGTCCAACTCTGGTTCAATGATGCCAACTGTAGTAATACAGTAGATATTGTATTGGAAGACTTGCTGAACTGAGTGACAGTTTTGAAGAAGTGTAACTAAAGCTGAGATCCATAGTAATAAGTTCTCTTGTCGAAACGGCACAAAAGCAACGACGAAGGGGAACGTTTCGCATTCACTGCTGCTAGTCGTGACCGATAAGAACCAATTAGGAAGTGAAGGCTGGTGACTGCATCATCTGTTTGCTCGTCACGACTATAACGCAGGCCTGAAATTTCCAAACTACAACGAGAACAGGAGCCTTCTCCAAAACAGAGCAGTAAACGTAGCAATACTGACTCATTTTAATACTAAAAACATTAAGTGTGTGGATGTAGCCTACGAGGAAACAGAAGCACAAGAAGCGCAGCCAGGCTCCATCATGTATCCACGTTACTGATCCAACTCAGGGGGAAAACCACGTGTGATATTAAATGTGTTGATTCTAGGAGTAAATGCCGACTATACGAGCACCGTAAACAGCAACTTTTTTAAAAACCTGCCATAAAGTAGTTCCCTCTGCACGCCAGGAGTCATAACATGTTTTCACGAAGCAGAGCTTTAGTGGTTTTATTGGAAAACCTGAGGTCTGGGACTTTTCCCTCCTTTACAATTATGCATCAAATAAAAAAAAAAAAAAGCTTTGGCCATTGAGATTTTTACTTTGAAAACATGGGATCCTGTTTCTGCGTGTCCCTCTTTGCCCTCCCTAACGTCACTACATCTGTGTTTGTTTAGAGCGAGATGGAAAAGCAGTGGGCATATTACTCTGAGGTTAAGTGAAAGTAAAAAAAAAGTGTAGTCAACCTAGTGAAATCAATTGCATTTGTAAAAAACTTCGAACACTTTGCGTATTGCAATGCAACGTTGAGTAGAAATTGAAGTAAGGAAGTCAAATTCATTGTGTTGAGAGTCCGAGCTTGCGTGGGTTTACAAATCGTTCTTGAAGGTGTGGAGCGCGGCACTTGCTCTGCGAAGGTGTCAGTCTATCCACAGCTGTCAGAGTGCTGTGAACGTCTGGAGAATATTGGACAAAATTATCCACCAAATAGCATATTTTATTTAGCTCCGGAGGGCATTCAAACAGAGTGCACGCAGTGAAAAAAGAAAAGTCAACCTCGGTTGAAAGATAAACAAACTGATGGCTTTTGGAGCCAATTAGGCCTTGTCCCTGTAACTGAAGTTTATTTTAACAAGCAGAAGATTCTGTGGCCCCCACTCGGGGGGGGGGAGCCCCCAAAACTTCTTTGAAGTTCCCCTCTCTGTAGGCGGTAGTGTGGCATGGCACCGAGTCAAGGCCCACAAACACATGGATTGAATAACGCCTGCCCAGTGTCCCTGTTGTGGCATTCACCCCACATGCCACAGCAAAGAGGAAGTATTCACAGTCACACAGATACGGATACTGTCACACACACACACACACACACACACACACACACACACACACACACACACACACACACACACACACACACACACACACACACACACACACACACACACACACACACACACACACACACACACACACACACACACACACACACACACACAGAGAGAGGATTGCACAACTATCCGGAGAAAAACTCTATTGACTTGAATTCATTATCGACCAGAACCTAAAAACACTGCACATCTTAACCTTTACCTCAACCAGGACCTCAAATATGCCACTTTGCCTCATTAGGACCTTGGTTACGTCCCCATAAGGTCCTAGAGAGACAACACAAATGAGCACACACACACACACACACACAGACATACGCTTGTTTGCGTGACAGATCTGCTCAACTACCGCACACGACATCCGCTGCCAGGACTAATCTCTTACTTCTAAGTGTGCACTCTGAGAGCGTGAATCTGCGATTGGATTTTAGTGTTCACAAAGTTTTATGTGTGACAGTCAAAATAAATCCAGTGAATTAAGTTAAACGTGTTGTATTTTTTATTCAGCTTCACTCGTGGATTTATTGGCTCGTATTGCATTAAAGTGAAGTTATGAGAGATGGTATCTCTGTCGGCTCCGAGTTCAAACAAGCTGGGGGAATTTATATATGTATAAATACACACACACGGTAAATATATGAGGGTATTTATGGATCTTGTATGTAATTTATAGGCCCAATGGTTAAGCTATGAGGCAAGTAAATGACAACACGCACTGAGAACTGGTGGCAACTGGTCTGAAGCCCACAGGTGCACGCTACACACATATCCTGCCATGTTGGATTCTGGTGACTATGGTTTTGATTAGAGCCCGACCGTGAAAAATCTGAATATACCTAGAATGTGCTCAAAGTATTGGATTCATCCAGTGAATTTAATAGGCAACACTTGAACAAGGTTTAAATTAGAGTTTGTTCCTCCTGAACCCCATGCAACATCGTGCATGTGTGTTGCATCAACATGTGCTGCTGGTGTCTGAAGAGACAACCTAGTTACCCGTCAGACAAACTTCTCATCCCTGCAAGGCTGCAAACTTTAGTCGGTATATTTTCACACTCACAAGCAAGTTCAACAAATAAAAAAACAACAAATAAGGATTTTATTTAGGAGCCCCCCCCCCCACAGCTCCCAGCTGTGAAAAGAACAACACACACCACTTGGTGATGAGAAGTTCTTGTGACACTGAAGAACTATCTGAGAAAAGAGGAGCAGCTCCAGAAGGGGAAAAAAAGAGGTGGTGTGTGTGTGTGTGTGTGTGTGTGTGTGTGTGTGTGTGTGTGTGTGTGTGTGTGTGTGTGTGTGTGTGTGTGTGTGTGTGCGCGCGCTGCACCTGCAGAAAGACATGAGCTGTCTGGGTGTGTGCGGTTTCATTAGGGAAAAGAAGCTGAGAGGAACTGTGCTGGACCTACAGCAATAAAAGTGCTGCATAGAAATGACAGGCCCGCAGTGGATCAGCTGATTCCTCCACAGACACTGAGACTCTGCAGCAGGGAGCTCGTTCAACACCAAAGTCGAACTTCAAGGCTGAAACACAGAGTTGAATTGGACAAAATGAGGTGCAGAGGGAGCCTGCTGGCTTTGCAATTCGACACGACTGCATCCTGGAAATGGGGTCAAGGTTCAAACTCTAGGCAATACTTCTCCGCTGCGCTGTGATGTAGCCGCAGCTCCGCACTCAGACAGCCGGCGTGGTCGTGTGAGCGAGTGCATTACCATGAATTTATTTCATGGGCTGCATATTTCTCTCCTACGACTTCATTCCTGGTGCACACCCCTCCTCGTGCTGCACGTCAGGCTGATGGTGTGTGTCTGTTTTTCAACTCATCTCCTGTGGATAACGCTGTGATGCTACAAGGCAGTAAGATACTTTATGGGCATAGCGGAGCCCAGCTGCATAGCTGAGTCTGAAACTGTATACCGAGACATTTCCAGCCAGTTAGTGGGAGAGAAATCCGAGTAGAGCTCATCTTACATTCACGACAGTCAGGCGGCCAAGGCAAAAAATGATTTGAGCTCAATTACAGTTGTTTTAAAATGGTTGTAGACGGTAAAACAACATGTTTACAGGTGAAATAATATGTTTACAGTCTTGTAGTTATGTGCAAACACAACAGAGAAGAAATATGGTTTGAAACACCAGAGATTTGAATTCATGCACTTCCAAGTTCTGGCCTTATCCAAGTACAAAGGTGACATATGATGCTGTTTCAGTTCTTCTTTCCTCTAGTGTGCTACATAGGTTCCCTGTGAATGTAGACAGGTCTGCAAAGTTAAATAGCCTGAAGTCTGCAGTAAAGGAAGCTGCTCGCCCACACAGAAAACTCCTGAGACACCTGGACAGTAAACTCAGCCGATACTTCAAATGTACTTCACATTTGCATAATGGGTTTCTACCGGCTAGTCTGGCACGCCCACTAACAAAGCCAGGTAAAACGGGAGCTGAGGCCGAGATTTCCTACATGTGATGGAAGCGTTTGACCAACCACAACAAAGTGGACCAGCTGGCCAATCAGAGGAGGCTTTGCTTTAATGAAAGGGGGGCCTTAAAGAGACAAAGGCATTTCAGACAGCGGCTGAGAAGAGGAGCTGCAGCAATGGACGGTTTAAGTAACAAGACATGTTTACTGAACGTTAGAGCATGTGAACCCGTTCAAGTAATAACTGCTGATTCACTTGTACATAATCCACAAAACACCTGTCCCCTGCACAGTAAAAGTCATTCAAACTCACACACACACCAAATCAACCCAAGCATAAAAGACCAACCCACAACACATTCATAAGCAAGTACACATGTACATGTATTGTATGCATAGAAACAAACTATCGTCACCATAAGCGGAAATTCATTATCAAGCCAAATCTGCTCGACAACAGAACAAAGGATCAACACAAATAAAGATTCACTCCGAGCCAGTGTTCATGGGAAACAGACAGAGAGAGAGTGGGAGATAAAGGAGAGAGAAAACCCTACAGTCATGGAAAGTAACGAATGTTTTTATTATCATGCCGCCTCAATCTGATAAATACTACTTGGTAGGTGTAGGGAGAAGCCGAAGAAGTCTAAGACGAATAATTGAGTGTGTGGAGCTACAGGGTTTGTGTTTACTTCAGCAGTACTTCAAACAATAGAGTGGCTTTGAGTTAGCACACTAGCAAGGAATATCTGCAGTGATATAAAAATGCAACTTCATACATACAAATGCATTAAAAACTGAAATGCAGTTCAGAAACTCCACATACAGACAAGACCTTCAAGCATACCTAGAAATACAGGGTGTATAATGATGTCTTTGAAAGGATTGGTTGATTAAGCAAATAGATGGGTAACTTACTTTTTGTAATTTATTGTTTACATACAGGTTTCAGCCTCTCAGAGTTAATCATTTGCAGTACTCCTTTATTTTGGGCCATTAAATTTGAATTTACAAGTTTTTTAGACAAATAAGTCACACAGCAGAAACCGTAGGCCGTGTACATAGATGGACGAGGCATCTCCACTTCCTGTCGTTGCACAAAACCAAAAATATCCTTGATACGGGTGCCACCATCTTGTGCTTTTGACATAATTTGGAGCCAGAGTCTGTGCAGTAGTTACCGTGGGGTCGAGGGCCGGATCATGACATGTCACCCCATTTTGTACAATCTAATTATAGTTAGAGCAAATATGGCAACTAATTAGAAGCAAGCTTAGCAGAAAGATTTACCCTTGAACATACTTCAGTGTGATAAGAACTTAAAAAAGATAGAAACATCTTTACTTTGCTTTATTTGACAGGGACAGTGCATATTAATAACATTTCTCAGTTAGGCTATTTGATCTGCCAGCCTCTGTAAACCTTAGCTCTGTGTTTCTGTAAACCATCACATTCAACACACAGAGGCCAATAAACATGTCAAAGATCAATGTCCCGCAGACACTGCTCCTGAGTATCGAGCACATGCTCACATCTGTCGGTCTCATCACTTCTGCTGCAGAGCTCCACAGACCACGGTGAACTACTTACTGGCTTCAACCCTGCACCTGTATTGATGACTGAGGGTCTCAGCAACCGTGCATTACTGACAAGCTGTCTCTGATCTGAGGATTTGTTTTGCAGCTACAAGGTAAAAAAAAAAGAATGTCAGCATGTGAAGACGAATCAGTAGACACTCATCGGTTGTGTTAAACACCTCAGACGTCTTTTAAATTCACGTGAAAATACTGTGAACTGAAGTAACTTTTCAATGCAGCGATTCATCAGCGAAAGGATATGGTTTGATTTTCTTTTAAATGATCATAGTCATAAAAATCCCCCAAAGATTGTCTGCCACTGTCATTTAAACGCACAGCAGGTTGTGGTTGTGTGTATAAAAACTGCTGTGACACTTGCTCGAGGGTTTGTCATCATCAACATCTCCAGCTCCTGGTGGAAAGTTGTAAAGTGAAAGTTGTATTGCGGAAATATTTTATCTTCCCTTGACCCAGTTTACACACTGTACCGCTTTTATCCTGCTTTGATTCCCCCCCATTCGAAATGTAAACTCCGTTTTGGGCTCCGTTTGGGCTGCTGGAAATAAAATAAGAAAACTCAGACTCAACCACAAGGAAACAGCTGCAGACGCTCAAAAACTCATCAGTGAGAGAATCAAGGATATTTAATGAATCCGAATGACAACAAAAGAAATAAGGTAATTTATTATAACCTGAATCAAATCATATTCACATTTGCGCACAGTGACGTTTTAGTAATTCTTAAGGATCATGGAGAATAAAGTGGAAGCAGCACTTTCAGGTTCAGTTAATTAAACTGGGTTAACCTAAATGGATCAAGGAGCAGAGTGGCTGTGACTTATTAATGTTACATTCATCCCAATCATTTAATAACTTTGCAGGACTCTCGCCTCCTCCACCCGAAAAAAGGATCTCATCACGGTAAATTAAAAGAATATGACAGCAGACGGCAGAGGTGAGTAGACGAGTGTTTAGTTAGCAGCTCGTGTTTGAGGAGCACATTGAACTTCCATATTTAGTCATGATGCCTTTTATATCTTACAATTGCTCTGCTATTGAAATGTACTATACAAATAAAGCATTACTGTCTAATTCCAGTCTAATCATCAATTTAGTAACACATTTTTCCCCCATGTCTGCTGGCTACCTGCCACAGATCACCTCCGCTGTCAAGATCTTGAACTTTAATCTAGTTTCTTTTTCATTCATGCAGAGTTTACAGTGCGATCACTAAATCTTTTTGTGGAGGGTATGTAATTAGTTTGATTGTCACTTATTATTTGTCTCCCATGGGCTGGAGAGAGAGAGAGAGAGAGAGAGAGAGAGAAAACACACTGTGGATACATAATTAGCCAATGAATAATAACTGAGCTAATAGGCACCTCAAGATACAATCTTTAACATAACAGTCACTCTCCAAATTAATGTGGCTGTGTTTGAAGCTGTGGGACAAAATGATTCAGCGCTCGGTAGCAACGTCAGATTTTTTATGCCTTAATGCTTATTGCATCCAAGCTTTTATTATGATGCTGTAAACACACCACTCACAGACATCGGCCAAACACTCGATGCCTTCCAGTTGTGCAGTTTGTCTCTCAGTCTGTCTCGCTCCCGTTACTCAGACACACAGGCTAATGTGTCCTCATTTTGGGTAGCGTACAGTACTGGACGTTAATTCCAAAGCACACATCAAACGCATCCTCAGTTTTTCCTCCCCCCCCATCATTTCTGCTACTTATCCTTCAGATTGATAGGAAATAAACCAACAACCAGCTGTGCCATCACTACTGTGTCGATGTCAGAGATGAAAATCAGTATGTACATCACTCTCCGCAGAGGCAACAGCCTTTTGCTTCTCCTCGCACGCATTCAAAACACACATACAGTACATACCCCATTTATTACAATCCCGCTGCAGTTTCAGAAGGAAAACTTCAGAGGAGCTCTGTTGTAGCTTTGGGGTTTCCTTCAGTTCACTTGGAGGGCCCCTGGATTATTTTAACTTCAACGTGCGAGCAGCACAACTCCAGAAACCACCATAATTACAAGATCTGGTCAGTCCTTTGAATAGCATTGGTAACCAAAACCTTGATCTGGTCCGTGACTACAGGGGGATGCCTCGGTTAAAATAGAAAGGCCACATGGAGTTGATTTGGGGTTTTCTACACAGGGAGCTCACTTCAATACCACAGTTACAGTAAGCCATGCAACCAATAACAGCCTATGGGAGACGGCGAGGATCAAATACAGCGGAGGAAAATACTTCAGTACTTCTCCAATACACACCCACTCTGATAAATAGCACCAAAACTCTGTGGATAAGATTAAAACTCTGAGGAGGCAGATATCTGTAAAACGTACGGTGCTTGTTAGATTTATGAGGCCATGCATATGTATGGTTCAGTTTTTATAAATCCTACTCATTGTGAAACTGGGCACATTTGCACAGGCCTGATTTCCATTCCCACAGTTAGCCATAGATGAATGCACGTGGCTTCAAGCTATCGTTTGCATATAGAATTCACCTATCTGCTCCTTTGGTCTCTCACTGAAATATGTTTTAACAAAATTGCAGTGCAGAGCAGTAATCTCTATATATGACTATGGGACGTTATAAGACCCATAGGGCACTATTTTCATGATGGGGGGCAATGATTAGCACAAGCTGCCCTCCAGCAGTTTGTTTTTCTTGCTTTTGCCCATTTGTGCGGTGTTTCGGTGCCAAGCGCGGCAGCAGAGGTGGAAGCAGAGGTGGAAGCAGAGGTGGAAGCAGAGGTGGAAGCAGAGGTAGAAGCAGAGGTGCAAGCAGAGGTGCAAGCAGGTGGTGGGTTCATTCAAATGAGAGAGAGCAAAATAAAATGTCACTTTTCATGGAAAATATGTCTCAGGTGTAGAAGTGGCTGCACAAAATCTCAAATCCAGAGAGAGGCAATTTCATATCCACATAAAAATACATATATTATATGTGTGTGTGTGTTTTCAGTGAGTCATATATTTGTATAGTAAATTGTGTCTCATTTCTCAAATAGACAACAGCATAATATTGGGAGTATATATATTGGCCATCAGCCATCCTGTTCTCTAAATATCTGCATCAGCCACTGGAAAATCTATACATCATTACTATAAAAACCATAATAATCTAAATGACCATTTTGATTATGTCACATGCAAATTACACCAGGCTGCTATTGGATAACCACACATATATCTGCAAACCTGTATTCTGCATGTTTATGTGAAAAATGTTGAAAGGGCTTTAGTCTCCAAATGAAAGAGAAAGATGTGACCATTTACGATGTGACATTCAGTGGCATTATCACAGAATTAGCTTTGGGCTGAAGTGATCATATAATTATCATATGATACATACGGGCTCTACAACAAAGTACAAAAATAAAAAAGTAAATGGAATTGATGAAACCACAAAGAAACTGGCCAGCCTCCAATAAACTGAAAAAAGAAGAAGAAGTAGAGTAGTGGATGGCAGTGATGCACCTTGACCTTGGTGCACCCACCAATGGACCAAAGAAGAAGACAGGGAAAACAGAAGCTCTCAGAATAAAACTGGTTTGAACCTTATAAGCAGAGTTTTTTATTTTCCTATCTATTCCATTCTACTCACGAGTCAAGAGTGAGAAACGTCTACAGACAAGCGAGTTCTGTATTCCTGCTGTCGAACTTTAACTCAGAACCAGTGTGTTGTCATTTACTGCAAAAGTCATGCAGAAGCCCAGCAGCTGCCACACATCAGTCCCACACCACCATGCTACAGTGCCACCAATGAGGTGTCCGGGCTCCTGGGACCCTTGTGGAATTGGTTTCTGAGGAACTCATAAACTTTGCAGTGTCGCTGACAGTCTTCTCAGAAACTTGCACATCTCTGGAGAACTTTTAGGCCTAACAAGGCTTCTTGTGACAGATTGGACAGGAGTGGATTGGGGTTTCCCGTCTTCCCAAGAAGCTGAAAATGTGCTATATAGCATATTCCAAGCTGAACACGGGCTCTCTGTCAATCTCTGTGTGCAAGTCCTCTCACACATGACATTGTTCCTGAAATAATCTTGTTGTCCTCAATACAAGTCCCACGACACATTTCTACAGACAGTGGGTCACGATGCTTAATGGAAGTGGAACAGCAGCTCTCAAAGTCTCCCAATGATCCAGGCTGAGAGTGTAACCACACATTTATGGTGAGTAGCATCTACAGTGCTTTTTTCTGACATGGTTAAAGATTTCTGCATCACCTATGTAACTAGTATTAGAACAACCAATCAATCAATTCAACCACTCATAGACAGACATAAGCTGTTTCTAACTACAGAAATACAAAAACTGGACATTTTACGTTTTTCCATTAACATGTGAAGAATGACACCGGAGACTGTCTGCGTCAGACATGTTCACAACAACAGGAACAACTCCGAAACCATTCAGACGAGGGGTGGCGTCTGGGTAGAACATGCAGGAGGTCGGCCATGATGTATATATCCCGCTGAGGAAAATGGTGTTTTAGTTTACGGCACATTGTCACCAAAAGCTCTCGATTGCTGTTGTGTTTCCATGTTGACATCTTTGTCAGCGCCTTCTCCAAGATATTTGTATTCTTCCTGTTTCGATAGGAAGAATGGGCTCACTCTGATGTTTTTTGGACTTTTTACTAAAGGGCTTGCAGGAAAAGTTCTGGAAAAGGTCTGGACTTTGGTGCATGTCTGAAAGCACCTACAGAAATACTTCTGATTCCATTGTTCTTTGGGGAAGAAAGTGTGTTCAAATAGCACAAGTCTCTTGCACCTCAGTCATGTTCCTACAGTAATACCTCCATCATACTTTCCCTTGACTGTCACTGCTTCGGGTTCTCTCTATCTAGCCCCCTCTATCTCTGGTCCTCTGGGCATAATCAGCAGAACCAAGATGTGTGGTAGAAAGCCTCCATCGATAAGAGCAGGAAGGAAATGGAAGGAGACAGAGTAAGTGAAGAAGGGACAAAGGGGACTGAATCCCATGCTGGTACTAATGAGTGCAGTGGTAAAGTTGGTAGCCAGACTGTGTTTATTAGAAACAGGGCTTGCAAATTAAATGACCTCACCATTATATACTTCAGATACAAAAATTTACATTTTCCAGCTTGCAGACCCGACTAAACGCTGTCTGAACCATTGTTGGGTGGAGGACTATGGAGGCTGGAGATTGGTACTTGAAGAAAATGAGCTGGGATTCAAACCGAGTGGTGAGTGGATGTTCTTCCACCGGTATGTTAAAAATTAGGGCTTTATTTTGTTGCTGAATGCTCTTTGAGTTCTTGTTGTGAATCTCTTAAGAATGGAGGCAGTACTTAAATGATCAAGTTAATTACTCAACATATTAGTGAAGCCCTCTCGACATTTTCCCTCTTGAAACAAAATAACCCAAAAGGATTGAGAGTAGATTTCTCAGTTGGCCGATATAAAAAGCACATTTTAGCCTTTCACGGACATATCTATGTCTGCGTATGAAAAGCTGTTGTGTTTACACTGTATATTAAATAAAATATTTTCAACTTAGTTTAGTTTCAATTAACATTCTTAATCACAAGGGTTAGATAAAGGTCTTCTGAATTTTTCTGTACATTTGTATCTGAAATGAGAAAGATCCGTATTAGCATTAACCCCCAAATACCAACATCAGTCAGGCTCTAGTAAATAGCATCAGAATTGATCATAAGAAGTCACCACAACTCAAGGAATTTGGGATTTTGAATGTCACTAAAAGGCTCCTGGGCCTCATTAACAGCATAACAAAATGTTTTGTGTAAGACTACTTCTTGTCTTTTTGTGTGAGTTATTAGTAGTTAGTTTTGGTTGTTAATGCAATTTCAGGACCGATAGGAACTCATCATTTTGGATTTGGAGCAGTGGGGGGAAGGCAGTGAGCGGTGGCGGTATGAGAGCAGCAGACGGGGGAGCGCCTGCCGCTCCAGAGGAATTGATGCCAGATGGTGTTTCCATTGAAGAAATTAAACTGCAAAATGAAGGCGAGAAAGGGACTGGTGGGGTGTAGTTGTCCTTTCAGCGACACACACACACTATCGCACAATCTTAAGGTTTTGGGATCATTACTTAAATGTGTAATGGTTGTGTTTCTTTAATGAATAAATCTCCACAGGTGGCTGAATATACGGCATTGTAGGTAATTTATCAGCTGCTAATCTGCTGAGCTCACTCTTGCTCATCCAAAGGAAAGCCCTGACTGTTTAGCTGAGTGGTTCCTCTGGGAAAACAGCACATAAAAAAAAACTCCTGATATGATGAGTAGAAAAAACACAGGGCGTATTTACATCTTAATTGTTGGGAATGCGTTCCCTCAACTGCTGCTGAGCAGTGGTAGATCAAGCCAGAGAGCAGCGAAGCTATAAAATGAAAGCTTTTGATATGTGCTAGGGTGTGTAGTTCAGATACTTTGTGGGGTTGTTTTGAAGTGACAAGCCGTATATAAGGTTCACAATCGTAACCAAAAGCCAAGTGATGGAGCGCCATGGCTATGAAGTGTAATGGGTCTGGATGGGAGCAATGATAGAGATGAGAAGATTGTTTTGTGGTTATGTGTTTCTTTTTTCACGTTTTTTATGCTGAGTGAATAGCGAATATGATTAGACTCACATTTATCCACTGTGGAGAAAGAATGATGTGTACAATCAGCTGATCCTATCTGTGCTTCACGGCCTTTACAGTGGCCCAGAATGATGCTCTCTGTGTGTCCTCTGGCTCCCCAGTGACATGAAATCAGTCACCAGCCAACTAATCATCATCGGCGCTGCCTGCTCTCATACTCTCTTTCTGTCTTTTCATGATGAACTAGGAGCGGCTGCTACGTTATATTGTTGAGATAAACTGCCCTCGCTATCAGGGATCACACAGAGGAATCTGGGGTTTTTTTGCAATGAATACAGGAGGGGAACTTTTTGTCTCTCAAGTAATTGACAACGGTGGATGTCTAAAATACATTTCACCCTTTATCAGGTATATCCCCTCCTTAAAGATACTGCAGTGCATACGCACCGATTTACGTTACTGCCAGTGGGAGCTCTTAACCAATGCCAGACACGGTTGCCCTAACACTAATCCATAGGCCCAAACAACTGCACAATATTCAAGTTGGATTTGTTTTGACTCGCCATTGGTGGATCATAGGGAGTCACATTCTGATTTGTGGTTAAGGTTTGGAGCTGGTGACTGACAATGATATAACCCCAAAATCACAGTTGAGCAAATCTGTGCACCCACAGAATTGGCGACTATGCTGCAGTGAGGTCGACTTCATAAATACTTACTTTCTCACAGGGCTTTTCAACATTTAGAATGACACTGATTTGAGTGGAATTCATGCGAATATGGACTTAACTTTTGCCATCTGCCCCTCAATCTCCAGAGAAAGGCAGGGACATACGGCCTCTGAAGAGCAGACAGGAAGACACCCACTCCCTCGAGGTTCAAGAGCCTCTACAAAGAGAGCTTATTCCTGCTCCCTCTCCTGGGAAAAGAAGAAAGAGTCTGTACTCTGACTACTTTTTTGGCAGCCCCCAAAAATGTAAGACCTGTCCTGGACCTGCAGGAGTAGTGCAAAGATCATTCCAAGTGCTTACTCATAAGAAGTGGTCAAGCTGGGTGACTGGTACAAAAAAGATAAACTTGAAAGGCACTTTCATGTCTTTGTGGTTTGTGGGCACAGGAAGTTCAAACATTTACCTCCTAGGGTGGACTTAAGGAGTAAAGCTAGTTACCTTGTAGATGCTCTATCGAAGATCTTTCAAAGTGTGTCATCACAGAGGGAATCATACTGGGGGGTCAAGAAAAATCATTCCGTGTAGACGACCTCATCATTGATGACCAATACATTACGGCTAATGGATCTATGCTGCAGAGGCAGAGGCAGCTGGGGAACCTGGTGTGTGTTCATTTGGTTGTGGGGTTTGCTTTGTGTACGCAACGGGAAAATGTGATTGGAAGCATATAAGCAATACATACTGTATGTGCGAGTGCTCAGTGAAGAGTCAATATTTTTCCTTTGCATTGGTTCAAAGTTTCTTAAATTCTACACACATGGTGCTTTTAACAGATTTTACAGATATATTGACATAAAAAAACTGTTGAGGTAGCCAGAGAGTGTCTGTGTGTGGGGACCTGCACCAATAGACAAACAGAAGTTAGTGCCAGTCTAGATAACAAATGTGGACATTCTCAGGTGTGTATCCAACCCTGGGCTGGCAGTGTTGCTTTTGCATTTACCGCCACATGAACTCGAGCAAGGCATCAAAACAAGAGTAATGACCCTCAGACTGCAGGCTGCAAGGAGGCTACAGGACCACTTTGGACTGTGTGTGTCATATACAGCTCTATCTAAAAAAACGCAGGGAAGCTTCCACCTTGTGTATTACTTTCTCTGTCGCAGTAAATGGAAGGAAATTGCTGCTCTCACCTCAGCTTTTCATCTAGCGACAGAGCTGTGGTTGTAGTGTCAGAGTTCCCGCAAATATCCGGAAAGTAAAAGGTTTGTACTTATTGTACAAAACTATCCATGACAGTAATTGTTCTTCACAGAGAAAATCTGCTGTACAACTGAAGAAAGATACAAATGCACAGTTACAACAACAGCTTGAACTGGTAGGACTCAGGACGCCCATGGTCCTCCACTACACTAATTCCCACTTCAGGTTATTCTAGAGGGGAAAACTCCTCCACTTCTCCTCCACTCTTACATCTGCCCTCGCCTTCCTTGTCTCCTTATCCCAAAACTGTTCTAATGGGTGTTGTTAGGCTAGGAGCTGGTGAAGATACACTTTACTGATATTAATCCTCAATTTCACCGATTTGGCATCTCTACTCTGCTAGATTCTCTCTGTTCCACATCACAAGCGATAAGTGCGACTAAGTGAAACCTAGAGAAAGAGAAGGAGCCTTACAGACCCGCACGAAAAACAAGTATTGCCATAGTTTTTCAATTTCTGTCCATGTATTGTTTAAATTGATTCCAGAAAGGTCGGACGAAGCTGGAAAACGCACAGTGTGGTCAGTGCTCGGTGCTCAGAGGCAGCAGCATACTTTCAAATTGCAACCAGACAATATAACAAGACAAAGAAATTAAAGTCTGAATGTGGGAGGAGTATTCTATTGATGTAATGGCCTGTTTGAAGGCATTTGGTTGTTTTGCGGCCAAAGGGGAAAAAAAGAACTGTATGCAGCGGTCCTGACGAAAACACTGCCCGGATGACACTGACCTTTTGGAAAACCACAAAAAGATTGATTCAGAGCTGAGCTGCAACGGACCGTGTCCTGATGTCAGGGTTGTTGGCGTTCACTTCTGCACCAAGTCTGGCTCTTTCACACTAACTGAAAATATGGATAATCTATGCTTAGTGGGCTTATTGTGTGTGCCGCGTTTGACCTATGGACAATTTCTCTAGATTATGAAACTCAAGTACAAATTTAGGTAACCTACATACATCGAATTCGAGTTTTGTCTCGTCCCCATGCGATCTTAGCTGGATTATAAATACTGCCCATTCAAGCTACCAATCGAAGTGTCCGGGACTTAAAGAAAAATAAAGCCCCAGCGATTCAAGCTGGAATTAAAAACCCTAAAGCAAAGAATAAGTAAAATCGTAGAAACTGACCCATTTTAATGCTCTTGTTCTCGTCTTTGTTAAAACAACTTAATCCCAGAGCGCAGGTTTTAAGAAGAGGAGTTGAAGCACTGGAAGGAAAGACAGAGGTTGGGATGAAGAGCAACGAAAACCCAACGTTGCTCAGAGGAGAAGATGATTAACAGCTTGTAGAAGCCCGAGAATTTAAAGTTTTACGAAGACGATGCTGTCATATTCGCGTGCAACCCACACAAGGTATCATACCTTGATACAGCTGCTTGGAATTTTTTTAAGTCTGGACTCATGTTCCTTTAGAACTCATAGAAAAACATGAAGACACATGAGATTCCCTCCTCGTGAGGAGCTCTGATGTGCTACATGATCAACGGGGACCTGTCATAAGCAGTGGCAGCTCAAATGGATTGGATGGTGGAGGTTTTAATGAATGTGCAGCTCCAACCACAGGCTCCCTTATTACCACATGCATTTATTTATGACAGGCCATGTTCTGAATTACATTTCTCGCAGAGGAATCAGCATCCACTCGATGCATTGTCCATCTTCCTCTCCAGCCTGGCGGAGCTGCAGAGCGGCGTTAACATGCAGATCAAGTATTTGGAGAAGACAGCACTTGCTCCTTTCCCTGGACGCTCTAGAGGAGCAGAAGTAGGACAGGGGAGGAAACCAGCCTCTGCCCCACAGCCTGCACCCCTGGATCCACTGGCAGGTGGAGGGGGGGGGGGGGGGGGGCAACTTGTGCATGAGTGGGGTATGCATGAAGGGAAGGTGTGGAACTTACCACCCCGGTGTCCAGCTGCTCTGCGCTCAGAGGAGGAGCCGCTCCGCTCCCAGGTAAAACCCACAGGATCTGCAGCAGGAGCAGCAGCATCTCCGGAGACATATTCCTCATCCACATGGGGACCGCTGGAGGAGCCGTGGGCGCCCCTAAGACAGGTTGATCCTGCGGGGCTCACGCACCGACCCCCGGCCGCTGCATCCGCGGGCTCGACCCCACGCCGGTGACACGGGGGAAGTGTCCCTCGCTGTGGCGCGCGAACACGTGAAGCACATTCACAAACAGTGCGTGTACTCCTGCGCTGCTCACCTACAGCTGAGTCATATTCACAGAGGTAAAGTGCGTGTTCCGCTGCTTCTGCTTCTTCTTCTTCTTCTTCTTGTTGAAGCGCGCGCTGCTTCCTCCCTCTCTCTCTCTCTCTCTCTCTCTCTCTCTCTCCCTGAGCGCTGGGAAATGAGAGCAGCTGCGCGCGAGCGAGAGGCACAGATCAGAGTCAAGGTAACCATAACGACACACTCCACTTCCGGAGGCGGTTACCAAAGTAAAACACCTCACTGCTGCAGCTAAAGGACACGTCTCTCACTTCCCTGTTTGACTCACACACTCATCTTTTACTTTTGCATTCATAATAACATTGATGTGTTTTTTTTTACTAAGCTGTTAGTTGCTGTTAATTTAGTATTTTCTGCATATAAGCTTTGAATTCTGGGAAATTTTACTATATTTAGTTGGATGCTTCAAAATAAGATCACTTCCTGACTCCTCCTTTACTGTTTATTATAATTTTTCATTTTCAAATGTATTTTTTATTCTGTGTTAGATAAACCTTATTCAATCCAAAGGACCAATTAAAGTCTCTAACTTTGCTGTTTGCCTCTTTTATTAAATCAAATGATTGCAACATTCTCATACTGCATTCCTACTTTCAATCTTTAATATCAGATTTTTTGTTTTAATTCTCCATGTGACTCTTTTTATTGTCTTTTTAAATGCATTTGTGTATTCCCTTATGTTGCTTTTACGGTAGAGTGATGTTTTTTATTACAGTGATGGCAATATTAGTAAAGTAATAATCTAATATTTCGAGGACTCAATCATGATCCTCCTTAGACATATAATGTCCCATATGAGATGCATTCTGTTTTCTTTATTGTTGTAGCCGATGTAATAATATTATCATTCTGAAAAGTTAGGGTTGAGATGATATGAGGCCACAATCAACATTTACAAGTCCAATTTAACTTAATTTAAAATGAATTATAATTCAATTTAACTTGTCAACTGAACTCAACAAATTGAAGATCATCAAATTAAAAATAATCTCCATTATTTTTCCACGTACATAATGTGAAAAGAAACAAATGAAAAAACACGACACATTTGACCTACAAGACTATGCCCAGGAGCATTTTAATTATCTCACTAAATTACTTTCTTACTATAAATCAGCCAATTTTCCATGTTGCCACATAAAGTGTACAGTAGCATGCCTTTATTTTGAAGTCAGATTATGAAACTTGCACTGTGGCGCTACTGGACCTTTTTTCTGACTTTATTAAATCAGCTGAGAGAGAATTTCAATTTGCCTTCAGGCGCCTTGTATTTAACGACCTTTAAAACGGATTCATGTAAAATTAATGAATAAAGAAACAACAGTTAATGTAAAGAAAGTAATTAAAAATGCTCACGTTGTTACAGTAGTGATTCAATGTAAAATGAAGCAGGAAAATAGATGACAAATTAATTATGAATATCTGCTGACTAATGATATTAGTTTCATGATGATCATTTATTAATGTTTCCCTCAGAATAGTTTTCCTCAGTATTTTCAGTGGAGTTCACTTCTATGGATGTGACTCACTCTCTGTCAGGCATGACCGCCGTGCCCAAGGTTAAACAAACATCCTTAACATCCTCATTTAAAATAAATGGAGTCACAGGAAGCCTCCATGTTAATTGAAAGCCTAAAAGTTAGGAGAACCCCGACAACAAGCAATTACATTTTATTTTCTCCGTTCGCAAACGTATAGGACACAGTGGGAGCTTAATGACAAACAAGATTCCTCAACTGGAGGAGCCAAGTTCAAGCACCCAATATGGAAATGATCCACCCTCACGAAAAATGTCCTCTGCGAGACTGGGCATCCTTATTAGCTGTGTTGGCGCTGACCTGAGGATGACTCTGCACCACTGCACCCGGGCCTCCCTGTGGAGGGTGCACGCAAAAGAGCACTAGAATTTTAAACAGTAAAACATTATTGTTAGCACTGGAGAGAATCACGGTTAACTGCCTCCACAACATCAAGGTGAATTATCCAGACACACACACACACACACAGACACACACACACAAAGCTCCGTGTCCACCCACACGGCAGCATCTTAACTATCCTGTGTCCGCTTTAACCCCACTGCACTGTCATTAATGATTCACAGCTCTCAGTTATTATGCCACCGCCTCATGACTCCACTGCAAAGAAATACATAATAAGTGCATGTGGGCACGAGCACCCACATGCACAAATTAATCTTATCCAGGTGATTTACTGCCGGGGCCATTACATTTCCATCTCCAATAGGTTTCTGGGTAATATTTAATAGGTGGATCATTATTTTTCCGACTGGCAGGTCGAGACGAGTTGTGCTACTCGATGTGGGTGTTTGTGGTGACATTAAGGCCCAGAAGCACCAGAATGTGCCGGAGAAATACACATATCAGCAGGAGCACGATTCTTTCAGCGAATGTTTCTCTGAAATGCAAACATTTGTTTGTTTACCTCTCGTAACAATTTCAAGGTAAGATAAGCCGAAAATTAGCAGTGAGGAGAACAATGTTCTGCAGCTGAAGCAAATCTGTCAGCCCCGATTAATACAATTATTCGTTTATTTTATAAATACCTGCCAAAGAAGTCAGAGGGGTTTTATCATCAGTCCATCCACATAACAAAGCCCATACTTCCTCAGCTGGTCCCATTATTTATTCTGCTGATCCATCGCAGCATCATTTGTCACTGGTCCAGAAGAGAAAGACATGAAAAATGTGTTTTTTTGTTCAGCAGCATTAACTTCTGCCGTCTTAGTGCTGAGGGCTCGAAACTTCTCGACTTCACTTGCTTTCAGTCGCAGTCGGACTCATCCGTCGCAGCATTTTGACGGTTTGCTTGGTCCGTGGTAATTTACTCCCTTATGCTGTCAATTTGTCATTGTTTAACATGCTGGACGTTGTGTACAGAGCTTTTTATGAACAGTCCATGATGCAGAGTGAAGTTAGAAGAGTTTGTGTTCATCCTACCTGGTTTATCTGCAATAACGATTTTTGGTCAATACTTTCAATAAAATGAAACTGAATTTGCTTTATTTCTGATTACACATTTGATTTCGTTAATCCGAGGATACTGAGCGCACACTGCCCCTCCTCCACTGACAGAGCTTTGGTCTTCTGTTTCTTCTTCTTCTGTTAATATTAACTTATAGAAATTGCACCAAAATCTGCACTGCACTGAATATGCATGTATAAAGTAAAGGTGATAAAATGACCAGTTCGCTTACAGGACCGACAGGCGCGTGTGGAATCAGCAGGTAGATTGTGGCGTCTGAATATTGCAGCTCACATCGGTCTCAGTCATTCACTTTTATATTAACAGGAGGTTAAAACATCAGTTTACCCGTGTGCTCATTTGACCTGCGGTGTTTCAACATCTCCACATATTCTCCCACAGAAACTCAGCTCATTTTCTTTGCTCAGATGTGTGCAACTCTGTGGACGTGCACCGAATGGAGTTTGTTGGCTGCTATTGTAACACGGTTTAGTGTTTGTTCAGCCTGATGTCGACTTCGCTGTAGACTTTGGGACATCGCTGAGGTTAGAATTCAGAATATCTTTCCACGCGCCTCTGAATAGTGATGTGAATGTGTGTGTGGCTTCTGTTCTTTGAGTCTGGAGACAGAGTTTGATTGTGATTGTTAATCACATAATTCACAGTGTATTATACATTCACACTGTCAGATCGATTTAACAAACAACAAAGCATGTACTAGTCCCTGACCTATATTGTTAGTGTTACACTTTTATTTGTTATGTAGCTTTTTTCTTTGCACAATCAGCTCAAAATCATCGTTGTTGATGAGGATTCATTTAAATAATCGCAAACAGAGACAGTGGAGCAGCAAAGATCAGGATTATGAGGATGTCTAACTGTGTATGTAAACATCTACAGCTGATTGCAAGGAATCATCATTTTCTATTTGTCTCTGTGGAATTTTCTTCAATGAAATCAGCCATAATTATTATCATCATAATTATTATCATCATAATTATAATAATGAAATAGATAACAGAATAAAAGAGCATTAAAACAAACAATAAAACGAATGTCACAGGTCATGTTCACAGAGGAAGGTTATGCAGTGACTGTGACTGTATATAAAGATGGAGGATGTTTAGTCATTCGTCACCTCGAGCATCCAAAATGTGAAAACCGATTTTTCTCTTTCCTCTCAGATTTGGCTGTAAGATTTGAAAACTGTTCCAAAAATGATGGACTCAAACTGCAAAATGTGCCATTACCCTTTGGGGGAAAGATGTTACCACTCGAAGTAGCACTGCCCACTGCTCTAAATAAGAAAAACAAACACATACTGTAGAAAACATCCAAAAGCTGCTTGGCTGTTTGTATTTTGTATTTTTAGTTTAACTAAATGACATGTATTGATAGAAAAACATCCATAACCACATCAGTCAGTGTTTCTGACATTGGGATGTAAGGACTGACACTAGTGGCAGATCGGAAGGCAGTGGTTAGGGGTTTGAATCCCAAGAATTTGCTTTATGTTCTACACATGTTTTTTTTTTCCAGGTACCATCCAGGTTAGTTAATTTGTTGTTTCTAAATTGACTGTGGGCCTTAAAAATAATAAGCAGCATAGATAACGTATGGACGAACAAATTGCATGTTCAGAAATCTCTTGTGATCATGCAGTAATTCATAGAGAGGCATTAACCTCAAGTCTGTGTGAATATATATGAATTCATTAACATGCAATCTCAATTTTTTTTAATTCAGGTAATTCAATTCTAATCACAGTCCATAATTTAGCAGATAAAACTGAAACTTCACAACATGCCTACAAAACATTGACTGTAACGGCGGTGTATAGAAACTCACAACAGCAAACTACAAATTCAATATAATGCGCATACATAAACACAGGAAAAGCTCCTCGAGCATGTTGTGGAAAAATCTCTCCCTTCAAAACACGTCACTCACCAAGTTTCCAGAACACTTGACTATTGACGAGAATCTCACCTCACATCTCCTGGCATAAATTACCATGTCAGTCATGTGTGAGCGCGTCTCTGGGTCAGAGCAAGTATCAAACAATCGTTTTGTTTGTTTGTTTCTTATCTATTTATTCACACGGATGGGAGACGGGATTTATTAAAAGGCTTCTCCCACACAGATCCTCAGAAACCAAACTCCTTTTTCAACCTTTTCCAAAAACACTGTGCGTCTTCTGTCACTTTCCTTAACATATTCCGTTGCTCTATTCACATTCACCCTTGTGAGGCAGAAGAGAAAAAACAACATATTGCTCTCATAGAAAAGAGTCAGTTTTGCTCCTGTCCTCTAGCAAACTTTACAAGAGCAGCACAGGGCAAAACAAAATCCTATTTATTCATCCCGGTGAGCGATGGGCAGAATACAGAAAACACAGCAGAGGTCATTGGTCTGCGGTGGGTCAAGAGAAATCAGAGAAAATGCTTCATTCGAATTACAAAATATAAAGTTAGGGAGGAGGAGGCGATGGGTAAAAAAATAAATAGAAATAACTGGACAGTGAGCGAATAGGAAATGTGCAAAACGTGCAATGTGGAATCTCCATGCAGGCGGTGCAGGCTCTGCTCCACTGAATGAGTGAAAGTTGCAGTCCCCAGAGAAGGTGAAGAAAGCTCTGAGGTGCAGAGTCTGAAGCCAGCGTCAGAAAACAGAGTGGATGACGTAACCCAACGGCTGCCGCGTTAACTGAAGGGTGGATGTAGCCAACCGAGACAGAGCGTGAGAGCTGCTGGATACGAAGTGTGTGGACGCCGCCTCACAGTTCAATGTCAGAGCCGCAGAAACTTGCTAATCCTGTTTTCCCTTCAGAATCTTCAGAAAGCAGATGATGGTGGCGATGGGATGTGGATCTTCCTGCAGCCTTTGTTTCAATACATCGCTCATTCACCATTAAAAGGTTTGATGATGGGAATCGAACATCACTCATCATAACTGAGGAAAAACTACGGTGGCCGAGAGAGGTCAACGCACAGCAAATTAAGAAAAAGTTATGTAAATACAGAAACACGCTGCAAATAGCGAAAAACGACACTGGGAATGTTTCCATTGAAGTCTGCTACTCGTCAGTGTGATGGAATGAATGAGGCTGATTTTACTTTTTTATCTATTGGCCAAAGACTGCTTTATTTATTTGAACGACCGCTCGTTGCTTCCTGTCAGTAAAGTAGCTCTGTTCACACAGAAAAGCAGAATTTGTGTCAGGCTAGTGAAGTGCCTCTTCACCGCGTGGAGCACCGTACTCCTCTTCAAGTAAGGGCCTCTTTTAAAAAGCTGCATTCGTCCACGAGATTGTTTCACATGTGTTATGTTGAGTGTACTCTGTGTGTGTCGTCCAACGACAACAAGGTTTTAGCTGCACTGAGCTGCACTGAGCTGCTGTCGCTGCACCAAAATGATTAAGCATCATCCTCATTCTTAGCATCAGCACCGAGGCTATCAATTTAGATATTTATCTACGTCCCTGTCCCCTGCGTCCCAGAGTATCCATTCAAGTCCCACACGAGGGTCATTTTTAAAACTCTCCCCTTGTGGGATCGATAAAGTTTATGTTATATTTTATAGCGGGAGAGCCTGACGGATTTTCTAATTACCCTAAAAACCAAGAGACTTTGATTCATACGAGAGACGTTATCAGGACTTTGTTCCACAGACAGACAGACAGACTGTGAATTAAACTCTTGCAGCGAGTTGTGTAAGAAGATCTATACGACCCTATACTCTATACTACTCTATACAGTTCACTCTGCTCTGTCCAAAGGTGACCACTTCTCAAACTCAACTGACACATTTCATCTCATTTCTTTGACACATACAAATAATTTCAGACAGCTCCTCAAAATTGAATGCAACTACCTACAATGACATCATATTTTTTATGTAACCTGACCAGAAAAAAAGCTGAAAAAAGCAAATAAGCAAATTGTCAGAAAGTTAAATTACAATACCAAAGAATTACATTGTCACTCTTCATGTGTGCATGATGTAAAGCCAGAGAGGAGGAACAACGTGAGGCGTGTTTGTGGGAGGAACAGAACAAGTTCCCCCTCCTCGCCCTCTAAAGATGGTGTCTGTTACTGTCAGTGTTACGGCGGATGCAGCCCCACACTTGCTCCCACCTTGTTACAGTGACTGCACTTATAGAAAACGTGCTCTGCGTTAACAACTCGCTCGTCTCATCGGCAGGACCCCAGCATGAGCCATCAGTGGGAGTCATCAATGATTTAGATCAACAGCACTCTCCCGGCTCCTTAACAGGATCCGCAGGTGCACTGGCACTATCATTCATCACTGAAACATTATCAATTCTCCTCCAGTTTCCTGGAGTGGCACTACAAGCATCACTCCTTCACTCCTCTCCCACACTCGCGCCGCTTCCCTAATAATGTGCAACATGTTTTTATCAATCAGACTCACTGCTCAGTAAACAAAAAGAGCTGAGAGAACACAATTAATGAGCCAAATCTGAGGGGTGAAGTCACACTTTGATACCACCTTCGTCGATTGTGTCCTCAACTGGTGGAAACATATTTGAGGTGAATTTGAGCAGAGCATTTTCGAGGAACTGACATCGGCATCAAGAAGTAAACCTAGCATACACAGACCACCAGCTGTGAGTGCAGAGGCTGCTGTGTGGCAGCAGGGATGAGCAGGATGTTGTGGTTCAGCCTGACTTTGTGTACAGTGACAGTCAGAATTGGCGATTCTTAGACTGTCGTCCTTTTGCTGAGAGGCTGCTGAGGGCCGCAATGTTAGCCAGTGTGTCCAGGTAAATATTGGGATTCAGTTTTGCTGCTGAGGATACAGTTATACGTTTTTTGCCTTCAGAGCACAGTAAGAGGGTTCTGACTTTTGAAATAAAACATGACTTGTTCTCTGAACACAGGTGGACGCCTTTAACTAGCGTCCCTGCTGTTCCCTGAGCTGAAACAGAGCCACGTTCGGTCAGAGGGGCTGATCCCCGGGGGGGCTGAGCATGCTCATGCAAATCTTCCCTTTGCAGAGATGAAGAGACAAGTGGCCGAGCCTTAAGAGGCCGGTAAAAGCGTGATCATAGAACTAGTGTTGCGGCGCGCCTTCACATTATTTAGCTTTCATGACATATTGATCACACAACATACAAGCTTGATTAAATCAGTAGCTACAGCATAGCACAGCATAATGATATTTGACACTGTGGTTGAAAGAGGTTTGTAAAAAAAAAAAAAAAAGATGAATGTCCGGAGTTTAACATCTACAGTCTCCTTCATCTCTGTTCCCTGGAGTCTGAATGAACGCCAGCAGGAGTGGAATACTTAGAAGAGCAAGGTCAGGAGGTTGCAGAGCTACAAGTTATGCAACTTTCATCTCTCCATGTTAATGAGACTTTAGTGAAGTTCCAGTGTTTCCTTGTGCCAGGCGGATCTTTCAGCCTTTATCTAACTAGGAAAGTCCCATTGAGAAACAATGTCTCTTCTGCTGGGGACTCCTCGTTATGATGGGCAGCAAATTATATATATAAGAAAGATTCATATATAAATATGAGCAGGAACAGATATAATACAAATAAACATACTGAGACACAGCGAACTGGCGAAAAATACAAAACAGAAACATGCAGAGAGTCAATAGCAAAATTAAGTTACGGAAAATATAAAGCACACAAAAGAACGACATAGATCAATAAAAACTGATTAAAAACTTTGAAAATGTTGTTGCTGTCGACTGGTGCGATGTGAGAGCAGTGATTTCCACTGATTATCTTGACAGTGGTTGTCCACTTTGTTCTAATTTGTGCTGCCACAGTTCCACAACGAACAAAGATACATCAGAGATCTCTAACTTGGTGTTTTGCATTGATTTTGGTAGTTTTTGCATAATCCTGCTGACACACAAACACTGATGAAAACAATCTCCTAATTGGAGGTAACTGCAGGTAACTTTATAAATATGAGCCGGAAAAAAAGCCATTTAATCCATCAAATCATTCCACTGTGTGTATTTGGTCTCTTTGACATTTCACACTTTGATATTACTTACGTTAGTATGACATATTGGAACGAACAATATATCATTTTACAGTGAAATAACTGCACTGACTGTACAGGACTCTAAACTGTTCAGCGCTTGCTTCTCTGTGTATATCTCAGGGTGGTCTATTAAACTTCATTTATTCAGTGTTACTAAGTGACAGCGCAGGGAAGGCTAGTTAGCATTATTTGCTCTCCTTCGGTCTGACAGTTCTGTGTCTGTGACAAATAAACTGCCGCACCATGGGGGCTGCAGCAGAGCAATGCATCACAAAAGCGACCGTCTGGTCTCCTCGCCCTCCTTCTCCTCTATATTCTCCCTTCATCTGCTCATCACACACACTCTGCTACTCCATCCCCATGTCATTCCCACAATTTGTATGTGTCAGGTGTAGGCCCGCTGCGTCTCCCTTGCAAGACAATAAAGAAAAAAACGAAAACGTCGACAACAAGTGTTTAGCAAGTAGAGCCGTTCAAAGAAAAGATCAATCCTCCCTCATTTGCATGTGAAGCAAGTGCTACAAGGTGACGAGCTGTTCTACAACCAAAGGAGTTCCGCTGCCCTGAGAAGTCCCCTAATGAACGAGAAGGATCATTACAGGAGCACAGGAGAAACCACTTTAAAGAGAATTTAAGGCACAGAAAGAAAAACTAGACCATGCGTCTATTATTATTCTTATTACAAGCACACAAATGATTACATGCTCCCTTAAAAGGGCTTGCTGATAATTTATCATGGCTGCTTGGTACATGACTCTCTACGCTAAAGTGCTTTCTCACTTGCTTTGGAACCGACAGAATTAGGACATGGAAACACCCAGGGAGCCCAATTAAAGCTTCTAATATTAGCGAGTCACGGTAAAAACAGTGGGGTTAATAACTATTTGGATATCCAGCGTAATTATCCAGCCCGCAGCTTATTGTCAGCAATACAGGACTCATGCTTGTACAGTGGCATGATTCTCTCTGATCGTGAAACATAATTCAGGTGCAGATTCGGTCAAATAGTGCAAATTTAACCCTTCAAATTCTTTATTAGCCTCCTTTAAGATATTCTTTAAGAGTGGAAGAGAGACGATGTGACCCAATGAGAGAAAAACTGAAAATAGAGGGCGAGAAGGAAAGTGAACGTGCCAGAGATACTTTAGAGATTGTTTTTCCGAGTGCCCACAACACATTGCCCATTACACCCTCAGAGGAGTTTACAATGCCAAATGTTTTGGCTCCGGCAGTGTTGCAGGATGTGTAAAAGCCTCGACACATCTTCTGGGAGTTTAGCAAATGCTGAGAAGTGTAAAAGACACTTGGAAGTTCTGACTGTACTAAACTGGCTGCCAGCGCCCTGCTACTGTACGTGTCATCCAAAATCTGTGAGAGCCGGAGCACTGACGCCCTTGGAGAGTAAGAATAATACTGAACAATAAGCCGCATCAAGACAGGACGATGGAGAAGCTTCTGTGTTGTGGTCATACACTGAACGTGCAGATGGACGATGTTACGGTTCCGCAACAGTGAAGCCAAAGCATCTCAATCGCCCCCTGACGAGTGGCTGCGGTACAAGCCGTAAACCCTGCCTCCTCCATGTAAGCATGTGGGACATAGGCTAAACTAAAATTTGAAAATACATGTCAAATAATGTTTTCTGTCATTTTAACTAGTTCTTATCACATTGATGAAAGTCCAAGAGTTCAAGCATCTATCAGCGAGACCTCGACCGTGACTGTGCAGACATCAGCGTTCGTACCCAGGATATTCTGGTTAGTTGGAGGAAGTGGAGACACGTCATCCTTCTTGAACAGTGTATGATTGCAGTCGTAGAGGACTTGTCACTGTGGTGAGCTCCTTCAGCAACATGAGAGAAAAAAGCACCTATGACACCTCATTATAATCAATAAATCCGATAATTACAGTCAGTACTCATACATTTATATCTCCTGTCTTTGCATTTCTGATGTGTTAGATACATAATATACGAATTGGGAACATCGTGTGGAGAAATATTGAACAAAGTTCATGAATGTTAAACCGGCTGTGACCTGCCCCCATGAATATCAACTATTTTCTAATTGAAAGACACCCAGTGACTCACAAGATACAATTTGCTCGACACGGCCTCTTCATTCTCGACTTTGATAACAAATGATCAGAGAAAGGCCCAAGTCAAGTCTAGAAACTCACACACACACTGTCCTTACACTGCAGCTGCACTGGGATTAAACAAACATGTGGACAAGTATTGTGTGTTTTTTAGATTTTTATAGTCATTCTCCCTGCATGGGGTAGGACCTCTTTGCCTCTATGCTCTTGTAATAGTATAATTCTCAGCTTAACATTTATTCTACAAACTCTTCCACTCTGATCTGTATGTGCTGGGTTGGTTAAGACTTTTCAGACTAATGCAGCATCTTGAATTGATGAATACAGTGCTTTGCCACATGGTGCATCATTCTGCTAGAAGCACCTGGAAGCCGACCACTGTGACCGATGTTCAATGCCGAAGTGCACGGTGACATTTAGGTGATCCTCACCAGGTGTTCAGGTGTCCAGCTGGTGAAGAACGTCCTCCCACCACCATGAGAGGCAGTGTTTTTGCATGATGTGACACATTCTGACGAAAAGGAGGTTACGTTTTCACCACTGTCTGTTTGTCTGCTTGTGAACAGGACTACGTAAAAAGACTACAGAACAGATAACTTGGTGGAAGAACAGGACATAGACCAAAGAATGAAACCATTAAAAATTGACGCAAGTGAAGCCATCATGTTCTTTTCTTTCTTGCAAGATTAATATTTTCACTAATTTCTCCGGGAATAATTTATGGATCTTCATAAAAAAAATATCTGTGAATGTGTGCAATTTGGTGCGGCTTGATTACATTTAAGCGGACTGTATGGCCTTGCACTCGACTCAGGGCCATTCCACTTCCGCTTTGATTTGAAAATGACCTGTGCTTGTAATTCAGCAAACCTGTATTTCCTTCATCAAATAAAAACGCTGTTTTAAATATTTGTCAAATGGTTTAACGAAGGTTGTCAGAATCGGTGTAAAAGTCATTATACATTGTACTCGAGTGCCAATGCCAATTCATGAATAAATCAATATTATGTTTTATAATTTTTCCTAATTACAAATTGATGGGAAAATATTCTATATGTATTGAAAAAAAATCAGTCTGGGATTTGAGATTCATCCCATGCACCCGAGAATAACCTGTCTTAACCTTTTCCCTGATTTCCTATTCATATGAACACGGTTCGGATAGATGTGCGCTGCTCTAGGCTCTTTAAAATATTCCATTTCCTCTTTTGATTTCTCCCTTAAATTAACATTAATGGAATCATCAGAGTGCAAGTAAACAGAGTGCAGCATTTGTGTGCTACTTGAGTGCACACGGATCTGTTCTCGGCTGTTTATCCATCACTTTGGCGTTAGCTCTGTTTTTTAAGCCTTAAACAACTAACTTTATTTGATGAGCCTTTTCTTTTTTGACACGGGGCTGCTGAACGACCATCCACTCAGCTCCTCATTTTGAAATCCCATTTGCTTCCATAAATAAATAATGTTATTCTCCCCCCGCCCCATCCTCATCTCCCCCCAAGTCCAGCTTTTAAATTCTGCTTATTTATGTGTTTGTGTGTTTGTTCAATGGATGTGAGTGTCTCGGCTGCTCAGGGGAATAAATAAAGAGCAAAATAAGTTATCTTATGGCTGTTTCAGTCAATTGTAGCGAGAGAGAAATTATCCTGGAGCCGTTGCACTGCATCGTGGACTTACTTGTTCGAAAGCATCAACCGCATCCACAGCAACTTTTAATAATATTCAGATCCTTTGACCTTTTTTCATATTTGAAGTGTCCAAACATCTCTTCCTCTTTGTCAGCGTGTCTAGAGACCTGTCCCTAAGATAGTCTAACGTCCTGTTTAAAAGATCTGTACGTCCGTCATACCTCCAACATTGAGATTGCACCATCCAGGGTTTGCATGGTCCATGACTTTTCCCACATTTACTGCTCGGCACTGGAGCCAGAAATCATTTCCCTCATGCTCCAATGTCCTAAAGTGTCCAGTTATGTGCCACTGGGTGTTCAAAAACCTTGCCAGTCGACAATTTCTTAAAAGTGATGAAGTGTTTCAGAGGAGCCCAGATACCCTGTTAGAGCAGCGACTGGGGTGTTGATTTGTTCTCCAACCAACAATCGTCTGATTGTGTCAGAGATAAAGAGAGAGAGAAGGTTTGAGTAAGAACTCTGCAGGGTTCAAACTTTTTGCATACTTACAATAATGAAGTCCACTGTGCAACCTTTCATCCAACAGTTTCTTTATTCCCTTTGTGATTTATTTCTGACATCTACCAAGGTTTCCTTTAACTTGTAAGTTTGCCTTTATTTTCTTATATTATACCTTTCTAAACCATATTCTTTAATGTAAATATACCATACCTCTATAAAAGTGGCTATCATGTGCTGATTGATGGGAAATAAAGCCTGAAAAATATTGAATATAACTTTGGACAAGCTGCCTTTTAAGAGGCTCCCATTAGTACCTGACTTCACATAAATAGCACCGTGGCCCCACAATGGCTTGTGAGGCTTTTTGAAAAAAGATAAATGTACCCTTCACAAGAGTCAGACCTTCAAAATGTCACTTCTCAGATTTAGTGAGGCAAAAGCCTGCAGTTTTAAGCAGCTTCTCTAAGAAGTTGTTGTCCCCCGTAAATCTAGTAAATGTCCTCCGTGCATTGTTTGAGGCACAAATAAGTGGGGACTTAGAAAGGCAAAGGTTTCTGTTCAGATATATGGCTCATCACCTCCAGCGTGAAGCAACATCTCCAAAGGGGAGCTGCTGTAATGTTACCCTTATATTTCTTAATATAAGAGTAAATTACTAGAAACTTGTCTTCTGGCTAAAATGTTTGTTCATCGCTGCATATAAAGCCAATGAAGACCCAGAGCTTCAGGCATTTTGTTTCGGCCATTAGTGTTATTTGCATATGCAGGAACACCACCGGCATTTTATTTACTTACATACGTAATTTCCAAAAGGAGCAAGCAAATTAAGTCGATATTCCACATACCTCAGAGGTTAAAACGAAAATAACCCATCTGACACTCTCTAATAATCTTGAACACTTATTAAATTAATGACTCCTACAAGTACAGTTTTAAAAAATGACTGCTTCATTCTCCCAAGGAACCTAAAAGGTTTACTTTGGCTGTTTTGACATTTGCAGTAACTGTATCATCAGCACAACAAAGACATGTTTTTGCTGACTTTACATTCAATGCTGTGTCAAGTGCCGTGACAGAAAGCTGGGGACACTGGTCTGGCCTCCAATTAACTGATTAGTGCTAAATTGATGACACAACACACACACACACACACACACACACACACACACAGTAGCTCTCCTGTCTAAACTCTACAACAGTTCTATTAAACACTAGAGGGTCCACAAAATGTAGTGATTTATTAATGGCCAAGCATCACTGAAGCACACTTAAAAACGGTGCCATGCAAACACAGGTCCATTTTGCTCAATGCACAGCTTGAAAGTCAGTGTCGTGCATCACAGGGCAGCGAGTGGTATTTCATCAGGGCAGGACTGAGGGAAGTATTATCCTCAGTCAATCCTAATCGTATAAACTATCTGGCTGCATGAATGTAAGAAAGGATTAATTACAGGATGAACGAGGATCCATAGACATTCCCATTTTTCAATTTAACTGGATTATCATCATCTTCTTTAGCTCCATGAAATTGCCTAAGCTGCCCAGACTGTGATACACATTTGCCCAGACACTTAGTGCCCTTCAGTGAGCAATAGAGGAGAGAGGAGAGGGGCGCCATTATTCTCCACGAGAAGATCCCGCATCCATATCCCCTTTGTTTCGGTCTCACTTTTAATCTTCCTCTGCCGCCTACCTGTTTTCGCTCCCTCTCTCTGTCTCTTTGTCCCATGTGCCTGTCTTCCTCCCTTGCTATTTCTCATCATTGCACTTTTCCCCTTCCTCTTGAGCCTTGCTGTCCCACACACAGCTATCCATCATCCTGTTCGCTCATCTCATCCTCCCATGTTCATCCAATCTCTCAAATTAATCTGGTTAATGGGCCCAGCTTTTGTGCAACTACGCAGAGACACCGCCACAAAGACGTGTATGTACCATCCTGCAAAATAATCTAAGCGCAAGCATGCGCCTCTGCAGCGACACATGAATACATGTCTGCATGCACACTCACGCTCTTCTAAACTGAGAACAGCTTGCAAATGAAACGTCCCTGTCCTTAAGCACATACCCAGGATCATTCAAACACATGTAAGTAGCCATGTAAACTAATTCAACATAATTTATGACTTTCCTGAATAGTTTCTCTGACGGTGCTGCCAGTATCTCCGGGGGAAGAAGAGACAGTCTTTGATTTATGTGTCCACTGATTTGATTGGGTAACCCTTTCACAGCACTTCATTAATTAGCAGCTGGATACAAGTAAATGGCAGGGTGGAGCGTAGCAGAAAGGACTTGTGGTGGGGGGGGGGGGGGGTTGGGCTTTCTCCTTAATTACCCCACTAACTCTGGCATCTGAGGAGACAGGAGGGGCATCAAAGAGCATGTGTAATAAACTCCAGAACCAACACAACCCGAGCAGCAAGAGGATAATTACGCCAAAAAACTTTCTGCAGCTACTGTATCTTTCCGTGTTGCAGAGGCTCCCGTACCTTAGATCAGGTTATCTGTGCACCATGGAACTCGCAGGACAAACCATCAAGGCTAAAAAAGACGGTAAATTGCTTTGGTCCAATTACAGTGTTTTTTTCTGGGTGCTTGAACATATTTGAGGAATAACTCCAGTTTTGTATTTTCTCTATGAGCCACTGCACACAATTAATTTACCCCACACAGTAGACATGGGACGGTCATTGAGGGTAAAACCAAAGCCCCATGGGACGGCTGAGAGCGAGACAGGGTACGAAAGTGAGGTGAAGGAAAGACTTCCGCCGTTCATTGATTTTCCACTGCTTGTCTTTCTGCTTATAGTCTAGTTAACCTGCTCCACCTGGGCACCCTCAAGGTGTAGCAAAGCCAAATGCCTGTTGGACATGCCCCAAAAACCCAAAGCCATTCTAATCAGATGCTTAACTCCGATGTTAAGGAGCAGCAGTCTCCAAGGCTGAGCTCAGCCTGTGCAGGAAACATATTTCGGTCGCTTGTACTAATAATTTAGATTTTTCGGTCACAACCCGAAGCTCCCGACGACAAAGTGAACAGCAAATATCAACAAGTAAAATTGAGAGCTCGACCTTCAGGCTTTTCTTTCCTCTCACATCTCCCTACGTCCTGCCTGACCGCAAAGAGTAGACACAGCTCTCACTCCAGTTACGCAAGGACTGAATGACTCATAGCAATGGCCCATGGTTACCCCATACTACTGCAGCACCTAGCACAAGACACCCCAGGGGGACAAGGCTTTCTCCAGTCCACAAAACACATGCAGAGTACATTGTTAAACTCACATGAACCCTCCAGTCTTCTGAAAAAGACTCAGTTGCTGTACTCTCCATTTACAAGGAATGCACATTGTTCCCCTTGAATCTGACATTTGACAATATGTTGGAGCCTCGTCACTGAAGAGAAGTGTCACCCAGGGGCTTTGACAGGATTAGAGACCTCTACCATAGCTTCCCCTGAGTCTTCCAACTTTTTACACCAACCTGACGTTATCATTCGTCGGGGTCGTCATCTGTTGACTATCCAAGTCCTGCCTCCTTTTCCTGACTCATCTGATAGTTTGGAAGAACCTCCTTGGGTTTAGATTTAGTTGCACCATAACTTAAACTAGACTTACTATCCTCAATGCTGAATAAAAGAGGTTCCATCATTTCTGTTAAATGCTGTTGAAGGAACATTAAATGATCAATCAGGACATCTGAGAAGCTTAGACTTTCTTCAGCCAAATAGCTGGAGGCTTCAACCTCAATGCTTGGACGTAGATCTACATTCAAATCAACAGAAGCGCTGGCCCAGCCTCACTGGGACGAACAGGAAGTCTCTCAGGAAGCCCGGCCTTGGAAAATTAAACAAATGTGGGAAAAGTATCACCACATGCTGCCAGTCAAATATTATTTTGTCTGACTGTTTGCAGACGCTTTGACTGGCGCTGCAGCTCGAGCTTTAACGCTTCAGAACTATCCAGGTCTCCTTCGAGGAGGCGTGTAAGATACTAGAGTTGATTTCCCCAATCACCAGCGTTTATGTGTGGGCTTCCATCTCAGCATTTTAATTACGTTATCACTGCAGTTGAACCATAGATGTTGGCGACTCCCTATTTTCAATCATGACCTGAACTAATTGAAATCCATGTTCTCGGCTCTGTTTGTCAATGCAGAACGATGATGAGTAGGATGTGATGAAGACGTTTATGCCTTAAGATCAATCGCAGGTTTCACAATTAGCATTTGGCACACGTACATTATGTAGTAGATAAACATCTAATTTCCTGAGTCTATGAATAATCCAGAGTGGTTTCCCCATTCATAAGCATGTAACTGATTGTATTGATATTAACAATGAGCCGAATCCCTGTCATTACTTTTCCTATTGTCAACAAACGATAGCTTATCATGCACGAGGATTCCAGTAGCTACTGATAAAATAGTATCTAAGCAAACTAAGGACTGACGAGATGTTCTGCATATTTTCACAATTCTAATAGATTATCTGGGGGTTGATTTTAATTCGAACATCTTACAAATGTGTGCTCGTGTGTATCGCCTGGTTTTTGCTTATTACAGCATTAAAACAATCGGACTAAAGGATCATCGTCCAGCTCGTGATCCTCTCCAACAAAACAGCGCACATCAAAAAGCGTTATGTTCCTGTAAAATCTGCTCACCTTCAAATTGAATTTTCTGAGTTAACGTCCTCAGAATTTAACAATTCTATACTGTTTACAAATGCTGCACAATCATCATTTGCCATTCATGAGACATCTTCCAATTGAAATGCATCGTTGCTGAGAAGAACAACAAAGAAGAACAACAAAAAATGTTCATTAAAATTAAACGCCGTCTCTGCAAACGGCTCCATCTGTTTGTATCAGTGTGTAGTAAATGGTGTGAGTGTGGATGAGGGTTGTGGCGTCCACACAACCTTACAAGTCAGACCACAACAGCTTGTCTCATCGGTCCAGGTATGATCACTATCTAATGAGTCTGGAAAACAGCTGCTAACACACGGTTCTGTGAATAATGGATGCGATGGGCCGGTGGCTCGGTGTAACAACAGTGGTTATGGTGGAATGGATCTGAGACACAACTACATGAGGCATCTCCTGAGAACTGGAGAGGAGGCCACCGCTGCTCAAAGACTTATATCAGCACTTATCAGGTCTTAGTCTGTGGTGATAAGACATTAAGGTGATGACAGGTCCGCGGTGTGTGATGCTGCCACATGGACACGTATAAAGATCACGCTAACTCAAAACCTTTGAACCCTTAAGCCCTTAATCCGGCGATGAGTTGCCGTTCGGGTCGATGGGCGAGCTCCTTGATTCGGAGCATTTGTCTCGCGGTGTTTGAGTGCACGTGCTCCACATTACTGTGACTTTATGTGACAAGTTCATGATTGCATCTGTGCTTTTCCCCTCAGAGGGATCAGTCGCCCACAGGCTCTGTGAGGAATACCTCATCCTTTATCCCACTCTCCTGGTGCTGGTGCTGCTGGCAGCGCAGAGTCACTCCTGATTCCGCTGATGGAGTCCCTGAGATTGACTTTCCTTTTGTGCACCGTGTACAGGAGGTCTTTTCCCAGCTGAGGGCAACAATGGAAATCCTTCACAGGTGAGAAGTTAGTTAATAAAGCTCTGTCAAGTATGCACTGTACCTGTGGAGCAAAAGACCTTTCTTTGTGCTAAGTGACATTTGTGGGGAATTGAATGTTCCTGTGCTGCCACATATTCTTGTTTAACTGACAGAAGAAAGCTCCTACTTTTTTTAAAAAGCATGTCTAAAACAAGTCAAAATGCTCTGCTGTAAATTACAATAATTTAACTTGTCTAATTCATATTCAGTTTATTAATTTAATAATCCATTTCCAGGGCAATATGTGTCATGGTGAACAATAATAGTGTTGTTACAGGACATATTTAAAATCTCAAAGAATTATGATTTGTAGTGATTGTTTATAACCAAGTATGTTTGTGATGGACGTAACTTTAACATTCTTTACTTTCTTCACTCTCATGTTGTTTTCAACTGCAGCAAGATGCTACTTTTAGTGAAACTCCAACTCTTGAACTTATCAGATAGAAACACAGCCCTGAATGAATGCTCATGTTGCTCTCTACCTGCCGAATGGGTAAATAAGCAACTGTTTCCTAACCAGCAGCTTTTCAAGGGAACCAAAGACATAAGGGACCTGGGGCCGTACTCAGGCTGTAAAGTTGTAAAATTGAAGTGCAAACCTCCACCACCATCGCAAACACATCCCAAGCACAACACACACACACACACACACACACACACACACACACACACACACACAGACTCACACACTTAGATGTTCTAGTTTTCAACCAAACCTTGAGCACTATGAAGCTTTTAGCAGAAAGTTAGTGGCATGGGGCCTCATTAGTGGGCAGTCTCCTGTAAATAGACGATCAGAGAATTTAAGGGCTCTCTCACAGAATTGGCTTTGCTGTAATCAGCTGTTCTTGGGAGACATTTCTTAGCTCAGGGCACAATATACCTGTTTAGCTCCTCCCCTTTTACCATGTTTTAAGGTGATAATGTCAGTGTTGTGTTTATGGCAAATCAGATAAGTCGCACTCTTTCATATACGTCGCTAAAATGATACAAAATTGAGGAGCGATGACAAGGGATTGACATAAAAAAGTAGTTCCACGTCTCCATCAGTCCATCGTGAATCTATACACACAGGTTGACCCCAAACAACCCGTTCCAGCGCCGCACACACACACTCTGCTGCTGCTCTTCGTTACAATCTGACTAAATCAGCACGAACGTCAACAAGCATCCGAGGACAAAGTCCGACAGCCCCACACGAAACGGCCGATGCCTTTATACCAATGTGTTATTAGCTCGCTCATCTGCGACTCACTGGCAGCCTCAGTAGGGATCCGGCCAAATGGAGTATGTGTTTCACTCCAATGGCAGTAAACACAGAACACCCGTTCACCTCTTTCATTTTCAAAAAGATGTATCGATCCCCGCGTCCCCCTGCGAGCCCATGTGAACAATCCATCACAAGTCATTGAGGTTATTCAGCCCAAATTACAATTGATCTTTTAAAAGTTGACTGCGAGACACCGGGGGGGGGGAGTAAAGGACATCTTTTTCAGCTGAAGGAGAGCTGCTCAGTGGAGTAATGTCGCAGGGACTCGCACCACCGTCGAGTGAGCACCTCCTCAATTAGAGTTAAGCTTAGACATCAGTGGGATCAGAGGAGAGGATTTGACTGCTCTTCTCCGTTCCCTCCGTTCTTGAGGGGCGCTCTCAGACGACTTCTGCACGAAGCCCCGACTCACGGACCAGATAAGAGCTGCTGTGGTTGAGGTTAATCATTGGTCTTGTGCCTCTGCAAGGACGATCCAAGGACTGTGTGAATAAACACGCGCTCGTCTGTCACTGTTGAAACCACGGTCGCCGTCTCTGCCGCCCAGGGGCTTTCGCACTTAACATTCAGAGGCGACTATTGAAGAGACATCACGGCTTGATTGAGGAAAAACTGCTTCTCGCTCTCATAAAATCCTGCTTATGAGTCAAGTTGAAGTCTCGAAACATCATTTTTTATTCCCGCGCACTGTTAAGCCACACAGGCTTTAAATGCAGATTGATTCGTACAAAGACTTATGATGCATTCATTATCTTTTGATTACATTTCCATTTGAAATTGAGAACAATTATTCCCTCTTACCTGCCAGCAAAACACGAAGCGGGTCTGGGGCCAAAACACAGCTCATATGGATCCATGGTAAAAGTACGGCTTTGGTCTGGGAACCGAAAATAGTCGTTTTTGCGGTGAGGCAGGAATATTAAGAGAAACGTAAAGACTGTGTTTATGTTTGTTTTAGAGAGGATTGGGATTGCGACCACTCTGTCCACCGTTATGTTGCTAACTGAAATAGCTCATCAACTACTGGATGGGTTGCAGTGCAAATATAATCATCTCTATCCTGTCAGATTAGTATGTATTTATTTTGACGATGAGTAATGGGTTAGAGAAGAAGCCATTAAATTATCTAGTGGATTATTGGTTTGGCTTCTAAAACTAAAACATTAGCAACCGTTCCCTTAAGAATCTCTGTCTGAGCGTCTTCACTCAGCCCCTCCAGCCTCCCTTTCGAGAACCCTGCAGCATGTCTGTCTCTCATCTCGCTCCATGTTTTCCGCTGCAGCCTCTCTTCACTGGAAGCTCGTGTTGGATTCAGACCTCTGGTGCCGGCGCACGTTCCCAACCCCCCAGGCCACACTGAGGTCTTAACCACCAGCGCTGTCAGCCACTTGTGAATCTCGTCTGTGCGATGAACTGATCAATCGGCTCAGGCTGTTCTTCCTCCTGGCTCCACCATAGAGACGTGACCTTTTTTCCCCTCCACACTGTATTCATAGCGGCACAGTCAATCCTCACCTTGTAAACGGGGAAATATTTCAAGCCCCACACTTTCTTGACTTGCTGTTGTTTATTTAATTTTAGCCAATGGCTCAAACGTTCTGGGATGGTGACCGTTGAACTCTCTTAAGACAATTAAAATGTTTAATCAGTGAAAACTTATTCCCCTGTTCCACTCATTTAAATTTGCTTCACCTCAAAGAATCATCTGGATGTTAGAGATGTAAAAAAAGATTTATTGGTCTGTGGAGTGAATCAATTTTGCCCCCGAAATGCCAATGTTTCCATTAAGGACTCCAAATTGATAAAGCTGAGAACAATCCATTAAGAAGAGTTTTGGGAGACAAAATGCCTCAAATGAAAGACATAAGGTTTCAGGTTTGAATAAAATATTAAAAATATCACAATGTCCAGGTCACCAGTTATCCCAGCAGATAGGTTATTGCTAGATGTAGGATCTGAAACACTCTCAAAGCCTTTTCCCGGTTTGATAATTAACCATGAATGAAACAACATGCATCCGAAGTGGAACGCATTCTTTCGAACCTTTTTCAGCTGCAGATTTGGAAGAGGGCCAGGCTGACGATTCATCGCAGATTAAAGTTTTTACGATTCTTTGTCTGGAGGATCCAACCGACTGCACCGGCTCGATCGGGCCTGGCGAAAATAAAGCACCCCGGGGAGGGCAGAAAGGGATCAGCCAAGAGTAACAGGACCGCGGGTCATTACGCACAACAGTCGTCTCGTGGGCCGTGGAGCTGCAGAGGGGAAGTGCTCTCACTGAGGTAAATGTGTGTGTGACTGTGTGGAGCAAGGTCACTGCTTGGTAAAAAAAAAAACAAGAAAAAAGATGTGTATCCTGGTGGCATGTTAGCACATTTAGTTTCTCTAATCGAGCCGTGCTGCGAACTCAATGCACTGTCCCATGCATGAATTAGCCACTGTTAACAGTTTATTCTCAGTTTCACTAGTTTGCTCTCTTCATATTTAATTGAGTTCTCAGAGGTTGGCACAGTGGAGTTACATACTTGTTTTTAACAATCTCAGTGCAATAGTCTACAGCCATAAACATTTATTTATCATCCTTATTGTTTACTCACTTGGTTTATGAATGTACGTAGAAGCAAACCCGGTCCACACGGCGGAAACAAACTTTCCCCTACATGCAATCACACTAAAACCAAATGCAGACTTTCAAAAACTCCAGTCTGTTTATATCCAGATGTAAAAGGGAAAGTTTTGTGTGTTGCTCTATCTATTGAGAAGGCGCCACCAACAACAACTACATATACCGGTTTCTCTGCGTTTGTATAGCAGCAGTTTGCAGCTAAATTTAGCATCACAATACCAGAATTCACAGGCGTAGCTGCCTCGTCCGATATTTCTTGGACCACAGTTTCTTCTCTAGTATTTGACGGCTTGTTGATGTAGACTTTATCGCCACCTACTGGCCAAGCATGCTGCTTTGACCGTTAAAGATTGAGTTGAATCTCCGTCCAGATGAGAATCCAAAAGCGAATATTTTGTATGTGAATAATAAAGAACTTGGTATAAGAACAGTATAACAAGTTGTGTTTAACTGAGACGACCTGGTGTAATTTATACAAGATGTAAAAGTATAAGACCTTATAACGATTCATCATTAACCTCTGAGCTCTAAACAGATTAGATCAAATCAGATTAAGAGGGATATTTCTCCTAGTTTTTTTGTAATGTATACATTTTTAACCAGCATCTGGATTGTATTTTAAAGGAGATGCTTAATGCAGACATAACATTCTTGACTCAATGGACAGTGTGCTTCAGCATTAAAATAAAAAAAATGAGTTGACAGTGATGTGACTCCGTAGATTTCTACAGATTCACAATCAAGGAACACTACTGATATGGGACGATGACTCCAGTAACCACGATTGGCGTTTCTCTCATGTCAGTGTTGACTCAGTGCCGACGGCTGTAATCTCAGCCTGTGAATAATAAACCAGGCGTCCAATTCCCACTTAACCTCAGACGAACTCAGGAAAACACGTACAGGAAACGTCATCATCGTCGCAGGCTGACCCGCTGACCCTCAGACAGTCTGCGCACTGAGCGTATGGCCTTCAGCGTGTTTAACAAGGAACACGAGCCGTTTCCTCTGGTCTGGCATTCTAATTAAGCGCTGACATGGCTGTTAAACCCTCAGTTGTCCCGACTGCCCGAGACCACAGCTGGTCGCGGAAACACAGATGCTGCGCGCGACTCTGATTCCTGCGGCTCGCCACGTTCCGTCACTGACACTGAGGATTTGCCTGGAGGAGGAATTTTCCCCCGTAATATTTTAACTGTGCACAATATGGTGTATTTACCTCATAATATTAATATCAAAAGGCAGCGCAGCAGGGGAACGGGTCAATAAAGCTGTCATCAGATTGAACAGAAACAAAAAACAGGAAATCTATTCTCTGATGAAAACCCAGAGGGACCCAGTGTCACAGCGTTATTATTGACTTACTGTGTGGTTGGTGGTGCAGGTTTTGACGCACACATGGCCGCTCGGTCAAAAGCCAGATCGAATGCACGCTACTTAGATTAAGAGGAAACCCAGCAGCGCCTGCCAGTCAGCATGAAGCTCAGACAGGTCGCGACCTCACTGTTTTCTTATTTTTTTGAGCGTGGAGAGGCTGGCGTGCAATATCAGAGCTGAAGCAGGAGACAGATGCTGCGGAAGAAAGAAGCAAAAATATAGAACATGGAATTATGTTGCCAGGAAGAGGGAAGGTTGCTTTGACCCAATAAAACCCAATAAAACCAAATAAAACCAAATAAAACCAAATAAAACCAAAGCCTGAATCCTGAGGGTCTTCTGAGGAGCTGAAAGAATTGCTGAAAATCTTTTTATTTCTCAGCCTCTTAAGCAGAAACATTTCTCTTTCATTGTAAATCAGTTTCCCTGAGCTTTGGAAATATATTTAGAAAAAACAGTAAATCCAGCAAATTCTCCAAGATCGCCCACTCTTCTTCCTCCTCCTTTAGGAACACATATTTCACGACAGCCTTCGTAAATCTTCATCGTTGTTATTTTCATTGTCTTCGTCAGTGAAACGCTGCAGCTTTCTACGGCAATATCGCACATATTAATTCCGGCTCTAAAGGGAGAAGCATGGAGACGTCGTACCCAGTCTCAAAAGCATACACAAGCAAACGAAATGGCTTAATCACTTGGTAGCCAAGACAAAGTTTACGAGATGCCGCGATATTTGGGGTCAGAGGTCAACAGGAGACATGAACACATAGGACCCATGGGACCCATGGGCTCCTTATTGGTCCCTCAGGAGTAATAATCCCCTTAATTAAGAGGCATTCCTCTTCGAGCGGCCCTCGCCGCAGAAGGAAGCAACCACTCTTCCTTTATTAGGGGATATTAGTTGTGACTGGGCCGTTCCACTGACTGGAAGCTCATTATTTAAAAAGAGGCGTTACCTCAGCAAGCTGCCCTCAACCTCGTCTGTTCACGGAGAGGTGAGAGAGAACTGGAAAAAATAATAAAAGATTCACATGCATGTTCCGGGGGAGGTAGTGAGATGTGAGAGACCGGTGAATAGGAGCCTTTAGTTTGAAAGCAAATCAGCCAAGACCAACGGATGGGATGTGTACTGTGGGAATGAGTAAATCCTCACATGTGAGCACACACACACACACACACACACACACACACACACACACACACACACACACACACACACACACACACACACACACACACAGACGATGCCAAAGTGGTGCCATCCAAAGCCTTCAGAGGAGACAGACAATGCAAACTCCCAGGCTCATTAGAGATCTTTTCCAATTACGGTGGAACTGTCCGCGGAGCCCAATGTCACGGTTATTCAGGCGCCATTGTTTCGAGGGGCTCTGTCCGTGTTCCAGAGTTTGGAGCCCGGGAGGATGGATATGAGGGAGTTAATGTTTTGGGGGAACAATGGCCGCAGCGCACCGAGTGGGGTTCAGGGAAGGGGGGCTGTTTAGTCTGTGAGAACAGGCCAAGAGAGTGCAACAGACACCGGGAGGGGGAATAGAAGTGGGCTGGAAACAGGAGCGGCGCCGTTGAGGTTGCTGCTGCTGCTGCTGATGATGTCCTCGCACTCAGGCAAAAACCTCCCACAGTCTGAATGGCCTTCTCGCATGAGAGGGGGAAAGACGGGATGAGAAAAGAGAACAAAAGGCCCCAAAATAGGATGCGCAGCGAGATACCATCAAGCTGAAACGGTTTGAAAATGCTCTCAGATAAAAACACAATGCATCCATCGAGAACCCGCATTTAGCATCTCCCTTTAGAATACAAAGGAGTGACGACAACAAACAGAGAGCGAGAGCGGAGAAAACAGGAAAATACAAAGACGGACAAAGTGCCACAAAGAGACAAGTTGTCAGGAAGACAAAGGAGAGGAGCAGGAAAAAAAGAAGTAACAAAGTTAGGAAGGTATGGAACATGATGAGACAAAGAAAAGTTCATTCATAATGAGAGTTAAAAGTGCACATGTGAAGGACTAAATCTAATGGCGAAAAAAGTTGTGTGTACAGAGTGCAGGAGTTGATAAGTGGTTTTAAAAGCACCGGGGAGGACGTCTCCCTGCTGTGTTCGCTCCGCTAAGAGGAGCAGAACAGTTGAAGCGTGCACTTCAGGGCACTCAGACATTTTCAGCTGCAAAACAGACGCTGAAGAGAGAGAAGGTTCAAAAAAAAATTGGAGATAAAGTCGAGAGCATTGTTCACAGCTGTACTTACATGTGTCAGGGTATCAGGGGGTGTAAGTATGTCTATGTTTAATGTATGACGGCATCGCATGATTGTCTTGGGTGTATTGTGTTTTCCCCGCATGCGGTTCAACACAGGTTCAACATGATTCCACCTTGTTAGGTCCGGGTCTTCGGGCTTTTTGGTTCAGTTCAATCCAAAATAACAGGTGTGAAAGGTTCCTCGGAACACAGCTCGGAAAACGGACCAAACATTTAGTCCGACCAAAAAGAGGTGGTCTCCATCCGGGTCAAGCCGAACAATGGTTTGGCTTGTTTGTGGTGTGAAAACGTTTTTTTGGGGGGGATAGTTCAGATGTGCAGAGCGTTTGCAGGACGTTGACACAGCATTGAACAATAGAAGGAAAAGAAAGGGAAGTGGCTCAAAGGATTGCTTGTAGTCTTTACCTGCGACTAGACTAGAACTTAGAACCTACGCAGCCCAGGTAGGTGATGACCAGAGGACGTAGGTGCGTCACAACAACATCCTTTTGTGCGTTCTGTAAATTACAATGTGAAACCATAACGAACTGCATCAAATGTAAAATAATGGGACAAAGAAATTAACATTAAATAACAATTCAAAGAAGGATTATACAAAACAAGTCACAATATGCAAAGTGACATTGATTAATCACTATGCATCATTTGAGTTTCCATCCTCTCATGCATTTATTCAGTCCACCCACCTGCCTCTCTTTCCCACCGGTGTAGTCACCTGACCTCCTCTTCATCAGGATACATACTGATCCAGTTCCTCTTCCTCTGTCACATTGCCTGTGGGCCATGTGCCTTCACCTCACTCTTCCTACCTTCCTGTTCTGATCCTGATCGTGTTCTTCACTTGGCACATGTGTTTTCTGGATGTTTTCCTCAGCCTGGCCCTTTGCCTGCTTATTTTACTTGTAAAGACATTTTTACATCCGCCCCCTTGAATCATGCTCTTCGGTCCCTTCTCTGCGAACGGCCGACACCGAGTGTGGCTTTTCGGCATGCAGCTGTGTCAACACCATTTCAGCATCAATATGTTCCCTGCGATTTCTCGGTGGTAATTTGGCAACGTGTGGAGGAGTGGGAACCGAGCCGAGGTCTTTCAAACGGGGGGCAGGTAAAGATGCCAAGGCTTGGCAAGGGTGTGTGGAAAAAAGAAAAGAATGCAGGTGAGGAAGATGCACTGGCAGCTTCACACAGCCCCTTATTTAAAAAACTATGGTGCGACAAACAAGCCTGGATATATCGTTAAAAAAAACTCAATTTAAACAACAGAGCAGGTCTTTGTTGCCCTCCAAAATAAACATTACGGCTGCGTCAGAATAACTCATAACAGCATGTCATGGTGTCGGCGTTTTAGGAGTTGGAAGGAGTCGAGTAAGAAATGGAGAAGCCTCTTTGATGAGAGGTGAAATGTCAAGAAAACACAAGTAAGTCCTGTTGTTCTATGTGCACTTGTACAACTCCTGCAGATGCCGTGATCTGGATATGCTTTGGAGTCACATATTTGCCCACCCATCTCTCTCAACTCCTATCTGAAGGTTTTCTTGGCTGTGTGACAATATTACGCTACTTCTGGCTTCAAGAGAACAGTCAATATTTGCACAAACGTCCTGTCAAGAAGAGTAAAAATAGTCGACCTTTCTTTGCCTTCCTCCACTTTCTAAAAATGAAAATATGACCAAAGTGTCACGTTTCTCTGATAAAGACGATATAATCACCTGACTTCCTAAAATAACTGAATTAATCCGAGTAAGATCCCCTCATTCTTCACTGTAATGCAAAACCAACACAACAAATTCTACTTTGCACGGCTCACATTGTTTGTTTGTCACAGTTTATAATCCATGGATCTAATTTATCGGGCTGTTTGCGTTATTGTGTCCAGCTCTTCCTGTAAACCCATATCCAGCCTGCTACTCTCTCCATGGAAGTACTTCAGTGGCCGTATGATTAAAGTCACTGCAGCAGCAACATCAAGACAAATTACTGTACATTTGCTGGACATTAAGCTGATTCTGACTAATAACTTACGGAACATGAGCCAAATGTTACACTAATGAGGGATTTATTTCCTTCAGGAATGTCTCTCCACACCCCTCCTCCTCGTCCCTTTCACTTTCCTTTTCTTTCCTACAATCTTGGCTTGTGACTGCGGGAAGGGAAATCAATGCCAAAACACAATGCTATGCATTTTTCAGATGCCACTCTGGATTGCAATCAGCAGGCCTTTCTGAAATCAGGCCAAGAACTGGTTCGGGAATGTGGCTCGCTCCCGCTCGTATTCAGTGTTGTTGAAAATGATAGTTGAAGTTAAAGGAATTTGCACTTTCATTTAGCAGGATGGAAGGTTTATATCAGATATTTCTACTCTCTGAAAAATATTGTACCTAAACGTCTTATTTAGGCTTATTTATGCTGCTTTAAAATACAAAAGAGATATGTCCGTTTCAAACGATGTGGCCATCACTGATCGTATACTTCCATACGAACTTTATGTAAATAATTGTCAAGCAATGCATGCACTAGAGGGCAGTAAAGAGTCGAGTTTCAGACTACAAACATGTAAAAGAAAATGGCCGCATTGTAAACGGCGGTGGTCAAACTCGCAAAGTCTCTCCTCAAGAAGTTCTGCCACTGTTGAAATTCCCTTGTGTCCTATGATCGTCTCTCTTGAACTATTGGCTACACTGCTCCCCCGTGGTTTCCTGTGGTACTTTTCCATTTCGCCTGTTTTGTCCGTAACCGCAAGCTTTCACAAGATGTTCACCCAAGTTCTAACGAGGACGTGGCCCAAATCAGAGCACAGCTGAAAAGGGGAAGCTGAGAATGGAGTTCATTCGAGGATAATCTCGGCAGCGACCTTCATCGAGAGCGCAGACAAAAGCAGATGACCTATTATAACAGAATCCATACCATCATTCCAGTGAGTCACAGCGAGTCAATAAGAAACAGACCAAGCTCAAACCTCCCTCATTGTGCCATCCTCCACTTCCAAATAACAGGCTACTATACATTCATTGACAGCTTCCATCGTCTGTCAACTGGAATTTGCTTCCTCTCCACACAAGCATCATTACCGAGACCAACCTTTGTCCTCGGTAAACACTGACTGCCTCTCTAGTGGGGATGGGACTGAAATCCTCTGATATCTCTCTACAAGTCTACATTTTCCCATGGCAGATGGGGATCGATTGATGACCAGCCGAGAGAAACAGTCCTGTATCTGTTGTGTATCCATGATTTGTCTCACATACGGAGGCAAGGCCTGGTGTACGAGTGTGAGAGTGTGTGCGTGTGTCAGAAAACGAGGCTTCTTTGCAGACTTAAGTTACACAAAAAGGTCAAACGGCAGCTGAACAAAATGAATCCTCGTAGGTTTCTCTCAGGCTGTCAATAAAATGGAGGCGGAGGCGAGAAGAAGGGCGTCTCCGGTGATCTTCCTCGTCAGCACCGAACACACTCTCACCTCGGTGACACTTCAACCTCGGCCAAACACATTGAAATGTAAATCTGGCCCAGAAAACAAAAAGCTGCTGACCGACTGTGGCCTTTCAGAAATGAAATTTGCTAAAAGTTGGATTTTTCATTGTTCTTTATTTCATTCTCTCTCTCCCACACACACAGGGGCTCGATACCACTGGTTAGGGACTTGTTTTTTTTTGTTTTTACAGATATCTGACACTGTGCAGCTTCAGTATGAAATGTTTCAGTGACTGTTTGACTCCTACATAGTTACCATGGAGTTATTTTAGGATCAGCTAAAGGAGACAAATTATGCTTTTTCAGATTTCTTTCTCTGGTGGGTTATACAGTTTGTTAAAGTTATAAAAGCTCTGTAAAGTTAAAAGGTCTGCAGTAAAAGGGGGGGCCTTAAAGAGACAGGACCTAAAACCAATGGTTTCAGACAGAGGCTGAACAGAGGAGCTGCAGCAAAGGAGACTATGAAGGAGAGTGATGTGTTTACTGAACATTAGAGCATGAAAACTGTTTTAAGTAATAGAACAAAGTAAAATTATGAACATGACTAAAATAAAATAATACGTTTACTGTAAAACTCTGTAATGAGAGTTGACAAAACAATCACACCTCAGGAGAAAAGGGCATTCATGGGATTTTGTAAGTATCACACAATCAACTTTCACTCCTCTGAGCTTTTAAAGTTGAGGTTGAAAGTTTTCAACGAACCTTTTAAGATGCCGTACAAACTGCACGATCAGCAGGATTTCAGCATCACAGAGTACTGAGGCACAACGGAAATCCTCTGGACATACAGTGTATAGATAGAGGACTTATTGAGAGATTTTCTCTCTGCAGGGCGGAATCGTTTGAATTAATCGACAACTTATCATCCCAAGTTATTAGAGTAACGCTCCGAGTGGTGCACGACTAATGTTTACGCACACCCATTGTCTTTTGGATTCCTCTGCTTGCACAGTGACATCAGGACGGAGCCGGAGAGAGGAGGCAGCAGCATCCTGTGTGCAGCAGCTGTGCCGGGCGACATCTGCATAGACAAGAGATCGCATCTCCCAGTGGGTTTGGGACGAGCGGAGGTGGAACATATCAGAGAACAAGCCACCGGGGAGGAGGTGACCACTCGACTCTTCAGATGAAACATGATTCAAACAAACAGTCCAGAAAAAGAATTCAAAGAAGAGCTGCAGCTGTTTGAATATGAAAGGAAATAACCATAAATCAACATTTATTTTTGCAGCCTAAATTTATTCACTTTGATAATAGAGAACTTATTTTCAATTGATATTGAATATGAATATGTACAGATGGATTTCTGAGTGGAAGTTTCGATTTCTTCTCCAACTTCCATCTACACAGGTCTGTTTTCCTGTCGCTGACGTTGGGTCGGGATTCTCTGCAAGATTTGCAGCTTCTAAAATAAAAAGCTTGCCTCGTAAATTTGTGTATGTTGTACACCCTGCGGAAACAGGTTTATGCATGCTACTTTATTATTACTATTTATTTGCCTGCTGTTTTTAAAGAGGGTCTGTTTCTGACAGTTTGGTGAGAAACATGCACACCAGTAGCCTGCTGGAGGCTCTGGCAGTGCTCCAACTGTTCCTCCTTGCACAAAGGAGCAGATACAGGTCCTGCTGCTGGGTTGATGCCCTTCTGTGAACCCTGTCCAGCTGTCCTTGTGTAACCGCCGGTCTCCTGGTACCCCCCCCCCCCCCCCCCCCCCATGCTCTTAACACTGTGCGTATGGATGTGCCTTCCTGGAGGAGCTGGACTACCTGCTGCTGGGCAACCTGATTGTGCTGCAGGTACCGGCACCAAAGCAATGAAATAGATTCACAATCACCTGTGCTTCCTAACTGGACAGATTGATTTCCCTTACGTTTAACTGACTTATACTGTGACGATTAAGTGTCCCCTTAATGTTTACGAGTGGTGTATTTTCCATGTACAGCACGTCCTGTTCAATGCCTCTTGCAGTCAATAAAACAGTTCGTCATACTCTGAGGTAGAAACATACCCGTGGGATGATGACAGCTCAGACAGACAAGTGAGCTGTAATGATAACAGTTGTCACCACAGACAGTGTCTGTTGACTGTAAATCACCAGAGGAGCCAAGAACAGATCACAGGATTCAGGAAACAATTCAACTTGTAGCGATTACATCCAATCAAGCGTGAGTCCAGATCCACTGTTCAAAGCTCAGAACAACGTTTGTCTTACATTCTTGGCACACACTTGTTTTTTCCCACCACATTATGGTTTCCTGTCTATTTTCCCCACTCTTCAATCTGACAAAAAGAAAACGTGTTGACTTTCAGATCCCGTGGGTTATTATCCTGTTGTTGTTGCAGGGAGGATGTAATGCGACTAAATATAAATGGAATAACGACAGGTGTGTGTGTGTGTGAGTGTTTGTCACACTGCCAGCAGTGGAATAAATAATCTGCACAAACGTCTGCGGCTCCACAAATCTTTGAGTTGAATGATTTCTAACAAATGTTATTTCATTTCTCATGAATGCGACACAAAGAGGTCACTGAAGTGTTGTGCACACAAACACAATTGCATGTTTGGAAAAGGCTTTGCCGTGATCCTTACTGTAACAGTCACAGACAATAGTTGTCATGTTTTGGGTTCGCAGGGTTTCTAAAGCTGACCAGACTACGAGGCAGGAATCGATGACGGTGGATTTAATAAAGAAGAAACGGCCTCTCGGTTATGTTGGCAGGTGGAGGAACCAAACAAAGAAGCAGCATGGAGCACATCTGAAACAGCAGGAAACCCAAGCATGTGGACAAACCACTGAAAGCACCGGGGATTCCTGGGATTTTAACAAAGAGACAGAGACCAAGGGAGGAGAATAACTGAACTCAGGTGTGACACATTGGTGCAGACGATCACCAACCAGACAAAGACAGTAAGGAAAGAAAGAGAAAGACGCACAAAGGAAAGAAGCTTCAAAGTAAACTTACATATCGAAAATGCAAACAGAGACATTAATACAAAACTGAAGTAAATTCAAATCCAAACCAGGTCCACACAAAGAATTCAAACTTCATAGAAGGCCAGAGGCAGATGGAGGATTTTTCAAAAATAATGGGCCATGAAGGGGCCACAATTTATACCAGGGGGCCAATTACATGTCCAACATCCCCAGTTCTGGTGCAGATTTAACCCTCAGCCTTTCTACAGTACAAATTATACACACTTTTACAAAACCCCCCTTTGTTGTGTTGTTTTCTTAAATATCCCTGATAGTAAAAGACAAATCAGAGAAGACAGTAAAGTACCAGACACTAATGCAAAGTATTAAAACCCCTAATTGTTTTACGTGATAACGGCTTCTTTTAAAAGCTTATGATGGAAAATGCTTGGATAAATATAAATATAAATTCCTTCCCTGTGTTAATTCTTTCTTGCTCCGTGCTTTTTCAGCCCCTTTGTCTCAGTGTCTTGTTATTTTTAAATCCCAACATATTCACCACGGTGATGAATATTTTACTCTGACACGCTGCGGCCGCATTCTATTCCACGACGTGTAAATAAAAATGAATGAAGCTTTTGGTGCTTTTCGCGGAGGAATCTTTAAACCGCCTCTCTGTGCTGTCATTGCAGCCTGCGCCGCTCGTAACTTCGCCCCTCCACCGGCGCCGGTGTCAAGGCCCCATCTCAGGGATTTCAGATTGGCTGCTATTCACAGGTCTATCCGCCGTAGATCTCCTTAATCGACGGATTCAATGCCAAAGTCTTTATTAAATAAAGGTTCTGCTCTCTTGGATTGAAGTATTTTTTTTAATATAACTGAAAGATCGCCAGAAATAAATCCTCCTGACTTTCTTTAAAATGGAAAATGTCTGTCACTTGGGTCACTTCAGGTCAACTGACCACAGGTGCTTTGACCCTCATATACACAGCAGGAGGATTTTAGAGGCACTTAACAGACTTTACACTTCACACAGAAAGGTCAAAATCAGCAGGTACGGGCTGGACATTAAAATCTAATCAGGGGAAAACAAAACCAGGTTTCAGAAGAGCAACAGGATGCAAGACAGGAGTGGCATAAATTATTATGTCTGCATACAACACAAGCTGTGTCCAAATCCAGAGGGCACACCCTTCACGACTTGGCTGTCTAATTTCAAAAGTCCCTACAAACATGGCCGACAAATGCGTCCTTCCATTCCCGAAGCAATGAAGGTTTAAATGGGCGTGTCCTTCTCCGATCTAATTCATTGTGCGATGGTGACAAAGCTAACAAGCTAATAATGCAGGTGGCTGAGCTGCAGTAAGTGTAACGGCCCAAAGTCATGATGCAACAATAAGGGCAGGAAGAGTTAGTGACGCAAAATAAGAAAGACTGTCCCCTCTTGTTTCGGCCTCCCACCCTGAGGATGTGGCCCCTGAATTTGGTCAAAGAAGTATCGTAAGGTGCTTTGTCCATTTGTAAATTGGACCCTGATGCCAGTACAGCACACGCACTGAAGAAGCAGGCAACACAGGGTGACACGTTACAACATGAAGTATGTTTGCATATTCGCCAGAGAAGGAAGAGCAAAGAGAGGAGAGAGGACGAGCAGGCAAACAAAGCCAGGAGAGAATCTGAAAGAAGGTGACGGGCAGAGGAATTAAACTGAGCAGACTGCAAACAACTCCAGTAATGAGTGGCCAATCACACCGGGGACACGGATGCCAAAGTGAAGCCGGCGCGTGTCCTGCCAAACACAGGTCCGATCATAATGACCTCTGATATGATACACACATATCAGGTGTATTGTTGCTATCATTGTAATTATTTGACCAATCACAGCAATAAACTGTATTGGAACGGAGCCGTTTCCTCTGCAGTACATTCTTTTATTATTTCAGCTCTAATAAACCAGTAGCATCGATTACATCAACCCACGCTGGTGTATCTGGCTCTTAAAGGGAATGGAAGACGACACTGTGATTGGTGTATTGCTGATTGCACCCAAAACATACCAATGATTAATTAAGAGATTACGTTCCACCCTTTGGAACCTTGTGCCTGACGTGCAACAACGATTTCTGCTGTTAAAGTAATTACTTCAGTGGGTAACACAGAAATTAATTCAATTAAATAGATCAAACTAATACAATTCAGAACTTTAATTTGTGTGTTTCTAAAGTACACGCACACATTTCACACTCGTGTATTTTTTAAGTTAACATTTTTCCGGTGAGTCTAATTTAAATAGTTATTCGATGATGTAAAAAAAGGATTAAACGTTGTGATTGACAGCTGAGACTGACTCGCGATTGGTCGACAGCGTCTAACGGCGGGACTTTGATGCCGTGGCTTCAAACAAGATGGCCGGGTTTCGTATCCAGCAAACTTTCTCTTCATTTCTGGATAGCAGCAGGAGGTGGAGACGTGTCGTCCATCTTTATATTAACTCCATGTTCCATATGTTTTAGACCATGTGTGTTTTCCAGACCTTGTTGTTTTTAAACCAGAGAGGTGGAGTTTTATTTAATAAAACCTTTTGATGACAAGATATCGGCGCCATGCAGCAGGCACCACAATGGATACTGAAGATAAACAGATATATGAACACAGGAGAGATCTCCACATCCATCTCATCCAAACCTCTGTTTACCTCCGGGACTCCCTCTCCTCTTGCCACAAGTCTTAATTTGAGCACTGTGTCTCTGTCTGCGTCTGCGGCCAAGGTGCCCCGAGTCCTCGCTCCACCAGCAGCGGCCCCTGCTCCTCCGAGTCGGTGGTCAGACCACATCTGTCAAAGCCACTACTGGCGACCGGGAGAAATAAATTGGAGCCGTGAACCGTGATTACACTCCGGCACGGCGGCGTCTCATCATGAGGAAACGGAGGCGGACACGAGCTGGAGATCCTGTGGTGGAATCCAAATCACGTCACATGTTACGTCACGGATCTGCCACTTCAATTAAAGCGTAAGCTCGACACTTACTCACAAAACCCCCGAGGACTGAATCATCCTAATGTTTGGCCATAAAGTCACGAAAAAATTTGACCCCCCCCCCGCCGCCATCTCCTCACATGTCACGCTGAGTTACGACGCGTTCAGGTCCCGTAAAAAAACTAACAAATCACTCGCCTGCCCTCGTGTTTCTCTCTAACTGTCTCCTCCCCCCTCCGACCCAGTCAGAGTCTCACTCGCACACACTTGCAATCTGTCCCTGCCAGCATGAGTTAATGAAACTGCGCATGCCAGCAATTTATTCCAGAATCAATCAGTGCAGATGTGATGAGCTCGATTTGATTACATATAAAATTGTGATTTAATGTTTGGCCGGGGCCTTGTTGTTATTATGGCCCCTATTGAAGGGGGTACTGAAGTGGCTATTATCACATGACCTATCGATGGGCTATTGGCACTACTGGGTCAGGGTAATAAGTTCTAGAGTATTTCCTTAAAAACGATGGCGAGTCTAAAGCGTTAAAGCAGTTTGTTACTTCCGTCTTCTGTGTTTACGTGTTCAATGATCAACCACAACATTAAAACCTGATATTTTCTAGATATTTTCTGTGATCTCGAAGTGAACTTCAGCCGTTTGGGAGATGACCAGCGTGATCTTTGATGTTTGACTTTTCTCTGGTGTCAGGATCAAACGAATTGCAGTAATTGGTTCGATTCGTTTTGATGTTTGCGCTCAGTAATTCTGTTCCTGGCGAACACGTTATCGACTTGTCACATACAGACGTCACGATTTTAACTCACTGTTTGCCGCTCTGACATCATCTCTCTGTGTGCGTGTCCCACCACAGACTGGGGTTGACATTTGTATTTGTCTTATCTCTGGTTCGGTTTGGGCAACAGAAGTACTTTGGCTAATGTTTGGAGAAGAGACTGGTTTGGTTTTATGCAGAGAAAAGGTCATTGTGATTTAAAAACCATAAAGCATTCTCACTACATACGTGACAGGAGACTCGAGGCTGCTCAAGTCAACGCAGCAGAGATCAGCGGAAATCTACTGCACTGACTTGTATGTTGCCTGATGACGCTAAAATAAAACCCAGTTTGTGAAACCAGTCACGACAAAAAAGGGTCCAGACCAAGGACTCTACGTGAGGACTTCGTAAGGGAGACTGTAGATTAATCTATAGTCTATAAATAATGTGTAAAAGTGTAATTTACTGTTATGATAATTATAATAATAATTTTAATGTTTCTTTTTTTAGCTCACACATCACCTTAGAAAGTGAATCTCAACATTTGTTCGTTGACTGTTGCTGATTTACATTTCCAGCAGATATATTGTAATCATTCATATGGAGATGTGTCCGACTCCGTTTTGGTCTCCACCAACTCCTTAGGGAATGAAATTGACTCTTCACCAGCTCGTCCCTGGGTTTGCACATCCACCATTTGGTGACAGGGAAATTAACTTTTAATGGTTTAAGGCTGAAAACACTTCCTTGCTTTTGTTGGAAATTCCGAATATGATGATGCCGCAGCACCAAAACAAGACGCAGGAAATCGGTACAAAGCTCAGTTGTGGGTCAATATTATCTCTATGACAAGAAGTGAAGAAAATGACCTGGTTCGTCCGCTGCTCCGAGCTGCTCCCTTTCAGCTTCTACAGCGTTTTGCCAACGTATTACAATCAACTCTACAAGCATGTTTTAACCTTGTTGGCCTTAGCCCTGATTTAGGGTGACAGCTACAAAAGAATTATCAGCACGGCACCAGTTGCCAAGTGAGATGCTAAACTAATAAAAGGAGTGAGGGGCGTGAGATCTGCTGAGGCAAACACCAGACTGCTGCGTCAGTGACCTTTGTCTTGTCTCCCCTTGACATCTGGAATCTGGGCCAAAGGAGCTGGATGTTGCATAATCTTCAGACATGCTTAGAAGGAGCATGAGACGGGGAATAAAGGGATCCAGGCTCATCGCTCATACGAATCCTTCCGCACTAGACTTCTGTTTGACTCGTACTTATTTATTCCTCAGCGATAGCGCACAATTATCTGCTGAAAAAACGCTGCATCGGGCATCACCCGCCCGCCTTATCAAAGCCAGTGCAGCTGTACAGACAGATAAAGGGCAAAAGTAATGAAGGAAGTGTCTTTTCGGCGCACCCCGGATCGGACAGATGAACCGCCTGCTGCTTTTTTTGGACCCGTACAGAATCCCGGCTGATAAGAGCGAGGGATGCCGACTATTTTATTTACTTATCAGCTCATAAACAAATGATGAATTTCCCCTTGTCTAAGTTGGGAGGAGTTTTGCTTGTCATGCGCCGCATCACGGTGGAGACGTGACCAACTCCAGACACTCAGTCCGACATTTATAAACGAATGGATCCCTTATTTATCTGCACCTTGTCGTTATCCGCAGAGCTGCTCTGTCTTTACATTACACCGGGAATCATGAGGAACTTTGCATTATTCACGGCCTGTTGCCCAAATGTCAATCTGTGATCTGTTGAGTAAAAGTTCTTCGCAGTCATGCAACAGGGGAACCTTGCAGAGAGCAGTTCATTACATGTGATGATGAGATGAATCATAGGGGGAAATAATTTGCTGTTTCTATTTTCTGCAGAATTAGCCTCAAAACCTGTGGGGGGGGGGGGGGGGGGGTCTGTACAGAGCGGTCCTTGGAAAATGGGGCTGAAGGTTGTTTGTGGCACTTAACAACAAACTGTTCTTCTACCTCAGGCAAGAGGTTTCCAGGTCCCTGACCCGAACCCGATCCCACGAAGGAGGCAGATCCAGGAACTTTCTTTACCATTGTAATATATAAATATAAATATGTATTTTTTAAATTATCCCAGATTTTCACAGGAAGTTATTCATGGATCTTGTTCAGCTTGCTTAGCTTTATTAAAGTTGCACAAGATGCCTGTGCTAAAACATTTAATATAACATTTGCAGTTGTTGAAGATTCAATATTCATGATGTTTGTTGTATAATTGTGTGAAAAACCTTTGCAGGGAAGCTCTGTAGCAAAAGTAAACTAGTTCAGTAAATAATTAAAGTAAGAACATAACAATAAACAAAGAAAAAACGCATTGTTCTAGAATAAAATGGGTGTTTAGAAAATGAATTCACAGTAATACTATGAAACTATGATGAGTATAAATAGATAGACACATTTTTTTCGTGAATAAGATACGTAACAACCTGGTGGGTAAATACTTTCACCTCACACAAGTTTCTTTTTGATTTCAAGACTTTCATCTCAGAATGAAAAGCCTCAATCTTGACTCGTGACTTAACTTGAGATGCTTCAGTCGACATCTTGGCCTCCTCTCACTTCACATGGACCCTCTCCGAAAAATACTCAGAAGCAGCTCGGGCACTTATCTAACAGGCCAGAGTGGAATCAATAAAGAATCTTTCAGCTCTGCCCCGAAGAACCAGCGCACAAAAGCAAAAGTGCTGTCAGATGTAAGACTGTTGTCGGCGCGCACCAGTGTAGCTGCACCTCGCTCTGACCTTTTCTCGGAGAGATGTTGGGCTCCCGCGCTCTCAAGTGAAGAAACAGAGGAATGAAAGTACAGGACTCTAATGTTACCAGCAGAAAGAAAATGTCACTATTGTAAAGTGGGAACCTCAGAGTGTGTGTGTGTCTGTGTGTGGTGATGTCGGCTGACAAATGCCAAACTATCAGCTTTACCTCTTTATTTTTCTCTTTTCAATCTTTTTTATTTTTTGAGGTTAACCCTTCACTACACATAACATGCTATTCATACATCTTACCGGCTATTTGAATCATTTTAAAATGTTTTTACTCTTTTGTCGTCTGGACCGTTTTTGATTCTCATATTTCGACCCTAATATTGTGTAATTTGCTTCCTATCGCCTTTAATTCTTAATTTTTAACTTGTAAAGCGACTTGTAACTGTGTTTTGAAAGGTTCTGTGTGAAGTCTATTATTATTATTAATTAAATTTAAACCCTTGACTTTTAATTCTCGACTTAAAAAAGCATAATTTCTGATTAAATACAATAAAACATGACTAGTGTGTGTGTTGTTATATTTCTGTATTTCTCTCAATGAAGCTTTGAGTTGAATCGACACGACTCAGACATGTTTTCTCATATGAATCATATTCCTCTGCTGCTTGTGTTGTCGTGTCCTTTGCTGCCGTTGCCAGAGGAGACAAAGTACTTTGACTCCTGGAGACGAATTTAACATAAACCAATCCGAGCCTAATTTTCCACCCTGTCTGCTCTCGCACTCTTTGGACGACACAGCATGAATACAGGCTGAAATCTGAGCAGGAATCGATGTCTGAGTGCTGTAATGGGACCGACGTTCAAAAGTTACAACATGTGAAGAGCCTGAAAACATCTTGTGATGGTTTGACCTGTGATAAATGTTTGTTGTGGCTGATAATTCATGTTTTTTCCAAACCTGGGCCTTATTGTCCCACAGTTTTGAGTCTCAACACTTTCACAGACTATGTCCAAATGCCTCTAATGTTATTCCATGAGGCATTTTCCCACCAGAGTGTAGCTCTGACTGCAGCTCAAGAGAAACTCAATCGAGCCCCAACTGCACACGTACAACGTAAATTCCCATATTTCCACGTTTTTGCCGTTCACAGATTCAAATGGCTTTTCCCTCAGGAGATGGTGGAGACCAAACCGACACAGAAAACTGTTTTCTAAAAGATTCACGTCCCCCAGCTCACCTTTGCAGACAGAGATGCGCTGAAGTTGTGCTACAGATGAATAAAAAAAACCCTCCTGAACCTCGTGGGCCGTCGTGTTTGCAGGGGCCACGTTGACCGGGACGACCACTGCCACTCAAACGGAGTAAATCCTACACAAAGCACTTTTTATCCCGAGAGGAGAAACCTGCTGCAGGCGGAAAGGAGCTAATGTTATTACCTCAAGTTATTTTGTTGACCTGGCTCAACACGATGCTCCATCGATGCTGACAAACAGCCCGTGGGGGTTTCACTGCAGGAGTTTCGTGTTTTCATGAACTCACTTAATGTTGGACAAAACATATATAATCATATAAATGTTTTATACTAACATTTCTGCCCTAATGTTGTGATCTCTACACGGCTTTTAATTCTTTATTAAATTCTTAATTTTTAAGTCTGTTGTTTGGTGCAATATAAATAAAGTTGTGTTGTGAGGGATGTTAACGTTTGACAGTTTTATATTATTATAAAATATCCTTAAGATAATTGATAAATATTCTTGTGCACAGTAACTGATCAACACAAACGAAGGTGGAGACGTGTGAGCACTGACGGTTTGATACAGGAAGCCCAGGTTTTTGCTGTATAAATGCATATATAGAATAATAATTTCCAAACCTCAATACATTCAAGAAATATGTCTAAATAAAAAATAACATCATTTGTACAGTGTGTGTCAGCTGTTGACGTTTGTCAGGAGGGAAGAGATATTCAGCGTCCTCGTGGCCCGAGGCTCGGAGCACCTTTTTTTGTCGGTGTCTAATCTTGTAGAGTTTCCCTGACGGTGGAGGAGGCAGGATTTACTACAGCTGCAGAGGAGGAGGTGCGAACGAGGCCTCCAGGTCAGCAGAGCAGCAGGAGACGCTCTAATGGTTTCGTTAACGGTGGAGAGCAAAGAGCTACAGCGGAATATCTTACAGTGAAGAGAAGAGAGGAGACGGTTGAGCTCTGTGTGACCCGCTCGCAGCAGGAGTCTGATGGGTGGAGTCAGGTTACCATGGAGATTAGTGTCTGATGGCTGGCTGCAGTGTCGGTGGAAGGGAAATGGGCCGAACCAAAACAAATACATTTTCCACAAAGACCGTTTCTGTCATTTTAGGTGATGCTGATTCCACAGATGTTTGTTCAAGTGCAAGTTTTCCCAGTAAGTTTGGTTTGAGTTACTTGATGCTTTAAAAGACGGGGCGAAATGTCATGATTGACAGCTGACCCCGACTCGTGATTGGTCGAGAGCATAGACGGGACTTTGTTACCGAGGCTCCATCCTCCAAAAACCCATTTCACCTCCTTGAGTGTCTTTCATCGGTTGCCTGTTTATTTCTAATTGATTTTGGCATTTTATTGATTCCTTCAAGGCTCTGTGTGGCTTTAACAGTGTTATCTTTCTGAACATTTAATCTGTTATGAACTTGTTCTCTGCCTGAGGTCATCGAGCAGGAATCTACTGACAAGTTCTGCTCCCCCAGTTTGACTGTGCAGCGTCGCAGGCACCAGCTCGGCAGCATCAGTGGACACCTGCAGGATATCGGGCGATCAAATGTTATATTTGTCAGGTTTATCGGCTGGGACACTCAACTTGGCCGCAGGTCAATGGAGGTGAAGGTTTGGGGCCAGTAAACATCATTTCTTCTATCTTATCAGTGAAGGACGGTGAGGAGAAGGAGTGTGGGGGTGAGATTTGAACATTACGACGCAGAGGAGTCCATCAAGGTGAAGAAGAAAACAACGAGACGGAGCCACGGGTAAATCACGTTTGAAACTTTATTTACCGTCTGCATTAGAAAGTAGCTCTGCAATAAATTTATTACAGTACAAACCGGGAACAAAAATAGAAGGCCACGTACTAGACAGTTTGAGGGGCAGAATAAAAATTTAAAACAGTTTCTCGGAGTGAGACGGGTGAGGTGCTGGAGAGAGACGACAGCTGGGGGAGGAAAATAAGAGGGGAGACAGCAGCGGAGAATAGCAGATGAGGCTGGATGGAAATGAAATGATCAAAACAACGCAGCCCTTCATAGAAGGAGAGAGTACAGACCTCCAGCAGCTTTAGCTAATGCTGCAAAGAATGGCTGTCAGCACGTGGGAGGAACGCAACGTGTCTTCACACGGGATGCAACATAACATTGGTATTATTTAAGCCTCCCCTCAAAGCGCTGTCGACGTGATCTCCCAGCTGTTGAACCAGATGTTTCACCTGGACGAGCTCCTTCGCTGCACTCGTGCAGACGCAGCCAAACCCGAATCTGTCGGTGCTCAAATCAAGATTAAATTATGAATCCAGGAACATGGCGGAAACAGATCCAGAACACGTTAGTCTCTCCCAAGAAACCGGAGGACGCCGCTCGCTGATTGGCCGAGGTTGCCGGGACGAATAAGAAGCCGTGTCCTCTTTAGGAGTTGGGGGCTTGGAAGGTCTTGGAGGTGGCCAGCATGGCTCTCACTTTGGCCATCAGATCCTGAAAACAGAGGAGAAACAAGTTGTAGGAATGTGTGACATTAAATGAACCTCAAGTAGAATATAAGCGCTCTGGGTTTGAAGCATCATGGGTGTGAGGAACGTGGGTGTTAAGAACCGATAACACTGGCATGTTGCTGAGCGCCTGAGGGTAAAACACCACCACCGGCTGGGGAAGGAGCGCGGCTGCCAACCTGATGAGGCCCTGAGGGGTGTTTACATCAGGCCGTGTGTTGTTGGCTCTGAATCCTGCAGATGCTGGTGATGGTTCTCTGAGTCCTGGTTCAACTCAGAATCATCTATTTATTCTTCTCAAAAAAAAAGCAACAAAGCACAGCCATGAAAAAGTCCAGTGGAAATTATCGAGGGAAAACCTTCGATAAAACGTAACTGATGTGGTTCACTCTCTGCTGTTACTATTCCAAGTGTATTGCTGCTGCGCAACTAATAAACATGTCCGTTATGATTCGGTCTAATTACTCCCCGTCGTGTCAAAGATCTGTTGGTAATGCTGCTTCGGATGGGAATCAACTCCCCAACGTGCACTTCACTATTCAGCTGCTAGCTCTTTGTTCCAGCTGTTGATGCGTTGACTCCTGAAGGATCGTTACATCAACCGGGGAGGATCTGATCTAATCTGGGTTGGTTAGTTAGTTAGTTAGTTAGTTAGTTAGCAAAGTTACGCAAAAACTACTGATCGGGAGTTTTTGGAAGAAACTAACATGGCGAGATGGAGCATTAGCCTTGGCTGAGGTCTGCGCTCTCCAAAAGCTTTGATTTGTGTTTTCCTTGATACTTTGTTATTATAACCAAAGATATTTTATTTGCAAAAAGTCGACTGTCGCATATTTTCAGACAATTTAAAAAGATTTGTTCCACAACTGTTTCCTATCTAGTTGCCATATTTCAGACCACTTCCTTTCCACTAACAGAACCAACGAGTAGGATTGTATGACATTGGTGTAAGTTTGTGCTCTGAGGTAGAAATGTAGATTTCTTGCTGACCAGGGGGCGAACACTTACACTGCTGAATGGGAAGAATTCATTTGCCTCCCAAGAGTGATTCAAACATGCATGGACAAATATTCACCCTTGAGCGTCACTGAAGATGAGACAAATCAACAGCTGTAATCACAGAGGGAAGGGGGCTGTCGCATCAAATCACTCAGAGGATGTTTCCCTCTCAAACCATTGTTATTACTGAACACACACACACACACACACACACACACACACACACACACACACACACACACACACACACACACACACACACACACACACACACACACACACACACACACACACACACACACACACACACACACACACACACACACACACACACCTTGTTAGCACCAAGTGTGTTGGCAAATGAAAAAGAAAGAGTTACATTACAGCTCTCACCCACAGGGAGGCCAGAGATGGTTACATCATGAATCTGAAAGAGGGCGAGGCTCATTTACAGAATTCAAAAACACAAAGGATGTAAAACTAAATATCATTCAACCTTCTGTAAAACATTAAATAAAGTTTAGATTTAAAAAGAAACTACTTACTCTGCACCGATCAGATACAGAGTAATTAAATCAGATGTGGTGCTTTTCACTTGTAAAGGTCCTGTAAATGAAATGTTTACTTATTATCCTTTGGTTTGGTCCATTGGTTTGATTGTTAGCAGGATTACCCCAAAAACTCTTTACCCCAAACTTGGAAGCAGGGGACATGAGCCAGGAAAGAACTGATTACATTTTGGACGAAGAGATGGATCCAGGATTTCTTTTTCACTCTATTCTAACATTGAAAGCATTTTTTGGACGTTATTTACAGATATCCCAGGATATAATGCATGGAACTTGATAAGAGAAGAATCATGCATATTTTACAGGGCTGCCATCTATACATTTGTGCAATTTGGTGCAGATCCAAATATAAATCTGTCTCCAGCAGATTTAAATAAGGTTTCATTGGGGAGTAGGTTTTTCCAGCCATTATATGGTGAAAAACAAGGCTCCAAAGCTTAAGCCACCAACAATGCTTCGCTGAGATAATGTGAATTAATTTGGTTCGTCTTTTCATCAACGTACCATTCTCCCACAATGGAGATTAAGATTTCATTATCTGCATTGTTGTGTTGGCTATCAGGTTTGATTCAATTTAATCGGACTGCTGGGCCCTAGCGGAGGAGGAACGCTCTCCACCGAGTGCTGCTCTACTTATTTGAAATGACCAACTCTGTCATGACATGAACAGGAAGTCCACCTGCTTCTTCTCTGCAGCTTTACTCACTGGCAGCTTTTGGGTTTTCAAATTGAGCAGCGGCGTCACTTAGAAGATGACACGCTGGTAGTCATGCAATTTAAAAACTTGTGTAGCAACGTAGGAAACTTTAGATCCAGTAAAAAAAAAAAAAAAGGACGGGCTTATCGTGGAGACCCAGGCACCAGTGAGGGCCTGAGAAGGAAACGCAATTAACCTCATGAGTAATTTGTGCAGCTTCTACCCCCACTTCCTCCAACACTTACTGATACTTAAATTGTCTTATCCCAGGCTGAAATTACAGGAGTTCCGAACCAGTTTGAAAGCAAAATGCATGGAACACACTTGGGAAGCAATTTCACACATTCGCTGCAAGTTGCAAACATCCCCACACTCGACTTCACAGGATTACACTTCACTATACTGTTAGGAAGGTCCCGAGTGAGCTATGCAACACCTGGAGCCTTCTCTCCGTCTACAACTCACACATACAATCGCACTCTCGCTTCGGATAAGTTCTCCTCAAATGTTCTCTTTCTAGCCCCGTTACAGGGCTAAAAGCTCCTCTCAAAGAGCACTAGGTATGCACCAAACGGAGCACACCACATCAAACACACTGCGGAGAAGGAGAGGAGACAGAAAACAGAGGAACAAAGACAAACATTAGGAAAATAAGAGACGGGATGAGGCAAATAGCGACCGAGCACCCTCAGGAAAGAAGAGACCATTAGGCAGATGAGGATGTGCTGAATTATTCAAGATGTGTTTGTAAAACATCACAGATGGGGTATAAGAAGTTAGTGGTTGTGAAGCTGTGCGAGTGTTGCGACGGCGGGCGAACACAGTGTTTTTGTTGGTTTGTCGGGATGAAGGCGGGAGAGGAGAAGAGCTTTGAGTTTGTTTGTTTGTGAGCGATAATGAGAAAGAGATCGAGATGTTTTTTGGTTTGAGAGACGCGTTGGGAGGGAAACTCACCGGGACTCACAGTCACTCTCACACAAACACAAAGGCCAGACGAGACACTATGATCCAGGTCCTGTGTTTCACTTGTAGTTCACAGAACAGCTCGTGTTACCTCTGCATTCACACTCTGTTGACCTCCATTAGCTCGAGTCCCGGTGCATCTTGGATTCGGCGTCTTGGTGTTATTTTGTACTTCCAAATGCTCCGACGCTACATGTTTATAAAATATTTCATTGCAGAATATTACTGAAGTCACATTTGCTGTGTACACCGACACATTGGGCTCTACACCCGCATGCAGTTGCAGACCGGTTGCATGAGAATCAATAGCAGCTAAAAATATTGCATCACTCCACGCGATGCCACGGTGGTGGAAATGAAGAGCTCGGATATTTCGGAATAATTGATCAAATACACTAACGGAAAATGTAAAGACGAGACGGCTGCAGGGAAATGTAATTGATTTTGAAAATTAAGCGGAATGTTTTCTCCGTGTTTCCACAGCAGTTAAAAATAGACTTGAGAAAAAGAGTTTGGGATTTTTATCTGCTGGAGCATTGACTTGCAGCTCAGATTAGTATTGACATTTTTTAACCGTAGTGACACAAACACCAACAAAGAAAAATAAAGACGAGCAGTTTTTTTTAAGACTAATGATCCAGTGTTTTCTCTCTCTCCCTTAAATCCATTCGTTTTTTGCCTTTTTCTAGTCGTTCTGCAGCTTTCCCTCACAGAGCGTGTGCATGCATGTGATTGTGGCGCATTTGTGAAAGCAGTGACAAATTGGACATGGCAGATGTAACCGGGGAGAACGTGCACCGCGGGTCAGACTTCATTGGTGAGGTGTGTGCGAGGTTACAGTGAGACCAATGAGTGTGTAACATTTATTCAGACGCATTATTACAGCCATTGTGAGCCAAATGGGGAACACTGTGTTCAACATACCACTTAGCTTCATTTAAACTGTCACATTTGTACGACCCGGTCATTAAATTACAATACACTATAAAAGGCCAAAAGTATGTGGACAGGCTTGAATGCTTCTGTGTACTTTTGGTGTGGAGCCGATTCTCATTGTTTGGGTCTGATATCTTAGTTTCTATTAAAGGGGAATATTTTTTATTTAGTGTTTCTCAACCTGGGCCCCGTGTTTGTGAATGTGGCTGAGTAAAGTAATTACAAAAACGGGAATCGGCTCAATGGATCGTCTCCACCAGCTGCGACACAGCAGCTGGGGCTTCAATGTAATCTTAAGGGGCAACTGCGTTTACTGTGTTTACTTAAAGAGCTTTTTTCCACCAAGAAAGGCTCAAATTGTTATTCTGGGTCTTTGCTAAGAGTCTAGCAATAGTACACACGTCTACTACAGGTTAGAAACCTTTTTAAAGCTAAAACATACAGCAATACTGGAATATGAAAGGTTTCTTGTTCTGTTAAATCAGGTACAACCGCCCTCAACCCAGACCCTTTGGATATTGCCAAGATAACAATCACGGTTATGAGTGAATAAAAACTCCATTGTTCCATTTCTTAAATTTTTGATGCAATGTTTCTCTCACACGTGTCCAGAACACAGAACCTTCTTCCTTAATTCATTTCTTGCTCCTGCCCACACACATATGAACAATAAGAAGAGTAGACCTTCTCATGGGGTTTGCAGTGTTTGTGTTTCTGTGTGAAATCCAATCGGAACCAAATAAAAACCTGTTTACAAACTCATCAAACAAATTATAGGCGTGAAAACACTTTTCAGCTAAAGTGTCCTTGCAACTTTATGGCAACAGTTAGTGAAGGGCCCTTTCCTGTTTCAACATGGCCTCAACCCCCTTGAACACCTTTAGATTTAATTTCGGAACACTGACTGTGAGCGAGACCTCATCGCCCACCTTCATCAGCAGCCGACCTCGCTCACGCTCTCGTGGCTGAACGGGAGCAAATCCCCGTGGACGGGCTCCGAAATCAAAAAGAAACGGAACCGGTTCCTGCTGTACAGTGATGCTCATGGTTTCGGAACGAGATGTTGAAGAAACACATGCGACTGTAAATTTTTTGTTGTAAAGTTTGAGATCTGAAGAAACTTTAAGGTCTGAGTTTATACAAATTTATATTGCATGATGAATAATTTCTTGATGGGATAAAAATGAATTTAATGCTACTTAAGCAGGCTGTATTTAAACAGGTATTGTTTGTGTGTCCTTCCCATTTGCATGCTGGAAACAGAACACCACTCTTTGCTTTTACCAGCTCGGCTGTTAAATTTGACAGCAGATGCATCTGGGATATAAAAAAAAAAGAAGAAAAGAAAGTACCTGAGTTATTTTGGACTGAACAGAGGATACTATGGATGAGGACACCGCCTTGTCTTTCTCCTGAGAACCATCCCTGTGAGGAGGAGACAAAAAAAAAAAAGGGGAGAGGAGGCAGAAAGCCAATCATGAAAACAGAAGAGGACATACAGTATTCATGATGTCTTCTGAAAAGTTCAAAGCTGGACAGGCATGGGGAGCGGAGGAGGGAAGAGGGAAAGGAGCGAGAGGTAAGAGAGAAACCGGACCTGTGAAAACTCAAAATATACAAACGTAAACCCCCAACTATCACGTCAACACTGTCAGACGCAGCCGAGCGTGTAATCATGTCGACAAACAGCGGAAAGTGCCAAAATTGCTGGCCTCAAATTCAACTTCATGATTCTGTCTAAAGCTTTTAATCTCACCAGCATCTAACGTTTCATTATTTATCAAAAGGACTTTTAAAATAGACAAACGCGTGTGCATCAAGTTGATTGAACACAACAGGTGAAAGGAAACTGCAGAACCGGCAGCTGCAGAGTTTTCAGGCATCACTCCTACACGGGAAAATATCTTAGTGCGTCTATGTCAGTCAATTTTGTGTAAAAATAAAATATGGGATTATTATATTAAGCTCCTGTGGCCCCATTCTTTGCAGAACGTCAACAGCAAAACCTGAAACTGCCACGAACCAGCTCACAGTCATTCACAGAGTTTATTTGTGCGCCGCCTACGCAGGTGATGCAGAACTTCTGTTAACACAGTAAACGCACAAAAATAAATCTCCAGGAATGGTTCCGCTTATCTGGCACCTGAGGGAAAAGATAATTCAATACATACAAGCAACAAAAAGCAAAAGTTACCCACTGGAATTATCGGATTGCTGTTGTATGCAGACGGCAAACGTCAAGTTTCAGGATGTAAAGTCACAATCTCCCCTAATGCTCCTGAGTCACGGCAATGAGTAATGACCATGGAGCTGGCCTCTGACCTTTTGAATATAAAACGTCATCACCTCATGATTTTGATCCTATTAGACAATTGTGTGAAATGTGTAGCTCGTGTATATATTACTGAACTAAGGCCAAAAATTTGTTTTGCAGGGTCACAGTGACCTTTGACCACAAGACCCTCGAGTCCCAGTGGACGATGAAATCTGCTCCAGGTGTCCCTGCAGTCGTTAGCACTGCTCCGTGTGGGATGTGCGTGTTCTTAACGTGACTGTGTCGGTTTCCTCTGGGCTTCTCAAAGACACGCACTTACAAGAGGTGGTGATTTTACCTGGTGGCTCTAAATTGCTTGAAGCTGCGAATGTGAGTGCGAACGGTTGTTTGTCTTTATGTGTCGGCACCTGTGACATCTGCTCGGGTTGCACCGGTGTCAGCTGGGATTGCCTCCAGACTCTCAGAGGAATAAGAAGAACGGCAAATGGACGTGTGGGAAGTAATGGGACAGACGTGAAGTCAGTGACCTTGAACTGTGACCACCAAAATCTATTTCAGTTTTACTTTGACTGCAAGTTCAGTTTTTACCTTCTGAGACTCACGATAACGAGGGAGGAAGAATCGACAAGTTAAAAACGAAAAACACTTTGGACATGACGGTGCAGAGGGGAATTAAAAAATGTAATTACAGCTCATCTCCTTCAGTAAACCAGGCACCGTTTTTCTTGTCATGTTTGTCGACATGACAGTGATTTCTTTGTGGATTAATACAAATGGAAAGTTGTGTTTTTTATTCATAATGGTCTGGTGTTACAAATGGTCCGCTCTACTTGAGAATCCATTTGTACAATGGATGGATGTTTTATCAGGGGACCGAACGGGAGAGGACGGCGAGGAATGAATAAACCATGACTTCATCCTTTGTGTCCACGTGACTCCACATTGTGCCCTGCGCCATTCAAACATTGATGTATAAATCTTTATTTCCTTTTTGGATATATTTTAAGCAGCAAACCAACAACGCCCAGACATCAGAGGAGATTATGTCGGTCGTTACGAATGCCTTAGTGCTTTAAGACCTTGAAGCTGAAAGACGTTGGCTCCAGGCCAATCTATCACTGGCTCTTTAAAATAAGTATCTTCCATCCTTACTGGATTTAGAATTCCTCCGACACCAGTGACAGGACCCAAGCTTTGTTTTACCCACTTTCACAGTCACAAAGATGGAATTACAGTTGTTTTCTGCACATCTTGTGGATGATGCGGCAGTTTATACTGATGGCACACATTACAAATGGATAAAAATTATACTGCCTCTCTGGCTGGATTCAATTTTATAAAAAGGAGAAACCTTTAAAAGGGTCTTAAGATGATGCTATATACTAAATCCCAAGCTACAGGGCTGTGGTTTGTTTGTACTTGGCTGAGATCTGAATGAGGTTAGATTTAGTTCATACGGTTCTTATTTTCAAACAGTATGTTCTCCTTTAAGGCTTAATGTCTTTGGTGAATGTTACCTTGGGTAACGTGTTTGGCTGAGGTTACTGGAGTGTAAATTTCCCCCAAATCCAATAAAGAGCAGGACAGAGCTGCTTTGTTTCCTGACACTCTGATGTAGTAGCACCAAGCAGCTCTTGTAAAAGCAGACACAAAAAACCCAAAACACTCTAAACCAGTCTTAAAACTTGTGATCTAAAACAACCCCTTAAACACTTCAAATGCTTGGAATTATTGCTAATACAGCTTCATGAGCAAGTGGAAAACGTGGAGGAATCCAAAGAGCGATTGTTCTTTGTTTAGAGCGAAAGTTAAGTTTTTCACAAACCTTAAAAGAAAGGATATTAATTGGAGTCAGTGTGGATTCTGTTTTCGAAAAAAAGATCAACTTGGAAATACCAGATCCAGGAGTTTGGGGGATTTTGACAGTGTGCCTTGTGCAGTGGAATATATTCGTCATATCCTGCCTCGTCCATGCTCTACCCAGATCACCTTCTACATACATTCATATGTGAACACCAAGAAAATATATAACAGGGTTACCTGGAGTGGGTCAGGCTGGAGGCGGGGCTAGCTGATGGGGATAAAACTCTGCCGGGTGAGGAATACGGAGAGAGAGAGGAACCCAAAGCTTGCATCTGTCCCGAGGACGACAAGCAGCGCTTCTTCTTTTCAGAAGGGGACCTGAGAGATAAAAAGCGAGACAGGAGTAAGCAGCGACACTACGCAATACACAGTGTATCAAGGGGACATGTTCTAAAGGCAGCAAAGCTCTGATTGGATTTAAATTCATCCAAGTGGAAGCTGACCATCGCAGCTTCCTTCAGGGGGTCATTTGGGTTTAAGTATCTCGTCATACGTTGTAAAGCCGAAGCAAATGCACACATAGAATCAGCAGTTTTCCACTAGTTTAGTGAAAGAAAGAAAAAATCAAACATTAAAGACTGTGACAAATGCCAAAGCCCCTCTTTGCCTTGACAGGTGTAAAAAGAAAAACACATTCGGTGCTGTATGCGACGACCTGTGACTCCCCCTCTGATCACAGGCTGGTGACACCTGCTGTTAGCTTTACCTGGATTTCGAATGCCCCCTGGGTACGCCGGAGCTGCTGCTGCTGGGATGATAGCGCTCCCGCTCCTTCTCCTCGCGTCTCCTCTCTGATGAGCTGCCCTTCTTTTCTCTTCTCCCCGGGGAGTGTGAACGGGACCTGGCCAGACGAGAACAGACAGAGGAGGTGTGAGACGGGAGGAAGCCATTAAATTACAGGGGGGCAAACCTCGGAAGATGCATTTGAAATGAAAAAGAAGAGAAGATGGCGGAACGAGAACGAGAAGAGAACAGAGATCGTATGGAAGAGAAACCAAAGAGCCAATGAGGATTAAAGGAAAGTGTGAATAAGTTCAATTGGACTATCTAAGTACCTCAATGTGGCACAGTTCACATTAAGGCAGTTATAAGAGCACATTTAGTTTGTATAATATAAAAGTGAGTATATAAGAAAGTCCAAGTGCTAAGCAACTAGGCCATACGTCCGTGAATTGCTTAGTATTATAACTATATCACACAGGCTCTTAATATGTAAATAGTGTTTTTCTAAATGAACCTGAAAAGAAAAAACAGTATTAAATATTAATGGTTATGTAAGAGATTAATGCACTTCTCAGATTTCCTTCCAGAAACGGCACAGCTAAATTAATTTCTCCCACTGGCTCATGTGCAGAGCATGCGTGTAATTTAAAAAACATGAAAAAGTGAGTTCGCTAAGGAAATTCTATTTATTTTTTAGAAACCAACCCAGCAAAAGACAAACAAGCGAAGGAAAATCAGACATCAGCCGTGGAGGCAAAACAAAGCTGTCTGGTCGATATTGTTCAATTCCACCTGACAGGTAAATGGCCAAAATAAAGCACTTCCTGCTTAATAACCGTCTCTCGACCCTTTTAAATTATTTCTTTAAATGTTCTTTCTCATATATTCTTTTCTTCCTCTTTAGACTGTGCATTCCTTCTGTGCATTAGAAAGAAAGCATAACAGCAAAAATAGAAACAATTGCAAGGTCCGAAGGATACATTTATTTCCATTAATATTTTTTTCCCCCTATGATTGAAGAGCGTTATGCATTAAAAGTTCAGCTGAAGTGGAATTTCAAACAGAGGGTGATTCATAATCATGTTCTCAGCCTGTCACATTACACGTCTCAAACCTCAATCACAGACAGGCTTCTTTAAGTAGGACATTAATATTTATTTTATTCAAGAAATAATAAATATCAATATATCAAGAAAGAAACAGAATTTTATCTTTCAGCGTGTGGATATGTGAAGTAAGTGAGTCTTTCGGAGGAAACTTTTGATTCAGTTCGGTTTACTTGCAACACTTATATTTATCTGAAAAACAGTTCAGATGTAATTAATATCCAACCTAACTTTTTCAAGATGGATGTAAATAAATATGGTATTGTGAATGTATTGTCATGTAGGACAAAAAAAAAAATCTGTGAAACAAAAAAAACGAGTGAGAAAGGGGAAGTGTGCATGAGGTCTTACCGGGACCGGCGGCCTTTCCTGTAGGCAGTGGGGAGGGCGTGTCGGTTCTTTGACCTCGACCTCGACCTCCGCTTGTGTTTCTTCTTCTTTTTCTCTTTGTCCCTGCCTTTGTTCCTGTCTCTATCTCTATTCCTATCTCGATCCTTTTCCCGCTCTCTGTCCCGATCCCTTTCCCTCTCTCTGTCCCTATCTCTGTGACTGTGACTGTGACTGTCCCTGTCTCTGTCTCTGTCTCTGTCCCTATCCCTGTCTCGGTCTGATCCTCTATGGGAGGATGAGGAGGTCGGCGCCTCCCTGCTGCGATGGGATCCATGGATCTCCGTGGGAGGCTTTTGATCCTGAAGATACGCAGGTGGTGTGGAGGAAAGATGAGGCAGCGCAAGGTCAGACAGAACAGAAAGGGCTTCTTGCATCTAGAGACAATGGGAGAATGAAGAGGACACAACAAAGAAACATCAGTGATGGCATCGTTTTTTACAGACACATATGGAGGCTGGATCTTCTCTGTTTTAATTGGTTCAAAGATAAAAAAGAACATAAATAATGTATTGATTGAATTAAAAAGTCACTGTCGCCCTTTTTTGCCATTAGGGACATTGCACACTTTCCCAAATGCTTATTATCTCTGTGCATCTGTGGACAATCAATATAGGGGCCTGACCACTTAAGGAGACGCAGGTGATGCCCAAGGTTGAGTGAATAAAGAGATGTGTTCATGCAAAATCGCCCGGGCCCCTTGTTACAGAATAATCCAACTAACATGGCAAAGAAACATTTAAATAACACTAAATTTGCTTGATATTGTCTAAAGAATGACTGACATGTGATTTCCGGTGACTGGCGACACATTCACTCCTAAACCTCGCCAAATATAAAAGATTGTCACACATATTTCCATACTTTGATTAATAATTTAACAGAACGAAATATAAAAAGTTATCTGTGCACCTTTTAGTTTCGATACGGACTGGAAAAGAGGTAAAGGTGGTGGGGAAAAAATGTACATCAGGAGAACTTCTTTTTAAGACGATATTAAAAGTGCTAAAAGAGGGATGGGATCATAAGTGGATGGCTCAGGGAGAGTCAAAGTCCCTTGCTCTCATGGGAAATTATTACTCATATTCTCTCCTTACTCAGCTGATTAAAAGATGGTGCAGGTTATACAACACAGTGCAGCCATCTGGCTACACACTGAGTTACAACTGTCAGTGGCAAAGGGCCTCTAATTACCCCAGTGTGGGTCTGTCAGCTCGTATTAGATTGTTCTGCTGCTGGATTCACACTGGAAAGATGGGGCCCGCTCCATCAGCAGATTAAACATGATGCTAAATCTTTCAAGGTCACATGTCATCTTCTAGGATTAGGCCTTATCTCGCTCCTGGGGCCCCCCACGATACAAAGTATAGGGAGGCATTCATGGTGCTGTAAGGGAGACGGATGATTAATGGCCTAATTTAAAAGCCAACTTTGACATGAATGGCATGTCTGACAAAGAGATGAGTAATGCACATGGAAGCCATGAAGCCATCGTCTAGCTCAATTAAAATGTAACTCTCCTAGATTAACAAGTGAGCTGTTCTCTCTGCCATTCAACTGTCAATTAGGTGCCAACATGTTTACAAAACGGGTGGAGCATGAAAAGAGAGAGGAGGATGATGATGATGCGAAGAAGATGAAAAAAGGAGGCAAATGAGGTTAAGAGGTAGAGCCTGGAAAGAAAGGAGAACGAAATGCTCACGACGGAAGACAAAACAACAACAGGTATCTAAAAACAGGCAGGGAAACAGAGAAAGGGAAGAATATTTATTACACCTTTCTGTTTGCACACTATCTGCTGTCTGGGCTGAGGCTGAGATAATGAAATGATAGGGAGCAAGGTTTGGTTTAAAATTAGGACTGACACATGGGAAGCTTATCCCAACACCGGGCCAAGAAAATGGGCGCCCTGTCACACACCTGCTGGGGCGAGATACGGAAGTTTGGACAGTAACAATAAAAAGTTCCCGGTGTAAGAGAGGAGGGGGAGGAGGGGGAGAAACATCAGGAGTCTTAAAGCTGGAAACACAAACATTTGTGTATTGTTGAGGGGGTGGGGCCAGAGCTGCTTTTTGGACAGACACGATGTTATATGAATGTGATTCTATTTTACAGTTTGGGCTCATGCACTTTTGATGTAAGTCACTTCTACCAAAGCCATGGAAGACGAATCTGGAAAAAAACTTTGCCAACAGAATGTGAGTTAATAGGAATAAATGAGTCCTTACTTCTTTTCATTCTACGTCTACGACAGATATCATAAAGTGGTTTAGGCAGCAGAAATCTATAATAAATGAGGAAACTGATGAGTACATTTATTAGAAAAGTCACTGAGAAATAGGCGAGCTTCCCTCATGCTCACAATGGTCATTAATAATGGCTTCAACTGCAATATAAGGTTTAGAATCCATCATTGATGGCAGCCTGTGAAAGAACTGAGAACATTCTTTCATGCTCATCCATCCGTCCATTATCTATCTATACCGCTTATCTTTTGAGGGTCGTGAGGGGCTGGAACCAATCCCAGCTGACACCGGGCGAGAGGCCGGGTTTTTTCATGTCTCCGTGACTCATTACTTTCCAGTTAACAGCTCTTCTCAGCAGTGACACTACCACCTTCTCTGTTCTGTCATGTCTGAATGAACAGGTGAGAAATATTTATGTTGAAGTTACTGTGTCTGACTGACACAAGATCATCACTCTAACAGATGAATCCAGCGAAGTCCATGTCGGGAATTTTAAAAGGGATTTAAAACGATCTGCTTTGCAGTAGGTTGCTTAGTTGCAAAACAAGAATGCAAACGAAAAACACAGATGGCCAAAAGTAAGAGCAAGTGTTTCTCTTCTTGGACCGGCGACAATAAGAACCAATTAGGAAGCAAATGCGGATTCCTGCATTATTGTTTCCAAAAGTCTCACTTTCTGTCTGTCCGCACTTAAAGCAGCCCTGGAGTTAGCCAAATAAAATGGAGCCAGCACTGTTTTAGGCAATAAAAAAAAAAAAAAACACCTGAATCATGTGGACAGCAGATGTGAAGTTAGGGTTAAGACAGTGGTAAAGTTAAAAACTGAAGTGAAGTAGTTTGGATGAAGCCTAAAACAAGCAGTTTACAACCCCTGCAATGCACAAGTCTTGCAGCATCATCACTATATCATGATGGTGTCAAAAAATTTAAGTTACACTTGCTCCTATGTCGTTGTCGCATAAAACAGCATGATGCGCTATATGGGATATATGGAGCTCTTGCATCAACAGATCCAAGTCAGCTCATTTTGCCAACCCCACAAAGACCTGGCATCAGCATTCACACGTCTCATCAAACATCTCTTTAGCTGCACCACTAATTTCCTGGCCTTCCAAAATACGGCATTAACTTCCAGCGTGCTGCTGCCAGAACTTTCACAGCAGCTTCAAGTTTTAATCACCTTGAATCTATTCAGACCTCCCTTCACTTCAAATCCAGGTAACATCTGTTCTTCAAAGTGTTTCTTCTAATGAATGAATCATTACGCCGGCTTCTACGGTCGTGTTTATCTGATTTCAACATTGATTCTGAACCCCTTCATGCTGTCTGATAGTAGAATGCTCATTACCTTGCTATTCCTACAATCAAGGAATAAAAACTATTTAAAAACAGACATTTTCCCTACTGAGCTCCCCTCATCTTAACCTGACCTCTGGAAACTTTTTAAGTAAAAGTCAAAAAACGAAATCTAAAAGTGGTATGAGAGATTCTTGCTCGTCTATGCTGCCTTTACGTACGAAAAGAGATACGTGTGTTTATAACTACGTAACGTCAGTGACTGCATACTTCCATGTGTCCTTAGCGTTGGCATGGTTTAAAGTCATACATCCACTAGAGGGCAGAGCAGAGTCGAGAGTTTCTGACAACTAAAATGCTGATGGTGGAGGTGGCCGTGATGATGCACCCTTTAGAAAGAGGCAAAAGCAGTGGTGGTCAAACTCACCAACTTTCCATTATCCACCAATCAGATTCACAATGTCAACTTGAAATACGTTTAACCACAGCACCCGTTTATTCATCAGTAGACCAATGACCTGAATGTTGCTAGTTCCGTCACAGCCGCCGCAGAAGTCACCGAGCATCTGGGAAAGAGTGACACAACTGGTGCACCAGTGACGGGAGCGGGCCCAGTGCCACCTGGCCTAACGGGCAACAAGCCAGTTCACCAAGCATCCGCTGGGATCACATGAGGAGCTGACAATCAACATCCATCAAATTGATAGGCACTCTACACATCAAATGACCATCACAAGGCCTATTTGCACTATAAAGTATTGTGACCAATCCTTATTATGTTTAATATGACGGACAAAGGCTTTTAAAATTGGCATTATGGCAGTTTGGCATTATGCATTATAAATTTTAAGATGGAGACACCCTGAATTATCTCAAAGACCGAAACAGAGAACAGAGGAGCTGGTGAATAAGTGGGTGACATAGTGGTTAGTTTTCCATCTCCTCGGCGTGTGCTCTGGGCATTTTACAGAATAATAATTATTATTATTATTATATTATTTGCAGAAGTGGTCTTGGTGCATGGCATTGTTTTATTATAATTAAATGCAATAAACAATTTAGAATCACATTAAAATGTTCCATAGTGAAAACAACGAGTTTCTGTCCCTGGTGCCAGTTTGTTTTTTACATGTATGTGAAGTCGATAAATAGAAGAGCTCAGACAGATTCATTTTGCAAAACAGGTTTTTGAGTTTTCTTTACAGCTTGATGTTAAGAAAATCCGTAACGTGCAAGCATGTGCATGGACAGACTTAATATGAAGTCATAAAAATCGCACTATGGGAAAAAGAAAGAATTATACCAACAACGAAATTAGCTTTTTAAATATTGAGCGTGAGTCAAAACTCCGTCTCAGGGTCAGACTCTCTTGTTTACAACACTATGGGTCAAGGAAACGATGCTGCGTTTTAACAGCCAGCAGCTAAAGAGCGATCAATTTCCTCATCATAACAATCCCACCTCTAACGACTAACTGACATCGCTGTCATGCCACCGGAGTAAAGCTGCCTGTACATGAAAAGCAGTCAGAACTGACCTTTCCACTGAGATAAGCACGGACTCAGCTCGGCAGTAACAGCTCAATAAAAATATGTGACGTGCTTTACCGGATGGATGTACAGTGTTTACCAGGATTCACACGGTGTCGTGCAGAGCCAATAAAAACCATCACAGGATTGGAAAACATAGAATGACATCTGGCGTCAACACGTTAAAATCCTACTCAGACATACGAGTCGAGGGCGTTTCAGTAAAGAGATACTGAACCAACTGTAGAAAATTTGATTTTTCTCTTATTGAGCCTCGTGAAAAAAAACTAAGAGGACAAAAAGAGAATCCAGGGCCAACAAAAAAATGTTAAATGGGAAATAGGCCGCATCTATATCGTGGTTTTGGAGTCTTATCTACCACTCACAGCACTTTACATTACAGTTCCCATTCACACAGTGCTTTCTATCACTCATACATCAAACATCCACAGGGGTTCAGGGTCTTGACCGAGGACACTTCCGACACGCTGACTGGAGGAGTCGGGAATTGGACCATTGGCCTTCCGATTAGTGGATGCCCCGCTCCACCTCCTGAGCCACGGCCCCCCCAACAATGTGCCACTGACCTCAGGCCTGAGTGTGGACAGCTCTATCCAGGTCTATCCAATGGGTACAATTTAGAGGAATCTTATTGCAGAAACTGAATAAAATACTCCGTTATGTTGTGTATTAAACCCTTCACATCTACATAAGGAGTGGGTCCTCTTCAATGAAGCCCGCCATGTTGTACCACCACATTTCTACAGTAGCACAGAATTAACAAACTAAGAAATTAGTTAGCCATTGGTTTAATAAATGCAAACACAAGAGATTTGTGATGCTGATGATCCCTGACTGTACCGTCTCATACTCAAGAGCCCATTCACTACAACTTGAACTCTTTACTAGTACAAATGGAGATACTTACAGTGTTAAGTCAATATTTTAAATACAACAATTACAAACACCGACCCAGCAGTAACCTACCTCAAGCTGTGTTGATGAGTCGAGCTCAGCTCTCTTGGCCTCGGGCTCTCCAGAATAGGGGCCGCGGAGGGTCTGTAGGAAGAGCGCTGCCTTCCTCTTCCTCTCCGCCTGTAGCTGTTTCTCTTTGGACTCCTTAGACGCCTGGGCCAGCTTCTCTCTGGCTGCAGCTGCTAGACGATCCTCCAGTTTCTGCTTGGCTAAGGACACAAAAAAAAAAAGATGATTGTAAAAAGCAGGAGAGCGATGGTTGGATGAAGATGAAAGAAAAATGGTAACAGCACTTTTTTTAGCTTTTGCTGCAGCTAGATATGCTTTACTTCTTCTAAATGGTGATCAAGGAGGAAAACATGATTGAAAAGAGACAACGACGAGGGAAAGAAGTTGCGTTCTGCTTCTCAGTTTATTGGTCTTAAAGAAAAGCACAGAATTCAGAAGAGAGTGCACAAAGAGAGTTTAAGGAGACGGAGGCTTGAAGACATGAAAATTGAATGTGGGGGGGGAAATATATGTAATTGAGACAAACAGGACAAAAAGAGAAAGACACAAGAAAAACATGATAATACGAGTAATTTTCACTTTATCCATCACATCTAAATATTGTAATAACTGGCATTTTCTGGAGTTTTCCCCACTGCTGTCGAGTTCCCGTCGTAAATGATGAGGCTTGCAGTCTGATACATAATTTCATGGAATACAGACAAAAGCAAAGTGGGACGAAACGTGGGTAGAGAAGAGGAGACAGACATCTTCGAGACAATAGGGGTGGAAAATATGCACAGTTTTTTTTTGAGAGAGGAGAAAAGGATATGAAGCGACGGGGATGGATGGGTGGGTGGGTGGGTGGGTGGGGGGGGTAGAGAGGTTAGGGGAGCACAGGAACAAAATGGGGGCGCAGAGAACAAGAGGACGAGAGGGAAAGAGGAGACGGGACAGTGACGTATGAAGCAAGTGCTCGTGGAAAACAAGTTGTTTAAGTTACACAACCGCTGGGGCTACTCTTAACTCGTCAGGGTTAAAAATAGGCTGGGTGCCAGAGCAAATCATATTTGAGTGTCGAGTGAACAACAGTCAAGTGGAGCAGAATCCCTCTGCACCCTAGACAGTGACACAATACACAGTCCTGGCCAGTCTGAGTCACACCACTGGATATACAGGCTCATTTGGCATAACTCATCATGCAGCAAAATGTACTTTTTTGTCCAGTGGGTTTATACAGGAAGCAATTAAATGTATATACATTTGATATACATGAATCACATTGACCTTGACCTTTAACCTCCAAAGTCTAACCAGGTCATTTTTGATTCCAAGGGAACGTTTGTATTAAATTTGAAAGGATATCCTGGAGGTGTTTCTGGGATCAGCGAACATGACCTTTGACCACCAAAATCGACTCTGATCATCCTTGAATCAAACTGAACGTTTGTACCAAATAGGATGAAACTCCCTGAATGCATTATGTTCATAAAAATGAAACAGACGGATGGAGGGACAACAACACACATAATGCCTCTGTCCCCTGGTCTTCGTTGACGTAGATGCATAAAAACAAAGTCTTGTACCGCTACTATTCAACATGCACAGCCACTGGGAAATGTTTGCAGCCTAAACTATTCATGTACTTATCACTGGGAGCCGTATTTAGCGTGTGCCGCAGTTTTCCAGCCCATCAGTACAGATTAGTGTTCTGCAGTATCGCCACGGATTCTCCTGCTATCTGATCAAGTTTGGCCTGCTGACTGACAACCACTTTACCACACAGCACAGCCAATTCGGTCGGCTATTTATTAAGCTTCTCCAGCCTCTTTCTTGGGCCATCTTTCAGGTCAGTGAGACACCATTATACTCAAACACGGGTCCACTGAACCTAAACAGGACCTGTCAGATCCCTTGTTGCTGTAAAGTAGCATATTTGTCTTTGACCATCCGTCTGTCTGTCCTTCCTTTCAGGATCTATTTTAGAGCGGTCGATAAGGGACAATAAAACACCTTTCTTCCGTCCTTCCAGACCTTATAAAATCCTAAAATCAGTGCCTGCAGTGTCTTTAGGGGTTTTGTGTAAACAATTGACTGAAGGACTGGTACCTCAATCACGTGTCTGACAAGCAACCTCATTCTATTCCATCAGAGCAGTCTGGTACGTAATGGTTAGGAATTATCTCAAGCATAAGACGAGAGAAGGACATTTAGTAGCAAAAGCTCTTGCAGGATTTTGTGCCTTGGATATGTTCCCCTTGCAAATCCAAAGCACAAAAAAAATATTAATTAATTGCTATAAAAAAATATCACAGACATCTGAAAATGAGATGTTATGGCATTGAAATGGTTCTTGTGTTTCTTCCAAAACAGTCAAAGACCTAAATGGTTTTATGGAAAATCTGTAAAATTGAATTCACCATCCTGCCAGACAGCTAGTCTAAGGTTCAAGATCATTTTAGTTGTATAAAGCAAAATTGCTTAGACTCGTCCTACATAATGATTGCTAATATGGAAAAGCAAACCACTTAGTTTTTAAATGGTATTTAAAAACAGAGGATGATGACTCTGTCCAGCTTTTTAAATCTAAAAGGTGAGCAGCAGCATATTTTGGAAGGGATGAAAGTCTAACAAGATGCAATGAATAATCTTCAAGTATAGTAGCTTCCAGTTACCAATAAAAACGGTTATTGATTTTCAAATTGATTGTCAATGAAATAAGAATGTATGAAAACTTAAAAGATAATTTTCCCACCTCTTTTGCAGGAGCTTTCGTAATTTGTTTCAATGCCAAAAGTCCATAGAAGTATAGTACAAGTAGTAAATAAACCTATTGCAGCACATTGTTTTTGACATGAATTACTTTAGCACACACTGAATTGACCCAGCATGCAGTATTCTTTATCAACGGCTGAACAAAAGAGAGAGACAACTAAGGAGAGAATACATCTCCATTAGGTCTTTGGAGAGATATATGATGGTAGTTTACTGTACTACACTGCATGTATCTTACCGCGGGGAAGCCTGGTGAAAAGAAATGCAGAATTCAGACTCAGTGGATTTATTCATCTCCTCTTCTCCTCTTTTGTTTTTCAACCCTCCCAGAAAGTAGCAGCAGCCAGTGGGTGTGACTTATTTGTTGAAGCTGTGACACCACAATTAAATTTTGCCCACCCACATTAAAGCCACGGAGCTGATAGGGAAAAGGGGGGGGGGGGGGGGGGAGTTCGGACAGAGGGATAGAAAAAGGCTCCGTCAAAACTGGAGTTGATGTTTCTGAACTCGTTACCTTGTTTTGCCTCCAACTCTTCCAAGCTGAGCGAGGGTTTCTTCTCCTCTGGGGCACTGATTGGAGGAGGCTCCTTGACGATCATCTCCGCTCCACCTATTATGGCCTCCAGTCCCGCATCATCCAGCAACTTCAACCAAATGTGTATGACAATTGTTAACCTCAAAATGTGCCAAGATACATTTTCAAAATGGTAAATGGACAGTATACAGCACTTTTCTAGTCTTAACACCCACTTATAGGATGCAAACCCCACTGATACACTTCTATACTGCGCTCCTTTATGCAATGCTTTTCCATCCGACATTATTCACACAGTGAAAGCACTATTGTCTAGTGTCTGGTCCAAGGACACTTCTGCATGTGGACTTAAAGATCAAATCACGACATTCTGGTTAGTGGACGACTCCCTCGATGTCTTGATCCACAGCCGCCCACAAGCATCAAGGATCAGGTTTTATACCCACCGCAAATTACCCCTAGCTCTAGTGCATGTGCATTGAACAGACAAATCTGAACCTGACCTTGTCCTCGTCCGAGTCGTCGTCCAGTCGAACTCTGTTCTTCTCCAGCGGCAGCAAATCATTTTCCTTCGCCTTGATGGCGAAACAGATGGGGGCAAAGGAGGCTGTACAGACAGACAGACAGACAGACAGTGAAACTGTGATTTATAAAGAACAAAAATGATTCAGAAGAGTGTATGTGCATGTAGACTACTGAATCCTGGTATTCTTTTAATTGACAAATTTATAGTAAAATGAAAATGAATGAAAACTCCAGAAAAAAGAGCAGGTAAAGGAATGAAGGACGGGCTGGAGGAGAGATGGACAATGAGATAACACAACAAAAATAGGAAGGATAAACAATTAAAACAAAAAGGAGCTGAGAGCGTCAGAGTAAGTTATACACCGACGCACAGACAGGAAAACTAACAGGCTGGACAAGATGCCGAATAAAATAGACACAGTCTGACAGAGAGGCAAACAGAGATCTAACCACAAAACCGATATGAAGCAGCAATGGTGTGTCACATTGATTTATTTTTTGTAATCGCATGCACTACCATTGAGATGAAAGAGCCGACCGTGCGCCCTCGTTCTCTAAAAAAAATAACCTCAATATAGGACCTTGATTATTATTGCGGAAGGCTATATGGTTTACTTGAGCGATACTCTAGTTACGCTAGTTATCAGTTTTCCCAGCCCTGCTCCGTGACCTGACGCTTCCAAATAGCCTGTGTGAATGCACGCCTTAATTTGCATATATGTGCATGTTTATTGGTCCCTCCAGTGTTGTGGTGAGCAGACGCTTTCATCTCATGCATAGACTTTTCCAGCCTGATATCACAAAATGAAGTTGCTAGCATAAATACCAAAAGACTCACAGGCAGCTGTGCATAAGAATACGACAGACACACACACACACACACACACACACACACACACACACACACACACACACACACACACACACACACACACACACACACACACACACACACACACACACACACACACACACACACACACACACACATGCACACAAACACACTGGAGCAAATATGTGCATGCTAACTCCTATACACATATTTTCAATCTCATTTAATGTGGGAGAATAATAATTACCTTTATTCAGCATCGAGTCCTTGAGTAACTTGTCTGCCTGAAGCTTATCATCATCTCCATCCTCTACTGTCACAGCCTGGATGAAAGAAAATACAGAGAGAGAGAAAAAGAAAAGAAGATATGAACTTGAACTTAGTCTGAATCTCTATACAGCAAACCAGTGAAGTTACTGTAAATGCCACAAAATTGTATTCTCCTAAAACGACTCTGCATTGTGGGTAAACCAGTTCGACTTTGACAAAGAGACAGATGGTGGTGAAAATGAGATTTCGTCGAAAACCTGCTCAGCTTAATTTTTACATTAGGTACTTTTATGACTAAAAGGAAGGAAGCCGAGCAGCAATATATGCGAAAAGTTGGTGTTTAAAAGTTTCAAAGCAAGCGTTCAGAAATGCCAGTCGTCTGTCAGTTTGTTAAACAAATGTTTAGATGAGTCACCTCTTTCCTACTCTGCATCACTTACCGATGAAACTTTAACTGTTGCATTTAATTATTGTAATTAGTCATCTGCAGGGTGCAATCCACGGTCAAGGTTCACTCTTCTTTAAGATGTCTCCCTGCGGTGCTACTGGAAATGTTGCTTAGAAACAAATAAAAGTAACTGTGTAGAACTAAATTCTGGCTCCAGCCCATTGTATATTCTTTAGTACTTTTATATTCCTGCCCGTGGCAGCATGTGGTGGTGATGAGCAGAATAGGAAAGGTCACGAGGGGATTAACAAAAGCAGAAAACTCGAGCCATTCTAGTCAGATGAAAACAAGCGATTGTGAACCACTGTTACTGCACAGCAGGTAAAATAAAGAGAAGCCAAAAAAGCAAACAGTGGAATTTCTTTAGTTCTCAAGGAAAGCTCACATTTTTGCCTCTATTACTTTTCATTTCAGGTTGGCTGTGCAACAGCTGACTGACAGTTCTCTCCTTCACTCACACATAAACATGAGCTCCTCTTACACATGAATGGACAAACACACCGCTCACTGGACTGTCACTGCTCTTTGAATCCAATATAAGGGAAGAATAAGAATTAAAAAAAAAGGGAGATTTAAGCAAGAAACTGGCCGTGGATACGAATCACACTTTCTGGTTTGAACTGGAATATATATACATATTTCCTCCACCCACCAGTCAGGTTGCAAGAAATATGGTCACGTACACTTTTATACCAGAGTAATGCAGTTGAATAATTGCCAGCAAAGTGTAATATACAATATAAAATGTCATGACTTCAACTTTGTATTCTAATAGATATTTGGGCTGCGATTTGTCATAATTTGAGTTATTGCCAAAATCAAGTTTTGTGAGGTCACAGCGACCTTGACATTTAACCATCGAAATATAATCTATTCATCTTTGAGTCAAAAAGGATGTTGACAAATGCTGCGTCAAATTAGAGGAAATTTCATTGTGATGATATCTCTGTTACAAGAATGGAACAGACAGATTGACAGAAATCCAAACACTATTCAAAACAGCCCAAATAATGTATCTAGCCAAGTCTGTGCAATTTAACACTTCCACATTTCAATTACTTAGTTATATAATTAGCAGCTATTTTTAGGTATTGTTACTTTTTACTTATTTTCCAAGCTGTACTCATCACAAGGTCAAATGAAAATGAACAAGAAACAAAGAATCTGAATAAATCTAAAATAAGGGGTCTTGGCCAATTTAATAACAGAATGATACAAGCATTCATACCAACATCAGGAATTTTAACAGTTTCTGGAGGAGGCACGTCGCTGCATCATGTGAATACAGTATCTCCTTGGAAGGATTAATTCATTTCATTCTCCTTTCTTTTTTCTGACAAGTATAATTAGTTGTGCAAGTCTATTTAGTTGCTTAAATTACTGTAAGTATCTTAATTGGCTTTCTAATATTCTACTAAACGGTCTGTTAGTCCTCACATCAACAAAGTACCTTCACAGAGCTGTTAAAGCTGGCTCCTGTGCACAGGCCAGATAAACAGAAACCCTCTACCAATACCTGTGGTCCACGTGCTTTCAGCCGCTATCCCAAATATGAACGACTGATGGAGGGAAAAGCAGGGATGAAGCCAATTCCACGGGAGGAGGAAGAAAAAACATGAACCTCATGAGGTTCTGTTTATCATGCTTGAAGAAGGCTTCAAAAGCAGATTCCCACTATTCTGCTGTAGCTGAACAGAGCTTTCAACAGTCAAAGCACTTTACAGAGGCCCCAGAGAACATGACTCCAAAAAAAAACCCCTCACAAATCAAAGCTCACAGGAGACGCAGCAGGAAGAAACTCACTCATCGTCCTGAGAGGAACTCGGCGGCAATATGCAGAAACTTGATAGCACTCATATAGACTCCTTAAGGTTAGTATTTAGAATAGATTTGAATTCCCACACGTTACGTTAACACAGCACAGGACAGGTCAGAAGGTAATAATCCTCCATGCTGAATGGGAACATGCAGCATTTCACAGCAGGCCTGCACAGTCTCTTTGCAAACCTTGACTGCTGAACACAAGTGGTGGGATATCATAGGAATTCAAAATGACGCCTGCTTTTTGCAAATGAAAAAATGTTGGACTTGCTCCAGATTTTGGATACTTAGCCTGTGCTTGACATGTCCCCAACTGAATTATATTGTCGCGCAAAGGAAGTCTGCTTTGGTTCATTTCAATAGATATTGAATTCTCAAGGTAAATACAACCGATAAAGTCGTTCAAATTTTGTCTACGAAAGCTAAATACATTTGACGCAAAAGAAAAAACTGTCAGATAACAGTAATAAGTATCTCCAGCGGAAACTATAACAAAGTACTGAGTATAATTGCCTCTACGACAGCAGAAGCGATGACAGCTGCAGCGCATCCTACATAGACTCGCTGTGTTGTGCCTCAAATGCATTTGTCTTATTGAGACTCCATACAGATTTGTAAATGTGTCAACTCCTCTCCCAGTCTTAAATCGGACTTTACAGAAGTTAATTATTTCGTTTTTGAGCGTTTCTTAAAGCTTTTGCTCACATCTCAGCTTCAGATGCAAAGTGAAAGCAATACAGGACCTGCTGAACGCTAAAAAGGTCATTTCCATAACATAATTCTAAATGTTTAAAACTGAGAATGTGTGTCGTATTAAGGGAATAGTGTTTAGGATTACAAGATCTTTTGTAATATTCATAATTCTTGCATCCCCTGATATAAAGAATTAAGTTTTTCTTACACTCTCTACACAGGGAGCACGTCCTCTTCCACAATCTGCCAACTCACAGCGAGATGACACTAAATCACACATATGGGTGCTTTAAACCTGCATATCAACATAAAACAATCATCCAGTGATGATTTGTACTATTAAGAAAGTTTGCCTTTGTGGATAATAATTCTATTTAGGCACCCCCCCCAAAGTGCATCATTCCCAAAACGTACGAGATTTGAGCGTTACGTAAACTGCAGCCGCACAACCTGCTGCCGTCTGCCTTGACTGATTCCAGACCCCTTTGTCACTTTTTCATTAACTTTGAAAGCATAAATAATAGCAGTGACAGAGCAGTGATATCTGCATCCCATTACGCACGGCACAAATCACAAACACGAGGCAGGCGTTTTGATAGAAAAGCACAGCAGCTGTTTGCTGGAGCAGCCCGAGCTGTGTCATAATGGGCCACACTCCTCTGCACTCCGACAAGCTAATGGATTTGATTCGCCAGGAGACAAATTGCCCTGCGCAAAACTTTTTTCGCTCACTTCTCGCTACTTTCTTAAGACGCACCAAACTCAACAACTCTTGACTGTATGTAAGTGCACGGACATCCAGACTCCACCCTGTTGTTAGGTGACTCTGTGGGCAGTTGTCGTCAGCGTCGTGGCTTTTAGATCCAATATGCATCGTCAGCTCTGATAACTCATAAAAAACGGGTGTGTGCCCTTCAAAATCATGTCCAATCTATTGGTATTACCACAGATGGAATCCAGTCAATGTGTAGAAACATCTCGAAGAACATCCAAGAGAATGGGAGGCACCTGAGCTAAGTTTCAAATGTCACAGCAAAAAGTCTGAATACTTGTGTCACTGTGGTATTTTCAGTGTTTCCTATATATTAAATTCTCCATCTGAGTATTCAGGTAAGATTGACGAGGGAAACGGTGAAATCAAATAATTGAATCTGTGGGAAAAAGTGAAGGTATTTTAAAACTTTCTGAAGGAACTGTATCGACATGTGGATATGGAATCTATTTGTCCAGCTATTCACTTAATATTTTACTGTTCAAATCACATAATTCCCTTGTCTGGGAGGGAAAACGGCTTAATGTGGGCTCCAATGAACTTATTGACACAAAATAAAATGGATGAACAAAACACCAGAGTGCAGCTATGAAACCTGAAATACACTTTACTCAAGGTGCTAAATCCAGACATATTTGTGACATGTCCCCTTAAAATAACTAGTTGCCTGCAAACTGCAAAGTTGACATTAACTTATCGACATACTCACTCTGTTTTCCATTATCCACACGGTCATCAACCTATTATTCAATCTATGACCTTGGATGTTGTTGGTTAATAACTCCAAGAAAACGAGCTGATGATCATGATACAACTCAAATACCTGGGGGAAACCTATAATGCACAGTCCATTCATCTTCAGGGTGTCATGAGATCATATTCTAAAAGGGACCTTGGCATGAAAACAGGCTGTACTTTCAGGGAGTTGAGCTCATAATTGCTTTTATTTTGTGCAGCATGTACGATTTATTACAAGTGCAGAGAGGATATATGATATATCTCCTGTCCTCTGGATTATTAACCTCAAAGTATAAGTTTCATACTTTCGAAGTCTGTTTCAAAAGATACTTACATGTGAATATGTAAATTCAAAAGGGGATTTGGTTGCTGTAAATATCTCTTCTCTCTGTGAAACTGTCAATGGATCCTTTCAAGTGTGACTTTAATGTAAGAAATCTACTGCTCTTGTTCTGCACATGGAGCAAATGTGAGGCTTCAGAAGACTGGGTCCGTCTGTTTTAATGTATATGCTGGTGTTTGATCTGGATACCTCTAATTTTAGCACAGCAGGTAAAGGCATATCAGCAACAAGCGGCTAATTTCAAGGTTGACTGTGAGAGCAGTGGATGCTTAGACAACCTTTTTTTCCGTGATTAAGATTTGGCTGCAGATGCAGAATTACACGGAGAACAGGGAGTTTCATGACAGGAGACAGAGAGAACAGTGTTAATACTGGTAATAACGTTTGGGCCCAGCACAGCACTTCCTTGTGCAACAACACATTCCTGCTGATTTTGCACAGGACGGTTGGTTCTCTGACAACTCTGCCACCGCTTTGCGAGAACTCCATTCGCTATCATTTAATTTCATCAGCTCTGTGTGCAATTGTGCGTCTGCCAGTTGTAATGGGAGCGTTGAATGTGTTTTTGCTTGACTGATATGAGCCTTATTACTCTGACCTTTCTGAGAATTGACTTAACCGGTTTTGTAAAAGAATCCTTCACCAGCATCCACGATGGCAACGTTATTACTCGTGTGCCACTTGACACAGCTTTATTAAAAAAGGCACTAAGAGGTTTATGTGGGAGTTTTTGGCATTTATGATCGTGTAGCAGATAAAAAAAAAAAAAAACTGTTGTAACAATAACCATTAGAATTCTAACAACCATGAGTACCCATTTCAAATTAATAGCAATGCAGTAGTTGTACCATCAACTGAATCTCTCAAATCCAAGGCAATCCAATGTCAACATGGGGACAAACATGTTAAGTTGCTGAGAATGACAGATAAGCTCTACCACTCAAATTCCTATTCACAGAAACTAAGGATGTGAGCAATTAGTGAAGTAAATGATTTACTGCTGGTCATTACTAGAGATACAAGCCAGTTAAACTAATTATTAAAATTGTAATAATGTCTGACGCTTATTAACTGTTGCGTCTAAGATCTTACGCAGCTGACAGCAGCAATGCAAAATCACATACAGCACAAAGGACTGCGGTTGTTGTGATGTTGACTAAATTGTGCTCAATTTCGATTGTTAGACGAGTCGAGAAGTTTTGATTTAAATTTAAAATCGGCAGGGAAATTTGTCGTTCGGAGCCCACACACATAAATCTTACCTCTGCTGAGCTTCTTCCTTCCCTCTGCATGAAGTAATTCTTCTTAAATTCATAATAGCTGTTGTACTGATTCCAAGACTGCAGGAAGTCAAACCTTTAGTAGATAGAAAGAAGAACGAATATTGTTTCAGATCAGTGGTAAGCACTTGTAAAAAAAAAAAAAAAAAAACAAGCCACAAGTTGATGAAAGAGATTCTGCAGCACATGAGGGAAAAGTTACTGAGCTTCTAAACCTGAGCCTGGATATGACTCACAGATTTATTTGTGGTAGGGACACTCACCGTGGGTCATTCTTGGCGCGGACACTGGCCTCAAACTTTACTCCGTTTCTAGCAACATACTCAGCCAGCTTGTCTATGACTGGCTGGGTGTCAGGTGGTGGGGGGATGATGGCTTGTGGTGCTGGTGTTGACACTGGAGCTTCTTCTTTAGAACTGTTTTCCAGGAAAATCAAAGTTGTTAAACAATGTTTTTTTTTTAAAACTGTGTTACTTGTGTCACCTTACTCTTTGAAATGATTTAATCCAAAGTAATAATTCCTAAAATACCTTGTAGACAGACAAGGCAGAAAAAACACCACTAAGTGGCATTTAGCATTTTTAAAATGTCACTAAAGCCATCAAGGGTTGTCAAGGGAATTAACAGCGGTGAAGTCCATTAAATGTCCTACCTGGTTTCTGGTGCACTTGTTGGAGCAGCAGAGCTGGTGACCTGAGGGGAGGCTGTAGCTGGTGGTGCCAAGGGGACAGTTTCAGGAGGGGTGGGTGTTGTTGCCAACTGAGCCCCAGCCCCAGAGGCAGCGGGGGGAGCAGTCACTCCAGCTGTCGGCATACTGTTATAGTAGGCGGTTGCATCAATCCCTGGGGGTGGCGGGGCCAGGCAGAACGTTCCATCAGGCAGCATGTAGTACCCATAGTACATTGCTGTTGGATTTCACGTAAACAAATGAGGAGCAATTGAATTAAATGGAGCACCGTTCATATAGGCTTCAGCTGTGCCAGATGAAGGACAAACAGTTATGTTACTTCATGTGGGATATACGGATGAATAAATAGCTGCGCATCGATATTTAGGATGTATGGGTGGAACTGTTCCCTTTGGTTCACGGATGAACAGCTTTTGAATGTGAACACGATCTGCACAGTATAATTCCATCCATTTTCATATCCATTACTCTATGGTGTGGTGGATGCCTCTGTGCAGGAAAGAAAAGAGAAACATGTATTTTGAGATATGAGAAATGGTGGCGCATTAATAACAATTAAGAGAAGATTTAATAATTAATTTCAGGGTCTTTATAATTTTTCTCTTTCAACATCCATGAATAAGATCAACAGGTCAGGGAGAAGTTATCTGCCACTTTGACCCTTTAAAAGGTGTTTACAATAGAAATAGTCCTTTGTGACCACAATACATTTTCTGAGGTACGAAGGTGACCCCAAACACCAAGTCTCTTCACTGTAAATATAAATATGAGCTCTACGTGGGTGCTTTATATAAACCGGGTTACAATCTACAAATTCTACACGTGAAAACAAGAAGTAAAAAAAAAAAAACTGAGTTAATTAAGTGCCATTGTTTAACATGTCCACCGCAGTACTTCATTTACATCTGGAGGAAGTTAACAGAAATCAACAGGTGACCGTTCTACAAAAAGGTCATCTCGTCTATCAGTGAGGCTGTACTACAAAAAAAATGTTTCCCCAAGAAGAGAGGGGGGGGGGGGGCAGTACAGGGACAAGGACAAAACAAATGGTCAGTGTCAAAGTGGGAACTGTGATATTAACACATTAGTCACCGAGCTGTTTGACTTTGATCACACATCCAATTTTCTCTTGTCAGGAAAATGGGAAACCGAGCAGAATCATTTACAAACCTGACATGTGCCAGCGCTGAGATAAAAACGTAAGATGTGTTAGTGGAAGGCCGGAAAGAAAATTCAAAATCCACTGTTTAGATAGATGATTAGATCTCTTCATCTATTTCACAGACTGACATTGATGTTGAAGTTAGCTGGTATTTTGGGAGTAGCTCATACATTCCGCTTGCAGCATCCATTATGGTGAGAGGGAGTGATTGCATACATTACACTAAAGGGAGGCAATTTAGTATAAAAGAGGTAATGGAGCCACTTCTAATTGACACCTTATAATAACATCTAAATGTTTAAAACCCAGGAGAAGGCTTCCTTGTTGTACCCAAGCCAAGAATAGATACATGGATGCACAAATTAATAGCCCGTTTCTGAGCCACAGCGCTTATCAACAGCATTAAGCAGCCAGGTCATCCACAACCAATTTACTAACATTAACAGCTTTATATCCGCAGTGGAGATCAGATCAGAGGACGCCCTCCACAGCTGTCTGCGAGATGAATAAATTGCAGTAATGGCCAAGTTAACTCTCACGGGTCAAGCGTGGCCAGCGACCATGAGTTTATTTAAACAAACTGTTTCAGGGGAGGGTGGACACATGCATGGTCCGATTACTTAAGCAGCGGTGGGGTCAATAAAGACGAGAAGGGGTGGGTGGGACTTATCGTGAAGGGATATGCAGATTGTCAATGAAAGTGATTGCTTTCATTTTCATTTATATTTATATATTGGAAGGATTTTCGTAAAAATATGATATATGATACATTTCATATATGAGAAAGATCAAGGTACTACATAAGCCTCAATAGTGTCCTCAATAGTGTTATATTATATTATATTGATGATTTATTTCAAAGCAGCTCTTTATGAACCTGTTCATCTGTGAGAGGGTCACGATAGCAGCAAACAAGTGTCTGTGGATTAAGAGCTTATCCGGTTTTAATATTTCAAGCCTGTAGTTATTTGAATATTTACCTCTTTGTGAGTCAGTATCCATGAAGAAAGATTGTAAGAAAGCATTGAAGTGAAAAAAGACAACAAATAAGAAGATGCATATAATAACATTAATAGTGGCTTTTGAGTTTTATGTTAAGACTTTCGCACATCTTCTTTAACATTTTATCGTTTGATCTGTATTTTATCCTTTTCAAGATTTTATTATTTTCTCTTTATCTTTTCCTGATCTCTATATAGTATTTTATTATCATTTCTATATAATTTTATCGTTGTTTACCCGCCTTTGGTGTTTCCTCATGAGATTTACAATTGCATTTCCTCAATTCTTGTTAATATTGTTTTGCTCCGTGCATGGATGAGGGTTGGGGTATTGTTTTTATTGCTTTTCATTCTGTAAAGAATTCTGTGCTCCATTGTTTGTATGAAAAGTGCTGTACAAATAAAGCCTGACTGATGTGCACTGACACCGGAATAAGTTACGACACCTCTATCAAAACGTCAAAAAAGTCACGCATCCTGAATAACTTCTAAATTTATGAAGATGACCCCCTAAAGTCAAGTGACGGACATGATAAAGGAAACTGGCAGATCATAAATCCACAGCAAGTTTGGCAAATCACATCAAAACTGTAAGGAACAGCTTAGCCGACTTGGCTCACTTACAACTGCGTGCTATCAGAATATAACAGTGAAGCCCAATCAAAATAAAAACATCTTTAAAAGTCCAATCTAGCCAAGAACAGGTTAGCTGGCATCCTGATCTTCTACTCTGTCCCAGAACACCACTAAGCTTAACATTACTTTGCAGACTGTGGTCGGCATTAAGAAGTGAGGAGTGGAACTGAACAACCAGCAGTGGCAGAACAAATAGACCATTTATGTGCTCAGTGGTAGACGAACAAGAAGATCTCACCTTGGCCGAGGAAATGAAAAAGTAAAGATGGCACAAAATAAAATGGACCAGCCCCAACATATGATGAAAACAATAAAGGTCTTATTGCATTTCACTTGTGTGGTCTTTTGTTCTTAGAGCCCCCCACCCAAAAACACCACAATACTCACGGTCAGCTGTGTAGTGCGCTTGTGTGGTGGGAGCAGGTGTTTCTGCTACTTCCTCTGGTGGCAGCAGTGGTTTGGCTGCCACTGCTGCTGCTGCTGCTGCTGCAGTGCCATTTCTTTCTTGCTGGGCTTTTCTTATAAGAGCGGCCAGAGGATGGTCCGGGTCCATGACTTTAAGAGGCTGCAAAACCACAAGGCTGTTCGTTATAAACAGTATTTCATATCATTATGTTATATTTTATAGAGTCATGTTAAAAGCATAACATAGGAGGCAGAGCTATACAATTTGTATACATGCACCACATGTTAAAAGCCATGAAATCATTAGAAGGTATTTGAATGCAGTGCGAAAACAATGTGCAATACTCTGCAAGTATCCCTATGCAGTTATCTTCCTTGGTAACCCCATAAAATATTATATATGAGCCCTTAGAGGAATATTAGAACGACTGATTTGAAAAGGAACTCCCTGCTGATGGGAGACAACTGTTAGACAGTTTCTTATTAAAAGGAGCTCATTATGTGTCTTTAAAAAGACGTGCCTCCATTCTCACTACTCAGTCAGAGACTAATGGCTGTCCTGACAGGGGGAACATGAAAGTGCTCGAGAAAAAACTGCACCACAGTTATTGCAGACATGGGGGAAAACCAACAGGATGTAAATGTAACTCGCATGAAAGGCAGTGGTGTCCTGATAAGAATTAACGCATTTGTATGCACCATTATAATGAGGATGTTTCAGTTTGACTGCTTTAGGGGAGCCACCTATTTTCACAGTCCAATGAAAATCATGTATTTATGAAAGGGATTTGATTATTGGCTACATAAGCAGTTTAAAACCCCACTGGTTTGAAAAACATGAATAAAGGGCTGTTTTCTTAGCATATTAAACATTTTCAAGATCTGCTGTTTTCACCCGACAGGAACGCAACGTTAAATATTCTATTGACCAGGTAGCCTGTTTACATTACCTTCACTAGCTCCTCCAGACGAGAGCACTTCTTAGGGGCAAACAGGCTAGGATGAAGGTAATTGCCATCCCCATCATCATCCGAATCGTCAGAGTTTGAGTCTACAGTAGGATAATAAAAAGAAAAATGATACATAGAGTACATGACACTTCTTGATTTTGCAAATGTCGTGGGTGAGCATGTTACTAGTCGGTGACTGCTTCCTGTAACTCACCCTGCTGTTGCTCTTGCTTGTTGACCATGTTGTATCGCCCATCCTTCATGGCCCGCAGGATGTGTTTGTAGTAAGGGTTCAGGTAATGGTCGAAACGGAGGAAGTCAAACTGGGAGTTACCGGACTGCTTCGCTTTCAGCACTATCTCAAACTGAGCGCCCTGCTGAGACACGTAGTTGGCCGTCCGCTCGACGATATTATGGGTCTTTATGGTTGCCGGCTACAAAAAAAAAAGATGAAACAAGAAAATGTCTTGTTTCTGAAGAAATAAATAGTTCAACAGTGAATAACAAGCATCATTAGCATATATACACGTGTGAAGGTGAACTGTGCTGTAGACAAGATTAAGATGCAATGCACAGTTCAAGAATAGCTTACAGAAGCCATTTTGTCTGGCAAGTACTTTCATGCCAAGCACTCTTATGTTCATTGTGATGACATAAATTCTGAAAATACACACGGAGTGAAAATCAGTGGAACAAGATATGGTCCATTATTCATTCATTATTGTTCCCCTTGTGTGCTTTCACTGATTAATCATTGTCATTACTTCGAGAGCGCAGAGAAGTGCAGCAATCTCCAAAAGAACACGCATATCTCATCGGGATTAAAGTCATAATAAATATCGCCTTTCGAGACATTGGCCAAAAAGATGCCAGCGTCCAGCCCTCACAGACCATTATCGTATTCGGAGCTGCCAAGGACTTCCTGACATACAAGGACTCTTCTCACTCTGATTAAAGAACTTGGCCATTAGGGGGGAAAGTGGGTGTGTAATAATTATTTTATGTTGATGTGAAATACACAGAGAAAGCATCCTCCCTCACACCTGTAACTCAGCAACAGGGACGGCAAACCAAATTCCAGAAAAAGACATAACTAACGGGAAACAGTTATAAAGCGTCACAGCACCCTGCAAGTGATACAGGCGCAAATCATGTTGATCACGGATGAGGTAACGTATTAGAGTTTTATTCAAAATTACGCAGAGTGGAAGGAGAAACTGTCTAACTAGCTAGCAGTGGGTTTGTGTGGTAAAGCCACAGGGATATGATGCAATTAAAGGTGGGCACAATGAGGTAGACAAAAAAAATGACTGCACTTTCATGATATACACTTTTAACCTAAAAGGGAAACGAGAAGAGGCGAATGAATGGCGATATAGCCTATTTTATATAATATTACAGTCGAGACAGAAGTGATCATAACGACAGACGCTGGAATCAGAATCTGTTTACCTTACGTGAACTATTACATAACACCTCAAAATAAAAGGCTTAAAAAAAAAAAAAAAGTTGGAGGAAGGAATCTAGGAATGAAATACTCACCAGTTCCATATCAGGAGGAATAACCAGCCCCGGGGGAGCCACAAACGGTTCCTCACTCTCCTCGGGCTCTTCTGTACGAGTGATGAGATATTTGGACAAAAAGAATGTGATCAATTCTTTGTTAGTCATTTGTCAGCAAAAAAAACTAAATATACTTTGCTTGATACATACCCAGCTGAGCAGTGCGGCCAGATAAAATGTGAGTTCCCGAAAGCATTTTAAATGGAGGGAAATTACAAGCCTACTGCTTCCTCCCCAGTAGATAAATAGACAACAACACTATTCATCCTGTATCATCTGCTGCATACAGGTCAGAGGGAAACTGAATAAACATGTTTAATAATGTAACGTAGCAACTTTATGAATTTTGGGTACTTCAGTGAAGGTGAAGTGTGCAGATATAAACAAATTAAGTTCCTTATTAACGGGTATATTATGAAATTAATTAGTGACAATTAGTGTGGAGGTTTCGACAGAGAGCAGAAAACAAATCATAGCGAAATTAACCATCTTGCTTTTCACTCATGAATAAATAATAGTGACGAGCATTTGTTTTATATTGTGAGAATTTGTCTCTGTATCCATCAGACCTAAAACTCTCCTATCATGGCTCTCATATGCTTTTCATGGTGGAGGTTTTAAACTGTTCAATTAATTTGTATTGTGATCATGTCAGTCTTTAATGAAGTGACGGGAGAGACAAAAGACAATTGGGAACAAAAGGGAGTTAAGTCAAATTGCTTAAAACTTTAATGGCCACTGTGAGGTGAGACGTTACTGATTTTTTTTGTCTGGCATTTGGGAGCTTTAGCAAAAGTATTCATACCCTTGACTCAATTCTACAACCTCCCCAGAGAGAGGCATCTAGTCTGCTTATTTGTTAGGCCACCGGCTGAGACAAAGTGCCTTCAGCAAAGTCCACATCAAATATTTAACGTTACAGGAGTGAGTACGTGTGTGTGTGTGTGTGTAATTGTATTTTTGTGAGGACCAGTTTGGCTTGGACCTTATGGCGCGAGGACAGTTTGTGAAAGCTTGGGAAAACATAATGTCAATTAGCGTCCTCATAAAAATGGAATTACAAGTTTGTGTGTCTGTGTATGTGTGTGTGTGTGTGTTTGTCAAGTCAGATATGGATGAGTGACGACCGACGACCAAAGCTGACACTGATGTTCACAGATGATTACCCGTCTAAATGTCATACTTCCTTTCACTCTTGGCTAAAATGAGCAAAACGTTTTGAGGGCCTCAAATCGGGGTTTGTTATTACTGCCATGAAAAACTTTGATGTTAAACTAATGTTCACTGTGAGCTCTGCAGGCAAAAAACTCAGCGTCAGCGACCCCCTGGTGGATATGTATCTGCAGATGGTTGCTTGGATAAGAATAGTTCAAAAAAAAGAAGAAATGGATTACACAGACCTGCTGTGTTCTTCACGGCAGTCTGCAGCAGCGAAAAAAAATCAAGCAGCGAAAACTTGGACATGACACAGAGCCCACCACAAGCAATGTGTCAAGAGACACAAGGGGCATGTCAATGATTCCAGATTTCAGTTTTCCCATATAAGCATCTAACAGCGGCGTTACACCACTGCTGGATTATGACAACTGCTGATTTTTTTTGAGGAGAGGAGATGAGGAGAGGAGTTGAGAGGTTGTGCTGCGTGTTTTGCCATCCTACATGAGCATTTTCATTTCTAGCCAATGGAGTGACAAACTCAAATGTGTGTAAATGAAGTGAATTCTCACCAGCTTCCTTGTTAGCTTCCTCCTCCTCCGTGGGCTGAGAGGGGTCGTAGTAGTCAGCGCTGTATTTGAAAGCCACTGCAGTGTAGGTGCCTTCATCAGCCAGAGCCTCACTCAGACGTTTGTACTCCTCCTCTGTGGAAAACAAAAATACAAGCAACAGACAGCATTTTACTACCAATTGATCATTCTTATCAGACTCCACAAACTATTCACAGACTATTCTGGTAGAGTCCTGGATTTACAAGTTTTCAATAAAAATATATAGTAATGGTACTATAGTAGTTACTTATTACTTAATTTTCAATTGAAGTTCATTTCAAACTACTGTGTATCTTTGTTAAAGAAGCAAAGGCAAACATTCCACTATAAGTCAATATTTCCAGTGCTTCCCCACTGATCTCTCACTGGACAGATGGGTAATACCCTCAGTGAATGAGGTCAGGCTTTCAAATTCAAGGACAAACTAGTCTGGGGGATGAACCCACGGCAGTGTGTGTGTGTGTGTGTGTGTGTGTGTGTGTGTGTGTGTGTGTGTGTGTGTGTGTGTGTGTGTGTGTGTGTGTGTGTGTGTGTGTGTGTGTGTGTGTGTGTGTGACATCATTAGCTGACACATTCTGTGCTGTCAGTTCTGGCATAAGACACCATATTTCACTTAAAAATCTGGCTATGAATTCCATTACAGTCATTAAGTCTGTCTTTCAGAAGGGTGCTTTGTCATCAAAACAGCCGGTTTCATTACAATGTGAAATGACTGAGATGCAAATACACTCGATGAGTCAAAAGTGATCTCCTTAGAAATGCCAGCTCTTGATCCCAGAGTCAAAGCCAGTTCATTTTTAAAGGAGATAGAGACAGAATAGAGAAAATGCCTCAAAAAAAAGAAGAAGAAATATCACTCGGCAAAATCTGATTTTACGATGCCAAGATTAAAGAGCGGCAACTCGAAAAGTTGTCGCTTTTCTATTTGCACTGACGGGATTGTCATATTAGCCCAAGGGTTAAACGAGGACGCACGCCTGATAATAAAAAAGTTTTATGGACAATATTTCAAACAGTGACCAGCCTGAGAACATTGTCACCCTCAAACAGTAAGACATCACCGACACGGACTGAAATTATGACTCGAGGGATTCAAGTAATTTCTGTAATGTGATATCAGTAATAAAGGTAATAAACTCAGTAGTAAACTCAACAAAGTGTCAACGTTTTGAGAGGATTTCAGTTTGACAGCAGCCAGGCCACTGGTTGGTCGCCTTTATGTTTAGTTGTAACTTGCCCTGTAACCTTGGCTACCACAAAGTGACAGCCGCCTGCAATGCCAGTAAAACACAAGGTTTAGGACGGCTGCTGATGGGAGTCGATATCTGTCAGTGGAACACGAGTGTCAAGCGTCATTATGTCAGTGAGAGAGCACTGACTGTTTGCTAACATGTACCAAAAAAGCTGTTCTACCTAAAAGTCCTTTCTACAGACAAAAGATAATCTTCAATTTAAAAAGACACATTTCTTAACCTGCTTTTGAATCCTTTACTGTTGTCGTACAAGTTACAAGTCATGTATCCCGTGTCCTGTTTGAAATACTTCCTCTTTGGCTGGCTCGCTGTTTTCATTAAGTGTGAAAAACTCTGTCTCCTTAGTGAAATGAATGGGGTTGTAGTTACCCTTCATAAGGAGAAGAGCACTACATCAATGGCTTTCCAGAATTAAATCATTTTTCCTGGCAGTGAGAGAAACAAATAATCTGTGACAATAACCTTGTCCATCAATTTTGTTTTTAACGCTTGAGGCTTTTTTTGTTTGTTTATAATCAACAGCCAAGTGAGTGATTCATTAATTGTGGCTCCTGCTGCATGTTCAAATATGGGGAGATTCACGTAGAGATGTATCTTAAGTGTGTATGTGTTAGGGAGTTTGCCCACCTTGTCTGGCCTCTTCCTCCAACAGGTCCGTGTGCAGAGCCAGGTACCGCTCCTCATCGCACAGCGCCTCGATCCTGGCCTCCTCCTCCGACAGCTGGTAGGACGTATTCCATGAGCCGCTGTCATACTCTGAAAGATCATGTAAGTGACCACGCCCATCGTATCTGTTGGATGATAAAAAGGATTAGAGAGAGGGAATTCGACAAACTTTTTTTTTTTTTTTTAACACAACATGGACCTACTTACCAATGAAAGGAAACCAACAACCCAAAAGTTACAAAATCTAAAATGTTCTACCTCTAGTCTGTCACGATGTAAAATACTTTCATAGTTATGAAAATGTCTCTAAATACTGATTAAGTCAATAGCGAACTTAAGATACCTAACAAAAGTTCTGCTGGTCTTACAAACCATGAACCTTAGAAAGAAAAACAAAGCAACTGGCTTCTTACCTTACAGGGTTCAACCCCACCCCCCTGTACCACTCATGATTACTTCTACATCTGCAAAGATAGTTACATACACACAAACCCGAGCACATAAATACCTATCCGTAAGAACCCAAATGGACGACATTTTCCAGGGTTCGTCCCTCTACGCCACTTCCCAGATGCAGTTTCTTCAGGAAGACAAAGAAATGGGGTGCTGTGGTTGGCATTCGGGGTTTGGCAGGACCCCTTAGCCTACCTTGCTGGGGAAAGAACTGGGTTATGTGATAAAGACACACATACAAAAGCTGTACAAATAAAACACAAGTTGGGGTCACTGCGGATGAAGGTGATTCAAAAAGGACAGAGGCACTAATCTGAGGTTTGAAACATGTATTGAATATTCTGCAGGGGTGTAACGTTACCGCACTCCGTGTCAGACCATTACACTTTTGGGGCGCACTCACAGTTATTAATGAAATTTGGCTTTCTGGTTTGGTCGCATGAGAGACCTATGGAAACTAAATATATGTGTCAGATTGCATTTAAGGGAGATGGGGGGGGGGGGACTCTGTAACTTGAACTGGTCCAATCTCCCTCAGAGAAGGTCAAGCTCTTTCCCAGCTCCATATCAGTCTGAACAGTATGCTGTCCCAACTACTGCAGAAGTTCTGATACACAAAGTTTCTCATATTACCAAATCAGAATGTCAATTTTTGTTAATATCTGGGAGAGTGTGGCCCCCGAAGGTCTGATGATTTGACAAGAAACAAGAAATCAACTTCTGCATTCTTTGCAGAAAGGGTAACAGCACGTTTAAACCTTAAGTCAATAAGTCTACATTAGCACGGTGATGTTTTGAATCACCTTAAACAGCAGTGACTTTAGTCTTGGTTAGAATTTGCTCTGGCCTCGTGGACTTCAGTGCAGCTTGATGAAATCCCAGGTGATTGGATTTGAATACGGGTTCCTTATTTTAGGTCAAATTTGAAAATCGGTCATCTTTGTTGCAACAAATTCTTTATCGTCTTAATTTTCAACTGTAAAATGTGTCTCCAGAGGAAATTCTCCAACATGCCGAAGATGCAAAGCCCACCTTGAAGCTGCCACACATTGATTTAAGGATTATGACATTTTAATATCAATTTAAAAACCTCAGTTGCCAATTTAAGAGGCATCTAACTCAAACTAATGCAACCTTAGAATCAGGATGGTTAGCGTGCCTGATAAACCGGCCCTTGAGGGTCACACTGACAGCTCAGCATCATGGCCGGTGTTAGCAACGAGATGCTAGGCTTTGCATCGTCGCATGTTGTGCCAGAAAACTTCAAAACTCCACGTGTTGTGATTCCAAGACGTCCAAAGAAGACACGTTAGCAGAACAAGGAAAAATCAAACATTCGTCGACAGGTGACAGTTTTTGTTTCTTTCATCCCAAGCTTCTGCAAAAGACAAGAAAAACTCCCCAAGTGGTCCCCCCTTTTTTTTTTTTTTGTTTGCATTTTCTGAGACAGGCTAACGGGACAAGGGGGAGAGATGGTTAGCATGAATGTTTCGGTCTACGTTTGTTTCAACCGACCTATCAATCGTGATGCTCTTTTCCCCCATCCACGGGATGAGCTGTTTTCCATGCTCGTGGTACAGAGCCCTGTCGTCGTCCCGGAACACTTTGCAGGCGTAGCCGAACACCAAGAGGTCGGCGTATTTATCACTGTCACTCACGTCCTTCTTCGCAGGCTTGTTGTTGGGGTCCTTCTTGGCGGCTCCGCGACGATACATCTCCCCGGGAAACGCGTGGAAACCACGTACGTTGAGGCGCGGGGTCCCCGTGAGGCGGTGGGGAGGCTTCTGGAAACCAGGCGGCTCGCAGGTGCTCCTTAAATTACGAGAATCCGTCGGGTTATCCTGCAAAACAAGGTTCTACGTGCCAGCGGCCGCCATGTTGGAAGGCGTGTAGATGCAGCTGTGTTTTAGCGGGCAGCACTTACGACAGATTCCTCAGCGTTAAACACACATTTCTTCAAACCACAGGACGTGACATAGAGATTTAAAATCATGTGATAGTTTTAATTCCATCATATGTTTAATTATAAACAGAGAATCATTACACGAGTCGTGTTTTTGCCATAGACTCTTTTTTTTGCCCACGTTTTCATATCTGTCGAATGTGCTGGAGGGAATCGAACTTGCAATGTGCTGTGAAAACGGGACCGAAGAGGTGACCCCGGGTTATACAAGTAAATAAATACAATAAAATAAATACATGACCTTTCAGGATTTTGCTGTGTTGAGGGTCAAACACGTTGTATTTTGGTTTAAAGCATCTCCATGACCTCAGTGGGAGATGAAGCTGGTTAAGAAGGAGCTGGTGCACAAAGGTAATGTTGAATATCATAAATTAAACTTTGGGTTCATTCAAGAAACATCCTCATCTCGTTTTTTTCTTCTTTTGCAAACTATATTCTGTTTTCCACATAATCTGAACCTCCGATCTAAACTATTTAACCCCATTAATAGTCTTTGTATTATTATTGACATGACACACACACATCTTTTTATGTAGTGCTTTATGTATTCATTTATTTGTCATTAACTTTTATAGATTGTTTTCTTAACCTTCTTTTATTGTTGCGTGTTCTATTGTTGATTGCCTCTGTATGTATTAGTCTCTCTCGATCTATAATTCATTTTTAACATCCCACATTTTATCAGTCACCTCTAAAGCTCTTTAATGCATTGGATTTGTTTGAAAGGTGGTAAGAAACTAAAGTTTGATTGATTGATTGCTTGATACATTTCCCAGGACACTTGTGAAGAAGGCAAAGTGGACAATGTCAGACCTGCATGACATGTGACAATCTTGCATGAGGACAGAAAGACAAAGTCTTTATCAGCCTCTCCATGTTTAAAACTCCTATTTCAGGGTGCAGGCTGATTTCCTTCAGTGTTCTTATGAAGTTACACAAGAACTAAACAAGAAGCTCAGGTTCAGAAGAAAATATAATAAAGTAAAATGCATTTTAATTCTATGATGTGATAGTAAAGCTGTTTTCATTAGTTTAGAGTGTGATGAATGTTTTAAAAACAACTGTTTCCGCACACAGATGATAAATGAGAATGTACAGCAAGAACTCCTGGAGAATAAGTCGATTTTTGTGGTTTATTACAGACTTTCAGGGAACATTAAAACGCAATATATTACTGCCTTATGCGCCATTGAGCAGTTTTAAATGGAGGGAATGGACTGTGGGGTTTTAAAACTTCTATTAAAAAAAGAGCTATAAAGTAAGAATCGGTATTTTCTTGAGTTGATGCCCTTCCCTTTGAGGCCTAAATCCATGAACCAGGTCACGGTCAGGTACACAGTACATTACTGTGTGCCTGGAAATGGTTTTTAGATAATACAGGGCACCTTTTTTTTTTTTTAATCCTTAGTTTGGAAGATTATTTCAGCATTTGGGAGGAGAAAAGATACGAGTGGGTGATGGAGCAGTGAGGAAAAGACGAATCAGCTTGGATTGGCACTTTCTCCGACTGTTGAAGAGCAGCGAGATTTGAAAATGCAAACTAAATGTTTTAGAAAGGAGAATCTCTGACTGTACAGAAAGAAGTGACCTTAAAAACAGACACCTTGCAGAAGTGGCTTTTTATTAATTTGATTTCTTCAACAGAGAAGTTCTACATTTGCTGAGTGGTGATGTAGTTGTCTCCCTCCATCTGGTTTTAATAATGATGTGTCATTTCCAGTTTTATTTTTAGACAGTTAAACATAGATCAATGGGGGGGGGGGGGGCATTTTTCAGCCTTCCCAGTTCTACCTCTTTTTAAGTTTACCTCTGTAGCAGTAATCTCTTCTACGAATGTGACAGGACAGATGGTGGAATGGAAGAAGCCACCGTCAATTGTTTTCTCTGATGACGGCAATGGGGCCAAAAATGTTTGGGAATGAATCGGAAAACTGAAGAAAACCTGATCGGACCAGTTCCTGATATGAGATTTAGATGGAATTACTTTTCCTCTGTTCTCAACTTTGCTAAAAGCTCTGGTCCTGCACAGACAGAAGAGAGGAGTGAGTTGTACTAACAGGAATGTTACAATACGTTCTCGGCGGTTGAGAGACTGCAGATGGAAACTACCTGTCTTATTTTGAAATAAAAGAACAACGTTGCTAAGGAAGTAAAATATAAATTACTGGATCCACCCATTTATTCAAATATGTATGTGGTCCACAAAATTGAATGGAAATTGGTTTGGTAGATTTCTACATAATCCAGCAAACGCTGATGAAAACACGACCTCCATGCGGTAATAATGATGCAAATATTTGTGATTCTGCCAAACAATGGCTGCGATGAATTATTTATAGGCGTAAATCTGAGTAACTCTTTAAGCCTAATGAAATACACAGCTGACCTGGTGCACCGCAGCAGCACACATTAGGACAGACGAAGGATTTTTAGCCTTTACCCTCCACACACACAAACCCACCTCACCCCTTCCTTTATTTACAACCCCTGAATGTGTTTTATTAAAATGAGTGCTCAGGTTCAGATGAACCCACTCATGAAAGCAGAGGGTGAAACGAGTGGGGCAGAGAGCAAGAGAGATCGAGAAATGAGAGCATGAAGTCAACGGTTTGTCGTCCTGCGAGGGAAACATTAGTGTGTATAGAAAAACAAACAGTGTATGTGGGTGAAGTGTTAATATGCAAAAGGCTCACAGCTATAACTAGAACTATACTACACACAGTATAGGAATATAGGCTAATTGATTGTTGTGGTTTTCTACTGTTACAGAGTTTAGAACATGTATATTGTTTGTTTTTACTTTAGCACCAATTAAAAGGCTGCACGTTTTGCAGAACTAAACTTTCATGCAATGTAAATTTACCCCAGAATGACCAACAATGATATACTTGTTTTTGCATTAAGCAACTCTTAATGACCAGATGGTAATTAAATGCACGTCATGCATTAATGTGGATAATTTAATGTTTCCCTTCCTTCTGTAATATACTTTCCCATCTTTTTTTCGTAAATTGTTTTATTGTATTTGTTTTCATTCTCTAACACACACACTTTTTGGGATTTGCTTGTCTCATTTGTCTAAATAAGGTTTTTAGAAAGCGTCACTCACATTGTTTCTTGTTGGAATCTGTGGTTTCATCAAAAAGCAGGAGTTATTTTAAGATGTCAGGATCCAGCCAAGTTGCTCTTCTTTATAGTCAGTGAATAAGAGCCTCGATAACAAGGCTTTGCAGTGTGTCAATGGTGAGAAGAGGGAATTTAAAAGAAAACCGTCTCAAAAATTCTCCTTACAGGTCTTATTATTTGAAATGATGCAGTCAAAAGATGTCTACGTTGTACTTTTTTTTTTATTCTGCCCCAGTATTCTTACTGAAGACAGAAACAGGGTCAGACAGAGGTCCATTACTTTGACCATTAAAATTATTGGATTTATTATAAAGCATCTCCCGCTTTAATCGCAAATAGGACTTTTGGCTTCATCCTGCATTTAGACAGAACCTTCAATTCCACGTCAATGTCACTGACGTTTTACAAGATGCCTCAGCAATCAGCTCAGAATCAGGACACGGGGAAAATTTGAATGCTCCGAGTCTATTCTTTGATCTCGCTGCATAATTTCTCTGAGAGGATTAAGCTGTCATATTAGATAGATTTGCCTCCGTGGAGAGTAATATAAATCTTCCACTTTCCCACAGCGAGATCAGAAACCTTTAGCATCAAGCGACTGTACACAGCGGCTTGGCTGCAAAAATGCAAATCTCTCCACGCTTGGACACTTCTTTTTTTCCTTGTTATGCTTCACACAATATGTCAAAACTCACGAAGGCAGCAGGAAAGGGAAAAATCTACTTTGATGCATAAAAGGGCTTTTTATGAAATTTGAATTTGTGCATCCAGGGGTGTGTTGAACAAATTCTAAGCATGGATTGTTTTTATCGACGCAGTGATCGTAGGTGACTGCTGAGAGCTCAGCTGGCTTTCCTCTTTCTCCACAGTCAGATGTCACTGTTCCAACCGAGTCTTCCAGTTTCCTTACCTGCCTCTTGCATTATCACACACTCACGTCAAGGTCTGTGGTATAAATCCAGGCGATCCTTCCTGTGACTGACAGGTTGGACAGGACGTGAGCCAACAAGGACAAATGTCTCCGTGTCGCAGCTGTCACTGTTTGTGTTTGGGGAGCGTGACAAGTCAAGTTGGATCGTACTGCACAGAGAAGAGTGGATTTATTGGGATTAGTCAGCAGCCTAATGGGACCCCTGGGCTTTTATCATTATTTCACACAGAGCAAACCTTTCCAGGCGCAGGTTAAACAAAGTGTGAAATTAATAAATGAATATTCATGGCTCTCTCGTTGGAACTTTTATTGTGATGATTGTGTAGATGAGATATTTTGAGCTTTCCACCTTAAGGGGCTCTGAGTGATTGTGATACTGAAACGCAGATGACAGGTTTTTATTGGTTTTTGGTTTGACCCCAAGTGATTGTTTCATGTTTTTTATGTTTCATATTTTATTTCCTGTTTTATTTCAACTTCTTATGTTCTGGCTACAGGGAGAAAAAAATATATTCCTGATCCTTTATCAGGAGAAAAAAATCAGTCTTTAAACCTAAAAGAAATAATAATGTGACATTTATCTTGATAATGTCAAACCTTTTTATCTTGATATAATTCTAGGCTGCATCTTCCAACCCTAGTGTGTGTCATCTGCTTAAATGTGTGTGTCCTGCCACAGTGAGAGTGTGTGTGTGTGTGTATAATGTGAATTCAGGCCTTCATACACACATGCCTCAATGTATACAGTTTCTTAAATATATATACATTCAACAATTCACTTTCTACACAGTGTGAAACGCCGTCTGTCTGCAGGCATGAAATTGAAATGAGTTTCCAGTGATGAGTAATGGGCAGATTGATGTGAATTAGGTCACCATCAAGCTGAGCGCTGTGCAAATCCACTTTAATGTCTTCCCCATGTGATCTCTGTTGTGATTAGGTTCATGTGGTTTGAGGGGAAAATGTGACATTTTGAATTGAACCGTCTCGTTTTCAGCTACAAAGCAATTGTCACATTAAACGAAGGGCGCGTGTGTGTATGTGTGTGTGTGTTTGATAAAAATGGCTTCTTTAACCTTGTATATTTTTAAATTGATGAATGTTTCTGTTCGTGTAGGTGGTGTATGTTTTATCAGCCCATCTATTTTTCTCCTACACACTGGACCGCTGCGTCAGTTTGGTGTATTTGTCTATTTTCTCCAACTTTCTCACGTTCACCTCTAACTTTGCAACAACTTCAAGCAGTTTTTATCCTTTTTTTACTTATGAATAAAAAGTCTGTTTGCTTATAAATTACCATACATTGTAATTTTATGGTAATTTATTGATTCAACAAGTTGATGGTAATAAACTGAAGTAGTTTCTTGCTCCTAATTGGGTTCTCAGGCCTGCCCCCCCCCCCCCCCCCCCCCCCCCCCTAGTAAAGAATCAGGTCATTGCAGAATCCTATAGGCTCAGAATCTGCACGGGTACCATTGTCATGCAGTTATTTTAATTTTATGAAGCGGTATTTGCACTTCAATTAACTTATGGAAAGCAGTGGCCATTACTTTTGTAGAGACACTTAAGTAATGCTAATGATTTACATTCGCACAATGTCACATTTTCTTAATAGATTAACATTATACACTGAAAGACTTATAGTGGGTTGTATAAAAAAAAAGTTTGAATTTCCTTCAGGACGTCTGGTCTTATCATGTCTCGTCCAGCCTCCACAGTCAAAGTCAATCAAATAACAACTTAATCCACACAAGTAGTTTGGCCCTCACCTAAATCGCATTCAACAGCGGGTGTAAAGGTTAAGTAATTTGTGGACTCTAATTGCAGACACAGAGACAGAGGCGGGGAGAGTGTGCTATTAAAAACATTAAAAAAGGGGTTGAGCTGAGCGGGCTGGCAGACTGAGGTTTATGATAACCTAGCAGGACAGCCTGAGGTTTCCCCGGGACGACTGATTTCCAGGTACCGGACAGGGCAGGCAGATGAAGGTTCGGTTAAGGGTCCAGATCCAAAGTGCAGATGAAGACCAGGCTGGACGTGATGGGGCGTCGGACAGCGATGCAGGTATCCGGAGACACAGGGAGACAAAAGGAGTTTTCAAACCAGAATTAAATACTGCTTCAGGGGTGATAAGTTGATTGGCTGAAACCAGGAGCAACGACCAGCAAGCGACCCAACAACAGGACGAAAGGGAACGTGGACAAATGACAACTGATCAAAACTTGTTATTGTATCAATAATCAACTTTCTTCTACTAAATTGACCTTTGCCTGTGGCCTTCTCCGATAACTAATTGAAATGGTGGGTGACAGCATCTCTTGGCAGGATTGAATTAGTCCAGAGCAAAACCTGTTTTATCCCGACCACTCAGAAGCCGAGACTCTGCATTTCACTCATTGAGCTGGAGGTCTGAGACATTTAATCACATGAAGCATCTGTGATGGCAGAGGAGACCACATATTCTCCACTGATCAGAGAGTAAATCATTTGCAAAGTAAAAGTCAGGAATATTCTTAATTCTTAAACTTTTCAGAAAGAGCAAAAATAAATGTGGAATTTCAGATTAACACTGAGTAACAGAGGCTAGCTTGGACGTATCATGTTTATCCTTCATTTATTCTTTAGGGTGCAGTCTCTTTATAGTGTGAGTTGTAATATTAACCCCATGATATATGACCGTGAGGGATAATTGTTATGTACTTGATAATTGTTTTTTTTTATCACAATGTTTCAAAGACAGACACAAAGGTAGAGCATATAGAAAAGAGAGCAGGAGAGGAAAATAACCTTTATGCCCATACTACATTTGCCAAAATAGGAAATTGGAAATTTGTGGCCAAGACAATGGAATAAAAAGAGAGAAACAGAGCTGAGAAGGAACAAGTCAAAAGGTAATCACCAGATGGGACAAACCAATAAATAGATAGAGGCAAACAAACAGCCAGCAGACAGATACTGCTGAAATTTGCTTCTTTTCAGATGTGTATTTCTGGTGGGAAAATCTCTGAAAGCTTCGAGACTCCCGCTGCACAAATGATCAACAGGACGACTCAGTGGCACTGACTGGGCCGTGGTCACATCGAGGAGCTCATTCTTCATCTTGGCCTGGTTGGAGTCTAATGGAATGGCAGCCTGACAGACTTTGACAGAGGGAGCAGGGGAGGGCAGCGCGTTGGCATTTTTCAAATACTGGACATCAATGAGGGTAATTCGGTCACTTCGTTTGCCTCCTAATCAACATATGCAAGACGTGGCAACGCTGCACATCACCGACTGCAGACCTGCTCAGCCAGTCTGAGGCAGTGGTGCTCACAGAGTGGAAGCATTACTAAGAAAACAAAGGTAGATCTCTTATTAGTTTTGACGTATAGGGACACTGTGTAGTACATTATTGGTGGTTAAAGGGAGTCAACTGATTTTAAGCACACGGAAATACTGCAAGAAGTACCAGAAATACGATGATTCCTCTAATTCTAAATAACGTTAACTTTCCCCTTTCTAATCCCGCTGACCAAACAGTAATTTAGTGGCTTTTTTCTCAATAGGAGGAACCAGCCTTCAATGGGCACAACACCAGAACTTACTCAAAGTTGTGAACTAATCAGAGATGTGGCTATTCCTGTGAATAAAACACCAAGTTACACTCACCATGGATAACAAAACCACCAGTAAATGTTTTCCGATTCTGCTTAGCAAGACTTTCTCGCTAATTGACTGAAACAGTGTGGAGATGGTTGCACCAATTAGACACCAAAGAAAAATGCACCTCTTCTGAGGTCACACAACTGGTGTGAGAAACAGCCTCCTCCTCAAACAACAGGAAACATGGCTACCTGTGGAAAGTGACACAATGATCCATCTTCTACCCACACTCTATTACACTGTTTGTATTAAGCAGTGAGCATATGGTGTCTTTGCACAGCTGCTGGTGTGGGAGTATTTAGCTGAAGAATTCATTTACCACTTTGGTGCAGCTCCCCGTGACAAGACATGGAGCTGGTTTTGTGCCCGGGTGCAAAAGACTCAACAAAGCAACTATTGATTGGATGCAATGTATTTCTTGCACATTGATCAGGTATGAGATGTAATGAGGTCCCAGTTCTGAGCCAATCAATTGGAGGCCGACACAATTGCTCTGTGTCCAACGAGTCCCTTTCCTCCTATATATCCTTTTGTTTTCTTCCTATTGAAGCCGGTTGTTTCTGGATAATTTATTACATCCCTTTCAAACTCCAGTCTGCTCAGGGAACATACTTTATTATACATGATCATGTCTTCAGTTAGTCAGTTGGATTTTGAATAATTGACATGGGTTTGACTGGCACTGATTGACTGCAGGGCATTAAAGACATAAACATGTGTCCTCTAACCTTTTGGAGTATTTTATCTCCACTTGCAAAACATTATATAGTAGTAAGAGGTTTAAATCATGTGTTACATACATGTGGTATGTGTGTCTGTGACGGCAGAGGGCATGATGCCCGTCGACAGCTGCTGGCAGCAATGACTTCTGAAAGGTTTGATTTATTCACCAATAAAAGGAGATGAAATAACTGTCAGCGGATGTAGATGAGGTTCGTGCACGTGGGTTTTAGTGCAAATAAAAGAAAACTTACAATCAATATGGAGATTAAAAAAAAAGAAGGAAAGATTTAAAAAAAGCTTCAACAACGAGAAAAACACAATAGAAAGAGAAAGATGGGTGGTTGAAGCCTTTTTATATGTAGCATGTCTTTATCAGAATGTGGTTAGAGTCACAAAGACTAAACACAAAGTCAAATTTATGACTTGTGTGATTCTCATAGGTTGTTCTATAGACAGGTCAGTAATGAGGATATGACTCTATAGTCCACCACCTTGGCCTGAAAGGCTTGACGGAGAGGAGAGGAGAATAACTGATGGTGTTTGTAGGAAACTAACATGGTCTCCAGGCTCCATCTGGACCTAAGGTCTGGACCCAGGCAACAGAAGCAGCATCTGGTCTGGGCTGCAAGATTTACAAGGAGCAGCTCCATTTCCCTGCATCATCTATTTTCTACAGTAGGGAATTTGAGATACACACATTCTATTTGCTGTTTGCTTTAAAAAACAAACAAAAAAACACCACCAATTAGCAGTGAATTGGCACTGGACACTCCAGCAACTCAGCAAAAATATCTTATTTCTCTTTGTCTTTGTCTGGGTATCATTAATTCTCACCTTTGTTTCAGTTTCACTGTGATAAATAGTTTGAGAAATGGAGCGTGTGCATGTAATAAGTGGGCAAAAAGGGGGAAATACTGTAATAACTAGGGCGCCTACAGGGAGTCAATCAGTCAGTAAATCCCTGAGCCTGGAATAAGCAACAATAGTGGAATTAATCACCTGGAAAAGTCAGGTCTGCATTTATTTCCTCTTTCCATTTGTCACAACGACACAAAGAAAACAAGACTGGCTGTGATGATAAAGCGCTGCTGTATCTGACACCTACAGAGACTGAGATCTGATAGATGGTGCACGGAGAGAAAATGTTTCCAGCCAGGTGTGTCGAGTCTGATGTTCTCCAGATTGCTCCGAGGATCATGGCGTTTGTTTGGTCTCAGGATTCATGCATGTAAGAACTATGCCGATGTAATGGCGAAACCTTTCTCACGAGGGAGCAAGAGTGTCCGCGGGCAGAGGCCTTCTCACGAGCTAGCATTTCTCTTCCACGTGCACAACCTGTGACATAATGTTTTGTGTTGACAGCTGTGGTGTGATCACCTGTTGTCCCGTTTCTTTTTTCGTTATATATTTTTATCATCTTCCCTTAAGCCGGACCTGGCAGCTGCTGTCGCCCCCCCCCCCAAAAACAGAAGCTGATTTATGAGTCAGGTTGTTCCTTCTGTTGTCATTAATGCATTCCTGGAAGGCACACACACACCTCTCAGCGCCGGAGATGGAGAGCAGGATTTTAATTTGGTTTGATCGAGTAATTAAGTCTCATAAACAGCTCAATCTTGTCGCACATTTCTGGAAACGTAAGTACACGGCGACGCTTTTTGTGTTTGTTTGGACGAAAAGTTGAAAAAGATACAGCAAAGTTTAATGATGAACTGATTTTAATCCCAAATGAGAGCAGAAGAAGACGTGGCCGAACCCTCGCCATCATTTGCTGTGGTTTGAAATATCAAACCCTCCGAATATGAGAAAATGTGTGAAAACTATCAGTATAACCACATATACTGCGTCTGATTAGAATTATTTAGGGTGCTTATTCAAAATGTTGAATTATTAACTTGGAAAAATGGCCTGCAACCATACTGAAAATCAATAAACAATGATTTTGAATTGAACTTTGTAAAAGTTTTTGTAAGCCCTAAAGACAAACAACCACACAGCCCTTAAAATATATTTCCATGTATTGAATAATTGAACACATTGTCTGCCCAGGGGAAATTATAGTATATATATATATATATATATATATATATATATATATATATATATCTTACTGTATATATAAACTGTAACTACAGATGTTTCCAGTCACTTTGCTTCAAACACCACAGATCCCTCCAAAATCCTTGGCCGAACTAGGTGTGCGCTTGTGCTTAGGACCTTCTCCAGTACAAACACTGACCTTGGCAGGACCAGTGGACCTCATGAGGACCAAAGCCCGGTCCTAATGAGGTACAACTTCATTTCTGAGGTCCTGGTTAAGGTTGGGGTTAGGCATGAGACATGGTTTTGGTTAAACTGTCCACAAAGAATGGAAGTCCATGCCAAATCCTGTAAATAATAGCTGCAAAAACCTGTGTGTATGTGTGTATTCTACATCTATCATTTCTAATGTAGTTTTCTATACTTTAAGGGAAATAAAACTTGTGCTGCCCTTTAAGCAAGTGGAGTTTTTCCATGACTGTATCTCCTCTACCTCTGTATATGTGCTACTTCTACTTCTGAGTATCATGTATATGAATTATTCTAACCTCCAAACATCATGCCATAGCATATTTGGTATTTCATATTCATTATATAATTATAAAGAATTCATGACAACATATCTCAAGTGCGCTGGAATCCTTACTGCAGGTGTGTGTGTGTACAGGTGTGGAGCAACCCCAGAGGGACTGACAGTGTTTTACAGGCTTTTGCATAAAAAGAAAAAAGTTTTTTCCCAGTCAGGCAGTTAGAGTTATGAGGTAGGTTACCGCACTTTATATTTTAAACCATCTCTGACACACAAAGACAGAGACACACACACAGTGAACTTGCAGTGATCCTCTGTGATTTCACTGTTGAAGTGCAGTAGTACTACTTTGGGGAACAGAGAGGCTTTGTCAGCGCGCTGTTCGTTACAGATCCAGCACAAAGCTCCTTGATCACTTAGCCCATCAGTGTGCCCTCGCCCACTGCTGCAGTTTCTTCTCCCAGGGTCTCTGGCTCCCACACTTTTGGCTCTTGGCTTCACAAGGATGTGTCATCAGGGCACTGGCTGCAGAGAGTGAATCCAGGTCCAGGTTCTCATAAAGTAGAGCAATTCAACAGGAACCAATTTCCCTTTTAAATATCTGGAATAAACACAGTCTATGTTGCCCTTGCTGCTGAACATATTGTGTTCTGCATTTTAAATGTGGCCGACTGTGGCGCTGATTTGTGAATCTATAGAAACGCTTTGTAGAATTCATAAACATTTACTCCCTGAAAAGGAAACTGGATAAACTGATGTATACAGTATGTAAATAGAGTTGAGGATTTTGCAATCCAGTGAACCACTGTGAGCACGGTTCCGTGAACTGTGTCACTTAAAATCACAGCATGAACAACTTCTAAAATGCAAATGTGCACGTGAGCTTTTGTAGCACATCAGTATGTGTGTGTGTGTGTGTTATTCTGTTTCCATGGGAACATCCTCCCTAAGGTTTTCTTCACATTTCTCTCTTGCCACTCCTAATTTAGTGGGAGTCTGCAGACGTGCTCAGCATCTGCAAACATTTTCTGATCAGTTCTACCACGTCAGAAAGTTAAAGCAGTCACTTACAACTAAGTCATATTTGCAGATAATATCCATGTTTTATCTTGTCTCATGTCTCTTTATTTCCAGTTACTGTACGTGCCTAACCCTGACTTTTTTTCAAATCTGCTCTGATCTATGTTGCATTAACACAACAGATCACCTTTGTAGTGTACCCTCTTACTTCTATGGAGTTTTATAGCATGTTTCCCTTTTTGTTTTAGCTTCATTCTCACAGCTCCTCAGTGATTTGTTAGTCACAGCAAGCAGCTGCAAAAAGCTTTAATAACCGACCTACCTGAGCTACTAGCTCAGCACCAAATGACCTGTGAAATGAAGATTAATAGAAACATTTAGCAGCTACAGAACTAGAGGTTTCTTTCCTGAATTGGTGGAGACCAAAACTGAGGCAAAGGAGTGTAAATCTAATAAATCATGAGGTTGATACAGACTCCAAATGAAAGTTAATGTATATATAACAGTTTGCTTGCAAGTTCACCATATCAAGATAAAGCCCACGGCTGCTGGGGATACACTCTGTCAATAGATATAGATACAGACTCCAGAGGCAGCAAAGCATCACTGTTGTTGACCCTCCTCAGGTCCCCTGCTTGGCTGCAGACTGCAACTCCCTAGTTCCTTTAAACGAACAGAGCGCTGGCTCGGGGCGGGACAAGAAAGATAAAGACAAACGACGGTTATCAACTGATGTCTGACTTGGAGTCACAGTGCGCAACAGTGAGAACCTCAATGAAGTTTCCACACCCTCAAAAATAGATGACTGCCCAGGAGCCCTGCTGATGGACACTGACGTAACAATGGGGCATCAAATACCAGCCCAGTCAGAATCATCAGAGCCAGTTGGTTGTCAAAAAGCCCCCTTCACTTTCTCATTTTTAATGACTTTCTGTAAAAAACACTGTTGCAACAAGCAGGTTGTGGAAGCACAGAAGCTTGTTGTTGCCATAGCAAAGTAAAACACATTGGTATCCTGATATATAATGAAGTTCACCAAGAGGTTATCACATCTGGGTAATTTGGATATTTTTGATATGTGATAACAAGAAACTTATAACAACATTATATTAATCTTGCTATAATGTGAACCCCTTACCCCAGTCTCTGGTATGATGGTCAGCCACTTTTTACACCATTCATCCACCCCCAGAAATGTCCCTGCTATTAGTAAATGGAGTGTTTTATTTATTCAAAAAATACTTTGGCTCTTGAGATGATGCAGACAACTGTTAGGTTTCCTACACGATTTCCTTTTCCAACATAGACTTGGCGGTGGCTTGGGTGCACTTACATGCACACAAATGTTGCTCTCACGTGCAATAGATTCCGAGTGACAGGTTCACAGACTTAAAAGTGACAGATTAGTTTTGGCCTGAGAGGGAACTGCATTGCGTTCCACGATTCAGACAACTGCAGCTAAAACTGCAGATAGTCAGGTCTGACTATCTGCGTGGACAGTAACAGCAGGAATATAGCGAGCTGCCGGTCTCGATAATCATTGGGATACACTGACAACTTATCCTGTGTTAAGTGTACAAAATGTAATTTGTAGACAAAAGGTATTGTCGGTATACAGCGCACAACAAAACCTGTTCACACCCATGCACCTGCTTATCAGGACATGCATGAAGTCAACTTATACGGATAATGACGGCACAACAACTTTGCCAAAGAAAACGAAAAGAAGCTTGATGACAATTGGCAGCACGGCCAGAAGAAACCAGATGTGGTCCAGCATGTTTGGCATGAACCTGATTAGGACAACCACAGACTGCATGGTGCCCACAGTGAGAGATGGAGATGGCAGTGCACTGAAATTTGTGTGAGTACAAATCATTTAGGGGACAGTGTTAGGAGGGAAAAAAAGCCGCCCGTACCTTTTCAAATGGATGCTCACAGAGACGTTTCTGAATTCATGTCACTGGCAGCCTCATAAAAAAACAAGACTGTCGACTCTCTGCTGTGCGCCTCTAAACCACTTTACCCCCTCTGCACAAATTCTAAATCCCATAACCCACGCCTACCCACACTCGCTGGTAAAATGTAAACACTAGGAATCAGGGGGGGGGGGGGGATAGCCAGAGAAGCCAGAAGACAAAATATACATCTAATTGAAAAGTAAACGACAAGGGGCGGGTGGCGTCCCCAAGTGAGACGCCTCAGGGACTCAGACGTTTGCCCCAGAGAGCAGCAGCCGCTGTCAGTTTAAGACGTGTAGGTGGTAAAATGTTAATGTGACTGGGATTTAATGTTCAGAAGCAGCTCTGTTACTTAGTAATGAAGTGAACAAAGTAGAATTTTGCAAACACATGTTTAGGAGTGTGTAATCTCTCATGAATGGTAAATGGAATGTGTTTATTTAGCACTTTGTTTTGTCTTATCGACCACTGACAGTGAATTCACACACACTTTAATACAACTCAGTATACTAATATACCCAGTGTTTTCTCTATAACACACCATTCATACACTGCTGTCTGCAGGATAATTTGGGGTTCAGCATTTTGCCCAATAACACTTTGGAGAAGGCAGACTGGAGGAGCCGGGGATCAAACCAACATCCCACTGGTTAGTGGACGACCCTCTCTACCTCCCGAGCCCTCTTGTCAGGAAATCACACAGGATGAGTTAACTTCAGGTGCCACTCAAACAAATCCATTCTGGACTTCTGAAAGGAGCAGTTGGAAAATTGTTAACTGGTCCCCATAGGACTTCAGGCTGTCTGCACCATCAACTGCGTCAGTGGAGTACACAGGTCATGATGTGTTCGAAACAGCAACAAATGGGGCAAAGGGTTAACTCAGGCACAGCAGTGGCTGACGGGCATCGGCTGCTTCAGTCATGACTTCCCATCATTAGAGCATATGGCTGTTTTCTACTGTTTTTATTTCTTTATGAAAATGTGCAGAATTAATTGCAGTCTGGAGTAGGTTTTGATTTCTAATGACACACAACATCTGCTTGTTGGACGGATCTTAATTGTGCTCCTCTGACTGAAACGCTCAATGCATGAGTTGGAAAAACTCGACTCAGAGAAAGCTGTTAATCCCGCCGTATCGATGTCCTTCCCTCCCACGTGGGATGTAAAGATCGGTTTGAAAACTGCTTCGACATCAACATTCAGACACGGCTCACTTGCTTTCTGGAGGATTTAAAGAAAAAGGCTCCGATGGCCACGCTGAACTGTGAAAGTCAATATTTGTTTTTAAGGAGCCCAAATAGCTTAAATTTTCGCTTTTCAAAATGAGATGGCATCGGCTCATTAGAAACACAGACACAAGCCTTCCCTCTGTTAAGAAGTCTCTGGGCGGCGGTGTGCGTGTCGTCTGCTCAAAATGCAAACACCAGCTGATAAAGCATCTAAATCTCCTTCTGTTATGTCAGTCATGTTTTTGTGTGTTTGTATATGTGAGCCATTGTTTTCCTTGTCCCTGCTTCACAAATACCCTCAAATAAAGCTGTTTGTCTGGGTTTTAAATTTGTCCGAATTTAGCCTTTTACAAATTAGACGCACTGATCTGCTTTGGTTTCATTATTAGAAACTGTTTCCCTCAACAACAGTTCTAATTTTAAAGTGACTAGTTTAATTGGGTCTTTAGTTCATGTTTGTTATTATCGGAGGCAGTGCTGATGGATAAAACCTGTAATCTCTATGGAAGTAACCAACCAGTCTGTCAAACACAATATGAAACCCTTTGTACATTGAAGTGATTGTGAAGGATCTGACTGGATAAACACACCAGCAGCAAAACAGCACCAAGACGTCTTGACAGAGACGGGTTTAAATGCTTTTTGATTATGCTGTGACTACCTTGTTGCAGCCCTTCCACAGGGGAGCAGTAAGACGCGGTGTGGCAATAGATGGGACAAAAATGCAAATGTCCCTCCATAATGCTTTCGTCACATTGATGGACATTGTTGCTGTCAGAATCAGTTAAGGGTGGGAGAGGATGAACGTTTTGAGCTTCAGAAGACGGACGGCCTCTGAAACAAACCTGACCATCCAACAAACAATCGTCCGTTCTCCATGTCAGGCAGCAGAGACACCTGTCGGGGGAAGAGTTATTTAAAGGGTGTGTGCAGCCTCTCTGATTGTTTCTAGCACTTAACACTTTTGGAGCAGATACAGAGAGTATGAGGCACTTCTACTTTTTGATTGTGTTGAAACAGAAGATAAATGAGAATTGTAGACAGACTCTTGTGTGCCTCTCCATCCTTAATCTCTGGCCACATCTACAACGGTCTACACCGAGTGGCAACCTTTTTGAAAATAAATCACTCTGTATAATTATCATTAGTTGCTGTTGTTTTCTGTCAGCGCTCAGTCTGTTGCAGCTCATAAAAGCACCTGTTGTTGTTTGAGATGCCGCGTGTGTCAGTCTTTTTTTTTTTTACATTTCACTTTTCAGCCTGTGATGTTTTATTAAAGTTTCCTTTTACCGTTTATCTGTGATTCATCAGATGTTTCTCAAAAGACGCTCGACGGTAACGCATCACAGATTCTGTTCGCCCTTGGCTCCTTGGGCTTATTGATTGTTTGGATGATTTCCTGAAGGACGACACTGAAGACGGAGGTCGCATGTTTTAAACTGATTTTCATGCCTCGGCTTCAAAGTGCCCATGTAACCCATGTAGAAAATGGTTTAAAGAAAGAAAGAGCAGAGTGAAGCGATTTGCACCTGGGCCTGGTCTGACTTGCTACACTTACCACAGCACTGACAGTCAGTGGGCGTTAGGGTTAGATGGCATGCAGAGAAAGAGAAGCTCATGCTCGGCTTTTACTCTCTCGCTTCCACACAACACGCTGCCCATCACAGGATCCAGTTGGCTCACAAGAGGACCTGGAGATGGGAGAGGCGGCATTGAACTGTCAGACCAGAAACAAAGCCCAAGCAAAACAATGGCCAAAAAACATTGGTCTGGACAAAAAACAGCCAAGGAGATCACGTGCAAACACAAGGAAATAATTAGCTTTGACTAATTTATAAATTACCTTTGGCTGGCGTGTAACTATCGGGCCCACCATCAAGCGAAAAAGTCCCAAATCCCTCCCGTGACTGAGGGGGAAAAATCATGATTTACCACTTCAGAGGACCGAGCTTGGAATGCGCAACGCATGGTGGTGTTCTGCGCCAGTGAAAGCCTGGCACATCTTGGCTGGTTTGTTTTTTTAATAGAGGGACAGTTAATGCCAATGGTTTGTTTTATATTTAAAAACCAATCAACAGCGCTTGGTCTGCACCGTGTGTGCTGCAGAACACAATAGAAGTTAAAGTACGGATCATGGCGTATGATAGAACTGGTAATATCAGAAAATAAACGACTAAAGCAGTCCAGAAGATTTATAACTAAAAAAGTAATATAGAAATAAAAAAGAGTCAAAATCAAGACTTCACTGCGGAGTGTGGTGAGTGTGGTTTTTGAACGTGTTTGTATGAGGCTTTGAAAAGTTTGGAAATACTTGAAAAAGTTGAGCCATCGAGCCAAAATAAGATCAATGCGGTATTCTTCTCTCAGGCTGCTGCATTGTAGAGTAGTTTCTGACCTTGTTGCAGAGACAGGAGAACAGAGATCAGAGGAAGTTTTATCCAGAGACGATGGATACCTATACGTCTCTATGATGTTTCAGAGGCTGACAGCTATTTCTTAAGTGATAGAAATAAATAAAGAAGTTTCAAGAGAGGTGTTTATGTAATTGGCAAGACTGAGGGAATAAACATCCTTCTGTATCGTTCTGGAGTGTGTGCGAGGGTTTTAGCATAATTAAGCTGCATGAAGTTTTGTGATATCCAGTTTCATGTTGATCTCACACATCACAAGTGGTTGGAATTGCAGGTAAAGCGGGATGTCATCAGCGTAACAGAGGAAGGAGATGTTTTCATTTGTAAAATAAACTTTACTTGAAAGAAAATAGTAATGGAGCCTAGGATGGGGCCCTGGGGATTCTCCTGGGGATTTAGAAACAGTGAACATGAGATGCCATTTTAAACTATGTTCAAAAGGGTGTGCCTGTTTACTTCTGTGTAGCCTAATCGCAAATATATATATTAATCATACAAAGATCTACTGAGGGCTTAGCTTCATTGCTGGACATAAAGCTTCATAAAGAACTGTAGGGTTTGAGCTAAATGGGGATAATTAGATTAGGAAACCATTGTTCTGATGAAAGAACTGGGCCCCTTGATAGTCACTGCTTGTACAGACAGTTGCTAAATCCATGGACGGGATACTTTTTGACAACAGAGCTCTTTTCAAATCTGTGAGATTTCAGTATAAGATGCAAACAACTGCGGAGGACCGCCGTATAAGTTGAGGCTCAGACAGCTGTCTGAGAGGGGCCTCAGTTTAGGGATTTCTCAATAGAGTCTGTCAGCTTAGAAAAGTACTTTAAAAAGAGCCTCCGCTGCAATCCCATTTTCTAAAACCACTGATCTTGTTCCTGTGTTATTTTATTTTGTATTGTTTGGATCTGCGGAGAATATGTGTCTTGTCTTTTCTGCTTTGTATAGGGTGTCAGGCAGGATGTGGCTCTTTGAAGCTAAGACTAGTGAGCTAGAGTAGCGGCTGTGGACCAAACAAACTAGAGATGAACCCAAATCTAGTTCGGGATGAAACTCTAATTATTGAACTTGTGGCTTTGCGTTCAACTTTCTCAATTAGTGTTTTACATAATATTGTCTCAAATAAAAAAAAAATCCACTTTCACTGGTGCACCAATCACCCTGAGATTTATGTTGATGTTTAGCTATAAATAATAATGATGGAGTAATTGACAAATGTTATCCTCCTGAACTGAAGCTACAAAGTCTAGTTCTTTATAGACTCTAAATCTACTGCACGTCTTATATCTATTAATACATCTGTCATTTTCCAACGGACTCCTTGGATTTGTCTTTTTAAGTAATTAAAATGTCCCTCCAGGTTGACTTCATAAATCTGAAATGAAGAGGATTTACCTTTCATTCCAACTGGTCTCCCACCTCCGTTTTTTATCAAGGCCCCTATCCTCTGAAGCTTTTCTCTAATAAACACTTCAGAACCCAATAAAGCCTGGACCAGAAAAGGGATAACCAAGCAGGGAGTGAGGGATTGTGGTTAATCTCTGAGGGAGCCGCGGAGGGGGAGACGGATGGAGAAACAGGGAGAAGGGAGATGAGATAAGGTTTGCAACTGTAAGACAATGTTTTGACCTCGTATTAATGTGCAGAACCCCGTTGTTGGAGTGTGAAGCTGAAAAAAAACAGATAATGTTGTAAGTCATTACAATGAGGAACCTCAAAAACACGACTTAAAAATAGTTATTTACAAACTTAAAATAATGACTTACCAAGTCATGATTTTGATTTACTACCTGATTTACCGCCTGACTCTCATAACTCTGCCTTGCTTTGAGTAACTATCTTACCATTTCGATTTATTATTTCATAACTCAAAGAATCCTCGACACTTTAAAGTATGAGCAGGTCTTTGATTATCAAATGTAAACAGCAAATGTAATGATTTTCTCTCATTCTGCAGGTATAGTTAATTAACTGTAGCATGTTTACTTTTGTACCAACAGACAATGACAGTCCGGTGTCTCCCCAAAGGAGTCAGGAGGCAAAGACCACTGCTGTGGGTCATTCATCAATCCGGCTGTTATCTCTTCTTTCTATCGTTCCAATCTTTCACTCTCTCTCTCTCTCTCTCTCTCTCTCTCTCTCTCTCTCTCTCTCTCTCTCTCTCTCTCTCTCTCTCTCTCTCTCTCTTTCAGTCCCCACATGAGATGTTATCTCGGACCTCTTAATCAGGTTACCAGTCACAGCTGTTTATGCCCCTGGGAGGACGGAGTCTTGTCGACTGTCGGGACACATTGTTCCACCGGTGAAGAAGAGGGGATGAAGAGATTAGAAGGCGCACTCACAGCGTGACCGAGACCCCCGGAAAGACAGATAGATAAAGTGGGGGGGGGGGGGGGGGGATGTGACTCAGAGAGTGTAAGTGGATGGTGGGTCGGTCAGGTGCCACCGTCTGGGATCACAGCGTGTTTTAAAATGGCTACAGCGGCGATTGTGAGTCTCTCGCTGCAGTTTTTACATCTGTTGTTTTAAGTGGATGCTCCCGCGATGACACCTAATCAATCTCTGTTGTGTTGTTTCAGAGGCAGTTGGTTTCTCAGCAGCATTCTGCAGCACCGCCAGTGGATCATGAATTTTTAATGCTGTTTTTTTTCCCTTGATGAACAACATTAGCATGATGCCGGTTAGATGTGGCCCACTTTATCTCACTCCCCCTTTTGTTTCAGTTTCCCTCCGCCCCGGCATCCCACCACCTGCTCCTCCATTTGTGTGGGACTGAAGGCAGCGGGACTATTGGGTTTTATGTCCAATATCTGGGCTCTGGTTTTTAATAGAAGCTTCTCAGCACCGTGGGGAAAAGTTGGCAAACACTTTCCATCAACTTATGGTAAAAAAAAAACTTTAGTTAGTCAACAGAATAAAAAAAAACATTCAGCAATATTATGTGTATTTTTTGTACTTTTACATAGAATTCAATACATTTAAGACCATTAAGCAATTGAATCATTCTTTTAAAATGAATTTATAAATTACAGTTAGATTACAACTTTTATTTCATGGTTTAACATTCTTGATAGAAGTAATTTACTATATTTTACTATATGCATTTACTCGACATTTTGCATTGTCAGATATGTAAATATGAATGTCTAAAAAATATTTCATATTTTCATGAAAGTGACTATGTGCTGCTAAACAAGTACATTAGATGTTTACCAGTGTTAAACCATGACAAAATGGCTGCATTTACACAATGCTTTACAATTTGCAATGTACCCATTCTCATACACGCACAGTAATGGATCAGTGGATGACCCACTGCTCCCCCTGAGCCATACATGAACTAGCATGCAACAGCAATAACCTAGACTGTACAGCAGTTGTGTTTTCATCTCTTATGGCAATAACACCTGTCATAACATTTTATTTATGTTTCTTAAGTGTGGAAATAAAATTTTAAATACATTATTAAGAGAAAGGTCATTTTAAAACAATAGCCGTGGTACTCACTCATTAACATTAACTCACACCTAATGAAACCAAATGACTATTGCATTAAATCTCCCATAAACCCTTTCAAGACCGAACGATTGATTGAATCATCTGTTCAACTTGCAGTGTAATAAGTTGTTTTTTTACATTTGCAGACTAAACAATCCGTTCCCCCGCTCGTCCATAATAACAAGATGAACTTGACAACTGTTATTTCATTCTATGCTGGAGTCACTTTGACCTTTATGCCCCTTGTGTCATGCTTGATTAGAATCTTAGACGAGAAAAGCGGCTGCACGGAAATGTCAAGCAGGTACATTAATAATGAAGATATACATTCGACATGCCGTCAAAAATATATGAACTGCGACAGAATGGGATTTGAGTTTATGAACAGGATTGTAAAAGCCCCTGAAAAGCTGTCAAAGATTAATCTGCTACACTCTTGTGCCGCACAAAGCCGAGGAGCAATACCTGTCGGTAGCAAACTGAGAAATTATTTAAAGCTTTTGACCAGTGACAAATGCAGCACTGATGCACTGCATAGTCTAGTGTTTCAGTATAAATACTGTTAGCGCGATCTTTCAGTTAAAATAATGAACGATCCCCGAGAGCTGAAGGCTACAGAATGTTGGTCTCTTACAGTTGTTGCATCACAGGAGCAACCTGGTCAGTTCAGGCTGGCGTGGGTGCAGGAAAAGTTTGTTTCAAGGTTTTTTTTAAAAAAGTTCATTTAACGGTGTTCCATTACAGGAGATTATAGTTTGTGTTGAAAAGGCACCTGAGCAGAGAGTACGGCGAGAAGCTCAATACAGCCCACACCGAGCCCCCTTGCATAATGGCAGGGTGCTGCATATTCAATAACATCATGGGAATAAAGGTTAGAGGGATAAAGGAGAGGGACTGAGGAGGAAATTAAAAGCACTGCTGAGTCGAGTTTTATTCCGTGATGCTGATTGTCTTTGTGATGATGTTCATCTGAGCTTCGCTTTAATTTGAACAGGTGATGAAATTTGCTGTTGTGTTGATTTGAGATGTTTTTTCTTCTCTGGCATCGGAAGCGTTTATTATCTGATGCTGCTCGGCATGGCGACAGCGGCAATTATCAGCAGTCCAACTCTAAAGAGCTGAGATGTGATGCCGTAGTGGCCCCGGAGGCTCTGCTGAATATATTTATGAGGGGCCCTGCTTGATTTGCTGAAATGTAAACAACATTTTAAATAGTAGCCTCTGTTGTTTTTCGCCCCTTTTATCCCCTAAGAAAAAACGAGAGTCAGCGCCGGAGATGTAATTGAAACCGGAGGGAAGACGACGCCCATTATAAATATGTGAAGTGAGCTGAGCGCTGATGATAGTTCAATTACATCTAAAGTGCACGGCGGAGGGGGAGTCGCACACGAGGGAGGAAACAACTGAAGAAATATGAAGCAATATGAAGAAATAAATGAGGGAGACCAAGTGGGTGGGAAGACGTGCGGGGGACAGAGTAGTCAAGAGAGTGAAGACAGGGCCTCTAATAATAAATAAAGCAAATCTGTGCATGCTTTGATTATACTGCCTTCTTATTTCCACAGGGAACAAACAACTGAATAATTAATAGGAATCTAAATGGGAAGGCGCTTCCAAGTCAAGCCCTCTCCCACTTTTAAAATATTCCATTATAAGTGAGCACTCAAGGTGTGCACCGATATCACGGAGCTAACCGTCACTCAATAGTCGTAATTTCATTTGAGCCTATTACAAAATGTGATAAACCTCGATGACTGTAACTCACGCGCCAAAGACTTTCCTGAATGAGCAGTTTTCGCCCGAGTTTGACTCAGAATAATAACTTCTCTCAGCTTCTTGGAGAGGCTGACACAGGATTATTTGATTTAGCTCACTCACAAGAGAGATCATACAAATTTAATTCGCAAATCCAGCAGAAGAAGTGAAGTGTGTGTTTCACAGCAAATTGCTTGCAAGAGTGCATCTGTGTGTAACGGTGTGTGTGTGTATGTCTGTGTGTGTTTATGCGTGTTTTACTCGTCTGGGGCTCAGAGTGACAGGACGAGCATGGAATCAGTGACACTGTGTGTGATAAATGACTTGTAATGGGCTGTTTCTGCACAAGAACTCCTCATCTCCAGGCGTCTGCCGCTGGGATCTTCAGCTGCACTGGAGGGAATACAAAATACCGAAAGAGCGAGAGGGTGGAGAGACACAGACTGGAAGAAAGAAGTCAGCAGGAAATCAAAGGTAGGCTCCACAGTTATTAGATAAGTTCAGCTTTAAGAAACAGACAGGAAATATGTCACAGGTAAATCAAATGTCCACGAAAGCACTTGCCCCGACCTTCAGATATCACAGATATGGCTGGCTGCAGTATATGTCATGAATCCCGCCTCCTCCATGTTAGTGAATGGGACCAAACAAAGAAGTCACATAGACATTTAATCAAATATGGTTTCTGTCATTTTAGGTGGTTCCTATCACTGATGTTTGTTCAAATGCTAATTTGTCTAGTTTTAATCTGTAATTGGATAATTTAATAACAGGGTGAAACATCATGATTGACACACTCTGGCTCCAAATGCACAAGTTGGCGACGATCACATCTGGGATATTTTAGCCTCATCTTTGGAGAGAAGCACAATTGGAAATGCATTGTCCGTCTTTACACAAAGTTAGCATGCATCAGACAAGGTAAGCACACCAACTGCCCGTCTCGGTCTTCTTCAGGTCAGAATGGTTTATTCTGCACTAATCACACAGACAGTTTTCTGGCATATTTCCTCCAACCTGTGTCTTTCAAGTTTGAAACTGGAACCTAAGAGGAAGAAAAATGTAAAAGCTATCAATGTTGATCTACACGACAGAAGTAAATGCAGTTTTTTTCCCCCAAATGTGCTTTAAATAGACGACTGTCGCCTTTCACTGCAGCCGAACTGGGACAACAAGTAAAATAATAAAAAAGCAAGCTAAGAAAGAGAGATTTATTGGATATCTACCCTCTGCTTTCTACAGCCAGGACATTTTAACGAGGACATAAACATCACAGACCTCATAGATCTCTGGTCAATGGCAAAGAAAGATGGCTTGCAGGGCCAATAAGACTGCATCAGGGTTCTGTTATTGATTATGTTGTTCCAAAGTGAGGATGTAACTTTACTGCTGCTGTGTGTAAATACATTTTCACTTATTTAGTTTGGGAAGAAAGTCTTGTTCCTCAAGCCGGGCAACGTCTCCTCCGCCCCTCATCCCCGTGTAGCTCTTACACCGACTGCCACCATTTGACTCCTCAATGAAAATAAATGAACAATCCTGATCTCAGTGTCTCTTGGACCGAAACCATTATTGGGCAAAAGTTGCTCTGAGGTCTTTCCTTAAAGTGGTAACTTCTCACTTGAATTACGTTTGCTTCTCAAGTTCAAAGATCAAACTGAACGCGATAGTAAACTCGGCCTTTAACTTTGAGAAGATTTCAGATCCGAGCAGGTTGCTGTGCAACCACATTTGCGTTCAAGCGCGATAGTGCAGAATAAAGAAAGAAAACAGATTGTCCTGGACGTGGGGGTAAATATCCAGGGTGGGGGAGCAAGTGACCAAATCAAACCACAAAGGACTTTAGTCAGCATTGTTATACTTTTATCGATAACGGTGCGAAAGGTACAGGGACGGCCCAAATTACAGCAATTTGTCCTGAAGGGGGGACACGTGTGGCAAATTTCATGGCAATCCGTAAACGTTTGGTCACACCTTTCATTATAAAAACACCTTTATGTTGTGTTGGCTGTAGAGGAAAATTCACAGGATAACCCCAAAACTGTAGGATTTATCCAAACATGAATGTCTGTACATTTCATCATAATCCATCCAACAGTTTCATCAGTCGAGAAGAAAGTGGTGCAGCGGCAGCCTGGAGCCGTGTCTGTGCCACGGTCCATCTGCCAATTTCATACTGTACATCCTACCTTTGACGAGTTACTTGAATTGAGAATATGAGATAATGGAAAATTCAATTTGGAAAATGCCACTATGCCTGCAAAAAAAGCCTGCTGAAAATGAACTGGAAAGAGTTTACGTGCATGAATTTGGGATGCACCAGTCTGTGAGTCTGTGTGTGTCAAATAAAAATGTAATGTGCACGGAAAGCTGGAGATCGACAAACTGATGAACACCATACACTGGAGCCTGCAAAGGTAAATGAAAAAAAAAAAGCCCCAGTTTCTCTCACTCAAAGAAGAAGGAGCAGAAATAGTTTTAGTTGGAGAGTAAACACTGAAACATTGATATATGAGGCTGAGTGATACCAGTGACATTGCATCAGCAGCAGACTATGAGTTATAAATCCTGTTCTTTCCCAATCCAGAGTCTCATGTCATCTAGAATTTGACCGAACGAGTGTCTGTGGACAATTTAAAAGTGCTTATAGCCCTGTGGAGTTATAACTGATCTTAATTTTAATGAATTATGTGCACAGGGTCTTTAAACAAGCCCAGGATCCTGACTCCTAACCAGCCTTCTAAATTTACTCACAATTAACATGTTTCAGGCGGCAAAGACTCCAGGAGTCAAACGAAAGGGAGGGGCGGAGGAAATCATCAAGGGCTCCACCAGAGGAAGAGGGAGGAGGAAGTGAGGAGGATGAAACCGGGAGAGGAAGAGGAAGCAAAAGGAAGGTGTCAATTTTACAAGTACAAAGAAACAAGGTCTGCGTCAGTACATAAACAAATTTTCTGATGTGCAATAAGACCGTAAGAGAACCCGGCGACTATTCATAGACATAACCAGCAATTGAAGCCTTGTGAAAAATAATAATCCTCAGTGTTTCAACACATCCGAAAAGGAGAAACAACCTTACAATGGTTTTGATTTTAGCCAAATTGACTGTATTGATGGAAAAAAACATATTTTTACAGCTTCTCAAAGAAGAAAATGGACTAAGCTACTTATCGACAGTGTCGGGGGTGTAAGAAAAACATTGATTCAAATTAAATATTGGCTTCAAGCATCCATCATTGCTCTCAAGTTAATTATCAGGTACAGGAGCACAGCAACAAAGGGGCAAAGGCAGAGGTTTGTATTTTGCAGCGTTTGAATTTCCCCGACCTGAGCATTGCATATTAGAGTTGTTTTAAGTCGTATCTTTCACATTACCATTGTATTTTAAAACTTACCTAACTAATAATAATACAACGGCAATAATCAGAGTCACATTCATAATAGAAAGATTATGTGAGTATGTTTTTAAGTGCTTTGCATGATAATTTAAGAAGATCTGTAATATAGGGAACACTGATGATGATTTCAGAATATATTGTTATATTGTCATAAAATAATTAGAAAACTAGAAAAATCTGAATTTACTTTGGTAAGAAGTGCAATGTGTCGTTTTAACATTTAGTTTTGCTTTGTTCTCCGACACAAGAACACATCCAAGCAAAAGCTTTTGACGTGATCGCTAAACAAGTGAGAACCAATTAAGAAATGGAACAACTGCAGACATAAAATAAAAAGTAAAAAATAAAATAATCTTTTCTATAGCTACCAGTAGACGGCTTCATGCACTAACAGCGTGGATGACCTTTTCCAGACGGAAGAAAAATGAATAAAAATGTCTTATTTTAATATTCATCTGCAAACAGATATCTCCTTATAACCTTTAGATAGGAGACAATCAACTTGTGCATCCCAAAGGTGAGACTCTGCTACTGTCCCTACCTGCTCTTCCCTGGTCGTTCTGCAGGTTGGTGTAAGGTCCAGCATTGTGCAGATGGGAGAACAAGGCAGGACGAGTTCTGGTGCAAAAGAAGAGAATAGAAGTCGAACTAAAATAAAATAGAGAAATTGCAGAATTTGAGGGATAAAGTCACATTATGCAGAAGCAGCGACTCTACCCTCAGTGCTGAAGCTGCCATATCAACTCATTGATGAAGGCAGTCAAGCAACATTATAGGATAAATGCCGTCAAGGTCGTGTCCAGGATTAACAGAACTGCAATCAGTCTTGAGCACTTCTTTCTAAAAGCAGTACAACTGAAAAGGTGCCATCTCTGCTGTTGTATGTAGCAATATATCAAAGATATATTTTCTAAAGCCTTAGTTCAAAATAAGTACTTGAAGACATCCTGGTCTGTTGGGGATTGGTTACATTTGCAGAAGCGTACGAAGGGTATGGAGTTCAGATTGATTTTACGTCTCCTTAATGGGTGATGAAGCAATATTTCAATAGTCTGAAAGTCTATGAGCTGAAATGGGCGTTTTTACTTCTTTCCCTGAAGATGGATTTTCTTATTGGCCACTTGTTACTTGACATCTGGTCTGCGAGGACCAGGCAGTGACATAATAAGTCTGGAGGTTGACAATGATAAATCCCTGCTCTGATTTAATGTACAAATAGCTGTGTTGTGGATTGTAAGATACCTTGTGATTTAGTTTATTCTTTCCAATTGGATAAATGTGCCTTTGCTTCATTACACTGGAATCAAGACAGAGAATTTGAATCTATTTATTCAAAAAGTGCCACTGGAAGTAATTTGAATATATTCAGTGAACTGGGTGTTTAATTTGTGCTCTTATGCTGTGCATCTTAATTTGTTATGTTGTTGGCACCAGGTGTCAATCAAGTGTCATTGATAAACAGATCCACACTGTGGCAAATGTTAAAATGCAGTGAGAGCCACATGCTCAGTGGGAGAAATCCATGTGCAAGTCCTGGAGGCGCATTTCTTTTGGCAAACGAAGTCTCAGAAACGTGGGATGATTAAACTGAAAGTAAAAGTTGTGGCGAGTTCAAACAACGCAACTTGAGTTCAAACGTACTGTGGCTGTAACCACAAGAGGAAAGTTTGTGAAATATATCTTGACTAGAGTTAGATGAAGAGACAATTCTCATACCTGGTACATGAATTTTGAGACGTCTCAAACGTACAAGATGCGACGATAAGCCAACTTCTGTTATGATTTGTTAATTACACTGGACTCGTAACAGATGCATTGGAGGTTTGAACTGAAACTTACACTTTTGATGCAGCAACGGAGGCACCAGCCAATCAAATGGTGTTCAAACAGTGATTGTTGTCTTTATGATGATTGCGTCAGCACCATGAGTCGGACACACTCACCGTCAAGCATTAACGCAACTCATTCCAGCGTCAGAGGTGCTGTCCGGTCTTTTATCTTTACCTCAAAGATTCAGGCGACCTGATTCTCGTCTTCTGGGTGTTTTGCAGGTTGGGTTTGGAGTTAGAGCTTGAGGACACCTTTCCGAAACTCCTGCACATCGACACACCCTCCCGCACTCTCAGGTCTCCATCTTCCATCCACCTCACTGTACCACCTGCCCGCTTGACCACCATGGGATCCTAGAGCCTTCTACCGGTCTGCTCCCCGCCCTCCTCCCCTCCCTCCCACCCTCCTCCCCTCCCTCCCACCAGACATCCATAACATTGACTCTCTCTCCATTTTCAAATACCTACATGTTCTATTCACTGTTCATTTTATTGATCTTTTTGATGCATTGTTTATGGTTCTGTTGTTGTCCCTGCCTTGTGACCTTGAGTGCTGTGAAAGGCGCCTATAAATAAACAGAATTTTTATTATTACACTTTCAATGATGTACCACTTTGCCATTGTCTTTGAAATTTGGCCTCTGCTGCTAAGCACGTTCAGCGTGTCCTTCTCCAGTGTGCTTTTACACTTTTACATGTGTAGTCTGGTCAAACTCGCAGTTTACAGGCCATCACATGGTGAGGCTTGCCTGAATAAACCAAGGAACGGAAACTTGGTACACGATAATGCAAGTCAAGGTGAAATGTGCTTGATCTGTAGTAAACAACTTCTTTAAAGCTGGACAGATGGATGAAGTATTCGCCCTGAGGGGAAACACAGTGGAGGAGAGAAGTTGTTGGAGCATCTGCTCGTTGTCAATCTGTGTTTTTGAATTGATTTAACCCTGCATTTATTTATTTAAGCAATCAGGCTGAACATTTAGAGATACAGCTAGAAAGCAGCTGACTGGTATAATCCAACAGTAAAACCTGCTAATGTCATGGAGCAATGAGGCAGTGAAATATCACTTGAATACCATCCTCAAATGTATTAAGTTTTCATGCAGCAGAGACAGCGCTGGTCTGCATTTTTAAACAACTTAGTCCGAAAGCAATACAAAGAGATAAATGGCTTAAATTTCCCTCAATATTAATATGTGATAATAATGACTAATGTATTCAGGAAGCCTACAGGGCAGAGCTTGTGAACACTTATAAATATAAATACATGGCTGATTCTACGATATCAAATCCATTTTTAAGAGCTGCATTAAATTTGTACACATTTCCAAAGGCAGTGATGTGATTCTCTGTAAATTGCAAAGAGAACGTAAAATAAAAGGATCTTTTAATCTGTGTTGATCTGCCGAGATTTAGAGCGACAAACAACTGGCACACAGAGAGATGCTACTCTCCAATAAGCCTGCAGGTCAGACAAGTCACCGGGGAAACAGTCATCACACTCTCCAGGACAGGTCCCAATGGAAACCAAAAACAATAGCATTTACAACAACAACATGAAAACAGTATGCAGTTGCAGTCAGTGTGCAAAGGGTAAGACTTCAAATTATTCCTCAAGAGGAAACGATTTTGGCAAGAAAGCCCTTCCTCTAACCTTTTCCCTTCCCTACCACCCCCTCATGTTGTTAATGATGTTGCCACCAGGAATTATAAATACACAGCAAACTGAATGTTGCAGTAAATGTCATTGCAGTTTCTCTTATTATGTATTAATATTCATAATACCATTATGGTATATAAAGTAAATCATATCAGGTTGTATATAGCAAACATACACAGGGGTGCTATGAAGTTATAGTTAAATTTAGGCATTTGGAACATTTCCAGTAAAAAAAAAAGAAAGAATGAAACCCATTTAACAATGAGTAATAATCATGTAAATTAGGCAACAAACTTTCTGTGCACTGCAGCTGCTACGGACTCTTCTTCTGTATTTTCCATTAACACAGAAATGAATTTGTTTCCACCTTCGGTCCCTCGAGGGTTTGTCAAACAGCCCTCTCATAAACTCTCATAAACTCTCATAAACTCTCATAAACTCTCATAAACTCTCATGACATAGTCGGGGAAAACTCGCCATTCATCCCTTTTTCCTTTTATCACCGCACATATAACTTAACCATGCTTCTTCCTTGTTTGTTTCAACCATAGAGTCTTTGAGCTGTTGCTTTGAAACACACATTATCCGCGTTGTTTTCAAGTTTAAGTTCTCGAACAGTCGTAATTAAGTAAAATCAGACAGGTATAGTCACGTTTAATCAATATTTTTGGAGAGATGATATTCTTACTTTCTTTGGCGCTCTTAAAATGACCTTAAATGACATGTGCTTCAGGAACAAAAGGAGGAGGAGCCTTAACACTTCCTGTATTTATATCCTGCGTGACATCAGCATTGATGTCACAGGGAGCAGCCAAGTAGTGAGGGCAGGGGTGGTGGGTTTTGGGGACTGTTATTTTATGTACAGTATGTTGAGTAAAACAAAGCAGTAAATTATGGCTAATGCATAAAGATCAATTTTATTCTGGTAAGCTGACTCAACTGTTAAATTGTTTCTGACTCTGCCTCAAACAATTTGAAGGCCACTCTGCTCAGACTTCCCTCAGAAGGGAAGTTGGATTGGGGTTGTGTCTTCTACAATGGGAGTATAAGAGATAGAAAAATAAACAGAGCCATAACCTTTGTGTTGTTGTTATTGCACAAGGGTGGCTGTGGCTCAGGGGGTAGAGAGGGTCGCCCACGATGCTTTGATCGCTGGCTCCTCCACTTAATGAACCTGGCTGGTCCAACGGTGCAATTTGTGTGGTAGAGAAAAATACTGTATATAGAAGGGAACTTCTGCTGTAAAGCCCTTTGGTTGAAAACACTGGATAAATGCAGTACATTTACGAGCTCTACTCATAATCCCATAGTTTTGCTTTCCTTTATAGTATTCCATAATATATTAAATATATATATTAACAGTACAGTCTAGACTCATGTTCAATTTTAGTAGATGTAAACACTATAATGTGAACCTGCTGTGCATATAATCAACGAGTCAAGAGCTCAAATAGGTTCCTCACACACAAATTGATGATACATTTCTTCTTTTATTCAGCTGAAATGAAGTGTGAGCGCTCAGTGTGTTAATCTGCAGTCACACTTCACAATTTACACTTATTAAAAGTTCTAATTAACTTGAACCCTTTATGCTTTTGATGTTAAATTCTAGCCTCCCCAGATGTGTCACTTTTTTGGGGGCTGATGACAGCGTGTTGTTGTTGTTGACGACCATGTTTTTTCCATTCTCCCTCTGACAGGGTTTCACTGCTAAATATTCACAGTGCTGACATATGCAGGACCTGTCAGGCTGTGTTCGTTTCGACACGGCAAAAGAAAAGGGACAGAGTTTAACTTCCCACAACCATGTGCACTTTGAAGAGAGGATATAATTCCGCTCTCTATCTCTACATCTTCCAAAGTTCCTATTTATGAATCGGAAGAATACATTTTAGCTGCATAATGAGTTGAAAGTTGTTACTCAAACGGAAGAGACGCTGAATTCATTACAGTTCACAGAGCTGATCTCCTCTATGTGGATGTTTCACTTTCTCTGCTTTGTCAATGTATGGAATCTGTAACAGGCCACAAATGAGAGAGAGCAGATTTCTATCAGAAAGAGGGCGTGTGACCTTTTGAGATATAACAAATGACATAATGTCTCAATATAGAGTGACCATCGGAGCAGGTAGGGATGAGAGAAATAGCCCAACAATAACAAATAGACTCTAGTGGCAGCAATTCTCACAGCACCACTAGAAAAACTAGTACATACTTCAAAAGCATATCCTTTTAACCTACATTATCGCATATCAAAGACAACTTTAATGCACAATTTAGGAGGTGACTATTGCTCCTCCAGACTTAAAAGGGCCATTTCATTTGAAGACTAGGCCTCACTGAGAAACCGCCCCTCGGAGTGCATTCACCCTGATGAGAAGATGAGAGAATGATTATAATAATGACAGCGCGGCGCAGAGCAGCCGGATAAAAGGACAGAATTTGACATCCTCGTTTTCGAAAATACACTCTGAGAAAAACTAAATCAGCAGTCTGTGGTTTAAAGAAGTCGCCTTCCATCGCTAAATATTCGATGTTAGTCCAATTGAGGGTGTTTGTTAATTCAGGAAAAAGCTTTTGTCCTCAGTGCGTCACTGCACTTTAAGTCTGAACCAATCGATTGATGATTGATCAGACTGGACCACCTCAAAGGTTCATCCAGAAATGTGTTTTCAGTACGTGTTTTTGCTGAAAATAGTAAAATAACAATGATATAGCTTGATTAACATGATTAACTGACACAGGGTATATTAAGTATATTTTCTATAATAGAGGAACTGGGGTAACAGCTTCCCTTAATTGAATAGTAGTGATGCTCCACTTGCTCCACTGCTCAGACGCCCGTGCTTCAGTGGCTCTGTCACAGGTGAAGAGTGCACTTTCTTGTTCTACTCGTGTAGGAGTCGTGGTCTTTTGGTTAAATATTGACTCAGGGTGATAACAGTTGGTAAAAATAAAGTGCTCAAAGTCTTTCATGTTCATGGTGATGGTCCTTTGCGCTGCTGCACAAATGTTTGTATCTGTAACCCAAAGGCGACGACAGCTAGGTAACCCGCCCGCCGCCTTCTGTCTATTTTCAGCCGCACTTTTTGAAAATGTCCCGATAACGGGGCTGCTGGGAGGATATCAGCTATTCCATCCAGAGAACTCATGAGGGAGCGTAGATATAAATTGAAAATAAAAGGTCCAAAGGAAAGCGGAGATGACAGACAAGAGTGTGTGAAGGGGGGGGGGGGGCACATAGGTCTTTCACGCAGTTACAGAAATATGACTGAGGCCAATTTTGTTAGTGTCAGATTTTGGCAAGACGGATCTTCTCTGATCCCTCGGGAACTGCGTGAGGTGGAAGATGGAGCTCTCACCTGTCCTCGAGAGAAAGTGTTCACATTTCATTTTCACAATAATGTGACTTTAGGCTACGTATTCAGTCCAGCCTACAAGGTTTTTCATGACTTTTCATGAGAATATAATGTAAGCTGACTTGTCTAAATAGCACTGACCCCTCAGTTAGTTTTGGCTGCAGTAGTGTCTCAGGCCCATTTACAGATCCAGGGCTGTGTGGAGACTACTTTTTATTTTTCAGCGCAGACACAGAATGGACAGCTATTGTCTATTGGATTAGAATCGCTGACAATACATCTCATGTTTGATAAAGTTTCTGCAGAGTTCAGGGACAAAGCAGAACCTTGAATTGTACCGCAGAAGTATTTCACTTTGGAGTTCTTGCTGCGATGGAAATATGAACACCTATCACACAATGACACAAGCTTTTGGCATATTCAAACATTTTCACCACCACTCATTAAAACTGATTTGAATATTTTACTTCCTTTCTTTTTTGCATTTCACTCTGCGCTTGGCCACTAATTGGACTGGCGATAAATACCACAATTTAGAGCTAATCTGGACACGTAATTGGCCGACACTCTGTGCTCAATGCTCCATTTGCCCATAAAAGGAAATATAAATGAAAGGTAGAGCAATGGCACAAAAATGGAAAAAAATAAGAAACAGAGAGGACAGCGTGAGATATGTGATGTGATGTTAGAAAGTACTTTCGCAGGAGAAGTGGAGCGTTTTGGCAAAGAAGCTTCTCCGTCTTACTTGGTAGTTTGCTTCAGGCCAATAAATTAGCTCTGGTCAGTTCTCTGATTGGGGTTTTCACAGACCTACACAGAGAGATCTGGTTAAATCAAAGCCAAGTGATACATCCAGACCAAACAAAGATGGCTCCTCCAGCATTCAGTGGCGCCCATCCTTTCTATCACCATATGCGCCGCATTACTGCTCTTTGTCAAGGACGTGTCTGGCCGACTGCCTCCTTCAGCCCAGTGAAGTCCTGTCGCCGCCTGCCAAATACACAATTGGACAACAAGAGATGGCAAATGGCCACTGACAAATGACAGTCTCAAACACATGCTATGTAAGATTGGTGGCTTTCAGCCTCAAATAGGGCGAATAATGGCACCATCACATTTTTTCACGTCTTGCAATCCTTTCGACAATTCGACCGTGTGGGACTGTGGAGTAAATAATACATGTACTGTAGTTGAGCACAACTTATAATCCCCCGGAAGAAAAGCATCTGATTGACACCATTTAACTGGAAAGCCATCACGGCCCAATGCAGATCAGACAGATGTGGGTGGATTTTCTGTCAGATACTGTGTTTATTCTTTAGCTAATTACAGTCACGGACAAAACATTTCGCCACTGACGTGTGGGCTGCTGCTTGTCTGCCTGGTAATAAGACTCTGTCATTCTGTCATTCACTGTATTCAGCACTCAGTGTGTCTCTCCTCTCGGGTTGCGTGTCTTATTGGTCTGTAACCAATGCACGGGAATAGCTTTTTGTCTGTAGCCGGTCGTCCTCGACATTGACTAATTAGATCAACTGAACTTTTATGTAAAGAAAAAAGTCACAAATAATTCATTGTCTACACAGCAAAAGCAAAAAAAAAAAAAAGCTAATTTACTGCAATGTAAATAATTCAGTGTCAGTGGGGATGATAATGACATCTGAGTTCAAAAGGGCCAAATGCTCTTCCTCGGTCGGGGCTGCGGCTCTGAGGTTGGTAGAGTTGACTGTACTCAGCAGGGAGGTGGGGGGGGGGGCAGAGTGACAGACATGTGAAGACCCAAAATATCACCACAAAGAAGAGAGAAAATGAGCCAATTAGAGACTAGCTGCCCAAAGCCCCATGACCGCCAATCAAATAGTAGTTTACAGGTTATTCAAAGTTCAGAGGAACTCCTGGAGGTGACAGAATTTGTCTGAAAGGCTTCTGGTCTCCAGTGGCCTGTACTTGTTCGCTCCGGGGGTGAAAATGGCATTTATAACTGAGACTGGAATCTCTCCTGCTAGTGTCTATGAGTGAGAAATCTGTGGAGCTGATACACTCCTCAGTGTTCATTATCCAGTCAGCACCACCGCCCAGACTGGGTCAGGGCACAGGCTTAAATATAGACACGTTTAATGTGATGCTCGGAAATAGAGAAACTCTTCCCCGTGTCCCAATGGTGGCTTGAAAGAAAGTTTGTTATTATAGTGACATTTGAGCATCCACATTGTTCAGTTGAGTTTATCATCAAAAAGTATTCACATCTAAATATTATACATAACTGCCAACTGGGAATGAATAACAGCAGAGTTTCAACCATTCAAGAAAGATGGATTTTATATTGATTCCCCTGCAGGTATTGCTTTATTTCTTCAGTTCAATGTTTTTTGTGGTTTGGACATTAAACAGATTTACACTTTCAGCTAAAACCAACAGGGCATGAATTAGAAAGTGAGCATCCAAACAAGCGTTTAAGGATTGAGATGCATTGCGGCCACAACTTTGCCAAATATAAATGTTTATTGCTTTTCAAAATGCATTATAAAGATGAGGGAAAACAAACTGTCGTGCTGCAGGCAAAATCATCTACCATTAGTTATGAGACACACAGCTGGAGAACAAATGACAACAGATGTTCATTGTCATCGTAGACAAGCTCATATTCATATGAGTGAAAACGAGGGAAGTGAGCAAACGCAGACACAGCTTGTGAATACTTGTTTTTTATGGCCATTGTCTATTCAAAATAGATTAATCGCTTCTGAAAAGAGTTTGGACACACTGCACAAATTTCATGATTCTGACATTAGAACATCTAACACATTGAAAATGTCCTGATCTTGGAGCAGAAGCTGCTTATAACTGAATTCATTCTGTCAACTTATTGAAGTTTCATTGTGACATGTCGCAGCCTCCAGTTATTTCACCAAAAAGGCAGCAGTTGTTGTCAAGTCAGTCTTCTGCTGCCTTCTGAAAAAGTTTGGATGACTGACATTCTGCAGTAACTTTTAAAATCCTATCAAACTAGAATTACCACACTGCTGTTTTTTGTGCCTTCACCCAACAAGTGCAATTTCGGGCACATCATCAGTTGATCTCTGAGTCTTTTTGTACCAAATTTGAACATGTTCCCTTAAGCTGATCTTAAAAGAAAATCACATTCATGAAAAATGTGAACATTCTTTGTGAGGCCACCTTTACCACTGACTACAAAAATCTAATAAATGAATCCTTGACTCCAAGAGAATGTTCGTGCCAAATGTGAAATGATTCCTTGATGGCGTGACAGAGAAATATCTGATATGTGATATCGCTTCACGGGAATTTGGACGGACGGACCAACAACCCCAAAACATAACGGAGGCTGCAATGTATTTTACTGCAGTTTCAACCCAGTGAAGAAAAGCAGAGCCTATTGTCGTGTTAAATACAGTTTAATAGTGTATGTGTGTAGTGAATGAATATTCTCAATGCTGATACAACTTACAATACATATATACCACTATAAAGGATTCATTATAAGCCATTTTGTTATGGTCTACAAATGCTGACCACAGAATTTTGACTTTGTGACCTCAGGTTTTTTATTTTAACACAGCAAACAAAACATAAGGTTAGTCATTGGCATGAGAATATATTTAGTTGTTCACTCACTCACTAAAAGGTTGGAAGTCGACACTGTGACCCGAGTGTGTCAGGCACCGCAGGGATCAGGTTCAGGGGTTGAGTTCAGTCACGTGGACGGGGCGATCTACTTTGTTTTTCTCACTGCACGTGCCTGTAACCGGTGAAGGGTCAGGTTCATACGCTAAAAATAGAACGTCTGTCTGGTTCAGGTTGCACTTGATTAGTTCTCTCTCCAACTTGGTTGGGTTTGGATGGAAAATTGCAGCCTGAGCCACACTCACACAGTTTAAAGGTTTAAATTCTTTCTTTAAGCGTGGAGGTGCATGGGGGCTCCCATTTGTTTAGATTTGGAAAGAACATAAAACTTCTGTGTGTGTGTTTGATTTAGTTTGTGTGCGGTAGAAATCTGTTTTTTTAATTATGTCTAAATTAAGTCTTTTCATGCCTCCTCATACTCAGATTCAAAGCGTTTCTCTATCTGTCAGAGGCAGAGGATGTTGGCGTTGGACCTTTGCCCTACAGACTACTCTATGTTAATTTCATGCGTGTTACACCCATGCCAGAGAAAACCGAGCGGAGGACGAGGGGGAAAAGTAGATCCAATGCATCAACCTCTTCACACTGCATCACGCAGTCAATTTTGTTCAGCCACTTCCACCTCCCATCCTTCACTCCCTCTCCGAGCAAGCATTTCATTAGGAGCTGAAGTCCAATTCATTTTTTTGGAGGCGACGCTGATTTCTTTCTCCTCACCGCTGAGTGACTGCTGCTGCACATTTAATAATTCATGAAATGCAGAAGTTATCGTCAAAATGAAATAGTTTATATCTGTTCTGTGAGTTCCACACACATTTTTGGGCCGTGTGAAGTTAACCGCTTCATTTCCTTTTTTACAACGTGTGACCGTTGTGGATTGAGACGGAAAGCATCACTTTGATCAGCTACATTCAGATTTACCTTGTGACTAATCGGTATTTTGAAAAAGTTACAATCAGTATTAAGTAGTCCATAAATAGCCGCTGCATGATCTTTGATGCACACGATATGGTTTCAGAGCCACACAGAATATGTTACATAAACTCTGAATATATTGCACACACTCAGCAGAGATAGAAATATGCTTCGCTGAATAAAAGCCTTTGATAAGTTCTCAACCAAAAATAACATTCTTAGCAGAAGGCAGCACGCTCTCCTAGAAAACTAGAATTACTGCCTCATGGTTATACACCTCTGCCACGCTGTCAAGTTGCAGTTTACACCCGTGTCTGACCACGCTTGTATAACTTTCAGTACGTAAAGAGGACTTTGAAGAGATTTTAGAAAAGCTATTAAGTGTAGTTTTTGATTTAAAGCGACAGATTCTCAAATGTGGATCCTTAATATAGAAGCTCATAAGATTTACAGGCCACACATTTTGAAAGTGGGCAACCTTGATTGGGTCACCAATTCAGTATCAAACCAAATGTGAAATATTGTCACTATTCTGTTCCTGTTCCTGCCTTTAGGGTTTTACAGAACATTATATCACAGGAGAGTTGACGTTTGACCTATTGGGTATAAAATGTCTCCACTTTTTCATTTTTATCGTGTTAGGAAACTTTACCACAAGTGGCGTAACAATTGTTGACTTATGGCAAAAATGTGTCCCACTGACATTTGACCTTTTGCTACCGAAATAGAATCTTTTCATCCTCGAGACCAAGTGAACGCTTTGACTTGTCAGGTAATATTAATGACGCCTCGTGAGTCATGCTAATGAGTCAGTTTGCACAAAGCTTAACTACACTCAACTAAAAAACTATACTATTGTGCCTTTGTCATTGTGTCATGTATTAACCAGAAACTAGTAAACCCATAAGCTGTTTAGTTACAGCTGTGTTTGGACAGATCAAAGCATGTACCGTGAGAAAAGGTCTTTTCAGTCGGCAACATTTGTCTCTCAGGGTGAATCTCATTCCTCTTCCTGCTTGACCTGGAAATCGATAAGACCCACTGGCGGTGAGGTGATTCCTCCGACGCTACTCAGCGGAGAGAAAGGAGAAGAGCCGGTTAATGAGAGAGATGAGACGGACCTGAAGACGTCCTGAGGTTAATGTACTCATAATCACTATGCTTTATACTGGATGATTCTTTTTTCTTCAGAAATATTACACATGAATGCAAAAATGTGCTTTGTTTCTGTGGGAATCTTGCTCAGTTCTGTTGTTCAGTACTTTAATTTATCTCCTTTTCATCAGTCTTGTCTTACAGTTTGCCCTCGGACCTGTTTCCCTTTAAAATACTTTTTTTTGTTTTGTAATGAGCTGTGGAAGAGTTGCTTGAGCAAAACATGATGCATTATTAATCCCAGCTATGGAACACTTAAGTTGTTAATGGCCGGGAAGCTCCGTGATACATTCCAGTTGTAGATCACAGGCAAAGAGGATGCAAAAGACCAGTGAGGGCCTTGTCAAGAGTAAAGCTGGCAGATGGGAGTTTATGATTGAACATTATTCCAAAGCACCAGGACCACATAAAAGCATTATCTACAAGCTTGGCAGATGTCTTTACCTGGATTGATTCCAACATAGAGAGAGAAACATATCTGCTTTATTAGCCTGTTGTTCACTGTTTGCAAAGAGGAGCAAAATACGAAGAGAAGAGGTTAATCTTGTTTACATCTCAGATATCAGACACTGTTATTATGCCGAAGAAGGTTGTGAATTAAAAATTACTTTTGTAGAAATGTTTTCTGATGAAATTAGAAGGTAAGTCGGTGAAAATGAGAAGTGACAGGGAGCGGTGAGAAAGTGTTATGCAGTGATAAAAATACTAAGAATATATGCTAAAACCATTCAATTATCTAACATCACCAGATTTATATGCATACACATGTGTATTTCAAGGCACATATAGTATGCAATTTACAAATGAGACCCACACAGTAAGCAACCAATAAATTGCACTTTGCAGCCTGTCTACACTGATAATTCACAACTTCTACAACTCTATAAATCCAATAGTCCCGCTCGTCTTTTACAATTAACAGCAGGAGGCAGCAGCAGTAAAGGCAGAGACACATAAACAACTCCACAGAAGCTGCAGTCGAAAAAAAAGGCTGCGTCGCTAAGCAACACAGGCGCGCTCACCTCTGTAATGACCAGTCACTTGCTGCACACACCTGCCTGTGTGTCACTCTGCGAGTCTTGTACAACAAGAAGTCACCTATGATCAATCAGAACCAGGTTCATTCAGCCTCTCTGGACTCACTGCTGAGTCAATGTTTCAAACATTGAACTGAAGGAGCTCGTTAAACGGCAGAAAGGCGGCACTCAACTCACTAAAGGATTCTACCATCGGTACTTATGGTTAAGCGTGCACTGTGATCATGAAGCAAGGCAGGTGTGACTTGGGATTCATGTTGATGCTCTTATCATGTGATGTCTTCTCAAAGGGGTAAATCATAAGTTCATCACTTTTACTCTGAAACTATTTAAAACTAGTAAAATACTAGTTGATTTAAAATATTTCCCGAAAAGTGCCAGTATCAACTAAAATGACTGTTGTAAATTATATAAATTATTATTTGGTTTAAGGCACTAATCAAGTTAAACAGGGGGATAGTCATGAATCTGGAGATGGTCGAGCTCAAATATCACCTTGGACTCAAATTCAAAATAGCCCGTTTCAATATCTTCTTCCGGATCAATGAATAAATGTTGTTATACAATGGAGAGGAGTATTTCATTGGTGCATCTATTGCAAGTCACTGGATGACAGTAGAAGATATTTTTCACCATCCAACTCAGACTATCGTCCCCCTGGATTCAACAAAGTTTTCTGTCGACAGCACCATGCAGGGAGCTGTGGTGCTACCAATGCAGTATAGCAATACTAAAACTAAAATATAGTTTGGGACAGTTATTGATATCCAATAGTCTGCTGAGCATTCACCATTAACCGCTCAACAAATTAAAATTCTCTCAGCTTCCCCAAAGCCAGAAAAAGGAAAAAGGTAAACAAACAAATGTCAGGGAGGAGCTGATAATGCCAGAGGTCAAAGGGCATTCTGATACCATACGAGTCCCCCTGGAGGCAGAATGTGGACGTTCCAGTGGATACTTGACCGAGACTCCAGAGAAATGTGTTCTCCACAAATAAAAGAAAAGCATGCGTTCAATAGTTCAAATATACTCCTCATTACTGAAGCCACCATTCATGTCCGATTTTATTGTGGATCATTACAGAGTTGTAGTATTTTGCTAAAGTTGTCAGTTTTGAAGGACACAGTTGTGTGTTTGGACATTATTTCCAAGTGTGTTTGCTGTAAAACTCAGTATTTATACGAGGAAGGTATTATATTACTTCTTTATTTTTAAGTCCTTTTGAAGTTACTTGTGCACATTTTCCCTGAGAGTTTATGTTTTTATAGTGCAACCTGAGATTCAGGTGGAAGATGGTGACGTTAGAAGCTAAAACAACTAAAAGCAACAAAAAAAAGCTTTCAACTGCAGAAGGTTCAGACGAGCCTTCAAAGAGTGACTCCCTGAACCTTTGCGGATAAATAAGAAGAATCGTGAGACACAGACACTGAGAAACACTTTCAAGTTTAAAACGTGAACCTTTCGTGTGATTTCTGCCGAACAACGCGATCACACACGCGATGACAGAAGTACTTAGAGCAGGTGGAAACACACAAAAACAAGTCGCTGCAGTGGCAGTGAGATGTATTATTAGAGTACTTTCATGTATGCACTTGTACATAAAGTGACATTGAGCGTCTCTGAGAACAGATGTCGTGCTCCAGTCAGGTCTGTGGCAGTCAGAAATTCCAGACACCTCCCAGGTTACATCTGGGGATTGTTATGGGCTGTTTCCCCCACTCACTCCCAACCCCGCTGATTTATGTCCCTGTCATGACGTCATGTGGTCGCGGTGAACGGATCAAAAATCCAGATAATTAAACTTAAGACCCGCAGGTGCAGCTCAAAAAAATCAACCCCCCCCTCGAGGCTCTATTTAGGCTGAGCGCAGCACGGGTCCCGATCCAGACTGGAAACAACTGCAAACGGCTCCAGCGGGGACTGAGCCCAATGACCATTAAGGTCACACTAATACTGGAATCGATTGGAGCAGCATGCAGGTATAATGGCTGCTCTGTGGGCCTCAAATAGCTCAGCGGCTGATTAACTATAAACAGGTGCAAAATGGCGACGGAGCGAGAGTTTATGTTGTAAAATAAATGGGGACGGTTACAACTTCTCAAGTCATAAATTTAAGTATTGTAAAGGAGGTGGGATACTGCGGTTATTGTTTCTGGGAGCATTTTAACTTGTCTTGGCTGAGTAAAAGCAAAAAAAAATAAAATGCCACCAGCTGAATTTGTTAGTAGTAAGTAAAACGTGCTGCTGAGGGATTTGGGCCGTGCAGCGGATCTGCATTTTCTCCAGCTGATTACATAGATTTTATGGGATGTGGGGAGCTGCCGAAGTTTTGATGGAGGCAAAATCGAAGCACAATGAACAAAGAGGACGACTGAAAGTTCTACAAATTCAGCCTGCGTGTCACCGGTGACTCGCACCAGCTAGTCCTGCTACAGCTGCAGCATGTTGATGTATTGTCTGGTGGTGCATTATTGATCTTTTGGAAAGAGCACAGTGCTGCTGTGGGAGCTCAGGATATTAAGATTTAAACTTTGCTGCCTGCAACTTTTGTGTGAACCGTCGCCTTCACGTCAGTTGGAATTCTTCTCTCTGCAAGACAGATCACACGGTGAGAGAAAAGTGTGCGTATAGGGAATCTGACAAAAACAATTTGCAGAAGGTTGAAGCATTAAACATGAGTCTAGAAACAGGCAATTTGTTCGAATTCATTCCTAAACAATGAATGTACCGTCCTCCGACAACTCGAACCAGGCTGAAATTTAAAGAATGGATAGAAAATGGTAAATAATTAAAGATAAGACAGCTCAAAAAGTACTTTTCTAAAAGTCCAAACCATCATGTCTTTTTTACATTGTTTTTAAGCACAATTGCTTAAATTGCTTTGTTTTAGTGACATACATGTCTACAAGTATTATTAACAAACACTATTTCATTATTTTGCACCCAGTCCTTTCCATGGTATAGATTTCGCACACTCTCCACATTATTATAAGGCAACTGTGATTAAAAAGCTGGGCCCAGAGTGCTTGAAAGGGTGGCACCGTATTAAGATGAAGAACACTATAAACATCGATGGCGTTCATCGTGCTGCAAAGCTTTTAAGATGGTAAATAGCCGCGCGTGCAGGCCTGACAGTCAACCAGCAGATTGACCCCCGACTCCTGCACTAATCAGAATGGATCTGTAAAACCACACTCTGCCCGCACAGTGATTGGATGAGATTTAGAAGAGCTGCTGTTGTTTCCCTGAAGGATTCCAGTATGGGTGATTTACGAGGTTCCACCTATGGACTCTATCGCTTCTTTTTTGTTCAATAAAGACTCAGAAGTATCATTGGCAGTAAATTAAAATGCTGCTAGTTACTTAGAAAGAACAAGGGACCGTGTGCTCAAGCCAACATGAATTTATCATTTCACATATTCCTCATGATTGCACCGTTGACCACAGTTACTCGGCGGTTGGTGCTGATCGATGGACTATACTTCACAAATATTACGCTCATATTCAGGCTCATAACTTTAATTTGGATTCTTATTTGAAAATGTTCAGATGCTCTTATGTTCAGAAAACACATCACCTTCCTCAAACTGTCCATTGCTGCAGCTCCTCCATTCAGCCTCTGTCTGAAATACTTGGTTTGAGCTCCTCTCTCTTTCAGGCCCCAGTCTGCTCTGATTGGCTGACTAGCCGCGAGGTGGTCACTATGCAAATGTGGGGTAATTGTGATTATGATGGTGATGATGTGGAAATATTGGCAAGTCTACCTATGATGAGCTCCCTCTACCACAGACTTTGGGCTTTTTAACTTTGCAGATTTTTTTCATACACAAAAAAAACAATATAACAAAAGAAACAAAAGAAAATCTCTCCCTTAAGAGTTGTTGAAACTGCAGCCTATAGTCCTCTGGATGTACTAACCGTCTATACATGTGAATACAATACATAAGGGTCAGTTTATGACTTATAATGAGAAGGTTAAAGCAGGTGAAACGGAGGCAGGAAAGGTGGACGCTTTATTAGTTGGCATTCCACTGAAATCTGCATGACAGTGAGTCAATGCAATGACCCCGTCTTATTGAGTCAGACACTGAACTGGGACAAAGACAGAAACACAAAGTAGCTGAGATACATGGGTTGCATAAGGTATAGAGAGCATTACAGTTTCCAGAGGCTCAGCCACAGTTTATTCCTGTCAAAAGGTTTTCGAGTCGCACACGTCGACTTCTCTCCCCAGTATTTTTGCACGAGGCGTAATTAGGCAGTTGGGACGGGGATAATGAGCAAGGGTTTGGTGAGTCGAGTGTAATGATGTCGGAATAATTTACGCGATTTGCACAAAGTCCTTTCATTGTGTAGCATAAAAATGTAGAGCTAACGCGTGAAGCACAATCATCGCACTAAATAACGGAGGATTCAAAGGGCAGAGCTGCCTACACGATTCCATTCATGCTTTTTTGCCAATTAGAGCGTCTGTAAATTTCTTTTAACTTCATCTTCACTTTCAGGTCATATAAAGGTGTTTAATTAATTTTCAACATCATTTTTCAGAGTGATGTCACGACACCACACGATTAAATCCAAGGTGTCATTTCAAAGCAGACTGGTAACTTATTTGTGATGGTTTTATCTCCTCAAACTGTGGTAATTAATGTTCATATGACTCAAATTAGAAATCCACTGAGGTTTCCTTTGAGAAGTCATTGGAACATATCGAAAGAGAGAAGGGACCACAGGCCTGTCCATCACATTGATTTAACAACTTTGTAGGCTTGGTTTGATTTGGGAGAAGTTGGTGCATCATCAAAAACAAATTCAGCAAAGCACATTGGAAACAGACATAGTGAATTAATGTATGATGCATGTGACCCAACTGGAGAATTCTGGTCTCCAGATGGACAAATCCTCAAATTTGCATAATAGCAATGGATGGAAACTTGTATTAATTTTGCTTAAATTTGTTTTACATTTGCATTGAGACTCTTAACCACACGTTTATGGCTGAGACATCTCACTTAAGTGCATTGACAGAAAACAAGAGCCCAGGATAAAAAAGTCACACAACAAAATCTCAAATCACAAAAAGTGAGGATGTATGGCAATGAAACGAGCAGAGTAACTTACGGCGGGTACATTTTTTTCCCTTGCTGCCGTCACATGAGACATTTTCATAAAAAGCCTTTTCGAAACTTCATATTAACTGGGATGGAAAGAGGCCCTCAAATGGGCCGTTTGATTGCTTTCTGGTCGCCAAGCTCTTAGATCTTCACCACCACTCATCTTGCATTGGCCTGACACAGGGAAGCTGCCAAATTAGCATCCGAAGAGTGTGACCAGATCCAGACTGTGCCGGGCAAATTCTGGCACTGAAACCGCGTTGAACTTCCTCTGATCACAGGACTCTCAGAGAGGCAGCATTCCCCTTTAATTAGTTTGACACAAAAACAACTGAAGGCATCATGCAGAAAAACTGGACAGATGAAAGATTTAATATGTACATGTAGTGGTGGGATCATACAGCTCAATGGAAACTCTGCATTGCCCACAGGAAGCTGTTATAAAGTCACCGGCCATGTGCAGATAGATCCCTCTCCTAGGTCAACGCTCAATTCTCCCGTGTTCCTTCAGGCTCTAGATAAACTTTCAAATTTACAGTTCACTGACTTCCAATATCTCACTCCTCTTTCCTCTGACATTCAAGGTATTTAAATACGAAGGTAATCACAGTATAGTACACGAGCCATCGAAGGATTTACAACACCAATATCCAAAATGGAATTTAACCAGTTCATGTCCAGTGAATGACTTTAAATGGTACAATGCAGCTACTGCCAAAGGTAAAGAAAATCCTTGTATTTCTTTTCTCATGTTCATCTTCATAAGTCTGACATCTACACTGAAAGTCTTACTTTTCAAACAATCCTTAGATTAGAACAAAAAGTGCTGGAGACGTTTTCACCTCACAAAAGTGTCTGCATGTGTAATTTGTATATTGCATTTCGAGACACTTACTGTATTTGATGTTACTGTAAGTGAAAGCACGAGCTCAGCAAAAGCTTTCTCTTTTGCACAAAGATGAAATGGGATTAAACGCCCCCATGAAAATGAAGAGGAGGGAACGTGGCGCAGACAACACTGATGGCTTTCTGTGGCCTTTGCTGCTTTTAGCTGATTGACTGGATGGAAGAAAAGCAAGCGCTCCCTAAATCATTGTTCCTTCACAGATGTGGCTCAGTGCAAAGCCTCTTAAAATGCTACTGACATCTCGCCGTGCCCCCTTTTCCTCACTTGCCGGGAATCATTCCTGTAATTGCCGTAAGCCCGTACTCCTCTTTTTAATTTCTCCAAGTGCATCCACCGGACTCCCCGCTCGCTCGTGGCACATCTCCCATGGATCACTCCACCCGGCCCTGAGCTGGAAAACCATCTTAATCAAGTGTCCCATATCAATACGCTTGTGTAAATCAGAGCAAGCCAGCACTCTCATCAGTCACAGGCTTCACCCTTACAGGGCCAGTGCAGCCCTGGAGATTCAAAAGCCAATATCCTAACCAAGGTATTTCACCGGCCTCCAATGATTTTTGGTAGTTACATTATTGAGCAGATGTTTCCACTTACGAGTCTGTCCTTCAGGGGAGCTAAATGGATCTACTTGTTCTCTCTCGATCACCACAAAGACTTTGAAGATTTATTTTGGGCGACTTTACCTTGTTTTCCCCTGCTGTGTTGGAGGGCATCTTCACATGATGCCAGAGAGAACGTGTGGCGCACAAAGTTTGTCTGAAAAGGCTGCGTCGTGACTGAATAGACCCAAACACCAAGTGGTTATGATTGTCTACGTCACCGTTTCTTAACATCTCAGTTTCTTAACGGTTTATTCATAATTTGCATGCACAACTCTTGTGGTTTAGAACCTAACTGGAAGTTGTGCATTTGTGTAACACGTATGCAGCGACACTGCGCAGGGTGAGGCTTACGTGCAGGAACACCGCAGACATGCTGATGTGGAATGTGTGTTGTGCATTTTCTTCTTAATTGCCCACGGACTACTGTGGAATATCTACACTCTCATTGAGAGAAAATCCTTGTCCAGTTTTGTTAATTAAATTCATTCCAACAATATGCCAACTACTAAATCTGTTGATATTTCCAACAATAACTTATTAAATGAAATCATAATGCTGATACAAATGAAACACTCCCTGTATTGTCAGTGTCAATAATTTCCCATTTGTTTAGCTTCTATGTACTTTTCATTAACAAACCATCAGGCCCGTGATTAGAACTCCATTTAGAAAGACAAGACTCCTCTCGGGGGGGAAAGGAAATGGCATTAAGAAGGAAGAGTGCAAAATGCCTTTTAATGGTTTGTAATAGGGCCGGGGAGCCAGAAGCTATGCAATATCTATTCCTGCCGAAACACGTCTGCCCCCTGATCCATGACCAATCTGATCAGTGCAGCTTGCAGGGGAATAATATGCAAAATGTCATAATCTGTTTCAGCCGCTCTTTGGTTCTCACACTGGAAACGGAGCAGCGCTTCCCAAAATGGCGAGGAAGCGGCAGCAGACAGATCTATTTAACACAGCCCTCCGGCCCTGAGGGGGGCTTTTTATCTTGTATGAGTTTTACAAATATGTATGAGAGGCTACTAGCCCTCTTGTTGCTTTTTTAAAAAAAATCCTTACTGGGCATTTGTGATCTGTCAAAGTCATTCTGCTGTGTCTAACATCACTTCATGCTCAGTGGTTGTCCCCTCTCTCTGTGGCCCAGTTTCCCTCGGCCTCTCTCTGTCTCACACACAGAGACGGAAGAAACAGACTATGAGAAAATGTTAGTGACACTAAATTTGTGCACGTACATATTCCGAGTACACATCGTTGACAGAGAAATAAGACTTGCAGTTTTATCTGAAGCCATCAGGAGTTTCTTTTTTAACCTAATTGACTTCTTAAAGGAGACATATTCTGCTCATATTCAAATACTTAAATTTAATTGTCACTTAAAAAGGTTTACACACGATGTTTAGAATATGCATCACTTTTCTCACAGTGTCCATTGCTGCAGCTCCTCTTTTCATCCTCTGTCTAAAATGCTTGATTTCAGCTCCTGTCTCTTTAAAAGCCCAGTCTGCTCTGATTGGCCAGTCGGCCCACCCTGTTGTGATTGGTCAACTGCTTCTAGGGCATGTAGTAAATGTTGACGAGGTGTCTCTGGAGGTTCAGGTGCAGTGTTTTCTGTGGAGGAGATGAGTTCCCTTTACTCAGACTTTCTCCCTTTTAACTTTGCTGACCTTTAACATTCGTAAAAAAAAAAATCTACATGACACACTAAAGGAAAGAAAAACGGGAAAAAACACAATATGTCTCACTTAATCAAAGTCTTATATATATATATTCCAACGTAGTAGTTGTTATGATGTGGATTACTAACATCTGAGAGGGGGAGCTTTTTCATGTGAGGTGTTGTTTGTTAAAACGCTTTAGATTCCTGACTCTGTTGCTGCTCAGTTCTGTCTAACAGGATAGTGACTTGTGGGACGGCCAGAGCCGAGGTCAGTACATCAATATCCCTGCTGGCGAGCTGCTCTTACATCCCCGAAATTGAACCAAGCTGGAGAAACGGTACTTGTTGTTATGTGGCCTCTGTAGCTGCCTGTTACTCCTGAACCTCCTTCTGCTGCAGCAGACGAGGGTTTTAACTCTTCTTTCAGAAATTTTAGAGCTCCAGTCAATTTGTTGTCGGAGCTTAGGATATACTATGCTTATTTTTCTATCTTGCTCAGTTTGAAATTGAGCTGTTGTGGTGGGTGGATTTTCTTACTTGTACCTTTTTGGGGGTGGGGGGGGGCAACCAGAGGACTTTTTTTCCAGGATTTATCGAGAACTAATCACTGTGAGCTCAAGCTTCATATGAACACAGAAAACTGGGAGTATTGCTGGTATTAGTCTTCTCATATATTATATCATATAGTATTGGCAGGAGAGCATATAATCACATTTCCCCAAATGTCAGGATGTTCAAAACCATCAGCCACAATAAGGTATACCCTCAATCACCGAATGCTTATATCTAGTATTGACATACAAGGTAATAGTGTCTTTATTAGATGGTTCAGAGTGGTCCCCCATAGCCCCCCCCCCCCCCCCCCCCCCCGGCCAATATCGTGCTCTCTGTGATACAAAAGACAAATAATACATGGTTCAGGTTAGACAACTAATACCCTTGGTCGAAGTTAGGAAAACATAGGTCATCAGGCCTTATGATAATGCACTAGCCACCCACTACCCTCCCACTACCCACCCACCAGTATTCCTGCAATGGCTCAGACAACTGTGAGTTTACAGAACACAACACAACTTTATTAATTCTGAAAGGCAATTTGGCTTAAGGGAATTAAAATGAGACTAAAAACCATGGTAGAGACTTGCGCCTCCACTAAAACAGCAACACAATGAAAATCCATTACTGAGGTTTTCAGCTGCAATGAGCTTAAAGTGAGATTTCTTTAAAAAACACTGAAGGTTATAAAAGATAAAGAAGTAAAACAGTTCAGATGGCAGATTGGCATTTTAGGGGAGGTCATTAAATCAAGGTTTGAACTTCTTCAGCTTGAAATCATGTAACCGTGTTTAACAAGTAGAAAATGAACCACTCTTACACTCTTTATATCCCAAGAATATGGGAGTTTAAACTGGACAATCATCGTTATAAACCGACCTTCGTTTGGAGCCTTTTAATCTGTGTTCCAACGCCACTCATCCGCTTCGGCCATTACATGGATTTCATTCACTGTGTCCTGAGAGCTGGGTTTATATGGGCAGCCAGTGTTTGTCTGTTTGGTGGAAAACAAATGAAAGGCACTATGAATGCAAGAAATGGTCCTTTCTGTGTAAAGACAGTGATTAAAGCTCAGTTTCACGACTCTGTGTTTTAAAACAAACTTTTGATGAACAGAAGACACAAGAAACAACACCAATTTTTTTGTTTTTGAGCCATGAAATGTGTAATTTGGTCCCACGGGTAGAGCAGCGCTGCACACGAGGGAGGAAATTACACACTACATTGTTTGTGGCATTGAAAACTTCACCAGGTGCCACAGTTTGGAAGCCGGTTGTCATTACAGTCTGAGAGAGGGAGTGAAGAAGAACGGGAAAAAACAAGGGGACAAATGAAGCAATGTAGAATAAATGAGAACGAGTATAGAGTGAGAGAATGAAAGAGAGACACGAAACAAAATGAGAAAGTAATTGAGAAGATTGACCATCCATCATCGTTGCTATACCCCCAGTGCATTACAGGGTGACCGGAGTGATGCACTGTGGGTAAAACCATGGGTCAAAATTGCTGCCGGGTCATTTAAAAAAAAAATCAGGTGGACTAATCAATTTATGTCTGGCAGCTCTGTAGTGAAGTCAGACTAACATCTACAACACAGTGTCAACACCTGATGAAACACACTTTTCTTAAAGTAGACTTCTTCATCTATAGCAAGCACAGTTATTATCTTCTATCATTGTTCAGCTCAAGCCCCGTTCAGTAAATTCCTTAATATTTTTCAAATATGAGGGAAAAACAGCCAATAAGCTGAATACACCACTTTTCAATATTCACTTTCAGATACTGTGCGAGAGCTTTTCACTCGTGCTCCGTGGCTCCGCTGCCAATATGTGTGCAGGGATTACGTGCGTCTCGGAGAAATACAGAAAGAAACAAATTCCCTATCACTGTGTGCACAATGTGATGGTGGAGTTCCCTAATTATGTTGTTGTTTACCCTCTGAGCTCCCTGACTAATTCGTAAGCTAGCCCGTGGAGCTGCCACGGATAAATGCTGGAGTCTCCGAGCCGGGTCAGAGGACGCGTGGTGGGATGCGTCAGAGGAGAGAACCAGTGCAGCCAGGGTATCAAACATGGAGTGAGCTTCTCTTTTTTCATATGTTACAGGGGGTTTGGCATTAATCTATTGATAATGTGATATTTGCAGTGCCACACCACAGTGCAGGTTGGTGTTTGGAGCATTCTGTGGTGTCCGTGTGCAGAGACTCCTGTGGCGTGCTGCTGTGAGCCCGGCGGTGGCAGCCACAGAAATGAAAGATAAGGAATGATGAAGAGGGGGCACGCTGGGGAGTGGCAGAGCAAAATTAGGGTGAAAATAAGTTACCCAGCGTCTCTGACTACATTGCGACAGCGGTGGCCTCTCTGATCTTTCCAGAGTCGGGGCTCAAGTCTGAAGGTGACCATGCGTTTGCCGTCAGGACCCTTTGGCTTCTGAACGACCTATTGCGTTTTTATTCTTTTTATTTTATTGGCTTGCGTATAATGTTGTGTAATGTTTTTTTGGTATTGTTTCCATTCTGTTTATACACTTTGTAAACCCTGTTTGTAAAGGAGCTTTATAAATAAAGTTATTATAATTATCACACTGAACAATTAGTGAATTCTTATAAATACCACTAAACCACTCTGGGCTGTTTAACACCCAAGTTCACTTTCCATCTGGTCAATTAAGGCTGCGTATCTGAGGAAAAACTCCCACAGAAGTATTTTGGTAACAGAAAGCACTTTTCCATGTGTCGCTGCGTTTTCCTCTCTTGCTCCCTCGCCCGCTGTGCTCGGCTCAACACAAACACACGTTATCCCTTTTTGTCGCTGGACCACTTGCCGCCTGACTGTTCAGGCTCATGTCCCTCCGCGGGAGAAAGAAAGAAATGGATAGCAAACAAGCGGTGCTAGAAACGGCCAGATATCACTGGCTTAAAATGATTTAGCGTGTCCTATGTGCTGCCCCTCACTTATGTCTGACAGGCCTCTGGCTCAGCGGACCCCAGAAGTGCTCCACAAAAAAAAAACTGATCCTATGAAAGAAGAAAGATTGAAGACAGTTTCTTAGAGTGTGTTCTCTCTCCCCCCCTGTACTTTAAGCACTGGTGTGTTCTCATCCACTCGACACTGTGCGCCAATAACTGTCAAACCTCCTACCACAGGATACCACGGCGGTTGGCCTTCAATAACAAACTCTCCGAGCCCACGAGAGAGGAGGACCATCTAAACTCATGTTGTGCTGCCAACAGCTTGGAGCTGACCAGGCAAACAAACAAAAAAATCAAAAAAAATAACTTTTGGGGTTTCCTGTAGAGTCCAACATTTCCTGAAACTTTAAATGAGGCAGCACCATCTGTTGAAACACAAAAGCCAAACAATGCATGTTCGTCACACAACACCTCCACAACCTATTTTTAAACCCTGAGGAGAGTTGTCTCTCTGAAACATGAAGTCCAACGTCACCGCCGCGGAATTATGGACGAGTTGATTTGTGACTTGAATATTCTTCGGGTTTCTTGTTTCTACCGTTCTCAGGCTGAACGAGTCCAATACATTGTCTGAGCCACGGCGGCGGATAATTGGCTGTCAGCTGCCTCCTGAAATTAAAAGTGAAGGGGAGAGTGGAAGGGACTGACATTTATCCTGCACACGCTAATTATGTGAAATTAAGCCATTTAACAAGGGGCCACTCTCTTTCCACAGAGTCTGACCCTGATTCGCCCCAGCGTCAAGAACTGACTTGAAAAATTAAAACTCTACAGTCAGCTGCAACACAAAACTACGGAGTTCTGAAGAGTAATGTTTAATTCCCCTCATGAATTCGTGATTTTTTAAAATTCTATACAAACCACACATTGACAATATTATACAAAACATAGAAGTGCATCCTCCCAAAAGAAACAGCCAAACAAAAACAATCCGAAACTTAATATGAACCAGCAGAAAATCACAAAAAAGAAAAAACTTCACAAATTCTTGAATTAATTGAATTATTGATGAATATAAATATACATATAAAGAGTTGTTTCTGTTAAAAGTTGTATGTTCACATGAGTCTCAACAAAGACAGAAGGAACTGAAGTGGTTAACACGTAATCTAGATGAGCCACTTTTACTTTACTTTACTTTTGGGCCCTTGTAGTGGTTGTGTTCACATGGATATATTTTCATGATATTGTCTGTTTACAATTTCTAAATCGGAGGATGTGGGTGACAGACCTCTTGGAGCCCTGCTCCTCATCTTTGCTCGAGGCCACTGGCTTTCAGCTTTTCTGCAGCCGATCTGTTGGTGGTAAAGAGAAAGAAAGTGAAATGAAAACTGACAATACCTCTGGTTCTGCTGTATTGACGTTTATCAATTATTGAAGCGTCTGCTCTGAGTCCCAGACGGGTTTCGATCTTCTTGGTTAACTCTCGACATGAAAGGGAATGAGCCCATTTGTCTAAAGGTTGAACAGTTCGTTGAAACAAAAGTTATAAACAATATTTATTAATGTCACTTTGAATCGTGTGTTCATCTGAGCGTAAAGCACTCGAGCACGAGTTGATAGATTTACTGCAGACACGGCCAAGACCATGAAATCTTTATAGTTAATAAAACATTTGGTTTTTAAAAGGTCACGGGAGTCCCACAATTCCATGAATTTCTAAGGATGATATTTCGATTATTGTTTTTATTAATAATAAAGAATTCATTTGTGTCCTAGAGGCAAATGGCAGCAGCTGTCAGTTCACTCGATACAAAACTACAAAGGACAACTTCCAGAGTAATGTCAAAGTATTGCGTCATGAGAAAGCACCTGTCTGCCTGAAATCACAAGCTTTGGATGCGATCAAGTGACAGAAGAAGCACGTTACTGTTCTTCAAAGTCTTTTTATAATGTCCGCTTGTCGTTTTTTTGAGCGATTTAATACTTTACTCATTACTCTACGTCCTGTCTCTAGCTGCTGCACCACCACCACCACCACCCGAATGCTTGGGGGACAATCTTGATTGAATATAAAGGACTGTTGAGCCTTGGTGGAGATCATTTTTGGTTCTATTCTAGGTTAGTTGGAGGGAGAGTGATATAAGATAAGACATAAGACAAATGTTGCACCTTATAAAAAGTTTAATATGAAAATAACATTTACAAACTGTAATTCTTAGCCCAGCAGATTTAGTTTTATTTTATTTTTACCATCGGTATTTTGATGTTTTACTTTTTGAAGCACTATGATCAACCAAGTTGTTTTAAACCTGCTGTATAAAATTGACGTAGCTAGTTATATTTCAGAGAGGTTGACGCTGCCGCTCCATTCACACACATTTCTTTTAGATTTGTATACTCATAGTTTGGCTAAACGTCATGTTTTCTTTCGTATCCGAAGCTTGATTGCGTGCGAACCTGCTGTTTCAACACCAGGCAAGTCACACAAGAGATTCCTCAGGAGTTTGCCACAATCCTCCATCTATTCGTTTGAAATCCCTCCGTGGTTTCCATCCCCTCCTCTTCCTTCCCTTTCTCCTCCTTTGTATCTGCATCAAGTAGGCCAGTTGACGTGGGACAGCAAATAAAAATCCCGCCCCGCCCGTTCCACATGCCTCCCTCTCTCTCTCTGTGGACCGGGGTAATCAGCTCAGAACGTAGCACCGGGAGTTCAGGAATCATCTTATCCACGTCTCTAAACAGTTTGTGCTGCTTCACTCGCTTCGGGGGCGGGAAGATGATTTGAATACGTTTAACAATGCAGCATTTTTTTGCAGAGTCAGATTAATGTTAAAAGGATCTGCTTTAAAGAGAGTTAACTCAGATTTCCATCTTAATTACCCCGCTGCCAGTGGAATGGCCTGAAACCAAATTAAGGGGGTTGCACACATTTTGCAAACTTATAAAAGCTTCGTCTTTGATATTAAAGGTTCAGTTTGTAGGATTTAGTGGCATCTATAGTGTCCCTCAATTTCCTGTGTAGATTCAACGCTAAGTTCATTCTAAGTTAACGCAAACACGACGATCCTTCCGTCTTCCATTTGTGTCGTTTCCTCCATCAGACACTTAATTGCTTTTCGCTGATTGAAACATATTTGTAGCTTTAACATGGAGGAAAGTTATTATTAAAAAAAAACATGCATAGGTCCCAATTTTTTGCTGCAGTTCATCGTTAGACGTAGAAAACAGATTTGGAGTAATCTAGCAGTACTTGCAGTGAGTTTGTGCTGAGCAGATGTGCTGTTTAACACCACATTTACCCCCCCCCCCCTCTCAGAGCACTTTTTTATTGCAGATCCACCACTTCTCATTTCTTCCTGGTGCTCACAACATTCACACTCCCTTGAGCTTTTGTTCTCACTTATGCAAACACAGTGGTCGATCCTTAAGTTTCAGCTTAACCAAACCCCTTCATCCCCACCTGCAGGGTTTTTCCTCTTGCTCGAGTCACGATGGGTTCGAGCGCGGCTGTGTGTGTCCTGGTGGGGGAACTGGAGGCCAGTGGGTTGAAAGTCCTGTTGCCGTGGGAACAAAAGGAAATAAGCATTACTTCCAAATTAAGAGATTATAATAAACCATAGATATTAAAAAAACTTTTAAAAGTGGCCAAACACACAAAGGGCTTCATTGCCCTGCCTCAACCTTTTACATAAGAGCAAGAGCCCCAGAATTAAAGCAACACTATTACACACTTTTACTGAGCAACAGCGCCCTCTGCAGCCTCACGTGTTTGTCAATTTGTTTCCTCATTGAATTTGGGAGATAAACCAAAAGTCTTTTCAACAGATCTAGAGTTCGGCATTACTCTCTAACTCGCTGAACCTGCTTCTTGCAGTTCTAGCTGCGATAGTTACGCACGTTTCGCAGGACCGATGAGAGAAAAGTGCAAGAACAGACGTTCTGGTTGAGGAGATGGAATGAAAGTGGCACTATTCTCCCCATTCCAAGTCAGTAAACTATATAAAATACTTTGAAGCTGCTGTTTCAAGGTATAAAAGTTGCATGGCGTTGCTTTCAAGTCATCTTTTGAGTCTCTTTGCTTGTTTTTGTAGCTGTTTCTGGTTGTTTGTGTGGTTTTCTTGTTATTGTTTTGTGGACCTTTGTGCTCATTCTCTATCTTGTTGGTAATTGAGAATTGTTTCGTTTTTTCACATCATGCATCTGTTTTGTGCAATTTTGATTAACTGTGTTCCTTGTGTGTCTTTTTGTGCTGGTTTGTGTCTCATTGAAGCCATTTTTTTAAATTAATTTATGCTTGTTTACTCAATATTGTCATTTGAGCTATTTCCCAAACAAGAGACATGAACAGTGACTTAACACTGATGCCCATTACAGTCATCAGCTGGATCCCTTTGACGTTAAACACTCACAGGTCTTAATCCAATCATTACTTTAATGATACTGCTGTGTACTCTTTTCATTAATTAGTCAATGAGAGTTCATTTACAACAATAATTACAGAGGAAGTGGTAAAAGAAAATAACACTGATCCCCCTTCAGACAGGCCCCAGTGAGCTCATCAACCGCTGCATCCATTTCTATAATTCACTTTCACTCTGCATGACTGGTGTGTCAGGTAGAGTGAAAATATCAGATATTAAACACGAAAGGAGGCAATTAGAAGAGAACATTAGATCAGATCAGACACTGAAGATAGTCCATGTATGAATCCTATATGTTCTCTGTGTGGTCTTCCAATTACATAACAAATTACTAATTTAGCAGCGCTTCTCTTGTCATTTTATCCTTCACTGAGCCTTTCGGCCATGAATATTTTTCATTTACATTAATTCACTGTGTGGTAATTAACAGTGATTCAGGATCCTCCTCGCAGTGTCACTGGGGAAATTCACGGACACTATCTCCGAGTATTTCAAATCAAGCCAGGCTGGGCGGGACGCTTTGTAATTATAGCATTTGAGCTAAACAACATTTAAAGTTGATATGTAATTTCATGTAGCCGCGCCTCAAGGCCACTGACATTTTCCTGAAGTCGGGAACATGCCGAATGAAACGTCCTGTTCTTCAGCGTGGCAAATCTCAAAGTGCCCTTCAAGTTCTTCTTCAAAGCAATTGATTTAATTTCACAGACACTTAAAGGGTCAGTGTGTAGAATTTAGTGACATCTAGTGGTGAAGTGTCATCTCGCAGCTGAACACCCCTCACCTCACCCTTCGCTTCCAAACATGACAGAGAACCTGTGGTAGCCTTCAGTCGTCATACAAACTCAAAAGATGTTTAGTTTGTCCCGTCTGGGCTACTGTAAAAAAAAATGGCGGTCTCTGTAGAGAGGACATGCTCCTGATGTTAATATAATGTATTTAAATATAAAGGGCCCATTCTAGGGTAAAGAAAACCACAACTCCTACAATTTAGATGAAACACACGAGTGAAAACACCACTAGGACTATTTTATATTCAATTTCGGCCAATAGATCCCGCTCACCTAAATTGTACTCACTGGCACAGCTCGCTGAGCCTTTTACACGAAGCGTAGCCGGCGTTAACATTATTAGTTACACTGAGCTCGTCCTGCTGTGACGAGTCAAAGCGTCGAGGTCTGCTGGGTCCTGTGTTTGCCCTCGGATCAGCTGTGCGGGAGCTACTGTACATCCATGTTCAGGCAAATGTGAAAATTGTCTGCTCTAAAATTAATATTTGAAGTTGTAATGGAGCTTTATTATATCAGTAGCTTCTATGGCTCGGGCACGGACACTGCACACAGCTCATTATTTTTAATTTGCCCCGCGTTCGCAGTCTGTTAACGCCGGTTTTAGATAAGGCTGCTCCTGTGTCAACAGTTATTTGCACCTGCCAATAGCATTTAGCGCTGCCTCCAATAACTAAAAGAAAAAGATCAATGCGAGTGAAGGGATTAGCGTGCATTTTCAGACGCGTTGTTGTGGCGTCTCCTCGCCGTCCTGCAGCTGGACGGGAGAGAAGACACCTGCAGCCTGATTAGGGAAACCGGAGGACGGATAAACACACCTCGTTAATCTTCCGAGACAAAACTGGAGTGATGCTGAGAGGCAGTGCCCACACAAATGGGCGCATGCATCCGTAAACACATGCACACACAGGATTGTATTTTCTAATGGACAGTTATGGAATTTATCTGCCACATACTTGAACATGTTTCCACCCACAGACACACAGAATGATAGACAGCGAGATCCAGAGATTGTCTATTAAATCCCTGCTTGAGAGACGGCAGGACAAAAGCAGTGCACACAGACTTTTCATAGTAGGTGAGGAATCCACACACACACACACACACACACATTTTCCGGATCCACTTCAAATAAAACATGACCTGATCCCCCATGTTTCTTGATTTCTAACAGGGTAAATGACAGAGACACATTAAAACAGTCAGAAATCTGAAATAAAAGAGCCACTGTGTTACGGCTACAACTCTTGATTAAAGCAGCGTCCCAAAATAATGAGCGAGGCTGTTTAACGTAGACTGGGGCTAATAAGTGATAATGAGAAGCTACCAGCCCTCAAAAGAAACTAAAACCCACATTTGCATGCAACCCCCACTTCCTCCTCACGACTTTTCATTTTCACAAAGACAACTTCAATTTTTCTTTCTACTTCAGGCTCGGAGGCATTCATTTTACTCTCGGTTAGCATGCCCACCTTCCTATTAGCAATTAATTAATGTCTTTTTTCCCCAAGAACGTAAACTGATGGACTTTTGTGTTTGCAGGGCATTCATTCAGGGGTTTTTTGCAACTGATTGTCTGGCGTGTTTAAACATCTACAAGCAAACTATTGTTGCTACAACACATCACGACACTCAGTAGGTGAGTTGTGTGAGTGTGACCTTTGTAGCCGATTGGTCGAGGATGTGGGGGACCACACCCCAACAGAAGAGAAAGGGTATGTACCGAGTTCATGCTGAATCCTGCCCGCCTGCCGAAGACGGTTAACTATTTTATGGATGTTTAAATGGCCACCGACGCAAGTATTTTCAATGCCATCCGGTTGGAAATTTAAAAATAAAAACTGTGGATACTGTGATTTAAATAACAGCACTAACTATAGGATGCGCACCTGCACACACAAACGTATAGGTCACAAACTTCATGAACCAGCCTTTTGTAATAAATCACTTTTTCATGTCTGTCAGAGACTTTAGTTTTTTTCTTATGAATGCCCGTCTCATATCCCCATTCCTTAAATCGCATGTCAGCATGATGTGCAGTGATGCGGCAACGAAAATGGAAGGCCTCAACCTGAGTTGATTTTCACGTTAGAACACAATTGCAAAGGGGGTGTGTGTGCATCTGTCTCTGCTCGTGGGCGAGAGGTTTGAATATATGAATAGTGTGCATGTGTGTGCTTTTGATAACTAGAGGGTGTGTTGTAAGAAAAAGAGCCAGTTTGTGTGTGGAAATTTGCATCAAACTAAACGTCTTCCAATCACCCACAAACCAACAGATGTGTATCGTTTTAATCCCGGATCGTTCGTCAGTGGATATCAGCTCATTTGCGGGGAAATGAAAGCTTTTAAATGAAACTGTTTTAATTGAAAGTAACTAAAGAATCACAGAGCTACAGTGATTATTATAATTTCACATTGGATAGACTGGATAGAGGAGCAATGATGCTTTTATATGGCATAATCAATCATGCATGGTTTTTCATTCATTTGCAGTTGTGAGATATATTGGATTTCTGTTGGATTTCCTAAACATACAAGCCTGTGGACGGTAGCTTGATGATTTTTTTTTCTTATTTTCCAATTAATAAGTCAAATTCAATTTTAAATTTTAATACATTTTAAATGGTTACTACATGATGATTGGAAGCAGAACAGAGCTCATGGTGTGAAAGCGTCTTTCATTAGAGGCCCAATGATGCGTCTTGTCGAAATCCTCAGAGGCTTTTTACAAACAACCAGCTGAGCACGCTCTTGTTTGTGTGCACACACTAATGCAAATACTCTGTGAACATGCGAGGATACAATAATGTTGTAATTTATCAGCGGGGATTCGGGCTCATCACACAGTGGCACAAATTTTACCTGACCGCCCCCCAAAACCACACACCACAGGCAACCTCTCTCTCTCTCTCTCTCTCTCTCTCTCCTTCCTCCTCCTCCTCCTCCTCACACCCACACAACAGAGGAAAGACAGAGCGATATGGGGAATAGCATATTTATTCTCGCTCCGCTTCCTTTCCCTCTCTCCTTAGGCACTCAGCTGGATCCAGGACTCAATTCTCTGTGTTTCTCCCCCCCCCCTCACTTTTGCTCTCCACCATAGATGCCAGGGACTGATTTTCTTTGTTGTTTTTCCTCCTCCTCCTCCTCCCTGCTACCAACTGTGGGTACTTTTCCTCTTCAAACTGTCTCCGTGTCTCTCTGGACTCTCCCCCTAAGCCTCACTTTCATATTCTTCCCTCGTCTATTTCTAGGCTCTCTGTCTTTATTTGCCCCCCCCCCCTCCCCCCTTTAACTCTGTCAACTGCTTTTTCTCTGGGTTGATTGACTTTCCAATACACAGCACAATAGTTTTTGAACCAATCAATAAACCAAAACTCTGCAGAGAATATGGTAATCAGTTCCAGGCTCCCTCTGATGCATTCATGCATACATTGCTTTGTTCATGCATATGGGAGAAAACATTGTGAGCTCATAAAGAAAAATAAATCCCACATCAGTCAGTCCTGGTAAGTCACAGGTTAACTTTGCTCTGTTAAAACAGTAGAAACAATGAAAGCAGCTACGGGTCCAAAAATCACCATGTATAATTTAGCATGTGCCGGGCAGCGGGGGAACGGCAGGTTGAACACACGAGTAAAAGTGTTGAGGCCTCAATGAACGAGACGCACCTCAGGAGATACAGTACGCTGCATGATCTAATTGTTGCATTGTTTTTTCTTCTTGAATAAACTGGGAGAAAATGTAATGCACATAAAACACACCTACACACACACACACACACACACACACATTAGGTATTCATCCTAAAGGAGAAGAAGCAGCTGAATAAATGCATGAAGAAATATAACAAGTGCAGATCCATCCACTGTCCTTGGATGGTTCGATGTATGATGTGATATCATTTGGTCTTTTGAGACGCCACCTTTAACAGGCCGAGAGATTTTAGACTGATTTGATGACAACACTGCCCACCATCAGGGGGCGCCACAGGGATAATATTTCATAGCATGCACAGGAACCACCTGAATGTGACGTTGAGGCTCATTATGCACCTTGTCAGAACCTCAAATGAGGGAACAGTCACTCCCTCAGTTACGTGAGCATGGTTTTTATACAATGCATCAACATTGAATACAGTCCAGAGAATCATGCAGTAAAAGGTTGGGAAGCAAACAGCTGACGGCCTCATTTGGCTTCAACATCATCAACAGATGGAGACAAAAAGACAGTAGGCTGACGACAATATGCAAAACCAAACACAAAGCTTCATGTGTCACGTTGCAAGCAAAGAAACGCTCCAGACTCCTTTATGTGGACACAGACAGAAATATGCTTCTCATTCTCAAGCACATTGTTCAGTAAAATAAAAATGTACGCAGATCGATACAGGATTAGGAGCGTTGGCTCAGGTTGCCACCACTACCACTAGGATCAAGACACATCCCAGAGGCCTGTGTAGAACGCTGTCCACAGAACACTGAACCTGAGACACTTGAAGCTCATCCATCTGAATTTGTCCTGTTTTGTTCAGTTGTGCCCTGTGGCCAATAAGAGGCTGCACTGCTGCTTCAGTGGGGAAACTTCCAACCCTCTGCTTTCTGCTTACTCACAGCAAAAATGTAATAGTTTTGAAGTTTTACAGTTGATTCATGGAGAAGGTATGGATCGAGATGATGGTAGCAGACAACATTCCTGGGAAGTCGAGCCACAGAATGTCGTAGAGCTATAAAATGACCAACATTTTTATGCATTATTATAAAACCTACTGGTATACGTTTTTAGCCCTGACATTTTCCCCACTAGCACATCTACAATCATTCATGAGGCAGTGTGGCTGCATTTTTCAAAATGAAGAAATTATTGATATCCCTTTCAGATATTAAACAAGACTAAGAAGCTTGTCAGCACTAAACACAAAGTAAAGCTGCAGGCGGCCGGGTGTGACATTATAGTTTTTCAGAAATTATTTGATCATACATCAGAGAATTGGACAAATTGACATTTAGCCCTGATGATGGCGCTAGAGGTGGGGGTAAGGGGATGACGATTAGTGATTACAGTTCATCCTGAGGCGGTAGATAAATGTCTAAAATGCATATTAGCACCATCCATCCTCAGGTAGAGATATTTCAGCCAGGACAAGCTAACAGACCAACACTGCCATCCACAGAGCCCTGCTGCGAGAACGGCTCAGAGAAAACGGGCATAAATTATATGTATTTTGTTAAATGATACATTTAAAAAAACACTATTCGCAGTGTGAAAGCCGTTATTATTTCTTTGACAGGCGAGACAGATGCAGTTTTTTTTGTCACAACCCGGCATTGAGACAGACATGAGTCAGCAGTGAGAGTGATTAAGTCAAGGTCAGTGATGGACACAAAGACGTATTCTTCAACGCTTGACTGGTCAGTAATTAAGGGGAATGAAATGCTCCGGTCCAGCAGGGGCTTAAAGCTGCGTGGATCTGATTGGGGAGGAAAAATGAAAAGCAATTTTGACCAGAGTTTGTGTGACGTGCAGGTGAAAGAGAAACTCGTAAGCGATTCCTACGTTTTCCCGCCGGAGGGAAGGAAATCCTGCGCAGCGCCTCGCTCGGGCCGTATAAATAATACATTGGCCTGTCTGATAGCACTGAAAGATTAATATTAGTGATAAGAGTGGCTTTAATTGATATGACATCACTTCCTCCACGCGTCAAGGCTGGGGAGGCGATGCTGCACAGTGGGCGGATTATCTAATATCATGCAAAAAGGAGATCTGAAGCATCATTTCGATGCCAGAGGAGATTAGATGAGATTTTGACTGCTCTGTTTGAGCATGTCATGGCTGAGGCACCGCTCTCTGGATGTCAAGTGTCAGTCGGCCTATCCACCACTTTAATCCAGAGTAAACCATCTTTGAAATTACTGTATGGATTGCTCCAAAATCTTTGTATTCCCCAGATCGGCAAATATGGCAGATTAAAAATCTATTTCTCCACATATACCCTGCTCTGTGCACTGGGTCGGAGGCATGTGAGAGATTCCAGTTCATCAAACCTGCACTTGACCGTGGAGGAACCAAACCAGCCGCAGAAAAACACGAGGACAACATGCAAATTTAAAACCCAGACAGCTCTAGCCCAAGAACATTTCGCCGTGAGGGGACAGTTTCCAGCGCTGAGCCATCCCTGCCTCGGAGCACTGTGAATGTGCTCCCTCTTGACACAGCAGTGTGGATCATCATTAAGAAAAGCTGGGACTTAGCTGGTATAATCCGGGGGGTCGGCTGCTCTACTGTACATTGGTCTCCGAGGACCAGCTGGATATTCAGCCATTGGAGCAAAAGAAACACTTTCAAGTCGAGTCATGTAAATCCAGTTGGATCATGTTCAGTTCTAGTAGGTTTGCCTAGTGAGGACTTGTTCTCTCCAACATGTGCGTCTTGGTGTTCAAACCTCAGAACTACATGAGGACTTGTTTGGCTTTTATTCAGCATCTTTTATCAAATGCAGCGTGTCCAGGGACCGACAAATACCAAGTGTGCTTTTCCTGCATTTTAAAATACAAAAAATACATTTCTTATATTTTGTGTTAATACAATTTTCTTGTGTTTGAAGTACAATAAAAGAAATAGGAGCTTTTGTGTCTGTGCAACAGAACAAATAGTCCTGACTCACTAGCCCATTTTAAAACGATGCCTTCTTTGTGTCTAAATCAGATGTTTTCAAACTGTCATTTTATTTTTCTCCCTGCATTGTTTCTCCATTTCATGATCAGATTGTGCAAATACGTTCCCTCAAATCGCTCCGAAACAGGCCATTCTTCTTGTGTTACGGCTCCTTTCAGGTCCAGGCCCAGAAGGCAGACACAGACACAGTGTGGTGAATAAACAAAAAGGTCTTTGTTTTCATCAGTGGGCAGCGTGGCTTGCCAGCAGGTTGGCGCGTGCGTGTGCCTGGTTATCGAAAGGTGCGAGGCGTGTGCAAGCTGAGTCGGAGGAGCGAGCAGGCTGGTGACTGGGCACAGAGAAAGGCAAGTCAGTTCAGGCACGAGGTAACACAGCCGACATGCTAACCACCACTGAGAAAAGCTGAGCAATCCAGCGATGAGTAACAGCAACTGGAGAGCCAGAGTGAAGTTGATTGCAGACTTCGCACAGCCGGCTGCGGCTCCGTGATGCCAGGAAGGAGAGACAGGGAAGACTAAAGTCACGGCTGCAGGCGGGGAAGTATATGAGAAAACAACTTTGGTTCTGCTTTGTTCGACGTCTATTTAATTACATCAAACATCAAAGTGTGTCTTTTGATTTGTCTCTTTGGGCAGTGTGCTTCTCTGTCTGCTCTTCTACTGGGAATAGAACAGAAGTATCCACACAGCAACAACACAATAAAAGGCTTTTTGTCTGAGACACATGATGTTATTTCTGGCAGTGCAGGTGAGTTTGCATCTGTCCTGGGACATAAACAGTGATAGATCCGGCCCCTCCAGACAAATACCAGATGGTCAAAAATCCCCAAAAAACATGTACACACACTTGTTCTGGTTTTTATTTTTCTTCTTACATATCCAACTTTCCCGCTGAGGTGCCGGCAACCCCTGAAAACACAGAGGGCAGCGACTATTCCAAAACCCAGCGAATTAGCATAAAATAAGCTGAAAACCGACTCTGCTCGTTGTTCAACAGCACAGAAGGAAACACAGATGACTGAAGGAGATCTGCTCATTTCCAGACATCCTTCTCAACGACTGAAGCTGCCATCACCCACCACACCAGAGGGGACAGTAAACTCAAATTAGCAAGTGAGCAGTTTGCAGCGGTGCAGTGTCATTTAAGAGAAAGGGGAAATTTACTTTACCCACCACCTGCAGGGAAAACCTTTCTTTTAACTTCTAACTTACTTTTAAGACACAAACTCCAGCAAATGTCCAATAAGTTGGGTAGAGACATTTTCAGGAGTTTTCTCTGGTGAGAGTCGAAGAAAGGCACAGTTCATCTCTTCTCTCTCTTCAGATCTTCACATTCAAGTGATGATGGACACAGTCACTGTACATTTTGTCATCCAGCAAACAAGATTACAAGGTTTTCTCAGCTTACCAATGGTTTACTTTGTGGTTGGCAGAATGTTGCAGGAGCAAACATTCTGAGCATTGCTCTGTGTCAAAAAGTGAATTATTCTAGATATATAATAAATACATGATATGTCCTGACAATATGTGACACATCCAGTGTCGGGTGACGGTACAAGAATAGCAAGTTAAACCTCATGATTAGGATTCACTGCTGCCACAACCTTCAAGGAAAACCCCAAGGTCGATTCTCTGTTTACACCAACAACATGTCCTGCAGCTGTGACGGAGTGACACTCTTAAAGTACACCAATGACACAGCCCCAGAGGCCCAGCTGACTGGCACCGCTGCTGTGTCTGAACACCATCAGGCTGTAAACAACCTGGTGCACACATTCTGGGGATAAAGCTTCCCGGAGATCAACATCACCACAGAGGAGCTGTCCTGCGGGAACACAGACAAAGCAGACTCACAACGTTTTTTTCCTTTTCCAGTCCCTCAGCGTTGAAGGGCCAGCTGGAGCCCAGAAATACCTTCACCTGCTGAGGGAGCTCAGGACATTTTAATGCTGCTTTATGGGAGAATAATCTCTATAAACAGATTCAAAATGTTAATATGCAGACCCTGTATATGAGGGACAAGAGTTTGCACCTGGAAAACTTCTGGTTTCCATCTCTGGTTTGACTCATTTTGTTTGAGCAGGTTTTGGTTGCCTGCAGGTTAACAACTTTTTAATTTATCTGCATTCTAATGCAGATAGCTGTTGGTAGAGATCAGCCAGAATATAATTCTGACCTACAAAACCTTTTAAAGTATCACTGCTTGTGTTTTGTGCCAAGAAACGTTCAACTTGTGTGTTAAAAAGAATCTAGTCGGAGTTGATGGAATACAGAGTCTTGGCGAGGGTGTGTGCTTTCCACACTGGGAGCCCCAAACTATTGGCTGCTGCCCCCGGAGGCTGATTCCTCGCCAGACATTGGCAGAAGGAGTCCAAGATTGACGGGATACTAATTGAATCCTTACCCCCCCCTTCAATATTTCCTGCCTGGTACAAGGCCTGCTCCACCAAACACAAAAACCAAACTTTCCTGGAGACTGTGTGATCAATTGTGCCTGAATGTGCAGAGGGTGCATCACAGCTTGTTGCTCCTGATTGTGTCCACACATAAATGTCCTTACGTTATATAAAACATATGTGCACAAGTTGGTTTGTTGACAGTTAAAGCACTCACCAATCTGCCCCCCAGCAGCTGAACTGCTTTAATTAATGACCTCAGAGTCCAGGCTGAAAGACTTACAACAGCTCCCAGTGATACATTACATTTTGCCCGGGGCACAAGTAATTGATTTCTTGCAGTGAAAGTATAACTCTCTCTTATAGATGCTCTGACTAAAAATTACTTCATCTGCAGGGAACACAATGGGCCTTTTAAATACTCAGAGCAGCAAAACATCCCATTGGTACCTCTCGTGTTGCTAATGTCTCAGCTCAGCAGAAAAAGGGGGGAAAAGCTGAGGCTGAATTTATCCCGTCTTCACAGTGTGTGAACCCTGAAGACTCTACACCTCGACCGTCATCATTTCATTAACCACCGAGCATAAGGAGTGAGGTAATTTGTCGATTCATCAATTTTTCGATGCAGGTGACATTGCATAATTTTAATGACAGAGATTCTGCTTTCACAAAAATGTCCACGTGCACAAATCAAAGTGGGTAAACACAAGCCTTTAGCAAAGTGCATCACACACTAAGTATGAGAGGAGACACTTGCACCCTCTCCATGCTATATTCTTGTGAAGGCTGCCCCCACAAGGAGTAAAAGGTTTAGGGTTAGGGTTAGTGTCCATTGCTGCAGCTCCTCTTTCCAGCCTCTGTCTGAAACACTTGGCTTTAGCTCCTGTTTCTTTAAGCCCCCCCCCTCTTGATGAAGCCCAGTTGGCTCTGATTGGCCAGCTGGCTCGCTCCATTATGATTGGTCAAGTGCTTGGATGTGCAGGAAATGACGACCTCTGCTGTAAATGTACCTTTTGTTAGGGGGCGGGACACACGTTAGACCCTAGGCGTGCATTATGCAGTTGTGGAACGCTAATGCGGAAGTAAAGGCCGGATCGTTGACCAGGTGTTTCAGGAGCTTCAGTGTTTTCTGTGAGGAGAACTGCACATGCTGTGACCTGCTTTGGTCTGGTGTTCACAGACAGCTTGTTTTCTTCCCACTGCCAGCGAACAGCAAACGAAAACGTCTGTTTTTCAAAGGTCAGGAATAAAGTTTGATCAAAACAAACCTACAAAAGTACGTATACCATCAAAAAGAACTGTAAAGCATCAATTTATTTAAATAGATAGCAGCTTTCACATGTAGATATTGCTTCAAGGTATCTTGTCCTCCTTTTTATTGCTTTGTGCTTCCTGCTGCACGGTACATCTCCACGGCAACAGCGTCAGTAAATCAACAGTCTACCATGGGGAGGGTACCAAATGACCTGAAACAAGAAAACGCAATTTCCACTGCAGACACAGTGTCCTGATTCAAGGTTGCCGTATGCAGACGTCCCCAATTAGAGAGTGGAGATGCCCAGGAACAATAAGAAGGGGAAAAGAAAACAAGAGGGGTAGAGGTCAAAAACACTGGATGCCCTTAAGTAATGGATTTCATTACCCACACTGCACTGGGGACATGTCATTGTTTGAGCGTGTTGAATTATTGAGATCTCTGTGTGTTCAGGGCGTCGGGTGAGGAGGTGGGCGGATGTGCGTTCAGGGGGGACGGCAGACCACACAAACATAAATCTATCTCTTGATTACATGCCTCAGATTATTACTGTGGACTGTGGTTGCGTGTGTCTACAAATGAACAACCAACCATAAATTCAATAAGTCTTCTGTTCGTTAGCTCACGTGGATGTAACCCTGAGTCTTGTTCTACATCGTATTGATTTGCATCAGCCTGAAACATCAAATTATTCTACAAGTTTGAGTAAATCCAAAACTTAAGGAAATGAACAAAAAAGTTTGAGATGAACAGTCTATGATCAAAAGTTATTAATTATTTTTAAGCATGCAAAAACCCTATGGTGATTTTGTAATTAAAACTGTAATGCATTCAATATGATTGTAAGGGTCTTGTATGGAACACACTGAGTTCAGTAATTACATGCAATTCGAAGCCTATTTCACAGTTGAGCAGGCTACTGAACTTTGTCTCTGTGCTTCCAGTTAACTGTTTACCGGCACAGCGCGGCGCAATGGATTCTGGGTAAATTCTAAGTTGGACACGGGAGGATGTTTTTTTTTTTTTTTTTTACATACCAGGCAAACATCATGTTGCATTGAGGAGTGGATTAATGCAGCTGAGGTTCCGGATGCACAGAAAGAACATTCAACAGGGTTTGAGGGCGACAGACAAAGTTTTAATAATTAAACAAGTGTGGCTTCACGTCTGCAGAAACCAATAGCAGGTTTTATAAGGCTGTGTGCAGGAGTTTCTATGTGTGTATGTGTGTGTGTGTGTGTGTGTGTGTGTGTGTGTGTACACTGTGCAGATGAGTGCACATGTGTGATGGATTGAGGATAGGCACTGCTGACATTTTAGATTAAGTGGACTGGCAAGTCTGAATACTTCATCTTACAGGAGATCCCATTTGATCAAAACTCCCACATACCTGCCAATTTTACACCTCAGTACCTCAGTACCTTTCAGGCGCTGCAGAGAGATGTGTGTTTGTGTGGGATTCTGTGGTTTTGCAGACTAGAAACTCATTTTCTTACACCTGTATAAAACGATGAGATGGTTTTAAAATGTTTGCAAATGTTTTCAAAGTCAAATGTAACTTAAGAGGGTGATTTGAGAGCAGCTACCTCCACCAGGGCTCATGGCAAAGCAGCGTTCCCTAATAATTATCTAGCCAGTGGCAGTCCGTCATTTTCTAATTCGTCCTGTGACAGTTTCACTATGAACCCCAAAAAAGGAATCTTTAACTTAATCAAATGTGAAGCAGTTCTCTCTCTCTCTCTCTCTCTCTCTCACGTGATAACTTCTCCTTCACTTCTCCAGCACCCTAGATTCAATCAATTATGTTGCAAAGAAAGACAGATCCATTCCAATATCGGATCTGTCTTCCTTGGGTCATGCCCCGCCCCTCCAAAATGTTTCATGGTTCTGTGGTTTTCACGTAATCCTGCGAACTAGCGAACAAACAGGGATGAAAACACAACCTCAAAGGCTTACATGCATCTTGTTGATACTTGTTAGGATTAGGCCTCTCTATCCTCTTTTCCCATGTTCCTCTGCGCTTCTCTTTCCTCTGTGTCAGTCTGGTCAGTAAGTGTGTTTGGCTTCCGGACACCACCACCTGCCAATTCTCCTGCACAGCAGAGACTCATCAACCGTCGACCGACTCATTTCCCCTCCAGCCAACACCAAATCTTTTAGTTGCATTCACGGTTTCCTGTGCCTCAGGTCCATCCCCCCCAGCCCCTACCCAGCTACCTGCCATGGCCCGCTAAGTCCCATCAACCGGCCCGGTGTGCTCCGCCATCTGCCTGCCCACCGCTCAACAACCTGCCTGGTTTGGAACGGCTCCAGCTCCAAATGGCTGCTCCTGCTCGGTGCCCCATTCGCTTCCCGCACACCAGCTGTAACCCTGCCTCCAGCCCTGTGCCTCAGCATGTAAAACTTAAAATCAAGTCAGAGTTCTTCATTTTGAGTCCAGTCATTCAAACACCTCTAAACATAGCTCCAGGAAACAGCCATATCCTCACACTAGCGTCCAATTCAAGATTTTCCACCAACTCTCCCATCCCACCCCAACAAACAGACTCCCGGCCACACAGATGGAAGCACATACGACCTTTCAATACTTTGCAATGTTCCAAACCACCATGAGTGAGTAGAAGCTGAGAGCTCTCTACGAACCCCGTACACTCGACTCCACTCGGCTGCTCCTAATACCAGCTCTTGTAATCCTGGCTGTCCCCTCCGCGGAAGGTGACCACCAGGGAGCGCCGCGGATCACCAGATCCATTCATACACCACAGTCAGACAGCACTTGTTATCCTCTGTGGATGTTTCTCCTGATGCCTGCGGACTTTACTGAGAATTGTTGTTGCAGTGTGGTTAATGGTTAAAGAACGTTTATGTGCATGTTATTATTTTGCATTTTAATTCAAATACAGTATTTACACTACTGTTTGTAGACTTTTGTAAATCATTCATCGTTTTTTTTAATGGATTCATGATCTGTGGTGGAATGTGCGTTAAAGATCTGTCACAGTTCAGCTGGGTTGAGATCTGGTGACTGTGAAGGACACACACGGAACAATTACAATCATTTTCACAGTCAGTGATCCATGTGCCCTGTGGGGAAGCATCTGCATGTGTTATGTTTCTCAGCACATCTTTTCAGATCCGTCCTCTCGCTTGTGACTGAGCTGCAGCGAAACAGAGAAACCTGATATAAAACGATCCTCTCTTTGGAAATCTCCTGTCTCCATGAACTGGATCAATGCAATAAATTGGAGACAACAGCCCATACTAACCCAGATGTATGGGACAGATGTGTGTCGAAAAACACCCATTCAATAAAAAGATTGCAGTCGAATCTGGTCACAAGAGCAATTAACTACAGTTATAAAGCATTGGATTTCTTAGAAACCATATTTACCAGGGGCTTTGTATTGTATGGTTGTATAATACTGATTATTGTCAATATTGTGCACTTTTAATAATATGAGAGAGAGAGATGCTCAGACGGAGGTCTGCCTCTTAAAACCAGTGCTTGGGAAAATCACAATTTGACAGAGATGGAGAGGTGATAGTGGAGAAGATTTTGTCCGTCACACAGAGCTCAGGGTAAATTATTAAGCCATGATGATGCCTTGAGTCGACTCTTGCCATTCATGGTTTTATCATTGGTTGCCAACGGCCACTGGTCCAAAGCATCTAGATGATTGCCGCAGATTTTGCAAGATAAAGTGAGACCCTCTCTCTGGGCGAGAGGATGGAGATGATGGAAATGAGTCCCCCAGAGACAGGAGTCCATTTCAATCTTCCACCTGATAGGTTTATAAAGTATGGGATGATTTGGTGTATAACCGCTTTTTACTTATCTAAATCCTTTATCATCCTCCACCCGTGTGCCCGTGTGCTGCCGAGCGGTGGCGGCACAGGCAGCCAATCACAAACAGATCAAGTGTGTTGATAGAACATTCGCCGCCTGGGTAGGGAGTGCTGCGAGTGCAGGGGTGACACGGCGGTGACAGTGACAATGATAGGTGACACTAAACGCTCGCCGCACACACCTGTTGCACACGGCCGACCAGGGGGATGACAAGCACTCCATTATTGGCGAGGGGGAGCGGCGGAGTGACAGGGGGAACAAAGACGAAACGAAGGGAGAAGGGTGATGGGGGGGGGGGGAGTGGAGAGATAGAGGTGAAGAGAGGTTGTAAACACTGGGTAAACAATTGTCTTCTGTGAAAATGGGAAGTACAGAGCAGTCGCTTCAGTGACCCCGGGAGAGAGAGAGAGAGGCGGCTGACATCAGAAACACACACACAGCCTCAAGTAAACACAACTTTACAACACTCCAGCTTCTAGTAGGTCATTTTATACACGTCCTCCTTCCTCCTCGAAAGCTAAAGTTACTCCAATTTGCAGTTTCATGGACGTATCATGTTTTTATGCATGTTAGTGCTGTGGGAGCTGTGGGAATTCACGAGCAGTGGCGCAATACGTGAACCTCAGCCAAATATGTTGGGCAACAAATAAGACGCGAGACAACAGGAGGTGAAGAAGCCGAGCGGAGGGAGAGATGAAGAAGATGAAAAGAAACAAAGAATAACTCTGGGCGGACTCTCACAGGAGAGAGATTACGGAGCAACAGAGTTATATTTTCTCATCCCTTCTCTTAAAGTAGAAATATAATGGTTTTAGTAGCACACAGTCCATTAACTTGCTGTACAGACATTAACTATGGGTTTCATTATGAGCGTTAAGCGATGCTGTGAATTTATGGATTTTACTCTTTACTGTTCCTTGGTAACAACCTGCAACCTTTGTGTGTCTCATTTTAAAGTTTTTGCTTTTGTCGAGAGTTGGACAGTTTTATTGCTATTCTGTTAATAACAGCAGCCGACAGCTGTCACCTTTTTAATGTACAGTCTCTTCATTCCACAGTAATTGCGAGAACCTCTTAGCCACGTAATTCTGATGCAGAGGGAAAATTAAGTGCGATTAGTCATCAATTACAGTTCAGTTAAAACAGACAGAATTAGTTTTCCTCAGCAACGTCACTGAAACAAACTGTGAGACACTGACTGGCCATTTGCTGTGGGGAAGTCAACATAGTAGCAGGTGCTTACTGGTTTATAATGGTTTTCAGCAGAACTCTGAAATCCTTACTAGGGGATAACTTCATTTGAAAACGGCTGTTGTTATACCGGAGTTTTCATTATATTCCACTAAACATACATTGTATACACGTGCAGCATTTATCATACTGGCTCTGTCATCAGGGGGCAATTTGCATTTGAGCATCTTACCCAAGAACGCATTTGTACCCCATGCACCATTTAAAGGTTAAGTGAGTAGAATTTAGTGACATCTAGTGGTGAAGTTGCATGTTGCAGCTGAATACCCCGCTCCCGATGTAAATAAATATATTTTAGTATCTTAGTATTTAAATATAGAGGGCCCATTCCAGGGTAAAGAAAACAACATTTTGTACAATTTAGATGATTAATACCCACTAGCGAAAACATCACAAGGACTCATTTATATTCAAGTATATGAGGCAAAAGTAATGAGATCAGTAAATAAAGTGTAGCACCATTAGTAAAACATCAAATCCATCAAAAGCGCAGCTCTTGACTGAGGCAGGGAGAGAGCACTCGCTGAAGCTGCAGAGAAGTGAGAGGGACCGATGAGAGTCTCTGATAATAAAGTTCCTTATCTCTTAGCCGCTGACATTAGAGAGTTCCCCTTCATGGTAAAGATAAAGGATCCTCAGGAGAGCTGTGGATAGAGGATTCTGCCGCTTCACAGTTGAAGAGTTGAACTTGAAAGTTTCTGTCCGTTTTGTTTTTGCCTTGCTGCGAAGAGAAGAGCAGAGGAGAGAAGTTACTCGTAGTTCAATTTACAGTTGACATCAAAACGTCCCTTTGAACCACCCCCCCCATCCCCCCCCGTGACATTTTCGGGCTGCTCATGAATCAACGCTGTGTCTGTTCCGGTGACAAGCAGGTTGAGAGCCCGGCATCGGAGCGTGTCTCTGCCAAAAGTCACTGAATTCTGTTTGTGTTTGTGAGAGGGGAGGGGGGGGAACAGGACAAAGACGACGCTCTGGCTTTTCGTCAGTTCACCTAACGATGATAAACCCAAAACACACAATGACAGCCTGTCTTCCATCACTGTGGCACAATCAGACGGCCATCTGGGAGGAGTGATGCAGTCCACCCGCTCCCCCCCCCCCCCCCCCCCCCCCCCGCCAGTTACTCTTCTGCTGACTCTCTTTTATAAGTCGGGGAGGAAAAAAAGTGCCCAGTCATCGCAAATCTGCTCTTTCGCAGGAACGAGCTTGTGGGAATTTCCGTCATCATAATTTCTCAAAACCCTAATCTGATTTGCTCCCGTGTTTATAAACACTATATATCTTAGCATTCTTAGCACCGGGTGATTGCTGCTAGTTAGAGTCATGATGTCAGGGAGAAGCAAACTGATCTTTTAGTGGCTCAGCTGTTTTAAATCATTACTATGCGTCACTAAACTTAGCCCATAGAGTCTATAGAGTCATGAACAGTCAATGTAAATGCTAATATTAACATGCCAACACTAATTAGTGCTAGCTAGGACAAAACACAGAGTCTCGATTCATCCTCTGGGAACCACGAATGTCTGCACAAAAGTTTGGGTAAGGTTTCAAATGACGAGTGACCTGCTGGTGGCGCTAGAGAAAATGTCAGGGAAAGATCGAGGGGTTCTAATAGCAATTCATCCAAGAGTTTTTTTAATTCAGTCTGGACCATAATATGATTCATCCTCTGGGAAGCATGAATGTTGTGCAAAAGGTTGTTTGGAAGATGATGAGATAAAAAATAAAAAAAAGGGTATGAACTTTGACCTGCTAGGGGCGCTATTGTTAATGCCAGGTAATTGCAAAGTCCACTGGGTTCATCTTCATGGGGCCTGTGAATACTTTTAACAATTGTCAAGGCAATTAATCCATTGTGTGTGTGTGTGTGTGTGTGTGTGTGTGTGTGTGTGTGTGTGTGTGACTTCTACAGTTACACTTGACAACATTGTTTTCTAGCGTTGTTTGTGTTGTTTTTTCAGTGTATTGATTTAACCTTTTCCCAAAAGAAAGTGAAAGTGCAGTTAAAGACACAACAATGAAGAAATGATTCATGGTCTGTCACAAAAAATGAGCAACTTTGTTGTTACCTGACAAGTGGATTGTTCATCTTCCTTTCTTCTTCTTAGAATATGTTTTTGTTCTGTCCAAATAAAAAACAAGTGAGAATTATTATTTTTTCATTTTATGTTCCGTACTTGATTTTATAAGCCATGGACACAGGATGTGTGTGATAAATAACCGACAGCATTTAAAAGTCATCTTACCTTGAGCATATATTGTATTATTTCACATCAGAACATATTTTGTAATAGCTCAGAAAGTGCTTAGTGGCTCTTTCAAGCAACACTGAAATTAAATTGTAATGTTGAGCACAGCCAAAGTACACTGGAGGCTACATCTTAGCACCATCTGCACCGGTGAACTCGAAATGCTCCCTGACTCACACACACAGCTTCATTATACTCCAGGCAGATAGCAAATGAAAGAAGACACACTCAGTGAGTATTCGGCACACGGATGGACAAACACAACTTGAAATTTGTTTATATCCTCTCCCCCTCATTTCTTCTTATCACACAAGTCCAGTTTCTCAGCCTTTCCTGCATGAAGCAAACAACACAAGTATTGTTTAAGTGGCTTTCAGTTTCTCGGATATGTGAATCTGACGCCACCTTGTTGTGACTTTGCTCGCAGTGTGATGAGGAATCTATAGGATATTAAACACAATCATTGATTATCAATAGCCAGAGAGGACGTCTTGATCAGGAACAGACCTGCAGAAGCTTTGAACCTGTTCCCTTCTACTTGCTCTGACGTACTCTCCAACCTCCACAGTTCTGTGACGCATTGAAGTACTACAGTACATATACTGAAAAGAAGTACGTTCAATCTAAATCACACGGCTCTCTGCAATAACATATTTTACCTCCTGACGGAAAAATAAACTTTTCCCTTTTTTACTTTTTCAGGGCGGAGAAATAATTTCCTGCCAAGAGTCGTCTGAAAATGGTGTTGGTCTGCCTCAATAGAAGGCCCAGTAGAACCAGTAGAACTGTGCAGTTCAGTTGGATAATACAAATTTTAAAGAGATATAAGGCACTTAAAAAGACAAGTGGGGATGATTCACTCCTCCTGCACTACTAACCTGAAGTAACTCAGTGGAGTTTAATGTGGAAGCAGAAAATGTAGTTTTATTATAATCTTTTCAGTTTTTATATTTAAGTTTGGTCAATCAAACACCAAAACTGCAATTTTAATGTCATTTGTCAGGGGCCATATCAGAGTCAAATAATTGTTTGGGGATGCGTGGACTGTATATAAAGATGGACGAATCGTTACAACTGCAGAACTTTTGCACAAACAACACGTCACAAATCCCTGCACTGACTCTGCAGCGTGATCCCTCTGTCGTATGCACAGTGTTCACGTTTGCGCGCGGCCCTGCTCTTGCAGACAATCCTCCGCTGACTGTGGCTTCGTAATAAACGTGTTTCACGCCATCCAGCCGGCGAGACTCTCTGGTGAAATGAACACCAGAGCGCGGCATCTATTCATTGCTCATTAAAGCCAATACAATAGTTACATAAAACAGCTCAGGCCAGACAACAGCATTGTGAGTGTTCATTAGAGGAATGTAATCAAAGCAGTCGGCTAATTGGCTTGACGACTGTATTAGCGGCAGTTTGCTATTGAGGATCACCTCTTACTTTGGTCATTCACTAAAGACAATACAATAAAATACAGCAAGGAGGATGTGTGTGTGTGTGTGTGTGTGTGTGTGTGTGTGTGTGTGTGTGTGTGTGTGTACTGATCCCTGTAATACACAGCCACAACAGTGTGCTTTCCTACCAGCTTATTTAAATGTATTTGTGGGATCCAGATATATTATTTAAAAACCTGAGCCTTGCCTGGAAGTCTGATATTCAAGCTTCACCTTTAGGCACCTGCTCACTACACAATGTGCAGAAACCCAGCAAACAACATTACATAATAAATCAGAGCAGCAAAGTAAAGCCCCTCTCCCGCTGTGGAATTATGCTTGATTAGCAGGTGGCCACCAGGCAGGGAATTTGCATTCCAAGACGTACAAGACACTTTATTAATTCTATTTTGGTCTTCTGTCGGTAAACAGCTCCGGGGCTGTTAAACAAGATGCTAATGGCAGTTTGTCGTATGTTGCTTCATCTCGTGACTTTTAATAAAGCTTCTGTCGATCATCAGAGGACAAGACTACGTTGTCTTATTTTATCAAAGAATGGCTCCTTCAGACTTTGTCATGCTTCCGTTTTTGTAAAATAATTAAAGGTCAGGTGAGATAATTGATATTTAGGGGAGGGCAGGGGTGGAAATGATGGGTGCGACCGGGCGTTTTAAACACATCCAAGGATTAGTATGAGAGATGATTAGCAGCTCATCTCGTGGTGGATCTCATGTGACTCTGGCTCCTGCTGCACTCGTCACCTCAGTGTGTGAGTGAAGTAACAGGTGATGCAATCTGGTCCAGACTTTCATGTCACTCTCAGGATGAGTTGTGATCCCTTAATAACAAATATGAGCACCATTGGTGTGTGTGTGTGTTTTTCTGTGCAAAAAAAAAGCAGTATAGCACCGTCAGTCCATCGTCATCGTCTCTGTGCATGAAATAAACAAGAAGAGAAGCTGGCAGACAGAAACTCATGAGCAGCAATGTTTTTTTTATTGTTTTTCTGCACACATACACACAGGCTTGTGTATCTCTCCTTATCAGGGCTTTGTATCAACGTCCATTCATTGCAGACGCCCTAACCAAAACCTTGTCCCAGATAATTCACATTTTACCACTAAACTTAACCAGACAACCTCAGAAATGACGTTTTGCCTCATCAGGACCATGAGGTTGACTGGTCTTACCAAGGTCAAGTGTTTATGCTGGAAAAGGTCAGAGAGAGTTAACAAAACACACACAAACACACACACAAGCCTCAATGGAGTCGACCAGGCAGTCAACAGGAAGATTTATTTTTCGAATTATTATTGAATCTGTTCTTATCAGCGTTGCCGGGCTCGCTGCAGACCCACAGGGTGACTTGCTTGGCGCAGCAGGAAAGCCTCTGTCAGTTCAGGTCGTCAGTCCACCTCGCAGTTAAAAACAAAAACCAGCACAGTCGATTTTGCAGGACTGTGTTTGTGTGTGCACAAGTGAAATTATTTTAGTTTTAATCCTGGTTAGACTGGTGTCCTGGTTGTTTGTATGTTGACCCCATTGATATATACGCTGGTGACCTGTACAGGGTGTAAGATAATGTAGATAATGGATTGACAGATCTACTCTACTACAACGGGTAGAATGTTCTCCAGATGAAATCTCGTATCATAAAATCTTTATTTGCTTTAGATATATACTGCTCCTCCAGAACATAACGTTACTTACTGTACGTGTTATTCTATATTACACTGAGAGATTGATTGTGTGAATTCACCACCATGAAATAAAAAAGGTTCCCAGTGCCCTGAATCAAATGCTGCTTTAAGCCCCCATCCAGCCCTGTTGTCCCGATCGTTTATCAGAGGAGACACGAGTGTGGTGAAGGGTTCTCGGCTCCTCGCACACTCCTGAGCATCAACACTGCCACCAGCAGGTCACAAGCGTTTCTCTTTGGGACTGTTCTCTTTATTTACAATCCTCCACCTGCAAGTGATCTGTTGGAAGCTGGCTCATACACATAATTTTTTTGTTTTGCTTCTCTCTCTCTCTCTATCTCCGCTGGTAAAATGAATAGCAAATGAGAATGTGTTTGTCCTGGTGTGGAAAAGTGCTACGAGCAAAATGAGCACAGGATGAGAGAGAGAGAGCAGGGATGAAAATAAAAAGCAATCAGGGAGAGGGATGATTATATTTGCAGAAAATAGATACGACGGCATAAATGAAATATTATCACCCTGACACCTGAGGGGGGGGGGGGGGGGGGGGGGGAGAAGACAGCGCGGCGGGTATGGAGACATATAAGCAAGTCAAGGGGCATAAGTCTAATGCGACTTTCCTTTTTTATTTGTGTGTTTCTCCTGCTGCAACAAACATTATCTCTGCAGCCTTAAGGCATCACTGCGAGATCCTCGTATGGACTTTTCTCCGTGGGCATCCTGTGAGCTGCAGGACGATAACGGACATAAAGAAGTTAAGCTGCCGGAGTAGAGTTAAGGATGGGAGGTGAGGATGTGGATTTATAGGAATCAGGAAATGGCCTCTAAATATCTGCAAACCACAAGAGTCAGAAAAGGACATGGGCGCGATATGTACGAGATGACGAGCCAATTAAAAAGCAGGGAGTTCGGGTTACTTTTTCTTTTCGACAGTTTTCTATTTTGAAGGGTGTGAATCAGGTCTATGTGCATCATCATGGGGGTTCTCCACAGTAATGTACTTCGTCAAACAGACCATTTTACTTTCCATTTACTCCCTGTGCTAATTTTGAATAGACCCAAATGAAAAACTCATATTGGGAACAAGGACAAATTCACTGTGAACATATGTCATTTGCCAGTGAAAAGCCTAAAAAACAAAACTCTGAATATTTTGAATTGTAAGCAATTTCCCATCTAATGAAATGTATCCACATGAGTGCAGATGGGAGGGGGGGGGGAGTGAAAAAATCAATTCTTTGTTCTTGTTCTTCAGGCACCAGCCGTCCCTCCAGGGTTTCCGTCCTGATGTGCCATTACGTTTTCCCATTATCAGACGTCTCTGAGTTTACAATGAGGGTATATTAAAAAAAGTTACGCTGATCTCAAAGTGTTTTTAATTTTGCAGGTTTCAGCGAAGAGCCCGCGCTGTAGCTCGTTGCCCATTATTCTGCTGGATAATCGTGCTCGTGGCTCAGAGGAGAGCGGAGAGACTGCTGAATATGGATTCCATTCAATTGTTGGCTGGAGCCCAAAAGCTTGTGATTACTGTGACATGGTCTCATTATGTCAACAGGTTGAAAGCAAATCACAGGGGACTGCATAAATGAAACCAGAGCAGCCTCATGGACCTTTTGGCTCAGGCTGGGTCCCTGAGAGCAGGCAGCAGCTGGGCCCCTGAGAGGCCCCTGGTTCACTGTGTGTCACAGTTTGTGAATACTTCCAATTTGGTTTCGGACTTAATAAACTTAAAACTTTAATAAACTAACTGACAGGGGCCAGATGAATCTGTACAAGTAGATTTATTTTCGGGTACTTTTTCCTTTTACTCGATTACATATATCAGCAAATATCTGTACTTTCAATTACATGTTCACGTTGTTTTTATTATATCCTTTAATATCAAGAGGAGAACTTGTCCACTGAGGAGAGCGGAGAGCTAACATTTGACCCCGCCTCCTTCAACGTGAGCAAAGCGCGACTAAGGAAACACCTGAAATAGGATACACTCCGCAAGTACTTTCACATTTAATACTTTAAATATATTTAAAAGTACTCAGTTACTTTTACTCAGGAAGAAAAGTTAATGTGGTACTTTTTCTTTTACTTGAGTACAGTTGCTTTTATCGAAGTAAAATGTTTGAGTACTTCCTTCACCACTGCGTATATATGAGACTGAAATCCAGCTTCTGATTTAACTTTAAAACACAACGAAGCAGTTTCCTGACTCTTTCAACAGCTTCAGATGATGATTAAAGGTAAAACAAAAGGCTGCAACAAAGACTCCTTCCTTCTTTGTGGAGCAGCTGTTCCTATGTGTGCTTTAAATATCAGTGGAGGAGTACTGCATCTACTTTCACACATGCCCACGTCAGACGGTCCTCAGGTAAACTTACTGGTGGCTGACATACTGCCGACAGCAGCGTGTTGCATGGGCTGTGGAGCAGCTATCTGCAGAACAAAGTCTGTGAGCAGAGAGCTGTAAACTTGCAAAAACATCTCTTAAAGGCACATTTGCATTAGAATATCTGTCCTGTTGCTATCAAATAAAGTTAAACTTCCCCTGTTTTAAGAAGCCCAGAGGAGAAGAGGCTGTTAGGAGGCATTTCTGATGGATTTCTTTTGATATGAAACCTTGTCATAAGCTTTTAAATTTAAAAACACACATCTGTTTTGTTGCTGCACACACACACACACACACACACACACTGAACTACGTTTAATATTCCAGGCAGAGTCGTGGAAATCAAATGAGGCTCAGGACAATTCAAACCCGATAAGAATCCAGGGGGAGTTAAACGCTTCGCTTCAATCAGTCACACCAAACAACAGCAATCACAATGATTGTCGCTAAATAAATTGCAGCCCCTGCACAAAGCATGAAGCTCAGAGGAAACAATACTGTGTCAAACTGCCATCTAGTGTTCAAATAGTACAACTGGTCCAGTCTCAGCCTCTCCTCCTTGTGTCGTGGATCACTGACAGCTTCTATAGTCCTCAAAGTAATTGTCTGTTCTGGACGTACCCGTGTTTTGTATCTCGGGGGGGCAGTACATGCATCAGCTCTGACACCTCCTGACATATTCCCCAAATCTCCCTTCCCCGTGTCAGCCTCACTGCTGTCGCTCCGCCGGCGTCACGGCTGAGATCAGTGATGCTTCCAGGAGTCGATGGGGTTCATCTGCTCCAGCTCTGCCTTGTCAGCGTCAGTTACCTGAGCCTCGCTGATGAATACTGGAGGAGCCTCGAGCTGCAGCAGCAGCAGCACAAGGGCTCCAGCGTTCGCTCCACTTCTGGAAGTCAGATCCGCTCTGATAAAGGATGAATCCGGCTGTGGAGATATGCAGAAGATGATTGAGCCATTAAGCGTGATTGCATTATCTTTATCTCCTCTTTTCTTTGTTCGGGCTATAATATCTTAGCAGGAGCTGAATGTGCTTTTTTTAATGAGATTTGCAGGTCAGAAGAACGCGAGAGTTTTTATTTCTCGTCCTTTTACAATTATCTCCGATCACATCGGAGTCTCCAGACAGTCACTTTCTCAAGGTGAGGCCTTTTCGCTCCCATTGTCAAGTGAAAGCAAATGAAGCGTGCTACATAAAAACTATAGAAAATCTACTCTGTGCACCTTGCACCTCTTTTATGACCCCATTGGTGAAGTGCTAATACAATTAGACTCCGATATTGATAATTAGCCCATTGTCCCGTTATTCTTATCTCTATACACTAAAAGCTGGGAAATGATCATTGCCCTGTAGTTATTAGGGAAAACAGTCAGTCCTCAGTTTATTAGGAACACTTACATAAAAAAACAGTCCTGTGACAATATTACATTAACATTCCACATTTATGATGTTTTTATTTTGGAGAATTTAGTCTGAACTGCTGATGACTTAACTACTTAACTGCTGATGACTGACTCAATAGGTGTGGGCGGCAGAGACACATCCATAGATGTGTATAAGAAACAGTGCAGCTCAACACCAGATTCAAAATGACAATCAACATCTCTCTAATACAGTTTCAACACTAAATGAACATTCTAACTTTATTACAGTAATGGATTAGACTACATTAGGTTTGGCTAAGTGTTCCTAATAAACTGACAAGTGATATCAACATGTTGATGAGAGGAGATCTGTTGCCGATGAGCTGAACCTCACTTCAGAATGACAGACAGCGTTATGCACTCACCACATCCACAGCTTCGGCATAATGAAGCAGTGACTTTAACTTTTGGGCTTCATGAACGTCCTTCTCTCTCTCTCACTCGCTGAAAGGCCAAGCCGAGAGACGGAGACATTAGACAGAAAGCTCAGGGTCAGGAGAGGGCTTCATTTTAATTGCTGTCTCAATAGGCCAGAGTCTGACAGGCAGGTAAACACTGAATCTATTAATTTGCCCTATAGCCCAGTTTGAGAGGCTCAGGGTTTGTGTTTGTGCAGAATCTCAGGGGAACGTTCACCACAAAGACACAATTTAACTCATTTGGACGTTGGAGAATTCACCGTGGTATTAAGTGAGTGATGTCTCCACCTTCAACCCGCCGAAAACCCACTTCCACACAAATCTGTGCCTCACAATCCCACAATAGGTTTAAATGAATCCTGTTCTTTTCAGGAGGAACTCTTATATTTGTCCGTGTTTGTGGGAGCAGGTGGTATTTCACAGTTTCATTTCACAGAGTCTTTGGCTCCTTTCTGCCGCCTCTGACTTGAAATTGATCTCGGCAGGGTCGAGGAGCCGGAGCCAGGCACTTTATATTCAATAATGTTATCTTCAGGGTTTGCTGGGAAAAAAGAACCTGAGGTGAGGAGACAGCGGGAACTTGGAGGCACTTCACGCTCGTGTTTGAGGGGTGCGAAGAATGGTTTGGAATTTCAGAGGAGCTGCCAGCCATCGTTCAAAAAAGAAACTGGTGATGGATTCAACCTGGAGGAAAAGTGAAAACGCCTCCACAAAGCGTTTTGCCTGCCAAGGTTTTAATACTTGATCCCTGTGTGACAGGAGCTATTCTCTGCTTCCTTCACCACAATCACAGGTCACAAAACGTGTAGTTAACCGGAGCGACAGGTGAGTTAGCACACAGCGCTGTGTTCAGGTGAAAGACTGCAAACCGTGAGCTAGAGCTAATTCAGACAAAGAGCTTTGTTTAATGTGTCCCATCGAATCACAATGTGCAATTTGTGGAATTAAGCATGTTTAACGATTATTGGAATTTGATTTAATGCACCTTGTTCAACTGAGATTATTAACTTCAGAAAACAGTGCAGATTGTGTGTGTGTGTTTCAAGATATCTATTATAATATAATATCACCATCTTGGGGGCGATGGAGGTAAAAGCACCAAATCATATGACTGTAGTTTGTTCTGTGTAGTTTGTCCTTTTTTTTTTGTCCGAATTTGTATCACTTTCTTTAACATTGACATTTTCAGAAATTTCCCAGAGATAAAAAAACAGGCATATACAAGGGAGTGTGTGCATAGCTTGATTGAATTTAAGGGGACTGCTTTTGACTGCAGCTTCTCTCAGAGTATAACTTGCAGCTCGGTTTCAACGATAAGCTTTTGAGTCAGTCGAAGACAAGTGCCCTTGAGCAAGACAGATACCAACACCCGCCCGTGTGGTTGTTTGTGCACTGATGCTGCAGTCGCCGTGCACGGATTAGGGGGTATTAGTTCCCATTAGAAAACTCAGGTTTGAGTCGGAGCAGAGTTTGTCCCGTCAGCTGAGACACTATTAAGATGAGCAGGACCTCAATCTGTACCTGTGCCTCGATGCTGCTTTAAATATCCACTGGGTTAATGAGGTGTTCTGTGAGTGGGAGCTTACCTTTACTTTCCAATAAACTCCTGCCAGGGACAACATCCCTCCCTATTCCTTATAATGGCATTTTAATAGATACTCATTTAAAAATGCCACTGCAGCATCGATGCAAAGAGGAGGGGGGGCGGTGGCAGGTGCGGGTGTTGAGTGAAGGCAGAGGAGCATGTGTGGGTTTCTGTGTGTGTGTGTGTGTGTGTGTGTGTGTGTGTTTACAGACAAGGGAATTGGTGCTAATGGTCGGATGGAGAAAAAGGGAAAGTGACACAAAGAATGAAAGGAGGAAAGGAGGCAGAGATACAAACTGCCAAAATTTGTATAAATAAATAAATGCTTGAATATATACATTAAAAAAATGAAACACTTGGATTATGAAATAGTCTATTTATGTATTCCAAAATTAATTAATTATTTGTTTACATTTAATTATTTATCTATTTTTGCACTTATGTATTCATGTATGTATGTAACATTGATTAATTTATTTGGTGTTTGGTATTTAAAACGTTATTTTCTTACAGCAACACGTTTGTTGTTTGTTCAATATTGTGAAAGAAGAATACAAATAGCAAATTGAATGGGTTCTTTCTTCGGTCATGTCCCACCCCTCCACCAAATTTCATGGAAATCGGTTTTGTAGTTTTTGATAGTTTCTGCCGACAGACAAAGAAACAAATGGCGACCCTCTGGTTTGGTCTCGATGAACACAGAACGCTCTTTGGTCTGAAGGATGAACAAACGCAGGCGGATCTGATGAAGGTTAAAGACGATGTCACTCCCACAAGGTGAAAGTCATTTCCTTGAAGTCTTCAGCTAATTTTCATGCTGTAAAGGATTCAACCGAGGATTATAATGGACACTGAATTTATGTCATCTAATTAAAAGTCAACAGTCAATGCCCTCTTTAAAGACAAGGTGAGATTTGAATTATTCTCATTGAGAAGTCATCACCAAAGAAATGACTATATATTTACACATACTATATATGATATATACATAGAAAGATTGTTCCATTTTTTGATCTGCAAGCTCCGTTCATGTGGGAGTAAAGAAACAGGGTGATTGCTCATTTACAAATCACACACACACACACACACACACACACACACACATAGTGTCTAAGATTTAAAAATCTCTATAGAAAATCGATTCCGTCTTCTCTAACTTTTAATAAAACACTGTGTTATATACACCATGAACAAGTGATAAGATCATCTCACTATAAACCTCTTCACATCACACATTTTCATTTTCCATTCATTCCATGTACGTGCAGCAGTGTCTGGGCTCTGCCATTGTAACATGATCTTTCATTCTGAGTATAGAGTCGCTCCTATAAGAAGCTTTCTCTGCATCTTAATGTCAGTACCAGGCCACAGAACATTATGCATAATGTATAAAATGTTTACAGATACATGCATTAGCAGTTTTTATTTAACCCTGATGTCGCTCTGATATGTAAACTGTGGATTATGAGAGTGGAATATGGAGCACGAGGAAAGATGGAGCCTTTTCAATCCTTTAAAACACCCACGGATATGAGCAGGGACTTCAAGCATCACCACCCTGAGCGCTGACACACATACAGAACAAGTGTGAGCGAAGAAAACCCAAGGTGATTCCAAACATGTGGGTTTTATAAGCAGAGTTTTCACACAAATACAAACTCTGGTTGGAGTGGAAACTGGTGGAATTCATGCACACGGGTCACTCAAGTGTGGAAGAAGCATAAGAATAGAAGTCTGTCTCTTTGAACAGGAGACTCCAGTGGAGCTGACACCGACTGTTCGTCCCGTCAACTGTGAATTTCAGATGTTTCTCTTTTTGTTCGATTTTATCAAGCTGGGAAAAGTCTTTTTTTTTCTCTGTGCCGGAGCTCAGGGGGATTTCAACCTCATCCTTCTCGCTTTCTCTTCTTATTTACTGAGTTCTTTATTTACGACATGTTCCCGTTTATTTTTGTTACCATCGGCTTCATCTCTCACTCTGAACACATGCAGATTGGGGTTAAGTTAATTTCAGAGTCTTAATTGACTGTAAGCGTGAATGGATGTCTGTCTTTGTTGCCACGGTGATTCGCTGGCGACCTGTCCAAGGTCCTGAGGAAAAACAGTTTCAATTTAAAAAGGTCTCTGTTAATATTTGTATACTCATACAATAATAGATTAAGTGCTGACTCTCTTTCTATTTGTTTTTCCATCTCTTATCTCTCCACTGGTCAAGTTCTCCTCGTCTGAGCTCTGACTGTGGTCCAGGGTCAGCCCGGATCAACAGTGTTGCCTGGGAACACACAGCAGCTGCACCTGCTGTCAAACACTGTACGACAAAATGCAACAAAGTCAGATACTGACACAGACCTGAGGAGCTGAACCATGAAACCTGCAGCTGAGAGTGGAGAGACAGAGACACAGTACCTCAGCTCACAGGCAGAGGGCAGCATTGAACACAGCTTAAATGCAGCCTGTAGTGAATCACGATGCTCTGATTGGTTTAATTTGCAGTTTTCTTCATTAAAGTTGATTTAAATAAACACATTTATCATTTTGACTCATCAGATTTTATCACGATTAATGTTTTTCTTCTATTTCTCATCAGCGCTGAGGTTATTTCATACAGGATCTTTTGTTTTATAGTCATTGTGTGACATGAAGTTCATTTCTGCTGTGCCTGTAGTGTAACATCCATTTTTAAATCAATGTGTTTATCTCTGTGTGTTTGCTGTAAACACAGTCGAATGGAATATGAGTGGCAGGAGCAGGTCGGCTAAACTCTTCATGACCTGACAGTAAATATTTGATGACAATGGGAATTATCGTTCATGAGGATAACTGGGTGTTTGATATTTTAGAAGGTCTGCACGCTGCTGCCGCTCGGCTCCACTGTGGATGTGTAATGTGCAGGAAATGACGCTGCAGATTAACTTCAGTGCTGAACCAATAAACATGATAAACAATGTAATAGTCAACAACAAAGTAAAATACATTTGATGGAGAAGGTATATTTGTAAATTCGGTCATGCTGGCCTGAAATTCATTTGTATAGCTTTTTGCTCAACGGAGACAAATGTGGCCATAAGTGGAAGTTACAGGATAATGATAATTATACTGATAATGATAATGACAAGTTGCTCTACAGTTTAAGAAAATAGAAGGGGCCATTTAGTCAGTAAACTCAAATCAGTCAAGTCAGCGTGATGCAGAACAATGTGAAGCTTGAGTTTGCTCACATTAGCCACCATAAGGTTCTGGTTATAGCCGGCTAGCTGGTATATGTTTTATTTCAAACTCATGAATAAGATGCAATGAGGAGATTTTAATTTGAGTATTTTGCGAGTCATCAGGAAGATAATCACAGACAGTGTATTTGTTTTTATGCCAGAATATCCCATCGTGTTCTGTGAATGCAAATGGTTTCTGTGTGTTTGCTTCCACTGCTGTTAACAAATGAAGTAATTAATTTATCCTAAGAACGTGCATCTGACACAATGCAGCCAGAGGTTAGGAGAAAAAAATGTGTTGTGTGTTTCTTTAGTAAGTTACATTATGTTGATTTAACAACAGATAAAGAGAATAAAACCAAGCAAAGCCCACTGATGCATCTGATCTACTGTACATTGTGAGAGTGAGTGTTCTCTGACAGAAGAGACGCAGGAGGTGAGAGGAAAATGGGAAAGCTCCAGTCCTCACCTCCCTCCCAGTGACTGGGTCGACCCTGCGCTCACGCTCCTGACGTTCAATCTGAGAAGCACTGACTGGGGGGGGGGGGGGGGTACACTTTCGGTAAGAGAGTGTTTTGACGGTGAAAAGGGATATGAACCAAACCCACTCAGAACCTGTATGTGGTCCAGTTGGACTGTGTTAACACTTACGTGCGTCTCGGTGCGTGCACCCTCATGCATATGCACCATGACGTTTGAGTGTGTGTGTGTGTGTGTGGTGACTCTCAGCTGGAGCTCCCTGTGTGACCGTCCTCCTCTCAAAAACACTCTTTAAAACTCTGTTCCCATGAATGGGATCCATTGACCTGTGCTGTAACTGAGTGACACCCTGCGGTGCAGCACCAGCACCAGAAGAGCTCATTTGTTTATAAGCTGACAATCACAGACAGGCCGACCCCGACGGGCACAGACGCACATAAACAACTCCCACTGAAACACAATATTGATGTAGTGTACGAAAGATTACACAGCTGCTTCTAAGACTTTTACTTTCATTTCTTTGTTACTTTTTTAAACCTAAGAAAAGAACAGAAATAGAAATATTGAGGTTAAAGAAAACAACCTCTTGTCCTCGCTGGAGCTCGTTCTACCAACACTACCTCTTCATTTATAGATAGAGACTAAACATAAACTATCCATCCTTCCATTATCAATGCTGCTCCTTTAGCTGGACTCACAGGGCCAACACATGGAGGCAAACAACCATTCACTGTGATATATTCACACCTACACGCTCAATTTAAAGTGTCCAATTAACCGAACCCCAGCCTGCATGTCTTTGGCTTGTGGGAGAAAGTCAGAGTCCTCAGGAAAAAAACACACAGAGACATAAAAACTCCACAAAGAGAGAAGAGAGAACCAGGATTCTAACAGGGAGCCGTGCACCACCGTTCCACTGTTCCCCCCCTGAACGCAACCACAACACAAAACACAGTTTTCATACTTGGGACATTATGTATATGCATATTTTCTTTATAATGTAAGCTTGAATTTTGCAGGGCTCAGACCCCTTTGCTCTATTTTCTCCAACAAGCAAGAAAAAAACAAGATAATAATAATAATAATAATCATTATATATTGCAAACATATCCCCAAAAAACTCCTTTAATAAATGATTCATGAAAACAACATTATAACCACTCTTCTCTGTGGCTACAAGAACTTTACACAGTTCAAAAGCACAGATGTTACTAATAATATTAACAATGACTCTTTTGTGTTCAAGCAAGAACAATACGATGAACGATAATTTGGGCATCGTTCATTTGATTATTTACGCCTGTGCTTTTACTACAATATTTCAAAATGTTTGAAGTAATTAGGCGAGAAACTAAATTGGGTGAAGAAAGGAAAGAGCGAGGGATCACTGACAAAACAGACAGAGTCTTTTACCCTCCACCGTTTCAGCTCGACAGACAATAGAGGAAAAGAGCGTTGTCTATTTTAATAAAGACAAATCCTGTTGTTAATACTATGAACACTGGTCAAAGCCCTGACAGGCACAAATAACACATTATATTTAACCCTTAGGAGATTTGCTGTACAAATATACTGAGGCCTCGGTGTGTTAGTGTAGCTCTCAGTTAACACAGTGTCAAGCCTCAGACTGATGCAGTGATAATAACCACTGCTTGGCCTTCGTGTGCTTATTTGTGCAGGGACATGAGCGGAGCTACGTGAGACGAACTGGGACACACTGGGCTTGTTTTAACAATGGGAAAGTGATTTGACCTTGAGACCAAAAAACAGGGACGGGACCTCTGACGGGAGGAAAAGAACATGAAAACATAACCTGGTGAACGTTAGATCCTCAGAGTAAACAGATGAGAATGACTGAAAAGAGATGCTGCTCACTTAAATGTGTTTCTTTAACTGAATTATATTTATATTCGTTGGTGAAATAGATTAATGTTGGTCTTGATATCACATTTATTACCAAATCTACAATAAGGCTCATAAGGCCACCTAGAGTATTAATAGACATATCTTAGCCCCGCCTCCCAGCACTGCGTGCTAAAGGCATATTTGAATTTCCAGGGAAAAGCACTTCAGCCAAAACTTCGGGGTGAAGTTACACTTTGAGCTCGTGCAGCGAGAACTTCACAGATTTAGTTTCCTAATCTTATAAATACTCAGATAGAAGCTTTGAGGCAAACAAGTGTTTTTTATGGGATTTTTTTTGCTTTTTAAAGTGGAGAAAATCCACTTTAGAAAAAACCAGTGCGCCAATTCTATCTTTCCTTTCAAAAGCATTCAGTCATTGAAAGGTGTGATTTTCCAAACTTTCCCCAATAAAGGATCTGATTCCTTTTTAATGAGGGCTACAGCTACACAGGAAAGTACCAATAAACAACACGGCATCTCAGTCCTTTCTAAGAGAACACACTCTGACACATACCTAACAATGCCTCGTCTTTTCTTTTGTTTAACTGGTTTTGTACTCCACAGGAAACAGACGTCTGCGTGCACATCTGCTTTCAATTCCTGCAGGTTTACTTTGTCCAATCTGGCAACCCCACCTCCTGTCTGGTGTGGCATGTCTTCGTGTTTTTACAAGAGCCCTTTTCTTATTTAATTGTGTATTAAGGGATGGATGATTGTCGAAGGCATTTTTCCAGATTTGCAAAAAAAAAAAGAAAGTTGTTTGTATTAACGGCCAAAAAATGAACAAAAGGCTGGTTTAGATGTTGTGTGTCGATGTGATGTGATGGAACAGACGATCAATGTGAGATTTGAGATATAGATATAGATTAAACTAATATCTGTGTTAGCTGGTGACTCATACATGTTTCGTTTGCAGGTATTTTGGGGTCAGAGCCTGGATTCAGACTCCCCTGTTATCAAACGTCAGGATTTACAACTTGCAAAACATGATTTTGGAGAAAAAGCTTCAAGCGCATTGTTAAACGTGACTAATAAAATCGTGATTTGTGTCCTGATCTCATGTCTTGAAACCATTTCACATTTACCTCCTTTGCCCCCTCGGTTTGACTCGAGGAATTCCCAGCGCTCTGCGTCCAGTGCGTCTGACGCTAAATGACCTGTGACATCTGTCAGCAGCAGCACTCAGCGGGAGGCGGCTGGAGGTGTGACCTGTGCCTCTGTTTGTTTATTCTCTGATGAAATGACTGAGTGACTTACATGCTCCATTGTTTGCAAAGTGCCGAGTTACACGGAGCAGAAGACAGATCTGATTTGTACGTGGCGCGAGTTTGATGTTTTTGTGTAGTCGGCATGGCTACAGTCAGGAATTAGGTTATGGAGTCTAGTTTCTTTCTTTCTATATAGCATATAATCACATAATACAAATGATGGAACTGGTTATTCACAGCTCACGAGAGAGGGTGACTGACCTTAGACTGACTAGTTTCTTGTCTCTTTTAAATCCCTTCTTAAAACTAACATTTTTTATATCATTTTACTCCGGTACCACCACCTGGGAGGTTATGTTTTCACTCCTGTCCAGTTGCTGGCTCGTGGGTTAATTTATATTGCACAGATTTCCATGGAGCTTGGTGGAAGGATGGAACATTGACCTTGAAAGAACCCATAACTTTGGATTACAAATGCTTCCTGATTAATCTAAGTGTTAGAAGAGTCTAAATAAATCACAGAGGGAATCTAGACGCCAGAATTAAACAGGATCAGTCTGTGATGGTCGCTCCTTTCCAACATTTATTCAAACTCACTTTGATTTTACTACATTTCCATGACTTCCTTTCACGGAGGACATTACCTGGACTCTGTACGAACCCATCAGCTTCACTTTGTAACTCTTCCTTCTGTAAATGGAGAAAATAAAAAAAACATCAGTAAACGTAACCAGGATTTCATGTTTCTCCGTGTGTTGAATCGCTCACCTCTCATGCCTCGCACCTCATTTATGCCTAAACATCTTGCGTTTCCTGTTTGGTGCACGTCAGACGTGGGGCAGCCCGCGGTGACCTCTTCCACCTCCGCAGCCACTCACTCCTGAATCAAAGCACAAACTAACAAGTCAATTAGCTCTCTTTTCCTGTTGACGTAGCAAATCAATTAACCCCTCATTTCCTGTGCATCTAAAGAATCCGTTAGCGCTGGCTTCCTGTTTGTTTCCTGCAGGGACGACGTCCACCGGCGGGGGCGGCGGCTGCCTTGTTTGTAGCGGGACCACATGCACACATCAAACAGCGACTAATAGCGGCCTTATCACAGCACATTAACCTCACGTAAACATGCCATGAGCCCTAGGTCAGGGAAGGAGGGCAACGTGTGTGTGTGTGTGTGTGTGTGTGTGTGTGTGTGTGTGTGTGTGTGTGTGTGTGTGTGTGTGTGTGTGTGTGTGTGTGTGTGTGTGTGTGTGTGTGTGTGTGTGTGTGTGTGTGTGTGTGTGTGTGTGTGTGTGTGTGTGTGTGTGTGTGTGTGTGTGTGTGTGTGTGTGTGTGTGTGTGTAGGCACCCACACTTCAGCTTCAGACAGCCAGAACACACAATCAGTGCAATGCTTTGGTGATACCAAACTACTGACTTGTGTCAACAACTACTAATCTTCAAGTGTCATGTGATGTGAGCATTAATCTTCTGTGATATAAACAAACACTGGGGCAACTCGAGATTCGCCTGAGAACGCATGAGCTCCAGTGGCTTTCACAAACTTCTAACACTCTATATTGAATGCTTTATATTTCTACGTGTTTTTCTACGTTTTGCTTTCAAATGTATTGTTGTATTAATCTGCAAACACTTCTAGTTAAGTAAATATGTTTTATAGGATTTGAAAGTCTCACTTTAGCGACTTCTAGTGGGCACAATTAAAAATGACATTGTAAAAACATTGTAAAACATTATACCATCATTACTTTAAAAATAAAACGAAGTAGTGAGGCCTTGTTGCAATCTGCTATTGGACTTGAAGGGGTGAACCACACCTCTGCCGCGTCATTAAAGGTCTGGGCAATAAAAATTGTCCAATGTGGTGATAAACTGAACTAAATTTCAAAAGCAAATATGCAGGAAATTATTTTATTTTCTATTGATGTGATCATGTAAAAGTCACAAATGCATCGATACTGAACACGTCAGAAAGTATTTGCGCTAATTCAAGTCCCTCCAATTTACTTTACAGCCAATCACGAGCATTAAACTCCAACTTTAATCTAGATGAATATTTTATTGTTAACATGGTAATACTATTACAGTTATGTCATGGCATACGTGAAATGTGGAAGGCCTAAAGCCCCAAGCTGTACGTGTTCTGTGTTTAAAACTGAAGTATTATTGCCTCTGAAATAACACATTCGGACAAAAACATAAAAAAAAAAAAACATAGTGAATATTTAATTGACCTACAGGAAAACTATAGTAGTAACTATTAAATAAATTAAACAAATGGTGTCTGTGTAAAACACATTGACATGAATCCTCTCAGCAGACGCACACAGCAAAGCGAGTGATAACACTGATACATACAGTACAATACAATCGCCTGTCCCTTAAAAAAAAAGAAAAATCCATTTCAGTGAGACACAGGACGCTGGCTATGGTGGTTAGTTCCTGATTTCGTTTTCAAAAAAATATACTGCATATCTATTTATACATTTATATAAACAACAACAACAACAAACACTTTTGATAATTTTCCTTTTTTTTTTATAACTCTAAAAAATACATCTATAATATTTAGAAACAATATTTACAATTCACCCCACGTTTTATGTAACATTTCTGAAGAGTCCGGGGGGGGGGGGTTTAAGAGCTAATAGACTTTCTCTCTCACACACACACACACACACACACACACACACACACACACACACACGCACACTTACAGTTATTGAGGATATTTGACAACATGTGTCCTTGTGTCCATTGGCTGAGCCGTCACTCGTGTGAGATCTCCGAGGCACCGGATGTTGACTGATGAGCGTCTGCTGTAACACTGTAACCCATGAGGGAGCCGACATGTTGTGCAGCGTCCGCCAGACGTCCCATTAATACTTCCTGTTTGTGAGCTTTCGCTTGTGTCTTTCCCGCTGCAGCCCCGTGCGCTCCCGCTCCCGCCACGCTTAGAGAAAATAACCGAAACCTTATGAACGCTTCGTGTTCCAAGAAAACCGCTCGGTTGTATGAATTGATACGCTCATCGAAGCCTCAATTTGTAAGAGACAAGCTGCATTGGTGTGATTTACCATTTGGACCCGACAACGCAGACATTGTCCAGCCTAACGTCCATGAAGTGTTCTGTTACCTGACAGCTAGAGTCGATTTCACATGCTTGGCTCCATGTCTTTTCTCTGAACAGTCCCCTCCTCGCCATCTTACATGATCAGGCCTCACTTTTCTATGAGCCGATACACGAAACCCAATAAATGAGAGTTTATTCCAGATAAAATGTCCGCTGGAGGAACACACTCCCCATCCGTGTGAGGAGCGGGAGCAGCGTGCAGAGGAAAACGAGCGAATAGGACGAGGACGAGGAGGTGGGTGATGCTGAAGGTGTGTGGTGGTGGCTGTGGGGGCTGTGGACTCTGTCGGGCGGCTGCACGGTGATGTAGCCATTGATGATGCGAACCAGCGGTGGAGGCGGCGACTGGACCATCGAGCTGTGAAGAGAAAGAGAGAAATTGGATTCAAAATGTTCTTAAGGTCCCTGCGAACCTCTTTTAGACATTGCCAGGATATATTCATGAATCTTGAGAAAGGATCTGCCAAGTTCAGCGAACGTCTGAAAGCAGCTAATGAGAGCATGCAATTTGGTGTTTGATTTAATTTAAGGGGCCTGTTGGGCCTTGGTGGAAGTATCCACTACACTATTAGTACTTCTAATTTGTAATTTAATAGCCAACAGTCCACCAAAATTTGTTTAAGTGAGATGTTTTCATTTCCAAACTAATTTCCATCCCTTTTCTGAACCTGCAGCAGCATCTCTGCACTGCTGTTCTCCTCTTGGAGGTTGAGAGGGAAAGAAAACGCCTCTCTGCTTTTCCACATCGTCCACAACTGCCTGTGAAAACATGCCGACTGCAGGAGGTAAACAATGGAAATATTGATGATGATGATGATGATGATGATGAAAATTTCCGAACAGAGGAATCCACTGCAGCAGCACCAACCTACCAGGGGAGATTTGAGCAAAACCCGCGGGCGTGCAACTCATTGATCAGCTCATGGCTACAAACCAACAGCCTGCCTGTTTTTACTTTCTTTATTTTTCCTTTTCTCTTCACATTACACATTCTGTCTGCATGTTAAGATTTTTTTCCGTCTCAGTTTCTTTCTTTATCTGTCCTTTCAAGTCTGGCAATTAAATCTGCTCTCCTGTTTGATGCCGAGCCCGCAGTGTTTGTGTTGCTGAGACGGGGACGAGGCCAGAACAAACAAACAGCTCCTGATGTCAGGATCTCCAGATACCAGAGGGCTGCAGCATCACCTCATTCAGTATAAAAGAAAAGTCACTTCAGACAGGGTTTCCTCCTTTTCCTGGATTAGATTTTAAGATATTTTGACAAGAAGCATCGTTTAGAAAAATCAAATTCTGCCCCAAACCCTAAATCATGTCTCAGTCATTACATCCTGACTGAAGACAAATGAGAGCATACTTAAGCTGCTTTCAAGAGTGCACTGAACAATGGACATTCTCCGGAGGGGCTGAACGTGAGAACGCAAATGTCAGAGTGGGAGCCAGGTACGAAGATGGACATACGAATGTCAAATGGAGCAGATGTGAGAACACAGGAGATCCTCGGCTGGATTCACCGTTAGCGAGTGGGCCTGTTAATGACGTTTCTGACACGCGACAGACACAAAAATGAAAGATAAAACACAAAAAGAATAGAAACGGAAATATCAACAGAGCTTTTGGTGATAAGAGCCAGGGTCTAAAATCGGAAAATGAAAGACCTGAACACTCCTGAGATGTCTGTGTTGTTGGTGAAGCGTCTGAGAATCTCCCACTATGCAAACTCTGGAGAAAAGTCCGGACGTCCTCCTGAGTCCACATCTGAAAACGGCTTTAGAGGGACCATTGTGGACAAATGAGCTCGAATTTGAATATTTCCGAAGTTGGAAAAGTTCGCAGAGGTATGTGAGATCACGTGCAAAAAAATGAAGCGGGGAGAAAAAGTTTAAATATTCAGAGAAAGCCTGAGGTTGATTTTTTAAGTTTATTTAGCTTCCAGGGTCTGGGAGAGGCTGAGGGAAACCAGGTGCGGCACATCACTCCGTGGACATGCATCAAACACAACAGAGAGCTGTGGCACTGTGGCCGCTTCTGTTCTCTGGACTCCCTCTCCCGTTTTCTCACTCGGCCACCTTTTCAGACATTCAAATATACAAAGACGTGCACCGCGTACACTTTGCAGAGTGTACACAAACAGTCTGTTTCCTCCGCCGCTCAAACGCAGCCTCTCTCCGTGCGGGGGGAAATCATTTCTGCAGACATAATGTACACAAATGCTCACAAACCTCCTCTGTTCCCCGCGGAGAACAGACGCTACATGGCTGGATTTTTCTTTCCAGTTTGGAGTCGTCCGTACTGTACGTAGAAATATGCACGTTCATACAGCGGGAAGAAATCACTCTGTGCTCGGGGGCAAAGTCCTTCACTGGTGCAGTTAAACAAAACTCAACCTGCTGATTAGCTGCAATTAATAACATTTATTTTATGATTCTAACACTGATAATATTATATAAAGATGGATGACATGATAGCGCCACAAGTGAAGCCAAATCTAAGAATCACTGCAGTATAGGTCATAAACTCAGCCTCCTCCATGTTAACAGATGGGACAACATTTAAAGTCAAAGCATGTGTCAAAGATGGTTTCTGTCATTTTTGCTCGTTCTTGTTAGACTGATTATCAAATGTGTTCTTATGAATTTGGTTTTAATGAGTTATCTAATAAGATAAAAATGGGATGAAACGTCATGACTGACGGGCGAGACCGACACGCGATTGGCCGAGCACATATATTGGCGGGATCTTGATACCATGGCTCCACGCCACGATCACTACTACACAAACTGTAGCTCATATACGTTCAACACTGCACTGGACTCAATAAAACGTACAATAAAGGAAAAGTCAATTTAAGTCCCCGGACAGACTCTGTTATTCTGTTTCCATATCACCTGACCTGCAGGTCTTTGGACTGTGGGGGGGAAACCACAGGAACCAGAGGAATCCCTTGCAAACATGACGACTCCTCCAAGAATGAAGTGCAGAGCGTCAAACCCTGGAGCTGGTTAGTACAAGATGACAGAGCTAACCACTGAGCGTCCATGCTGCCAAAGTCAATCTGGTGTAAAAAGAAATCTCAGGCTATTTAAAGTATGAGTGTAAAGAAAGAAAGAAAGAAAGATAAGAGAAGGAAGAAAAGGAAATAAAACAAAGCCTCATGGGATGTTATGGCATTTTCAGACAAACCTCGAATTTCAAATACTGAGCTGGAATTACACCACTCCATCTGTGTAATGTTAATATCAACCAGAGTAAACAAGCTGTGTTCAACACTAATTAAATACAAGGAGAGGATTAACTGACTCAAGATCTTTCAGGAGAAAGAAAGGAAAATAAAAAACTCAGTCTTACAGATTTAACTTTAATTCATCCTTAATTACGAAGCAACATCTCATTTTCCGTCGGGGTTACTTTGCAGTTTGGGGAAAATACATATTGGGAAATATGTCATACAAGTTTCTGATTCTGTCCAGATAGATCTTTTGAGTTAAGACAGCCACTTTGACTTTCAGGCTGATGAATGTGCTCTTAATCCAGTTTCCCTCGAAAGTCAATAAAGCTGCTTTCAGACATGCACTGAAGTCCAGACCTCAGGTTTTCCAGAGGGGGCTGCATGTGGAAATGCAAAAAGTCACAGTCAGTCGCTCTGGACCTTTTCCAAAACATTTCCTGCCAGCCGCCGAGGACAGTGTCCAAGTGAGGCCATGCGAGAATACGGATGGAAAAAAATAAAGAATAAAAAAATATCTCAGGAAGATGCTGAGAGACGTCAACTTGGACAACATTTGAGAGCATTTGGCGATAAGAGCTAAAAACAAGTGATCTCCACTGCAGATGAAATGTCATGGTGCGTCTCCTCCAGGCTCTACCCAGACGCCGGCCCCTCGCCTAAATACCACAGACATTTTCCTGATGTGAACGCTGCGTTGTTCGTATGTGAAAAGGCAAAACTCCAGATAAGGCCTCAACCTAATTTTGTGGACTTTTGACAGAGATCATGTCTGAAAACGGCTTTTAGAAAAGAAGGTTTTGACTTTAATTGAGCTGAAGTTTCTTATACATTCACAGTGATCAGCCAGTGAAGGATGACGGATCGTTGTTTTTTTTTGTTTTTCCTTCAGGCTCTCTGATTCTGTCCCACAGCTAAAAGAAGTAAGAGTTGGGTGAATTGCAAACTCGTGTTAATGGCCCTTTGGTAAATTAAACCTCTCGCCAGTGGGTGTAGGAAGTGGATAAATGTAACCTTTTTGCTTCCTGTCTTAGTGCAAAATCATATCAATGGAAACACAAAATTTCATCCCTACAATGAGCCCGGGAGAAGTTTCAACATGGCCGACCACACCTTTGCGCGGGGGGGGTCTCCTTTTTGTCTGAAAGGTGAGCTTGTTTTGTTGTCTGGTTAGTCCCTGCCTGGAGCTACTGCGAGACCCAAACCGGATACTTAGTAGGAATTCCCAGGCTGCTATTTTCACATCAGGACACTTATACCAGCTAGAAACTAGTTTGGACTCCACACGACAGGGTGTGTGTGTGTGTGGGTGGGTGTGTGCAGACTCCATGAAGAGTGTGGTGATGTGATACGTTGGCTGTTTAAGCCTGCGGCACCATATTCTAAGGACAAGGCTGCGTAACATATTCCAATTTCCCCCCTCTCCTCTCACAACCTCTCTGTTCTTCTCGTCTGAGCGTTTACCCTTAAACTCTTTTCTTTCCTTTTGTCTCCACCTCTGGTCTTTTGTCCCACAGAGAAGTGGTGACAGATGCACGGGGGAAACGTGACCGCGGCCCTCGCTGGGTGCTCTTACCTCTCCTCGATGCGAACCCAGAGGTCGTTGAAGTGCCGGTGCCGCTGCTTCTTCTGCTTGTTCCTCCTCTTTTTCTTCAGCATTTTCCTCTCCGCTTTCTCCAGCAGCTCCAGGCTGTCCGCCGGCAGGAGCATGTGGGGTAACAGGTCGTCCTCCAGGGTGCGCCCCTGATCCTCCTCTTTGTTGGGGAGCTCGTGGAGGAAAGGCTCCAGGAGAGGGGACTCGTCGTAGTTGTCCTCGGACTCTGGTCCCGATGACGATTGCCTGGAAAACACAAATCACAGGAAGTTGAGAAAACTTTTTAAAAAGAGAGATGTGGGAGATGTATTTCATTCTAAAACTATTCATTTCCTTTTGGGTGTTTCGGAAATTTGACCTGCTGAGGGTGGAGGTGCTACTGACAAAGGAGGCACAGATGCAAGCAATTCTAAATGAGAGGAGAGGAAAAGGAAAGGAGAGGAAAAGGAAGGAGGCCAGAGGAGAGGAGAGGAGAGGAGAGGAGAGGAGAGGAGAGGAGAGGAGAGGAGAGGAGAGGAGAGGAGAGGAGAGGAAGAGGAAGAATTCTTGCTGTGAGAACCGGATCCTGTGGATGTTCCGAGGACCAATATTCAGTTTAATTCAGAACATTCTGAGATTTTCGGGAAGATAAATGAAAGGTCCAGAACAAGACAAAAACTAATCCTTATGATTAGAAACACTTGAGCTTCTGATGAGCTGCTGGTCGTCACTGATGAGGTCAGTAACTATTTTTAACAAATGCCCCATGCACACACACACACACACACACACACACACACACACACACACACACACACACACACACACACACACACACACACACACACACACACACACACACACACACACACACTTTAACAATACAAAAAAAGAATTTCAAATAAAAACTAAGGCTCCTCCTTACCTCTAACCCTGACACACCTAAGTTTGTCCTGCCAATGGAATGTCTCAAAAAAACCCACAAAATTATAAATCCTTGACGTCAGCGCAACCAAATGGATAAATTGTCTTAACCTGAACTTTTTGTAAAGCTCATTAAGAGACCAAAATACTAAAAGTGATGTTTTCTTTTGCTTATAATGAGCAAAACTTCTTTTGTTTAGTTTCAAAATTGGCTTCCCCCATTGTCGGATGAGGTTTACTTGACTCTTCACCTCCACAGAAAACATTGAATTCAGATATGGTTGTATAGACTTTTGTGTTAGACTCATCATCCCGCATCAATCACTGGGTTTGTGTTTGAGAGTAGATTCACTCAGTCGTTCATTGAACCACACAGAACGAGAACACAGATCTGCAGCGAGATAGCCACCCACGCTGTGTGCCATGGTAGACTGCACTACATGCTTCACAGCAGGAGGTATGAGTCCTGCTCGGCTTGGTCTTTTCAACAGCTCCTCATCGGTGACTTATCTGTGGTGCCATCTATTCAGTGGAAACAGCTGAAGACGTGGATGTGAGAGGTCGATGAATCCGTTGTTGTTGAAGCAGAAGAAATCCAAAACAAGAGATTCTCTAGAAAAGCTGAACCTGGTACTGTAGTGTTGAGAATAGTAGAGAATAATACTTGATATATGTCAGGTAAGTGTGAGAGGCCTCAGCTGAAATACTCTGTGCACACAAGAATAAAAACAGTGGCCTGAGCCTGGCTGTTCACTACGGTCGCCCTGAAGTGCAAAATGACAAATGGGAACAAAAATGAAATGGCGAGAATAAAATGAAATAAGAAAACACAACATCAAATAAAAAAAAAAAACACAAGCTCAGATAAGAAAACACAACTTATTCGCCGTTGTTCTTTTTGATTTGTTGTTTGTGTTTTCTTGCCTGTGTGATCACCAGCCTCCCCTAGCAGATTAGTGGCTCTGCCAGTAAAGACACAAGATAATAAACCCAGTCCCCTCAGTGTCAACCAAGCGGGTACATTACTAAAACTCTGTCAAACTTCAAAAAGAGACAAATGTTTAGGGGACGTTTAGGGAGAGTGAGCGCCCACGAAAAAGGGGAGAATCACTCAGCGGATAACGACCCGGTGCAGATTTTTTGATTTATTGGAGGCAACACATTTCTCACAAGGGCTGACGCAGGACGTTAACATCTGTTTTGGGTCTGAGAACAAACACAGGCCGGCGAAGGAGTCGCTCTTACTCGGAAAACGATTTCCCATTTGAAATCCAGTCCGTGAAAAAGCACAGAGAAATATATATTCCTGTCAGGGCCGAGAGGCAGGCGGTTGCTCTGTAGAATGTGGCCAGGACGTGGAACCTTACACCCGTTTAAGTGATAAAATATGGGCTTTCGAGATTTTCAGAGGAAATCGGAACGCGCAATGGCCCTTTCCGTGCAACACAATATTTGTTTTGCCTTGTTCCCTATCAGTCATCTCTTTTATTTCTCAGTTTCTCGTCTTCTCATGTCTCTAATGTTTCCTTTAAAATCAAATAATCTCAAACCGCTTCTCAAAAACTTTCTGCAAGAGAAAACATCCTGAACAAAATGCTCACTTTTCCCTCCGTCTCTTTGAATCTTTGAATTTGTCCAAGCTCGGCGTGTCTGTGCGATTCTCAGACTTTGCCTGGTCAGTTGGTGTCACATCTGGGTTTGTACTTAAACGCTATTTAACATTTCCTGTCATTACTGTGTCCTTTACCTTGGCAGATTTGAGCGAACATATAATACGAAGCATTTAGGGGATATTTGGCAGTTTAACTCCGTTTGGAAGGAGTTCAGTGAAATTATTACAAAACTTACTTTTGATTTTAGAAGAATAAATTGGGGCAATTTTGTCAAATTGGACGATCAAATATATTAAGGGATTAGTTCAATTTGCACCATGTACATCCAAAATCAATCAGAGAATCCACTGCGTCAAATGTGTGTGTGTGTGTGTGTGTGTGTGTGTGTGTGTGTGTGTGTGTGTGTGTGTGTGTGTGTGTGTGTGTGTGAGCAGTAAACGTACCTGTTTATGGGCTGCCCAGCAGGGGTGTGCTCCACCTCGTATCCCTGGCGACGCAGCACATCAATGACTGTATTGTTGCCGAGAAAGTGACCTGCAAGCAAAAAAAAAAGGGAGAAGTGGTGACCTCCACTTTTGAATGCTAATGATTAGTTTTACAGCGAGACGATGGAAACAAGACATTAACCTCAGCGGGTCATAAGAAACTACAAAGAAAAAATATATATATATATGGTGGAGTTCTTTAAGACGAAGAAGTTCTTAAAACGAAGCAGGATTTTGAAATAAAAGTCCACAGGACAGAGAGGACGAGGTTGGACTGTAACAAAACCTCACAATGACACACATACACACACACATACTAACAAACACACTCTGAACTCAGGCATTTTTTATATGTTAAAAATAGAGGCCGTTTGTCGTTAGATCTTAGTGTAGATCTGTATTTATGTCCTTTTTTACGTAAAGAAATTCTTATTCCGAGTTCTATTTTGTATTATTATAATACGTTTATGGTTAAATTGTAAAATATAGAGCCTCAATGACATTTCTTTGTCATAAGGGTTTGATAACTTAGATTAGACTAGAGACATCTTTATAAAAAAGCTTTAGCGTATGATGTCTATCCCTTCAATCATCATTATCTCTATTATTATTATTATTACTCTGATTGTTTGTTGTAAAGCACTTTGTTACTTGTGTTGAAAAGTGCTATGAAAATTATGTAATGTATTGTCAACTAATCCACACAGACGTCACAGTTTCATCATTTGTGTTTTCTACAATCCCGTCGTCATCTCTCTTCATCTCTCCTCCTGATAAGTCTCCATTCACCCCCCCTTTCATATCATACCTCCTTTCTTCCCCTTCCATTTTCTCCCTCTGTTCCTTATCTCCGACTTCCCCTCGGCTCCCTCTTCCTCTCTCCCCTGCTCTGACCCTGTCATCTAGGTGAAGTGGGGGCATTGAGGCTTCAGGTTGCCATGTCAAGAGGTCTCCATTCTTCCCCTCAGCCTGACAAAGGGGAGCAGGGGCCCATTGTTGGGACCTGCTCAGCCGTGGCACCGCCGAGCAGTGTAAACAATGAGCCCCGGCACTTTAATCTGGCCCAGAGCCACCGATAGAGACAGGCTGGCCGAGATGAGTACGACGCTTCGCCCATCTCTGGAACTAAAACCACGGAACTACCACAGAAAAGTACAGACACTGTTAAATGAATCTGCTTTGTGAGGGTGAAAGTGAATTTCAACAGCCAGCGTCACACAAATACAAAGATCCTCGACATGGACTGACCACCTGTATATGTGCTTTAAACCTTGTTTTTAGTTATTCCCCATCTTTACCAAATTCTACTTCCCTAAATCATTGAGTTCCCGCGAGAGAACGACCCAACTGTGCACAAAAAAAGAAAAAAGCTACGTGCATTTATTTTCATTCGAAGCCGTAATCATTATCAATACGGGTCGTCGGCTAAATGAATAGCCGGCAGCCCTCGAACTCTCTGTGGGGGTTGTAAACGAGAGCGAGACGGAGTTCTCCAGCCTGCTCACGTTTAGAAACAACTCAGCGTGATTTATGTGAGTTTACGTCAGGGTATTAAGGTGGGACAAATGGAGCTGTTCGGCACAATGCAGGGCCACAGAGGGGTGGGCGGACATCGGGACTTCAAAGGGATGTGCGCACATGGACGGACACACACACACACACACACACACACACACACACACACACACACACACACACACACACACACACACACACACACACACACACACACACACACACACACACACACACGTATATATATGCTAAATTCTAATAGGAGGTAAACCATCAATCCTGTCATGTCTCCAAAGGCTTCGTTTGAGTTTGTGTCTGAAAGGTTAGACAAAAGTTGTGTAGATATGTTTGTGATCGATAAAGATATTTAATTCTTACAAAAAACTTAAGATGCAAACACTAGCATACGAGATATATGAATATAAAAACTTAAAAGAGACATATCTGATTATAAAAATGGACGACACGTCTCCATTTCCTCTCCCTGTCCAGAAATGAAACTACAATATTGCGTATTGGAACCCTGCCATCTTGGACGTTTGGAGCCAGAGTCTGAGCCGTACCAAATGGAAGGATGGGGGGGCAGTATCGAACCCCGATGGATACACACGCTCGACACAATCACCAGTCAGTCTCAGACCCCCTTCCCATCCATTAACGTGGAATATGCAGGGGCAGCCACCAGGGGGCAACCAAGGTGCTTTAGCTTCACTTTTTCGGGAGCCGACATGTCGTCCATCTTTATTTACTGTGCATGTCTGTGACCTTATGCTGTTTAATACTTTCACTCAGACTCATGCTCAACTGTTTTCACGTTAGCAATAATTACAGCTTTTAACTTCCTGCAACATTTTTTTAAAAGGTCGTTTCTTCTTTTTTCGGTTTTCTTTGACATTTTTGATAAGAAGGAAGACTTCAAGAGAAATACCTTCACACTAAAAAGAATTCTATGGGCAGAATTCTACTTTATCAGGAGCGCGTTTCATACCGAGGGGGAGAAAACCTCAATCCTGCCAAAGCAAAAAGCTGAAATCAGACATCTTTGATTGATGCCCCCCGAAAGAGGAATAAAGTACAGGAACAGAAACCGATGTAGTAGAAGGTCTGGGTGTCGTGTGTGTGATGCAGCTAGTCTTAAATATCACGTGATTGATGACGGAAGTGTTTGCTAATTTAAAGTAATCTGTGTTCTATTTGTGTCTCGGAGTTCCTCTGGTTGCATCACAGTCACCTCTGAGGTCATTTCCAGAGCTGTGGGACTCGCAGTGACTCTCAAACTACTTCCAGAATTACTGTACAACTTAAACACTTCCACGTTTCCCCTTCAAAACGAAGCACATGTGATAACTATAAAAAAGTGCTGATGCGGTGGAGCTAACACATGAATGCTATACCGTTCTCCTGCACAGATGTTTCCGCTGTTGACTCACACAATCCCAAATCAGTTTTTGTGGTTATTGGTTGTCTCAGGGAAAATAAAGATAAAAACGTTTCCCTGTTAACAGCTGCAGATATTTATTCTAAAAAAAACATTTCTACCTCATTATTTGAAATCCTGGGAAGACTTTTGCCCGTCTCTGCTTCTTCGCTTCAGTAAGTAATTGTTTGGATCGCTGGGTTTCATAGTTTTCCACCCGTCGGGTCCAAAATGTGTCACTTTCATTGTGGCATATAAAAAGCAGCAGTATTCATTCACGCAGCCGACGTTCAGTTTCAGAACCACACGTCTGTAGCGGCACCTGTGACATCTGACATATATTTCCTCCGATTATTTATTCAGGCCAATTTCATACATTTTAAATCTATTAAAACGGGCCACCACCTGTAAACCGACGCACAATATGTGCAGTGTACGTGCTCCCAGCAGCACTGGGAGAGGAGAGATGGTGCAGATAAAGAGCCGGGGGACAGAAGTGAAAGCTCTCATTCACAGCCCACTGCTCGCATGCAGCAGCGCTCAGAGACGGGACCGCGGCGACGCCGGGTCACAGATTGGCTCATGTCATGGTTATAAAAATGTACAAGGTTTCTGTACTTCTGTGATGTGACAGTTTGAGTCCATAACAATGACTAATGATTAATGAAATACAGAAACGCAACAAAACACCGATTTTAAGCCTTTTCTAGTCTACTGAAAAATAGTGTTTCCTGCGAAACGCGTGTGCACTCCCCTTATGAAACCACATTTAAATTCATAAGATCTTTTATCTGGATCAAGATCCTTGAATGATCCCTTTTTTAAAGTTCAGTGAAAATTTAGAAAAACGCTCTTTCTCGGCATTTTCAAGAAAGTGAAAATTCAAATCTGTATCAAAATTGTATAAGTTCCTCCATCACCCGTATCGAATCCTTAATTACACCTAGTTTCTTGATAATCCGTCCAGTTGTTTTTTGCATAATCTTGCCAACAATGAAACAAGCCAACAAACAAACGGACAGTGGTGAAAAACATCATCTACATGGCTGAGGTAGAAGAAAATGTGTATTTCATACAAATGTTTCCTTACGCTGAGAAGAACATCAAAAACTTAGCGTTGTAAATCGACTCCTTTGGCTGCCTCGCCTGGAGTCAGCATATAAGGAACATGTTCTTTTCTTTGAAGTTATAAACTCTAACGAAAACGAATGAAACATGAACGTTTCCTATAAACCGACCCCGGAGCTCTACTCGTCTTGATTTTTCACGAAACCTCGACACACCTGCGCTCGGACAGAAGAAAACAAAACAAGAAACCGAAAAAGACGTCCAGTCTCGTCAATCAGCGGCTCGAATTATTAGACCATATGGTAAGCCTTAAATAGCATTCCTTTTCCATGCACATCAATATTTACATTACAACTTGTAACCAGGGCCCAAGCAGCAGTTCTCATAACATTACAGCATGTTGGATAAACAAACGCTACGGGCAGCGCTGAGGCCATTCTGCCCCAATATAGCCCTTTCTAGCTGTTTATGTACACATGCTCCCTGCTATAGTGAGCGTGGCCCGGCAGCTCGTAATCACCGCCGCCGAGCGCTGAATGAAGCCCGTTACTGAAGGAGATGGAGATCAGGTGTCGGGTGCATTCTTGAATCTTTTACTACGCCGGGTTTTGGTTTGGTGACGTCACTGATGACGAAAAAAAAAAACCCCGCGAAACCTTTGGCCAAGTTTTATTGCTCTTTATTCGCGTGTCGCCACTTGACACTGCCGTGGTTTCCGAGGCATCAATCTTTGCAGCGCACGCGGGCGGCAGGGGAGCTTTAATACAAGGAGAGAGTTAAGCCGTTTGAACTATTGTCAAAACTAAATAACAACCTCGATTTCCATCTTCTTGACGTTCCCAGCGCGTCAGACGCACTAACCAGCCAAACTTTAAACTCGGAAAAATGTCTGTCTTGGCTCGCCGGGGGCCGCGAACCGTCGAGCAAAAACCTCATCGTCTTCAACTGTGAAGGAGACGCAGCCGTCCATAAAAGTGACAGTCATGAGACAACTAACAGGAAAATTATTGGTTATCCCCTGACAGAAAGATCCTCCTGGTGTTTTTCAAACAATGCCAGCACACATACAAAGCGTCTGGAGACACACTCTGCTGACACAGCACTTCTTCTTATCCCTGGTTGGCTCATGGCGTTTTATGACAGATCGTCAGCTCCTCGGCGCATTAGACTGAAAACCTCAGTCGGACACAATTTGTCTGACGAGAACCGGACACTGTTGGAAACGGTTTCCACAGAGACAATATGATTAGATGCTGTCAAGATAGATGACAATGAGTAGACTGTATTTTCACGTCATTATTCTCTCATCATTTCAGGAAAGATGGATTTAAATTGACACACACACATATTTGTGGGTTGTTAGATTCATTTTAAGAAACACAGGCTTGTCCCAGTAGTCAACTATATTTGTATTATAACAATTTTTCATATTTATCGTTTTTACTTCTTTTACACCTCATATCATTTCACCTCTTTTATTCTGTTCTTTTTAATCTATTCCATTTTACTTTTTCAAACAATTTTGACATTGAATCTACCTCTGTGTACAAAATGTGTCTTTATAAATAAAATTCCCTTGTTGAATAATGATTGTAGACGAAAGCAGCGCCAAAGTTATAAAAGTTAATCCCACAGGGAACGTGAATATCTGATATATCTGTCTGAACCAGAGATAAAACTAACCAAGCCCGACGTAGTTAACACGACCTGCACTGACTTTGTGTTTCCCTGATCGCAGACACATGCAGTGTCAATATCAAGTTGATAGTCCAGCCAATGGGACCCAGGACCCGTCAGGACCCAACAGGCTGGGCCGGGCTTGGGTCGGGTACCCACACTCTCGTCTGCACCACATTTTATTGAAATCCATCCAATAAGCTTTCAAGAAACTTCACTCAAATCCATGAACCCCATAGCACTGGTGGAAAAGTCAGGGGATCACGACAGTTTTGTTAGGATTCAAACTCTGGGCGCCGCGGATACGTGAACCGAACTCTGTGGTAGATGGACCAAGAGGCCGACATCGCAATCCCGCTAATGCGCCTGAAAAATGTACGAAGGCGACAAGATGGGAACGAGTCAGAGAAGCACCGAGTGTTTATATAAAGAAATCTCCACCACAATTCAATTACTAGAAAGCAGCAGTATTTTCTCAAGCAAAACGTTCATACTTGGTGTAATGTTGCCAACTTGTGGTGTTGAGAGCTAAGAGTCTCTTAATGTTAATATAATATTCATCCAGGAAGGCACCGAGGTTCTTTACCACTGGAAGGGGAAAAAAAAAACACTTTCAAAAAAATGAAATGTTTTTGCCTGGAATCAATTTAGTATGAAGTTACTTTCAACGGCATGTTGTCATTTTTGATCCCACGTCCCTGCAGGATAAGGATACTCTTAATACACAGTCAGAGCATATGGGGGATGCGAGCAGCCAAAACTAAGAAGTATATTTGTTGAATTAGTCTGCACATATATACACAAACAAATCTCAACCCCGCCATTGGCTGAAACTCGTCTAAAACCAACAGCGTATTGAATTTGACCTCCAATCCCCTGCAGCTCTCAACCCCCCCCCCCCCTTCTGTACCATTTGCCATAAAGAGAAATGGAAGACTTTAAAAATTACATGTGATTTATCCCACTTAGGGTGGATACTGCAAGGATGTAAAAACACACACACACACACACACACGCACGCACACGCAGAGAGAATGACGCAGAAGCAGACAGGTCCAGTTTGAGGATTAAACCTCAGGCTGAGCCAAACCAAACCTCCACAGGTTGTTTCAGTGCTTCCACTGCTCGGTCGTTAATGGCCGACTGGACGAGGCGCGCTCTCTGAAGGTGAGCTCACAGTTTCCTTCAAAACGCCGTGAAAGTTTCAAAGCTGCATTTTTACGCACATCTTTCACACTAAAGCCCGGATGACAGGGAGCACATGGTTGCCCAAATATTAAGTGTGTTGTAAATTACAGGTTTGTGCAAGTTCTTTTTGAATTTGTTCCGAAGTAGCTTTATTCTTTGTTTTTTTTTTTTGGACAAATGTTTTAAAATCATTGTTAATGGCAACCTCTTGAAAAGGCGGAAGCTAAGATCTGAAAGCTGCTTTCTGCACTGAAGTCTCGACATTTTCCTGAAATCTTCTGGAGGGTCAGTCACTCCTGACGTTTTCCAGAACTTCCCCAGTGGGCCCCCCAGTAACGTGTCTGTAAAATATCAGGGTGAGCCCACTTCAGAAGTTAAAAAATGTCTTTCTTTTATCATCCGATTCTGTTTCCATGGTCAAAACAAATGTTCCTGCACGATTTTAAATCAAAAACTCCCTCAGGATGTGATTTTTTTTGATTGTACGATACCAGTGATGGAAAGCTGTGATACGAGACATCTGTGATGAGGCTGTGTGAATCTGAAAAGACACAGAAACACAACAAGCCGCGGGCGGGAATACACGTCCTCTCCACCAAACAGGCCAAAGAATGCTAACACCCCAAACCGGCACCAAAACATCTCTCATTCCGTTCCTCTCGGGCACAGTGAGAGGCAACGTTCAAACACAAGGGCCGTTGCTTTATGGTTAAACTGATACCGATCACCGTGTCATACGGAGACGCAGGCTGCTGAGGAAGAGACGCGGGGGGGGGGGGGGGGGGGGGACAAGCGAGAAGCACAGACAAGCAGATGCAAATTTCACGTGGAAAGAAAAACAGGAATAGAGACGGAGGGATAGGGCATCAAAACAACACAGGAATGTTAAGTCATCAGATGCCAGACGGTGATAGCTGCGGATAAGAGCCTCCTGTCAGGCCTTCGGTGTAAAACACTTCTGTATTGAGACTCCATCTTGACATGGTGCCCATGTAAAGTCTGTTCCACGGGAGCGGGAGCCGAGCCGAGGCCGCCTGAGGTGGTATCTCAGTTTGGCACGGAGGTTTTCCAACCATTTCATTTCTGAACGTCTTGTATACAAAGTTAAACCAAAGAAGCCGAGTCGGGGAAACGCAAACGTCTGAGCTAGAGGCCAACTGAGTTATCTGTTGGCTGACGTATCGGTCGATATGAGACATTTCAGCGTAGCTTTTATTTTACAGAGTAAACTAGGAGGGCACTGAGTAGAGCGCATACCTCCGCCAAGGCCCAACAGTCCCTCGATTTTAAATTCACTTGATCCTGATTTTTATTTGGATCTGAACATCAAACCATGATCCATGAATCATTCGATGAGAAATTACGAAAATGCGAAAAAACGCAAAAGTTAAAGAAAGTGGAAAAACAATCCCTGGATCTGCCCCCTGATCCACGTCCACACGAAAATGATGTAGACTCTTCCTTTTTATTTAGTTATTCAGAATTAATTATTTTATTCAGTTATTCAGAATTAAGTTCATGATTAAACTGTAGAATATCAGGCCTAAATTACATTTGTATATATATATATTACATTTCTTTGCATAAGTCTTTGATAAAGAATCTTAGGAATCACTGCCAATTCTTTTCTTTTAACAGATATATTAAAATGTATTTTAATACACAGCTAGCAAAAATCCATACTCAGGGTTCAGTGTGAACACGATGTGAACTTGTTTAATGCTGTATCTGGAGATCAGTGGTTCTCTGTGTCGCAGAGGAACTGGGAGTCTTCACTTTCACCTCATCAGTTACCTTTGCACGTACGGCAACACCTTGTTGTTTATCTTGGTTAATTTACTGCGTCGGAGCATCTCAGGGTTTCTGGGACCAGAGTCACCGCCCCCAGATAAATGTTTGGAACTAATGACCTCTTAAAAAGCACCTAATTCAAATTTATTAGAGGTTGTATTTTAGCGAATGGGACAAGGAGAACGGGTTTAGCTTTCAAACGAGATATGATGAGTAAGATTGCAAGTCAACTGTTTAATTTGCGCAGTTGTGAAAATTAAAAAGATGGATATACCTGCGTTTCAATAACTGAATCTCGCTCCGGCTCTTAAAAATAAAAAAGTATAAATCATGTATCACGTGTTTATCATTAGTGTGAAAGCTGCTGAAAGTGTCTGCCTGAGGTTTCTGGAGACTTGAGCTCTGAATTTATGCTGAGAATAAAGGAGAAACAGTGCTCGTAAGAGGCCTGTGGTGTGAGGTTGTTTTTTAAACAAACCCTCACTGAAAATTTGCGGTGGCACACAGCACTTTGGAGCCGTGTTCAGGATTACATCTGTCAGGCTTCAACAGTCTCTCTCCACACTCCCGGTGCGCTCTCGCTCTGCCAAGGAGTTATGGTGCTTGAACACACACCGGCTCATTCACTGTGGTCGTATGAAAAAGTGATCAAAGTTTGAGAATTCTGTAAAAGCGAGCAAGCGAGTTCTAAACCCGGCGGCGCTGCCAGCTCGGAGCGACCCGGCCGCCGAATGTCTCGTTTTACTTATAAACCCCCGGCCCCCGGAAATTCTTAATATAAAAGTAAGTGAAATGAGACTAGTAGTTCCAGTGGAGGGATACCTGTTCACCTGACCTTACATTGGCTGCTGTTTTATCCGTATAAACCACACAAGTGCTGACATGACCAGTAACATCAACACGATCCACTTCAAATGTGTCGACTGTGGAAATCCAGTGTTTCTTCTGTCACTGATCCACCATCTTAATCTTTGTAGTTCATATTATATGTATTTATTTTTATGGATGGTTCAGTGGGACGAGATTAGCTGCACCCACTGCTCTAAAGAAACAGCACTAAAAACGTTATCTTGAATTATTTCAAGATAAAAACTGAACTGAAGCAGGAAATTGAGATTGGCTTCCAGCAGACAGCATCAGCGGCCATTTTATACTTAAGATCTGATAACGATCACTCAGCTCGTTCAGCCACCAGGAGTCAAAGAGCGTTTCTTAGTTTTTTGGTTTTCTGCACGTCTGTGCTTTTTGCGCGTCCATACCTGCCGGACCGTATTTCTGCACTTTGCATATTCCACTTCCTATGAAAACACATGCACCCTGCGCCGCCCGCCCTGCATCCTGCTGCTCCGCTCCGCTCCAGCCCTCCAACCGGCTGAAGGGAAGTCGGGATGGCTGCTCCCCTTTTTAAATAGCATTCCACATAATGCTTCTTTTTTTTTTTTACCTCTGGTGTTTTTCTCCTCCATCAACAACATGTGGCTCTGAGTGCAATTTTGTGCCCATTTAGTTTGAGTAATCTGCAGGAGATCTTGTCGATGTCCAGCCGGGCCTGCGTATCATCTCAGGTCTAGATCGTAACGAAGAGCAGATCCATAGAATAGGAGCCTGTCAGTAATCACAGGCTCGGGTTTTGGCCGTCGTTTCTGGTGCTTTCTCTCCCTACGTCACCCTCAAACACCTTGTTTGCTTTTTGTTGCTATATTCCCAATATTTTTCTCTCTCTGTCAATCACACATGTGTTAATCCCATTTCAGCCTGAATCATTCTTTCCTCCCAAGTTGACCGTGGTGTGTTATGGATAAAACCAAGGGGCTTAGTTTTCCAGAGAGTCTCCCGCTTCCTTGTAAATCCTTCTGCATCACAACAGAACATGGACCATTTTTAAATCTGCACCAACCGAATCTTAAACAGAGAAATTTTGTTTTGCCGATCGCAATCTCTTATTCGCTCCAGAGCTTCAGTGACGCAAAACAGAGATTACAAAGCCTAGCATGGTAATTTCAGTGTGAGTTAAATTGAGTTTGCAGCATAAGAGAATGGAATTCACACTTTATTTTTATTTTGTTTGCAAGATAAGTTATTTACTTCAGAATTCTTTAAAAAGAACACGCCATACGGATCCATACGGATATCATCAAAAAGACCATTTAAAATAATCAAATTTTTCTTTTTGGCCTCATGTCCACACAAAAACATTTGTTTTTTTTCCTGCTGGGGTGAATTGTTTCATTACAGCATTGACTTTTTTTAGTTTTTGGAAATGCTTTAACGTTCAAAATACACAAGAGATTTAAGAAAATGTTTCTGGGTGCCAACAGATTTTTTTTAAACAGAAACCCCCGACTCTAAAGAAATACTAACGCTGTATAACTGTGACGCCAAATACGTCACACGGTCTGGATGGATAAATAAAATAAGGCTCATTTGAGTATAAAAACTCAAAACTATGTGGCATCACAGAATCCTGCGCTGCTCACACGCGGCCAACAACACAGGCTCTTTCATACAGCGCAGCAGAAAAACGTCTGCTCCGGCTAAACAAAACCGTATTCAATAACCCCACAGTGAGAGAGAGAGGAGGAGTGAGTGGAAGCCACAAATCACACAAGTCATGTTTTCCTCTGTCCCTTCACATCTTCATCGCCTGCAGGCAGCGCGTTTGCTCGCCTTCATGTTTCAGCCCCCGAAAATGAAAAGGGACAGCTCCCTCATAACAATTCCCGCTGAGAATCATCAATAGATGCACTGCTGCTCGCTGGGTAAAGATATAATTTTCCTCTTCCCTTTCATATAGGGTTGAGGTATTTCTGGTCCAAATGAAAGTTGAGCCCCTGGGCAGGCGCGTAAAAAGAGCCCCATTCCAGGTGCATGAGGAAATACTGCGGGGTTTGAATGGGATCAGGGGTGAGGAGTTCAACTCTTTCAATAAATCACAACAAGCTGTTGTGACAAGCGTTCGCTGCTGTGACTGCGAGAGAAGTGTGGGGCTGCATGAGCTGCGTCTGGGGAGAGCAGGGGCCGAGGCCTCTGACCTGATGAGTGCACCTAAATGTATGCATTTAGGTGCGTTTCACTCAGCAGCCAGTTAGTCCCTCAGAGTGGCTGACAGGTTTATCCTCTCATTTAAGAAGAGACAGAGCTGTGGCGATGAAACGTTGCAGATGCTCCTGACAGCTTAACATGCGACCGGTTTAATGTGTTTTCATGTTTAGCCAGTTTTTCTTCTTTGGGGCTTTTAGGATTATAAATGTGGAACAAAGATCACAGACGGTTCTGAGGAGGTGGAAGATGCAGAGGAAGCAGCACGGAGACACTGACAGAAACACTGTCCACTCACCAACACCGGACATCTGCTGAAAGATGGATGTTAAAGCAGGATAAAGAAGTTTTTAAGTCACTGATAAGACACCAATGATGGTGATTGATCCTTTTTCTTTTAAGCCTGAAAACAATTTAAACTGAATCATTTCTAATTATCACATCATCATAACGATTTTTCTTATTTCATGTAGTTTCAAGGTTAAGATTTGCATGAATACCAAACCAGTTTTTGATATTATTTATTGTCTGCCTTTTGCAATAGACAATCAAAAGTATTACGCAGAGTTTGTACTGATGTTTTTACACTGACTGACTTCTTCTATTCAAATAATAAAATGGTTTGTTAATCTGCAAAGTTGGTTTTGCCACCTTCTGCATTGAATTTTAAAATTTTAGGCCCAAAAGAACATGATCGTGGTTAAAACAAATCAACGCTGGCTGTTGCTAAATCCTCAACCGAGTCCAACGCCTCGTTAAAGCGCCCATCCATCTCACCGAAGTGCTACAATTTCCTGCTATCTCCGCCTTCGCGTCAAAACTAACATGGCCTCTCGGTAGAGATGCCTCTGATGTCTGATGTCTTGTGCTCACAGTCTGGATAAATGTACAACATTTTGGACATGTTCAAGAAATTAAACCTCCATGATGTAATAAAAAAAAAATAGAACAACTTAATAACAAGTTGAATCTTAAAAGTGTCATTTAAACAAAAATCCAGAACTTAATCCGGGTTCGCCCCTGCCTACTCAAACCCTGACCAAGTGTGTGGTAGGTCTGGACTTTAATGGTGCTGCGTGACATGTGTGTACTCATGTCAGCGACTGCCCCAAACAGTTGTAAACTGGCTGTTTATGAAGGTGAGGTGCTGTTAAAAAGCCCCACGTTTCGGACTTTCACACCATCTGGGGGAAGAAGAAAAAAAAAAAAAAAAGAGGAAGCCGAGCAGCGACCGCGGTGATGTAGTGCTGCTCGGTGTGAAAACACACTGCGGAGGGATGCGGGCCAGGTATGTGTAGGGTTTGGCCTCTGGATTTAGGACAGAGTTTGAGTGGGAATAACCAGTAAACCCGCTATAACTCTGAGACTAAAATATTAGGCACATAGGGGTAGTTAAAACCTAATTTATACTGCGTTCACAAGGATTTAGAAAAGATGTCTATGTTGTGTTTCCTGAGAAATAAGGTTAAATGATCTAATTCCACAGTGTCTGACAGCATCACAGAGGGTATATATTCTGGATGAGCTCGTTCCAACTCTTTATTGAAGCTGTGATGTTTACACTGGGGCAGAGACTCCAGGTTTTTCTGTGGCTGCGAGATTTAATCCAGTAGAAATATTGCACATGACGTGTGCGTCGTTTTTCCTGAACCGGCTACTTTGGAATCTGTTGAGACTTTGAGATCGGCAGTGGAATTCAAAATAAAGTTCTGTGGGTTTGGCTGCACAGCTCGAGTTCCTTCATATACAATATTTTGTGACGATAAACGTAATCAGCTCTGCAGTTCTTACCCCTGCCAAATTTTCATTGCCGTTTGTCTGTTAGCAGGATTACGCAAAGAACTACTGAACCGATATTCTTGAAACTTGGAAGGAAGGATGGGACATGGGCCAAGTAAGAACGCATTCAATTTTGGATCTGGTCAACGGAGCCAATCCGGGAATTGCTATCACTTTCTTTAACATTGTGCAGAATGATTTGCAGAGTTTCTGTCCTTTCTTATCTTCTTATTTGCATATAACATATGATCAAACACCAAGGTTACATCCATACTGCTACGTTTTAGTTACTATGTTTACTGCTGTCCACACTACTCCAGAGTTTTTGAGAACCTAAAACTGAGAAGTTTGGAAATGCTGCTGGCCCCAATTTAGTTTGAAAACTCCAGGGTTACGTTGTATTATGGATTGGCCAAAACCCAGTCGCCAAAATAAAAAAAGTCTTCCTCCGTAAAATCCTTCGTCTAACTTTTCCTCATTGTTGTTTCTCATTCGTAGTGTTTTCTGTATCTAAGAAAACGTCCTTCCTGTTTACGTGAAATGCACCTTCAGCTCGTGTGGACAGAGATCATTTTTGTGGTTTCACATAAAACCACCTCTAACACACATTAAGTCTAATTCAGTATTTACCGGCTCAGTCACCACACGGCGCTGACTACTAAACTGCAGTTGACTCGGTAAGTACTGCATATTAAGTGACTATACCCCCCCCCCCACCCCCGCTCCAGTACTGAGATCTACCCGCACACTGACAAGTCAAGGTGCTCTGCGTGAGTTATGAGCTCACGTCAACCTCTGTCACGAGCCGTAGCTCACGAGGCCGAGCCGTCCATTTATTACAGCCGACCCGCCGCACATCACAGATCACTAAGCCAGGGGTATTCTCCTCGGCGCAGGCCATACCAAGCTAAACAGCAACAGATCCAACGGCAAACCTTAATTGTCTGTGAAAAGAGTCAAACATTTCGACGTACTGTAACCGTTAGAGCCCGTCAACCACACTGGCAATTACACCGCCACAAATATTTAAATTTGTGGCTGTGGAGCAAAGTTTGAGGGGAG